>CM057456.1:1575912500-1577385000 GCA_016271365.2 Neoceratodus forsteri | reverse complement strand
TTGATAGGTGGCAGCATTTCAAAAGTGGCTCATGCCAATGATTCCATCTTTAGCATAGCGTTCTATCTCCATGCAGATCTGACTTAAAGGCACACTGCAGAAGAGTTAGGAATATTGGAGTATTCCTGGGGTTAGAACCATGACTGGGATGTCAACATACCAGGGTACACAATCTACAGGAGGGGCAGGGAGGGTAGAAGAGGAGAAGGAGTATCTCTCTATGTACGGGAAGGGATCAAAGCAATGAAACTAAGGGGTAAACAGGGAGGAGAGGAGGTACTGTGGGTCACCCTGGAGACCGGAAATGGCACCACAATCCGCACAGGGGTTGTATACAGACCCCCATCTCAGGGGGAGGAAATGGACACGGAAATGATAGAAGGCATCCTTAGGATGGCAGAGGAGAATTAAAAATGACATCTTAGTAATTATGTTTCTTCTAATGGAGTCTTACTGTATTCTGACATTATGCAGTTAGCCCCAGCACTTGAACTGCCCTGGAGAGTAGAGGGTTAAATTCTATGCACAGCATAGAATGTTGAGCTCGAGCTCAGTTCAAACCTCTGTCTGCTGCACTTTGAAGTATAACCATCAGATTCTTATGAGCTAATACTATGTGGAAATTGTACAATTTTTACTAGCCAAAATGGCAACCGAATATTTTGTATCCCCAAAAGACTCAAGTCGAGAAATCCAAAACCAAAAACTAGTTAGTGAACAATTTAAGATTATTAAATTAACAAATATTACCCACTCCCCTTCTTTAAAAAAAGAGAGTGCCCAAATGCACTCTTGGGATGCAACACTGCACTTGCCAGCCCACTTCCCAAAAACAGATTCTGAGAGGGGAGGCAGGGTGGGAGGTCAGAATACAGCAAGACTCCATTAGAAGAAATATAATTACTACATGGCATCAGATAATGATAGACATCTATAAGATGGAGAGGCTCACTGCCGTTATTAATAAATCCCAGAATGCATTTGAGACTATGTGGAGAAGATGGGTTATGTACAGCACACCACTTAGGGCAGATTTTCAACCTTGATCTGAGCTGTACCATTAAGTACCTGTACATTATAAGAAAACCAACTGTATTACCATATATTTATATTTTTACACCCAAGGCAACAAATGAAATTGGAAGGTTCACAGAATAGAAGTGCACTCTTATGTCAATTTTACATGTTTATTTTTAAATTTATTTTTAGTTTATGTCTTCTGTTGGTATACTGTAAAAGTCTGTCTATGTACTTGTTTACTAGTATAAAATAAAGATTGAAAGCTAAAAAAAAAGAAACAATTACTAAGGTGAGTAATTTTTTTCTTCAAACATGAAGTTTTGCTGTATTCTGACTACTGCAGACTACCAAGCACTACCTCCATGGAGGAGGAACCGAACCTATTTTGGGAATAGGATCTGCAGTACTGCTGCACCAAACTGAGCATCACTCCAAGCCTGGATATCCAGGGAGTAATGCTTGGTGAACGTATGGACTGTTTTCCAGATGGCTGCTTTACATATCTCTAGTAAAGGAATATCCCTGGCAGCAGCCAGGGAAGCAGCTGTACCTCTAGTCTAATGAGCCCTCAGGCCCGAGGGTGATATTTTGTCCAGCTTTTTATTGCAGAATTGTATACAAGAGACAATCTGCCTGGCAATAGTTCTCTTAGTGGCAGGTTTGCCCTTTCCCACCTCTCCATAAGTGAGAAACAATTGGAGGGAGTCAAGCCTGTGTGCCTTAGTATGCTCAATGTAGTAACTAAGGGCTCTTTTAACGTCCAAACTGTGTAATCTTCTCTCTCCTGAAGAAGAATGATCAGTGAAGAACACAGGGAGAGACATGGACTGGTTCAAATGAAAGTCTGAAACCACTTTAGGTAAGAACCTCCTATTGGTTCTAAGGAGTACCTTATCTCTATGGAAAGAGATAAATTCAGGCTCCACTGATAGAGCCTGTAATTCACTGATATGTCTGGCAGAGGTAATAGCTACCAGGAACACAGTTTTCCAAGCTAAGTACTTAAGCTCTGCTGAAGACAAAGGCTCAAAGGGTGGTTGCATAAGCTAAGCAATGCAGACATTAAGGTCCTAAGCAGGATTAGGATCCCTAAAAGGGGACTGGTATGAAGCAATCCCTTGAAAAAATTACAGAAGACAGGATGAGATGCCAGTGAGGAGGGCTTTTCCACTGACAAAAAAGCAGAAACAGTGGACAAATGTACCTTGAGAGTAGCTGGTCTGAGGCCTAGGCCACTGAGGTGAACCATGTAATCCAGAACTGTAGACAATTCAGCAGTGTCTGGGGATATATGCTTCTCGGAACCCCAAATACTAAATCTTTTCCATTTGGAGTTATAAGTTTTTTTTGGTGGCAGGTTTTCGAGAGGCTTTGAGAATATCCAGAACCCCTTGAGGCAGATGCAAATTTGCATACTCTAACTCTTCAAGAACCATGCCTTGAGATCGAGAGACTGAAGGTTGGGATACCAAATCCTCCCCTGAGAGGAGGCTAACAGGTTGCAATTCCTGGGAAGAGACAAAGGAAGATGGATTGCTAGGGACAGCAACAGAGGATACCAAGGCTGCCTGGCCTAGTCCAGAGCAATCAGGATCACTTTGCAGGATTATGAGCTTATCTTGACCAGGACCTTGAACAGTAGGGGAAAAGACGGGAAGGCACATAGAAATGTTCCTTCCAAATTTAAAATCAGAGCATCCAGAGGGACTGAGCCCAAGACTGGGAGTCTGCAACAAAATAGAGGAAGTTGGTGATTGTCTGGGGCAGCAAAGAGGTCTATCTCTGGAATGCCCCACATTGAAAAAATCACCTTTAACACTAGGGGATCCAGGGACCATTCATGATGGCCCTGGGAGATCCTGCTCAATGCATCTGCTAGCACATTGTCCTTCCCTGGAAGGTGGACTGCTACCAGAGAGGTCTGAAGAGAATAAGCCAGGGACCATAATCTCATGGCTTCCACGCATAAGGCCACAGACCGAGTGCCTCCCCTGAAAAAGGGATCTCTGGTCTCAGTGGGCTTGCCCGGTTACCAAAATCTAAATAAATAAATAAATTGTTGATACACCACATGGTGGTGGTGGTGCTGTCTGTCCTGACCTGAACCACCTTGTTCTGTACTGACTGAGAGAAGGCTTGCAGGGCCAGAAAAACCACCCTGAGCTCCAGAAGGTTGATGTGGAGAAGAGACTCCTGAGAGGACCACACTCCCTGCGCTGTGAGAGTCCCCAGGTGGGCTCCCCACCCCAGGAGAGAAGCATCTGTGGTAAGAACCACAGAATAAGACTGAGTGATAAATGGGACTCCTTGCCTGAGGTTGTCCTGACCCTGCCACCACTGGAGAGCCTGGATCAGGGCCTGAGTCACTGGAATTAGTTTGGTTAGAGGATCTTTTTTCTGAGACCAAAAAGCCCTCAGATGACACTGAATGCCCCTCAGCTGAAATCTGGCCCCTTGGACTGCTGCAGTAGAGGCTGCCATGTGGCCCAGAAGCTGAAGGAAATGCCTTGCTGGTCGAGAAACCAGAAGGTAGAAGGAGGAAGCCAGCTCTATAATAGCCCTTACTCTTTCCAGGGGAAGAAAAGCTCTTGCTTTGACAGTATCCAGCTCCACCCCTATGAAAGTGAGAAGCTGTACAGACTCGAGAACTGACGTGGGAAGATTGAGAAGAAATCCTAGAGAAGTGAGCACTTGCTGGGTCACTTGCAGATATGACTTGACTTGGTCTGGAGACTGACCCACAATGAGCCAGTCATCCAAAGTATGGAAATATGGAAATATGTTTCCTTCTTGGAAAGGCCACTACTACTGCTAGGCATTTTGTAAACACCCTTGGAGCTGAAGTTAGGCCAAAGGGCATTGCTTTGAACTGGTAATGGCCTGAAGGCAATTTGAACCTGAGATACTTTCTGTGGGAGCACCTGATGGGAATGCGTAAGTAGGCCTCTTTTAGGTCCAGGGAGGATAACCAGTCCCCTGGCCTTAGAGGGGGAAGAATTATTCCCCGAGTCACCATTCTGAATTTTGGTTTTAAAAGATGTTTGTTTAGGTATCTTAAGTCTAGGATGGGTCGCCACTCCCCTGTATTTTTCAGGGTAAGGAAGTACCTGGAGTACAGACCTTTGGCCCTGTGTATTGTAGGAACCTTTTCTATGGCCCTTAAGGCCAGTAGAGATGAAACCTCTGCCTCTAGGGCAGTGGTTTCAGAGATGCTTGCAGGTGGAAAGGATGTGACTCTCAGCTTTCGAAATTTTTTGAAGCTGAGAACCAGCCCCTCATTTACTACCTCCAGGACCCACTTGTCTGAGGTAACAGACTTCCAGTCCTGGAAGTAGTAAGTCAGCCTGCCTCCTACAGGATGGGGGAAGTCGACCCAGGCTGAAACATCAGGGTGTCTGCTTGGCAGGAGCTTTAGGCTGAGGGGTGGATGCAGCCCTGCTCATCCCCCTTCTGCCTGTCTCTCTGAAGAAACCCCTCTGAGAAAAGGGAGAGGAGGCCTGTGCTTGGTAGAAAGGCCTTTGAAAAGGCCTGCCCCTGCCCCTAGCCTGCTGCCTTTGAGGAGTTGCCTGCTTTTCCTTGGCCTGTGCACTCCTATAGGTGGTCTTATATTCATCCATCTTTTTCATGTAATTCTCTGTCTGTTCCTCAAACAGAGAATTGCCCACCACAGGGAATTCCATGGCCTTAGCCTGGGTATCCTGGGAAAGGCTAGTACATCTGAGCCAAGCCATCCTCCGAAGAGCCACAGATGTAGCCATGACTCTTGATGACACATCATTGGAGTCCACAGCAGCATGAAATTGTACCTTCGATGCCTCAATCCCATCAGCAGCCACCCCCTGCAGCTCCCTGGCAAGCTGGGGGGGAAATCTGCTTAGCCAGTGCCAGTACAGTGTCCCACCTGGACTTCTGGTACCTGGCTGTATAGGCCATGTAATTTGCCTGCCTGAGTCCCAAGGAGGATGATATGTAGTTTCTTTGCCGTGGCATCCAGCTTCCTGGAGTCTTTATCTGGGGTGTGTGAAGCCAAGGGTATGTTAGTCTTGTCACAGGCTGCAGCCTGCACAACCCCAACATGGCTGCATTGTTGGTACAAATACTCCGTACCTGAGCCTGAAAGAATGTACCTCTTGTCCATCCTTCTGTCAACAGGAGGTACAGAATTTGGAGTCTTTAACAATTTTTGTGTCTGTTTCCCAAGGGACTTATGAAGGGGAATAGACAGTCTCTTGGACTCTGGGATGTCCATCATCTCCACATAATCAGGCTCCTCCTGTTCCTCCACAGCTTCTTCCACAGGGAGTTGGAGGGTTTCTGCCACTTTCCTGTAAAACATGAAGTGGGGAGGGGACTCAGAAAGCCTAGGAAGGGAAACACCAGAAGGCCTGTCTGAGGAGATGTCCGGTTTAATGGGCTCATCCAGACCTTCCATACCAACATCGTCATCACCTTCGTAATCCTCACCCCCCTCCAAATCCGGTTCATAAAAATCTTCAGGGGCATAATCCTGAACCGGAGGAACCGACCGAACCGAACGCCTGCCAGAGGGCGCCAGATCAGATGGAACTGGACAAAGCGATTGTACAATCCTAATCACTTGGGCAATCTCCTTGGTGGTCGGAACATGGGTCTCTGGATCCGAACCAGACAATTTGCCTTTTCCTTTTCTTTTCAACAGTAACGATCCCTGGGAATCGGTTGTCTTCTTGCCTGAAGTATTACCCTGTTCAGAAGGCACTCCATCTGGTTCGGTCGGAACCGAACTGGGCTGGCCATCTGGGTCAGTGGACTTCTCGGCCTCCTTATCCCTAAGCCTGCCCAACCTTTTTCCCAGGGTAGACTTAGGGACGTTCTTGCAAATTTGGCAGTCTGAATTGAGGTGGTCAAACCCCAGACAATCAACACAAGTGGTGTGGGGATCGGCCTTAGCAAAGACTTCCCCACACACACACTGCAGTGTTGAAACCCAGTGGGCCTGATTTTTCTTTTGGGTTTCTCAGACGTAGCCATCCTAACCAACAAACTTACCCTTTTTACAGCAACAGCTAGGCAAGACTCCCTTATCGGTTTCTAACCGTGTCACGGGTGTTGGAAAAAAAACGCAAGAAAATACGTTTTTTTTTTTTTAAAACCAATAAGGACTGGTAACCACACACTAAAATACAGGAAACAAACACACTAGATGACCGGTTCAGTCGAACCGGTCAAAATATTACTCTTACAATTTTCACAAGTTTTTACTATGGCTAGTTCACTACCTAGTACTTACTGTACCACAGACACAGATCTGAACCGAAATCAGTCAAAATAATCGGTAAAACTGACAACTTTATTTATTTATTTAGTTTTTGTTGACCGGGTAAGTGCACTAGACAAATCCTGCCTATTTTCAGGCACGACCCGGGGGAGGGGATACAGATGAATGGCAATTGACCTTGAATCAGATTAAGCTGTTGGTGGTATTTTTAGTGAATGAGGAAAATTTGTCCAGGACACCAGGGAAATTCCCTTACTCTTTTCGATAAGTGCCATGGGATCTTTAACATCCACCTGAACTACCACCAATCCAGGCAGATGGGACCTCAGTTTAACGTCTCATCCAAAAAACAGCACCTCAGAAGTGCAGCACCCCTCTCATGCTGCAGTACAGTGTCAGTACTGGGATATTAACCAAGTGCCAGATGTGGGAACTGAACCCACAGCCCTCTGATCGCCCGGCCTCAGAGGCAAGTGTGCTACCTACTGAGCCACTGACACTGCTACATTGCTACACTGACTTTAACCGACTGTTGAACTGTGAGCAGAGGAGAAATCTCCAGAGTGACTGTTCAGTTAGGCAGAGTAAAGAATCTGATGGTTACGCTTCAAAGTGCAGCAGACAGAGGTTTGAACCGAGCTCGAGCTCAATGTTCTATGCTCTACATAGAATTTAACCCTCTACTCTCTGGGACAGTTCAAGTGCTGGGGCTAACTGCAGTAGTCAGAATACAGCAAGACTTTATGTTGTCTGAAAGGGGAGATATTGCTGATGGGGGACCTGAATATGCCAGATGTTGACTAGAGCACATTGGCTGCAGCCACATCCAAGAGCAGGGCCATTCTTGATGCCCTACAGGGGGCATGCCTCAGACAGCTAGTGCTGGAACCCACTCAGGTAGGAGCAATCTTAGACCTGGTACTCTCAAATGGGGACAGAGAGAGGATCTCAGATTTAGAAGTGGGTAGCCATCTGGGAACAAATGACTACCAAACAGTGTGGTTCACGATAAACTTAGCTGCAGAGTCAAGCCATACAAAAGTGAAGGCACTGGACTTCAGGAGGGCTGATTTTGTCAAAATGGGAGAGTGCCTCAGAAAAGCACTAGCAAACAGGCAAGGAGGAGGAGTGGAGCAACAATGGGGAAACATCAAAACTGCTATTACAGAGACAACAAGCCTTTATGTGAAGTAAATAAACAAATCAAAATGAAAGAAAAAAAACACTATGGTTCTCAAAAGAGGTGGCAGGGAAGGTTAGGAAGAAAAATACAGCATTCAGGAAGTATAAGGAAACACAGAAGGAGCAGGACAGAGAACTGTACCAGTTAAAGCAGAAGGAAGCAGGGAAGGCAGTCAGAATAGCAATGGCCCAAACCGAAGAAAAGATAGCCAACTCGGTTAAGAAGGGGAACAAAATCTTTTATAGGTACATTTGGGAGTGAAGAAAGACAAAGGGAGGGATAGCGAGGCTGAATAAAGAGGAGGGTGGGTGGGCAGAGAGGGACAGTGAAAAAGAAGGGATACTGAACGAATACTTCTGGTCAGTATTCACAAAGGAAGAGGAGGGGGAGGTACCTAATCCAATCAATAGAAGAGAGGTCGATATCAGTCCTTTCACAGAAGAAAGGGTTCTGAAAGAACTCCTAAAACTGAAGGTGGACATAGCAATGGGGCCTGATGGGATTCACCCCTGAGTTCTAAAAGAACTAAGGCGAGAACTAGTAACACCACTGATTACCCTTTTTAACAAATCATGGGAGGATGGTGTGGTACCTGAGGATTGGAGGAGGGTGGATGTGATCCCCTTTCACAAAAGTGGGAGCAAGACAGAGGCAGGAAACTACAGACCTGTCAGTTTGACCTCTGCGGTAGGGGAAAATGATGGAATTACTTCTAAAGGAAAGAACTGTTGAGTACCTAGAGGCCAGTGGGGCACAGGACCCAAGGCAGCATGGATTCACAGTGGGAAGGTCATGTCAGATGAATCTAATAGATTTCTTTGACTGGGTGACCAAAGTAGTAGACCAGGGAGGGGCTGTGGATATGGCCTACCTAGACTTTAGCAAGGCATTTGACAGCCCCACACAAAAGATTTATAAACAAATTAGCCAGTCTGGGAGTGGGTCCCAGGGTGGTAGCCTGGGTCAAACATTGGCTGGACAACAGAATACAGAGGGTAATAGTAAACAGAGTCCACAGTGAAGAAGGGGGTTACTAGTAGGGTACCACAGGGTTCAGTACTGGGACCGGTCCTCTTTAATGTCTTTATAAGTGACATTGCAGAGGAACTGGAAGGAAAAGTTTGTCTCTTTGAAGATGGCACAAAGATCTGCAACAGGGTTAATACACGGGGAGGGGTGGAAAGGATGAGAAGGGACTTGGCAAGGTTGGTGGAATGGTCAAATGTATGACTGCTTAGATTCAATGCAAAGAAGTGCAAAGTAATGCACCTGGGAAACAAAAACCCAGGGGAAGAGTACACAATGAGAGGTAAGATACTGACAACAACAAAAATGGGAAGGGACTGGGGGTAGTTATATCAGATGACCTAAAGGTGGGCAGGCAATGTGAGAAGGCAGTAAGGAGGGCTGGGAGATACTGGGATGTGTAGGGAGAGGCATCATCAGTAGAACAGGAAGCTGATAGCCCTCTGTACAGACAGTTGGTGAGTCCCCATCTGGAGTACTGCGTGCAGTTCTAGAGACCCCATCTCCGCAAAGAAATAGGGTGGAGGCTGTCCAGAGGAGGGCAACCAAAATGGTGCAGGGTCTACACCAGAAGATGTACAAAGAAAGACTAAAGGAGCTTAATATGTATACTTGTGAGGAAAGGAGGGAGAAGGGGGACATGATAGAAACTTTCAAGTACCTCAAGGGAATCAACAAAGTCCAAGAGGGTAACATCTTTCAGAAAAAGAGATGAGCAAGAACAAGGGGGCACAATTGGAAGATAGAGGGGGGACGGCTCAGAGGTAATGTGAGGAAGTATTTTTTCATGGAGAGGGATGTGGATGCATGGAACAGCCTTCCTGAGAAGGTTGTGGAGTCAAAAACAGTGGGAATTCAAGAATGCATGGGACAGACATAAGGCAATTCTAGTGGGCGTTAGGAGGAAGTAGACTGTTGGTTAACGAGGATCTGCAGCTTATCCATTAGGTAGGGAAATGGGCAGACTAGATGGGCCAAGCAGTCCCCACATCAGAGCCCAACCTGAGAAGGTGCAACAGCTCGGCCTTCCCGGGGAGATCCGGCTGGGCTTGTGCCACCTCAAAAGCCTTCTCCCACAGGGCATTCTGATATTGCACCATGTGGGAAAGGACATTTAGAGAATGGATAGCACACATGGCCAAGGATTAGACCTTTTTGCCAAAATAGTCTATCTGCCTAGAGTCCTTAACAGGAGGCTGAGTACTGAGGTGACAGGGTCATTTTGAACGGTCATGGGCCATGTTGATAATGGCCAGATCAGCCTCCGGGTGCTTCCTATAGAAGGGTTCATCCCTTGGGGCGTTATACATATGAACATATGAAGAAGCCAGCAGAAGAAGACTATTTGGTCTATCAAGTCTGCTCCTGTTGCAGGGTCCACAGCTTGAGCTACTGTCTCTGCCCCCCCACTCTACTCCTTCCATCCTCCCTACCCATGACCATTACCTTCCCCCCCCATAGCTGTGCCAGCCTCTCTTAAAGCTGCACACTGTCTTCAATGAGATTACCTCTTCCGGCAGCGCATTCCAAGTGTCTGCCACCCTCTCTGTGAAGACGTGCTTCCTGACCTCCCTCCTAAACCAACCACCCTCCAACTTAAGACTGTGTCCCCTCATGTTATGGTTGCCACTCAGCTTAAAGAGACTCTCCTTATTAACCTTATTTATCCCTTTCAAGTACTTGAAGGTCCCAATCATGTCCACTCTCTCTCGTCTTCCAGGGAGTACATATTCAGTGCCCTCAACCTCTCCTGATATGCCTTATCCTGCTGACCAGCTATCATCATTGTAGCCCTCCTCTGGACCTTCTCCAGCAGGTTAATGTCCTTTTTGAGGTGTGAGCACCAGTACTGAACTCCATACTCTAGATGTGGCCTTACTAGTGACCTGCAATCAATCAATCAATCTGCAAGCGATCTGCCTTTTTGGACATTGTCGGTGTAGAGGACGGGTGCTTCCTGGCTGCTCTATTGACATCCTTAAAGGAGTCTATGATAGGGGGACTACTAGAGGCAAGGACTTCTTCTTGCGGAGGAAAGTGGTTAGCTGATGTTGCTCGGAGTCCACTTCCTCAGTGTCCCAGCCCATGAAGGCATGGATGTGCCTCATCACATTCATGAAAGTTGCGTCGGGGGGAGACTGTGGGGTATCCTTAGGCTCCTCTGGCTTGGATGGAATATCTGAATCACCAGAGTAATCATATGAGGAGGAGGAAGAGTATCCCTGACTGACCCAAATCCGGTGAGGGAGAGGGTGAACGCCGAGGCTTATGCCTTATGAGGCCTAGAAAGGCCGGTGTCCAGTCTTGTTGGCTGTGGTGCAGGCTCCTTAGGAAGTGGCATCACAGCCTTCTTAGGAGGTACCCCATCCTTAGGAGGATTGGAAGAAGGGGCCCCCGGGGTAGGAGTTAGAGGCTCCTGGAAGGCTTGCAGGCTGTATAGAATGTCCCTCATCTCTAGGACATTTATGTGGAGGGAAAGTACAGTTATGTAAGAACTTACCATAACAGTAGATCTTCAAGAGAAGCTCTTGCAGTAGGTAACACTGGTAGAACTGAAGCCAGCAAGTGCCAGGACCCCACGGAATACTACTAGCCAGCAGTACATAGTGGGGACCACCACCCTGCATTGGCCTGCTGCTGACATCACGCACACCATAAAAAGAGGGCGGTCCTCGGTGTCATCTCAGTTCTCCCGCCGGAGACTCTGGCATCGTGGATGGAAGTTGGTCTGCAATAGAGAACCAAGGTCAGTTCCACATAGGGCAACAAACTTGATTGCTGAGATAGGAATGCAGAGAAAATCCTCAAGGGGGAAGGTGGGTGGGAACTGCAAGAGCATCTCTCGAAGATCTACTGTTATGGTAAGTTCTTGCATAACTGTACTATCTTACTTCAAGAGTCAGCTATTGCAGCAGGTAACACCAGTAGGACTGAATCCCAAGCAGTAGAGAGACCCAGAATGGATACAGGGTGGAGGAAGCAAAAGAAAAGAAAGAGGATGATATTCCCAAGAGAGCAGTTCTTGCAGGACCGCAAGTCCAAAGCCCGCTCAGCACCTACAGGCGATGTTTAGTCTGTAATGTTTAATGAACGTGTGGACTGAGTTCCAGGTGGCGACTGCACATATGTCTGTTGCGGATACGTTCTTTAAAGTGGTGAGTGATGCTGCTACTCCCCAGTAAAGGTTTGTCATATTTCCAATAACAAAAGGAAATGCAATTGACCAGCCATTTGGAAAGAGTCTGTTTGGACAGAGGTGCCCCATGGATTCTGGGGGAAAACAAAACAAAAATGTGGTCAGAGCGCCTGAGCTCCAGTGTTCTGGAAAGGTAATATCGCAGGATATGATGAACATCTAACGTGTGAAGGAGAGCCTCACCCTAGTTTGAGTGTTCCGGATAATTAACCGGAAGGTGTATGTCCTGGTTCACTATCAGTTTGGACAAAACCTTTGGTAAGAACTTAGGATTGGTCCATAAGGAATACTAAATAGGGATCTTTACACATCAGAGCCTGTAGCTCAGAGATCCTCTGAGCCAAAGTAATGGCAACAAAAAATAACACTTTCCAAGAGAGAAAGCGTAGCTTGCAGTCTGCAACTGGCTCAAATAGGGGCAAAATGAGTTACTCCAGCACGAACAAGCGGTCCCAAGTGTCGTCAAGGCACAGGTCAGGAAGCATAAAAAACCAGGAGCAGTTGTAAAATTCACAAGAGTTTTATTATTAATAACAGTAACGTAAAAAAATAAAATTGTTCAGAATAACTATTTACAATGGCAGTAGAAACAGAAAACAGAGTCCTTCTGAGTTTTTCTTCTCAATTTCCAATCTTAGTCTCTCAGTCTCTGTCTGTCTCTTTCGCAAAAATTGCAGCTTCTTTTTATAGGTCTGTGCAGGAGCTCGTTAAGAAAATAGCATGCTTCTCACACAGTGTACTTGTAAGTTTCCAGTGTTCTTGTCAGTTTCAGCAGGTGCAGCAAAAAGAACATTGTGACCCAGAACTGACCTCTTGTTTACATCTTCTGCAAAAGGCTTAAAAATTGCATCTCAGGTTAACCCCTTGAGTTCCAAATAGCTCTGCAATCATTTCAACAGTATAACTATATACAGTTTTAAACAAAGGGATCCCAGTATCAATTATATTTTCACAAAAAGATTCACAGGTATTTTTATACCTGCAGATATGCAAGTGGAGAGAAAAGATGGAAGAGCAAGTGAGGAGAGAGAGATAGCGAGAGACAGAGAATTGCAAGACTGTCGGGGTGATCAAGTCCTAGGTCTCATGAGAAAATTTGCTTGTGCAACCAGACAGACAAGAGACAGAAAAGGAGAGGATAGAACACACCCTTGCTTTTAAACTCTTTCTGCATAACAAATGGGGCAGGACCACATTCAACCCTGTCATACCAAGGGGGGACGGGGTCCCTGATGGGGGGTTTTAGGTGGAGAATGCCACGCAGGAAAGTGCATGCCAGGTCCAGCTGTGCCACGACTTTACCTTGAACAGGCACATGGTAGGCAGAAATTGCAGACAAATGGACAAGTAGCTCAAATCCAAGTCCAATGGCGACAGCAAGTACTCGAGGACTTAGCTCACCAGACAGGCCAAGAGGTCTAGTCAGCGTGCAGTAGCCCAGAGGCAAAAACACTTCCATTTCATGGAGCAGGTGGCCATGGTGGAAGGCTTTCTAATGGCCACCAAAATGTTAGCAACTCTGTCCGAGACTCCAAAGCGTAACATGGCTAGGTCTTTAGGAGTCACGCATGGAGATGCAATGACCTCAGATCTGGGTGTACCAGTGTCCCGTTGTCCTGAGAGAGCAAGTGAGAGCTCAGTGGCAATGGCAGTGGCAGTTTGACTGCCAGCTGTTGCAGCAGGGAACCCAAATCTGCCATGGCCACAACCGGGCCACCAGAATAATTTCTGCCCCCTCCACCTGCAGTTTGAGAAGTACTCTCTGCAGGGGTAGGAAGGGAGGAAAGACGTAGAGGAACCTCCCTTTCCAAGAGAGGGACAATGTGTCTCACCAGAAAACACCAGGCCCGGGATCTAGTGAGCAGAAACTGGGCAGGTTTGCGTTGATAGGGGATGCAAAGAGGTGCACTTCTGATCTGCCCCACCTGTCGAAGAGGTCTTCTATGATGGATTGCTGACTGGCCAACTCATGTGCTCTGGACCATGTCCTGCTGAGTGCATCAGCCAGGGTGTTTTGTACACATGGGATGTGAACTGCTGAAATATCCAAATTTTGGTCTATGGCCAAGTTCCATACCATCACTGCTTCGTGGCAGAGGGGGTATGAGTGGGTGCCACCCTGCTTGTTGAATGTAGAACACCACCGCTGTGTTGTCCGCCTATATCAGGAGGTGACCCGGGAGAAGTTCGGTGTGCAGCACCTGTAAGGTGTAGAGGACCACTCTCATCTCTAGGACATTGATATGTAAGAGCCCTTTGGACTTTGACCAAGTCCCCTCGGTCCTGTGGGCACCCAGATCTGCGTCCCAACCCATGCCGGATGCATCTGACGTCAACATTTGGGCTGGTGGTGCTCTTTGGAAGGGCAGTCCCTCTGAGAGATATGGTGATGTCATCCACCAGTTGAGCTCTTGATGAATCGGTTCCGGGATAGAGACCGGTTGGTTCAGGTTGTCCCATCCGTTGGTCCCACTGGACCCTCAGTGTTCACTGAATTGTCTCCATATGCCATTTGGCCAGCTGAATCTTGGCGATAGAGGTCAAGTGGTCCATGAGCCAGAGAAGCGTCCTGGCTGGTGCCCTTATGAGAGACGAGATGTGGTGGGCTAGACTGCAGAGATGGACTGACCTGTCCTCTGGGAGGAATGCCTTCCCTCGAGTGGTGTCAAGTATTGACTCGATAAACTGGAGGGATTGGGTCGGGTGCAAAGATGACTTTGCTGTGCTTATGGTGATCCCTAGCTCTCTGAAGAAAGAACAGGTGTCTTCTGTTGTGTGCTGCAGCTGCTCCCTTGATGGGGCCACGAGGAGTCAATCATCTAAATATGGGAAAATGTAGTAGCCCTTCCTTCGAAGGGGTACTGCGACCAGTGCCAGCCACTTGGTAAAAACCCTTCGGACTGAGGATAGGCCGAAGGGTAGCTCCCTGAATTGGTAGTGCCGCCCCTGAAACTCGAACCCAAGGAACCTCCCATGAGACTTGGCTATTAGGATGTGGATATAGGCGTCCTGCATATCCAGTGATGCTAGCCAATCTCCCTGGTGGAGCATGGGCAGTAAGAAAAAATTACTCACCTTAGTAATTATGTCTCTTCTAATGGAGTCTTGCTGTATTCTGACAATACGCAATTAGCCCCAGCACTTGTCATAGAACGTTGAGCTCGTGCTCGGTTCAAACCTCTGTCTGCTGCACTTTCAAGTGTAACCATCAGATTCTTATGAGCCAAGACTAACTAAATACACCTGTAGTGTGGAAATTGTAAAAAAAGAAAAAAAGCACTAGCCATAAGGGCAACCAAAAGTTTTGGGATCCCAAAAAACTCAAGTCGAGAACCCCAAAACAAAAAACTCAGGTGGTGAACTTAAAATAACTTTATAATGATATCAAATGAAGATCCACTATGCCCAGCTCCTCCAAAAGAAAAGGGAGCCAATACACCTCTGGGGCGCAGCACTGTACCTGTCAGCCCACTTCCCAAAAACCAGGTTCTGAGAGGGGAGATGAGGGGGAGGTCAGAATACAGCAAGACTTAGTTAATTACTAAGGTAACTTTTTCTTCAAACAACATGAAGTCTTGCTGTATTCTGACAATATGCAGACTACAAGCAGTACCTCCCAGGAGGAGGGTACAGAACCTACTTAGGAAATAGGCTCTGCAGCACTGCTGTACCAAACCTAGCATCACTCCTAGCCTGGATGTCCAGAGAGTAATGCTTGGCAAAAGTATGAGCTGTTTTCCAGGTGGCTGCTTTACAGATCTCTAAGAGGGGTATATCTCTAGCCACAGCCAGAGAAGCAGCTGTACCTCTAGTCGAATGAGCCCTCAGGCCTGAGGGGGCTACTTTGCCTAGCTTTTCATAGCAGAATTGTATGCAAGAGACAATCCACCTGGCAATAGTCCTCTTAGTAGCAGGTTTACCCTTTCCTACTTCACCATAAGTGAGAAACAACTGAGGACAGTCAAACCTAAGTGCCCTAGTGCACTCAATGTAGTAGCTAAGTGCCCTCTTAACATCCAAACTGTGTAAAAGTCTCTCTCCTGAAGAAGAATGATCAGTGAAAAACACAGGAAGGGACATGGATTGATTCTGATGAAAATCTGAGACCACTTTGGGTAGGAACCTCCTGTGGGTTCTAAGGACCACCTTATCTCTATGAAAGGAAATACAATTTGGCTCTACTGATAGAGTTTGCAAGTCACTGATATGCCTGGCAGAAGTAATAGCTACCAGGAACACTGTTTTCCAAGTCAAGTACCTGAGTTCTGCTGAGGCCAAAGGCTCAAAGGGTAGTTGCATGAGCTTAGCAATGCAAACATTAAGATCCCAAACAGGTAGGATCCTTAAAAGGGGGATTAGCATGAAGCAGCCCCTTAAAAAATTTACAGAACACAGGGTGGGAAGCTAGAGAAGAAGGCTTCTCCACTGATAAAAATGCAGAAACAGCAAATGGATGCACCTTGACGGTAGCTGGTCTGAGGCCCAAACTATTGAGATGAACCACATAGTCCAAAACTGCAGACAAGTCAGCAGAGACTGGTGACAGCTGTTTATTAGAACACCAAATACCAAATCTTTTCCATTTGGAGTTGTAGTTTTTTTTAGTGGCAGGTTTCCGAGAAGCCTTGAGAATGTCCAGAACCCCCCCCGAGACAGATTCATATTTGCATATTCTAGCTCTTCAAGAACCAAGCTTTGAGACTGAAGATTGGGATACCAAATTCTCCCGAGAGGAAGTTAACAGATTGTGTTTTTTGGGGAGAGCCAATGGAAGATGGACTGCCAGAGACAGCAAGAGGGGATATCAAGGCTGCCTGGCCCAGTCTGGCGCAATCAGGATCACCTTGCAAGATTGTGACCTTATCTTGACCAGAACTCTGAACAACAGAGGAAAGGGGGAAAAGTCATACAGAAATTTCCCCAACCAATCCAACAGTAGAGCATCTAGGGGGACTGAGCCCAACACTGGGGGTCTGCAACAAAAAAGAGGAAATTGGTGATTGCAGGGGGCTGTAAAGAGGTCTATCCGAGGAGTGCCCCATCTGAGGAATATCACTTTTAGCACTAAGGGATCCAGGGACCATTCATGATGGCCCTGAGAAATCCTGCTCAAAGTATCTGCTAACACATTATCCTTCCCTGGAAGATGGACTGCTACTAGTGATGTCTGTAGGGAATAGGCCAGAGACCAGACTTTCATGGCTTCTGTGCACAAGGCCATCGACTGAGTGCCTCCCTGCTTGTTGATGTACCACATGGTGGTTGTGTTGTCTGGTCTCACCTGAACCACCTTATTTTGAACTACCTTTGCGAAAGCTTGTAAGGCTAAGTATACTGTCCTGAGTTCCAGAAGGTTGATACAAAGGAGAAACTCCTGAGGAGACCACACTCCTTGTGCTGTGAGTGCTCTCAAATAAGCCTCCCACCCCAGGAGAGAGTCATCTGTGGTCAGAACCACAGAATGAGTCTGAGAGACAAATGGGACTCCTTGTCTGAAATTGTCCTGATCCAACCATCACTGGAGAGCATGGATTAAGGTCTGAGTCACTGGAATCAGTTTGGTGAGAGGGTCTTTTTTCTAGGACCAAAAAGCCCTCAGGTGAAACTGGATACCTCTCATCTGAAACCTGGCTCCTGGAATCACTGCAGCTGCCATGTGGCCCAGTAGTTGGAGGAAATGTCTTGCTGAGCGAGAGACCAGGAGACGAAATGAGGAAGCTAGGTTTGTAAGGGCCTTTACCCTTGACAAGGGAAGAAAGGCCTTTGCCTGGACAGTGTCCATCTCCACCCCTATGAAAGTGAGGAGCTGCACTGGTTCGAGAACTGACTTTGGAAGATTGAGGAGGAATCCCAAGGAAGTGAACACTTGCTGGATCACTTGTAGATTTGACTTGACTTGGTCTGGAGACTGCCCCGCAATGAGCCAGTCATCGAGATATGGGAAAATAGAAATGTTCTGTCTCCTTAAAAAGGCTACTACTACTGCTAGACATTTTGTAAAAACCCTTGGTGCTGATGTTAGCCTGAAAGGCATTGCCCATAACTGATAATGGCCTGAGGGCAGTTCGAATCTGAGATACTTTCTGTAGGAGCACCTGATGGGAATGCGAAAGTAGGCATCCTTGAGGTCTAGGGAAGCTAGCCAGTCCCCTGGCCTTAGAGAGGGAATAATTATTCCCAGAGTCACCATTTTGAACTTTAGTTTCAGTAAATGCTTGTTTAAGTATCTTAGGTCTAGGATGGGCCACCACTCCCCTGTCTTTTTTTGGGTAAGGAAGTATCTGGAGTACAGACCTTTGCCCCTGAGAGATTTAGGAACTCTCTATATGGCTCTGAGAGCTAACAGAGAGGAAACCTCTGCCTCTAGGGCAATGGTTTTGGAGGTGTTTGCAGGTGGAAAAGACTTGACCCTCAGCTTTGAAAACTTTTTGAAGCCGAGGGCCAGTCCCTGGTTTACTACTTCCAGGACCCACTTGTCTGAGGTCACAGACTTCCAGGCCTGGAAGTAGTAAGTCAGCCTGCCTCCTACACAGATTGGGGAGTTGACCCAGGCTGACACCTCAGGGTGTCTGCTTGGCAGGAGTCTTAGGCTGAGAGGTGGATGTAGCCCTGCTCATCCCCCTCCTACCTCTCCCTCTAAAGAACCCCCTCTGGGAAAAAGGAGAGGAGGCCTGTGCTTGGTAGAAAGGCCTGCCCCTAGCCTGCTGCTTCTGAGGAGTTGACTGCCTTTTCTTGGCTTAAGCACTCCTATAGGTGGTCCTGTACTCATCCATCTTTTTCATGTAGTTCTCTGTCTGTTCCCCAAATAGAATTACCTACAACAGGAAAATCCATGGCCTTAGCCTGGGTATCCTGAGAGAGGTTAGTACACCTGAGCCAAGCCATCCTCCGAAGAGCCACAGATGTAGCCATGACTCATGATGAAACATCATTGGAGTCCACAGAAGCATGAAACTGAATCTTAGGTGCCTTTATCCCATCAGCAGCCACCTCCTCTAGTTCCTTGGCTAACTTGGTGGGGGGGGGGAGCCTGCTTAGCCAGATCCAAAACAGACTCCCACCTGGACTTTTGGTATCTGGCTGCATAGGCCATGTAGGTAGCCTGTCCGAGTCCCAAAGAAGATGCCAGGTACTGCTTATTAGCCATAGCATCTATTTTCCTGGAGTCCTTATCCGGGGGGGGGGGGAGAGAACCCAAGGGTATGCTAGCCTTGTCACAGGCTGCAGCCAGCACTACCCCAACATGGCTGCAATGCTGATACAGGAACTCCGTAGCTGAGCCTGACAGCACGTACCTCCTGTCCATTAGTTTGTCCACTGGAGGCAAACAATTTGGAGTTTTCAAAAGTTTGTGAAAGGGAATAGACAGTCTCTTGGACTCTGGGATGTCCATCATTTCCACAAAATCAGGCTCCTCCTGATCCTCAACAGCTTCATCCACAGGGAGCTGGAGGGTGTCAGCCACTTTACTGTAAAACATGAAGTGGGAGGGGGACTCAGAAAGCCTGGGAGGGGAAACTCCTGAAGGTCTGTCTGGGGACACGTCCAGTTCAATGGGCTCATCCAGTCCTTCCCCACTGTCCTCTTCCTCATCATCATCAAACTCTTCTTCCCCCTCCCATTCCGGCTCAGAATATTCTTCCAAAGAATAATCAGAAACCGGGGGAACCGACCGAACCGAGCGCCTACCGAGAGGTGCTGGATGGGTTGGAACTGAATGGAGCGATTCCACGATACTAATCGCCCTGGCAATTTCCTTGGCGGTTGGTTGGTGGGGATCTGAATCTGAACCAGCTGACTTGTCCTTTTTCTTTTTCGCAAGGACCGACCCCTCAGGGTCGGCTCTCCTCTTGCCCGAGGAAGTCTGGCCCTGGTCAGACGGCTGGCTATTCGGGTCAGCGGATGTCTTGGCCTCTTTCTCCTGAAGACTGCCCAACCTTTTGTCTAGGGTGGCCTTAGGAACATTTTTGCATATTTGGCAGTCTGAATTGAGGTGGTCAAACTCCAGGCAATAAACACAGGTGGTGTGGGGATTAGCCTTAGCAAAGGCCTCCCCACACACACTACAGTGCTGAAACCCAGTGGGCCCGGTTTTTCTTTTGGGTTTCACAGACATGGCCACAGTAATCAGAGAAACCTACCCTTTATGCGGCTTCAGGCCAAGTAAGACAAATTTATTGGTTCCTAACCGTGTCACGGGTATTGGAAAAAAACGTTAAACACAGTTTTTTTAGAACCGATAAGCACCGGAATCACCACAGATCAAACAGTGATCGGTTCAACTGAATCGACCGGAACAGTTGTAAAATTTTTATAATTTCCACAGTATTTCAATACAGTCCACTACCTCTACTACTTACTGTACCACAGACAGGGATCTGAACTAAGAAACAAATAAAATCTGCGGATTAAACCAACGATTTTTACCAAAGCGAACCGAAAGTGACAGGAGAAACTCCAGAGCGACTGTTTAGTTAGGTGGAGTAAAGAATCTGATGGTTACACTTGAAAGTGCATCAGACAGAGGCTTGAACCGAGCACGAGCTCAACGTTCTATGCTCTCAGCATAGTGTTAACTCTTTCATCTCCGGAGCAGTTCGAGTGTTATTTTGAAGCCCTGCAGAGCGACCATCAGGAAATAAAAAAGTACGTGCCAACTGTAATTATAATCTTTTTGTGCATCTTCACCATTCATCACCTTTGGGTTATTGGCCAGAGGTCATGACCCCGCCGTCGCATCTTTTTTTTTTTTTGGATGGGCGGAGTCGACATACCATCGGTGCCGCCCTCAAGGCTGACGCACTGCATGGCGCTCGTGGATTGGCCATTATGTGCTGTCGACTCCATCTTCCCACCAGTTCTGAGTCAACGGAGAGGTGAGGAAAAGGATTGGGAGGGTGAGACAAGGAAGTTCAAGGGATAGACAAAGGAAAAGATATATAAACCAAAAGGAGAAATAAACGACTGAGAGGACAGAAGAAGAAGAAGGAAGACTAAGGGGATTGGGTAGGGGCCCCAATCTCTGGAAATAGGAAAAGGAGAGAGGAGGAATTAGGATAAACTTTGGGCGTGGGGAGGAAGGTAATCATATCCCGGACCTTGACTTGTCTTCAGATTGTATAGGAACTGCAAGGAGTAGCCAAAAGACTCAATGACAGACACAGAATTACTGGCAATAACTCCAAAAGGTAGAAAACAGTTATTCTGGAAGACAGGACACAGGGAATTCTCCCCCCTTTCAGGGAAAACATTTTTGGTGTGAGAAAATTTAGATTCTTTAAAATAATAAAGGATATGTCCAATGGACAAAGAAAATTAAGGATTGACGGGAACAAAGGAAGAGTAGAGAATGGAGGACAACTGCCAACTCCCACCCCACAGGGGTGGAGCTAGATCACTGGAGGAGTGCCTCCCATGCTGACCACTCTCCTTATAGAAATATCATCCCACTATATGCCCCTTTTTAACCCCATTCCTGACAAAAGAAAGGAAGGGGGCAAGGGAGGGCACAGAGAGGGAGGGGGTCCCAGAGACTAAGGCCCCAGGAGGATGGCGGGTGGGATTGTGATGAATGGTGAAGATACACAGAAAGATCATAATTATGGTAGGTACATAATTTTCATATCTTATCTGTGTCAGTCTTCACCATTCTTCACCTTTGGGTGAGTGCTGAGCCCCCCCGAAGGGGGTTTTAACCCTAAAGGACAGAGTCCCTTAGCTCTCAGTGGGTGACACACTAAGAGGGAGAACCTTCAGGGCCTGGGGAGGCCCAAGAGTGGGGAGGATGAGATGGGGACCTCCCAAAGGGGGAAGGAAGTTGCCCAACAAATGGCGTCTCAGTCTACAGGAGAAGAGATAGGTTCTCTGGTGAGTGGAGTTAATCACCCTACACCGGGCCAAGGGTGACAACCGGGAAAGACGCAGCCATGCTGCCCGCCTAGTGTAGATAGCTGTCCCTACGACCCTGGTAGCTACCTCACTGGCATCGTACAATGCCCTCGCTTGGTGCCTTGCTAGCTCCAGGCCATGTGCAGAGAGTGCGATGGCTTGTCTGGTTTGCTCCGTGTCAGGCAAAGAGGCTAGGAGCTGACCCAGTCTGGACCACAAGAACCTATCATAGGAAGTGTAGTGGGTCTGATGTGCTGTGATAGAAAGCAGCAACTGTGCCAAGTAGAAAGTCCTCCTCCCCCAGAAGTCAAAATTCAAGGAATCTTGATCTGGGGGCTGGTCACAGTGGAGGGCACGAAGCCCATCAGGAGTGTCCAGCTGTGTCAATCCTGACTGAGGATGAGGCATGGAACCTGGAGACTCTGGGGGGGTGCCATACCACTGGCAGAGATCCCTTGGGGCAGGAACTCTGGAGAAGAGCCTCTGCCAGGAAAGCAACGATGCCTCCCAAAAGGGAGCAGGCCGGGGGGGGCACCACAAGGGTGTCCTCACTGAAGTCACCTAGAAAGGCATGCGCCGAATGCTCTGGATTGCTTTGAGTGGGAGGGGTGATGTGCAGATCCTCCAACATCCTCACGAGGAATCACTGATACTCCACAAGATCAGCAGCTGGGGAGATGTGGACAGAAGGCTTCTCTCCCCCAGAAGAGGGGGATGAGGAGTCAGAGGACTTCAGCTGCTCGCAGGGTGGCTGCTCGGGGGCAGGTTGAAAAACCTGTCCATTGCCCTGACGTAAGCAGGGAATCGAGGAGCCATGGCTCTGAACTGCTCCCAGGAGAGAGGCCTGCTAGGACCAAGGATGCCTGGGAGCGCTGGAGAATGTGGCAGAGGGATGGGGGCAGAGCCAACAAGACTGACCTCCGCCTGGGCTAGGGAGTGCATCAGGAGCACCAGAAGAAAAAGGTGTTCCGGAAGACTCCACAGCCGACAGTTGAACAACCATATCGGAACTGCCTTGGCTGCGCCTGGAAGAATCCCCCCAGTGAGGTGACCGGGGCTGTGTAGGTCCAGAAAGATGGTCCCCTACCTCCAAAGAACAGGGCCCTCTCAAAGAAACCGAGGGGGAAGAGTGGAGATCCTTGCTACGGCTTCTCCCAGAGCCCAGGTGAGCTCCAGAAAAAGGTTGCCGCACAGACCCTATGCCCTTCGACCCCCGGAATCCGAGAGTGCCCTCCTCCTCGAGAGAGCCAGCCTAGGCTACCAACAGCCCTGGTCGGCCCCCGAAGGAGCTATCCAGGGCGCAGCACCCTCCCCCCTCCCATGGGTGCTCTGATTGGCCCCAAAGTTGGGCAATCTAGGCACACCACCTGAGGGGATACCACTGCTGAGGGGTCAGAGAACCCTCTGAGGCCGAGCTGCAGTGCAATGGTGGCCTGCACCACTGCCTTCTGGTCAGAACCCCTGACCCAGCCCCGGCAGTCACTGTCCACTCCTCAGAGGGGGGCTGACTCCGGGCTGTCAATGACACTATGAGAGTGCCCACTCCAGCAGCTAACTCCAAGGAGCCAGACTGTCTGTCTGACTCAGAGTCCTCCTCCTCCTCCTCCTCCAAAGAGGTGGAGACTGAAGCCCTGTGCCACACAGTTGGCTGGCGCCTGCTGCCATCTCGACCAAATAGGGTACCGGAAATAGAGACCATACCCGTGTCGGTACTAGTGTCCTCTGCAGCACCATGAACAGTATCAGAAGAGGACACGTCTCCAACCAGGACAGCAGTCTGCAAGCCAGAACCTGACACGACGGCTCTGACAGTGTTGTTGGCGCCAAGGCCAGAGACCCCTATGGTGCCGTCCCATCCTATGGCGCCGCGAGTGGCGCTGAGGACAGAGACTGCACCGACAATGGCTCTGACAGCACTCTCAGCGCTGCTCTCAGTACCGAGATCCAAAACCCCCATGGCACCAAGCCCATGTCCGGAACCGCGAACGGCCCTGGAACTGGACACGGCACCATATTCAACCTTGGCGCCGGGGTGAGAAAAAGTCAGACACGGCACTGTAAAACCTCCCATGGCACCACTAGCACTATCGACTCCACGAACGGTGCCAAGTGATGGACCGGCACCACCGCCAACTCTGTCAGGGCCTATGGCGCCGCGAACAGTGCTGAGGCCTGAAATGACGCTGACAGATGGCATCAAGGACGCAGCTGACCCAGGCCATCTGAGCCACGGGTCCGACACTGGGGGAGCCTTTGCCCTCTAAAGGGCGACTGCCAATGGGGTGCCTCCTGCCCGTCCCCCGGAGGAAACAGACTGGGCCTCCTGCACCACGGAACAAGCCTCAGCCATGGTTAGGCTACGAGAGGCTGAGGCTCCCTCCTCCTTGGTCCATAAAGAACCGGGAGGGGACCCGGAGGAAAGGCTGAGAGAATGTGGCTTGGCCCAATGAGTGCGCACCCGACCCCCAAAAGTTGGTGGAGCTCGTCCCACTTTCCACGTGTGTTGCTCAATGACCCAGCGGTCCATGGAGAAACAGGCATCACATGAATCCATATCGTGAAGCGGGCCAAGACATGTAAGGCAACGGTCGTGCTTGTCGGTGACGGAGCATTTTCGACCACATGGGGGGCCTTCCCATCTTAGAAGTTTTCTTGCCCTCCAACTGAGACAAGACCTACGGAGAAAAAAACACCAAATAAGACTCGACATCACAGAATAACAACAATAATGGAAAGATCTTACCGGGCAATGTCGAGTGTGGCTAACAGAACCTGCAGAAAGGGAGCCGATGGACTTCGGCACGGAGGAAAAATCGACATGGAGTCGAAAGGATTAAGCTGCTTAGCAAGTAGGCCTCAAATTTGCTCTCGAAGCATCCCACGAGGTGACCTTGATAGTGGGAGACGAAGAACTGGTGGGAGGGCGGAGTTGACAGCACATAAAGGCCAAACTGTGAGTGCCACGAAAAGTGCTGGGTCTCGAGGGCGCGCTGATGGTACGGCCAACTCCACCCATCAAAAAAAAAAAAGAATAAGCTCCTGCGGGGTCATGACCTCTGGCCAATAACCCAAAGGTGATGAATGGTGAAGATTGACACAGATATGTTTGTACTCGACAAACTGGTTGAGGTTGCTGAGATCCAAAATGGGGCATAGGTCCCCCGTCTTCTTGGGGACTAGGAAAAATGTGAATAAAACTCTGTTCCCTGCTGAGAGGCTGGTACTGGCTCTATTGCTCTCTTGACCAGAAGAGCCTGAATTTCCTCCTGAATTAGCTCTGTGTGATCCGGGGAACAACGGGAATGGAGTGGTGGCCTGTCCGGTGGCATCTGTAGGAATTTGATCAAGCGCCCTCGGTTATTTGTACAGCTCATTGGTCGGTGACCTTTCATCAACCCTGGCCGTACAAAGAAAAGTGACCTCCGACAGCCTCCTCCGCCAGGCCTACAGAAGGAGAAGGGTTCAGCAAGGAGTCAGGCTGTGGTGGGAAAGGGAAGATTGGTCTGGGCTGGTTTGGTGGCCCTAGACCCAGAGCCTGTTGTGTTTCATGAGGAGCCCTTATGACCGTTGACACCCCTTTGTTGGTGTGCTGCTTTCTCATGAAAGCAGTGCTTCTGAAAGGGCCTTTGTTTTGGCTTGTACATAGAATGCACAGAATGAATGGCCTTGCCTGAATCCTGTAACTTGGGATTATCTTCTTAGAATCTCCACCAAAAAGGACAGAGCCTTTGAACAGTGCGTCCAAGATACTGTCCTGGATGTCTTGTGCAAAGCCTGATACCTGGACCCATGCATGGCGTCTGACATATACATCTTTGGCTGCTGCCCTTGCAGCTGTTTCCACAGAGTCATAAGCTGACCGTAGAACTGTGTGCCAACATCTGAGCCTGTCTGGAGAAGCTTCTCCAGCTCTGTCTTCTGTGGGCAGTCCAGGATTTTCTTTACTATGTTCATCCCCTGCTCTCAAAGCGTATTTTGGAACTGCACCATATGTGTCAGGAAATTAAGGGATCTTATGGTGCATGGTGCTGAGGAGTAGACCTTATGCCCCATAGCAACCAATTGTTTTGACTCCCGATCCAGAGGCTGTGTGCTAAGGTGCCATGGCCTCTGGGATCTGTCATGGGCAGACAAAATTATGACAGAGTCTGCCACCGGCTGCTCGCCCAGGAAGCGTTCCTCCTGTGGGGCCCTATATAGGTGATCTGCCTTTCTGGGCACTGGGGAGGAGGTGTAAGGGTGTTTCCAGGCCGCCTTGGTGAGATCTAGAAGTGTGTCAACCAAGGGCGGGATCACTGCAGGCTTTGGGTCTTTTTGGCACAGATACTTCACCAGACGGAGCCTCTTAGGGTCAAGGTCCTCCGTGTCCCAACCCATATTCTCCTGTATGTGGCACATGATCTCCACAAAGGAGGGGTCATCCAGAGGGGACTTGGGAGCGTCCCTTGGGTCTGTGGGAGAAAGATCCCCAGCAGATGAGGATAATGAGGAGGAAGAGACCGAGCAATGCTCTGATTCTACCGAGGGGGACTGGGACCTGGTACCCCAGCGTCTGCACTTGTTCCCGAGGGAAGAGTCCCCTGCCCGAGCTGGCTTTGGTGGAAGAAGTTCTGTCTTAATGGTCTCCCACCAATAACCAAACAGGTCCTTCACCTGTGACAAGTGGAACTTTGGCTCCAGGTCCATCTTTGGCCCTGACGATGGCCCAATTTCTCAGTCTGGCTTCTGCGTGCGTCCTGGGGGATGCTGGTACAGTGGGATGGGGTCAGATGTTGGTAGCCGAAGTTTGGTCAAAGGCCAATGACAGGTGCTCCCTAGTAGGGCTGGGCCCTGAATGTACATTGGCCAATGGTGGGGGGGGGAGCAGACGACGGTGGAGACTGGGCCAGTGGTACCAACAGCAGGGCTGTCAAAGCAGCAATGACAGAAGAGTGTCATTGTCACCCACAGGTGACCATTTATCTGCTGAACGTTTGTCAGATGTCGGCTTGTGCGTCTGAACTGATTGTGATGCTGATCTCCCCGAGGAGTGCCCCAAGGCCGTGTTTGTCCCTGGAGTCGGCACCAGAGACAGAAGCCAACTGGGAAGACGCTGACGTAGGTCCAGAGGCAATCAGCCCGATGCCTGAGGCAGACCTGACATGTTCAGAGTGCTGGCCAGAGGTCTGATCATGAGGCTGGACTTTCAGCGGCTGTAAGGCTGGGCCCAAGGAGCCAGGGCCAGGATCCTTACCTCCCGATGCCCTTATCAGTGTGGGTGGCTTGACTACCACTAGCTGGGTAGGGGAGCATGTCACCTGGGATGCGGAATCCAAGCTGCCCTGGGAGACTGGGCAGGAACCGGAAGACCTGGACTTCGAGGGTGATCTCTTCTTTTCCCTGTCCTTCTCCTTATGAAGGTGCTTCCCAGAGGATTTTTTGTGTGAAGAAACCCCCCCCACCAGGAAGAGGGATCTTTCTGCATTGTAGCAAGTTTTTGCTCTGTAAGGAAAGCTTGAAGGGCCTTTTGGTGGCCAATTCTATTCCTGCTGTTGAATTTCTGATAGTGTGAGCAAGCATTGGTGTCGTGGTTGGGGCCTAAGCACAGGAAGCAGGCAGATTGTCCTTCCTTGGATGGAGTGTGTTTGCTGCAGGCACACTTCAATTGGCGCCATTCAATGGAGGACATCGGAGAAGACAACACACAGAATGGTAAGGCCGGAAAAAGGGAACTTTTTCACTGAAAAAGAAAAATTACAAACTACTGGCAATATGGCAGTTGAATGAAGCGAGAGGCATCTGTAGAGCCGATGTAGGCGAGTCAACAGCGGGAAAAGAACGGAGGTGACACCAGGGATCGCCCTCCCTTTATGGCATGCATGACGCTGGGGACAGACCAACACTGGGGGGCGGTCCCTGCTCTGTACTGCTGGCTAGAAGTGTTCCGTGGGGTCCTGGTGCCTGCCGGCTTCAGTCCTACTAGTGTTGCCTGCTGCAAGAGTGGACTCTTGAAGTAAGATCTCTTCATCGCGGTCCAAGTACCCTGGGTCTGATGAGGGTCCAGATGTGCTCTCCAGCCCATCCCCAAAGCGTTCGTGGTGAGGTCCTGATAAGGGGAGTAAATCAGGAAAGGGACCTCTTTGAGCAAACTGCTGGGTTCTATCCACCACAGGAGCACTTTCTTTACTGGAGAAGTTACTAGAATCTTCTGTTCTGGACTTCCGGTTCTGCCCTGACATTGATGGCTGCCTGAAGTGATCGCTCCTAAACACCTCCATGGATATTTCTCCTCTACCGCTTAACTTCTTACAGAAAATCACCAAAAATAATGAATAAGAGGGGGAGTAAGGGATCCGAGCCAGTTAAGACCCAAAAAATCGAGGATTACATGGTGGATGCCGGCAGATCAGACTCCAAGGCCACGGAGTCTGACAGCACAGCTACACAACAGGCACACTCGCCTACTAAATCAGTGATTATGGCCCAACATACACCAAAAGGCAAGAATAATACAAAAATTAAGCTAGACATGATCTATCATGAACTTTGTGCTCTCCGAGCGGGTATTAAACAATTATATGGAGAAATATGCAGAGATGTTACCTTGCTGCAGCCAACGGGCTGATGACTCCGAACGTCAGAATACTGCCACATAAAATTGAGTAGACGACTTAGAGACACTTGTACAACAATTCCAGGACCAACAAGAACCATTAGCCGCACTCCAGGAATATGCAGAGAACAGGGTGAGGCGTAAAAACATACACCTATATTGCATTCCAGAAGGAGTGGAGGGGACAAAAATAGAACATTTCTTCTCAAACTTACTCAAAACTGCTCTTGATTTACCAGAAGACCTGTCCCTGGACCTGGAGAGAGTACATAGAGCTCTGGCACCAAAACCCTCTTCTCCAATGGCCAGCCCACGTTCCATCATTGCTCGCTTTAATAATTATGCAGTTAAGGAGCAGATCCTGTTAACAGCCTGGCGCAAACAGAAGATCTTTTGTGGTCAAATAAGATTTTATATAGACCACGATTATGCACCACAAATAATGAGATAGAGGAGGGCATACCTGCCATTGCTCCAGACTTTAAAATCCCAGGGTATCAAGTTTAACACCCTTTACCCTGCAAAACTGACCATATTTATGCCTGAGGGAAAGTTCGAATACTTGTCTGCCGAAGAATCCAGGGAAGCCCTAATGGTGAAGGGCATAGTATTTCTGGAGAGACCACGCTCTAACATGGCACAGCCCCCAAGACCATGACGCTGGCAGAACGTGCCCAGGAAGGCTTCTAACCTGGTGAAGAAACAGAACAGCCCGAAGGTGCAGGGCCCATTACAGACCTTGGCAGAAGTGGAGAATCAAACCGCTACCTGAATTTTGGGAACTAGCTCTTTTTCCTTGAATACAGCACACCAGGCTGTAAAATGAGGTACCAGATGGCAGACTGGAGGGGAAGAGGGGGTGATGGGTTAGAGAGAGGAGGGCCCTGAGCTGGGAGGTTGAGCTCAACTCTAGACTACACTGCTATTCATCAGTCTGGCCCTCTATAACCGGGTGACCTACGGTCACTTGTTGTGGCTCCCCCCCATACACTAGCCCTTTCCTGACCACATCCCCGCCACCCTGGTTACTACAGTACTGCTGGGAATAAAATAATGTTATGAATGCATGTTGAACATTACCACATGACCCTAATCTGAACAGATAAATGCACAGAAAACGTTAAATTATGGAAAGAACTTGAGACTAGATTTGACATCAGGGGAGGGGGAGGGGTTCCAGCATGACGGCACACTTGCCATTTTGTGCCTATGTAGATCTACTTGGCAGTGACCATGAACATTACAGGAGGACTCTTATACACTAAACTATCTGACATCGGGGACTGTTCTTATTTACCTATTCTAGATATACCAATCCATAACATGTTTAAGTTTACCGTTTCATTATTACGGACTCGAATTAAGATGAGTACTTTAGGATTTATGTGGCTGTGGAGTGCACTGAAGCAATGTACTTTTTGGCTATCCATACAACTAGACTTATCAGGGCGTTTATTTCCCTATTAGCCCAGCTTTGGTTATATTCCCACATTGCTTATTTTTCATTCTTATGTTGGGATCTTAGAGACCTGCAGGGGGCCCGGGGCAAAGAATGCCCTGGATTTAACCCCCAACCTAGGTTGAAGCTTTATTCCATCCCTGCTTGCCCAGTGTTTATAGGGAAACATAATATAGTCCCCCCCCACCTTGGAAGCCATATTTATTTTGTTTTATGGGCTTTATTTCAACAGGCAAAAATTTATAATTCCTAGAAGGTTACTACATATTCTGCTGCTGTTTAAGGTTTATAATTTATACCATGCCCGGTTGGCATGGCTGTTAATGTATTAGATTTCTTCACATGCAATACTACCCAAGTACCTTACTGACAGAGACCACTCTGAGATTTTAGATCAGGGATTGACTGACAATCCTATGTGGGGCCCCAACTGTCCCCCAGAAACCCACTGGAATCCCCCATTCTATGTGGGCATTTGCCTAGTATGTGGAAGAGGGGGACAGGAACAGAGCTTGATCATATTATTAGATGTTAATGATAGCCAACACTTAACTCGTGATGTAATTTAATGTGAATGGCATCCATAACCCTATTAAGTGTAAGCGCTTATTGCATTATTTTAAACAGAGCAAACCTGATATAATATTTCTGCAAGAAACTCACCTCTCCTAGATGGAACACTCCAAACTGAAAGCTTGGGGGTTTCAAGCAGTTATAGCCTCATCACACACCTCGGGGAGGAGACGGGGTACAGCAATCTTTGTTCCTCATGGTGTACAATTTCAGATCCAAAATCAAGTTGTGGATAAAGATAGACAATTTGTAATAGTGGTGGGCCAACTATATTCATCAATTTATCTACTCCTGAAGAGTACACCTCGAGTGGCACAAAAATTCTTGATGAGTTTCTAACCCAGGCACAGGGCATGCGTATAACAGGAGGCAACCTAAATGTTACCTTGAATACCATTTTGGATGCTTTGGTGCCCTCTAAATATAGGGCCTCAGCACTCCAAAAGAATCTTAGGCACAATCTTCCTACCCTAGGATTTGCAGATATACGGAGGCATTTTTTTGCCTCCATCAGGGCATTCACACACTACTCCCCCAAAACTAACACTTTGGCACAGCTGGACTATTTTTTGTCCTCTGTGAAACACTTGGAATTGATTAGAGACATCTACACGAGCCTCCACATTATCTGATCACACTCCACTTGTTTTAAACATAGATGTCTCAAAACCGAAAAAACAAACATTTTGGTGACTGAATTTGCTTTGCTTACAGGATCCAGAATTTATACAAAAAGTATAGGAATGTAGCCGGCTCGGTGGTGCTGAGGCACTGGATGCCACACCTCGCTCCATGCCAGCGACCCGGGTTCGGGAGTGAGCTTGGGCCGCCGGGGGAGATAGGTTGGAGCATCTGAGGATGGCTCGCCTTCTCCGGGGGAGGGAGGGTTCTCTATCCCGGCAAGCAGCGACCTCTGGCAGAGGCTGTGGGCGCGACGGCAAGTCGGGATCCTAGGGGTTGGATTGGTTGAGGATGTAGGTCAGCAACCAATCAGCCTTGGAGCTATAGGGAGGGGGGAAGGACGTTGCTGATGTCGGCATTCGTGCCTTGATATACAGGGCCCGCGATGTCCCACAGGAAGAAAAAGTGGAAATACCCCTACTGGAGCTGGGAAGACAGAGCACCGAGCTGGGGTCTCTATGTGGCAGAGCCAAGCCTGCAACCCTGCAGACCCTGACATATGCAAAATTCGGGGGACTGCCCCCACCTGGGGGGTATCCGAGGCAGGATGGAGGGACCTGGGGACTGACAGGTAAGGCTCCGGCAGAGACTAGGCTTAATGGGTGTCTCCCGATGGTGTGGGTCCAGTGGGTAGTAGGTGGGGATAAATTGTAGGAAAAAAAAAAATATAGGAATGTACCCCACTTGTCCTAGCTGATAATGACTCCCCAGAAATTTTTGCAGCTATCAAATGGGATACCTTCAAAACAGTTCTAAGAGGGGAGATTATTAAATATTCTGCTCATAAGAAAAGGCAAAGAGAGGCCCTGGAAGCAGAGCTTTGTAGAGACCTGACGAGTCTCCAGGAGAAGCTTCATAAAGGAGATCTCTCGGTTAAACCCCAGCTGTTAATTACGAAACAGAAACTCCAATGACTAATGGATCAAAAAATTGAGCAGCAATTGTTTTATTTAAAATTTAAGTCACAGGAGGGAAGCCTGAAGGGTGCTAGGAATTTAGCCAGGCGCCTTAGTGGGGCTAGGCATCAGACGGTGGTCAGTAAAATGCTGGATCCTGGGACAGGCAAATTTCTTCTCCAACCTACTGCCATCAGACAAGCTATGGCCAAATTTTATAGAAAGCTTTATACTGCGGAGGCATGTCCCTTCCCTGAATAATTAAATGGGTACCTCCAAAAATCTCCCCTCCCACATCTTTCGGAGCAGCAAGCAGAAGCATTGCTTAGACCTATTACAATGGAGGAAATTCAAAATGCCCTTAAACAGACCAAAACCCAAAAGGCCCCGGGCCCGGATGGATACCTGAATGAATTCTACTGAATGTTTCAGACGTTGCTGTTACTGGCATTTCGGGAGATACAAGAAGGAGAACCCCCCACCCGGAGGTACACTGAGATAATTGCCATCCCTAAACTAGGAAATATCCTACTTTAATGTCATCCTACTGCCAGATTTCAAAATTAAATTGTGATTATAAGATTTTTATGTCAGTTTTAGCTCATAGAACAGATAATTTGTTACCCTACCTTACTGACAATGACCAAGTGGGGTTTGTCATGAAAAGGCAGGCACATGATGCTGTCCGCCGAGTTCTCCTACTTACAGAATATGCCACACAAAAAAAATTACCCTTAGCTCTTCTCGGATTAGATGCCGAGAAGGCTTTCGATTGAGTATCATGGCCATACTTATGGGCAACATTGAGAAAGTTTGCTTTTCCTGAGAAACTTATTGCCCAAATCCAAATTATATACCAATCCCCTACAGCATACCTCAAATTAGATGGTTCACTTTCCTCCCCTTTCCCACTCTCTAGGGGTACAAGACAGGGCTGCCCTCTATGCCCCCTTTTATTTGCCCTTTATTTGGAACCCCTAGCAGCCAATAATAGAAAAAAATTAAGTACAGAGGGAATCCCAGTGGGGGGCAGATCATATAAGCTTACTTTATTTGTGGATGATATCCTTTTAACCCTAACCTCCCCTGAAACATCTACCCCATCAGTGTGGGAACAACATAACATATTTAGTGACCTAGGTACTAATGACCTGGCAAATGGGGAGCCAAAGGAAGTTCAGGAAGAGTTTAGGAAACTGGGGAGGGGTCTCAAGCAAGTAGCTACTTCTGTCACTTTCTCAGAAGTACTACCTGTGAGAGGCAAGGGAGAGCATAGGAGTGCACGCATCAGGAACTTTAACTCATGGTTGAAGAACTGGTGCTATGAGGAAGGGTTTGGATTCATCGGTGACTGGGGACCCACCTGAGGGATGGAGGTTTGTTCTGCTCGACGGCCTGCATCCATCCTGGAGGAGAATCCAAGCATCAATGATAAGTTTAAATGCTACACTGACAAGCATTTAAACTAGCAAAGGGGGTGGCAGGCCAGCAAGGAGGGTACCCATTTTGCTCACCCCCACAGCTAGCAGTGGAACCAATGAACCAGAGGAGTGGCTATCTCTGCAAAGCAGTGTGCAAAAGATGGAGATTAGTGCCCAAGAGGTGGATAAGCAGAAAAGGGCCAAATTCAGCAGAAGGGCAAACAGCAAGGAGAACCAGGGATAAATGACAACCAAGGAAGGGGCTGGAGTAGAACTGTGAAACAGTCTAGGGAGGTCAAATCATGGAAAGCCATGTTTGCAAATGCCAGGAGCCTTAGCAACAAGATGGAAGATCTGGAGGCTGTCATGGTGCAGTCAGGCCTGGACATTGTGGCCATCACTGAAACCTGGTGTAATGATAACCACGACTGGGAGATGGCCATACCTGGCTACAACATATTCAGAAGAGACAGAGCAGGCAGGAAGGGAGGAGGAGGAGTGGCACTGTATGTGAAAAATGACATAAGGGCCACAGAGATCCAGGAGTAACAAAATGGGGGAGAGATACTGTGGGTTAAGCTGGAAAGGAAAATGGGGACAGCCATCCGCACAGGTGGAAGAAACAGATAGGGAGCTGATGCTAGCCATCCAAAGGATGGCAGACAAGGGTGAGGTAGTACTGGTTGGAGACTTCAATATTCCAGACGTGGACTGGAGCATCCCAGCAGCAATATCAACTAGGAGCAGATTTATCGTGGACTCCCTTCAGGGTGCCTTCCTCAAGCAACTGGTCATGGAACCAACTCGGCAGAAGGCAATACTGGACCTTGTGCTCACAAACAGGACAGTGTGATGGGGGTAACTGTGGGGAGCTCCTGGGAAACAGTGACCACTCAGTCATTGTGGTTTGAAATCACAGAAAGAGCAGAACCAAACCACATAAAACACGATCCTGGATTTTAGGGGGCAGACTTTGGGAAATGGGGAGATACTTGAAAGAGGCATTAAGGGAATGGGACAGGAATCAGGGGCTGAGGAACAGTGGGCAGTATTTAAAATTGGGATTACAAGAACAACAGAATTATGCATTAAGCAGGTTAGCAAGAGGAGACCATTATGGTTTTCCAAAGAGGTAGCAAAGAAAGTGAAAGCCAAAAAGATTGCATTCAGGCAATACAAAAAGACACAGGCAGAAGGGGATAGGGAGAAGTACCAGGAGAAGCAAAGGGAGGCAGGAGGTCAGTAAGGAAGCCAAAGCTCAGACAGAAGAGCACATTGCAAAATCAGTGGGTAGAGGGACAAACCTTTACAGGTACATAAGTGAAAAAGGAAGACAAAGGGAGGATAGTGAGACTGAAGGGGAGGATGGGGGCCACGTGGAGGATGACAACAGTAAAGCTGACATATTGAACAGGTATTTCTGCTCAGTCTTTACTGAGGAAGAGGAGGGTAATGGGTCTGAAGGAGTACAAGGGTGAGAATGGTGCAGAAATGGACACAAGTCCCTTTACACGCAGAAAGGGTCCTGAAGGAACTGGAAGTACAAGAGTTGATAAAGCAATGGGGCCAGATGGGTGCACCCCAGGGTCCTTAAAGAACTAAGAGAGGTGGTGGCTGAACCTCTGGCTATCCTGTTTAGCTGATCACTGGAAACAGGAGGACCCAAAGACTGGAGGACAGCAGATGTAGTCCCTTATACAAAAGTGGGAACAAAGAGGAAGCAGGAACTACAGACCAGTCAGCCTCACCTGGTAGTGGGGAAGATCATGGAAGCACTACTAAAGGAGAGATTGGTAGAACATCTGATTGTCAATGGACTACAGGACCCAAGGCAGCATGGTTTCACCAGGGAGGTCATGTCAGACCAACCTCGTGAATTTTTGACTGGTTGACTAGGGAGGTGGATCAGGAGGGGGTGGATATGGCCTATCTGGACTTCAGCAAGGCCTTTGACACTGTGCCACATAGAAGACTATTACACAAACTGGGGAATATGGGTGTGGGCAGGACAGTAGTGTGGTGGGTAGGTAACTGGCTGGGTGGCAGGACACAGAGGGTGGTGGTAAATGGCTGTCACTCACAGACGGAAGAGTGACCAGTGGGGTACCACAGGGATCAGTGCTGGGACCGGTCCTATTCAACATCTTCATCAGTGACATTGCAGGACCTAGAAGGCAGAATTTCACTGTTCGCTGATGACACAAAGCTCTGTAACAGAGTAGACACACCAGAGGGTGTAGACAGAATGAGAAGCGACCTGCAGAAACTTGAAGAATGCTCAGGGTTTGCAGTTGAAATTCAATGCAAAGAAGTGCAAGATAAATGCATATGGGGGCACAACAACCCTGGCACAATATATCAGTTGGGGGTGAGGATATAGCATGCACCAAGCAGGAAAGGATCTTGGGGTTATCATCTCTGATGACCCAAGGTAGGGAAACAGTGACAAGGCAGCAGGTAAAGCAAATAGGATGCTGGGATGTATAGGCAGGGGCATCACCAGCAGGAAAAGGGAGGTCATAATTCGCTATACAAGACACTAGTGAGGCCCCACCTGGAGTACAGTGTACAGTTCTGGAGACCATACCTCACGTAAGGACATAGACAGGGTAGAGAAGGTTCAGAGGAGGGCAACAAAGATGGTGCATGGATTGCATCACAAGTCCTATGAAGACAGGTTGAAGGAACTGAACATGTACTCCCTGGAGGAGAGGAGGGAGAGAGGGGATATGATAAAGACATACAAGTATCTTACAGGGAGGAACAGGGTGCAGGAAAACACTATTTTTAAGCGAAAAAGATGTTCCAGGACTAGAGGGCATGGGATGAAGTTGGAGGGAGGACGATTCAGAGGAAACATGAGAAAGAATTTCTTCACAGAACGGGTGGTGGACAAGTGGAACACCCTGCCAGAGGAAGTGGTGGGGCTGAAACAATCACGGGATTTAAGAATGCGTGGGATAGACAAAGGAATTCTGGAGGTCAGGGGTAAGGGGCAACAGGCTTCTAGGAAAACAAACAACTTACAAGCTCAAATGGGCAGACTGGGTGGGCCATAGGCCCTTATCTGCCGACACTGTCTATGTATCTATGTATCTATGTACCTCTCGGGGTATAAAATTAACAGCTCAAAAACCGAAGTTCTCACTTTTTCGTTCACCTCATCTCGACAGTTAAAAACGGACCATTCATTTCAGTGGAGATGAGGTATTAAAATTCCTTCGAATCTGATACATTTGGAATTAGTCAATTTAGAGCCTATTACCTTACAAATTACCTCGGATTTATCAAAATGGACACAAATGTACCTGGGATTAGTTAACAGGACAGAGGCCATACAACAAAATATCCTGCCCTGTATACTTTTCTTTTTACAAATCCTTCCCATCTTCCCCTCAGAGGCATATTTTTGATCTTGGGATAAACTGATTTCTAGATTTGTCTGGGGGGGGGTACCTCAAATAAAATACACATTGTTACAGCTCCCTCGGGCACAAGGAGGACTGGGCTTGTCAAACCTGAAAGATTATGCACTGGCAGCACAGATCCGTACTGCACTTCTACTTTTAACTACTGGATACCATTCACATTGGAAGGATATTGAGATAACATTAAGTAGGCTGAAGACTTTACCTCCCTACCTTTTGGGATACCTGCCGAAATGCCTCCCTCTGACACAATTTCCTATATTTACCAGAGACTTCTTCAAACATTGTTTACATGTCTTCAAGTTTCTCCTCTCAACATTAGAGAGATCTTACCTCACAGATATCGCTCATGAGTCAAATCTCTGTACACCAGATTTGACATCTCAACTTCAGGCTTGGAAATTGTATTCTATATCCTTCAGGTTCTAGGTGGTGGGTCCTCAAGGTATTTACCCCTTCTCATACTTACAATCGACATATAAATTGCCTAGTAGCCAATACCCAACTTATGTGGCCCTTAAAAATAAACTTCTCCCATTGAAGGAAGCAACAGCTGAGTTAGCTAAATCACCATCTGCTTTGTTTTCAATAATTATGCACTATCTAAAAGGGGGAATTATGGAACATATTATTAGTAATTTATACAAGGCACTAAGAACATATGGAAAGGACAATCTTACCATGATTATAGGGTGATGGATAAAGGAACTGAATATACAAATACCTGTGGATTTGTGGCAAAAATATGAAAATTATGTACCTACTGTAATTCTTGATCTTCTCTTGTATCTTCACCATTCATTACTGCTTGAGTTGTGCCGGAGGCGTGCACCTGATATGGGATGGGAGATTTTTTTTTTTTTTAGGTCGGCACCAACGGCGCCGCCCCCAACAGCAACGCACTGCATCATGCACGAGGGGCGGCAATTAGGTGCCGCAGACTCCTCCTCCATCTCAGTTCTGGTAGCCGGAGAGGTGAAAAAAAGGGTAAGGAAAAGGAGAGTTAGGCAAGAGAGCTGAGGGACAGAAAAAAGAATGGATATAAACTGAAAAAGGAATAAGCCGGTAGAGGACAGAAAGAAAGAGAGAGAGAGAATGCCTACCATAAGGGACCGCAGGGCCTCCCTTCTGGGGCGGCTCCAAAGGAGGAACAGATAAAGAGAAAGAGAAAAGGGAAGAAGAAGAAGAAGAAAGGGAAGAAAACAAGGGATGTTAAGAGGGGGAGAACACTGCCCATAGATATACTGGTTGAGAGGCTTATAAGCTCAGAACCAAAAACAAGGGAGCAAGAATCCCTCCTGATAGGACTGAGAGAAGGTTCAACTAAACCGCTTGTACAGATTGGACACAAAGGGAAGATTCTCTAACCTTCCGTCATCCCAACCCCCTACACTCTAGCTGACAGCTCACAGACTGCCCAGGCAGAAATTCTGTTTCGGAAAGAGAGCGCCCAACTAGGAAGGGGATTAAGCCCCTTAGCACCTCGTTAAGTGCTAACACAGATGTGTTTGGGGAGGTGGTAAGCCTTATAGAAGGCAGCTTTGTATAAAAGGATAGAGTGGGAACTCAATCGGACTCCCTGAAGGCAAGGCAGGAACAACAGCTCAAGGTAAATGAAGTGCCAGAAGCACCAACCAGAAAAAGCTGACACAATATTAATTAATACCTGCCAGAGGGAACCTGAAAATTGGGGCTGAGCCATAGAGGGATGGTCTCTTCAGCTGTGAACTGAACAACATGGCTAAGAAACCAAGAGGTCACCCCTAGGAGCAATCAGAAAGAGTTCCCTCAGGATAGAATAAATCCTACTCATTCCCCTTTACCTTGAGGAAAAAGGATCCGTCCAGAGAATGGAAAATCAAGATAAGGTTTTTTTTTTTTTTTGGCTTAAAGACCAATGAGGAAGGGAGAGGAACATGTAGGAAGGGGGAGACACTGCAGTAGGAGGCCACTGAGGGGAAGGTGGGCGGGTATCAGTAATGAATAGTGAAGATACAAGAGAAGATCAAGAATTACAGTAGGTACATAATTTTCATATCTCCCCTTGTCAGTCTTCACCATTCATTACTGCTTGGGTGAGTACCAAGCTCCCCCCCCAAGGGGGGGATAATAGTAGCCCTGAGGGAACAAGACCCTCAGCCTCCTGCTGGTGGGAAACAGAAGGGAAAGACCCTGGGCTAATCAGACGAGAAGCCTTTGGCGGAGGAGAGCTAGAAGGTGTCCCACATGGACGGGGAGATGAAGGAAGCCCCTGCAGAAGCCTCCTAGCCCTAGAGGAAAAAAGACGGGTCCCCTGGAAAGCGGAGCGAATCACCCTACGCTGGGCCTGGGGTGATAACCTTGATAGACAAAGTCATGCCGTCCGTCTAATACAGATCGCTGTCCCTGAAAGCCTGGAAGCCACCTCATTGGCGTCATAAGATGCCCTTGCTTGGTGTCTTGCCAGCTCCAGGCCTATAGCAGAGAGGGCAATGGCCTGTCTAGATTGCTCCGAATCAGGCACTGATGCTAGAAGCTGGGATAGCATCGACCATAAATGCCTATTGTAGGCAGCATGGTGCACCTGATGTGAGGCAATGCACAGCATCACACGAGAAGAAGAGAATACCCTTCTACCCCACTGGTCAAATTGTAAGGAATCTGAATTCGGTGGGTGGTCGTGCGCCAGGCGGCGGTGCCCGGACTGGGTGTCTAGGAATGTCAATCCCGAAGGTGGGTTGGGAAGAGAACCTAGAGACTCCAATGGGGCAGAATACCTTCTCCCGCAGTCTGCCGGGGCTGGAACAGGGACGGCTGGTGACTGCCAGGAATGAATAGACGCCTCCTGGAAAGGAATAGGCCAAGACAGTACCACCAAATGCTGGGCACTGAATTCACTGAGGAATTCATGCGTCTCCCATTTGGTACTGTCTCGACTAACAAAGGAGATACGAAGATCCCTCACCATTCTCGAAAGGAATCGCTGATATTCAGTGAAATCAGCATTGGAGGAGAGATGAGCAGGGGGTTCCTCTCCCTCTGAGGTGGGAGACGAGGATGATGGGGAGCTTGAATGTCCAGAGGACTCCTGTGGTGGTGGGGATAGGCGAAACACCCGCTCATGCATACATCTAATGTATGAGGGGAAGGCCGCCACAGAGCCTCTGAACGTCTCCCAGGATAACAGGCCCGTAGGACTGACATGGCCTGGGAGAGAGGGGAGTGGCTGCAGAAGAATGGGAGAGGGACACCTACGATGAGGCAACTGTCCTCTGCTGAGGCTCTGAAATCCGGAAAACTGAGCCCGAGCTGGCGGGGTCCCGGACAACAAACCAGGTTGCAGAATGGAACCCTGGAAGAGCCTAGTAGGGGATCTTCCCCTGTGACGAACCTGGGGCTGCATAGGTCCAGAAGGGCAGCCCACAGCAATGCCACCAGAGGGGTCCCTGGAGCCCGAGAGGGAAAGACGGGGCCAAGCACTACGGCTCCTACCCGCATCCCGAGGGGTGGCAGGTGAAGACCGAGGTGCCTCATCCCGGTCTCTCAATCCCCCGGACTCTGAGAACACCCTCCTGGGAGGCCTCAGGAGAGGACAGCAGAGGAGACAGAGGAATAGGCTCGCTGGGCCACCTAGGTACCTTGTCTCACTGGAGACCCTGACTCCGAAGAGTCAGGGTGCCAGGACGGGTCCACATCTGAATCATCCTCCTCCTCCAAGGAGGGAGAGACCAGCTGGACCTCAATACTGTCCACCCCAGGGGTCTCCAGAGAAATGGCGCCGCGAATGACGTCAGTGCCAGCTACAGCACTGGCTGGCTTCGATGCACCAGAGATACCCGAACCCGGCCCTGACTCCCCAACGGCGCCAGTCAGACCCGTAGCACTGCCCTTGGCACCGGGACCAGACTCAGCACTGCTAGACGAGTCGACAGGGCCCACGGCACTGTGGGTGGTGCGGAGAGCCAACATGGCAGCGCGAACGGCGCTGCCCCGATCACCAGCGCCGCAATTGGCATCAGGATCCGGAGTAGCACCGGTAGGCGCCATCGAGGGTCCACTGATGCCGGGCCCAACAGACCTGGGCCTCGACACTGGGGGAGCCTGCACCTCCGAAGAGGTGACTGCCGAGGCAGTGTCTCCACTGTGGTCCTGGGAGGGACCACGGCGCTTCCTCCGATACCGTGAAAGAGGCCTCCTCCTCGGCAAGACTAGAAAATGAGGAGGCCTCCTCCTCTCCAGACCGTATAGGCCTGGGAGGGGACCTGGAGGAAGGGTCTAGAGATCTTACCTGGGAAGCCCTGGAGCGACGCCGTCCCCTGAAAGTCGGCGGAGCCTTGCTGATCTTGAACTCTCAGACTTCTAGGACGTGATGGTCCATCGAGAAACAGGCATTGCATATATCCATATCATGGTTGGGTCTCAGGCAGCAAAGGCAAACATCATGCCAGTCTGTAATGGAAAAATGCCGGCCACGCATAGGGGCGTGGCCCGCTTTCGACTTACGTTTTACACCCGAACCGGACATGATGAGAAAACAATATAAAACACAGAAAAGCTCCTGGCGCCATGAAAAAGAAAGAAACAATCTTACCAAAATCAATGGCGTCGGGAAGAACTACTCGGAGATAGGAGTCGCAAAAAGTAGGCCTCTGATGCAGACAAAAAACTTCACGCATAACAGGTGTAGCCTCGATGGCGGGAGAAACAGAACTGAGATGGAGGAGGAGTCTGCGGCACCTAACGCTACCCTCGCATGATGCGCGTTGCTGCCAACCTAAAAAAAAATCTCTCAGAAGGGTGTAGCCTCCGGCACAACCCAAGCAGTAATGAATGGCGAAGATTGACAAGGGAAGATCAACCCTACCTTGCTCTAAAATCTCTCCTAACACATATTGGAGAGAATTTGCATGGAAAACAAGAATACTTTTTTTTTTTTTTTTTTTAAGAACTCCAGACATTACAGCTAAATTTGTGGGGATAAGCAGGGGTTACTGTTGGAGAGGGTGTGGTTTTCCTTTGGCAGGGAATAAACATATCTTTTGGTCTTGTCCATCCCTACAGGTGTTCTGGGAGGGAAATCGTAACAGAAATTGATAATGCTTTTGTTATCCCTGCGTGGATCACACCGGCCTTTGTCCTGACAGTGACTCCACCCACTGATATAAAAACTAACTGGGCATATTATAAGATAGTAGCACTTTTGATTGTGATGACCAAAAAAGTAATCACTAGGCTTTGGCTCACAGATACAACCCTAGTTAAAGAATCCTGGAGACATTTGACTAACAAGGTTTATAACATGGACGAATTTTGGCAGACTAAATAACAGAAGTAAAAGCTTTGATAACAGATGGTGACAGTGGGTCTCCTATCAGTTGGAGCATTATCCTGAATTTATACCATGATGCTAATAAATAAAATAATTTATATATTTAGAAGGTTGAAAGCCATGATGCTTATGGCTATATGGAGAACCTCTGGGGAGGTCACCTCAGGATAGGGGTAATATGACAAATGAGGGACTTCATACCTTAGCTATCCATGATGAAATGGTACACATGATGTTAATCCTACAGACAGAATTTTACAATTCTCTCTCTGTATACTCAAAAAGTTGGAGACTTGGGTACTGAGAGAAGCTATTTTAAGATGTAACAGCTTGAACATAATGGAAATGTATTGCATATTATATGTTTCTACTTGTTGCAACATAAAAAAAAAATAATTTAAAAAAACAGAACCTTCCGTTCTAGGTTGTCGCTGCACTGATCCCATTCGACTTGGAGTCCATTGAGGGATCTGCATGTGCAACCTCGCATGGGGAACCATGACAATAGCTGCAGCCATCAAGCCCAGCAGCCACAGGAATGTCCTGGCTGTAACATACCAGGTACTGTAAAGCAACTGGGCCTGTTCCATCAGGCACTCTGCCCTGTCTTCAGGCAAGAAGGCCACACCCCAGCTAGTGCCCAGTATAGCCCCTAAGTACTGAAGGCGCTGACGGGGGGGGTCTAGACTGACTTAGGCAGGTTGACCATGACCCCTACTGCATGGAACATTTGTCTGGTATGTGGTAGAGTGTGGAGCAGTTGCTAATGGGACTGAACCTTGAGCAACCAGATATCCAGGTAAGGAAAGACGTACAGTCCCTCCTTCCTGAGAGCTGCTGCTATCACCGCCAAACATTTGGTAAAAAACCCATGGCACAGAAGATGAGCCAAAGGGTAAGGCTCTGAATTGATAGTGCTCCCCCTTGAATAGAAAAGTACAGTTACGTAAGAACTTACCGTAACAGTAGATCTTCAAGAGAGGCTCTTGCAGTAGGCAATAACCGTTAGGACTGAGCCACCAGGTGCTATGACCACACAGAAAACTTTAGCTAGCAGTGTCTGGCGAGGGCCTGCCCACCTGGCATCACATGACAGACATCAGTCCAGCGCTATATAGTGGGCGGTCCCCATGCCTGCCCTCCAGTTCTTCTGCCGGAGACCTAAGAAGGTGCAACAGGAGAAAGGAGTGGGCTCCTGAAGCCAAAGATAGGCTGAAAAGCAGCAGCAGGGGGAAGGAAGAAGGGAAAAAGCTTGCCTACTGTAAGAGCCTCTGTTGAAGATCTACTGTTACGGTAAGTCGGTAAGTTCTTATGTAACTGTACTATCTTACGTCGAGAGAGCTCTTGCAGTAGGCAATAACTGTTAGGACTGAGTCCCAAGCAGTGTAAGTCAGGCAAAGACTGACCACGGGAGGCAAACATCTAGAAATGTGTCGACCAAGGGTGGGATCACTGCAGGGTTTGGGTCTTTTTGACACATATACTTCTGGGTTAAGGTCCTCCGTGTCCCAACCCATATTCGCCTGTATGTGGAGCATGATTTCCATAAAGTAAGGATCATCCAAAGGGGACTTGGGAGTGTCCCTTGGGTCTGTGGGAGGAAGACCCTCAGCAGATGAGGGTAATGAGGAAGAAGAGACCGAGCAATGCTCTGATTCCACCGAGGAGGATCAGGACCTGGTACTTGGTGTCTGTGCTTGTGGCGCTCGGTTGAGCAGGAGTAAATGCATCTCCTAGTCCTCGAGCGTCGCGTGGTCCGCATTGCTCTTGCCTGTAATGGGTGAGAACTCCCTCAAGGGTTGAGCCCGATTCCCAAGGGAAGAGTCCTTTGCCCGAGCTGGTCTTGATGGAAGGAGTTCTGTCTTAATGGTCTCCCACCAATAACCAAACAGGTCCTTCACCTGTGACACATGGAGCCTTGGCTCCAGGTCGGTCATTGGCCCTGACGATGGCCCAGTTTCTCAGTCTGGCTTCTGAGCGCATCCTGGGGGGGACGCCGGTACAGTGTGAGGGGGTCAGATGTTAGTAGCCAAAGCTTGGTCTAACGCCGATTACAGGTGGTTCCTGGTAGGGCTGGGCCCCGAGCATACGTCGGTCAATGGTGGGGGAGGAGCCAATGACGATGGGGACTGGGCCAGTGGCACTGATGGCAAAGTTGTTGAAGTAGTGATGATGGAAGAGTGTCGTTGGTAGGTTTCGACCACGGGTGACCGTTTATCTGACTAACGTTTGTCAGATAGCTTGTGCATCCAAGGGGGCTGTGATGCTGATCTCCCTGAGGAGTGCCCAAGGCCCTGTGTTTGTCCCGGGAGTCGGCACCAGAGATAGAGGCCAACTGGGAAGATGCTGACGTCGGTCCTGGGGCAATCAGCCCGACACCTGAGGCAGATCCGATGTGCTCAGAGTGCCAGCCAGAGGCCTGATCATGCGACCGGACTTTGAGCATCTGTAAGGCTGGGACCGAAAACCCACAGCTGGGATCCTCACCTCCCGATGCCCTGATCAGGGCGGGTGGCTTCACTACCGCTAGCCGGGTAGGGGAGCGTGTCACCTGGGATGCGGAGTCCAAGCTGCCCTGGGAGACTGAGAGGGAGCTGGAAGACCTGGACTTCGAGAGTGATCTCTTCTTTTTCCTCTCCTCCTCCTTCTTCTCCTCCCTATAATGGTGCTTCCCAGAGGATTTTTTGTGTGAAGAAACCTCCTAAGAAGAGGAATCTTTCTGCATTGCAGTAATCTCATCCTGCTGTTGAATTTCTGATAGTGCGGGCAGGCCTTGGTGTCGTGGTCGGGGCCTAGGCACAGGAAGCAGGCAGATTGTCTGTCCTTGGATGGAATTTGTTTGCTGCAGGCACACTTCGATTGGCACCATTCAATGGAGGATATCGGAGAAGACGATATACAGAACTGCAAGGCTGGAAAAAGTGAACTTTTTCACTGTAAAAGGAAAAAAAAAAGACAAACTACTGGCCATATGGCAGTCGAACAAAGCAAGAGGCATCCATGGAGCCGATGTATATGAGTCGATGGGAAAAGAACTGAGGTGACATCGGGGACTGCCCTCCCTTTATGGCGTGCGTGATGGGGGGGTCCCTGCTCTGTACTGCTGACTAGAAGCTTTCCGTGGGGTCCTGGTGCCTGCCGGCTTCAGTTCTAATGGTGTTACCTGCTGCAAGAGCTGACTGTCTAAGTAAGATCTCTCCACCGTGGTCCAAGTACCCTGGGTCTGATGAGGGCCCAGATGTGCTCTCCAGCCCATCCCCAAAGTGTCCATAGTGAGGACCCGATAAGGGGAGTAAATTAGGAAAGGGACCCCTTTGAGCAAACTGCTGGGTTCCATCCACCACAGAAGCACTTTCTTTACTGGAGAAGTTACTAGAACCTTCTGTTCTAGATCATCACTGCACTGATCCCATTCGACTCAGAGTCCATTGAGGGATCTGCATGTGCAACCTCGCATGGGGAACCATGACAATAGCTGCAGCCATCAAGCCCAGCAGCCGCAGGAATGTCCTGGCTGTGACATACCGAGTGCTGTAAAGCAATTGGCCTGTTCCATCAAGCACTCTGCCCTGTCTTCGGGCAAGAAGGCCACACCTTGGCTAGTGTACAGTATAGCCCTTATGTACTGAAGGCACTGACAGGGGGTCAAGGCTGACTTGGGCAGGTTGACCGTGACCCCTAATGCGTGGAACAGCTATCTGGTGTGCGCTAGGGTGCGGAGCAGTTGCTCATGGGACTGAGTCTTGAGCAACCAGTCGTCCAGGTAAGGAAAGACATACAGTCCCTCCTTCCTGAGGGCTGCTGCTATCACTGCCAAATATTTGGTTAAAACCCGCAGCACAGAAGATGAGCCAAAGGGGAAGGCTCTAAATTGATAGTGCTCCCCCTGGAATAGAAAAGTACAGTTAAGTAAAAACTTACCATAACAGTAGATCTTCGAAAGGTGCTCTTGCAGTAGGCAATCACCGTTAGAACTGAGCCACCAGGCACTATGACCACACGGAAAACTTTAACTTGCAGTGTCTGGCAGTGGACCACCCACCTGGCATGTGACTGTTGATCTGGCGCTACATAGTGGGTGGTCCCCACGCCTTCCCTCCAGTTCTCCCACCAGAGACCTAAGAAGGTGCGACAAGAGAAAGGAGTGGGCTCCTGGAGCCAAAGATAGGCTGAAAAGCAGCAGCAGGGTGAAGGAAGGAGGCAAAAACCTTGCCTACTGCAAGAGCCTCTCTTGAAGATCTACTGTTATGGTAAATTCTTACGTAACTGTACCATCTTACTTTGAGAGGGCTCTTGAAGTAGGCAATAACCGTTAGGACTGAGTCTCAAACAGTGTAGGTCAAGCAAAGGCTGACCACGGGAGGCAGGAAAAGTCTGCAGAAGAGCAGGGAATTAAAGAAGGCCTTAAAAGACAGCTAGTGAAAAGCCTGCCCTGCATCTATAGGCAATGTTCAGACTATAATGCTTAGTGAAAGTGTGGACAGAACTCCAAGTAGCTGCCACACAGATGTCAGTGGCAGAGACATTTTTGAAACAAGAAGAGGCAGCTATGCCTCTGATTGAATGCCCTTTTACTTCCCCCAGAAGTGGTTTGTTAAACCTCTCTCTCTCTCTCATAACAAAACAGAATGCAGTTTGCTAATCATTTGGAGAAACATTGTTTCGAAACTGCAGCGCCCTCTCTTTTGGGTGCAAAGGAAATGAAAAGCTGATACGTTTTGTGGACTGACTTTGTTTGACTAGTGTGAAAACGCAAAATTCTGTGCACATCCAGTGTGTGCAGAAGTGCCTCTCCTTAGTTAGAATGCTCAGGATAATACACTGGCAAGTGGATAGCCTGATTCAAAGTAAATTCAGAAACTACCTTTGGTAGAAATGTAGGATTCGTAAGTAGAGCCACCCGGTTTCTGTGAAAAATCTAATAAGGCTCCTTACACATCAGGACCTGCAGCTTGGAAATCCATTGAGTAAAAGTAACTGCAACTAAAAACAGCACTTTCCAAGACAGATAGCGCAGGTCAAAACTCGCGGCTGGTTCAAAGAGAGGCAATGTGTTTCTCAAGAATGAAATTCAGATCCATGGTGGAACAGAATTCCTAACCAGGGGTTTCATGTGGAGTATCCCCTTCAGGAAAGTACGTGAGACCTCCAATTGAGTCAAGTCTTGCCATCTATCTGAACATGGTGGGTAGAGATGGCTGATAAATGGACCTTCACTGAAGAACAGCTGAGCCGTTGGTCAGAGTGATGCAGGAGGTATTCCAGAACCTGAGGAACAGGGCACAAAAAAGGGTCCCATCCCTTGGTGGTTGCCCAAAAGGAAAACCTCTTTCATTTCATTGCATAAGTAGTTCTTGTGGATGGCTTTCTAGCCTCCATAAGGACTTGAGCGACTCTGGAAGAGACCCCATAGCATGAAGCAGCTATGTAAGAAGGTGCCATGCGTGAAGGTGAAGGGACTTGAGATGGGTCAGGAAGTCCTGGCAGAGAGGTAGAGGCACTGGAGGCTCCACTGCCAGCTGCTGGAGCAGAGGGAACCATACTTGGAGAGGTCAATAAGGGGCAATCAGAATCATGTGAGCCCCTTCTGTCTGCAGCTTGAGGAGTACCCTCTGTAGTAGCGGGATGGGAGGGAAGGCGTACAAGAAATGGAAATTACGTACCTACCGTAATTCTTGTTCTTCTTGGATGAAGTCTCCACCACTCATTCACACTGATGTGAGTACGCCGGAGGTGCTAGGACCCAGTAGGAGCTAAACTTTTTCATGAAGGCTGGCGCTGCGATGGAGTTGCGAGGAAGCGGCACTGCGAGCCAGGCTCTTGGGGTGTAGACTATCTTGGTGTCGACTCTCCAACTGCCTCAGTACATTTTTTTTCCGAGGAGGTGCAGCATAACTAACCTAAAAATCGGACATAAGAGTCCGAATGACCCGTGTAAGAAGTGTCAAAAACAAACTCTTCACAGTCCAACCATTGAGGGCGTGAAGGCCAGAAACACAGAAGTGAGCTCGAGGGATGGTGGGTGGGCGTGTGAAAGAATAGTGGAGACTTCGTCCAAGAAGATCAAGAAATACAGTAGGCATGTAATTTCCATATCTTCCTAGACATAAAGTTTCCACCACTCATTCACACTGACGGAGAGTACTAGTTAATATCTCTCGAGACGGGCGGCAGGAGAGAGGAACTCACGCTTTAGGACAGAAGTCCATTATGATTGTTCTGCCAAATGACTGGTGTCATCTGGCAAGGACATCCAAGGCATAGTGCTTAACAAAAGCATGCACGGAACTCCAGGTAGCCGCAGTGCAAATATCTGCAATGGGGACATTACAAATTTCCGCTAGAGATGCTGCAACTGCTCTGGTAAAGTGGGCGTACACTCTGCCTGCCAGCTTGACCTGTGCCGTGGAATAGCAACAGCAAAAGCATGTCACCAGCCACGCTGAAATGCACCTGATAGCAACAGGTTGACCTAGTCGGGTTGAGCTGAAGGAAACAAACAGTTGTTGAGCCTTGTGAATTTCCTTCATTCTATCCAGACAGAACCACAAGGCTCTTTTTACGTCTAAGGAATGAAGGGTACGCTCTCCTTCATTCTGGAAGTTTGCAACGTAGGTAGGAAGGACTAAAGGTTGATTCAGATGGAATTCTGAGACAACCTTAGGCAGGAACTTAGGATGAGTGCTAAGAACTACTTTGTCCTTGTGAAATACAGTATACGGGGGGGGGGGGGTCTGTGACCAAGGCGTGTATTTCAGATACTATACGAGCAGAAGTAATGGCCACCAGGAAGGTCATCTTCCAAGTGAGGAATTTCAACTCGCAAGTAGCTAGAGGCTCGAAAGGTTTACAAGTGAGCATGTCTATCACAAGGTTAATGTCCCAGGCTGCAACTGGACGTCTAATAGGAGGTCTGGTAAGCAGAATCCCTATAAGAAACCTCTTAACTACAGGCAGCTGAGCCAGCGACATGGAGAGTACTGGCTCAGGATATGCAGAAATTGCACAAAGATGAACTCTGACTGTGGAGTATTGCAGACCTGTGTTTGAGAGGTCTAAGAGATACTACAAGACTTTACTCGGTGGGTAGGAAAAAGGATTCCAAGAGGATTTTGCACACCAGATAGAGAAACGCTTCCATTTAGCTGTGTAAGTTTTTCTGGTGGTTGGCTTGCGTGCAGCCAAAAGAATATCCGAAACCCTACGAGAAACATTAAACCTATTCACCTCTGTCCCCTCAGGAGCCAAGCGTGAAAGTGAAGGGACCTCAGATTGGGATGGACTACAGAGCACTGGTTCAGAAGGTTCTTGGGGAGGTTTCCGATAGTCTGTTGATTAGGGGAAACCAGATCGGACGAGGCCAGAATGGGGCAATAAGAATCATTCTGCCCCCCCGTGCCTCCAGATTGAGCAGTATCCTCTGAATTAAGAGGAAATGCATATAGAAAGCATTTAGTCCACTGCAGACTGAAAACATCCTGACAAAAAATGCCAGGTCCTGGATTTCTGGAGCAGAAGAGAGGCAGTTTTGCGTTGAGTATGGACGCAAAAAGGTCCAGGTCCAGAGTTCCCACTCTTCGAAGAGTGACTGAATGAAGGTTAAGTCAAGAGACCACTTGTGAGGATCTATCTCTGTTCTGCTGATATGGTCTGCCAGCTCGTTTTGTACTCCTGGTAGGTAAACCGCCTGAATCAGAGCCTTGTGCTCCAGGCACCATTCCCACACTCTCACTGCTTGCCTGCATAATGGGCAAGAGTGTGCACCACCCTGTTTGTTGATGTAATACATCACTGCCTTGTTGTCCATTTGAAGGAGAATGTTCTTGTGACAGAGTATGTCCTTCAAAGCTCGGACTGCATAGAGGACGGCTCTCATTTCCAGGACGTTTATGTGAAGTTGAGACTCATCCTGAGTCCACGTACCCTGGGTGTAGAGATCCCGGCAGTGAGCGCACCAACCCATCAGGGACACAACCATGGTAATGGAGATCTGATGCTCCAGAGGAGCAAAGGGATATCCTTCCAGAAGGTTGTCTTCCTGAGACCACCAGGTGAGCGACCTCTTCAGAGGTTCCGTCACCTTGATGAGAAAGGACTGAGGGTGAGTGGTTGGGGACCACTGAGAGGTTCTCATGTGGAGATGAGCCAAAGGTACAGTGAATACCGAGGATGCCATGAGACCCAGCATCAGTTGCATGGAGACAGCTCGCACTGAGCTGTGTTCTCTGATGAAGCGGGCCATCTGTAAGATATCGCTCCTTCTGTCCTCCGGAAGAAAAGCTTTTGCACAGGAAGTGTCCAGAAGGGTTCCTATGAAAAGGAGCTTCTGGGAGGGCTGCAACTGTGACTTTTTGAGGTTTGGCAGGAAGTCTGAGGCCGTGGCCACTGCCTGAAGAGTCTCTTGCCTGGAAGGACTTGCTAGAAGCCAGTCCAGATATGGGAACACTTTGATTCTGATTTTCCTTAGGTGCGCTGCGAGAACTGCACAGCACTTTGTAAAAATTCAAGGCGCCGAGGATAACCCAAAGGGCAGGACTCTGAATTGATAGTGTTGACCCAACACCATGAACCTTAGGTATTTGTGGTCATTTGGGTGTAAGAGAATGTGTTAGTAGGCGTCCTGCATGTCCAGGGAGGCTAACCAATCATGTTGGTGAATGAAAGGTAGCAGGGTACCGAATGATATCATCTTGAATGTTTCCTTGTGCAGGAATTCAACTTTCTGAGATCCAGAATAGGGTGCATGCTGCCAGTTTCTTTGGAACCAGAAAGTAATGGGAGTAGAAACCTGTGTTTCAATGATCCAGCGGAACTACTTCTACTGCCCTGTTGTTCAGAAGGCCTTGTGCCTCGGAAGCAAAAAGGTCTGACTGTGCTGCAGACAGCCTGGGCTGTCGCTTGGGAGGATGATCCAGAGGGGTTTCCAACAGATTGAGAGAGTACCCCTTGCGGATTATCTTGAGGACCCATTTGTCTGATGTTATAGATTTCCTCAACAGTGGGAGGATGTGTGACTCAGTTCTATGACCAGTGAAAGAGTCCCTCTCGGGCAGCTGAGGTGGGACCTGGGCTGGAAACTCAGAAGGTAGCACTGGGCACTTTCGGGCCTTGTGCCTTTTGCTGCATTTTCATTTGCGGCTGAGGGGTTTTGTTTCTGTTAAAGCCTCCTCTGCCTTTGCCATGAAAGGACTGATGGTTGTGATACTGACACTTGTTCCCACCTCTTCGAGAGGGAGCGGGTGGAGGTCTAGCTGTCTTAATGGCAGATCTAGTCTTCTGTGTGGCCTCTAGTGCTTTTCCACCTGAGGCCCAAACAGATATATACCATCGAAAGGTAGGGCCATGACTTTCTGTTGGGCATCATTCGTAAAGCCCGAAGTATGCAGCCAGGAATGGCGACGGGTGCAAATGCCAGCTGCTGCCACCCGGGAAGCAGTATCGAAAGTGTCCATTGCAGCTTTAATTTGTTGAGTATTGGACTCGATACCTCCAGTTCTAGGAGCGTGGATATGTTGTTCATCCACACTGTTTGGCATTGTTCCCTTCCACTTTAAATCTGCCAGAAGTCTTCAAGCTGGCTTCTCCACCCACCCACCCGGTGGTATATACCTCGGCTCTGCCCCACGACGCCAGATCTTAGCCCACTGGAAGATACAGGTTGCCTTTTATAGGCCCTGGCTTTCAAATTGTTGGTTTTACTGAAACTCAAACTTGTTAGAGTTAGCGATCATGCTTTTGCAGCATCAATCATGGAGGAGAAATCTTCCCTGGGATTTCACCGGTGTCCCTGCCGCCAGAAGCTGTCGTGCACAGATGCCCACCTCACATGCGTCTACTGCCTAGGTGTTAGCCATGACACCTCGTTGTGTAGCTTTTGCTTGGCCTTCCATCCCAATGTCCTGGATGACTACAAGGAACACCTGAAGCTGGGAAGACTGGAAAAAAGGAACCCTCCGATGAAGTCAAAGGAGGCTAGATGGTCAGTTTCTGTGGCCGCGGGCTCTGACGATCAGCTGGAACAGATGAAGCTGTTCGAGGAGAAAGCCGTTCGTGCTTCGGCCCGCTGAACCTGGGCTCCACCTTAACGGGATCTTTCAAGGAGTTGTGCCAGTCTCTCCCCACCTGGGGTGAAGTGCCCTTGGGCTCGCACGCCTCCCGCTCTTGGAAGAGAGATAAAGACCTGTTGTCTTCCTCCCGGCGAAGACATTCTTGGGACTGAGAAAGGACGAGTCCCAGGAACACGCTGTCTCAACCTCGGTTGAGATTGCATCCTCGGCTGCCGGCTTCACGGATCTTCCGTCTGGCCAGGGGACCAAAGACGTGGCCGACGAGGTTGAAATTATCCTCGACCCGATCGATCCTTTGTCGCTGTCCGTGGCCGACGATTCACTAGAATGGACTCTGGTCCTGGTATTTCCTGATGAGACCCAGCCCACTGGTGTCCCCATCAAGGACCCGGTTCCAGACCCTCGGGTTTCACCGATCCCTCCGGCGTCTCCCGATCGACCGAGTTGGCCTCCCTGATCTTGGTCGAGGTCTAGGACCCCCTCGGCCGAATGGCCTAGGAAAAGCCATAAGCGCTCTAAGAAGGGGCGATGCCACAGGTCGTCCTCATCCTCCTCAGATGAGAAGAGGCTCCGACGGAAACTCCATCGGTGCTATGAGAACCTTATGTGGCAGCAGCTGATCTTAACTGGGCAGAAGCCGGCTCTGCCGCCTACCCCGGCCATTACTTGGCTCTCGCCTCCCAGGCTGAAGCCGACCTCTCTGGAACTGAAGCCTCTGGTTCCTCTGCCCGTCCGGCCATCCCGTCCCCTGGTTTGGCCTATTCTGGTCTCCCCACCCATTCGGGTGGAACTGCCACCTAAGCAGCCTGCGGGAGGGGCTCCCTCAAAAGAGGACAGACTGGACGCCAGGCTTCCCCGATTTCTGTCGGTTACTGTCACCCCTGACCACACTTGGTGGATCAAGGGTGATTTCGGTGGTAGACCGCTGTATTCAGACTCCTCGGACTTGGATGTCACTGGGCTGCACTCTCATACTGGGGATGATGAGCCGTCCGTTGGCACAGGGATGGAGGAAGGCCCTTCCTCCTTCCAAGGGATTCTCCATCTCATTTCCGATTCTACTGGAATGCCCCTGGAATCTATCCAGAAAAAGGCAGAGAACCCTCTCACAGATATCCTATTTATTTTTTATTTCATTTTTGTTGACAGGGTAAGACCACTAGACAAATCCTGCCTATTTTCAGGCACAACCTGGGGGAAGGGGATACAGATGAATGCCAACTGACCTTGAATCAGATTAAGCTGTTGGTGGTATTTTTTTTTTCTTTAGTGAATGAGGGAAATTTGGCCAGGACACTGGGGAAATTCCCCTACTCTTTTTGATAAGTGCCATGGGATCTTTAACATCCACCTGAACTACCGCCAATCCAGGCAGATGGGACCTCAGTTTTAACGTCTCATCCGAAAGACGGCACCTCAGAAGTGCAGCACCCCTCTCATGCTGCACTACAGTGTCAGTACTGGGATATTAACCCAAGTGCCAGATGTGGGAACTGAACCCACAGCCCTCTGATCTCCCGGCCTCAGAGGCGAGTGTGTTACCTACTGAGCCACTGACACTCAAAGACACTAAAGAGAGGGAACACCCTGACGGAGGTCTTTCCAGTGGCCGAGGCCATTGTTGGCCCGGCCCTTGAACTCTGCCTCATGTCCGGCACTGTCTGCCTGCATGGCCTGCAAGTACGCAGTGCCCACTGGGTCCCTTGCAGGGTTTACAGAGCACCCTTCGGCCAAGAGCCTGGTGACCGCCTCTGTGTTCAGGCATACTGGTAGTTCAGCCGACACTGACCAACCTCCGGACAAGGAGTCCAAAAATATGGACCACTCTGACTGAAAGGTCTATGCGGCCTCTTCTTTGGGCCTTCGTCAGGCCAGCTCAGCAGTCATCATGGCACACTTCTCTCATGCCCTTCTCAGGTCATTAGACAAAGTCCTCCCTCATCTCCCCGTGGACATGCAGACCACAGTCAAACAGGTCCGTGACCAGGGCCGTGCTGTTGCCAAACAGCAGCTCCAGACGGTCCTGGATATCGGGGATTCCTCCGCCCGCTTGATGGCCGCCGCAGTGGCCTCTCACCACAGGGCTTGGCTGAGGCTGTCCTCCTTCCCGGAGGATACTCAGCATAAGCTGGCTGATGTGCCTTTACTGGGGACTGACTTGTTCGGTCCAGGAGTGGCCGGTCACCTACAGCGTATAGAGCAGTCCAATGCCACCTTGGACACCACTTCTGCAAAAGGTTCTTTGGGCAAGAACCAGCAGAAGAAGAAGCAGCAGCCTTTTTCGGCACTCTTCCCCTGCAGTGTGGCAGCCCTCCTACCAAGGAGGACATCAACAGCAGGCTCAAACTTGGCGCCCTCGGCCCAAGCCTAGTCCCCAACAGGGCCGCAAAGGAGGCAGAGGCTCAGGTCTTGAAGCATCCTCCTGCTCCTCCTCTAAGCCTGCCCAGTGACAGGATAGGGGTTGCCACCCCGATCTCCATCACGCCAGCTCTGGGCCCTCCTGTGGGGGGTCGGCTCCACCACTTCCTTTTCGCCTGGTCCACTATCACTTCAGGCAGGTGGGTTGTGAAGTGGTCAGTCAGGGACTGCCTCTAGAATTCGAGCCGCACCCTCCAAGCCAAGCCCACGCCCCTCGGGAGGAACAGATTTTCACAAGCACTCAGTCGGCTCTTTGAGACGACGTGGCTCAGCTCCTCCACAACGAGACTGTAGCCCCCATGGCGGAACCTCCAGCAGAACCAGACTTTGTCTCCAGGTACTTTCTGGTGCCCAAGCGGACGGGGGTTGGCGCCCCATTCTAGATCTCCACAACCTGAATCAGTTTCTCAGGTCTTGCACCTTCCGGATGGTCACTCTGTCCCAGATCATACCATCCCTGGAGCGAAATATGTGGTTCTGTTCACTGGATCTGCAGGACACGTTCTTTCACATCCCAATCCGTCCGTCTCATCAGCGGTTCCTCCACTTCAGGGTCGAGGGGACCCTGTACAAGTTCCGAGCCATGCCGTTCGGCCTGTCGTCAGCCCCACGGGTCTTCACCAAATGTACTGCAGTGGTGGCGGCCCATCTTTGGCGTCGAGGAGTCCGAATCTACCCTTATCTCGATGATTGGCTTCTGGCAGGTCCCACCCAATAGGAGGTGGAGAGGTCCAGGGATCTGGCCTTCCAGACCTGCTTCTAACTCGGTCTCCTGATCAACGAGGCCAAGTCGGAACACGTGTCTTCCCAGGTGATGGGCTTCATTGGGGCAGAGCTTGACTCTCGTCAAGCCAGAGCTTGGCTCCCGGCGGACAGGGCGGAGGTTCTCTCCTCCTTTGCCCAATCATTTCTGGTTGGGCACTTGCGACCTGCCTGGGACTTTCTGCGCCTTCTGGGTTACATGGCGGCATGCACCTCAGTGGTCCGTTGGGCCCGGTTGCACATACACCCCTTCAATGGGAGCTGGCCGCCCAGTGGACTCAGCGATATGGTCATTTCGACCAGCTGATCACTGTAACCCAGATGATATGGGACGCTCTCCAATGATAGACCGCCCCAGACCGGTTGTAGGACGGGATCCCGTTTGTCTGCCCCAAGCTGATGATCGTCCTTACGACTGATGCCTCTCTCATGGGCTGGGGAGTCCACATGGGGGACAACAGGGCTCATGAGTTCTGGGCCCCTGAGGACTCCCGATGCCACATCAACCTGTTGGAGCTCAGAGCAGTCAGACTGGCACTGTCAGCTTTCGCTCCTCAGCTCCGGGATCAAGTAGTTCAAGTCCAGACGGACAATACCATGACCATGTACTACCTCAACAAACAGGGCAGCACGCACTCCCATCTGCTGTGCAAGGAGGCGCTCCACATCTGGACCCTCATAAGCAGGTTGGAGGCGAATCTCCTAGCCATTCATGTGGCAGAAGCCTCGAACCAGCTGGCGGATGCTCTCAGCCGCATAGGCCAGACAGCCCACCAGTGGTCTCTCCATCCAGAGGTAGTTCACAGCCTGTTCTCCTGTTGGGGCAAACCGCTGGTGGACCTGTTTGCCTCCAGGGAAAACACCAAGCTGAGGCTGTATCATGTCCACCCCCCTCAGCAGGGCTCGCTGCAGGGGGATGCCTTCTCAAGGCCGTGGACCCCAAGCCTCCTCTACGCCTTCCCTCCATTTCCCTTGATCCACAAGGTGTTACTCAAGGTGAGGAGGGACAAGGCGAAGGTGATTCTGGTTGCCCCAGACTGGCCACGCCAGTTCTGGTACCCAGATCTCCTCAGCCTCAGCTGTAGGCCCCCAGAGTGGCTTTGTACACGTCCGGACCTGATATCTCTCAACCAAGGGACGGTCTTCCATCTGGACCTTCAATCCCTGCACCTCACAGCCTGGTACTTGAGTGGCTAGAGTTCCAGGCTTTGGGTCTTTCCGAAGATGTCTACACCGTGGTGGAGACATTTAGAAAGGAATCAACCAGGAAATGTTATGCCTTTAAATGGAAAAGGTTTTCCATTTGGTGTCAGGGTAAAGGCCTGGACCCCTTATCCTGTTCTGTGGCTAACATTCTCAATTATCTTTGGTCTCTCTCTAAAGGGGGTCTATGGTCATCGACCCTTAGGGTGCACTTGGCAGCCATTTCTGCTTACCGGGCGTGGGCTGGTCAGCCGACATTGGTGCAGAAGACAGTGGTTGGGCGCTTTTTCAGAGGCCTGGATCACACATCCCCTCCAGTGCGTGAACCTCCACCTCCGTGAGATCTACTGCTGGTTCTGGCAAAGCTCATGGGCAAGCCATTCAAACCCATGCACAAGTGTGAGCTGTCACACTTGTGGAAGACGGCCTTCCTGGTGGATATCACATCAGCCAGAAGGACAGGGGCGCTCCAGGTGCTTTCGGTGGACTCCCCTTATCTGGTCTTTCACAGGGACAAAGTTGTCCTGTGCCCCCACCTGAAATTCCTTCCAAAGGTGGTGTCAAGAGTTTCACCTTAACCAGGTGTTGACTCTGCCGGTATACTACCCTAATTACACCTCTGACACTGAGTACAGGCTCCATACTTTGGACCGGAGACGTGCTCTCTCCCATTATAAGGAGCGAACAGCGGAAATTTGTGGAGAGGTTCGCCAGCTGTTTGGCACCTACGCTGAAGCTGCTTCTGGCAGACCTGCAGCCAAACGGTCCATAGCAAGTTGGATTACATCATGCATAGGTCTGTGCTATGAGTTGGCGGGCAAGGAGCCTCCCAGAGGGATAAGAGCTCATTCTACCCCCCATACTGCTGCATCAGTGGCTGCTTCCAGGGACATCCCTATTAAGGAGATCTGCCGGGCTGCTACCTGGAAGTCAGCTAACACCTTTATCACCCACTACCACATCGACCCTGAGTCACACTGGCATACTGGTTTTGGGGCTTCAGTTCTCCAATCTCTGTTCCCTAAGTAGGGGGTGTTTGCCTAGCTTCCCTCCTCCCAGAGAACTGCTTGGAGTCTGCCAAACAGTGTGGATAATCAACGTATCCACGCTTCTAGAAGACAAGGTTGATCAACTGTAACAGTAGTTTTAGGAGTGGTATATGTTTTTCATCTACACGGACCCACCCGACCTCCCCAGCTGCGATGCACACAACCTTGCTTCCAGCGGGCTAAGATCTGGCGTCATGGGGCAGAGCCGAGGTATATATCACCCGGGTGGGTGGGTGGAAGGAGCCAGCTTGAAGACTTCTGGCAGATTTAAAGTGGAAGGGGACAATGCCAAACAGTGTGGATGAACAACATATACCACTCCTAGAACTACTGTTACAAGTGAGTAACCTATTCTTATGGTCAGTAGTAGCTTTGAGTTAACCTCCGACTTGGGCAGTTCTTCTACTGTTGTTCTGAGAGAATGCCAAAGAACATACTCATATCGAGAAAAATAGCCCTGGTAGCTGGCAATGCCCATGCCTAGGGTTGAGGCAGCAAAGAATCTCTTACCCAAGGTGTCTATCTTGCGAGATTCTTTGTTTATAGGATGGGCTGTAGATTCCTGAGGGAGGACAGCCTTATCATTCTCTGCCAGGACCACTATGGCATCAGAAAAGGCTTGTGAGGCCAAGATGGGGTGATCCTTGGGAGGAGCATATTTCCTATCTATGGACTTGGCCACAGAAGGAATAAGAGCTGGATTCTTCCACACCATCTGGGAAAGAGTCTCGAAAGAGGGCTGTACCAGAGGGGTTAAATCCATGGGGATTTCCGGAACATGTAGATATTGGAGATGCAGAAGCTTCCCAGAATCGATTTCCGTGGCCTGGAGAGAAAGCGTAGAATTTAAATTCTTGAGCAAAGACTTAAAGGAAAGGTCTTCAACAACAGCCTCTGCAGGAGGATTGATCCCTTCACCCCCAGGGCAGAATCGGCATCAACATCATCACCAAGCCGAAGATCCGGACTGGGCTCAAAATCATCTCCTGACAGTCCAGGGGGGACTGTCTAGACAGGAATGGAATGAAAACCAGGAGGGAAAAAAAGAAAGAGAAAGAATCGGAGTCGAAAACCTCTGGAAACTAGACGGTGCCGTACACATCCTTGGTGCCGAAGAGAACGGCACCAAGTACAGAGATGGCGCTGACACAGAAAACGGCATTGAGCATGGTGGCAACAGGGAGAGCGACACCGCACAAGGTACTGGTGCCACCCCCAGCGAAGAGGGTGCCGACAGGTAATGAGGACACCAACCCCAGTGCTGAGGATGGCTCCGACATGGTAGGTGGTGCTGCAGAAGGTGCCGACACCACCCGCAGCGCCGAAAAGGACTTCCGTGCCGGAGAAGTCAGCACCGCAGATGACAGCACCATCGCAGAAGTCTGAGAACTGTGATTTGAAGGTAAAGGATGAAAAACGGCAGGAGATAAAGGCATCAGTGTGGACCCCTGCGCTGCAGCCATGTGAGGTGGAAAGACACCGGAGTGCGGAGTCGACAACACTGAAGAAGGCGCTGCACGACTAGGAAGCCCTAACCACCCTGCCTGCTGATCCGTAACTGACAGGTCCGAAAGCCCCAGCGACGGACTGGCCAGTTTGGGCAGTCGGGACAACCTTCGAGCTCACTGCTCCATAAGAGCGGCCCAGTGATGAAACTGATCAGAAGCCCCTCCAATAGGTGGAGAGGAGCTCCAGTGTCAAAGAGGCTGGCTACCAGAGACAGAAACCAGTGACTCCGAAAGAAGCAGAGACCGGCTCCTGACCATAACAACCGACCGTTTACGTGCAGGTGTACCAGAGGGCGACCTCGAGTGATGCCGTTTCTTCTTCGAGCCGTGGGCCGAAGAAGAACTCGAGGTTGAACGCTGCAGTGAATGGGACCATTTCTTTTATGCTTTCGAGGATTGCTATCACCCCTGAGCACCGGACTGTCCATTGTCAGATCCCCCCCCCGGAGAGGGCATTGGACCAGACCTCGCCCGGCTTACTGAACAGCTTTCATACAAAGTCTCCCTACAGTCACCTGCCCCACTCATGGTTGACTCTGTCAATGGAGGGCTGAAGACTTCTTTCTTGTATAAGTAAGAAATTTATTAAAATATTATCTGTACTTTTCGTGATAAAATACAAAATAGTAAAACTGAAAACTAAGCTGCTAATTTGAAGTTTGACTCCCAGTGGGCGAGTGATGTCACTGAAGCGCACTTGACGGGGGGAAAAAACGAACTGAGGCGGTTGGAGGGTTGGCGCTGAGATAGTCTACACCGCACAAGCCTGGCTCGTGGTGCCGCTTTCTCGTGACTCCATCTCGGCGCCAGCCCTCATGAAAAAGTTTCGCTCCCGCTGGGTCCTAGCACCTCCAGTGTACTCCCATCAGTGTGAATGAGTGGTGGAGACTTTATGTCCAGGAAAATCCTCCCTGTCCAGCAGAGAGATAGCGCATCTCACCAGAAAACACCACATCTGGGAATGAGCGAGCAAAAATTGGGTAGTTTTGCATTTTTTGGGGAGGCAAACAGATCTAGATCTGGATGACCCCAAACGTCAAAGATGCTCTCGACCACTGACTGCCTCAGTTCCCACTCGTGTGCCCTTGCCTGAGTACGGCAGAGAGTGTCCACTAGGATGTTTTGAATGCCTGGGACGTGTACTGCCATCAGCTGAAGGCGGGGCTGAACCATCCAGTACCACACGCGCATCGACTCATGGCACAAAGGGTAAGACCGCGTGCCTCTGTTTCTTCAGGTACCAAACCACATACATGTCTGTCTGGACAAGGAGTGAACCTGGAAGAAGTAGGGACTGGAATGCTTGAAGAGCATACAGCACTGCCCGCATCTCCAGCACATTGATGCAGCTCCCACTGGGAACAGGATCCCTGGCTTCTGTGGTCCTCTTAAGTGAGCACCCCAGCCCTGACTGGATGCGTCCATTGTCAGGGTCTGGATCACAGGGGAGGGCTTGAAAAGGACCCCTTGGCAGAGATTGTTCAGGTCCTGCCACCACAGCAGATCCTGCCGCGTGGGGTTGGACACCAGGATCCCGTGATCCAGGTCATCCGACCACTGATCCCACTGAACTTGCAACATCCACTGCGTGACTCGCATGTGGAGTCTGGCTAGAGGGACAGTGGGGATAGCCACCGCCATAAGGCCCAGAAGATGAAGAATGGATCTGGCCATAGACCAGTGGCTGTAACGTTTCTGCCCTGTCCAAAGGGAGGAAAGTGCGACCCTGGACTGTATCCAACACCATCTCAATAAACTGGAGGTGTTGAGGGGGGAGGAGGTGAAACTTGTGATAGTTCACCGTAACTCCCACCTAGCTGCACAGGTCTAGGGTAGCTGCCAGGAAAGCTTCCAATCTGTCCCTTGACAAAACTGACAGCAGCCAGTCGTCGAGGTACAGAAACACAAAATGGCCCTGATGACGCAAAGCCGCTGCCACGATCGCTAGGCACTTGGTAAACACCCTGGGTGCCAATGAAAGTCCAAAGGGGAGGGCTTTGAACTGAAAATGCTTGCCCTGGAAGGTAAATCTGAGAAAGCGGCGGTGGGATGGGAAGACAGGGATGTGGAGGTAGGCATCCGCCATGTCGAGAGAGCAGAGCCAGTGTTCCTGGTGGAGCAGTAGCAACAGGCCTGGGAGGGTCAACATGTGGAATGTCTTGTACTCAATGTACAGATTGAGCGTGCTGAGGTCCAGTATTGGCTGAAGGTCTCATCTTTTTTTGGTACCAGAAAGAAGTGGGAATAATACTCCCTTCCTGCCTGGTTCAGAGGAACAGGCTCTATGGCAGACTTTCTTAGAACAGCTCCAATCTCCTCTCTGATGAGGGGACGTGACCTTGCGGGTAGCGAGAGAGACCCTGAGGGTTCTCTGGGGGTCTCTCAACGAACTCTAGGGTGTGTCCCTGAGCAACTAGCTGAAGGACCCATGAGTCTGAGGTGATCGCCTCCCACCCTGTCAGGTGGTTGGTGAACCTGCCCCCTACTGGCTCCTTCGGAACTGGCGACGGGGGGGGGCGCATGCAAGACATGAGCCAAGAGGCAGAGGGAGGCTTGGGGAGCCTTGCTCCAGAAGCTCTCTGAGACTTGACTGGGGAGGTGGCAGTAGATGGAGAGGCTTGATGTTTGCCCTGACGTTGGGTGGGCTGTTGCTTGTTTCATCGAAAAGGCTGCCCAGACATAGCCTTAGAATGGTACATTGATTGTACAGAACGCAGAGCTTTGCACTCTCTTGAAGGTCAGTCAAGAGATCCTTGACATCCCTCCAAACAGTACAGTCTCTCAAAAATGGGCATCCAGAATGGAGGAGTGAATATCCTGGGTGAACCCAGAACCCCGAAGCCATGCATACTTGTGAAGGCAAACTGCTGTTGTAGTGCTCCTAAACAAAGCACTGACAGCATCATAAGTGGCTCGTTGAGCATGGTGGCCAGAAATTTCTGCTGCTTGGACTGTCTGCTCAGTTTTTGCCTTGGTCTTGGAATCAGGCAAGGCTTCAAATTCAGGCTTTAATTGTCCCAAGATAGCCTTCTGGTAGCAGACCATGTGGGCCACATAGTTTAGAGCCCTCAAAGCCAAAGTGGAGGATGAGTACACCTTATGACCGTACTGATCCAAATGCCTAGACTCCTTATCTTAAGGAGAGGTACTCATGTGTTTAAGGGTAGTAGAGTGGTCATGGTCTGCATTTATGACCACTGAATCAGCTTTTGGATGGGTGCTGAGGTGGTCCTTGCCCTCAGGGGCATGATACATCCTGTCCACCTTTTAGGAGAAAGCAGCTACCGATGACGGCTGTTGCCAGATCAAGGAGGCCAAGTTGTCATGGGGTCCAATCCACAGAGAGTTAAGGACAGGAGTCAACTCAGGAAGATCGAGGTGCTCCACTAGCCTTTTATGCCAAGGGTCCTGTTCTTCTGTCCACCAGCCGTTGGCCTCCTGAATTTTCTGGAGGATTTCCGTGAAGGAAGATCCTCCGGGGGGGGGGACTGGGGAGTCTCTTTGGGCTAGGGTCCTCCGGAGGACACACTGTAGCCCGAGGCAGATGACGGCGAGACCGAGTCTGATGAAGGGCCTCATCCAGTCAGTGCCCTACGAGGGAACCTCCCTTTGATGCTCCTGTGGCCTGGTACCCCGACCCTCCACTGTGGAAACACCCACCATGTGACCCGACATGGAGGGACGCAACTCCACTGGGGAAGGGGACTGTGGGGAAGGGGCCGGACGAGCCAGCATGGAGGCCGCAACCAGCTGACGGCGGTCGAGCGCTGACACTAGCTGGGTCTTGGTTCTACTCCACCAAGACTTGAACAGTGCCTCGTAATCTACTTGCGGCCATGGCAGAGGCTGATACACAGGTGGGGAACCCAGCATTGGGTAACCTGGCATGGGACAGCCAGGAGTATAAGCTGGTGTTGGGTACCCTTGTGTCAGGTACTCTAGAGAGGGGTAACCCGGAGTGGGATAGTCCAGCATCGGGTAGCCTGGTGAAGGGCCCAATAGTGGGGCTGAAGGACCCGGTGGAGGGCCTGAAGGAACATTAAAGGGGCCTGGCAGCGGACCTGTGGGAGGAAGACCCGGTGACATCCCAGAAGGACCGGACAAGTCCCTCCGGATTCTGGGGGGGGAGGAGTAGTAGGCCCAGAAGGAGGAACCAGAGGCGCGACGGCCGGAGTTTCTCTGGGGGCCCTCCGGCATAGAGTTGGCCAGCACTGGCTTGAAAGGAGGGCCAGTGGGCGGCTGTTGCTCCTCCTCCAGCTCTGATGGGATGAGAGAGACTAGAGGTTCCACTGGAGGTGGAGAAGGAGCATCCCATGAGGGGGATTCCTCCCGGGGAGGCTGCAGCATAAGCGGCAGCAGGCGCTGGTCTGAGAGTCCACCGTCGGACCTCGAATCAGGGTCCGGTGGAAGCGCCATGGCTAGATGTTTGTTGGAAGGACAGACGCCTGACTCATCAGCCAAGGCTGTGCGGTCGTTGGATGGCCAGACACCTGACTTACCAGCCGAATCACTGGACTTACATCCATGGGTCTTTAAGTAGCCTAAGAGTGGAAGAAGCCTCTGAATCTCCAGAGGTGACCGCCTGAACTGTAATCAGTTCAGGCGAGGGGACCAAGGGCTGCTCCATGGCTGGGGAAGCAGGCTTGGCCAGAGGGGTCCAATCCTGCTGGTGCAAGGCCACTTGTCAGCCGTGGTCCCCGGAGGAAGAAGCCGCAGCCTGGAAGGAGATTGATCCAGGTCCCGAGTCTTCTCTTTGTCCTTCTTCTGGGAGCCAGACGAACTGGCTGGTGATGAAGAGCAGCTCCTTTTCCATGGAAGCTAATTTTTGTTTTAAAAGGTGAGCTTCCAGAGTCTGCTGCTGGTGTTTCTGTGTAGTCTGGTTGAACTTCTGGCAGGCCGCATAGGTCTCTGCGTCGTGGTTGGATCTGAGGAACAGAAGGCACGAAGTGCTGGTGTCCTTCTCCGGGAGCTGCTTGCCACAGGAGCACTTGTTTTGATAAGATTCTTAAGGAGTTGGAGAAGACATGCAATCCGATGAAAAAAGAAATAAAAATCAAAAGATATACTTATCAAAAATGGCAGTTGAACTGTAGCAGCATTCTGTGAGGTCCGACGTGCGCAGGTTGACAGTGGAAAAGAACTGGAGGGCGGGTGTGGGGACCGTCCACTATATAGTGCCAGACCGACATCGATCACGTGATGCCGGGTGGATGGTCCCCCATCAGACACTGCTAGCTAAAGTTTTCCATATGGTCCTAGCACCTGGTGGCTCAGTCCTAACTGTTATTGCCTACTGCAAGCGCTCTCTTGAAGTAAGATCCTGAGGATACTGCCTGTGAGGGGCAACAATCTTTATGTGTGGGAATGCATCCTGCATGTCTAGGGAGCATAGCCAGTCTCCCTTGTTTAGTAGAGGCAGCAGGTCTAGTAGGGTCACCATCCTGAATTTCTTGCAGTCTGGGATACACTGTGTATGAAAAACACTATACAAATACTGAGGATTCTTCTTCTTTTTCTACTGGATGTAGAAATTCACGTTTCTTAGATCCAGGATTGGCTGCAAATCCCCTGTGGATCTGGGGACTAGAAAGAAGTGGGAATACAACTCTGCTTCTCTGGAACTGGTACCATGGCCCTCTTCTGCAGCAGTGTGCAAATTTCCTCCAGCAGCACTGGAATGTGATCCGGAGGGTAGCCTGAATGAAGTGGAAGCAGATCTGGAGGCCACTCAGAAGCTTTAGTGAGTGGCTTTGCTCTATGAGCTGCAGGACCCAAGCATCTGTTGAGATCTCCCTCCACCTGTCCAGGTGGAGGGAGAAGCGATCCCTACCACTGCTTCCTGCAGTACTAATGGGTGGAGGTCTGGCAAGGAGTCATGTTGAGGTAGGACCAGTGGCCTGGGCCACACCTCCATCTCTAGGGGCCTCTTCCTGGTGTTGAAGGCAAGGGTAAGCAGGGCTGTGGGTGCTTGGTGCTTGCCAGGCTGTCGGGTACCCAGATTGTGTCTGTGGGAGGCTCAGCAAAAAGGCACCTTCTATCCACTTCTTGGCTGTGTATGGTAAAGTGAGTCGATTGACTGCAGGGTCCTCCCCAAGGCCTGCAGTTCTGACAGGATGTCCTGTACATCCGCCCCAAAGAGCTTGTAGCCTCTAAAGGGGGTATTCAGAACGGACTGTTGTATGTCAATAGAAAAACCGGACACCCTAAGACAAGAATGTCTTCTTAGGCAGATGCCAACTGCAGCTGCTCTAGCAGAGGCATCAGTGACATCACAGGAAAGCCTTCAGGAGGTGTTTTATTTATTCAGGATTTGGAAAATACCTTTGAGTCAAAGACTCATTTACAAAGGTTCCACGTCACATAGATAGGATAATACAGTAATAAGGTAAATACAATGCAGGAAACAAGACAAGCTAGATACACGGTAAAATACAATTAAAGGCTCACAATCAGTACCAAACAAACTTGGGGTGATTGCCAGACCTGATAAGCATGCAGGCATTTATACAGAGATACTCAAAAATTAGAGGTAAGGGGATAAAAAGGGTGTTGGGGGGGTAAGCCAGCCAAAGGCCATTGTCGTGGTAGGGGGAGGCGCTACTGACAGCAGGATCAATGGCAGCCACAGCTGTTTGAGGACTGGAGATGTCTCTTAAGATGGGTTTTGAAGAAGCCGATAGTATTTTCGTTTGTGATGGAGCTAGGTAGGCCATTCATCCATGAGGGGGCCTTGTAGCTGAAGGATCTTTGAAACTGGGAGGTTTGACAGTGGGGAACTGCGAGGAGTTTCTTGCTGGAGCTGCGGGTTACTTTTTGGGCTGCAGATGGATAGATTAAGGAGGTAAGACTTGGGGGGGGGGGGGAGACCAAGGGTGATTTTTTTTTGGCCATAAGGCAGGTGTGGAACTTGATCCTATTGTCTAAGTTAAGCCAGTTTGTGGAGTTATATAGTGAGCAGGTATGGGTGAGATGGTCGCAGTCCAGTACTAGGTGACAGGTTTTGAGGGAGAGACTGAGCCTACTAAGGGCCGGGGTGGTGGCAGTGCTATAAATGAATATGCCATAGATGAGGAGGGAGAGGATAGAGAACATGACAGCAAGTCGGAGGGCATCTGGAGTAAAGCAGTGTTTAAACCGATAGAGCATGCTGAGGCAGACATTAAGGGCAGAGGATACGTGATGTATGTGATGGTGGAAATTGAGTGCCGGGTCAAGGGTGATGCCCAGATATTTAAAGGCGTCCACTTGCTCAAGAGGGGTTTGATCCACAGTTAGAATCTGGGGGCAAAGTTCCTTCCTAGAGTTCTGAGGGTAGGAGAAGATCATGAACTTGGTGTTTGCCCACATCAGTCCCAGACTGGAGGGCTTTAAGCAGCTCCCGCCTCTGCGGACCCTCTCTGGAATGGCCTAAGCTGCAGCTTTGGCCTTTTTCTAGTGGGTATTATGGTACTTGATCATATGGGCTACGTAATTAATAATTCTGAGGGCCAGCGTGGCAGAGGCATAGGCCCGCTTTCCCGTAAGATCCAGCTTTCTGGACTCCTTATCCATGGGGAGAGAGCTGAGGTGTTGAGGTCTCATGGACCTGTCATGGGCATTTATTACCACTGAATCTGCCCTAGGTTGCTTGGTGAAGAAGGGCTTCCCTGAGGGAGCCTGGTACAATCTGTCTACCTTTCTGGGCATTGTCGGGATATTTGGCCAGTACCAGGCTGCCCTGATGGCATCCTCTAATGCAGCCAGAAGAAGAAGAGGAGGAATAATCAAAGGGGGAGAATCTGGCAACTCCAAATATTCTATCAGATCTCTCCAGCTGACATCCTGCTCAACATCAAAACCCATAACTGCTTGCAGCTGCCTCATCAAGGAAGATGAAGGGATCATCAGAGGGGGGACCATGGGGTATACTTAAAGGAGTCCTCACCCCCACCCGAGGAAACAGTGGTGACCAAGCTGGAGGGGCCCCCAGCACCTTCTTCCTTATCTGGTGGGAGAAGGTCAGGATGGTACTCATCCTCTGCCCCAGGCTCTGAAAGAAGCACAGATGACATTGATGACCGCAAGTGTGCAGGGCACATCGACATGAGGGGTTGTGGCATGGAGGCAGGCCCAACAGGCCCTGGTATCGATGGGCCCGGGGGGGGGGCAAGGTGGTGCATAAACTCCCAAAAGGAGGAGAGTATAGAGTGCATATCAATGGTCACTGGCATCGCTGGAGCACCTGGTGGTGCTGATGGGGGGAGAGCTGGTTCCCTGGTGTCGGTATGGCCTAAAGTGTCGATGAAAGGGGCTGAAGCCCCAGCATCGGCGGTGGGGGAGCTGGAGACGGCGATGGGGAGGCTAGGTTCCCAATGCCAACAAAGTGGCCCAAGCAGATGACAGGGGAGGCAGAAAGCCCGTAGGCCCGGCAGGATTCCCTGACTGCTGCCCCTGAGCAAGAAGGGGTCTGAATGGCAGGGGCTCCTGAGGCATCAGTGGGGAAGGCTGAATGCCTGGCATTGAAGTGAGAGACAGGAACTGCGATGTTGATGGGCCAGCATTGGCTGAAGCAGGTCTGGTGGAGCACCCTGTCTGTTGCCCCATGGCCAGAATGGGTCCAAGCAACAGTGGTTGGAGCATCGGCGGGGGCGTCAGGAGGCCTGACATCGATGAGACAGCGCTGGTTAAGGAAGAACTGGTGGGAAGCACTGCCAAGGTCAACCCTGTGAAAGAGAGGGTGTGGGCGGCAGTCAATGACCCAGCTACGACTGGCACTGGAAGCGGTGACAAGAGTGCACCAGAGAGGATTTCTCTTTACTCTGCTCCCTCTCCCAGTATTTGTGTTTGCCAGATGACTTGTCCTGGGGCTTGGAGAAGTGGGAGCCCGTGGACAGAGCTGGGGAGGTGGAGGAGATTCTTGCCTGGAGCTTCTTCTCCATTTGGGTGACCTTCTGTTCCAAGAGGAAGGATTCTAAGGCCTTTTGACGGTGCCGCCGGGTAGCCTGGTTGAATCCTCAGCAAACCTTGCAGGCCTTAACATTATGGTTGGTGCCATGACAGCGGATGCAGATGTCTTGGTCATCCTTACTGTAGATCTTCTTACCACACCAGCAGTATCTGAAGAGTTTCTCGGGGTCAGTCACCATAAATGTTGACAAAAATCACTTACAAAAATAAAGTGATTTACAAACAAGGGTGAAGACATAAAAAATAAAGTAGAAGTAAGAGATCTGGCAGTCAACCCAAGCGGCGTTGTCTCTGTAGAGTCTGACGTGCGATGGTTGGCAGCAGGAAAAGAACTGAGGAGGGTGCTGGGTCACCCATGTGTTATATAGGGAGGACGTTGGCTTCTGACGTCGTTGCGGGCAGCCCCAACTAGACTGCTAGCCAAAAAGTTTCCATGTGATCCTAGTGCCTGAAGGATATAGTTCCACAGCTGTGGCCTGATGCAAGATATACCGTAGATGAAGATCTGATTAAACTAAGCTGAACTAAATAAAGAAATCAACCAGGATGTGAGCACTATGAAGAGCGATTTCGGGGTGATGCTTTTCCTCAGGTGGAGAAATAAATCTGCTGTAGAGGGCAGGGGGCAGCATGATCACAGAAGAGTTTTGAATTTCATTTTAAGTTCTCTAATTAGCATAAAGTTCTAGGTTCTGGGGCAGCTAATTCCAGGGGAGTGATGCAGTTGTCTAGCAACAGTGAGAGATCACGGGTTTGAAACAGACTGTAAAATTTGTGAAGCCTGTAGGCCCAGTCTTCTTTTTTGGGTTTGTCAGTCATGCCAAACATTGAAGACCCCAGAAAAGTGTTCCAGGTTCCCAAAAAACGATTCAGAAACAGCAATAAGCTCAATTAATGTTAATAAGAGCTGTAAACAATAAATGTGGATCAGTTCTTCATAAAAAATAACCACAGTCTAAAAGTTACCCCTCAAAAGAGATTCCAAGAAGTAAAGCTAGGCAATTTCATCTTGGTTCCCAAAAACATACACCCAAGACTAAATCAATGTAAAACCAGTAACCAGTTGTGAAAAAAACAATTATTTATAAAGTTTTAAATGTTTAAAATAGTGGTTCCCAACTGGTTCCAGGGAACTGATCGGGAACCAGAGAAAAACAGTAAAATAATACAAATACCAATAATACCCTAACTAATGCAGAGTATCGAATGTTAAACTAAAATACTTAAAACAGTATAAAACAGTCAATTTAAACTATAAACTGGCCAGAAGTGAAGACTTTGAGGTGACTGCTCTCTGAAGCGGAGAAATAAATCTGACGTCAGAGTGCAGGGTGTGACAACACACAGCAGTGTTAGAATTTAGTTCCAAAAGCTTCAGGGCTGCTCATTCCAGGGGAATGACTGCTGTTATTAAACTTAAGTTAGAGGATTCTTGGGGTCTGAACTGTGCTGCTGAACCCATGGCCACAGAGGTCTTCTTATCCTGAGGCCTACCATGGAGAAAGTGCACCCGGTGCTCAAACGAAGACAGGTGCATGCCTTGTCACCAAGTACAATTCTCCCTTCAACTGTAAACACAAGCATCAAGTTGACTGGTGATGGACAGTTTCTGCCTGCATAACGGGCATCTCTTGAACCCCCATTTCTTGCATTCCATTGGGTAGATCATCGATAGAAATGGAAGATGAGAAGGAGTAGTTAAGTCAAAAAATGAACTTGAGCCAAAATAAAGAACAATTACGTAATAACATACCATAACAGTAGATCTTTGAGGGGATCTCAGTCATCAGGTCACACCGTAAGAACTTCACTGTTGGTGAAGCAGGATCCACACAGAAGATTTTCAGCAGTACAACTAGGGCTACCCACACCACCACCAATCCTATAAAGGCGTGAGTGGCCTTGATCGCTCCTCAGTTCTTTCCCCCGGAGACAAAGGGAGCATAGCTCTAGCCATGGGGGACGGAAGAGAGAGAAAGAGGTGCCCAGACCTATATGAAAGGCTGGATACACCTGACAGCCAGTTCCAGAACAAGAGCCCCAAGAAGGGGGATGGTGTGAAGGAAAGCAGACCTGATGACTGAGATCCCTTTGAAGATCTACTGTTACGGTAAGTTTATACGCAACTATTCTATCTTCTTTGGGGGATCTCAGTCATCAGGTCATACTGTAGGAATGAGTCCAAAGCAGTTACAGGTGCAAACAGTCTGGAAGGTTGGCCAACCATGAACTTGAGAAAAGAGGCCCTGCAGTAAAGCCCTGCCAAAACCTGCACAGGATCTTGAGGTAATGTCCAGACTAGTGTTTGGTGAAAGGATGGATGGTAATACAGGTGGCAGCCACACAGATGTCAAAAGCTGAGACCTCCCGGAAACACGCCATAGAGGTAGCCATGCTTCTTGTGGAATGAGCTTTAACCACTCCAGGCAATTCTCTGCCATACTTCTTGTAACAGAACACAATGCAATTAGCCAACCATTTGGATACTGTTTAGAAACCGCAGCACCCTCTCTACCTGGGGTGAAGGAAACAAAACTGCTTTGACTTTCTGCATTCCTTGGTGCAAAGCAGTTAGTACTTAAAAGCTCTGTGCACACGTAACATATGGAACAGTGCTTTGCCTGGATTGGCACGCTCAGGAAAATAAACAGGAAGGTGGACAGATTGGTTGAGTGTAAACTCAGAGACCAACTTAGGGAGGAACTTAGGATTTGTGCACGAAGACACCCTGTCTTTGTGAAAAATCAAATAAGGCTCCTTGCACCAGAGGGCCTGAAGCTCTGAAATTTTTGAGCAGAAGTAATGGCAACTAAAAATAACGCTTTCCAAGAAAGAAAGCATAACTCACAAGTTGTGACTGGCTCAAATGGAGACAGGGTCAACTTCTCTAAAACAAAATTTAAAACCCAAGCCAGGACAGAAGAACAGAGTGGGGGTTTCAGACGTGGGATGCCCCTTAAAAATGTATGGGAGACATCCAGCTGAGCAATCGTGCAGTCACCCACGGACTCATGAAAGGCAGAAAGGTGCACCTTGAGGGAGGAGTACAGGAGACTGGAGTCTGACAGATAGATCAGGTAGTCCAGGATGTGGTTCACTGGACAGGTGAAAGGGTCCAGACAATGGCAGCCCAGATGGCAAACTGCTTCCACTTCATGGCATATGTGGCCCGAGTGGAAGGCTTCCAGGTGGCCACTAGGATGTCTGCCACTCTGTTAGAGATCCCAAATCTGGCTATGTCCTCATGAGCCAAGCATGCAGATAGAGGTACCTGAGGTTGGGATGAACTGTTGTCGATGCACAGGTCAGGAAGTATAGGAAAAACTAGGAGCTGTTGTAAAATTCGCAAAAAGTGTTTATTTGCATTAGCAGTAACATAAAAATATAAAATTGCTCAGAATAACTATTTACAAAGGCAGAATAAACACAGAAGATGCATCTGAGGTTTCCTTCAATCACTGTGCGTCTCTTGCAAGAAATTGCAGCTTTGTTTTTAGAAGTTCTTGCAAACCCTCCTTTTTTCTAAAATGTTCTTGTACATTTCAGGCATGTGCGGCAAGAACACAACGTCCCAGAACTGAGGCCCCTTTTCCACAGCTTCTGCAAAAGGCTTAACAAATGCATTTCAGGTGAACACCTCGAGTTCCCAATAGCTGTTTGCAATCATCTCGAACTATAATTATATACATTTCAACAGTATCACTATGTAATTTCTAAACAAAGGGATCCCAATATCAATTACTTTTCCACATAATTTGCATATATTTTTATACCAGCAGATATGCAAGGGAGGAAAAGAGACAGAACAGCAAGTGAGGGAAGACTGAGAGACAGTGAGGTGCAAAAAACTGCAAAACTGTCAGGGTGATCAAATCCTAGGTCTCACAAGAAAATCTGGTTGCGCAACCAGACAGACAAGAGACAGGAAAGGAAAGAACAGAACAGATCCCTGCATTCAAACTCTCCATAACAACTTGGACAGGGTCCTATTCAACCCTGTCACATACACCCCCCTCAAGAGGGAACCTGTTTTATCAAACAGGTTTCCAAAACTTTCTATTAATTCTGTACTAGCATTAGCTTCAAACTTTCAGAAATTAAGCACATGTGCAATATCCTTTTTTCTATAACAGTACAGCAAACAGTAAAGTTTAAACTCATACATTTATTTTTCAACCTTCAGAGCCCTCAATTCCTGATCCATATCATGACAGAAAATCAGCATTGCTATTCTCTTTACCAGGTTTGTGTTATCACGTTGAATTGAAATGGCTGTAGTGCCAGGTACCAACTCATGATTCTGGAATTATTTATCTTTCATTTGATAAAGTCAACAGAGAGCATTGTGATCTGTTATAAGTACAAAGTCAGTTCCTAGCAAATAATACTTAAGGGACTCCATGGCCCACATTGCTGCTAAACATTCCTTTTCAACGGTGGAGTACTTTTTCTCTCTGTCATGCAACTTATTTATTTCAATAGTTCGAAAACACCTTTGAGCAAATGCTCTTTTACAAAGGTTCCACGTCTGTACAACATACAGTCAAGTTACAGAAATAGACAGAAAATACAACAAATGCTATACAATTAGTACAAAAACAAATCGCATGACTCCTATAAATATTTCAACAATGCCTGGTGATTATATCAAATTAAGTAAAGGTGAACACACATTCTGTGAACAGAAGAAAAAAAAACAAAAAAAAAACAGTTACTGACATCCATCAGGACAGAAGCGTTAAGGGAGCACAGTGCAGAAAAAGGGGTAGCAGCCTGGAGGTCAGGCTTAGTCAAAGGTTCTAGAAGGGGGAATGAGGTCATGACCATGCTAGTGGAGAGAAGGGCATGGGTCAAGGGAGCTGGTGTCCGGGGGTGATGAATGCTTGATACGAGTGGGACCATGAGATAAGGGGAGTGGAAAGGTGCAGGGGAGATGCAGGTACAGTATTGGAGGCACTAGTCAACAGCAACAACAGTGTAAGAGCAAAGAACGAGTTGGGGTGGGGGGAGGAGGATTGAAATTTCAACTCAGCAAAACCAATAGCACTCAAACTACCTGCAGTTATAGGCAGCTGCCTCAGAGAGATGTATCTTCAGCTCAGCCGTGAAGGATGGTAGGGATTAATTGCAGTATATATGGAGAGGGATTTGATTTAGCCAGAGGGGAGCGCTGCACGCAAAGGAGCGCTGACCTATTGTCATCTTCATGAATGGGACAGCCAACAAGCACCTTGTCTTTCCTCTGGTCTGGTGGCTACAGCAAAATTCTGTGAGCATCTCCTTGAGGCTAGGGGTGGATTTTCCTAGTATAGCTGTCTTACTCAAGAGGCACGTTTGATATTTTATTCTGTTTCTGAGGCTGAGCCATCTGGTTTGCTCTTAGAGTGAGCAGGAGTGAGTTAGGTTGTCAGCTCCAAGGGTGAGTCTGCAGGCCTTATTTAGGGCCGTTGATACCCGCTTGAGTGCAGTGTCAGTTGCCACCCCATACACTACCAAGCCATAGTCAATGATTGATGAGATGGAGGAGGAAACAGACAAGTGCAGGGCAGCAGGCATAAGATACTGTCTGTGTCTGTACAGTACACCAGGTTTAGAGTTCACCACTTTTATGACTTGATCGATGTGGGGTATAAATGAGAGTGTGTCATCAACGGCGACTCCAAGGTCCTTGAAAAGACTGTACCTGTTCTAGGGGTACGTCCATATTGTTCATGATGGACAAGACCGGGGATGGTTTCTTGTGGTGGGGGCTGGAGATCAGCATTGGTTTAGTCTTCTTATAGTTAAGAAGTTTCTGCATACTGAACCAGTTTTCAATGAGGGAGAAAGTGGATTGCAGCTCCTGCTGCAAGTAATCCAGTTGGGGACTGCTGCTTATGATGACCGCATCATCTGCATAGTGGATAGTTTTAGTTGTGCATGCCTCTGGTAATTTGTTTAAAAACAAACTGAAAAGGAGGGGGCCCAGGATGGATCCTTGGGGAACCTCAAGTGCAATTTCCCTAGGGGAAGAGGTCGTAGTTTCAATTTTTACACACTGGGATATGTGGGAAAAGTAGTCCTTGAACCAGTGGACTGCATCCGAGGAGATCCCAAAGTTCACCAGTTCCTGTAGTAGCATGGGGTGGTTGATGGTGTCAAAGACTTTAGTGAGATCTACGAAGATAGATCCCACTAGTTTACTACTGTCCAGAGCCTTGTGTTTAAAGTTGGAGAATTCCACTAATGCCGTGGTCGTACTGTGGCACTTACGAAATCCATGCTGCTGTGGGCACAGGAGGTCATATTTATGGAGTTATCCAGATATCTGATCGGCCACTATCCTCTCAAGGGCTTTTGATTGGGGATGATGGATATTGGTCTGTAATTGGCTGTACTGGTCTGATCTCCACTTTTTAGCATATAGGTGACCACTGCAAGCTTCCATTTGGCTGGGAACTTTGCTAGAGAGAGTGATTTGTTAAACACTTTTGTGATAGGTACCAAGAGCTCTTTCACCACAATTGCCACCAGCTTCATAACCAGGTTATCACTGCCAAGCCTTGTGTTACCTAACACTTTGAGTATGTAGGTTCTGGCTTCCTTAGGCATGATGATTCTAAAGTAGAAATTAGGGTGGTTTAGGCTTACACTGGTGTTTGGAAAGGGCATTTCAGGCTGGTTTCCACTAGTGTTCTGCACAGGTGAGCCAGGGTGGTTGAGGTAGTCAGGTGGGAAAACAGCACTGAGATCAAAGAAGGCTGAATCAAAGGATTCAGCAATGGTATGTGGGTCAAGGGTCAGGGTACCATTGATCATTAGCATGGTGGAGTGCTTATCCTTTTTACCAAGCAGTTCCTTGATATTCTCCCAGAACCTTTTACCATTACCCCAGCTACTGTCCAGCGGTTCCTTGTAGTATTTTGCTTTTGCCCGTCTAGTGAGGTTGGTACACTTGTTACGAGCGGCCCGGTACTTCTGGTAGTTAACTGGATTCCCAGTGCATCTGGCCATACTCCATAGATTGTCCCTGTCTTTCATCTGGTCCAGGTGGTCTCTTGTAATCCACCCATTTGGGGATCCCCTTATCTTCCTTCTCACTGTGGCAAAAATATCACAGATGCCATTGAACCCGTCAGAAAAGAACTGAAGTGCCTGATCTATGTCATTAAGATTGTCCAAGGGGGACCAATCAACAAGGGATAAGGCATTTTTAAAGGCGTGGGCACAGCCATGCCAAAGGACACGGCTTAGAATAGTGAGAGGAGGAGCTTTTTTGTCAAGACCCAGTGAGTGGTCACTTAGCCAGCATAGTAAAATGTTTTATCCTAGAAGAGGTATTCGTCATGAGCCAACCCAATAGGGTGTCCTTGCCGTCCTACAATTAAGTCTTGTGTTCTCAGAGACCATCTGGGTACGGTACATATCGGCTACCTGGTCTTTTTGTGGGTCTATATCCTTGCTAAGCCAATTTAGGTTAAAATCACCAGTAATGATGATTTCTAAGTTCCTCTTCAGCTTAGATAATGCTTCCAGCATCAAGTTGAGTGCAGGCTTTGCCTTGGTGGGTGGGAGGTAAACTGAGGCAATGGTGAGTGCCTTGCTTTGCCTACCAATGAGGAGCTCTAAGGCCAGCAACTCATACTTAGCGTTACTGGTGGAGATGGCAACATCGTCCCCTGTAGGGATTCCTTGATGTAGATAAGGCAACCCCTTCCCATTTTCCTACTCTATCAAGCCTGAAAGTAACATACCCCTGCAAGACTATTGAGGTATCTTTCACTTTTGGAGTGAATCATGACTTAGTCAGGCAAATTATAGCAGGGTTGTGCAGCTGAACCCAGGCTTGGAACTGGGCTATCTTGGGGAGCAAACTGCAGATATTAAGGGAAATAATCTTAAAGCCACTTTGTACTTTACAGTTTGTGGACAAGATGGTAGAAGGTCCTGGGTTAGGATGAACATCCCCAGAAATTAATAGCAGAGATAGGAGAAAAATGTTGACAGCAGCCAGTGTACAGTGTTTAGCCAAACCCCATTTCCTATCACACCTGGGGATAGAGGCAAACAACTGGGCTAGGATAGGTGAGCTGCTGCAAACTGTGAATAAGGTTTTATATGAAGAAGCAGGACTCTGTGTCTTGGCTCTTGGTTCATGTTTGCATGTTCCATGTTGTAACTCATAGGTGTAATAGACCGTGTGGATTTGTCCCTGGTCAGCTGGCATTGAGATATAGAGGTACTGCCCCAGTAGAAGTGCAATAGTAAGCAGAAGTACGCAGGAAGTAGCTAACACCCTGGCCATAACGTTTGACAAATTAACTGAGATGGAAAGAAACTGGATGTTCAACGTCAGGAGTGGCAATACTAGTGGAGAAATTCTGGCCTGATTTTCATGTACCAATATTATTCCCTTGAGACTGCTTTATGGGTGTGGTAAGTGCTGGGAAAGCCTGAGGTGCCCGACCAATAGATTGTAAGGGAGGGGCAACTTTGAGGTTTAACAGAGGTCGGGGTGGGGAGGGAGGCCAGGGCGAAGTGCCACAGTAATCCACAGGGAGACAGAAGTCACTCCGGAAGGGATGCCGCAGTTAGCAGGCGCCAACTTCCGAAAGGGGGAAAAAAAACAACTGAAAATAAATGAAAGGACTGCAGCAGCCAAAGGGCTACTTATGTATAGAATAGGATGTTCCGTCCCATCTACATTTTGACTCAGGACTGCACCTAGGCCTACCTCTGATGCATCTGTCTATAACAAAAAAAGGTTTCTCAAAGTCTGGGCTTCTCAAAACAGGGGCTGAACATAATTTAGCCTTAATGGTTTGAAAAGCTTCATCCAACTCTAGGGTCTATTTCACATTATTTGGGTAACGTTTTTTCGTGAGTTCAGTGAAGGGAGTAGCTAACTCAGCAAAGTTGAGAACAAATCTCCGATAATAACCAGTCAGCCCTAAAAATGACCTGACATGTTTCTTTTTCCATACAATCTCAGCTTGGATTTCTGTCTCTGCTAGTTTGGTTGCCATTCTCCTAGTAACCACTCCTGGACTTGCTGCTGCAGAATCCATACCTTTCTCTATGCTTCACTGGTACTAGGGTCCAGTACCCATGCACAAAACTCCTGGCTTAGAGTATGCACGGTATAAATCCCACTTAGGCCAACACCATCTGTTGTCGAGGCACTGGTCAGGAAGCATACGGAAAAAATAGGAGCTGCTGCAAAATTTGCAAAAAGTGTTTATTTGCACTAGCAGTAACATAAAAAAAAATTGGTCAGAATAACTATTTACAAAGGTGGAATAAAGAGAAGATGCATCTAAGTTTTCCTTCAGTCTCTGTTTGTGTCTCTTGCAAGAAATTGCAGCTTTGTTTTTATAAGTCCTTGCAACACCCCTTCTTTTTTCTAAAATGTTCTTGTATATTTCAGGCATGTGTAGCTAGAACACAATGTCCCAGAACTCAGGCCCCTTTTTCACAGCTCTGCAAAAGGCTTAAAAACTGCATTTCAGGTTAACTCTTTGAGTTCCCAATAGCTTTTTGCAATCATTTTGAACTATAATTATATACATTTCAACAGTAGCATTATATAATTTCTAAAAAAGATCCCAATATCAGTTTCATTTCCACATAATGATTTGCATATATTTTTATTCTATTATTTATTCCAGCAGATATGCAAGGGAGGAAATGAGACAGAACAGCAAGTGAGGGAAGACTGAGAGACAGTGAGAGGCAAAGAAATGAAAATTACGTACCTACCGTAATTATGATCTTTCTGTGCATCTTCACCATTCATCACTGTTGGGTACTTGGCCGGAGGTCAGGACCCCATGGGAGCTTTTTTTTTTCTTTTTTTTGTAGGTAGGTGGAGCTGACACATCACTGGTGCCGCCTCAAAGCCAATGGACCGCGTGGTGCTCGTGAGAAGTTGGCCGTTAGGCTGCTGCTGACCGCCTGCCTGTCTGTTCTGAGTCACCCAGAGGTAAGAGGAAGGGAGGAGGGTGGGACAAGGAAGTCCAAGGGACAGAAAAAGGAAAAGATATATGAACCAAAAGGAGAAATAATGACTAAGAGGACAGAAAGGGAGAAAAGTCAGAAACTAAATGGATTGGGAGGGGCCCCAATCTGTGGAAAAGGAAGAGGGAGGTAGGGTGGGTAAAGAATTTATGAGGGGGGGGTTAAACATCCCAGATTCTGGTCCGTCTCCAGATTACATAGGAACTGCAAGGAGTAGCCAAAGGCTTTCTGCCAGAATTCAAGGCACAGAATGGCTGGCAAACACTCCAGATAAGCAGAGTCGGCTATTCTGGAAGAAGGACAGGGTACAGAGAATTAACACCCTCTCAAGGAAAGATTATTGTTGAAAAAAAAAAAAAAGGGAATTTTTTTATTTTATTTTTTATATATAAACAAGGAGAAATAGGTTGGACGGGAACAGAGAGGAGGAGGAGGAGATAAAGGAGGGCAACTGTCAACTCCCACCCCACGGGTGGAGCCAAAGCACTGGAGAAGGAGTGCCCCCCTGCTGTCCACTCTCCCCAGAACATTATCCCCCTGTGTGCCCCTGTTTTACCCCACTCCTAAGAAAGGAGAAGGGGAAGGATGGGCACAAAGAGGGAGGGGGTCCCAGAGACTGAGGCCCTAGGGGGATGGAGGGTGGGATCGTGATGAATGGTGAAGATACACAGAAAGATCATAATTACGGTAGGTACATAATTTTCATATCTTATCCGTGTCAATCTTCACCATTCATCACTGTTGGGTGAGCATTGAGCTCGAAGGAGTTTCTTTACATCCTAAGGGATAAAATCCATAGCTCTCAGTGGGTGACACACTAAAGGGAGAACCTTCAGGGCCTGGAGAGGCCCGAGAGTGGGAGGGTGAGACGTGTCCCCGAGGGGAAGAAAGTTGCCCGACAAGCGCCGTCTCGCCCACGGGAGAAGAGAATAGGTTCTCTGGTGAGTGGAGTTAATCACCCCATGCCGGGCCAAGGGTGACAACCGGGAAAGACGCAGCCATGCCGCTCACCTAGTGCAGATCGCTGTCCTTACGACCCTGGTAGCTACTCCCTGGCTAATCATAGGATGCCCCTTGCTTGGTACCTTGCTAGCTCCAGGCCACGTGCAGAGAGTGCAATGGCTTGTTTGGTTTGCTCCATATCAGGCAATGAGGCTAGGAGCTGACCTAGCCTGGACCACAAGAATCTGTCATAGGCTGCATAGTGGGCCTGATGTGCTGAAATGGAAAGCAATAACCGTGCCAAGTAGAAAGCCCTCCTACCCCAGAAGTCAAAATCCGAGGAGTCTTGATTTGGGGGCTGGTCACGGTGAAGGGCGTGAAGCCCATCAGGAGTATCCAACTGCGTCAATCCGGACTGCGGATGAGGCATGGGACCTGGAGACTACGGGGGTGCGCAATACCTCTGGCTGAGATCCCTTGGGGCAGGAACTCCGGAGAAGGGTCTCTGCCAGGAACGCAACAATGCCTCCCGAAAGGGAGCAGGACAGGGTGGCACCACAAGGGTATCCTCGCCAAAATCGCCTAAATAGTGGCAGGTGGGAGGTGCAAGTCCTCCAACATCCTCATGAGGAAGCGCTGATGCTCAGCGAGACCAGCAGCTGGAGAGATGTGGACAGAAGGTTCCTCTCCCCCAGAAGAGGGGTATGAGGAGCTGGAGGGCACTGGCTGTTCAGGGGGTGGCTGCTCGGGGGGAGGTTGAAAAACCTGACTGTCCATCGCCCTAACGTAAGCTGGGAACCGAGCAGCCACTGCTCTGAACTGCTCCCAGGAGAGAGGCCTGCTAGGCCCAAGGATGCCTGGGGGCGCAGGAGAATGTGGCAGAGTAATGGGGACAGAGCCGAGAAGAGATGTCGGCTGACCTCTGACTGGGCTAAGGAGCGGACCGGGAGCACCTGCGGAAGAAGGTGCCCCGGAAGACCCCACAGCTGACAGCTGAACAGCCATTTTGGTACTGCCTTGGCTGCGCCAGGAAGAATCCCCCCGAGGCGACTGGGGCTGTATAAGTCCAGAAGAACGGTCTCCTACCTCAAAAGAATGGAGTTCTCTCAAAGAAACTGAGGAGGAAGAGCGGAGATCTGCACTACGGCTTCTCCCAGAGCCCAGGTGGACCCCCGAAAAAGGCCACCGTGCCGACCCCTCGGAGTCCGAAAGAGCCCTCCTCCCGAGAGGGCCAGCCTAGGTAGCTGACAGCTCTGGGCAGCACCCGAAGGAGCTATCCAGGGCACAGCACCCTCCCCTCCCGTAGGTGCTCTGATTGGCCCCAAAGTTGGGCGATCTAGGCACACCACAGGTGGGGGTACCACTGCTGAGGGGTCAGTGAACCCACCAAGGCCAGGCTGCCCGCTGGTCAGCACCCTTGACCCCAGTCTCCGTAGCCACCAACCCCACCTCAGAAGGGGGCTGACTCCAGTTTGTCGAGGAGACTAATGGGCTGCCCACCTCAACAGCCCACCCCAAAGGGTCAAACTGTCCGTCTGACTAAGAGCTTGACTCTGCCTCCGAGGAGGCCGAGGCCCTGTGCCAAACCGTAGGAGGGGCGCCCACTGCCATTTTTGCCAAAGGGGCCAGAAACCAAAGCCGTGCCTGAGCTGGTACCGGTGCCCCCTACAGCACCGCGAGCGGAATCCACAGTGGGTACAGCTCCAGCCCAAACAGGAGACCAGAGTAAGGACCAGCCACGGTGCCATTCGGCCAAGGATGAAGACAGTGCCGAGGACGGCCCTGACGGCACCATCGGCACCGAGGACAGCACCGCCCGGCTCCACGGCGCCAAGGGCAGAGTCAGTGCCGACGATGGTGCCAACGGCATAATCCGAAGGCCCCGAGCCCCGACACCATGTTCAACCTCGGCGCTGAGGCGAGACATGGACAAAGATGGCGCCGTTGCAGCTCTGTCAGGGCCCACAATGCCGCGAATGGTGCCGAGACCCACAAAAGCGACGTCCGACTGCGTCGAGGACGGTGCCGACCCGGGCCTTGCGAACCGCAGATCCGACACTGGGAGAGCCTTCACCCCTGAAGGGGCTACTGCCATGGTGGCGTCTCCCACCTGCCCCCCGAAAGGAGGACGGGCCTCCTGCACCGCGGAAGCAACCTTGGCAATGGCTAGGCTACTAGCAGCCGAGGCTCCCTCCTCCTCGGTCCATGTAGAACCGGGAGGGGACCTGAAGGAAAGGCAGAGAGAGCATGGCTTGGCCCGAGTGCACACCCAACCCCCGAAAGTCGGCAGAGCTCGCCCCACTTTCCATGCACGTTGTTCGATGACCCAGCAGTCCATGGAGAAACAGGCGTTTGCATGAATCCATGTTGTGAAGCGGGCCAAGACACGAAAGACACCGGTCGTGCTGGGTTAGTGACGGAATACTTTCCGCTGCATGGACACCTTCACATGGGGGGGCCAACCCGTCCTAGAAGTTTTCTTGCCCTACAACCGAGACATGACCTACAAGAAAAAACCACCAAAAAACAGACTTGACATCACAGAAATGTAAAGAAATGGAAAGATCTTACCGGGCAATGTCGAGTATGGCAAAGCAGAACCGGCAGGAACCGACGGACTGCACCGAAGGAAACAAGAGACGGCTTCAAAGTGTTTTCGAGTCAAACTAGGCTCTAGCGCAGCAGTTCCACTGGGGTGTGACCCCACGGCAGGAGATGAAGAAACCGGGCAGGTAGAGCAACGCTGCCTAACGGCCAACCCGGGCAAGCGCCAATGCAGTGCGCCGGGTCTCGAGGGTGGCGCCGATGGTGCGCTGGCTCCACCTACCTAAAAAATCTCCTGCGGGTCCTGACCGGCCAAGTACCTAACAGTGATGAATGGTGAAGACTGACACAGATAAGATCTGCAAGACTGTCGGGATGATCAAATCCTAGGTCTCATGAGAAAATTTGGTTGCGCAACCAGACAGACAAGAGACAGGAAAGGAAAGAACAAAACAGATCTTGCATTCAAACTCTCCATAACAACTGGGACAGGGTCCAATTCTTTTTATTTTAACCTCCACCAATACTCCAGAGCTCACCTCTCCTTTGGCCCTCCTAGCACCCCACTAACCACTTCAGGAGCTCCTCCATCCACAGATTGCAGCCGACCCCGAGTTGATCCAGGCATATCCCACTGCTGGGCGGGTCCCCCTCCTCCGAGAGGGAAGGCACCAGGGAGAGGGGAAACCCAGCACACTACTGTTTTTCATGGCCCCGGAGGCGCCGCTGTGGAGGAAGAGATTCCTGGAGGTCCCGATGGCGTGGAGGGCTGTCATCTGGTGTGCTCCAGAGCTGTTTTCCGGTTTTCTTTCTAGTCACTCCTGCGCTGCTGATTGTAGTGCCCCTGGTCTCCACCAGGGACTGCTACAGAGCGGGGCTATCCCCTAACCCACCCCCAGAAGAGGAGAGCAGTCCACCGGACACTAAATCCTCTCCTTCCCCTGCCAGCCCCCGGCACCCCGAGTCCGTTTCTGAACCCGGGTCGCTGGCGTGGTTCGAGGTGCGGCGTCCGGCACCTCAACCCTCTGCGCCACTGGGCTGGCTAGGGTCCTATTCAACCCTGTCACATGGACCAGGGTCCCCCCCGATCCTGGGTAAATAGGTTCCTGCAAAGGGGAGAGGGACTGGAGGTTCTTCCATCAGCTGCTGTAGCAGAGGAAACCATATTCAAGGCCAGAATAGGGCTACCAGAATCATGCTTGCCCCTTCCTCTGTTTCCTCTTATTTAGAGGATGCTAATCAAGCTACAGATGGAAGGCATAAAGGAACCTCCCATTCCAGGAGAGAGACAACGTACTGTATCTCGCCAGAAAACTCCAGGCCTTGGATCTAGCGAGTAAAAATTGGTCAGTTTTGCGTTGATTGGGGATGCAAAAAGGTCCAACTCTGGAGGATACCCATCTGTTGAACAAGTCTTCTGTGACGGATGAGTGGAACTCCGATTTGTGCATGCTAGACTAAGTCCGGCTGAGGCTGTCTGCCAGTGTGTTTAACACACCTGGCATGTGGACCGCCGCGAGTGTGAGACTATGATCCAGTGCCCAGTACATGTTTACGGCCTCCCAAATGAGTACCCCCCAATTAATGTAGTATACTACACTTTCTGACTGCACCAGCAGCTGACCCGAAGCAAGGTGTTCCTGAAAAGCCTGCATGGCATAGAGCACCGCCATCATCTCCAGGACACTGATATGCATGGAGGTTTCCAACTGGGATCAAGAGCCTTGGGTCTGGAAGGTACCCAAGTGCACTCCCCAGCCCAGACCTGAGGCATCCATGGTGAGGATCTGCTGCAGGGAGGAGATCTGAATTGGGACACCTTGAAGCAGATTCAAGGGGTTCATTCACCACTGCTGTAACCTGTGGACCGGGGAAGAGACCAGGACTGGGTGATCTAACTCATACATGTGCTAGTCCCATTGTACCCAGAGGGTCCACTGGAGAATGTGCATATGAAGTCTGGCCAGTGGAACAGTGGGTATGGCAGCTGCCATCAGGCCCAGCAATCTCAGGTACACCCTGGCAGGAATATAGTGGCTTTGAGCGACTTCCTCAGCTTGGGCTATGAGGCATGCCGCCCTGTTTTGGAGCAGGAAGGCCTCCCCTTGCACCGAATCCAGAACCGACCCTATGTACTACAACCTCTGGGACGGTACAAGAACCAACTTAGGCAGACTGATGGTGATGCCCAGGGAGTGAAATAACTGAAAAGTTCTCTCCAGAGTCAGCAGAAGCTGTTCCCTGCATGGGGCCTTTAGGAGCCAATTGTCCACATAAGGGAAAACATACAGTCCCTCTCTTCTGAGAGTTGCTGCTAAGCACCTGTGGAGCAGAGGACAAGCCAAAGGAAAGCACCTTCAACTGATAATGTTCACAGTGAAAGGCACAACAGAGAAACCTGTTGTGAGAAGGAAAGACCGATATATGCAGGTAAGCATCCTGCATGTCCAGTGAACAGAGACAATTCTCCGTTTTGAGGAGAGGCATCAGGCCTGGCAAAGTTACCATCCAGAACTTTCTGTACTGGACGTACAAATTGAGGTCCTTTAGGTCTAGAATGGGCCTTGAATCGCTGGTCTTTTGGGGATCAGGAAAACCTGTACTAAAACCCCTTGTTTCTCTGGTGCCTGGGTACTGGCTCGGTGGCCTGCTTGTGCAGAAGGAACTGTATCTCCTCCCAGAGAGGCAAACAGGTGAGCCAGGGGGTAACTGGAGGGTGGAGGAGGGGTTTCTCGATGAGCTCCAGGGTGTGCCCCCTCTCTATGATCTGCAGGATCCACGCATCTGAAGTTATGGTTCTCCATTGATTTAGATAAAGGGAGAACCAACCTCTGACCACTGCCTCCTGTCCGGGACCAGAAGGGGGGGTCTGGAAAGGAGTCAAGCAGAGGTGGATCCAGCTGCAGGGGCTGGTCCTTCACTTCTGGGGTGCTTGGCCGCAGCTCCAGCATTGGAGTGGGAGGGCAAGGCAGCCAGGGTTCTGTGCTTCACTTGGGGCCGAGAGGCTGCACGGAGTCTATTGGTCGCTTTGCCAAAGGGTGGGTGCCCGCTACCTCTTGGTTGAGTATGGTAGAGGGAGTGGACAGACTTAAGGGCCCTGCCCAAGGCTTGCAGGTCATTGATAATATTCTGGACATCCGGGGCGAATAACTTAGTGTCATTAAAGGGGCCATTAAGCACCTTTTGCTGAACATCAGCAGCAAAACTGGATACCCTCAGTCAGAAGTGCCTACGGAGGCATATGCCTGTGACAGCAGCCCTGGCTATAGCATCAGTCATGTCATAGAGGGCTCTGAGGAGGTGCTTGCTAACATCTTCAGCTGCCTGAAAGCAATGGAGCAGCTCCTGCTTTTGTGTGCCATCTGGGAGGGCCTAGGCAGTGGCTTTGCCCTTCTTCCAATTAGCATTTTCGTACTTTACCATGTGAGACAGGTAGTTTGCAATCCTCAAACCCAGTGTGGAGGAAGCATACACCCTCTTACCCCAGAGGTCAATTCTACGAGACTATCTGATGGAGGGGAACTAAGGTGCTTAGATGCCTTAGACCTGCTGTGGGTTGCCTTAATGTCCACTGAGTCTGTCTGAGGCTGGGCAGCATGGTAAAGTTTATATGCCCTGCGAGGCATAGCTGGCACCATGTCAGGTCTGTGCCAGGCTACCATGGCTGCATTTCTCAAGGCAGGCAAGACTGGAGGAATGATTTTTGGGGGAAGACTCTGGGATCTCCAGGAAGTCCACCAGCTCTTTCTTGGTGACATCCTCTTCCTCAAAGTGGAAGCTCACAGCTGAGGACAGCTGCTTTATTCACTGAAAAATGTGAGGTCCTCAGGAGGAGAACAGGAAGTATGCGTAACAGAGTCCTCACTTGACAGAAGAAGCTGTGGACCTGTCAGAGACCAGGATCTCTTCCTCTTCAGGAAGAATGAGATCTGGATGGTACTCCTCTTCGATGCTGACCACCTCCAAATCCAGGTCGGGTGCACCGCCGACGGCTCGCGGGGAGCTTCCCACGGGCGATAAGTAGGTGTCGACAACGAAGTTGCCATCAACAGTGTCAAGGGGCTATATGTGCCAGGCTGTTGAACAACCTCTGAAGTGAATTTTGGCAGGATTTCTTCAAGTCCACAATGTTCATTGATGGAGGGGGTGTCAACGTACACAGGTGTCGACGACCCACCTGCTGGGTCCTGTGAGCCCAAAGAGCCTGTAGCCCTGGAGGGAGAAGGGGCAGGCCTCGACGGAAGAGCCATCGACGACGAGCCCCTCGTCGGCAATGGAGGGGCCGACAATCCAGAGGTTGACAGACAGCCACCCTGAAAACTGAGCAGGGGAGCTGTTGGTATGGGCCCTGTGGGCACAGAGACCTGGACAGCAATTTTGTGCATCACTGCAGCTGCAGCCGACGAGGATCCTCAGAAGAAGGAGAAGAGGCTGTTGGAGAATAAGAGCGACGCCAGGGGGAGCAGTCGCAATCTTTTTTTGTGATTTTTCCCTGAGGATTTGTCTCAGGCCTTGGAGCTCGAAGACCCCATTCACGACTAAGATGCTGGGACCCTGGAGGACCCCTGGCTGGAACTGGCTACCTGTTGATTCATCAGGAAATTTCTGAGAGCCTTTCTGTATCGAAGGAGGGTTGTTAAATGAAACTTCTGGCAGAGCTCACAGTCAGAAACTCTGTGGTCAGGCCCAAGACAGCAGACACAGAGAGAGAATGTTCATCTGTGAAGGCAATCTTCTTTCTGCAGTGGCAGTAATGGAAAAGAAAGAAGTTGAAGGATTAACCCTCGGCATTAACAAGTTGTAGGAATCTCTTTAACAAGAGATTTGGAAAAATAGCTGAAGAAAAAACCGAGGTGAAAAAAGGTGCAAATACTGCATTGGAACTTCCGAGGAGACCCATGGGAGTGAGTCAATGGCGGGAAAGAACTGAGAAGAGAGCGGGGCTGCTCATGCCTTTAAAGGGTAGGTGATGTTGACAGATGTCAACGGCGTGGGCAGACCAAGATGTACTTCTGAATAGCTTCTGTGTGGCTGCTGCTTCACCGATGGTGAAGTTCCTATGATGTGACCCGATGATTGAGATACCCCCAAAGAAGGTAACCTGAAATTCACTTGAAAACTTTTAGAATCCTTTATTCACTACTGGCACTGTGAAAGAGACCAGTCTCTTCCAGTGGAAAAAAAGATCTGACCTCAACTGGGGCGAAGATGGATGATTACACCATAGGTGGTGGGAGGAACCAAGTTTGAAGATGTTTCAGTGACTGAGCAGGATCAGCGCATACTGCCCCAGTGTGGACAGTATACCAAAACTAGACAGAAAAGGTATCAATATTCAACAAACCCAGTACCCCCCATATAAGTATTTCTTAGCTCTCCCTTCTCAGTCAACCAAAACAAAACCAATATATCCTTTAAATCCATAAAAATATTGTTTAAACACAAAACATTGAGCAGTGTTTTACTGTAGCTTGGCTGAAATTATTCAAATAGAGGTTGCATTAGCACTGAAACCTTCACAGTACCAGTTAACCTTGTTTTCAAATACATTTATTATCCAATGTTAACACATTAAATGGCTATATAGATATTGCTAGTAAGAGCAGCTTACAAAATGCCAGAATGAGTCATATGATAATTTGACAGCCACAATGAATGATTACATGAGCATAGTGGTGAAGCCTAACACCTTGAACATAGCTTGATGATCAGCTGTGAATTAGTCTAATGATGATTTCCTAAAACAAGTCATTGTCATTTTACTGAGAACTCATACAAAACCAGGCCACAATCTTTAGAAAAACACAAAGTTTTCACACTGTATTATCTTGGAAATGTGCAACCGTGTCACTAGATACAAAAAAGAGCAGTCAATGTAACACGACTCTTACTTTCATGCAGCTATCAGTTAAATATTACATACTCTGGAATGATTTTACACCAAAAATTATTTTCACAATAATTTACTTTTCTTCTATAGGGGTGGATCGATATTTGGTAGCTGGTAATGTTAAATTCTTGTAAACTACAATTGGGGGGGGGGGCGCAAATAAAAAAATTACATTTTATTTAATGGATGTGCAAAAAGCTCCAAATTCCACTGATAGTCACTCAAGTTACATACTGGAAGATAAACCAAATGCGGGCTCTGACAAATGCAATCTATATAGGAAGCTTGTTTAAAGGCATTACTAGTTGCCTTTGTAACTCACTCACTCTCAACTCTTAACTGCAATAAATACCACCCGGAATAAATATTTACAAAACCAGTTCACTCAATCTACACTTTGCCTTTCAATAGTTTAACTGACCACTGTTTGCTCTTTTCTTCAGACAGTACTAGCTATGCTGTCTTATAAACATGATTTTACTTGGTATGCGTAGCAAAAACCTACACAACTTCCATCAACTGCTGCACATGATTTTATATTCTTGAAATGTACAGCAATCACTTTTTGGACACCTTATGTTACCCAAAAGTGGTTTACAGTTGATTCACGCATGATCATATGTAAAATGTTACACAGTTGTTGCAGTTACTCAAAATTGTTTTGCAGTATAGCAGGGGCTACACAAACATTTCAGAAGTAAAAGTTACCCAATAAAGCAAACTCCACTGTGCTCTCACAAGGCATTTTGTAAGAAAAGCCATTTAAATAAGCTTCATTTCCTTGTCACATTTTCAAAAAAAAAAAACTAAAGTTTTTTTTAGACTCGGACATTTACAACTTTATAGAAAAAAATAAATATTCACTTATCGATCCATTCCTACTGGTAATGCTTCTTGATCCAGACATTCTGCAAGATAACAGACTTTTTACATATCACATCATCTTTAGTACAAGAAAATCGACATGCAGTATTCTTCATTCTGTGTACAGTGATGGAGTTGATAAACAGGCAGCAACTACCAGCTACAAAGAGAACACATTCTGTGAAACTTACGTACTCCATTTTGACATTACATTACAATGGAATTAACAGTTATGAAACCATGTGAAAGACAAAATGATTTGGGGGATAAACAGTAGATTCACTGTTCTGTCGGCATGTGTGTATAATAAAGGTAGTATTTGGCAATTTTTACAAGCATTCAGGTTACAGTAAGCCAAAGATGAAATGTGCAAACTTGAAAATCCAAAGTTAATATTTGATTAGTCTCTAAGTTCCAGCTCAGTAAAAGATCCCCCAGTTCCCTGCATTTTTATAACTACAAGATCAAAGCTAATATTTTGTTATAAAAGTTATATATTGAAAGGAAGTGTAATGTAAAACATAACTGGGAAATATTTAGAAAAAAATAAGCAGGATTTCCACCTGCTGTGTCAACCCTGTCCCCTAAATTTTAATCAATTATCTACTGGTATAACCAACAGATAAGCCTCTGATTAGTAACATTAAGCTGAACAAACTCAGCTCAGTATGGTGGAAAAACAGACGCTGCTTTCTATGTATGTACATACCCACATACATACATACATACATATTAAGGTAGTCTTTTCACGCCACTTTAATAACCTTCTGTCAGATACTACTGTGATTGCTTGCACATTCGATGTACTGATTTTTGGACTTTCTACCCTAAACAAATGCAACTATATTCTTTTTTTTTTTTAAAAAGGTTTTCAACATTGTTTAAAACATTCTCTAGATTAAAACTTGTTTTGTTTCAAAGATATATATTTTAAAATTGGTTACGTAACACATTCAATATGTTTCCATTAAGTTATTCAAAATATTGGTATATGCTCCTTTGAAGTAATGCTCTGACAAAACATTTTTCCCATTGTCTTCATACCAATTATTGTCTTTAAGGATACTTCTCTTTTAGATTTTGAACAGCATCAACCCAGGGCACTCAAGATAAAACATTGAAAATTATTGTGCAAAACCTCAGTACTAAAAGTATTTTAAAGGCTGGTGCCAAATGGGATGCAAATTCTACACAATTTTGGCTTCTTTGAAACTAAAACTGCTGTGTCTTTGAGAGAAGCAATCTCCTTGGTATTTCACTTGGGGTAGAAAGTATTTCATCTTTTCCTGCGACAGGTGCGTTTGTGTTCAGCATGCCAGTGCTCCTGCTGACATTTGATGGAGCAGTACGATGTGTTCCAGCAGCAATGGTACATGGCCTCATCTTCACAGTTGTAACACTGAAAAGAACAAAAAGCATTCCATTACACTCGCCAGGATACACATTGTTTGCTAGCTCTTGTTCATTAAAACTGATTATCTTAAAAATGTATAGTTTAAGCTAAGATTCGTTATATTGATTACTTTAAAAAGCACTAGTCATGCTCAACTAAACAAAAAGGCCTCCAGCAATAAAAAATGAGCCTTACACCTCATCATAAAATAGCACATACTGTATAATGTCAACATTTTCACTAGTCAATTTCTGGAAGGAAAGGGATTGTATCTGGGCTCCGTGAAGTTGGCAGCCTAATCCCTTCCACTCGGTCAGTACTTCCCATACTGCAGACGATTTATGACATAAAAGTTTGGAGAATGCTCTAGCACACTGCACTGAAGTGAATGGGATGTCTTTTTTTAATGTATGTTTTTATATTTTAGAAGGCTATTTCTTTCAAATCAACGCCACCGCTCAACTAACAAGCCTTGTTCCAAAAATGGACAGATTACAGGCATGGCTCATCATCTGTGCTGTTTTAATATAAGGTAAGGCTCATTTTTACTTGCTAGAGTCCTTTAAGAAAAAAAAAATTACAAGACCACAGTGACTGATTTGAATGAAGCAAATTGTAAAAATCAAAAGCATTTAAGGGAGAGGGGCCAAGGAAAGACCAAATGGGTGGGCCTCGAATTGGCAGTAGTCCCCCTGAAAACAAAACCAGAGGAATTTGCGGTGGGAAGGGTATATGGGGATATGCAAGTAAGCATCCTGCATGTCCAGGGCGCATAGCCACTGTCCCTGCCAAAGTAGTGGCAGAAGGTTCTGCAAGGAGAGCATTCTGAAGTGTTTGTACTCCACAAACATGTTCAGGGAGCTGGAGTCTAGAAAGGGCCTCAGAGCTCCAGTCTTCTTTGGAACTAGGAAGAAATGGGAATAGTAACCTGTCCCCCAAAGATGAGTGGGGACTGGCTCTATCGCCGCCTTCGCGAGAAGGGAGATGATTTTCTCTAGAACCAGAGGAAGATGTTGCGGGGAGTAAAACGACAGAGGGGTGGTTTTCGGGGCAGTTTCTGCAGAAACTCTATTGAGTGTCCTGTTGATATCAGCTGGAGCACCCAAGCGTCTGATGTTATCCTCTCCCAACCTGGCAGATGGGAGGAGAATATCCCCCCTACTGGTTCCTCTGGAACCTCCAGAGGCAGCAGGAGAGGCAGGGAGTCAGGAGGTGTGGTGCAGCACAGCAGACGGGGCTCCCGCGGCTTTTTTGCTGGGGGAGTCTTGGTTGCTGGAGGGGCCTGACGTATGTTGACATGTTTTCCTTGCGGCTTTTGTCTTTGTCGGTTTTGGCGATGAAAAGGACGCCGCTGCCCTTGAGGGGGCCTGTACGTAGTCTGGACAGACTTGAGTGCAGTACCCTTCTCTTGCAGTTCGGTAATGATGTCCTTGACATCACCCCCGTACAGCACTGAACCCCTGAAGGGAGCATCATGTATAGCGGATTGTACCTCAAGGACCAATCCTGACAAGCGGAGCCAGGCGTGACGCCGTAGGCCTACAGCGAAGGCCAACCTCCTTCCAGCTGTGTCCACCGCATCGTATGTGGCACGGAGCATGTGCCGACAGGCCGAGTGACAAGAAAGGACAAGGTCACCCACTTCCTGCTTAGTCTGTGACTCAGGAAGGGAGTCCAATTTAGATCTCCACTTGCCAAGGATGGTCTTCTGAAACCTCTTATATGGGCAACATAGTTAAGTGCCCTGATGCCTAGGGTAGAAGAGGAATAGATCTTCTTCCCGTACTGGTCCGGAAGCCAGGATTCCTTATCAGGCGGAGATGAGCTTAGATGTTTAGGATTGGTGAAACGGCTGTGGGCTGCGCTGATGACAACCAAATCCACCTTGGGGTGAAGGCTGAGAAAGTCTACACCCTCAGCAGCCTGGTACAGCCTGTCTGCCTTCCTCTGAAGGGGGGCTAACACGAAAGGTTGTTTCCAAATGGTGGACACAAGATCTGCGTGAGGCTCTGTCCAGGGTGGAATCAGTGTAGGAGCGGTCTCGTGCAGATCCAGACAGGCGAGTTTTTTACGCTGTGGGTCTGGCTCCACTGATTGCCACTGATGTACTTCCTGGATTTTCCTCAATAACTCCAGAAAGGAAGGGTCCTCCGGAGAGGACTTCGGAGGATCCATCGGCCTGGGGTGTTCCGGAGTATGGGGCTTGCCTTCGGGGTCAGAGTGGCCGGACTCTGAGTCAGAAGTCTCTGAAGAAGACTCCTCCCTGGGAGAGGGAGGGACGACCCCTCTGGGGAGTTCCCGGGAGTGCGTATCCCCCCCGTCTCGGGCACCGGAGGGTTCTCCTCTGGCGTCGGGCAAGGAGGAGGGAGTCTCCCATCTCCGATGTGGGGGATCTGGTATAGGGACCGGCGTCAGGAGAAGACTCTCGACCTCCCTGGTGAGCTGAGCATTGGCCTCAACCCACCAGGAGGCCAAGGTCTCCTTCAGATCTGCCGGTGGCTGTGGAGTGGGTGGAGGAGGTGGGGGATATGGGTACTGAGGGTACCTGTAAAATGAGTATCTGTAACCTGACGGTGGGTAGCCTGGCGTCGGGTATTGAGGTATCGGATACTGCGGCACCGGGTATTGTGGTGTTGGGTACCCTGGTGCCAGGGGCTCTGATGGAGCAGAAGGACCTGGCAGAGGCCCTGCTGGCAGGCCAGATGGAGGAAGTGTTGGCCCAGCGGGCACTGGGCCCGGCGTGGGTATACCGTCGAGCAGGTCTGACGGAGGAATAGGTCTTCCATCGGGCAAAGAGACGCTGTAGGGTGGCGTTGGGTCGGCCGGCGTTGGGACCGGTGTCTGAGGATCTGGCGCAGGAGGAAGAAGCCCTGATGGCAGCATCTCAAGGTCCTCGGTGACGACCGGAGAAAGAGGATTAAAATCCCTGGGTGTCAGTCGAGGGGACGCGGGGACCTCAGTGGGCAATGTGGTGAGACGCTGTGGAGAGCCTGGGGCGTCAGACGGGACAATCGGGTCTGACGCAGTTTTCTTGGTTGGGCGCGGTCAGAGTTTTACCAGACTTATCGGCAGTGCCCGGCAGACGCCAGAAGAGCCAAGGCCCAACTTATCGGACTCTCTATCCGAGGAAGATCACGAAGGAGTGGCGGCCTTGTCGGAAGGGAGTTTGACTGGGCGCTCACCCGAGGAGGTGAGCGGCTTAGCACCCTTCTCTGGACGGGCATCGGTGGGACCGACATCTGACTTAACTGGACCCACTCTGACTGGAAGGCCGCGAGGAAGAAGTGGCATTAACAGGAGTGGAGGCCTCCTTTGCCCCGGAGGCTCCCAAAGGGCTCAAGTGTGAGCCCGACAGGAGGGGCGACGCCTTCTTGGTAGCCACTAAGACGGCCGTCGAGGAGCGATCCCCCGGAGGGGATGTTACCTTAAGGGCCATGACTCCAGCCAAAGTCGTGGCTGCTGTGGAAGACTCCCCCCGCTCCTGGTGCTTCTCCTTGTCATGCTTCTTTTTATAGCCTTCGGGGGAAGTGGACGCCTGCCTAAGCTTTTTTAACTCTTTTTCCATGAAGGACATTTTCTTCTTGAGCAGATGGACTTCCAGGGGCTGCTGCCTTCTCTTGCTGGTAGTGGAGTTGAACTTCTGGCAGTGCTGGCACTTCTCCACGGGGTGGTCTGGGCCTAGACAGAAGAGGCACAAGGAGTGGCCGTCCTTGTGTGGAAGCTGGGAACCATACAAGTCGCACTTGTTCTTATGCGATTCGGAGGGCATCGTGATGACATACACAGCAATTACTGAAGAAAAAATAGAAAAACAGAGAAAACAGGTCGAAATAAGTTCTAAAACTTTAAGACCAACGAATGACTGATGAGCGCTGTTCTACCGTGAGGAACTTTCACAAGCCGATGGCGAGAAAGAACTGGAAGGCGGCCATGGGGGACTGCCCCTTTATACCGACGTCGTATGACGCCAGTCACCTGACGTGGGGCAGTCCCTGCCAGAGACTGCTAGCTAGAACAGCCTGGGGTCCTGACACCAGGTGCTTAGTCCATATGTGAATACTACTGCAAGAGCCTCTCGGTAAGAGCTACAAATTTAATCCATAGTTTTGAATGTAAACATTTGTACAATCAATAAATCAGACTTCAACAAAGTGAAATACAGCAGCAAGCGTAGTACGCTACATTGGGGAGAAGCCGAACCTTCACCACCCCATAAGATCCACCACTTGTTTGTAAAAGTTCTTCTGTAGTCCAATGCCAGAGTTCATACTTTCTTGGAAATTAAAAATATGCTTGCCTTGTCTTATTATTTCCCACGGAAAGAGAAGAATCAGCATTTATATAGTGCTTTTCATACACACTGTATCCCAAAGTGCTTTACACACAATGCTAGACTGGTAGTGAAGTGACAGAATGTGTAGTGGCAGCCAATTCACACATTAATACCCGCACACAGCCTTGGACAATTGCATGAACTGGTTTTATGGGAAGGGGAATGTTGGCCAGGACAATGGGGTCAGGTAGTGATCATGGTGCTGGCAGCCCCACATCTTATTTCTCACAGTGATCTGCTCATAAAGTATGTCTCCCCTTCTGTCTTCCCCCTTTCCTGAATATAGCAGTACCTTGCAGGAGCGGCCTTCTAAGTCCCCCTGTGGTATTCATTCTCACTACTCTTCACACCAAAAACTGGTGAGCTCATCACCTTTGTGCATCATGAATGTAGGTAGTATAGTCCCCAGATTTTTTGACATATCAAAAATAAACAAATCTTTCCAGTAAGTCAGGCTGATAGCAGCAGGGAACAAGGGGAATGATGGGCTTTCCTATCCTTGAAGGATCAAGGCTACCCCTTTGATTATGCACAATTAAATGATGGGTGTGCACATTATTATGCACATCATTTAATACTGCCTAATCATAGGTGGCTTAGATCTTATATGGGTAGGAATACGTACATTTCCCCTTGTGCCCTGCTTCTATCAGCCTGGCTTATCAGAAGATCATGTTTATTATTATGTAAAAATAACAGGTGACTGTACTAACCGCATTCATGATGCAGAAGGGTAGTGAGCTCGCCAGTTTTTGGCGTGGGTAGCAGGTGAGAAGAATGAATGCCAGAGAGAGACTGAAGAGGCCATTCCAGCAGGGCACAGCTGTGTTCAGGTTAGGGGAAGACTGGAAGGCGGATGTTTAGCAGATCATTGTGAGATCTGAAATGTTGGTCTGCCAACACCGTGATCACTACCTGACTGTGGATGAGAGCAGCCAGCATGGCGTAACACTAGAGTGGCAGGGGCTGCACCTAAAATGTTACCTGAATTCGTGTAGGAGATTACCCTCAGGTGGGGGTGTTGACGCTTGTTAGGACAGTATTGAGGAGCTGTGTACAGATCATTCAAGATTTAGAAGGGTGGTAGCCAGCCAGCTTGCACTGTGGAGTAGGGCACTAAAAAGTACTGGAGAAGAATTGCAGGGAACTGTCCTGAGGGGTTCTGCAGATCACAGGTAAAGGAGTAGACTGACAATGGAAGTCTGGTAGATTCGCTCAAGGCATTAGTATGCCTCTCCTGCTAATAATATTGTTATCCATACTAAGCGTAGCCCTTGTGAGGGCATGAACAGCAGTTTTTCTGGTGGATCCTGAGGCTTATTGCTTGGCCCTACAGGAGGACCCAGTTATTGGTTAATGAGGCGGGACAAAAACAGAATAGGGGAACTGTATATACTGCCTTCACTGTGCAGAAGGGTGGTGACCCACTCAATGTTTACTGTGGGAGCAGAAATCAAACACTGAGAAAGAGGATTTGAGCGTGATTTGGGAGGCATTTTTTAACAGTGCCAGCTGTAGGTATGCACAACTCTCTGAGGTATATGATTACAGTCTGAGGTGTGATAATTCTCTTCATGAGGCCTCAAGCTCGTATGAGGCCCAAGGCAGTACTAAGGACAGGGTATGGATGGGCTGTTCAACGGAAGGCAGGCTAAGCGCAGGGGGTTCACATGGAAAAAGAATATAAGAGAAGCTTTTCCGTGGATTAACAAGAATGCATGAGCTTTGGAATTGGACAAGACCAGTACTTCACTGTGTGACCCTGAGCAAGTCAGTTAACTTCCTTGTGCTGCCGGGCCACATCTGTAAACAAGGTTTCAGCGTAGTGTCTCTCTCCTGGTTAACAACACAAAAATTCAGGGCATCACATAACCACTAGATCATCAGGTATTGAAGTGCTGTACTGTACTGTGGTTTGCCAAAGAGAAAGTCAGCTAGATTACAAAACATTTTCAGCAAGTTAAAGTAAATAAAATGAACAAAATCACAGCCTAACATGTGTACTGATCAAAATAATCCACATGTTAACACATGGTGTTGATCATTCTGATAAAACAATTCAAAACAAAGGGGAAAAGAAGAACTAGTTAGCTCTATAGGAATCTATATGGGTCTCTCTATGGCTTCGATGATGTCATCATGACTCATCACTTAGCACAGTTGGCAGACATCTTGGGGAGAAGGCAAGGCTGTTTTTTTGTAAGTGAAAGGCTGATGTCTACATTTTTCAAAAGCTATGAGAAGTACAGTTACGTAAGAACTTACCGTAACAGTAGATCTTCGAGAGAGGCTCTTGTACTAGGTAATTACATATAAGACTGATGTCGGCAGGCGGCAGGACCCCACGGAAAAATTTCTAGCTAGCAGTCCCGGGGTGGCCCCAGACGCTCGCCTTCCAGTTCTTTCCCGCCACAGGCCCGGAAGGCCCGGACGAGAGAGAAGCAGATGTTTCCTACAAATGGAAAAGGAGCCAAAAAGCCTAGGGGATGGAGGGCGGAGAAGATTCTATCAGAAGAGCCTCTCGAAGATCTACTGTTACGGTAAGTTCTACGTAACTGTACTATCTTACTCGAGAGGCTCTTGCAGTAGGTAATTACATATAGGACAGAATCCCAAGCAGTCTGGAACAAATGAAAAGGCACCGGAGGAGAACTACTCCAAGAAGTAGTAAACAGCCTTGCAAACCTCAAGATAGGAGGCCTTGCAAGACAGCTAACCCAGCCTGCTCTACGGCGAGAGGCAATGTCCAAACTGTAATGTTTAGTAAATGTATGGACGAAGTCCAAGTGGCGGCAGCACAGATGTCTGCCGAGACACATTCTGACAATGTCGCAGAGGCTGCTACACTCGGGTGAGTGACTTTCGACTTGACCCGGAGGGTCTTGTTGTACTTGTTGCAACAGAAAGTGATGCAATGAGCCAACTACTTTTATAGGCATTGCTTGGAGACAGCATTGCCTTCCCTTTGTGAGCAAAGAGACTTAACAACTGATTGGGTCTTCTGAGATCCTTCTGCCCTATCGGGTGTAGTATCTCAGAACCTGTGACATCCATGGTATGGAGCAAGTATTCTCTTGGTTGAGTACTGCGTGAAAAAGGCAGGTAATTCAATAGACTGATTTAAGGTAGACTGCTACCACTTTGGGAGAAACTTAGATTGCGTGTAAAGAGCCACCTTTCTTTGTGAAAGATCAGATAAGGGATTTTGCACATAAGGGCTCAGAATCGGAAATTCTCAAGTAGCAGAAGTAATGGCTACCAAGAAGAGCCGCCTTCCACTGATAAGAACTCAGTTCATGGAAGCCGAGGCTCAAAAAGGAGGAAGGGTAAGTTTCGAGAACAAAGTTCAAGTCCCAGGGGAGCTAGAGTCCAACAGGGGTCTGAGATGAAGGACCCTCTGAGAAAAGTCTTGATACCCAGTTGGGCAAATGCCTTATCCGTTAAAGGGACATGGTAGGCTGAAATAGCGCCATATGGACTTTCAAAGAGGAGTGACTGAGACCCAAGTCGTAAAAGATGGCGAGGTAATCAATCAGAACGGCTACAGGACAGGAGAAGGGCTCCATGTTCCTGATGCAGCTCAATGGAAAATCTTCCATTTCATGGCGCGAGGTGGGACCTAGTGGAGGGTCTTCTAGCCTCCACCAGAATCTCGGCCACCTTAGGAGAGACGCCAAAGCGAGATTGGGCTAGGTCTGCAGAAGCCATGCATGGAGTTGAAGAGACTTGAGCCCCGGATGGACCAGGGTCCCCTGATCCTGGGTCAGTAATCCTCAAGATAAAGGAAGAGGAAGAGGAAGAGGAGGAACCTCTGAGTATTGTTGTAGAAGAGAGAACCAGATTTGCCTGGGCCAGAAGTAAAAATTACTCACCTTAGTAATGTTGTTTCTTCTAATGGAGTCTTGCTATATTATGACAGATGCAGTTTGTCCCACCATTAGAACTGCTCCGGAGGTGAAAGAGTTAACTTCCATGCAGTGCATGGAACTTACAGCGCGAGCTCGGTTAGAGAAGCTCTGTTAGGGTGGTTTCAAACCGAAACTGTCTGATCTTTACGAGCAAAACTCACTAAGGCTCTGTGTGGAAGCTGTAACCTACAATAGCCAACTAGCTACTAAAATATTCATTATTTTCCTGGTCCCAGCACCAAGACTCAAGTCAGGGGACCAGAAAAATAAGATAAAATAACCAACAAAACACAACACCCATGATAAAAACGGGCACCAATAAGTGCCAATAGTGGACTGCCCACCCCATACCAAGTAGAAGTTCTGAGAGGGCAGGCTGGGAGGTTATAATATAGCAGACTCCATTAGAAGAAACAACATTACTAAGGTGAGTCATTTTTCTTCAAACAACATGAAGTCTTGCTATATTATGACAGATGCAGACTATACAGCAGTACCTCCATGGAGGAGGGACGAACCTACTTAGGGAATAGGCTCAAGCACGGTTAGTCAAACCGAGCATCCCTCCTGGCCTGGATATCCAGAGTAATGCTTGGTGAAAGTGTGTACTGTTTTCCAAGTAGCTGCTTGACATATCTCCAAGATAGGGATGTCTCTAGCAGCAGCTAGAGATGCAGCTGTACTCTGGTAGAGTGAGCCTCAGGCCTGGAGGGGACCTTTCCAGTTTTTGATAGCAAAACTGATATACAAGAGACGATCCACCTGGCAATGGATCTCTTTAGTGGCAGGTCTCCTTTCCTAACCTCACCATAAGTGAGAAATAGTTGAGGAGTCAAACCTGTGACCCTTGCACGCCTCTATGTAGTAACTTAGGGCCCTTTTAACATCTATAGAAAGCAGGCTCCTCTCACCAGAGGAGGAATGGTCAGTGAAGAACACTGAAGTGAAATAGATTGCTAAGGTGGAACCAAACCACCTTAGGCAAAAACTTCCTGTTAGTCCTGAGGACTACCTTATCCCTGTGAAAGGAACAAAGTCAGTCTCACTGATAAGCCTGTAACTCACTTTATGCGCCTGGCAGAAGTGATGGCTACTAGAAATACAGTTTTCCAAGTCAATACTTCAGCTCTGCCAAGACAGAGGCTCAAAGGGGGTTGCATCAGCTGAGCAATGCAAACATTAAGCATCCCAAGCAGGGCAGGATCCCTGAATGGAGGATTGGTATGAAGCAACCTTTAAAAAACTTGGGAAAATACAGGGTGAGCAGAAAGAGAAGAGGGCTCCTCGTTGAAATGAAAGCAGACACAGCTGCCAAATGCACTTTCAGGGTAGCTGGTCTCAGTCCCAAAGAATTAAGATGGACCATATAATCCAATACAGTGGGTAACCAGCAGATTCTGGGAAATATGCTTCCCAGAACACCATACATGGAAAACCTTTTTCCATTTGGAGTTATAGGGTAGCCTGGTGGAAGGTTTCAGCAGCTCTCAAGATTTCGAATCACTTTGAGAAAGTTGAAGATCAGCAACTTCTAACTGCTCAAGAGCCAGGCCTTGAGGTTGAGGGATTTGAGATCTGGATACCAAACTCTCCTGAGCGCAGGTTAACAGATTGTGGTTCCTGGAGAGACACAGGGAAGATGGACTCAAGGACAGAAGGAGTGGGTACTAGGGCTGCCTGTCCCAGTCTGGAGCAATCAGGATAATCTTGCAGGGTTGAGACCTGATTTTGACTAGCACCTTGAACAGGATAGGAAGGGGGGAAAGGCATGAGAAACTTCCTTCCCAATCGAGGAGAAAGGCATCCAGGGGACTGAGCCTAACACTGGGGGCCGCACAAAAAGTGGAAGTTGATGATTGTCTGGGCTGCAAAAGATCTATCTGAGGAGTGCCCCATCTGGCAAAAACTATCCTCGTATTAGGGGATCCAGTGACCATCTGTGATGGCCCTGGGAAACCTGTTGAGAGCATCTGCCAGACATTGTCCTTGCTTGGGAGGTGAACTACTAGAGGGAAGTGTTCAGGAATAAGCCAGAGACCACAACTTCATCGCCCGTGCACAAGGTCCCAAGACCGAGTGCCCCCTTGTTTGTTGATGTACCACATTGTGGTGGTGTTGTTCGTTCCTGACCTGTACCACCTTGTTCTGAACAGATGCAGAAAACCTGAAATGCTAGAAACAGCTCTGAGTTCCAACAGGTTGATGTGGAGCAGAGATTCCTGAGGGGACCATAACCCTGGGTGGAGAGGTCGCCCATGTGAGCTCCCCATCCCAAGAGGGACGATCTGTAGTAAGGGCTCAAGGAGTGGGACAGAGGGATGAAAGGCACCTTGTCTCAGACTGCTCTGATCCTGCCACCACTGAAGGGCCTGGATCTGGTTCGAGTCACTGGATTAACTTGATAGGGATCTCTCTTTGAGACCAGAAAGCTCTCAAATGGAACTGAATGTCCTCATCTCGAAATCTGCTCCTTGCACTACAGCTGTGGAAGCAGCCATGTGTCCTAGGAGCTGCAGGAAATGCCTTGCTGGTCGAGAGACCTGGAGGAAGGACGAGGCCAGGGCCACTCATGTCCTTACCTTTCCAGGGACGGAAGGCTCTGGTTCGTTTGTGTCCAGTTCTGCACCTATAAAGGTGAGTACTGGACAGGTTCCAAAACTGACTTTGGAAGATTGAGAAGAAAGCCCAGAGAGGAAAGCAGCAGCTGGGTAACTAGCAGGTGTGATTTGATCTGGTCTGGAGACTGACCCACAATGAGCCAGTCGTCCAGGTAGGGAAAATGGCACCTTTGCCTTCTTAGATGAGCAACTTTACTGTCAGACATTTTGTGAACACCCTTGGGGCAGAGGGTGGGTCAAGGGCACTGCTCTGAACTGATAATGGCCTGAGGGCAGTTCAATCTGAGGTACTTCATGGGAGCTTGATAAGAACATGGAGTAGGCATCCTGAGGTCCAGGGAAGCCAGCCAGTCCCCTGGCCTTAGGGAGGGTAAAATCATTCCCAGAGTCACCATTTTGAATTTTGGTTTTAAAAGGTGCTTGTTCAGATATCTTAGATCCAGGATAGGCCGCCACTCTCCTGTCTTTTGGGAAAGGAAGTACCTGAGTACAGACCTTGCCCTGGTGTAGGGAGAACTCTTCTCAGCTCTGAGAGCCAGGAGGGTTGAGACTTCTTTTCAAAGAAGATCTCTAAAGGGTTTGTAGGAAAAGATCTGGCTCTCATTTTGGAAATTTTTGAAGCTGAGAATGTGACCCTGGCTCACTACTTCCAGTACCCACCTGTCTGATGTTAAAGACTCCCAGTCCTGGACCTAAGTAGTCAGCTTAGTTCTCACAGGGTAATGGAGAGCCGAATTCTGGGCATCCCATCAGGTGCCTGCTTCAGGCTTTAGGCCGAGGTGAGCAGGCCTGCTTGTACCCGCCTGCCTCTCCCTCTGAAGATCCCTCTGAACATAGGCTGGAAGAGGAGGCCTGGTCTGGTAAAAGGCCTGTGAAAAGGCCTGCCCCACCCCTGGGGTTGCCCTGAGGAGTGGCTTGCTGCCTTGGCTTGTGCATTCTATAAGTGGTTCTATATTCATCCATTTTTCATATAATTCTGTCTGCTCCCAAACAGAGAATTTCCCACCACAGGAAAATCCATAGCCTTAGACTGGGTGCATCCTGTGACAAAGTAGTACACCTGAGCCAGGCCAATCTACGTAAAAGCCACAGATGTAGCCATGACTCTAGAGGATACATCATTAGAATCCACTGCAGCATGGAACTGCACCTTAGATGCTTCAATACTATCAACAGCCACCTGCTCCAGCTCCTTTGCAAGCTGGCCAGGACCTGTTTGGCTAAGGCCATGACAGTATCCCATCTAGATTTCTGGTATCTCGCAACATAAGCCATATAGTTTGCTTGTCTGAGTCCCAAAGATGCTGCCATGTATTGTTTTTTTGGCCATGGTATCAATCTTCCTGAGTCCTTGTCAGGAGTGATGTGGAGCCAGGAATATTAGCTTTATCACAAGCTGCAGCCTGAACTACCCCAACATGACTGCATTGCTGTGAAAGAAAATCTGTATCAGGATTCCGATGAAAGTGTACTCCTGTCCATCTTTTTATCTACAGGAGGCACAGAATTAGAGCTTTTAAAATTTTTGTTTGTTTCAAAAGATTTATTAAGGGATGGACAACTCCGGACTCTGGGATATCCATCATCTCTCTACATAGTCAGGCTCCTCTTGCTCATCCAAAGCCTCCTCTAAAGGAAGCTGAGGGTCTCAGCAACTTTTTTATAAAACAAAAATGAGAAGGGACCTCAGTAAGCCTAGGGGAGATTCACCCAAAGGTCTGTCTGGGAGATGTCCAGTTCAATGGGCACATCCAGACTTTCAAAGTCACATTCACACTGATCATAATCATCCTCCCTCCTCTGGTTCATAAACTTTTCTATATTATATTCTTTGAACCGTGGAACTGACCGAACCGACCTTTTGCTAGATATAGTGGCGGTTCGAGGAACTGGGACAGTGACTGGACAATCTGTATTGTCCCTGGCTATCTCTGCAGCAGTTGGAGAAGGGATTTGGACTCACATCTGCTGACTTTCTAGTTCTCTTTGCTGGAACTGGCTCCTCAGAGTCTAGCTACGTTAGCCCGAGGAAGTCTGGCCCCTGGTCAGAGGGCACTCTCCGTTCGGCTGGCACCGAACTGGGCTGGCCATCCGGGTCAGCGACTTTTTAGCCCCTGTGTCCCTAAGCCTACCAACTCTCTTATCTAGGGTGGCTGCAGGAAATTCTTGCAACTACAGTCTGTCATTGAGGTGGTCAAACCTCAGACAATAAACATAGTAGTGTGTGGTCAGCTCTGGCAAAGGCTTCCCACAGACACTACAGTGTTGAAACCCAGTGGGCCTGGTTTTTCTTTTGGTTTCTCAGACATAATGCCAGCCTAACCAAAAACTTGCCCTTTTGATGGCAGTGCTAGGCAAGACACCCTTATCGGTTCCCAACCCGGTTACGTGGTCGCGGAAAACCGTAATGAAACTGCTTTTTAGAATCGAGTAAGAACCGGAATCGTGACTTCAATGTTTTAAAAAGGCTTCCAAACAAAGTTAAAGATAATTTATCGGTTCAAACCGAACCGATAAACATTTACAAGTTCCACACAGAAACCTATCTATTATTTACAACACCATAGACAGAGCTTGAACCATTGGTTTATGGAGGAATGAATAATATCAAGCGTTGAATTTAACCGAGAAAAAGACGCTTTAAACCGAGGAAATGAACTGAGGCAGCAGGAGGAATCTCCTGAGCGACTGTTCAGTGAGGCGGAGAAGAATCTGGCGTTCCGGGTTTAAACCACCCTAACAGAGTTTTCTAACTAAATCGTCTTAAGTTCCATGCACTGCATGGAAGTTAACTTCTACCTCCGGAGCAGTTCTAATGGTGGGACAAACTGCATCTGTCATAATATAGCAAGACTTCATGTTGTTTGAAAGGAGCGATCAGAATCATTCTCGCTCCTTCCAAAGCCAGTTTCTGCAACACACGAGGGACCAGAGGAATTGTGGGAAAAGCATAGATGAATCTGTCCTTCCAGTTTAGAGACAGAGCCGCCCAGAGCGCCCTACCTGGAGCGCAGCGAGCAAAAAGGTTGAAGTTTTATGCTTTGGGAGGAGGCTAACAGGTCTCATCTGTGGAGTCCCCCAAATCTGAAAAATGCTTTTAGAACTTTTTGGCTTAGCTCCCACTGCAGTGGTAGAGCCGAAGAACGACTTTCAGCCATTCTGCCAGACATTGCTGACCCCTCGAACATGGACGCCGTAAGGGAAGGTTGTGAAGAGTTGCCCATTCAACCCCTCATCGCTTCCTGCATAGCTGGCAGGACCGAGTCCTCCCTGCTTGTTGATGCTCACACACATGTTGTCTGTTTGGATGGCTAGTGACCGGAAGGGATGTACAGGAAGGGCCTGGAGAGACAGCACTGCTCGCTCGAGACATTGATGTGAAGAAATAACTCCACTTTGACCATAAGCCCTCATGCTCGTGAGGACTCAGATGGCCCCTCAACCTTCGCTGAAGCATCCGTGGTCAGAATTGGAGTGGGGGATGAAAGGGACCCCCGAATAGGTTCTCTAACCATCCTACCACTGCAAGTCTCTTATCATCGTGAGGAGATCAGGACTGATGACTAGCCTGATCCACGAGGCGGAGAGTCCACTGAGAGATCTCATGTGAGGCACGGATGGAACTGCCAGGATGTAGCTATAGTTCTTGGGACGGAGCACCGACCTCGCTGAACCCCTGTGGTCCGAAGGGAAATCTGGGACTGAGGGCCCCTGGAGGCAGGAAGACTCTCATGGTCGACGAGATTGCCCATGAATTGATTTGGAATCCAGTATTAATGGTTGATGGTATACCCAGGCCAGAGAAAAACCTGCTGGATGAGGGAGAAAATGCAGGAGTTCCCTGACGGGCCGCCAGGAGTCAGCCCAGGTAGGAAACCTGAACTCCCAAAGTAGGGTGGGCCACTACTGCCAGCATTTGCAAGACTTGGGAGCCAGAAAGACCAAAGAGTGCCTGAATTGGAGTGGTTCCTGAACGCAACTGAGGTATTTCGGCGGAGGTGACGGGTGTGCAGGTACACATCCCATATCCAGAGTACAGTCATTGGCCCACCAAAGAGGGGCAGAGATTGAAGGCATCCCTGAACCTCTTTGTCTATAGGTTCAGGAGCTGAGATCGAATTGGTCGAGATCTCCATCTTCTTGGTGCCATGAAGAAATGGGAAATGAAAACTCATTCCTGCATGCGAGAGGACGGATCATGGCGGCCTGCTTCTTTAAAGGAGAGCAAAATTTCTTCCCTTGACCAAAGCGCATGGTCCTTGAGTAAGAGGAGTTCAGAGGGGGGGATGAGGTCTGCAGAACCTATGAGTGCCCTCTGCTATGATCTGGGGCACCCATGAATCGATGTTATCCTCTCCCACCGGAAGGTGGAGGGAGAATCTCCTCCTACTGGTTCCTCCAAGCACTGAGGCGGTGGGAGAGGAAGAGTCAGGTAGTGCAGTGCGCCTGAGCTGGGGCACCCGCTGTTTGCGGGGGGCCTGGCAGCTGGGGCCTGAGAACAGTGGCCCGCTCCCTGAGGTTTCACTGAGGCTGGCTGCACCAGTGGGAAATTGTTGTCAATAATGGTCCTTCTCCTGAGATGAAGGGAGTTTATTGACTAGTTCTATAGCAGAGAACCAGAGGGTACCATTGGTATTTAACCATGTGTCCCATATAATTTTGAATTCTAAGATTCATGGTACCCGCCTGGAACACCTTCCTGAGATAGTCAAATCGGCAGGACTCCTTATCAGGAAGTAATGAGCTCATGTGTTTTGGTCGTTTGGTACGATCATGAGCCATAGTGATCACCACTGAATCCACTTTGGGGGAAGTAGAAAGAAAGGGATGGTCAAGAGGAGCCTGGTAAAGGCGATCCACCTTCCTAGGAATGGCAGGAACAGCTGAGGATTGGTTTCAAGCTGCCAGTACAGCATTTTGGTAAGTTTGTATAAGTGGGGGTACCACTACTACATGCTCTTCAGGCAGTTCTAGATAATCCGCCATATCCTTTCTGTTTATCATGTTCCGTAGTTGAAAATTCCATGATTTTCTGATTTTGGACCATCATCTCATGAATGATGGGACATCAGGAGGAGAGGCAGGCGCATGTCGGGAGGCATCCTTGTGTAAGGAGGAGATAGCAGAAAGAGAGGATGGGAGTCCAAGTCTCGCAGCTCTTTATCATTCAGATCTCTGGGAAAACCTTCCGGAAGTTCTGCCTCTTCTGAAAAATACTCTTCCTCATAGGAGGGAGGGGACCAGAGTGGAGAGGGTTCCCTGTTGCCTTGGAAGCATTTAGGTGGAGGGGTAGGAGAACGGGAAGGGTGACCCGCCTCCACTGGAGTGGGAGGTTGAGAATGCCTCATCACTTCTAGAACCTGTTGTATCACTGTGGCTATGTCCAATGAGGCAGTTGTAGAGGGTAGGTTAGGGGGTTTCTAAGAAACCAGAGGGACTGTAGAAGAAATAGGATGTGAGGTATAAACAGGTTTAGCCCCTGGGTGGTAAAGACCAGTGTCCTGGTCCCTGTCCGACTGGCCCCTGTGAGTGAATGGTTGTGAAGGAGGACGGGCAGTAGAAACGCAAAACCAGTAGTTTTCCCCATGAAAACCTGACCCGTCGACGGGGCAGCAAAGGAAGAGGCATCAGAATGCTTAAAAGGAGACATCATTGATGGGAAATGAGTCCCCGTCAATGGGACCTACATTGGGTTCCATAGAAACTGCTGAAAGGGCACCAGAAAGCGCCATCGACGAGACAGTGTAAACTCCCGTTGATGAGGAAGTAGGTCTGGAGGGCACTGTCGACGAGTGTCTGCCTGATGAGGATGATTTATCCTTGTCACGTTTATGCTTCTTGTGTGAAGCTGCAGTAGGGGTCTCCTTGGGACGGGCCCCCTTCTACAAGGGAGACAATTTCTGCTCCATGAGGTGAGCTTCAATCTCCTGTAGCCTTTGTTGCTGGGTTGCCTGGTTGAATTCCTGGCAGTGTTTGCAGGAGACGGTGTCGTGTGTGGGACCCAGACACCTAACACAAATGTGGTTGTCGTAATGGTAGCTCTTCCTCCCGCAACGATATGACTGAAATAGTGCTGACTTGCTTGTAGATTCTTTGGACATCTGTCGACGAAGATTTGGAAACATAGGGAAAGTCCGTTTCCTGCATACCTCTCAAGTGTCCCTGATTTTGCCTCAAAATTTTACTCTGTTCCTTCTAAAATGTGTGTTTTTATGGCTAAACAATGGGGACTGTAAGCACAAAACAATGTCAAGCATTAAAGTTACAGACTTCTTCTTCTTTAGAAAATGCATTTTTCCCCAAGCCCCATATTCTACCAGCTTTCTGGGAGGATATCTCTAATTTCGAAGATGTGTCCCCGATTTTGATCCTTTGTCCCTGATTTATGATGCAGGAGGTTGAGAGATATGGTTTCCAGCTCAAGTTCTCTTCGATGACTGCTGCTCTATGCACTAGCTGCTACGTTCGTGATGAAGACGGCGGGAAAATGAACGGAGGATACCAGGGACCGCCCACACATACAGGAGCAGAATGATGATGTCATGTGTGGGCAAAAAAGACTGCTAGAAGAGAGCTACCATGCACCACAGCGCCCTCTGGCGATGACCCAAGTGTATTACCTGCTGCAAGAGATTATCCCCGTGGAAGATCTATGGTTATTGGTGAGTAATCTATTCCTCTGGGTGGGGGAGTGGGATATGGTTCACTTATCTACACTCTGGCAGACTTCTAGCAGTTCTCTAGGGAGGAGGGGGCAAGACGTGCACCCCTACTTGGTGAACAAAGACTGGAGAACTGAGGTCCCAAAACCTGCATCTTGGCGTGACTCAAGGTCGATGCAGTAATGGGAAATGAAGGTGTGCGCCGACTTCCAGGTGACAGCCCTGCTGATCTCCTGTATGGGAACATCCCTAGAAACAGCCAATGAAGCAGTGGTATGTCTAACAGAATGAGCCCTGATCCCAACAGAAGGCTCCTGACCAGCCAACCTATAGCAAAGGTTGATGCAAGATGTGATCCACCTTGCAATCATCCGCCTTGCTGCCTGTTTGCCAGGTACGGCTTCAGCATAGGTAACGAGCAGCTGGCGAGCTTGTCCCTGAACTCCAGCTGTATGCTACATAGTACTGCATGACAGCATGCTCTGCAGGTCCAAGGTATAAACACATTCAGAAAAAAAGAGCTCAGGCTTCACTGAGGAAAAAATGGAAATTACGTACCTACTGTAATTATTGATCTTCTTGGATGAAGTCTCCACCACTCATTCACACTAATGGGAGTTCGACAGAGGCGTTAGGACCCAGTGGGAGCAAACTTTTTCAGGAGGGCCGGCACATGAGATGGAGCCACGAGGAAGCGGCACTGCACGCCCCAGTTCGTGCATTAATAACTATCTCGGCGTCGACCCTCCAACCGCCTCAGTACCTTTTTTCCCCCCGAGGAGGTGCAGCATAACTAACCCAGAAGGACTAACCTAAAAACCGGACATAAGATAGTCCGAATGACCCGCGTAAGAAGGGTCAACAATAAAGTCTTCACAGCTCGGCCATTGAGGGAGTGAAGACCACAAACAGAGACGTGAGCCCGGGGGATGGTGGGTGGGCATGTGAATGAGTGGTGGAGACTTTGTCCAAGAAGATCAAGAATTACGGTAGGTACGTAATTTCCATATCTTCCTGGACATAAAGTTTCCATCACTGATTCACACTAATGGGAGAGTACCGACCAAATAATCTCCCAAGACTGGTGGCAGGAGATAAAGAACTCACGTGCTTAGGACAGAAGTCCGTTAAGAAAGTCCTGCCAAACGACAGGTGTCGTCTGGCATGAACATCCAAGGTGTAGTGCATAACAAAAGTATGCACGGAGCTCCAGGTAGCCGCACTGCAAATATCTGCAATGGGCATGTTGCGGATTTCCGCCAGGGATACCGCGACTGCTCTGGTAGAGTGAGTGTACACTCTACCTTCCAGCTTGACCTGTGTCATAGAGTAGCAGTGGTGAAGGCATGCCACCAGCCACGCTGAAATGCATCTGATAGCAACAGGCTGACCCAGCCGGGGTCTCGCTGAAGGAAACAAACAGTTGTTGAGCCTTGCAAATTTCTTTTGTTCTATCTAGATAGAACCGCAATGCTCTTTTAACATCCAGTGAATGAAGGGTGCGCTCCCCTTCATTCTGGAAGTTCGCAAAGTAGGTAGGAAGGACTAAAGGTTGGTTTAGATGGAATTCTGAGTCAACCTTAGGGAGAAACTTAGGATGAGTCCTAACAACTACTTTGTCCTTGTGAAACACAGTGCACGGGGTGTCTGTGACCAGTGCATGTATTTCAGAAACCCTACGGGTAATGGCCACCAGGAAGGCTGTTTTCCAAGTGAGGAACTTCAACTCGCAAGTAGCTAGGGGCTTGAAGGGTTTATGAGTGAGCATGTCTAGCACAAGGTTAATGTCCCAGGCTGCGACTGGGCATCTGATAGGAGGTCTAGTATGCAGAATACCCCTAAGAAACCTCTTAACTACAGGCAGCTGAGCCAGTGACATGGAAAGTACCGTTCATGAAATTGCACAAAGATGAACTCTGACTGTGGGGTACTGCAGACCTGAATTTGAGATGTCTAAAGATACTCTAAGACTTAATTTGGTGGGCAGGAAAAAGGGTTCCAAGAGGATTTTGCACACCAGATAGAGAAACACTTCCATTTGGCTGTGTAGGTTTTCCTAGTGGCTGGCTTACATGCAGCCAAAAGAATATCTGAAACTCTACGAAAAACATTGAACCTATTCACCGCTATCTCTTCAGGAGCCAAGCATGAAGGTGAAGCGACCTCAGGTTAGGATGGACCACGGGACCCTGGGTCAGGTTCTTCTGAAAGGGAAGCATCCGGGGGGTGGGGGGGCGGCGCTCTGATAGACTGTTGAGTAGCAGGAACCATATCTGCCGAGGCCAGACGAGGCAATGAGAATCATTCTGCCCCCGAGACTCCGATGTGAGTAGTACCCTCTGAATTAGGGGAAGAGGAGGAAAAGTGTATAGAAAACGTCTTGTCCACCGCAGCCTGAATGCATCCTGACAAAAAATGCCAGGTCCTGGATTTCTGGCGCAGAAGAGTGGCAGTTTTGCGCTGAGTGGGGATGCAAAAAGGTCCAGGTCTGGAGTTCCCCACTCTTTGTAGAGTGACTGAATGACGGGTAAGTCGAGAGACCACTCGTGATGATCCGTCTCTGTTTTGCTGAGACGGTCTACCAGTTCGTTTTGTACTCCTGGCAGGTAAACTGCCTGAATCAGAGCCTTGTGTTACAGGCACCACTCCCACACTCTTACTGCTTCCCTGCATAATGGGTAAGAATGTGCACCGCCCTGTTTGCTGATGTAGTACATCACTGCCTTGTTGTCCGTTTGAAAGAGAATGTTCTTGTGACAGAGTAAGTCCTTCAAGGCTCGGACTGCATAGAGGACGGCTCTCATTTCCAGGCCATTTATGCGAAGCTGGGACTCGTCCCGAGTCCATGTACCCTGGGTGTGGAGATCCTGGCAGTGGGCTCCCCAACCCATCAGGGATGCGTCCGTGGTAATGGAGATCTGATGATCCAGAGGAGCAAAGGGATATCCTTCCAGAAGATTGTCCTCCTGCAACCAGCAGGCAAGCAACCTCTTCAGAGGTTCCGTCACCTTGATGGGAAAGGACTGAGGGTGAGTGGTTGGGGACCACTGAATACTGAGCATCCACTGAGAGGTTCTCATGTGGAGATGAGCTAAGGGTGCAGTGAACACTGAGGATGCCATGAGGTGCAGCATCCAGTGCATCGAGATAGCTCGAACCGAGCTGTGTTCTCTGATGTATCGGGCCATTTGTAAGATATCGCTCCTTCTGTCCTCTGGAAGAAAAGCCTTCGCACAGGAGGTGTCCAGAAGAGTTCCTATGAAGAGGAGCTTCTGGCAGGGCTGCAACTGCGATTTATTGAGATTCAGCAGGACTCCCACGAATGTGAGGAAGTCTGAGGCCGTGGCCACGGCATCCAGAGTCTCTTGCCTGGAGGGACTTGCTAGGAGCCAGTCATCCAGATATGGGAACACTTGTATTTCGATTTTCCTGAGGTGCACCGCAAGAATTGCACAACACTTTATAAAAACTCGTGGCGCTGAGGACAGCCCAAAGGGCAGGACTCTGAACCGAGAGTGTTGACCCAATGCCACGAACCTTAGGTATTTGTGGTGCTTTGGGTGTATGAGAATATGCTGGTAGGCATCCTGCATGTCCAGGGAGGCTAGTCAATTGTGTCAATGAAGCAAAGGCAGCAGGGTGCCTAGTGATATTATCTTGAACTTCTCCTTGTGAAGGAACTTGTTTAACTTTCTGAGATCCAGAATGGGGCGCATGCCACCGGTTTTCTTCGGGACCAGAAAGTAACGGGAATAGACAGCTGTATTTCGCTGATCCAGCGGAACTATTTCTACTGCCCTGTTGTTCAGAAGGCCTTGTACCTCGGAAGCAAGAAGGTCTGAATGTACTGCCGACAGCCTGGGCTGTCGTTTGGGAGGATGATCCGGAGGGGTTTCCGAAAGATTGAGAAAGTACCCCTCGCGGATTATCCGGAGGACCCATTTGTCTGATGTTCTAGATTTCCTCTGGTTGTAGAACCGAGTCAGATGTCCTCCCACCACTGAGGAGGAGTCCCCCTCGGACAGCTGAGGTGGGACCTGGACCAGAAACTCAGAAGGCGGCACTGGGCGCTTTGGGCCCTTGTACTTTCTGCTGTGTTTTCTGTTGTGGTTTTTGTTAAAATCTCCTCTGCCCCGAAAGGAATGACGGTTGTGAAACTGACACTTGTTCTCACACCCTCGGGAGGGAGCGGGTGGATGTCTAGCCATCTTAATGGCAGACCTAGTCTTCTGCGTGGCCTCCAGTGCTTGCTCTACCTGAGGCCCGAACAGATACATACCGTCAAAAGGTAAGGCCATGACCTGCTGCCAGGTGTCATTCGTGAAGCCCAAAGTACGCAGCCAAGAGTTGCGGCGGGTGCAGATGCCAGCCGCCGCCCATGAGGCAGCACAGAAGGCGTCCATTGTAGCTTTAACCTGTTGGTTACTGGACTCGATACCCCTAGTTATGGTTTGAAGTAGCTCTGAGTTAACTTCTCAATCGGGCAGAACTTCTACCATTTCCTTGAGCGAATGCCAAAGGACATACTCATATGGAGAAAAATAGCCCCGGTAGCTGGCAATGCGCACACCCAGGGTTGAGGCAGCAAAGACTCTCTTACCTAAGGTGTCTATCTTGCGAGATTCTTTGTTCATAGGCTGGGCTGTAGATCCCTGAAGAAGGACAGCCTTATTCTCCGCCAAGACTACAATGGCATCAGCAAAGGCTTGTGAGGCCAAACTGGGGCGGTCCTTGGAAGGGGCATACTTCCCATCTATGGACTTGACCATGGAAAGAATGAGAACCAGATTCTTCCACACCATTTGTGAAAGGGTCTCGAAAGAGAGGTGTACTGGAGGGGTTAAATCCATAGGGATCTCTGGGACATGAAGATACTGGAGTCGCAAAAGCCTCCCAGGATCGATTTCCGTAGTCTGGAGAGAAAGAGAATAATTTAAATTTCTGAGCAGAGACTTAAAGGAAAGGTCTTCAACCACAGACTCTGCAGAAGGATTGATCACTGCTCCCAGAGCAATGTCATCAACATCATCACCCAGGCAAAGATCTGGATCAGGCTCAAAACCATCTCCTGACAGTCCAGGGGGAGACTGTATACACAGGAAAGGAGTAAAAATCAGGAGGAAGAACAGAAGAATAATCAATTGGAGTCGAGAACCCCTGAAGACCGGCCGGCGCCACACCAATCCCCGGCACCAGAGAGGAAAATGGCACCGAGAACAAGAAGGGAGGCGCTAACGAAAATGGTGCCATGTTGCACCGCAGATGGTGCCTGCAGTGCTGTGGACTGTGCCGACAGAGCCCCTGGCACCACGCACAGCACCAACGCAGTGCACGGCGCCGACAGAGCTCGTGGCGCCACGGATGGTGCCGACAGAGCCCGCGGCAACGCAGACGGTGCTGAGAGTGTCCCAGGGGTCTGAAAACTGTGATTTGAGGTAATAGAGGGAAAAATGGCAGGAGATAGAGGCATTGGTGTGAACCCCTGTGCTGCAGCCATGTGAGGGGGCTAAACACCAGAGCGCGGAGTCGATGGCAACGGAGACGGCGCCGCGTGACTAGGAAGGCCCAACCACCCTACCTGTCCCTCTGAAACCGAATTGCCCGAAGGCCCCAGTGTCGGACTGACCGGCTCGGGCAACTGGACCAACCTCTGAGCCCACTGCTCCATAATAGCAGCCCACTGATGAAACTGCTCATCAGAAGTTCCTCCAATAGGCGGGAAGGAGCTCTGGTGTCGAGAAGGTCGGCTACCAGAGACAGAAACCGGCGACTCTGACAGAGGTGGAGACTGGTGTCTGGCCCTAATAACCGACCGTCTATGTGCACACATACCAGAGGGTGACCACGAGTGATGCTGTTTCTTCTTTGACCTATGTGTCAAAGAAGAACTTGAGGCCGAACAGCGCAGCGAATGGGACGAGAGCAGAAGGATAGGAAAATGAAAGGATATAAACTGAAAAAGTAATAGGCTGATCAGAGGACAGAGGGTATACAACTTTTTCCTAACTGGCCTTAAGGCCCCAGCCCCTGGGCGGCAGCACAGGAAAGAGAGGGACAAAGAGCAAAGAGAGAGAATGAAAGAGAGGAGAATAAGAAGAGGAAGAAATAGGGGAAGAAGAGGGAAACCTCTGCTGTGCTCAGCTGGAAGATCATTGGCTCAGTTCAGCTTCAAAACTAATAGGGGAAAGAAGACACAGGAGAAAGGATCCTGTCAAGTTCAGGGACCACTGGACATAGGCCCAGACTGAGAACTTTTTTATGGTCTTCGAAAATATAAAGCACGGTGAAGAGGTAACCCCCCTCTCCACCCCTAGACCCACATAAGGGATGAAAGTCCAGGAGCATGGCCCTCTAGCTAAACACCTTAGGATTAGTTTAAGGGGAAAATACCTTCTAAACCGGAGAGGACTCTGTCCAGAAATTACCCCCATAATAAAAATGTGGATAGTGTGAAGGAAAAAATGGAGGGAAGTCATGGGTTCCCCCATGGAATGCACCGATGAAGCCCTCACCTCTTCAAAAGCCTATAACGGAGATCAGAGCGACGACATATGAGGACCCCAAGTATACCCCACTGAGAACCCTGGGGAGTTCCCTCCAAGGTCAGAGCGAGTACCCTACTCGCGGCCCTCTGAGGTTGAATGCTCTGTGACTTTTAAAGAAGGAAACAGAGTGCCCTGAGGAACCAAGAGCACTCTGCCCCCAATTGGCCTTGAAGAGGGGAAGGGCAAGCAGGGTGGCAGAGCCCAGGAGCTGAGGCCCAAAAGGGGAAAGAGGGCGGGAATCAGTAATGAATGGTGAAGATACAAGGGAAGATCAAGAATTACGGTAGGTATGTCATTTTCATATCTTCCCTTGTCAGTCTCCACCATTCATTACTGTTGGGTGAGTAAGAAGCCCCTTGGAGGGGACCTGGCACTGCCCTGAGGGAACAGATTCCTTCAGCCTCCTGCGGGTGAAGCACAGGAGGGGGAAGACCCCATAGCCATACTAGACCGCACACAGCCTAAGGCTGGTCAGGCTGAGGAGGTGTCCGCCGTGGCCAGAGGGACGGAACATGCCCCTGCAAGTTCCTCCTCGCCCTGCGGGAGAAAAGACAGGTCCCCCGGAAAGTGGAGGAAATCACCCTACGTCGGGCAATGGGTAACAACCTGGACAGACGAAGCCATGCCGTTCGCCTGATGCAGATCACTGTCCCTGCCAGTCTGGAGGCCACCTCACTGGTGTCATAAGATGCCCTTGCTTGGTGCCTTGCAAGCTCCAGACCTTACGCAGAGAGGTCAATGGCTTGCCTAGATTCCTCTCAATCAGGCAAAGAAGGTAACACCTGTGTTAAAATCAACCACAGGTGCCTGTTGTAGGCAGCGTGGTGAGCCTGATGTGAACTGATAAAAAGCAGCATACGAGCCAAAGAGAAAACTCTTCTTCCCCACTAGTCAAACTCAGCGGAATCTGGATCCGGTGGTTGGTCGTGCACTGGGTGTTGAAGCCCGGAAGGAGTATCTAAGGCCATCAGCCCTGAAGGCGGGTGAGGCAGAGAACCAAGAGACTCCTGGGGAGTGCAATACCTCCTCCTGTAGTCTGCTGGGGCTGGGGATGAAGCAGCTGGTAACTGCCAGGTGCAGATTGATGCTTCCTGGAAGGGAATATGCCAGGAAGGTACCACTAGGTAGTGCACACTAAACTCCCTCAGGAAGAAATGTGCCTCCTGCTCGGTATTGCGTCTTACCACGTGGGATATATGGAGTTCCTGTACTAACCTTGAGAGGAACCACTGATATTCAGTGAAATCAGCATCGGAGGAAAGATGGACTGAACAGTCCTCTTCCTCAGAAAAGGAAGCCGAGAAAGTCGAGGAACTTGAGTGCTCCGAGTCGTCCTGCGGCGGTGAAGACAGACGGAAGACATGCTCGTCCATGGCTCTAACATACCTAGGGAAGGCCGCTGCAGTGGCCATGAACGTCTTCCAGGTTAAGGGCCCCATAGGGCCCACATGGCCAGGGAGAGGTGGAGGTGAATGCAAAGGGACTGGGGAAGAGCACCTAATTGAAAGTGCCTGACCTCTGCCAGGGCTCTGAGACCTCGATGGCGATCCTCTAGTTCGAGGGGATCCGGGGGTTGACCCAGTCAGCGTACGCTGTAGATGTGAAAACATATCTTGGCTGAGCCCTGGGGGGGGGGGGGGAGATCTCCCCTGTGGTGTGACTGGGGTTGCATGGATCTGGAAGGGCAACCCCCAGCGCCGACCACTAAAGGGCACTTATGAGGACTCCGAGGAGGAGAAGCGGGGCTATGTACTGAGACTCCTCCCCATCCCCCCACAGGGAAGTGGAAGAGGGCCTCCGTGCTTCACCCTGCCCCTCAACCCCTCAGACTCCGAGGCTGCCCTCTTCCTCGACCCCGAGGGAGGCTGCAGAAGAAGTAGTCCTCATCTCAACTGAAAAAGCCAAAGCAGCACCAGACATGGCAGCTGCCCTGGCCTCTGAGATCGAGACTGCCACATCATGTCCTCTGGGACTGCTATTCACCGTGGCCCCTCCCCGACACCAGAGTTGGAAGGGGCCACAGAGGCCACAGACTCTGGACAGCCCAGGAGGTGAGCCACTGCAGGACACAGCACCTCCAACAGCGCTGCCCCGATCCCCGGCACTGGGAATGGTGCCGGGATGTGAAGCGTCGCCAGCCCAGCAGCTGTGGGCCGCAACACCGGGGGAGCCTGCACCTCCGAGGAGGTGACTACCATGATGGTGCTCCTGACACAGCCCCGGAGAGAGCCAAAGTGTTCCTCTGGCACCGTGGAAGAAACCTCCTCGGCGGCAAGGCTGGAATCCGACGTGGTTTCCTCCTCGCTGGGATGTATAAACACGGGAGGAGACCCGGAGGCAGGGTCAAGAGATCTTGTCATATCATCTCTAGAATGACGCCGTCCTCCGAAAGTTGGTGGGGCCCTGCCAACTTTAAATGTGCAGATTTCCAGAATCTGGTGGTCCATGAAGAAACAGGCACTGCAGCTGTCCATATCGTGGTTGGGACTCAGGCATCGCAGACAAATGTCATGTCGGTCTGTCACGGAAAAATGCCAGCCACAGGGGCACAGCCCACTTTGGATTTTCTCTCAAAAAGAACACAACAAAATTCACAGAAAAAGGACCCGGTGCTGTTGGCAATAAAAATAAAAGGAACGGTTCATCGGTATTCCGACGCCGGAGGATCTTGGAACTGGATGAGAAGCAGCAACCGCGCCGAAATACAGAACAGGCCACATGATGCAGCAAGCACTGAAACTCGCGCAGCAGATGCGACCTCAACGGTGGGAGAAACAGAACTGGGGTGGAGGAGCCTGCAGCACCTAACGGCCAACCCGCATGCGCGACACAGTGCGTGGGCCTTGTGGGCAGTGCCATTGGTGCTGGCTTCCCTTTCACCCCCCCCCCCAAAAAACAAAAAATGAAAATTACATACCTACTGTAATTCTTGATCTTTCTGTGTATCTTTACCATTCATCACAGTTGGGTATGTGGTCGGAGGCACGACCCCTATGGGAGCCTGCTGGGGGGGATGGCGGAGTCGATGCTGCCCTCGAGGCCGATGCACTGTGTGGCGCCTGGAGGTTGGCTGCTAGGAAACAAGCTGACCCCGCCTCCCACCAGTTCTGAGTCGCCAGAGAGTAAGAAGCAGGTTGAGGGTGGGACAAGGAAGTCCAAGGACAGACAAAGGAAAAGATATAAGAACTAAAAGGAGAAATAAATGACAGAGGACAGACGAGGGAGAGAGAGAAATACTAAAGGGATTGGGAGGGGCCCCAATCTCTGGAAGAAAGGAAGGAAAAAAGAAAGGAAACGTTAAGTGGGACAGGAGGGGACAAACTGATGGCCCATGGTCTGGTCTCAATTTTGAAAGGGCTAGATACTGGAGGACTTACTGCCCAGGGAGTTGCAAGCCTGGATAGGCTGCCAAAACCACCAAGGCACAGGGTTTGGCAAGCATACTTTGGCAAGGCGACACAAGTCAGAGGATAAGAAGGACTTGGAGCCAAAAGCTATGCCTTCCCCAGACCAACCAAATGGAAAAAAGAAGGATTAGACATCAAGTCAAGATTTAGAGGAGTACAGAGGGGGCAGCTACCACCATCCAGCCCCAAAGGGGTGGAAGCCAAAGCGATGAGGGGATAGCCCCCCCTCCCCCCTTCCAATACAAGGGGAAGGAAAAAAATTCCCGTGTGGCCAAGGTCACCCCACTCCTGACCAACGCAAAGGGGGGGGGGACAAAAGGGCACACAGTGGGAGGGGGACCAGAGACTGAGGCCCCAGGAGGATGGAGGGTGGGATTTTGTTATGAATGTTGAAGATATACAGAAAGATCAAGAATTACGGCGGGTACGTAATTTTCAGTTCTTATCTGTGTCAATCTTCACCATTCGTCACAGTTGGGTGAGTACCGAGCCCCCCAAAGGGGCCAGAGACCCTAAAGGACTAAGTTCCTTAGCTCCCAGTGGGGGAGAGAACACTGAGAGGGAGAACCCCTATGGGCCCGGCGAGGCCCGAGACTGGAGAGAGTGAGACGGAGACCCCCGGAGGGGGCAGGAGGTTGCCCAGACATACGCCGCTTCACTCCAGGGGAGAAAAGGTGGGTTCTCTGTTAGGCGGAAGAAATCACCCTACCCCGGGCCAAGGGTGACAACTGAGAAAGACGCAGCCATGCCGTCCGCCTAGTGCAGATCGCTGTCCCTACGACCCTGGAAGCTACCTCGTTGGTATTGTAAGATGCCCTCGCTTGGTACCTTGCTAGCTCCAGGCCATGTGCGGAGTGTGCAATGGCTTGTCTGGTTACCTCCGAATCAGGCAAGGAGGCTGGGAGTTGACCCAGCCTGGACCACAAGAACCTATCATAGGAAGCGTAGAGGAACTGATGAGCAGAAATCAACAGCAACAACCATGCCGAGTAGAAGGTCCTCCTCCCCCAGAAGTCAAAATCTACGGAATCTTGATCTGGGGGCCGGTCACGGTGGAGGGCGTGAAGCCCATCGGGAGTGTCCAGCTGCGTCAGTCCTGACTGAGGATGAGGCATACGACCTGGAGACTCGGGGGGGCACAATACCTCTGGCTCAGATCCCTAGGGGCTGGGACTCCGGAAAAGGGTCGTTGCCAGAACTGCAATGACACCTCCTGGAAAGGAGCAGGCCAGGTGGGCACCACAAGGGTGGCTGCACTGAAGTCGCCTAAAAAGGCACATGCAGAATGCTCCAGATTGTGCTGAGGAGTGGAAGGGGTGATGCGCAGGTCTTCCATCATCCTCACGAGGAAACGCTGATACTCAGCAAGATCAGCAGCAGGGGAGATGTGGACGGAAGGTTCCTCTCCCCCTGAAGAGAAGGATGAGGAAGCGGAAGACCTCGGAGATCCAGAGGTTGGCTGCTCAGGGGGAGGGTGGAACACCTGCTCGTCCATGGCCCTGACATAAGTAGGGAAGTGAGTAGCCGCACCCCTGAACCGTTCCCAGGAGAGAGGTCCCGTAGGACCATGAATGCTTGGGATAGCAGGAGATGGTGACAGAAGAATGGGGCCAGGTTCACAACAGAAGAGGACCGTCCTCTGTCTGGGCAAGAGAGCACACCGGAAGCCTCTAGGGAAGGAGGAGTTCCAGAGAGCCCAACAGCCAACAGCTGATCAACCACGCTGGAATTGCCTAGACTGTGCTCTGAAGAATCCCCCCGTGAGGTGACTGGGACAGTGTAAACCCAAAAGGACGATCCCTTCCCTCCAAAGACCAGGGCCCTCTCGAGGAGACTGAGAAGGAATGGTGGGGTCCGCGCTGTGACTCCTCCCCGGTGGGTCCCAGAGAAGGGCCGCCTCATCGAACCCTGGCCCCTCGACTCCTCAGTGTCCGAGAGAGCCCTCCACCTCAAAAACACCAGTCTGGGCAGCTGGCGACTCTGGTATGTCCCTGAGGAGACCACCCAGCGAGTAGCACCTTCCCCCTCTGTGGGCGCTCTGGTCGGCCCTAAAGCTGAGCGATCCAGGCACACCACATGAGGGGGTATCCCAACTGAGGGGGCAGAAAACCCTCCAAGCCTAGGCTGCAGGGCAATAGTGGCCTGGACCACAGCCTGCTGGTCAGCACCTGACCCCAGACTTGGGGGGGGGGGGGCTACCGCCCGCTCCTCAGAGGGAGGTTAGTTCCGGTCAGCTGAAGTAGCTACCAAGGTGTCCACGTGGACTACCAGCTCCAAAGAGTTGGACAGCGGGTCTGAACCAGACTCAGAGTCCATCTCCGAAGAGGTAGAGACCATAGTCCGGTGCCAGATCGTATGCGGATGCCTGCTCCTGTCCGGACCGAGAGAGGTGCCAGTCTGGGTGTCCGCACCACAGCCAGCAATGAACTTCCCCATGGCACCGTGAATGGCACCCGAGGAAGAGACTGCACCGAAAGCGGCAGCAGAATGGGAGTCAATGTTGGCCACGGTGCTGTCCCCCCCCCCCACAGCGCCGCGAACAGGGATGGCGCCGCTGCTGGGGTGCCATGGCCCTGCCTGGTGCCACAAGTGGTGCCGGAGTTAGACACTCATGGTGCCAAGACCAGAAACAGTCAAAGATGGTGCCGTAGAACTTCCCATGGCACCGCCAGCGCTATTGGCACCACGAATGGTGTCGACAGTAGAGTCGGCGCCGAGCAGCGGACTGGCGCCATCAGGGCCCATGGTGCCATGAGCGGCACCAAGGTCCAAAACTGCACCGACGGACGGCACAGAGGATGGTGCCGACCCAGGCTTTCCAGCCCGAGGAAACGATACCAGGGGAGCCTTCGCCCCTGAAAGGGCGATTGCCGGAGTGGTGCCTCCCGCCCGGCCCCCCAGAGGGAACGGACTGGGCCTCCTGCACTGCAGAAGGGGCTTCGCCACGGCGAGGCTACAAGAGGCGGACGCCCCCGCAGCCTGTGTAGAACCAGGAGGTGACCTGGAGAAAGGCCAAGAAACCACGGCTTGGCCCGACAAGTGCGCACCCGTCCCCCGAAAGTCAGTGGAGCTCGTCCAACTTTCCACGCACGCTGTCCCAGGACACGACGATCCATAGAGAAAAAGCCATCACATGAATCCATGTCGTGAAGCGTGCAAAGACACGTGAGGCAGCAATCATGCTGGTTGGTAATGGACAGGCACTAACACATGGGAGGCTGTCCCGCTTTCAGCGACTTTTTGCCCTCCGACCTAGACATGATCGGTGGTAAAACAAAGTGAAAAAACAGACTCGATGTCGCTGAAAATAATAAAGGAACAATCTTACCAAGCAGCGGCGTCGAGTAGGGCGAAACGGAACCAACAGGTAGATAGGTGTCCACAGACGAAAACTAGGCCAGAAGTGCGTAGTTACTTGAAGCTCCTCATGAGGAGCGACCTCTACGGTGGGAGATGAAAAACTGGCGGGGGGCAGGGTCGATGACACCTAATGGCCAACCCACGAGCCACGGAGTGCGTCGGCCTCGAGGGCAGCACCGATGGTGCGACGAGACTCTGCCAGTCCAAAAAAATAAAAAGATCTCCCGCGGGGTCGAGACCTCCGGCCACATACCCAACTGTGATGAATGGTGAAGATTGACAAGGGAAGATCCACATGTTTTGCTCCAAGGATGGTCTGTTTTGGGACCAGGAAGTACCTGGGCAAGTAACCCTGACTGGCCACAGCGTCCGGGACATGGGCTACTGCCCCTTTCGTAAGGAGCTGAGCAATGTCCTTGATGGCAAACAGCAGGTTCTGAGACACCACAGACACTTGAGGTGCCTGCAGGTGCTAGGCCGGGAGAGCCTCAAAGTCTAGAGATGATCCTCTGCCAACTATGTCCAATACCCATTTGTCCACTGTGATACTGGACCAACATGGCAAAGAGTGATGTAGTCGGCCTCCGACCGGAAGAGCAGTCTGGAACAGGACAAGTGGAGGGATGACTCCCCCCCCCCCCCAAACTGGGCAGCTTTTGCGAGGTGCTCTGGTGGCTGCTGCCAGAGGGGTACCAGGCCTGAAATTGCCCCTGCTAGGGATGCTATTTGGGATGCTGTGAGTGATACGATGGGTACTGAAAAGCCTGCCTTTTTAGGCTTTCTCTTCTGGTCCTTCTGGGAAGAGGTCACGGAGTCAAGGGTGACATTGGACTTCTCAATCTTGGTGAAATGCCCTTCCACCCCAGGGCCAAAGAGGTCAAGGCCCAGCAAAAGGACATCGACCAGCTTCTGTTGGGTGTCTGCCGTGAAGCTGGACAAACACAGTCAGGCCCTGTGACGCATGGGGACAGCCGCTGCCACCGCAGAGGTGCAAGAATCGCCCATGTCCAAGGCTGTCTTTAGCCGTTGTTTAGTCAGTGACTGTCCTTGGTCTCTGACGAGCTTCGCTGCCAGCTGCTGCTCTTGATGGAGGAGAGGAAGGAATGCATCAAAAATTTCATGACCATTATTAGCCATCATGATGGCATAGTTAACTTGTTGGAGATCCAGAGGGGCCGCAGCACACACTTTTTTGTGGTGTGGTCAACCTCATGGGATTCATCCGGAGGATTGTCCATGTCCCCCTGATGTCCAGATGTATGAACACCAAACCCGGTATCAGAACTTCAGCAGAATGGTGGTCCGAAAATCCTGAAAGGGAGCCTGTAGGGACTGCATACTTGTGGACCATGTGGGCCGAGGGTGCCAGGCAAGGTGCTGGATGCTGCCAAAGCTCCAAGAACAGTCCCAAGAAGGCCTCAGCCATCGGGAAGGCAATCCCTGTGTATTCATCCCAGTTCAAAATGTCTGTGAGAGGGTACTTAGCCGTCTTCTGGACTGGATCACGTGGGATAGACACGGACTCAGCGATAAGTCGGAGCAGCCCACCGAAGGAAAATGGAAATGACATACCTACTGTAATTCTTGATCTTGGACGAAGTCTCCACCACTCATTCACACTAACGGGACTACGCAAGAGGTGCGAGGACCCAGCGGGAGCCAAAAATCTTCAGGAGGGCTGGCGCCAAAGTAGGACCATGCATGCGTGCCGCCATGAGGCTGGCTCGTGCCATATAGGTTCTCTCAGTGTCGACCCTCTAACCACCTCAGTATCCTTTTTACCAAAGAGCTATGGCATAAACTAACCTAGGAAAAGAACAGGTTAATCACCTGTAACAGGAGTTCTAGGAGTGGTACATGTTGTTCATCCACACTCTCTGGCATGTCCCTTTCCCCTTTAAATCTGGCTGCAAGTCTTCAAGCTGGCTCCTCCCACCCACCTAGGTAGTAAATACCTCGGCTCCGCCCCATGACACCAGATCTCAGCCTGCTGGAAGCAAGGTTGTGCGCCTAAAGCCGGGTAGGTCGGGTGGGTGCGTGTGGATGAACAACATATACCACTCCTAGAACTACTGTTACAGGTGAGTAACCTGTTCTTCTGGGAGCGTGGATATGTTGTTCATCCACACACTCTGGCAGACTCCAAGCAGTTCTCCAGGAAGAGGGAGGCAAGGTGCACACCTCCTACTTGGGAAAGAGAGATTGGAGAACAGACGCCCCAAAACCAGCATCCCAGCGTGACTCAAGGTCGATGTGGTACTGGGTAATAAAGGTGTTTGCTGACTTCCAGGTAGCAGCCTGGCAGATCTCCTGGATAGGGATGTCCCTGAAAGCAGCCACCAATGCAGCAGTATGGTGGGTAGAATGAGCTCTTATCCCTCTGGGAGGCTCCTTGCCTGCCAACTCACAGCACAGACCTATGCATGATGTAATCCACCTTGCAATGGTTCGTTTGGCTGCAGGTCTGCCAGAAGCGGCTTCAGCGTAGGTGACAAACAGTTGGCGAACCTCTCCCCGAATTTCTGCCGTTCTCTCCTTATAATAGGACAGCGCATGTCTCAGGTCCAAAGTATGGAGCCTGTACTCGGCGTCAGAGGTGTAATTAGGGTAGTATACCGGCAGAGTCAGCACCTGGTTAAGGTGCAGCTCTGATACTACCTTCGGGAGGAATTTTGGTTGGGGGTGCAAGACAACTCTGTCCCTATGAAAGACCAGATAAGGGGAGTCCAACGAAAGCACCTGGAGCTCCCCTGTCCTTCTGGCGGACGTGATAGCCACCAGGAAGGCCATCTTCCACGACAAGTGTGAGAGCTCACACTTGTGCACGGGTTCGAATGGCTTGCCCATGAGCTTTGCCAAAACCAGCAAGAGATCCCACAGAGGTGGAGGTTCACGCACCTGAGGGGATATGTGATCCAGGCCTTTGAAGAAGTGCCAGATGACCGTCTCCTGGGCCAATGTTGGCTGACCGGCCCGCGCCCGGTAAGCAGAGATGGCTGCCAGGTGCACCCTAAGGGTCGATGACCCTAGACCCCCTTTGCAGAGAGACCAAAGGTAGTCGAGAATGTTAGCCACAGAGCAGGATAAGGGGTCCAGACTCTTACCCTGACACCAAATGGAAAATCTCTTCCATTTGAAGGCGTAATATTTCCTGGCGATTCTTCACGAGATGCCTCCACCACGTGTGTAAACATCCTCGAAAGACCCAGAACCTGGAACTCTAGCCGCTCAGGTACCAGGCTGTGAGGTGCAGGGATTGAAGGTCTGGATGGAATACCTTCCCCTGGTTCAGAGATATCAGGTCCAGGCGTGTACAAAGCCGCTCCGGGGGCCTGCAGCTGAGGCTGAGGAGATCTGGGTACCAGAATTGGCGCGGCCAGTCTAGGGCTAACAGAATCTCCTTCGCCTTGTCCCTCCTCACCTTGAGTAACACTGTGTGGATCAAAGGAAATGGAGGGAAGGCGTAGAGGAGGCCTGGGGTCCACGGCCTCGAGAAGGCATCCCCCTGCAGCGAGCCCTGCTGAGGGGGGCAGGCATGGAACAGCCTTAGCGTGGTGTTTTCCCTGGAGGCAAACAGGTCCACCAATGGTTTGCCCCAGTGGGAGAACAAGTTGTGAGCTACCTCTCGATGGAGAGACCACTCGTGGGATATCTGGCTTAGACGGCTGAGAGCATCCGCCAGCTGGTTCGAGACTCCTGCCACATGGCTATGAGATCCCCTCCAACCAGCTGACGAGGGTCCAGATGAGGAGCGCCTCCTTGCAAAGCAGACGGGAGTGCGTGCCACCCTGTTTGTTGAGGTAGTACATGGTCGTGGTATTGTCCGTCTGGACTTGAACCACTCGACCCCGGAGCTGAGGAGCGAAAGTTGACAGTGCCATCTGACTCCTCTGAGCTCCAACAGGTTGATGTGGCATCGGGACTCCTCGGGGGTCCAGAACCCATGGGCTCTGTTGTCCCCCATGTGGGCTGCCCAGCCCATGAGAGAGGCATCGGTCGTGAGAACGACTGTTGGCTCGGGGCGGACAAACGGAATCCCTTCCTGCAACCAGTCTGGGGCGGTCCACCATTGGAGAGCGTCCCACATCTGCTGGGTCACAGTGATCAGCTGGTTGAAATGACCATGGCACTGAGTCCACTGAGCGGCCAGCTCCCATTGGAGGGGGCGCATGTGCCATATGGCCCAACGGACCACTGAGGTGCACGCTGCCATGTAACCTAGAAGGCGCAGGAAGTCCCGGGCAGGGCTCAAGTGCCCAACCAGAAATTATTGGGCACAGGAGGAAAGAACCTCTGCCTGTCCGCTGGGAGCTGAGGTCTGGCTTGACGAGAGTCGAGCTCTGCCCCGATGAAGCCCATCACCTGAGAGGGCATGAGTTCCGACTTGGCCTCATTGATCAGGACGCCAAGTTGGGAGCAGGTTCGAAGGGCCAGATGCCTGGGTCTCTCCACCTCCTGCAGGGAGGAACCTGCCAAGAGCCAGTCATCGAGATAAAGGTAAATTCAAATTCCTCGACACCGGAGATGGGCTGCCACCACTGCGATGCACTTGGTGAAGACCCTCTGGGCCGATGACAGGCCGAATGGCATGGCTCGGAACTTGTACAGGGTCTCCTTGACCCTGAAGCAGAGGAACCGCTGATGGAACGGATGGATTGGGGCGTGGAAGAACGTGTCCTGCAGATCCAGTGAACAGAACCACATGTTTTGCTCCAGGGATGGTATGATCTGGTTCAGAGTTACCATCTGGAAAGTGCGAGACCTGAGATATTGATTCAGGTCATGGAGATCTAGGATGGGGCGCCAACCCCCATCAGCTTGGGCACCAGGAAATACCTGGACACAAAGCCTGGGTCTGTAGGAAGATCCGGCACTGGAGCTACCGCCTCCTTGCGGAGCAGCTGAGCAATGTCGTCTCGAAGAGCTGACTGAGTGCAAGCTGAGATCCTTTCCTCCCTAGGGGCGTGGGCTCGCTGGGAGGGTACTGCTCGAATTTCAGAGGCAGACCCTGGCCGACCACTTCTAGAACCCACCTGTCCGAGGTGATATGAGACCAGGTGGAAAGGAAGTGGTGGAGCCGGCCCCCCATGGGAGGACCCAGAGCTGGCCTGCCGGGTGTAGGGATGGCAACCCTCAACCCGTCACTTAGCAGGCTTAGAGGAGGAGGAGGCTCCTGGATCGGCACCTTGGCCTCCTTTACGGGGCTGTTGAGGACGATGCTTGGGCCTGGGGTGCCAAGCTTGAGCCTGCTGTTGCTGCTGACCTCCTTGATAGGAGGGCTGCCTAACCGCAGGGGAAGAGTGCCGAAAAGGCTTCTTCTTGCCCGAAGAACCCTTCGCAGAGGTAGCATCCAAGGTGGCACTGGACTGCTCTATGCGTTGGAGGTGACCAGCCACTCCTGGACCGAAGAGGTTGGTGCCTAGGAAGGGCATGTCAGCTAACTTGTGCTGGGTATCCACCAGGAAGGAGGAGGATAGCCTCAGCCAAGCCCTGCGGTGAGTGGCCACTGCGGCTGCCAAAGAACAGGCACAGGAATCTCCAATGTCCAGGGCCGTCTAGAGCTGCTGTTTTGCAACAGCACGACCCTGATCATGGACTTGCTTCACTGTGGTCTGCATGTCTGCCGGGAGATGAGGGAGGGCTTCGTCCAATTATCCAAGAAGGGCATGAGAGAAGTGTTCAATGATAACAGCCGAGCTGGCCTGACGAAGGCCTAACGAGGAGGCCGCACAGACCTTTCAGGCAGAATGGTCCATATTCTTGGACTTCTTGTCTGGGGGTCGGTCAGTGTTGGCCGAGCTACCAGTACGTCTGAACACAGAGGCAGTCACTAGGCCTTCGGCCAAAGGATGCTCTGTGAATCCCGCCAGGGACCCCATGGGCACCGTATACGTGCGGGCCATGCGGGCAGATGGAGCTGGGCAGGAGGCAGGGTACTGCCAAAGCTCAAGGGCTGGGTCAACGATGGCTTCGGCCACTGGAAAGGCCTCCGTCAGGGTATCACCCCTTTTGAGGATATCCGTAAGGGGGTACTCTGCCTTTTTCTGGATGGGCTCCAGGGGTATTCCGGTGGATTTGGAGATCAGGCGGAGAATGTCCTGAAAGGAGGAAGGGCCTTCCTCCAGTCCGGCCACGGATGACTCATCATCCCCCGGATGAGAGTGTAACCCCGTGTCGGAGTCCGAAGAGTCGGGGTACAATGGTCTACCGCCTACATCCCCTTCGATCTGCTGGGGGTGGTCGGGGTGACCGTAATGGACAGACGTCGGGAAATCCTGGTGTCTGTATGATCCTCTTTCGAGGGAGCACATCCCTGAGGCTGTTTAGGCGGTGGCTCCACCAAAATTGGTGGAGAAACCGGAATAGGCCGAGCCGGAATACGAGCTGGCCCCACGGGTGGTGGAACTGAGGCCTTCGGTTCCGGAGGGGTCGGCGTCAGCCTAGGAGGCGGGATCCAAGTGACGGCCAGGGCGGCCGGTGGAGCAGGTTTCTGCCAGGTCAAAATCAGCTGTTGCCACATCAAATCCTCATAGCGTCGACAGAGTTTCCGTCGAAGCCTCTCCTCATCAGAGGAGGATGAGGATCGGTGGCGGTGCCTCTTTTTTCAGTGTCTGTGGCCCTTTTTCGGCCGTTCGACTGAAGGGGTCCTGGTCCTCAATCGAAACCAACGGGGTCGGTTCGGTCGATCGGGAGACACTGGAGTTGGTGAGAACCGAGGTTCCGGCACCTTTTCCTCGATCACGACACCCGAGGGCAGTGAGTGTCTCCTTGTCGGGAAAGGAAAGGACAGGCGTCCTTTCTAAGGAATCGTCGACCAGAGTCGGCGATAAAGGCTCGACTGGGTTGAAAGTAATCTCGGCCGGTTCAGCCGTTTCCTCTGTCTCGGACCTTGGTCAGACAGAAGGTCCGTGAAGCCGGCGGACGAGGAAGCGATCTCGACCGAAGTCGAGACCGCGTGTTCCTGGGTCTCGGACCTCTCTCGGTCCCAGGAGCGTCTCCTTCTGGAGGAAGACGACTTGTGGTCCTTGTCCCTCTTCCGTGGGCGGGAGGAGTGCAAGCCCGAGGGTGCCTACCCCTGGTGGGGAGAGACTGGCACAACCCCCTAAAGGAGCCCGAAAAAGTAGAGCCAAGGTTGAGAGGAATGAAAAAACTGTGACTGGCTGAAGCTTGAGCTGCTTCCTCCTCGAAAGCAGTCATCTGCTCCAGCTGCTCGGTGGATCCCGCAGCCGCGGAAACCAACCACCTTGCCTCCTTCGATTTCACCAGCAAGTTTCTAAGCTCCAGTCTCCTCAATTTTAGGCACGCCTTGCGGTCGTCCAGAACGTTGGAATGGAAAGCCAAACAGAAGGTACAGGATGTGGTGTCATGAATGACAGCTAGGCAATAGACACATGAGAGGTGGGGATCGGTGCGCGACATCTTCTGGCCACAGGGACACCAGCGAAATCCAGGGGAAGATTTGTCCTCCATGTCCGATGCGCTGAAAATGGAGTCGTGAACTCTGATGAGTTTTACAGTAATTTGCGGTGAAAACCGACGTTGCGAATCCAGGGCCTACAAATTGCTAAAGTAGCATGAAGGGACCTGAATCTTCCAGCAGAAAGGAAGTTCTGGCATCATTGGACGGAGCCGAGGTATTTACCACCCAGGTGGGTGGGAGGAGCCAGCCTGAAGACTTCCGGCCAGATGGAAAGGGACATGCCAGAGAGTGTGGATAAACAACATATCCACGCTCCTAGAACTAACATATTCCAGACATAAGATGGCCTGTGTGTAAGAGGGGTCAACTCAACAGTGTCTTCACAGCCCAGCCAATGAGGGAGTGAAGACCAGAAAAAGGCTGAGTGAGCTTGGGGAACAATGGGTGGGCGTATGAATTAGTGGTGGAAACTTTGTCCAAGAAGATCAAGAATTACGGTAGGTACATAATTTCCATATCTTCCTGGACATAAAGTCTCCACCACTCATTCACACTAATGGGAGAGTACCGAGCTAAAATAATCCTCCGAGAAGGGTGGCAGGAGATAGGAGCTCATTCAGGACAGAAGTCCATTAAGGATTGTCCTGCCAAAGGAAGGATGCTCTCTGGCATGGACATCCAGGGCATAGTGCTTCACAAAAGTGTGCACAGAGCTCCAAGTAGCCGCGTTGCAGATGTCCGCAATGGGCACGTTTCAAATCTCTGCAAGAGATGCCACAATTGCTCTGGTAGAGTGGGCATACACCATGCCTTCCAGCTTGACCTGCACCACTGAACAGCACTGGCGGAGACATGCTACTAGCCATGCCGAAATGCATTTGATGGCTATAGGCTGACCCAGCCGGGCCATGCTGAATGAGACAAAGAGTTGCTTGGATCTGCAAATCTCTTTTGTTCTGCTGATGTAGAATCGCAAAGCCCTTTTTACATCCAGAGAATCCACCTCATTCTGAAAATTTGCAAAGTAGGTCAGAAGGACCAAGGGCTGGTTCAGGTGGAATTCCGAGACTACTTTGGGAAGGAATTTAGGGTGAGTTCGAAGCACCACCTTGTCCTTGTGAAATACTGTGTGTTTGGGGGTCGGGGTGTCTATGACCAGGGCATGTATTTCAGAGACTCTGTGAGCAGAAGCAATGGCCACAAGGAAGGCAGTCTTCTAGGTCAGAAACTTCAAGTTGCAGGTTGCTAGCAGCTCAAATGGCTTACGGGTGAACATGTCTAGCACAAGGTTGATATCCCAAGCAGCTACCAGTCTTCTGACTGCTGGTCTAGTGTGCAGGATACCTTTAAGAAATCTCTTAACCAAGGGTAGCGAGCCACTGACCTATTGTGGATAGGCTCATGATAAGCCAAAATCGCACAAAGATGCACCTTCACCGTTGAGTATTGCAGTCCTGCATTTGACAGGTCTAGAAGGTACTCCAACACCTTGCTTGGTAAGCAAAAAAAGGGGTCCAAGGAGGACTTAGCACACCAAATGGAAAACTGTTTCCACTTTGCTGTGTAGGTCTTTCTAGTAGATGGCTTACGCGCTGCTAGGAGGATGTCTGAGATTCTCTGACAGATGTTGAATCTGCCCACTTCTATCTCTTCAGGAGCCAAGCATGGAGATGAAGAGACTGCAGGTTCAGATGGACCACCAGACCCTGGGTCAGGATGGATGTTTGATGTGGAAGTTGTCTCGTTGGAACTTCCGATAATCTGTTGATCAATGGAAACCAAATCTGACGAGACCAGTATGGGGTGATGAGAATCATGCTGTCCCCTTGTGCCTCCAACTTGAGCAGCACCCACTGAATTAAGGGAAGGAGGAGGAAATGCATACAGAAAGCATCTTGTCTACCGCAGTCTGAATGCATCCTGACAGAAAGCACCAGGTTCTGGATTGCTGGAGCAAAACAGAGGCAGTTTTGCGTTGAGTGGGGACGCAAGACGGCCCAGGTCCGGAGGGCCCCACTCTTCGAATAGCAACTGCATGTCGTTTGAGACAAGAGACCATTCGTGTGGATCCACCAGATTGTTCTGGATTCCTGGCAAGCAGACTGCCTGGATCAGGGCTTTGTGCATGAGACACCATTCCCACACTCTCATGGCTTCCCTGCAGAGAGGGTAAGAGTGTGCTCCACCTTGTTTGTTGATGTAATACATCACCACCTTGTTGTCCATCTGAAGGAGAATTATCTTCTGAAGAAGAATTACCTTGTGACAAAGGACATCCTTCAGAGCTTGGACAGCTTACAGGACAGCTCTCATCTTCAGGATATTTATGTGCTGGGACTCGTTCGGACTCCACAGACCCTGGGTGAGGAGATCTTGACAGTGAGCTCCCCAGCTGATCAGAGATGCACCTGTGGTGATGGTGATCTGTGTTTCCAGAGTGGCAAAGGGGAAGCCTTGAAGAAGGTTGACCTCCTGAGTCCACCAGGTGAGCGACCGCCTTAGGGATTTCGTCACCTTGATGTGAAAGGACTGTGAATGTGTGGTTGGGGACCACCGAGTACTGAGCATCCACTGAGTGGTTCTCATGTGAAGACGAGCCAGAGGCACCGTGAACACTGATGATGCCATAAGACCCAGCATTCGCTGCATCGAGAGAGCTCGAACCGAGTCGTTCTCTTTGAAGAAGCGAGCCATCTGGAGGATATTGTTTCTCCTGTCCTCCAGAAGGAAGGTCACTGCCCTGGAGGGCTCCTATGAAGAGGAGTTGTTGGGAGGGCTGCAGCTGCAATTTTTCCAGATTCAACAGAACTCCCATGGATGTGAGGAACTTGGAAGCCGTGGCTACTGCTTCCTGCGCCCCTTGTCTGGAGAAGCTTGCTAGGAGACAGTCGTCCAGATATGGTAATACTTGAATTCTGGAGTTTCCTGAGATGTGCTACGAGTACTGCAAAGCACTTTGTAAAAACTCGAGGCGCTGAGGACAGCCTGTTGCCAAAGCACAGGTCAGGAGGTATAGGAAAACCAGGAGCAGTTGTAGAATTCACCAAAAAGATTTATTTACACTTGCAGTAACAAAAAAAAAAAAATATATAAACTTGTTCAGTATAACTTTTTACAAAGGCCCCAAAAAAAACCCAGAAAAAGTCCATCTGAGTTTTTCTTCAATCTCTGTGTCCATTCTTCTCTCTCAAGCAGTTGCATCTCAGCTTCTTGTAAGTCATTTCAAACCCCATTCTTAACAAGCATCCTGTTCTTGTATGTTACAGACAGGTGCAAGGCAGGAACACAGTGTGCCTGAGCTGAGGCCCCCTTTTCCACAGCTCTTCTGTAAAAGGCTTAAAAATCTGCACTCAGGTAACCTCGAGTTTCCAATAGCTTTTTGCAATCATCTCAAACTATAATTATATACATTTCAAAAATTAACACTATATAATTTCTAAACAAATGTATCCCAATATCAGTTACATTTCCACATAATGATTTGCATATATTTTTATATCAGCAGATATGCAAGCGAGGAAAAACAGACAGCAAAGGAGGGCTGAGAGACAGGGAGAGGCAAAGATTTCCAAGACTGTCTGGGTGATCAAATCCCAGGTCTCACAGAAAAATTCCGTTGCTCAACCACACAGACAAATAGGAACGGACAGATCCTTGCATTTAAACACTTTCTATAACAACTGGGACAGGGTCCTACCCTGTCACACAGCCCAAAGGGCAGGACTCTGAATTGGTAGTGCTGACTCAGAACCACAAATCAGAGATGCTTGTTGTGGCTTGAGTGTACGGGAACATGTTGGTAGGCGTCCAGCATGTCCAGCGAGGCCAGACAATCATTTTGATGAATCAGAGATAGAAGCATATCAAGCAATAACATCTTGAATTTCTCTTTGAAGTGGAATTTGTTTAACTTCCTTAGGTCTAGAATAGAGCGCATACTGCCTGTTTTCTTTGGAACTAGGAAGTAATGGGATTAGAATCCTGTGTCCCATTCCTCTTGTGCAGAAGGCCCTGAATCTCGGAAGCGAGGAGATCTGACTGAGTGGGAGACAGTCTGGGCTGTTATTTGGGTGGATGATCTGAGGGGTATCTGAAAAATTTGTAACCCTCACGGATTATCCTGAGGACCCATTTGTCCATTGTGACTGACTTCCACTGGTTGTAAAACTGAGTCTGATGCCCCCCTACTGCCGAAGAAGAGTCCCCCTCAAACAGCTGAGGTGGGACTTGGGCTGGATTTTCAGAGGGTGGCACTAGGCGCCTTCGGGCCCTGTGCCTTCTGCTGCATTTTCTTTTGCGGCTGGGGGGCTTGGTTCTTGTTGAAACCCCCTTTGCCTTTACCACAAAAGGATGGATGGTTATGAAACTGCTGGCGGTTTCCACCCCCTTGAGGGGCAGCAGGGCCCGGTCTGGCCATCTTAATAGCAGTCCTAGTTTTTTGAGTGGTCTCCAGTGCCTGCTCCACTTGTGGGCCAAACAAATAAACCCATCAAATGGAAAATTCATGACTTTCTGTTGAGCATCATTTGTGAACCCCTAAGTCTGTAACCATGAGTGGCGCCGGGTGCATATCCCAGCTGCTACTGCCCTCGAAGCAGTGTCAAAGGCATCCATAGCAGCCTTAAGCTGCTGATTATTGGACTCAGTGCCTCTAGTAATAGTCTGGAGAAGCTCTGAACTAATGTCAGACTCTGGAAGAGCCTCCACAGAGGCTTTTAGTGAATGCCAAAGGGTATACTCATATTGTGAGAAATAGCCCCGGTAGCTAGCAATACATATTCCTAGGGTAGCAGCGGCAAAGACTCGCTTCCCCAAGGTGTCAGTCTTATGGGATTCTTTATTTACTGGACGAGCCGTAGACTCCTGAGGGAAAATGGCTTTGTAATTTTCTGCCAAGACCACTATGGCATCTGCAAAGGCTTGAGAGGCCAGGACTGGTCTATCCTTAGGGGGAGCATACTTCCTGTCTACGGACTTAGCCACAGAAAAAATAAGTGCCAGGCTGTCTCACACCATCTGTGAAAGTGTCTTGAAAGAAGGCTGTACCGGAGGTGTCAATTCCGCAGGGATTTCCAGGACATGCAGACACTGAAGGCACAACAGCTCCACAGGATCAAACTCCGAAGTCTGGAGAAAGAGGGTGGAATTCATATTCTTCAGGAGAGATTTAAAGGATAGGTCCTCGACCAAAGGCTCTGCTTAAGTAGAGGGCTTACTTTCCACTCCAAAGGATGAATCTTAATCGAAGTCATCTTCTAATTGCAGATCAGGATCAGGCTCAACATCATCTCCTACCAGCCCAGGAAGGATAGTATATAAATGAAAGGGAGGAAAGAGAGCAGGAGGAGGTGCTCCTCAAATCGGAGTCAAAAATCCAGGTACCCTCGGCGGCGCTAGCAGCAAAAACAGCGTTGGACGTGGTGCCGCAACTGGCGCCGTGCGAGCGCCTGGAGACCCCAACCCAAACCCCGGGGCACCCAAGGCTGAATATCTGAGTAGGAGAAGGTAGTACCTGTGCTGGCCCCTGCGTCACAGTCTTGGGAGGGAGAAAAGTACAACAGCGCGGTATCGACGGCACTGCATGACTAGGCTGACCCACCTGCCCTGCCCGCGGGTCCAAAGCCCCCAAGCCCGAAGGCCCCGGGGGTCAGCTCCATAGGCAAAGGAAGTCGAGACAACCGCCGAACCCAGTGCTCCATGAGAGCGGTCCAATGATGAAACTGCTCACCAGAGGACCCCCAAGGGGGGTGGGGAAGGACTCCAGAGTCGAGGATGCCGGCCACCGGGAACCGAGGCCGCAGGCAACCTTGACAGAGTCAGGGTCGGCCTCCTGTATCCCGCTACCGTACCAGAGGGTGACCTCGGGCAGTACCGCTTCTTCTTCACCGTGGACGGTAAGAAGAACTCATGGCCGAAAGTGGTGCCGGGTCCCTCGGATTTAAGATCGAGAATGGGCTCTGCTTTTTTGTGCTTTGGGAGGACTGCCTATAGTCGGATCCCCTCCGTAGAAGGTGGCGGACGGACCCAGCCCTGCTGCTGAAACAGCTTTCATGCAAAGTCTCCCTACAATCACTGGCCTCTATTCATGAGCCTAATTCACGAAGCGGCTGAAGAAGACTTCTCTGTTCTTCATTGAGACGAAAAGAAAAAACTTTTTTTTTTTAAACAAAATAAATAAAGAATATACTAAAACTACTCAAATACTGAACGACTATGCTGCTGTCGTATAGATGTGAAGATTTGACTCCTGGCAGGCGAGCGTAATCACTGAAGCGCACTTGATGGAAAGAAAAAACGAAACTGAGCCAGTTGGAGGGTCGATGCTGAGGTAGCCTATATGGCGTGAGCCGGTCTCGCAGCGCCACGCATGCGCGGTCCTACCTAGGAGCTGGCCCTCCTGAAGATTTTTGGCACCCGCTCGATCCTAGTGCCTCCGGCGTAATCTCACTAGTGTGAATGAGTGGAGACTTTATGTCCAGGAAGACTGAGTGATACGGGGGGAGGGGGCGACAGCACAAAGGAAAAGAAACTGGGGTAGGGGGAAGACGCTGGAAAGGGAGAGCAAGAGCAGAGAGGGAGGGCAGACTGTAAAACATGAAAGGTCATGCTAACGAATGCCCACAGCCTAGGAAATAAGGTTCCAGACCTGGAGGCCTAGTTGGCAGATGCAGACCTTGACACAGCAGCAATAACAGAGACGTGGTACTCTGCTAATCATGGCTGGGAAGTCAGTGTACCAGGCTATACACTGTTCAGGAGGGTAAAAAGGGTGGGAGAGTGGCCCAGTACATCAGAGATGGTATCAAGGCTACAGAAGTTCAGGGAAGACAGGGGGAGGCCGAGGTAATGTGTGTCACCCTGGAGCCAGGGAATGGAACAGCAATACGCACAGGGGTGATCTGCAGACCTCTGGCACACAGGGAGGAAGCAGACAGGGAACTACTGGAGAACATACATAACATGGCAGCTAAAGGCAAAATCCTGCTACTGGGGGATTCCAATACGCCAGATGTGGACTGGGCCACCCAAGTGGCTGCTTCAGCCAGAAGCACAACCATCCTAGAATTCCTGCATTCCTGCACAGGGTTGGACTCGGGCAGCTGGTGCATGAGCCAACCAGGGACAAGTCAATTCTGGACCTGGTATGGACCAATGGGGACACAGTAGAAGAAATACAGGTGGAAGGGCAGCTGGGGTCCAGTGACCGCCACATGGTGTGGTTCAGCATGGAGACATGGACTCAATGAAGCCACACAAGGGCAAGAGTATTAGATTTCAGGAGGGCGGATTTCACTGAAATGGGTAGTTGTATACAAGCAGTCCTGGGAAAGGGAGGGGGGGTGGAAGAACAATGGGAGAAATTGAAAGAAGTCATAGCGGAGAAAACAAACCAATGCATTAGGATACTGGCCAAAGGGAAAAGAAGAAGGAAACCACTATGGTTCTCCAAAGAGGTGGGGGGACAAAGTCAGGGCTAAAAGGCTGAGTTTCAGGAAATATAAGGGAAGCCAAAGGGAGGAGGACAGGGAGGTGTACCTTGAATATATACGGGAAGCAGGGAAGGCTGTTAGGAGGGCGAAGGTGCGGACAGAAGAGGGTTTAGTACGTCTGTAAACAAAGGGATAAGGCATTTTATAGGCACATCAGTGAAAGAAGAAAACAGGAGGGGGTTGTGAGGCTCAAAGGGAGAAGGAGAGTGTAAGGAGGGGGTCTGGACAAGGCAGAAATACTGAACAAATACTTCTGCTCAGTAGTCACTAAGGAGGGGGAGGGTCAAGGACCATAGTTGGGTTGCAGAGGTAATTGGGGGCCGGGGGGTGGAGAGAAGTGGACAGCAGTCCATTCACAGTGGAGGGAGTTTTGGAAGAACTCACAAAGCTGAACGTGGATAAGGCCATGGGGCCAGACAGCAACCACATGAGGATATTAACTCATTCACTCCACAAAAGCTCTTTGAGGCTTCCACCACTTGTGTCCTGTATACTCTCAGCACTGCATCCTGGGCCTTTCTAAGCAAAATCAAGCCTTACTCAGCATGCCACAAAAAAATGCCACTACCTCTTGAACTGTAAGTGCTACCCACAAAGTACGGCGGCAAAGTTGTTGAGCACAAAATTACCTCTCCAACGGTGCTATGCAATCAACTGTAATCAATTTGGTTTTTATTTTATACTAGCTGAAATACCAAACTGTGTATTTTTTCGGATTTATTCAAGGTGCTTAAGTGAGGCTTGAGAGACAAATGTCAGCCACACACACCATACCTTAAACAAATGTAAATAACTCCTAAGAATACGTGATAGACACAAAGTATCAGCATCAGAAGTGTTCAGCACAAAATTACCTCTCTAATGGTAATGCAATCAATTGTAATCAATTTGTTTTTTATTTTATACTAACTGAAATACCAAAAAATTTTTTTTTTTTTCAGATTTATTCAAGGTGCACAGAAACATAGAATTTGACGGCAGATAAGGACCGCTTGGCCCACCTAGTCTGCCCATTTCCCTACCTAACGGATAAGCTGCAGATCCTAGTTAACCAACAGTCTTCTTCCTCCTACCTCCCACTAGAATTGCCTTATGTCTGTCCCATGCATTCTTGAACTCCCCCACTGTTTTTGACTCTATGACCTCCTCAGGAAGTCTGTTCCATGCATCCACAACCCTCTCTGTGAAGAAATACTTCCTCACATTACCTCTGGGCCGTCCCCCCTCTATCTTCAAATTGTGTCCCCTTTGTTTTGCACATCTCTTTTCTGAAAGATGCTACCCTCTTGGACTTTGTTGATTCCCTTGAGGTATTTGAAAGTTTCTATCATGTCCCCTTCTCCTCCTTTCCTCGAGGCTATACATCTTTAGTTCCTTTAGTCTTTCTTCATATGTCTTCTGATGCAGACCGTGCATCATTTTGGTTGCCCTCCTCTGGACAGCCTCCACCCTGTCTATGTCTTTGAGGAGATGGGGTCTCCAGAACTGTACACAGTACTCTAGATGTGGTCTTACTAACTGTCTGTACAGCAGGGCCAACAACTTCCTGTTTTCTACTGGTGATGCCTCTCCCTATGCATCCCAGTATCCCCCCAACCCTCCTTACTGCCTTCTCACATTGCTGGCCCCCCTTTAGGTCGTCTGATATGACCACCCCCAGGTCCCTTTCCATTTTTATTGTTGTCAGTATCTCACCCCCACTGTGTATTTTGCCCCTGGGTTTTTGTTTCCCAGGTGCATTACTTTACACTTCTTTGCACTGAATCTAAGCTGCCACACATTTGACCATTCCTCCAACCTTGCCAAGTCCCTTTTCATCCTTTCCTCCCCACCTTGTGTATCAACTCTGTTGAAGATCTTTGTGTCACCTGCAAAGAGACATACTTTCCCTTCCAGTCCTTCTGCAATGTCACTTATAAAGACATTAAAGAGGACCGGCCCCAGTACTGAACCCTGCGGTACCCCATTAGTAACCCTCCTTTCTTCACTGTGGACTCCATTTACTATTACCCGCTGTGTCCTGTTGTCCAACCAGTGTTTTACCCAGGCTACTACCCTAGGATCCACTCCCAGGCTGGCTAATTTATTAATCTTTTGTGCGGGACTCTGTCAAATGCCTTGCTAAAGTCTAGGTAGGTCATGTCCACAACCCCTCCCTGGTCTACTGCTTTGGTCACCCAGTCAAAGAAATCAATTAGATTTATCTGACATGACCTTCCCGCTGTGAATCCATGCTGCCTTTGGTCCTGTGTCTCACTGGCCTCTAGGTACTCAACAATTCTTTCCTTCAGAAGTGATTCTATCATTTTCCCTACCACTGAGGTCAAACTGACAGGTCTGTAGTTTCCTGCCTCTATCTTGCTCCCACTTTTGTGAAGCGGAATCAGATCCACAATCCTCCAGTCCTCAGGTACCACCCCCTCCTCCCATGATTTATTAAAAAGGGTAGCCAATGGTGTTACTAGTTCTCCCCTTAGTTCTTTTAAAATCCTGGGGTGAATCCCATCAGGCCCCGCTGCTTTATCCACCTTCAGTTTTAAGAGTTCTTTCAGAACCCTTTCTTCTGTGAAAGGACCAATATCAACCCCCTATCCAGAGTGCTTCTATTGACTGGATTAGGTATTTCCCCCTGCTTTTCCATTGTGAATAGTGAGCAGAAGTATTCGTTCAGTATCCCTGCTTTTTCACTGTCGCTCTCTGCTCAACAACCTTCCTCTTTGTTCAGCCTCAGTATCCCTGCCTTAGTCTTTCTTTGCTCCCTAATGTACCTATAAAAGGTTTTATCTCCCTTCTTAACCGAGTTGGCTATCTTTTCCTCGGTTTGGGCCTTTGCTATTCTGACTGCCTTACCCGCTTCCTTCTGCTTTAACTGGTACAGTTCTCTGTCCTGCTCCTTCTGTGTTTTCTTATACTTCCTGAATGCTTTTTTTTTTTCCTTACCTTCCCCACCATTTCTTTTGAGAACCACAGTGGTTTATTTTTTCGTTTGATTCATTTGCATCACACAAAGACTTGTTGCCTCTGTGATGGCAGTTTTGCTGTGTCCCCATTGTTGCTCCACCCCAGCTTCTTGCCTGTTTGCTAGTGCTTTTCTGAGGCACTCTCCCATTTTGACAAAATCAGCCCTCCTGAAGTCCAGTACCTTCACTTTTGTGTGGCTTGACTCTACAGCTGAGTTTATTGTGAACCACACTGTTTGGTGGTCGCTTGTTCCCAGATGGCTACCCACTTCAAGATCAGAGATCCTCTCTCCATCCCCATTTGAGAGTACCAGGTCTAAGATTGCTCTCTCCCAAGTGGGTTCCAAACTAGCTGCCTAAGGCATGCCACCTGTAGGTATCAAGAATGGCCCTGCTCTTGGATGTGGCTGCAGCAAAGGTGCTCCAGTCAACATCTGGCATATTCAGGGCCCCATCAGCAATATCTCCCCTTTCTCTTCCATCCCAAGGATGCCTTCTATCATTTTCTTGTCCATTTCTCACCCTGAGACGGGGCCTGTATACAACCCCTGTGCGGATTGTGGAGCCATTTCCAGTCTCCAGGGTGACCCACAGTGCCTCCTCTCCTCCCTGTTTACCCTTTAGTTCTGTTGCTTGATCCCTTCCCTCACGAGAGCTCTCCTCCTCCTCTTCCTTCCCTCTCCCTCCTGTAGATTGTGTACCCTGGTATGTTGATATCCCAGTCATGGTTCTCTGTGTACCATGTTTCTGTGACTGCCACAATATCCAGGCATCCCTCTTCCATCAAGGCCACCATTTCAGGGAGCTTTTTACCTAGACTACAGGCACTGGAACTCATTACCCTCCATTTTTTTTATGGCTTTATTTCTTTTTGCCCCATCCCTGTCCCTACTGCCTTTGTCTTTTTCTCCATTTACCCCTGCCCTTCTCCCTATCGACTGTTCTATTTTGGTGTTTACCTCACTAATTACCCTGATTTTATTTTTTTTGGGGGGCTAGGATTTCCCTTCTCCTCTTCAGTGCCTCCCCCCTTGGCTAGTTTAAATGCTTGCCACTGGAGCATTTAACCCTATCACCTAGGATCCTGGTTCCCCTCCAGGATGGATGCAGATATCACGCCTGAATAGGCTTGCATCCCTCCAGGTGGAGGCCCAGTCCCCAGTGAAGCCAAATCCCTGAGCTCTGCACCAGCTTTTCAACCAGTCATCGAATCCCATGGTGCGGAGTGCCCTAGCCTCATCCATGCCATAGACAGGTAGCACTTCCGAGAAAGTTACCGTGTGTGCTACTTGTCTAAGGCCCCTCCCCAACTCCACAAACTCCTGTTGCACTGGCCTGATCCCATTCACAGCCAGGTCATTCGTCCCTAGGTGGATAATGACATCCAGCTCCCTCCGCCTTGCCGCTGCTCCCATGATCCTGAGGATTCATTTCCTGTCCCCAGACAAATGCCAGCCATGCACACCATGCTTTAAACAAATACGAATAGCTCCTAAAGTACACGTGATAGACACAAAGTGTCAGCGGCAAAGTTATTCAGCACAAAATTACCTTTCTAATGGTGCTAGGCAATCAACTGTAAGCAGTTCGGTTTGTTTAACATTTAGGTAAAAACTGTTGACTTTCTCAGACGTTTCTATGCCTGAGTGAAAGTCAGCTGTGTCCGTCTACAGTCATTATTGGCCTGAGAGGCTATACTTTCATGCCACCTAAAGGTGTATCCAGGCCTGAGTAAGGAGCTGCGAACGGAACTAGCAGTGCTTCTGGCAGCCCTGTTCACAGAGTCACTCAACACGAGTGTCGTTTCAGAGGACTGGAGGAGGGCACATGTAGTCCCACTACACAAAAGTGGCAGTAGGGAAGAGGCAGGGGAACTACAGGCCTGTCAGCCTCACCTCAGTGGTGGGAAAGATCACGGAGACACTGCTGAAAGAAAGGATAGTGGCACATATGGAATCAAGCAGTGCTCAGGATCTGAGGCAATATGGATTCACAGCAGGAAGGTCATGTCAAATGAATCTAATAGATTTTTTGGATTAGGTGACTAGGGAAATAAATCAGGAAGGGGCGGTAGACGTTGCCTACCTAGATTTCAGCAAAGCCTTCGTCACCGTCCCACATAGAAGGCTGATTAACAAGATAGTAGTCTGGGCATGGGAGACAAAGTGATGAACTGGGTTAGGAACTGGATAATAGACAGGAGACAGAGGGTGGTGGTACATGGGGTACAATCTGGGGAGAAGGGGGTGACCAGTGGGGAGCCACAGTAATCAGTACTAGGACCAGTCCTGTTCAATGTCTTCATTAGTGACATTGCAGAGGGGCTGGAAGGAAAGGTCTGCCTGTTTGCAGATGACTCCAAGATCTGCAACAGGGTGGCTACTCCAGAAGGGGGCAGAAAATGAAGAGGGGCCTGGAGAAGCTTGAAAGATGGTCGGAGATGTGGCACCTGAGGTTCAATGCAAAGAAGTGCAAAATAATGCATCTGGGTAGACGGAACCCTGGGGAGAGCTACAGGCTTGGGGGGGGGCGGAGGACCGACTGTTGCCAAAGAGGAAAGGGACCTGGGGGTTATCATCTCTGATAACCTTAAGTTATCAAAGCAGTGCACAAAGGTGGCAGGGAGGGCCAGTGGCATGCTGGGGTGCATAGGTAGGGGTAACACTAGCAAGAGGCGGGAGCTGGTGATGCTATTGTATAAAACATTGGTAAGGCCTCACCTGGAGTACTGCATGCAGTTCTGGAGGCCACACCCGTGCAAGGACATAGATAAGGTGGAGACTATCCAGAGAAGGGCAACAAAGATGGTGCAGGGCTTGCAACACAAAACATATGAGGAGAGACTAAGGGACCTCGATATGTCTTCAATGGAGGAGAGGAGACAGTGGGGGGACGTGATTGAAACTTTCAAGTACATCAAGGGCATAAACAAGGTGCAGGTGGAGGACCTTTTTGAATGCAGAAAAAGTACTAGAACAAGGGGGCACAATATGAAATGGAAGGGGTAGATTAAGAGGTAACATGAGGAAGTTTTTTTTACACAGAAAGGTTAGTCGATGCTTGGAATAGTCTGCCACAGGAGGTGGTGGGGGCAAGTGCAGTGGAGGGGTTTAGGCATGCCTGGAACAGGCACAAGGGAAGCCTGAGAGGGGAGGGAGTGATGAAAAGCCATTGATCACAAAGGGTCAGTGGCCACATACAATGTACAGGGCCTACGGGCAGACTGGATGGGCCTAGCGGTCCTTACCTGCTGACAATTTCTCTGTTTCTTATTACGGCTCTCCGTAATAACTGGGTACCCAGTTGATACTGCATAAGCCAGTTGTTATGGCTTTTTATGGACTTGGTCTGCAGTTGATAAACACTGCAACCAGTAATTATACTGCATTCCAACCTTGAATTACAATATGTACTATATCACCTTGTAACCCATGTACTAGAATATATGAACTTCAACTGGCTGTGATGACTGACCGACATGCCACTTTATGGAAGTTGCTCATTTGACCAATTGGGGGCTCATGGATCTGCAGCAGGGGATTAAAAAAATGATCTAAAGGGCATAAAAAGATAAACCCAATCAGCTCACAGTCAGAACCATCAAATATTTTCCAAGGAAATGTGATGCTCCTTTCATACTGGCAAAATTAACAATGTACTAAGTGACAGCTTCTGTTCGTGAGCCTTCAAAATTCACTGCCATGCGAAGATAAGTGCATACCCATTGTTTCTTTTTGGTCTGGGAGATCAGTTGTTTGTGTTGTGCAGCCGCCTTTTTGAGTTCTTCCATGAACTCTTCCTTGCATTTTTCTTTTACTTGCTTGCACTTCCTGTCCATCTCTGCCTGCATGCTAGTCATAGCTTTGTTTACGGCTTGTCTCTTCTCTTCTTCTGTCTCTGCACGCAGCTGCAATTAAACAAGAATCTCAGTGAAACTCCCACAGGGATATTATTTTTTAAGGTGTTCATTCACTGCATTAATAATACCTAAGAAAGGGCAGTGATGCAAGTTTTCAAGATAATCTGCACACATGGGACTTGAGACCAAGCCAACACTGCATAAACTTTTCAGTTTTAATTTTAAGACAATAAGGAGGGAGGGTGTTGAGCGTCAGTATGTGGTTCACAAATTAAGCAAAACTGAATGCACTCTAAAAACAGAAAATAAAAGTAGACAATGTTTTTGAGAAAGACCTTCTACAAAAATGCTCAGTACAGGAAAAATTGAACACAGGCATTATTTTTTGTTATCGTCAGGGCTTACCTTAAAGACCTATACCCTCTCAATGCCCACTGTTTCTGCTGGACAGCTGTTCCATAAGTTCACCACCCTCTGAGCTCGAGCCAGGCTGTACTGGAATTGCCCAGATGTCTGTAAAGTATGAAGTGAAGTGAAGTTGCCCACTAATAAAGGCGGAGATTAGGGAGTGCCAGGCCACCTGCCACCTTAGATAGTTGTAGTATCTTTAGTGTTATTCTAGGTCTCTGCCCGGCCCAGATTAATCTTGAGATTTCTCTATCCAGAGACACAAGGCATTTAGTGGGAGATGTAGAGGCTTAATTTTGGAATAAACAGGTGCTCTGGGTAGGGTCACTCGGGAAAGACTGAACGGTAGAGTGCCCCATCGTGTGAAATTCTCGGTAATTTATTATGTAAAAGGCTGGTAGTTATCCTGGTACTCTGTGGAAACAGAATGGTAAATATAGATCCCCAGGTACTTTAACTCTAAGTTCCAGCTAAATGGGAAATAGGAGCAGATAGTCTGGGAAGGGGAACAGCTGAATCTAAGAGTTTCAGTTTTGCCCATGTTAACCTGTTATCTTCACACCTCTCCGGGGGACCACACCAGAAAGTGTCCTCTGTGTCAGACAAGTATAACAGCATATCATCTGCATAAAGCGCAATGTGGTGCTTCCTTTTACTATCTTAATTCTAGTATTGAATCTCTCTGTGCTGCTCTGCCTGTACTCCTCTCTGGCCTCGAAGCAACCCATTTCTTTCTTATGGTCACAGACCTTCTCTTGGTTAAAAATTAATTGCCTTGGTCCCTGCAGAGCCAAGGGCCATTTTTGGTCCATTTTCTCTTACTGCTTCCTAGAATACTGACCTCTTCAGCTGCTTCAAGCACTTTCTTCAAAAAGCACCACGTGTTCTGTATTATCAGCCTCATGCAGCAGCTCCAGCCTCTTGGACACCAGATCCTTCATCATGACAAAGTCTGCCTGTCAAATATTTCTGGTCCTGGTGGCTGAGGTCTGGCTTGTTTTCCCTGTCCTTTTAAAAATGTTTTTTTTTTTTTCTAAATACAATATGTTTAGCAGAAAAAGGAAAAAAAATCAGATAAAGGCAAAAAGCCTAGTGCTCAACTGGGTCCCAGGAGACAGTAGGTACACAAAACTATAGGATTTGATGGCAGAAGGAGACCAATGATCCATCAAGTCTGCCATAACTAGATTACCTCAAGTCACCAATATATTGCACTGGTGGACTGTTACAGATTCCTCCACCCCTCAAACTCATGTATCTCTCACCCCAGAGGACTACTGAGTCCCCTTGTTCTCTAAAAAAAACATGTTTATAGCTGTTAAGGGTAGCTGCCCCGACCCGTTCCGCCAGTAGTCTGTTCCACCATCCTCTCAGTTACATACAAACTCCCCTACCAATGCCCCCCCCAAACTATGAGTTCAATTGCTCTGTCAAAACAGTGTTTAAACCTGTCATGGGTAGCTGCCCCCACCAATAGTCTATTCCACCATCCTCTCAGTGAACTAGAACCTTGTAATGTTCCTCTTAAACTTGCCCCTCACCGACCTCCAGTCATGCCCACCCAGTGACTGCATACCTATTTCTTACAAATAGTTCCTCACTATTCACCTTGTTATACCGCCGGACAGATATGGGTCAATCATGTCCCCTTCCCCTGCTCCCACCTCACCTCCAGTGGGTACATATAGCCTCCAGCTGATCCTAACAGGATCCGCCCTGCTGGCCCTGGATCATCTTGATGACCCTTCGCTGTACCGTACCAAATCCAGACTCCAGAACAGGGCTCAGTACTATAAGTGAGGCCTCACCAAGCATCTGTACAGTTGCAGAATCACCTCGCTTCTCTTACTGTCAAAATCCATCCCCTTATACCCTAGCAGCCAAGATGTTTCCTGTATGCTTTGTTGCAATGACTTGTTTGCTTGATAGAGTCACAGATTATGACTCATAAATCCTTCTCTGTTGAAGTGGCCATCCCATCCAGTATTCTGTGCATTTCTTGGCAGTGAATCTCAACTGCCAGACCTGAGACCATCTCTCTAGGTCCCTCTGGAGCTCCGCACCTCTTCCTCATGCACTACTTTGCCACACAGATTTGTGCTGTCAGAAGAGACACAACTTGCCCTGAATACTTCCCCCTATGTAAATTATGAACATATTAAATAGGACAGGTCCCCGGACCAATACCTGCAGCACTTCCCTTGTGACCTTGCCGTCCCCTGATTTAGCCTTGTTCACAACTACCCTCTGCTGGCTCCCAACAAGCCAACTTCCCACCCACCTAACTCTCATTTTAATCCAAATTCCTCTAACTTCTTCAGCAGTCTCCCGTGTAGTACCAAATTGTTGGTGTTGGCCTTGCTGAAGTTGAAGTAAAGCAAACCTACCTTTTCAGTATATTAAACAGCTGGTATAGCAGAGCAAAATGCCATGCAAAACAGGGGGTAATGCCAATTGTTTCCAGAAATGAGTAGCAGTAGACTGATGACCATTTGGTGAGTGGAATCCATGGCACAGTAGACATCATTAATAAAACTATTATTTTAAATTTTGCTGACTGTTCGGTGCTAAGTACTATGCATTTTCATAGCTGACTAGCACTTCAGCTTGTAAAACTGTTAATCAGTTTTTGCACTTGTTCTGTCGTTTGCCTTGGTGATCCAATTGAATAACAGTATCAGGTTGGTCTGGCATGACCTTCCTGACACAAACCCATGCTGCCTATTGTCCTGTAGTCTGCTGCCTTCTAAGCAGGCCACCAAGCTTTCCTTGACTATGGTCTCCATCAGTTTGCCCACAATGGAGGTAAGACTGACAGGCCTACAGGTGCCTGGATCCTCCCTGCCCCCATCCCCATGGAATGGTACTGCCATAAATGCATGTTCCAAACTAATACAATCATTAATTGTAACACAACACATATATCAGAGGGGCTAGCAGAGATCCCCCCGTGCAGGATCTGGTGGAATGGGCAAGCAGTGAGGGATCCCAGAGATCAAGCATCTGCCACTGTTGAGTCCCTGACCCCCTTTCATTAATACCACTACTAGAGTCGTGTACAGTCTGTAGTTGGCCTCACATGCACGTTCATGGAAAATCCCCTTGCAGAGAAGCAAGCTCTCTAACCCACTGCAAAGCACCACTGTGGTGGCAGACAAGACCCTTCCCCTCCTAGGCTTGGATGCACTGCCAGTGACAGCGCTTTACCATACCAAGCCATCAGCACCCAAAGTCTGCTCCTGAACTCAGGTTGCCAACATGCTACTGAGACACACTATCGTTTGGCTATAAAGTGGCTTTAGAGTAAAGAGATTTTTCAAAATGGGTGCACTGAGACCATAGTACTTTTCAGAGTGGTTTGTGCTAAAATTTGTCATGATTTTCTACAAAAGGAAAAACCATGGAGCAGCTGATGTCTTATTTGCTTGGGGAAGGCAACTAACTCAAAGGAGCTGCCTGCCTGGAGGACTAAATCAGCAGGACAAAAATTGTTAAGTTCTAAATTTACAAGGAAACACTTGTAAGCTATGTGTCCCGCACTGTTCTGCCACTGAGCTCTGTAGTGCCACCCCAAAACAGCATTTTGATGCCGATAAGGGGTTTGGGCATGGATTAGGTTGCAGTTCTTTCAAAATAACAAATTTTCGGGGTGAGGGGGCTGTGTGCACTAAAATATTTTGAGTTTGCTGGCCACATTTTTCATTCCCCCCCCCAGCCTGGTGTCCATCAACCTTGGCTACTACCCAGACCATCACTTGCCTAGGAACCCAGAGAAGCCTACTTAGCTAACCCGTGAGGAAACCCTCCAAATGGCAGGACCAGCAAGGGCAGCCAGAACCGTTCATCTAGAGCATATCTAATTCAGTGGCAGCAGGTTCCCCATGCTACACAGGCAGTGTGGTTCTCAAGTGTGCCGGTGTAATTCTGCCCTGCGCTGGGAGGATCTTACCTGTGGCATTTTGGGGACACAGGGCCATGAACGTGTGACACAATGTGCAAGACAGGTCCATGCCCCAAAGCCTATGGGTCTCCTCTCCCATGGCTGTCCCTGAAAGGTTTGCGTCTCCTGAGCACTCACAGGTACACTAAAAAAACAGGGGTCTGTCATCCACCCAGAGAGCACTCTCTGGGGAACTCCCCATGGCCAACCCCCAATGATCTAGGCCTGTTCCGGAATCTGAGCTGTTGGCATTGCAAGCAGTGACCCTACCAGTGCACCAGCCCCAAAGTGTAACCATGAAGTTTAATAATTTTATTGTACACAGCCCTCCCCCCAATCTATTTCTGTTGAAAATACTTTTGGAGGCAGGGTACGGAGACTGAGGCAGAGTGAATTTCATACCAGATGATTACAGGTGGTTCCATGTACGTTACTGAACATAACAAATGCAACATAAATTATGACATACTTGCCTGGATCTTGTTAGCTGCTCTTTCATGTACACATTCAATAATGTTGGGAGGATTTTGGGACATTCAGAACAGATGTACATATTCAGTTATGCAGTAACCTCACAATCTCAGTATTTGAGATAGATGCCATCAGGTACAGACTTTTTTTTAACTACCTCCCCTGCTTCTGTACCCAGAATGTGGTAGATTTAGCTATGCCAGGCTGGGCCTTTTATATATTTCTTGTTTGTAATGTTTGACTAAGAAAGGTTTGCTGATCTGGGACAGCTCTTTTCCAGGTGCATCCTGGGTAGGGGATTACACTACCAGTCAAAAGTTTTAGAACACCCCCATTTTTCCAGTTTTTATTGAAATTTACGCAGGTTAATGTCTCAATGTACTCTGAAATTAAAGCATAGAACAAATAAACAATTGGAGATAAAAAAGAAATCATAGAATCATTTTGTTTAACAAAATTTAATCTAAATTTTTGACTCCAAGTAGCAGCCACCTTTTGCAGATATACTGCAACCGCCGAACACACTCGTGGCATTCTTCCTACAATGGACATCAAATATTGTTCGGAAGTTCTTCCCAACACTGTTGCAGAAGTTCCCACAAATGTGTTGCACTTGTAGGTTGCTTTGCTTTCACCCTTCTGTCCAGTTCATCCCAAACCAGCTCGATGGGGTTTAAGTCTGGAGACTGTGCTGGCCATTCCATGATTTGAAGCCTACCGTCTTGTTCTTTTCCTCGAGGTAGTTCTGACATAGCCTGGAGGTTGTTTGGTCATTATCTTGCTGTAGGATGAACCCCTGACCAACTAGGCGAGACCAGAGGGTATTGCATGGCGCTGCAAAATGCTGTGGTAGCCCTTTGGTTCAGGGTGCCAGTCACCTCTGGTGTTGTCCTGTGAGCCGCCTATCACGCAAGCTGTTGACTCTCAGAAACTTGTCTTCTGATTCTGTTGTGGCTTTGGGTCTGCTAGACCTCTTCCTGTCAGAGTTTCCTCCAGTTTCCAAGTGCCTTTGATGGTGTAGGAAACTGTACCACTGACACCTTGGCTTTCTTTGCAATTCTCTACAGCAGTTTTTGCTAACCTAAACTTTTTTTTTAACCTCTAGCAGTTTCACGCTTACCTTTGTACCATTTCAGGTTATTCACCGGACTTGAATTGCTTAAATTTCAATAAAAACTGGAAAATTGGGGGTGTTCTAAAACTTTTGACCGGTAGTGTACATGGACCCGTTTTACTGACAGGGGCAATGAATGATCACCAAGACACCAGGGAAAAATCTCTATTTCTTATGATGAGTGCCATCGGATTTTTAACTTCTACCTGGATTGCCACCAGAGATGGGCAAAAGGAACCTCAGAATAACATCTCATCTGAAGGACAGCACTCCAATACTGCAGCCACCTCCTAGCACTGCACTACAATGTCAGTATTATTAGCGCAAGCTCCTGGTGTGGAATTAAACCCATGAATTTCCACCTTTTGGTCCCAGAGGCAAGTGTGCATCCTAGTGACCTGCTAACAATTTTGCAATTTTTATTGGCTATGTTCTGTCACAGGAACCTACCCTTAGATCCTCAGGTCCCAAAACTTCCAGGTTCAGATAAAGCCACTTACATGGAGGACAAGAATTACACAAAAACGGTCTAGCCTGGACAGGAAAGGTGGTATCATGGGCTGTTGAATACATGCCATTAGCAAACTTACAAGTGCAAGTAAAACCTTTTTTTTTCGGTCTAACCCAATTAATTCTACAGCCATGGTCTATGGTGTCTAGGAAGCGGAAGCTAGAACTCCAAAAGAGAAGGACTCTTAGGCTCTGTCCACACGTACATGGATTGAAATGTAATGTTTTCAAGAATGTTACAGCACTTACTGCGTTTCTGCATCCACATGTAACCGCTACTTTCCCAAGTCTGTTACAAGCGCCCGTACACACACCACATTCATTTCAGGCATCCATTTTTACTCTTGCCTACTCCCAAATGTGCGCAAGGCTCCACATCCCTATTTCATTCTGGGGAGTTATGGGTGTCAGAAGGACCAACATGGTGGAGATCAAACACGGACGCCCATAATCTGATCCATTTTTATGTTAAAACGTTTTTAAAATCATGCTTAAACCCTAATCATATCAGGGTTTAAGCACGGTTTTATAGCACGGTTCTATACCATGTTTGGTGTGTACAGGAAGCGTGTTTTCGGCTGATTAAACCGTTACGACTGCCTGTAACGGTTTAAAACGGCTAGTGTGGACAGGGCCTTAAAGACAGAGGGCCCAATCAGCATCACTGCAGGAAGATGCTGCAGATTTTCATAAATAGTAGATGAGAGGGCAAGCAGCAGCGATGATTAATGCAGGGCACTATCCAGCAGTATAGTCTGCTTGGAAGCAGAATCACTCTAAATTGATTTGGCAAAGGTCACAAATGACAGCCCTGAATGACCCATATTTGCAAAAGTCTGGTATGAGAAGCTTTGAGAAAATCAGAGGTATGTTATCCCCATCTGAGGTAGAGTCAGGAGACTGTGGCTCGATGGCAGTCAAACTGGTTGCTTGGCTGCCAGGGCCAGGAGCAGGGAATACCAAGGCTGTATTGCCCAGTCTGGTGCTACCAGAATTGTGGTAGCAGGCTGGGTTCCGAGTTTCAGGAGGACTCTGAGGATCAGTGGGAAAGGAGGGAAGGCATACAGGAACTTTCCTGTCCTCTCCAGGTGTAGAGCGTCCACTGGTACTGTGCCTAGAGCTGGAGGCCTGCAGCAGTACAGGGGTAGCTGGTGACTGAGGCTGGAGGCAAAGAGATCTATCTCTGGAGTGCTCCGCCTCCTGAAAACTATGGCCAGTACTTGTCTGTTCAGGGCCCACTCGTGGTGGCCCTGACTAATGCAGCTCAGAGCATCTACCAGCACATTGTCCTTGCCCAGCAGGTGAATGGCCGATAGCTGAATTTCCAGAGAATAGGCCAGAGACCAAAGTTTCATGGCCTCTGTGCAGAGATTTGTGGACCTTGTGCCACCCTGTTTGTTGACGTAGAACATAGTTGTGGTGTTGTCTGTTCTGATTTGGACAGAGTGGCCTTTTAGGAGAGGGGCAAAGGCTTTTATTGCCAGATAAACCACTCTTGAGTTTGAGGAGGTTTATATGGTAGGTGGACTCCTTGGCTAACCATGTCCCACTTATGGACTGGTCTGCCAGGTGTGCCCCCCATCCTAGGAGGGAGGCATCTGTAGTGAGTACTCTGGATGGTTCCCTTTGCTGGAAGGGGGACCCGTCATTGAGATTCTGAAAGTCTTTCCACCAGTCTAGGGTTTGCAGCAGCAGAGTCCTTGTGACTACAATGAGTTTTGACAGAGAGTCTTTTTTCCTGGGACCAGTGAGTCCTTAGGTGATAATGAATGTTTTTCATTTGAAATCTGACACCTGGTACCACAGCTGTGGTAGAAGCCATGTGGCCTAGAAGCCTCAGGATGAGAGCCTGCTAGGTTCTGAAGGTTGTGTGCCCTGTTTAGGGGGAGCAGATCCTTTTCCTTTCGTGTGTCCAGTTCTGACCCAATGAATTCCAGAAGCTGAACTGGCTGGAAGTGGGATTTCTGAGTACTGATTAGGAAGCCTAGGGATTCCAGGGTATTCTGCATTAATCTGAGAGAGTCTCTCAGATTAACGCAGAAGGTGTCTTCCAAAATAATAATAATAATAAGTCTCTGACCTCCTGTAGAGACTTGCCCACAATTAACCAATTGTCCAAGTAAGGGAAGACAGACGTGTCTTCTGAGATCGACTGCCACTATTGCAGGCACTTGGGCGCTGAGGAAAGGACGAAGGGCATTGCTGCAAACTGGTAATAGCCTGAAGGCAGTCTGAACCTGAGAAATTTCCTGTGGGACTGCCTGACTGAGATGTTAAAACAGGCGTCCTTTAGGTCTAGGGAAGCTAGTTAGTGCCCCTTTCGCAGAGATGGAATCTCCACAGCCAGGGTGACCATCTTCAATTTGGGATTGAAAAGATGCTTGTTTAGGTACCTGAGGTCTAAAATGGGTCGCCCATCCCTCGTTTTTTTTCTGAGTTAGGAAGTATCTGGAGTAAAAATCCTTTCCCCATTGGGAAGGAGTAACTCTCTCCACTGCTTTTGCAGACAGAAGGGATTTTACTTCTAGCTCCAACAGTAGCTTTTCTGTAGGAGTTGGAGATTTTAGTGATCTCCGACCGTGTTGAGGGGGGAATCTTTTGAACTGCAGGGAAAGTCCTTGACTTACTACCTCGAGTACCCACTTGTCTGTGGTAATGAGTTGCCAGTGGTGGAGGCAATGAGAGACAGCCTTCCTCCTATTGGGGGAGAAGAGGCAACCTGGCTTTTGTAGTCAGGAAATTAGTTTGGACTGTTAGAGGGAGGAAAGGAACCAGTCCGTCTCTGACCTCTCCTACCTTTTCCCCTGAAGTAACCTCTCACTTGAGAGTAATCCAGGGGCATTGGCATAGGGTAGAAGGCCTTGGGATAGTAGCCTCTGCCTCTGTTGCCTCTACTCTGAAACCTTTGGGGGAGTGGAGGCTTTTTCTTTTGCAGCATTGCTTTGGTAGGTGGTTTTGTATTCTTCCACCTTTTTCATATAAGCTTCAGTTTTGTCCCCAAATAATGAATTATTTTCACTGCAAAAATCCATAGCTTTGTTTTGGGCATCCTGCGAACAGTTAGTTGGTCTTAACCAGGCATGGCGCCTAAGGGAGATTGCCTGAGCTATGGCTCTGGAGGCAGTGTCATTAGTGTCCACCGCCACGTGAAACTGGTACGTTGTAGCTTCCAAGGCCATTTTCAGAGTTTTTTTTTTTTTTTTTTCGTCCTTTTGGCCTCAGCGCCCTTCCTCGGCACTTGTCCGCCTGCTGCCCCCATGCCCAGGTTTACCCCCCTGGGCAGGGCCACCAATAGGGCTTCCTACTCCCGAAGGACATAGTGGGCAAGCCCCGGATTATCCTCCGGATTGGGGCCATGAGAGAGCAGGACCCCTTCCCCTGACCTGCATCAGTGGCAGAGCAAGATGAGCCGTCACGCTGGAGCTGGCATTTGTCATGCTTTTTTTTCAGGGAGGGGGCCGGGGACATGCAATGACGTCCTGCGTCTGCCCTGCCCCCTGGTCTTGCTGGCACCAGTAGCTGCCAGCCTCTGCCAGGGGTCCGTCAAGCGCTGGGCACACACCCCACTCTCCCCCCCAGAGGAGGAGAGCAGTCCTTGGGATGCTCTATCCTACTTTCCCCGGCAGGCCCTCCAGTGACCCAGGTCCGTTCCCGAGCCTGGGTCACAAGCGGAAATCCAATCGCTGCGCCGACAGGCCGGCTCCATTTTCACAGTTTCTGCTAGGTCCTGGGCTACTTTGTATGGGGCCTGCTCGCTGACATCTAGCACAGAGTTCCAGAGAGCTTTTTGGTAATGGGCTGCATAGGCCATGTAGGTAGATAGGCAAAGTAGCAGAGAGGCTGCTGTATAAGATTTTGTCCCCATAAAATCCAGCCTCCTAGATTCCTTTTCAGGAAGCTGTGAAGAAAGGGGTGCTTTAGCCTTGTCACAAGCAGCAGCCTGCACTACCCCTCATAATCAGGGTGTGTATAAGGAATTCTACATTATGCCTCTCCAATTGGTATGTTTTCTCAATTTTCTTGTTCACTCCCAAAATGGAAGTGGGATTTTCCAGTACTTTAAAAGTTGTTCTGCGAAGCGATTTATGTATGGGTAAAAGCTACTTTTTGGAAGGAGGGAGACCCATCATATCTAAAAGGTCTTCCCTTCCTAAGCCAACCCATTGGCGCAGTGGTTGAAGTTCCGCTTGGCCTTGGCTGACCCGGTTCGGGAGCGGACCTGGGTCATTGAATCGGCCAGGGGAAGGATCAGTATCCATGGACTGCTCTCCTTCTCCGGGGAGGATGCGTGTGTGACCGGTGCTTGATGGACCACTGGTGAAGGCCGGGGGTACCACAGTGACCGGCACCAACAAGACTGAGGGGTGGGACGGACGCTGGGATCACTGCACATTCCCACCCCTGCTTACAGGGGAGAAAACCTAGCTGCCGGCTGCCCTAGATGAAACCAGCCCTCGGCTTCAATCAGCCTCCAGGACAGCCTCCTTGACCAATCCCGTTGTCTGCAGTGCCGTAGCCCCGCCCTGGGGGTAAGCCGGGGGTATCAAGGGGTGCGCGTCCAATATGGAGGTGGAAGCGAGGGTCCATTACCTGGCTGAGGTACTGGGTGGTTGGCGACTGCAAAAAGTATAATAAAAAAAAAAAAAAAAAGAAGTCTTCTGTTCCTCCACCTCCTGGTCAGTGATCTCTATCTCTTGAATAGTGAGATCCAGAGTGTCCACCATATGCTGGATAAAGGTATAGTGAGGAAAAATCCTCCTGGCCATTAGAGGGAGAGCCAAACCCTTGGTCAGGGGGTACCCCGGGTTCTAAGGGTTCATCCCCTAATTCATCATCATCATCCTCATAGTTAAAACCCTGGGCATGTCCAGGATCTGATGTGTGAGAGGAAGTAGGGTCAAGAGGGACATTAAAGATACTGCCCATAGCCTACCGTTTGGTACAGAAGTCAAGCCTTAGCAAACTCTTCATCAGAGGGCATAGTTTTTTGTGTCACTGGGATCTCCCTTTTCTTTTCAGCGGGAGGGTCAGTGATGTTTTTCTTTCTGTTTCTTTTTAGCAGGCACTTCATCAGAAACCTGCTCATTATGTCTCTTTTTGTCTTGGTCAGAATTATTTTTTTTCTGTTTTATTCTGAAGTAAGTCTTTATCAGACTTTCCTTTAGTTTTATGTGAGGATGACCCTTCTTCAGAATTTTTACTGGAAGGGAAAGCAGACTGAGAAGCCACATTTACCAACCTTTTCTGTTTTACAGCAAAATTCACAGTTATGGACTGGACCCAAACAGCTTAAACACAGGTTGTGGCCATCTGCCTTGGCTACTATAGCACACTTGATACCATTTTTAAAACTAGAAGGTCCAGTTCTCCTTTTAGGTCTATCTCACATGCCAAATCGTCAGAAGACCTTGAAAAACTGTTCCCAACTGGGAAAAGAAATGCGGTCGGTTCCCAGGCCCTATGAAACTGCGGAACTCACTGTACCTACTAGCTCCGTATGAAGTTCGAACCATCCATTGATTCTCCTGATACAAAATGGCCGCCCAGGGAATAATGAGTTGTTGGTTCCAAAAAGGCACTAAAAAATGAGGAGGTTTAATCTTAAATCATTGTTCTGATAAAAAAGGGAACTGTGAAGTAAAATAAGAAAAGCGGTTAATTTTAAAAAAGCATTAAAAAATTTACCTCAGGAAGAGAGGGAACTGCGTCAAAAACTCCTGAGGTGAAAAAAACTTGTGGTTTCTGGGATCTGAAGGAACTGGATAAAAAACGCAAAACTAGAAAAATACCTCCCAAAACACTAAGGCAGCACAATACAATAGTCCTAACTTCTGAAAGAAATTGTCTTCTTCAAGAGAAGTTAAGAAGAGAGAACTCAAGAGGCAATGTTGTCCAGTTAGCAGAGAAATGAATCTGACTAACCTCCTCTAGCTCAGGCAACACTCCCTCTTCTGCTCTCTGATTGGCTGATGCCAAAAATCATTAGTATAAACTATTCCTCCGGGGCAGCTGAACCCAGCTGGCATACTGCACCTGTCAAGCATACTGAAGAATTCCTGGGGTGAGAAACACATTCATGCAACAGGAGTGGAGATAAATCCAATCTGATAAAAGATTTATATACCTAGTAGGTTTGTCATCAAGTGAACCCCTCAGGTAGCCGGCCAGAACTACTTCCTACCTAGGTTCCCATTTTTTACACTTGAAAAACCCACACAGATGACCCTCAAAAACCAGCAGCCTGTCATTTTGCAGCTTCTACTGGCAAAATAGTAAAACGCACCCCTGCCCACCTGCTACATTACCGGTTCAGCTCTCAGAATCTCCGCAGTCTCTCTCCTTCCGACTCTAGCAAAACCCTGCTCTGCTATGCATAGCACAGAGCAAATATACAACCCTGCAACGCTTTGCTGCTGTAGCTGTCCCTTCAAATCACTCCTTTCCTGGGCTTACATGCAAACTGGACACTAAATGCAGGATCAACCAGATAAATTAATCTTTGGGGGACAGAAACCAGAACAGCTCCTCAAACTTTCACTAAGCAAGAAATGGACCACCATGTTTGCCAAGCTTCTCAGCCCTCACACTCAAACAAAATCCTAGTCAATGCAGCAGTACGCCTCAAACAGACGCACGTACTAGCCCTAGCAAAAGTGCTGGTACAACCCACTTCAAACAACGCTCCAACACACAGCACTTCACAAAAAAAAAAAAAATCCTATATATTTTATTAATGAAAACCTCCAAACTAAAACAAAAAAATATCAAAACTGCACCAAAAAATGGAATCCCTGTTGCATAAATGGAATATGCAATGGGCAACTCATAGAAACATACAATTTGATGGCAGATAAGGACCGCTTGGCCCACCTAGTCTGCCCATTTCCCTACCTAACAGATAAGCTGCAGATCCTAGTTAACCAACAGCCTACTTCCTCCTACCCCCCGCTAGAATTGCCTTATGTCTGTCCCATGAATTCTTGAATTCCCCCACTGTTTTTGACTCTACAACCTCCTCAGGAAGGCCGCCCAAGAATCTACAACCTTCTGTGAAGAAATACTTCTCACATTACCTCTGAGACGCCCTCATCTTTACATTGTGCTCCTTGTTCTTGCACATCTCTTTTTCTGAAAGATGCTACGCTTTTGGACTTTGTTGATTCCCTTGAGGTATCTGAAAGTTTCTATCATGTCCCCTTTCTCCCTCCTTTCCTTGAGGCTATACATCTTAAGCTCCATTAGTCTTTCTTCATATGTCTTTTGGTGCAGACCCAGCAACATTTTGGTTGCCCTCCTCTGGACAGCCTCCACCCTGTCTGTGTCTTTGCGGAGATGGGGTCTCCAGAACTGTACACAGTACTCCAGATGTGGTCTTACCAACTGTCTGTACAAAGGGCCAGCAACTTCCTGTTTTCTACTGGTGATGCCTCTCCCTATGCATCCCAGTATCCCCCCAGCCCTCCTGCCTTCCTTCTCACATTGCTGGCCCACCTTTAGGTCATCTGATATGACTACCCTCAGGTCCCTTTCCATTTTTATTGCTGTCAGTATCTCAACCCCCATTGTGTACTCTTCCCCTGGGTTTTTGTTTCCCAGGTGCATTACTTTGCACTTCTTTGTGTTGAATCTAAGCTGCCATACATTTGACCATTCCTCCAACCGTGCCAAGTCCCTTTTCATCCTTTCCACCTCACTTTGCGTATCAACCCTGTTGCAGATCTTTGTGTCATCTGCAAAGAGACATACTTTCCCTTCCAGTCCTTCTGCAATGTCACTTATAAAGACATTAAAATGGACCGGCTCCAGTACTGAACCCTGCGGTACCCCACTAGTAACCCCCCTTTCTTCACTGTGGACTCCATTTACTATTACTCGCTGCGTCCTGTTGTCCAGCCAATGTTGTACCAGGCTACCACCGTGGGACCCACTCCCAGGTTGGCTAATTTGTTTATTAATCTTTTGTGTGGGACTGTGTCAAATGCCTTGCTAAAGTCTAGGTAGGCCATGTCCACAGCCCTTCCCTGATCTACTACTTTGGTCACCCAGTCAAAGAAATCAATTAGATTTGTCTGACATGACCTTCCCACTGTGAATCCATGCTGCCTTGGGTCCTGTGTCCCCTTGGCTTCTAGATACTCAACAATTCTTTCCTTCAGAAGTGATTCCATCATTTTCCCTACCACTGAGGTCAAACTGACAGGTCTGTAGTTTCCTGCTTCTGCCTTGCTCCCACTTTTGTGAAGGAGAATCACATCTGCCCTCCTCCAGTCCTCGGGTACCACCCCATCCTCCCATGATTTACTAAAAAGGGTAGTCAGTGGTGTTACTAGTTCTTCCAGAATTCTGGGGTGAATCCAATCAGACCCCATTGCTTTATCCACCTTCAGTTTTAAGAGTTCTTTCAGAACCCTTTCTTCTGTGAAGGACTAATATCAACCCCCCATCCAGAATGCTTCTATTGACTGGATTAGGTATCTCCCCCTGCTTTTCCAATGTGAATACTGAGCAGAAGTATTTGTTCAGTATCCCTGCTTTTTCACTGTCGCCCTCTGCCCAACCACCGTCCTCTTTATTCAGCCTCAGTATCCCTGCCTTAGTTTTTCTTTGCTCCCTAATGTACATATAAAAGGTTTTATCCCCCTTCTTAACAGAGTTGGCTATCTTTTCCTCAGTTTGGGCCTTTGCTATTCTGACTGCCTCCCCGCTCCTTCTGCTTTAACTGGTACAGTTCTCTGTCCTGTCCCTTCTGTGTTTCCTTATACTTCCTGAATGCTATCTTTTTCTCCCTTACCTTCCCCGACACTTCTTTTGAGAACCATAGTGTTTTTTTCTTTCGATTTGATTTGTTTATTTGATTCACACAAAGGCTTGTTGCCTCTGTGATGGCAGTTTTGATGTTTCTCCATTGTTACTCCACCCCACCTTCTTGCCTGTTTGCTAGTGCTTTTCTGAGGCACTCTCCTATTTTGACAAAATCAGCCCTCCCGAAGTCCAGTACCTTCACTTTTGTATGGCTTGACTCTACAGCTAAGTTTATCGTGAACTACACTGTTTGGTGGTCGCTTGTTCCCAGATGGCTACCCACTTCAAGATCGGAGATTCTCTCTCTGTCTCCATTTGAGAGTACCAGGTTAAAGATTGCTCCCTCCCAAGTGGGTTCCAAAAACTAGCTGTCTGAGGCATGCCCCCTGTAGGGCATCGAGAATGGCTCTGCTCTTGGATGTGGCTGCAGCAAAGGTGCTCCAGTTAACATCTGGCAAATTCAGGTCCCCCATCAGCAATATCTCCCCTTTCTCTGCCATCCCAAGGATACCATCTATCATTTCCTTGTCCATTTCTTCCCCCTGAGACGGGGGTCTGTATACAACCCCTGTGCGGATTGTGGAGCCATTTCTAGTCTCCAGGGTGACCCACAGTGCCTCTTCTCCTCCCTGTTTACCCTTTAGTTCTGTTGCTTTGATCCCATCCCATACATAGAGAGCTATTCCTCCTCCTCTTCTTCCCTCCTGTAGATTGTGTACCCTGGTATGCTGACATTCCAGTCATGGTTCTCTGTGTACCATGTTTCTGTGACTGCTACGATATCCAGGCATCCCTCTTCCATCAAGGCCACCATTTCGGGGAGCTTTTTACCTAGACTACGGGCATTGGAACTCATTACCCTCCAGTTTTTTATGGCCTTATTTCTTTTTGCCACATCTCTGTCCTTACTGCCTTTGTCTTTTTCTCCATTTTCCCCTAGCCTTCTCCCTATAGACTGCTCTAGCTTGGTGTTTACCTCACTAACTACCCTGATTTCTTTTTTTTTTTTTGGGGGGGGCGCTATGATTTCCCTTCTCCTTTTCACTGTCTCCCTCCTTGGCTAGTTTAAATGCTTGCCAATGAAGCAATCAAACCTATCACCTAGGATCCTGGTTCTCCTCCTGGATAGATGCAGACCATCGCTCTTGTACAGGCCTGCATCCCTCCAGGTGGAGCCCCAGTCCCCAATGAAGCCAAATCCCTGGGCTCTGCACCAGTTTTTCAACCAGTCATTGAATCCCATGGTGCGGAGTACGCTACCCTTTATCAATGCCATAGACACGTAGCACTTCCCAGGGTTTTATTTAACTCTAAAAATTGATTAGCATTTTGCTCATAAAAGTGCTAAAACATTGTGAAAATGCATAGCACCTGCCTCACTGTGTTTAACAAACATAACACTTCTAGAAAACCTATATAAATACTTTCTGAACAGTTAGTATTGTCCCAAGGAAAAAAACTGCTAATCAATTATTTACAACCCTGCTTCTGAGAAAGTTACCGTGTGTGCTACTTGTCTAAGGCCCTTCCCCAACTCCACAAACTCCTGTTGCACTGCTCTGATCCCATTCTCAGCCTACGTCATACGTCATACGTGGATAATGACATCCAGCTCACTCCCCCTTGTAGCTGCTCCCATGATCCTGAGGATTCGTTTCCTGTCCCTCCAAGCCATGGTGCCGGGCAGGCACCATACCTCCCTTTCTCCTCCCTCCCCCACCTATGCCATCCAGAAAATCAACTACAACTCTGACCCTCCACCCCGGGAAGTGCCTTCCTTCCTTTCAGATACCTATCTCACAGAGGTTAAGTAACAGGTCTAGTCACAAATGACTGCAACTATCTCCCAGCTACAGTTCCTCCCTGGCAAATTAAAGTTAAACTAAGAAAAGTCAACCCCAAAAACAGAATCAATACTAGTTACTTACACAGGTCCAAAAAGTAATAATTCAATTCAGTGTAGTCTAGAAAATAACCTCCTTGATTTAAGGAAGCTTTGGCTGCTTTCTCTCTCTCTCTCTCTCTGTCTCAGCAGACAGAGACCACAAACAACTCCTGTTTTAAATCCACAGTTCAACGAGGCCCCTTTCAGCTCCTCCCCTTAACAGACACCTATTCACAAAGGTTAAGCAACAGGTCTAGTCACAAATGACTGCAAATATCTCCCAGCTACAGTTCCTCTCTGGCAAATTAAAGTTAAACTAAGAAAAGTCAACCCCCAAAACAGAATTAATGCTAGTTACTTACACAGGTCCAAAAAGTAATAATTCAATTCAGTGTAGTCTAGAAAATAACCTCCTTGATTAAAGGAAGCTTTGGCTGCCCCCCCCCCAGTAATTTGACACTGAACACCTCACTCGTGGTTTACACCACTCGTGAGGTTACCTGAGGTCAAACTGCTTGTGACCCCATAAATCATTTATTTAACTCATCCCCAATGCACATCTCTTTATTTATGCAACAGGCGTGGACACAAAAATCATTACATAAATGCAGTTATTTGAGCTACTGTGTGCTTAAATTTCATTTATGTACACAGTAGATATGTCATCAAAATTTATGTATACATTAGGTACGTTACTTGACCCCCCCCCCCCGGGGCACTACTTCCAAAACTTTACTTTCCATCTACACGGTACAGTTCAACAGCAACCAACAGAACCAAATACCCACAGATTAAAAAAAAAATATATATATATATATATTCATTTACAAAGCCCTGTCATTTGCCGCCTCATATAGTGGTTGAACACTAAAGAGCAGTTTAATACTGCTCATACATTTATCTGTAATGGTTTCTGTTGGCACTCCAGACTCTGTTCTCCGCTGTGCAGGCATGCCTGCTTGACCTGCTACCTCCCCCTCGCCTCAGACAAGACTCTCTCTCATGATAAAATTGCTACCATTTTTGTTCAAAAGTACCTTTTATGAAACTCTGTCCAGTCCCGGGTTCCTCTCCGAATTAGTGTTTCCTTCGTTTAGCAGCTCCAAATGTTGCCTACCTCCCCATGTGCTCCCCCGCCTGCTCCTGTGCCTTCTAAAATCTTCTTAAATCAGTGTCAGTGGTTCAGCAGGATGCACACGCGCCTCTGAGGCCGGAAGATCAGAAGGCTGTGGGTTCTATCCCCACACCAGGCACTTGGGTTAAATCCCAATACTGAAACTGTAGTGCAGCATGAGGAGGGGTGCTGCACTCCTGAGGTGCCGTCTTTTGGATGAGATGTTAAACCGAGGTCCCATCTGTTTGTTCTGGTGGTAGTTCAGGTGAATGTTAAAAGAGCACACGTCACTTCTGGAAAAGAGTAGGGGAATTTCCCCAGTGTCCTGGCCAAATTTCCCCCATTCACTAAAAATACTACCAACAGCTTAATCAGGTTTAATTCAGGTTGGCATCCATCTGTATCCCCCTCCCTGAGACTGAAAATAGGCAGAACTGTCTATTCCTTCTTTCCCAGTCAACAAAAACTAAATAAATAAATAAAAATCCTGTAGTTTTAAAAAATGCTGTCATACCGCTGTAAACATCGCTCAATGCCTCCCTAAGGACTGCCGCAATGTTTGGATGAAAATTTTCAGAAAGCTGCTAACTCCTCCAATCAGCAGCAATGTCCCATGTCAATGTCAGCTGGACAACGTGCTGTCCACGCCAACAGCCAGGCCAACAGAGCTCCGCAAAAGCAGAGCAGCACAAAAGAGACCACCAGACTTTTAATTATTAAAAAACACACATGGCCCCTGACTACTGCATAAATGAAATATGCAACAGCATACCTCTCAACTGTCCCTGATTTTCAGAGACGTCCCTGATTTTGTCTCAATTTTCCTTTGTCCCTCCTAAAATTTGTGTTTTCGTGACGGAACAGTGGGGATTAAAATCACAAAATAATGTCAAACGTTAACATTACAGACTTGTTCTTCTTCAGAAAATGCATCTTAACACAAATTCCCTTCTTCTATCAGCTTTTGAGTACATAGTATCGATTTTTAAGATGTGTCCCTGATTTTGGGTCTTTGTCCCTGATGTTTTTAAGCCTTATCCCTGATTCATGAGGCAAGAGGTTGAGAGGTATGCGCAACAGGGACCGTGTGGAATAAATGATTTATTTCCAGACAAACTGTTTGACCTTGGGCACATCACTTGTGGCTTATTCAACTTGTGAGGCAACCCAAGGTCAAACAGCTCTTGTGAAAATAAATCATTTATTCCACAGGTCCCTGTTGAGTATCCCTTATTTATACAACATACAGCAAACTTAAAATGTCTAAATAAAAATGTTATCTTGGCGCATAGCACCCTGATTAACCAGATAAATGTTTGATTTACCTAGTTGGGTACGTCACTGCATTTATCTTCACAGTACGGCTCGTCACACACGCGTGCTGACCTAGACCAGAGCTTACCACATGCACTAAGAAAGGAAAAAAACAACATGGAGGCTGTTTACATTTTAAACGGCAAAATAAAAATGTGGTATGTTGTATAAACCGCACATGTGATGGGTCGTTACGAGACATCACTTAACTTTATTCATGGTTGCTGACCTCTTGTACCCTCATTCATGGCTTGGCTATTCGTGAGAGTCAAAGGGTTACTAGACAATCGTGAAGAAAAAATTATATCTCATAGCCACCTGTCACATATCCCTTATTTATCAGAGACTATTTATCACCTATGGTGTTGTATAAATGCAGAATGCACCCCTTGTGCATAAATTATAATTAACCTGTGTGGCTCCAGGTTGTGCACTGAGAAAGACAGTGTGTATGGGAAACCCTGAGTTCCAGTTGTTGTGGAAGCCCAACCTGTAGAGCAGTGGAACAGAATGCTGAGCAGGCCAGGGTTCAAATCCTAGCTAGGGCACGTAATTTCTTAAATGTCTTGGCTTAGCTGGGATAAGTAATTTCTTAAACTGGATTTCAAATATATGCACTTCAAACCACTTGTAAATAAACAGACTGGCGGGATCCGGAAGGGGAGGTGAGGATACCCTGGTTGCAGAGCTTTGTTTCCTGCCTGACGCTCCGCTACAGGAAGGGCATCCCAGCTGTGTTTTGGCCTTATGACCAGCTTCAGGAGAGAGAAATATAATTTACTCCATCATTCTGTCCTTCACAACGACTTCCCTGACTTTGCCAAGCACTGATGCTAGGCTGGCTGGCTGGCCTGTAGTTGCACAAACCTGACCTTGCCCCATTCCTGATGATGGGGTCCATACTGTCCACTTTCTAGTCCTCTGCCACCACACTTGTCTGGACAGACTCATGAAACTTGATGCAAAAGCAGCCCCAGCAATTGTTCACTTAGCTTCACGATGACCCTGTGGCACATTCTGTATGTGGCTTGATCTTTAGGTAGTCAGCTACCGCAGGTCTCACAAGTTTTTTTTCCAGCAGAGTTTGGCAATTTGCCCATCTATTGCTTGCCTTTATCTCAAACACTATAGCCATTTTTCCTCCCTTTATAGTACATATCAAGTTCAGTCTTCAAGTTTGCCATGTTTTCGCAACCCGCCACTCCAGTGGCAGGCCATTCCAAAATGACACCACCCTTTGAATAAACCACATTCCTCTTTTTTGATATTGATTCAAATCACCCTTCAGCTGGAGTATATGTGACCTAGTATCATGTCGTAGATTTCTTGTGTCCAACCCTATAAAATCCCATAGGTCATAGCTGTTAAAAGCTCCATAAACTAAACACAAGTGCCCTCTCAAACTACGATACTTCAGGGTATGTAGTCCTAGTTTGTCTAACCTCTCCTTACACCCCAGATTTTGCATTCCTGCTAATATCCTGGTCACTCTACGCTGAACCCCCTCCAAGGTTTTTATCTCTGTCTTAGAATATGGCACCCAAAATTGGGTGCAATCATCCAAATGTGGCCTCACCAGTGAAGTGTACAGTGTGAGTATCAACTTTTTTGTTATTTATATGTTTTTGAATGCAGCCCAGTATACATAAAGATTTTTTGGTGGTCAGCCAACAGTGTTTTCAAAAAATCAAATGATCAGTTACAGTAACTCCCAGGTCCTCCTTCTCTGTTATTTCTCTCAACACCTGTCCTTTCAGTGCATATGTTGTTTTTTTATTGTTCCTCCCCAACTGCATTACTGAACATTTATCTACATTAAATTCTAGTTTATGTTGTTGGTCTGCTGTTCAAGTTTAGTAAGTTCTGCCTTAAGATTTTCAATTTCAGAGGTGTTCTTGACCACCAAACCTATTTTGATGTCGGCAGATTTTGACAACCAAACTCCCTCATTGCTAGTCACAGATGTCACATAAATGTTGAATAAACATGTCTCCAGTACTTATCCCTGTGGCACCTTACTGGTAACTGCTAACCTTTTCCCCTTGTAATGCTACTTGTTCTCTATCAGTGAGCTAGGAATCAATCCAGGCAACCAATCTTGTGTTTAAACCCATGTTTCTTCATTTTTTAATCAGTACGGTATGTGGTGCCATGTCAAAGGCCTTACTATAATTGAGGAAGATAACATCCACTGGGTTTTCTTGAGCCAAAGCCTTGCTGACTCTATCAAAAAGGTTTATTAGGTTGGTCTGACATGATCTGCACTTTGCAAAGCCATGTTGTGTGGTATCTGTCAAGTTGTTTGTGGTAGTGAAATTCTCGGTTTCATCTTTCACTATTTTTTCTAATACTTTACCCAAGACTGAGGTCAGGCTAATGGGGCTACAGTTTTAATAATCGGACTTACTCCCTTTTTTGTAACTAGGAATAGCTGTTTTTCTCCAGCAAGAAACTACATCACCACTGTCCAAAGAAGACTGAAAAATTTTAGTTACTGGACCAGCTAATTCGTCTGCCAGTTCTTTATTCTAGGAAGCAGTCCATCAGGGTCAGGTGCCTTATTTAGGCTGATCTATCTCAATCTAGTTATATTATCTTCCTTGCCCATATTCTTAACTGTCTCCCTTGGCAAGAAAATTACATACTTACTCCTAAAAACTGTGAAAAAATAATTATTTTACATTTCTACCATCTGTTTTTCATCTGTAACCAGATTTACTTATTTCGTCCACTAGAGGTTCCACTTGTGAGGCACTGTTCTTCTTATAATTAATATGATCATAAAAGGATTTATAATTATCCTTAACCTTGGTTGCTAACTGAAGTTCATGTTCTCTTTTTGCTTTCCTTACATATTTCTTACATTCTTTAGTTCTTTCCTTGTAAATATATGACGTTCCTCCTTTTATTCCCCTCCCATTTTAAGGGCATAATCTCCTACTTCACTTTCCTCCACCCATTTATGTACTGGTAGAAGGCGTTGGTGTTGTTCTCCACAGCTCCTACTGTTATTCTGACTTCCAGCCTTAATTCTAGTCTTGACAAGGCCTTCAACACCGTCCTGCACAGGAGACTGCTAAACAAATTGGGGAGCCTGGGACTGGATCTTACGGTAGTAAAGTGGGTTGGGAACTGGCTAAGGAACAGGACTCAGAGGGTGGTGGTAAATGGCATGAAATCTGAGGAGAGGGAGGGGTCCAGCGGGGTGCCACAGGGGTTGAAGCTTGGGCCAGTCCTATTCAATGTCTTCATTAGCGACATTGCAGAGCATCTGGAGGGAAAGGTATGCCTCTTCGTAGATGACACCAAGATCTGTAACAGAGTGGACACACCGGAAGGGGTGGAAAGAATGAGAATGGACCTACGCCTATTAGAGGAGTGGTCGGGTGTCTGGCAGTTGAGTTTCAATGCTAAAAAGTGCAAGATCATGCACCTGGGTCACAGGAATCCAAGGGAGGAGTACAGGATGGGTGGGGAAATTCTGGCCACAAGTCAGGAGAGACACCTGGGAGTTATCATATCTGATGACCTGAAGGTGACCAAACAGGGTGAAAGAGGCGGGGAGAGCAAACAATGTTGGGGTACATAGGGAGGGGCAAAACAAGCAGGAGGAAAGAGATGGTGATGCCACTGTACAGACAGATCAGTGGTGAGACCTCAGCTGGAGTACTGTGTCCAGTTCTGGAGACCACATCTGCGGAAGGACACTGACAAAAGAGAGGCAGTACAGAGAAGGGCAACAAAGATGGTACATGGACTGCACCAGAAGCCCTACAAGGAAAGACTTAAGGACCTTAATATCTATTCACTGGAGGAAAGAAGGGAGAGGGGAAATATGATAGAGACTTTCAAATACCTTAGGGGAATAAACAGGGTACAGATGGAAAGCACCTGAGAAAGGCCATCTGTTAACCTGTTCTGACCTGCTCCCCTCCAATTATACCCCTCTCTACTGTCCCAATTCCCTCTTATTTCTTCCCTCAATGCCCTATTTAAGCACCTGTCCCCTCCACTCCCCCCCTTTTTTACGCTGTCCAACACTGCCCTCCCCCCTTACGCACCCCTCACTGTGCTTCCTCTGTCTCTTACTTACTTGCACCAATGGCTGCTCTTGTCCTCACTACTGACCAGGCGTTTGCCAGGACTATAGTTAAACGTGTTGTATATTACTCCCCTACCTTACTGTATCACACTGTTGTTGAATGCTTACAGAGGACCGTCACCAGTCCTTTTGACTTTCATGCATAAATTACCCCTTCTTGCATTAATTCTCGAATTGTATTTCATTACTGTCTGCTGCAGTTAGTTTTTGCATTCTGAGCTGCTAAAAACTGCAGGGTGTACCAGAGCTTCTATAGCAAGCCTGGTGTTGCTGTGGGCCCAGGGTTGTACTGCTGACATCACTGTAGGGCACAGTCAATTTCACAAAAAAAAAATAAAAAAAAATAACATACTGACAAGGCATCTGGATTTTGGCATAATGCATTGCTAACGGGGTGTCTTGGGGTAGGGGGAACATAGTATGTACACAGATTACTGGTAGGTTTCCCTTGCAACATTGTTGCAACTGCATGGTACTGCACAGTGAGAGTTACTCCTCTACCCTATAGTGATGTCATCAGGAGCAAACAGCCCAGCAGCTGAACAGCAATGACAAGTGCAGCAGGGCTCAAAAACAAATCCAAATTATGGAAGGCAGAGTAAACCTTGGCCAAAAATAACAAATGCACAAACCCTTTCAGGTCTAGTATTGCATATACAGTAATGACTATAAGCTATAACTTTTTGGACCATCATGAAAGTTCCTCTCTAAGTCCTGTTATTGTATAATCTGTTTAGCTAGCGACTATTGTACTGCTCCCATTGTATGTTTTCCCACCCTTTTGACATGGAACCTTTGTAAATGAGCGGTTTCCTGCTCAACGGTACTGTAAGCCAAGACTGTAATAAATAAATACAAATATTTCAGAGAAAACTCTGCACAAGAACAAGGGGGCATGATACGAGGCTGAAAGGTGGAAGGCTCAGGGGTAATGTTAGGAAGCACGCTTTCACTGAGAGGGTGGTGGAGCCGTGAAAGAGCCTTCCAGCAGAAGTGGTGGGTGTGAAAACAATACAGGGGTTCAAGAGTGCATGGGCTAGACATAAGAGTACCCTGGAGATGTGCAGAGCAGGAGAGCCGCAGATCAAATAGAATCTGGGGTTGCAGCAGTGTGTAGGGAAACGGGAAGACTAAGTGGGCTGTATGGTCCTTATCTGCTGACAGATTCTATGTTTCTGACATGACTATACTTTCACAGGGGTAAGACATAAGGATTTTTATACTGTGCTCCCATTTTAATGGTTTATTTATTACTATGTTACTGGCTCCATTGTTAAGGGCCTTACATAAGATTTCATTACATTATTTTATGTCCAACTATGCTGGAAGAATAGTAGAAACAGTCCCACAAAATCAGGACATCATAACACGGTACAAAATTTGTGATTACCTGACTTCTTATAATCATTGGTATGCCATGACAGTGGTTCCTGATGGATGTTATGATGAAATGAATCACAGAATTTTAATTAACTATACTATCAACTTAATGGGTTTGCATGTTTACGAGGAGGATTTGTTTGCATATGTTCATTCATAGTTCCTGTATTGAGTACTCTAGTAATTGATTAATTAACCTCATAGGATGTCTAATGGACTGATGTGCTGCACACTCGAGCAGACTAGATAGACCATAAGGCCAGTATCTGCTGGCAATTTCGTATGTTCGTTAGTGTCACTTAAATGACGTCATGACAATTTGGGTATTTCAATAGAGCTATGTCTCGTCTAACCCAACCCCCTGACAAATCTCATCCAGAGCAAAGTGCCAGAGCGTTTAGAGCTGTTTACACATGGTGTTGGCATGTACTGGAAACCATTTGTTGTTTTCACTTGCAGCTATATACTGTACTATCTGTGTACGCATTGTTCTGTTTTGTTTCAGTGACAGAGAAATAAAATATTGCTTGCATGTACTATATCTCCAGTATGAGGGCCACTAATATTTTAATCTTTGCTGTGTAGGTGTTTTGCTTGTTAGTCTTGTAGTGCCTCTGTGCAGCTCTTTTGGGATCAGTTGCCTTAGGAACCAGCTGAGACGGTTGGGGGGGGGGTGCTGGATGTTCTTGGTCCCTTTCCCTTTTACTGCTGATAGGGTGATGGGGATGCACATCCCTGCACCTGCTTTGACCAGCTGCAACGAAACGCACATGTGCTATGTATTACCAGCCTCTTGCTGCTCCTCCAGATCCTTGGACACTAGGCCCTTTATCAGTGGCAATGTCAACTTTTCTAAAGTTTTGGGTCCTGGTGCCGGAGGCCCAGCTAGTCTTCCCTGTTACCAGGATGACCTCATCCCCATTTATAAGAACAAGGTCAGAGGTGGCAGCAAACCTAGTCTCCTGTTGGACATGCTGTTCTAGGAAGCAGTCCTTGGCGATGGACAAGACTTTTGTCTCAGCCCTGCTGCTGGCTTTATCAAGAGGCCAGGCAATGCCCGAGAGATTAAAGTCCCTTAGGATCACCACTGTATGCAATCTGCCTGCTCTCATAATTTGCCCAACCAACTGGGAATCATGCTCAACCTGAAGTCTCTCTGAACTTGGACATGTCCAATATGCCTCCCCTGAACGTATGTCTGAAAAAGTACTAAAATGCTTTGAGCAAGCCTCATTTTTAGTCCTGAGGGCATAAAAGGGATAAATGAACAACAAATCCAGATATGTAATCCTTGACTTTGTGGAGGAATGAGGTCTTGACTTTTGCCTTTACTTCCTGGATTTAGGAATTTTTCTGGTGGTGGCAGGAAGGGGACTAATCCATAGGTACACTGGCATTTTATGGGTAGGGAGGGTTCCTGACTGGAACTTTTACTGTATACTGTACCTCAGTGGAACAGGAACACCTTCAATCTTGTGTGCACACACCCAAGGTCATCACGTACCTTCCTGGTTCCCTTTTCTCCCCAAGTCCCTCTGTAACCTAGCGCTCTGTTATTTCGTATTAACAGGGCTAAAAATCTTTGTACTGTCTGCAAATTTCATAATGTGGGAAACCCCTTCCTTGAGGTAATTTATAAACATACTAAACAACAGTGACTGCAGCACAAAATGATGCAGTACTCAACTAGTCATCTGCCTCCAACCAAAGCAAAGAACAGTTACGCACTTACTGTAACAGTACATCTTTGACAGAATCTCTTGCACCAAGCCACACCTATGGAACTATAACCGCCAGGCACTAGAACCACATGGAAACTTTTTGCAAGCAGTCAGCTAGGGGCCTCCCACGATGATGTCCTATGTCGGCACTTCCCACATAAACATGGGCAGCCCCTTCCCTCCTCTGTTCCACGCTGCAGATCATGCTCGGAGGACCTCCTCTGAGGGAACCAGGAGATAGCTTTTGGTTCCAGCTACCAGGCGAGGCTGGAAACAGCAGGTTGATTGTCCTGGAGAAAGAGACAGTAGTTACACAGTTCTGTATCTTAAGGGGACACATGGTGGGATAGCATGGCCTGATGAAAGAGATTCTCTTGAAGATCTGCTGTTACGGCAAGTACATAACTGATCTATCTTCTTCGAGGGTATTTCTTTCATCAGGCCACACCTATGGAACGAGTAACAAGCAGTACTGGCAATAAAATAATCTGGGAGGCTGGAGCCTAAGGGCCTACGAAAGGAGGCACTTAAGTACAGTTAGGCCTAAACCTGCCCTTTTTTGAGAGCCAATGTCCAAACTGTAGTGTTTAGTGAATGTACTCCAGATGGCAGCTGCACAAATCTCTGCAGCCGAAACGTTCCTGAAACAGGCCACAGAAATAGCCATGTCTCTGGTGGAATGATCACAAACACCACCAGGAAGTTCCTTACAGTACTTACTATAGCAAAAAGTAGTAAATTTGGCCAACCATCTAGACAGGTACTGCTTAGAAAAAGGTGCACCCTCTTTCTCAGGGGAGGAGGAAACAAAAAGCTGTGAGGACTTCCTGCAGTCTTTTGTGCAGTGTATATAGTATCTGAGTATTCTATGTACATGTGAAGTATACAGCAATGCTTCCCCTGGATTGGCATGCTCAGGAAAATAAACTGTAAGGTGGATAGTTTGATTTAAAGTAAACTCAGACACCACCTTAGGAAGAAACTTAGGATTGGTACAAAAAGACACCCTGTCTTCCTGGAAAATCAAATAAGGAAGCTCACACGTTACAGCCTGAAGCGCTGAAATACTTCGAGCAGAGGTAATAGCAACTAAAATTAAACGCTTTCCAAGAAAGGAAGTGTAGGCCACAAGTCGCAGCAAGTTAAAAGCGAGACGAAGTAAGCTTCTCTAACACAAAATTCAGGTCCTAGGCTGGGACTGGATTGTGGATAGGAGGCATCAAAGGCAGAATGCCTCTCAAGAACGTACAGACGACCTCCAGCTGAGCAACCATAAGACCATCAATAGGCACCTGGAAAGCTGAAATGGCAGCCAAGTGCACTTTTATAGAAGAGTATTGCAATCCTACGTCCAACAAGGACAGCAAATTAGGCCATATGGTGAGGCCCATTATTGTGTCGTTTCGTTCCAGCAAGGGGGGGCATGCACTTATTCTATGCAATTTTATGTGGCTAATAACCTGACAGACCTTGTGCTAAAAGTTCTCTGCAAGAAAACCTGCAGTTTTCTGTCATGTCACATCCAAAGTTACTTGGCTGTCTACCTATTTTCACACCATACCCATTAAAGAACTTCTGTCTATAATTTCAACAAATTTGCCTAATCTGGACCCAAGATGGCGCAAAATGATTAAAATATATCCAAAAATGTATTGAAATGATTAGTGAAAGCATCATGCAGCCTATACATGATACATAGTGGAAAATGTGTTGACAATTTTCCTCATTGATCATGCAAACAGACAATGTGCAATAAACAGCCATATCTCTATTCTGGAAAAAATTGGTGGGGCAAAACATTACACCCCCCACCCCCCCAATATATCCATCTTCGGCAATACTCACTGTTCAATATAGTAATAAATATGTTCCATTTTAACTCCATGCAAAGTATTTGGATTGTAAATGCATGACATTTTAAATTAATTTCTTCCTAAATATTCATATTAGCATGTGTTTTCATGGCAAACATCATACTTTACTTGGTGGCAGCATTGTAAAAAAAAAAAACAGCACATAAAGTCTTTACACAACCACCTTACAGGGAGGTTCTGATGTCTCAAATGATGATGAATTTAATTTCAAACAAAATGAAGACAGGGTAGGAACACAATAAAAGGTACTTGTCCCTAGCAACCACCACATTTTCCTAGCAACAACACTTGAAATTTATGGGATATTCCTAGCATAGCAATGGAATTGTCAACCATGTAAATTTTCATGAAGTGACATTAATTAGGTCTTTGTAAGATGAGCTTTTTCCATGACTTCAATGTTGTCTCCTAAATCTTTTTTTTTTCTTTTCAGCATCCAGTGTGCAAGTATTGAGCCAGCCACTTGCAGCACACAAAAAGGGACAGTGGTAAAGCTTAGAGGCTTTGGATTTGACCAGTCAACACGTGTATTCCTGCAGAACCAAGTCAACACGTGTATTCATGCAGAACCAATATGGTCAAGCTCAAGGATGGTGACGAAGACCAGGAAAGCCCTTGCCAATCATTTAAGATTCAAAAGAAATCCAGTTTTAGAACTGGTTTGCATTGTTATATGCATCTAGACTCAGGCAAGAAGTAGTGCACTAAGCCGGCCCAGTGGCACTGAGGTGCTGGATGCCATACCTTGTGCCACGACGGTGACCCAGGTTCAGGAATGGACTTGGGTCGGGAGTGGATAGAGTGTCCGGAGGACTGCTCTCCAGTCCTGGGGTGGGTTCCGGGTTATGCCCCATTCCGTAGCGGCTCCTGGTGGAGACCAGGGGCCCTACAAGCAATAGGGCTTGACGCTACACTAGGGGCAGAGTGGCTGCATGTACTGTAGAGGTGTGCTGCCAGCATTGCACATCCACGTTCTGGGGGGAAACTGTATGGAAAAAGCCTGGTGGCCTAGTGGAGGTGAAGAGGGCCTGGAGAACTGCTCACATCCCAATGCCGGACCTGCCTCCATGGGCTCCAGCTCTACTGACTCTCGCGGCTGTTCCTCTAATCACAGACGGGCCACCACAGGTGGGCGGGGGCTGGTCAAGCCATGGAGCAGAGTTGAGAGTGCCTTGTAGAAGCCCAACAGAGGAGGTTTGAGGTAGGGAGTAGAGACAGAAGTTGAGTGGTACCCTGGAGTGATGCCCTAGGTACCAGTGAATAAAGAAAGTTAAAATAAATAAATAAATACATACATACATACATACATAAGCATCCACTCAACCATTTACATGTGTCAGGTTTGATAACTACCAGGAATGTGCTCAAGCACAGTTGGACTTGCATGGTGATCGATACATTGCTGAATCATTTCAACAGCACCTGTCAAAAGAATCTGATGACATCCCCAGTGACGCAGGGTTTCACCCCACCAGCTATAGGCATTTTATAGACAAAAAACGCATACAGAATGCAAGAAAATGCTGTGCTCAGCAGTCAATATTACAGAGGAAACAGGATGGTGGACAGTCTACCTCTTTTAGCACCAGTTCCACACCTTTGCCCAGCACCAGGAAGAAACTCTGGTCAAGATCTGGCTTCCCTGTCCATATATCTGGACCTGTCCTTCCTGCCATCTGCATCATATGCAAGAAAGGGGACCAATACCTCACTGTGGCCAATAAACGCCAGAAGGATCAACTAGTCCAGGCAGAAACTATAGATGCATTAAAGTTAAAAAGAGCTGCAGAGCTGAAAGACGATCAGAATATAGTCATTCACATACAAGGAGAGGACTGTGTTTCAGTGGAAGTCTGGTACCATAAAACATGTAACACAGACTACACTATTTTTTGTGAGCAACCTGTGAGTCTGACTGGGAGTTGCACCTTTCAGCTGTCCACTTCATGATGCCCTGGATCTTCTCTTATGATCGGATGAACTACGCCAGGTATCGTCCATCATACTGGCTGGAAATGGTGAACCTGCCCACCACACACCCAGAATGTTACACAAAACTCCGTGCTTGAGGAGAGTGGACAGTCCAACGTCAAAGTGGACATGGATTCTCTTCAATTGCATGTGAACAGGCAATTGAACAAACCTGCAATAAAGATTCAAAAACAAAAGTTGGCTTGACTGGATTGACACAAAACTGTGCAGCAGTTTATCACTGGATCTTGTCACAACATGAGAGAGCAGCTATAACAAGACAGTGTGAAGTGATGGCAGGCATGACTCCAGAGGTACGAAAATGGAAAGATCTTGATAGCACAAGAATTCGAAATGATGAGGCAGCCATAATGAGCATTCTGATCACTACTGAATGCATGATCAATCCTTCCGATGCTCAGGATGGACTAGTGTGTTTAAGTTCAGGTGTTGTTTCTACCAGTGAGATTACAAATGACTTGCTAGCTGCTCAACAGAAAGGTGAAATTACACTGATAGACTGCCTGAACCAGCAACTGCTTTCTGCTACTCAGGACATTTTTTCTACCATCAAAAACCACAAACTGAAACATTCAGTGATCAAGTCAACCCAAAAACAAAAGCAACAGTAGCTGGCAAAGACGTGATTCTTCATAGTGACAAGAAACTCTTTGCAAGACTTCTTGTATTAGGTCAAAGTAGGAAAACTGATCTCAGGGGAATCTTGTCCTACTCTTTGGGAGCAGTTTCCTACCCTCTTGCTAGTGCTGCCGGTACTCTGGCAAAAACCAACAAATCAGCTCTGCTCGATCTTGTGCAATCCAAAGGTGGAGACTGCCTTGTTGACCATGTTCCAGAGAATGGTGCAATAATCTTTGATGGAATGGCTATCATCCAAGCACTACGTGATGTTCCTTCAACATCTGGTGAGCTTGCAGACACCATTTTAGTGTACATGGTTAAGCTTGCAACAAAGTACAAGTGTACTCATTTGGTCTTTGTCACAGATCAGTATCCCAATGTGAGCATAAAAATGTGGAACAGTCTCGCTGAGCAGGTGGTGGATCACAAATTATACAAATCTATGGAAAGGAGCAGAAAAACCCAGTCAGTGGAAGAAGTTTCTTTCTGATGGCAACAATCAGGAAGCACTTCAGAAATTCTTGCACACTGTGTGGAGGGATGCAGATCTGCAAGCTGTAGGCAAGGACATCACTCTCTACATAGCCCATGGAGAGGCGTGTCACTGCCTGGCTGTGCAGGACGGGTCAGTGACCATCAGTGCTGTTGATGAATTAAGATGTGACCATGAAGAATGTGACATGCAAATATTTCTTCATGTGAAACATGCTGCCAAGGAATGCCAGAATGTGATAATTAAGAGCCTAGATACAGATGTTGCAGTCACAGGCATCAGTCTGTAGTCACAACTGCCAGTTAATTTGTATTTCTTCACTGGTGTTGGGAATCAAAGCTGCATTACTGATTTGGAGAAAGTCACTTCAGCTCTAGGCCTCTAAGGTATGTACCTCCCTTACTGGACTCCACACATTCACAGGCTGTGATTCCACAAGTGCCTTCTATGGGAAAGGAAAGAGAAAGGCATTTGTTGTGGCCTCTGAGAGTGAAGAGTTCCCTGATGATTTCACAGACAATGGGAAAGACTTCACACTGCAAGTCTCAACATTCCTTGTGCTTGAGAAATTTGTGTGCCATCTGTATGGCCAAGCTTCATCACAGGATGTCAATGATGCCCAATAAAGGTGTTCTGGCCTGGCATCATCTTCATTGCCTGAGCAGAGCATGGCATCAACATGTGATGCTCTGCACCAACACAGCAAGCGGGCAAATTACCAGGCTGCTATAATGAGACATTCTCTTGTTAACAGGACAAATGCTCCTTCCCCTGTTGGCCATGGATGGCATTTAGAAAACAAGGAGCTTGCCATCACCCGGATGACAAAAAGTCCAGTACCAGATAGTATTTTGCAGGCAATACATTGCGCCTCCAAGCATGTGAAATGTCAAACAGGGAGATGTTCCTGTCTTGCTGCTGGACTATCCTGCACAGACTTGTGTAAATGTCAGAAGTGCGAGAACATGGACAAAAAAGCTGCTGAACCTGTCATTCACAATGTTAACATGTCCGACGAGAGTGACTTTGATAAGTAGGATGCTGTGATTTTCAGACTAGGAAATAAAAATGTATTTTCCTTGGGGAATAAGAACTACACTGCAAACAGCAAGACACATGATTCAAAACGAAAACTGGATTTGAATAAGAAAATAAACTCTTGATTTATATCAATAATTACTTCAACTTTTACCAATCCAGATAAGCAGTCACTTATAATTATTGGAGGAAAAAATCTCATATACAATGGGATTCTAGTAAAAAGGTTTGTGTTTTACTTTTTTCAGTGCTGTTGCTGAGGAAAATATGCTGGCTGTCATGGAAAATAGTAATATTTTAGGTATTTACATAGAAAAATGCATCAGATTATTACATTTATTATTTCATGTAGTTAGCCTGGTGTACAAACACTTTTCTTGAGGGTACATGGCAAAATACTTCAGCCTATAATGAAAGTATTGCAGAGAAAGACAAATTATGGGGATTGGGTAATACTGTGACATACAGTTACTACCAAAAGATAGATATGGTAATTTATTGCACATTATCTGTTAGACTGATCACTGTAGCACATTTTGATGCATTAAACACCCTCAAGTAGGGGGGCTAGTATTTTTAGCTCTTTAGCACATTTTAATGACAATAAATACTTAAAAGAATATTCATCAAAAATTTGCTATAATTTGCAATCTTTTTTTCTTGTGTACGACTTCTAAGTTCCCCAATGCATTCAGTCTTGCCTTTAATATACTTCCATATACATTTCAATCATTTTAAGCCAATTTGGGCCTTTACAGGGCAAGTATTAATGGAGTTGTGGACAAGAACCCTTCACTTCATCGGTATAGTGTCAAAATTGGTTGACAGCTAAGTAACTTTGGATGTGCCGTGACAGAAAACTGCAGGTTTTCTTGCGGATGACTTTTAACACAGGGTGTGTCAGGTTACTGGCTATATAAATCTGCAGAGAGTTGAGCAGTGCCCCTGTTGCCGAAACAAAACTAATTTTCTAGGCACATATCTCAGTTCACCATATGACTTAAATACTCAAGAACCTTATTTAACGGACATGTAAAAGGATCCAAGTGACGAGAAGAGGCCCACAATGCAAACTGCTTCTGCTTCATGGAATAAGTGGCTCTAGTGGAACATTTTCTGGAAGCCACCAGATCATCAGCCACCTTTTGGGACACCCCACACCTAGCAATGGCTATGTCTTCAGGAGTCACTGCATGGAGATGGAGTGACTTGAGGTCCTGATGGACCAGGGTTCCCTGTTCCTGTGATAGTAAACCCTTGTACAGGGGCAGAGGCACTGGTGGTTCCACTGCCAATTGCTGCAGTAAGGGGAACCAGATCTGAAGAGGAGCAATGAGTGTCAGTTGCTCCTTCCATTTGGAGATTAACACCCTCTGAATTAGACAGAAGGGAGGAAAGGTGTAAAAGAACCTCCACTTCCAAGAGAGGGGCAATGCATCTCACCAGAAAACTCCAGGCCCTAGAACGAGCTGGCAGGAAAGCGGCAGTTTTGCATTGTGTGGGGATGCAAAAATACAGGTTACTCACCTGTAACAGGAGTTCTAGGAATGGTATATGTTGTTCATCCACACTGTCTGGCAGGTTCCTTGCCGCTTTAAATCTTGCCGGAAGGTCTTCAAGCTGGCTCCTCCCACCCACCCGGGTGGTAAAACTCTCGGCTCCGCCCCATGACGCCAGATCTAGCCCGCTGGAAGCTAGATTGTGCGTCAAGCCGGGAGGTCGAGAAATGGTGGATGAACAACAATACCATTCCTGAACTCCTTTACAGGTGAGTAACCTGTATTTCTAGGGACATGGATATGTTGTTCATCCACACTGTCTGGCAGACTCCTAGCAGTTCTCCGAAGAGGGAGGCAGACACCCCTACTTAGGGAATAAAGACTGAGAACCAGGCCCCAAAACCAGCATCCCGGCTTGACTCAAGGTCGATGTGGTAGTGGTGATGAAGGTGTGTGCTGACTTCCAGGTAGCAGCCCTGCAGATTTCCTGGATAGGGACATCCCTGGAAGCAGCCACTGATGCAGCGGTATGGCAGGTAGAATGAGCTCTTATCCCTCTGGGAGGCTCCATGCCCGCCAACCTATAGCAGAGATCTATGCAGGAGGTGACCCACCTGCCTATCGTCCGCTTGGCTGCAGGTCTGCTAGGTGCGGCTTCCCTGAACTTCAGCCGTCCGCTCCTTATAATAAGCGAGCGCTCTTCTAGGGTCCAAAGTATGGATCCTATATTCGGCCTCCGAGGTGTGATTGGGGTAGAACACCGGCAGAGTCAACACCTGGTTAAGGTGAAACTCTGACACCACCTTCGGAAGGAATTTCGGGTGGGGGCGCAGGACAACCTTGTCCCTGTGGAAGACCAGACAAGGAGACTCAATGGAAAACTCCTGGAGCTCTCCTATCCTTCTGGCTGACGTGATAGCCACCAAGAAAGTGGTCTTCCACGACAGGTGAGAGATGTCACACCTGTGCATCGGTTCGAACGGCCTGCCCATGAGCTTAGCCAATACCAGCAGTAGATCCCACATAGGTGGAGGTTCTTGCACCGGAGGGGATATGTGATGAAGGCCTTTGAAAAAGCGCCCGACCACCTTCTCCTGCGCCACCGACTGCTTCCCGGCCCGTGCCCAGTAAACAGAGATGGCTGCCAGGTGCACCTTAAGGGTCGTCGATCGAAGCCCTTGCTGAGAAAGGGACCACAGGTAGTCCAGAATGCTTGCCAAGGAACAGAAGGAAGGGTCCAGGCCCTTGCCCTGACACCAAATGGAGAATCTCTTCCATTTGAAGGCTGTAGCATTTTCTGGTCGACTCTCACGGGATGCCTCAACGACGCTGAGGACCCTCGGCCGAAAAGACCCAAGGCCTGGAACCTTAGCCAGGAACCAGGCCGCAGGTGCAGGGACTGAAGGTCCGGATGGAATACCTTCCCTGACTGACAGATCAGGTCCGGTGGCTGGAAGCTGCCTCGGGAGCCTGGAGCCGAGACTGAGGAGATCTGATACCAGAACTGGCAGGCCAGTCTAGGGCTACCAGAATCACCTGCGCCTTGTCCCTCCTCGCCTTGAGAAGCACCTTGTGGATCAAGGGAAATGGGGGAAAGGCGTAGAAGAGGCCCCAGGTCCACGGCCTCGAGAAGGCATCCCCCTGCAGCAAGCCCTGCTGAGGGGGGCAGGCATGAAACAGTCTCAGCTTCGCATTCTCCCTGGAGGCAAACAGGTCACCTGAGGCGTGCCCCAGAGGGAGAATAGATCTTGTGCTACCTCCGGCAGGAGAGATCACTCGTGGGACGCAGCCCCTATCCGGCTTAGGGTATCAGCCAGGGTGTTGGAGGCTCCTGCCACATGAATGGCGAAGAGATCCGCCTCCACAAGTGACCAAATGCGGACAGCTTCCCTGCACAGAGGCATGGAGCGTGTCCCGCCCTGGCGGTTTAGGTAGTACATGGTCGTGGTATTGTCCGTCTGGACCTGAACCACTTGACCCCGTAGAAACGGAGCGAAGGCGTGAGGGCTAGACGAATCGTCAAGCTCCAGCAGGTTGATGTGACATCGACTCCCGAGGGGACCAGAGGCCATGCGCCTGTGTTCCCCAGATGGGCACCCCAACCCATCAGAGAGGCATCGTCAATAGAGAGACTGTCGGCTCGGGGGGGACAAACGGGATGCCCTCCTGCAGATATGCTGGAATGGTCCACCACTGGAGAGCGTTCCACATCCCCTGGGTCACTGTCACTAGCTGATCCAGTGGATCGAAGTGCTGTGACCATTGGCTGGCCAGTCCCCATTGAAGGGGACGCATGTACCAGCGGTCCCAATGGACCACGCTGGTGCAGGCTGCCAGGAGGCGCAGAAAGTCCCGGGCAGGGCGTGATTGCTCAACCTGAAATGACTGGGCAAAGGAGGAAAGAACCTCGGCCCTGTCCGCTAGGAGCCGTGCTCTGGCTCGAAATGAGTCGAGCTCTGCCCCGATGAAATGTATCACCTGCTTTGGCACGAGTTCCAACTTAGCCTCGTTGATGAGGAGGCCAATCTGAGAGCAAACCTGGAGGGCCAGATCTCTGGACCGCTCCACCTCCACTCTGGAGGGGGCTGCAATCAGCCAGTCGTCCAGGTAGGGGTACACCCGGACCCTTCGGCGCTGCAGGAATGCTGTCACCACTGCCATGCATTTGGTGAAGATCCTAGGAGCTAGGGAAAGGCCGAAGGGCATGGCTTGGAACTCGTAAAGGGATCCCTCTGCTCTGAAGCGGAGGAATCTCTGATGGGACGGATGGATTGGGACGTGAAAGAACGCATCCTAAAGGTCCAGGGAACAGAACCACACACCTCGTTCCAAGGATGGGATTATCTGAGCCAGAGTGGCCATCCTGAAGGTCCAAGACCTTAGGAACCTGTTCAGGTTGTGCAGGTCGAGAATGGGGCGCCAGCCACATGTCCATTTTGGGACCAGGAAATACCTGGACACAAACCCCGGGTCTGGAGGAGGATCCGCACACCTTCTGATCACCCCTTTTCGAGGAGCAGGCAACATCGGCTCGGAGGGCCGAGAGAGAGGCTGCGGACTCGTGGCCCCCGAGGGCAACGGCTCGGAGGGCGGGCCTGCTCGAACTCCAGAGGCAGGCCCTTTCCTACCACCTCCAACACCCAGCGGTCCATGCTGATAGCGGACCAGGCGGAAAGGAAGTGGTGGAGCCATCTCTCACTGGGGAACCCAGGGGGGAGTGATGAGGCTGGGGCTACACCCTCAACCCGCCACTGGGCAGGCTTGGAGAAGGGACCGCCGAGGGACCTCCTGGCCTTTACCCCTGCTTCCTATTGGAGGAAGCCGCTGGCTTGGGTTTGGGATGCCAAGGCGAGCCTGCTGGCCCTGGTGCTGGTGCTGTTGGCCGGACGCAGGCGCAGAAGGGCGAAAGGACTTGTGCTGCTGCTGTCGGTGGCCTTTGTCCTTCTGGGCGGAGGTGACCGAGTCCAGAGTGGCATTGGACTTCTCGATCTGCTGGAGGTGACCTTCCACTCCAGGGCTGAAGAGGTCGGTCTCCAAGAAGGGGACGTCCACCAATTTGTGCTGGGTATCCGCCGTGAAGGTGGATATCCTCAGCCATGCTCTGCGGCGCATGGCCACCGCGGCCACAACCGATCTGGCACAGGAGTCTCCTATGTCCAGAGCCATTTGGAGCTGCTGCTTAGCCACTGCCCTACCCTGGTCCCGCACCTGCCGGACCGTGGTCTGCAGGTCGGCCGGGAGATGAGGGATCACCTCATCCAGGGAGCCCATGAGGGTGTGGGAGAAGTGTGCCATCAGCACGGCCAAGCTGGCCTGGTGAAGGCCAAGGGAGGACGCAGCGTACACCTTGCGCCCGGTGTAGTCCAGCTTTTTGGACTCCTTGTCGGGGGGCTTGTCCACGTCCCTAGCGTTCCTGGAACGCCGGAAAACGCTGTCGGTGACCAACCCCTCGGCAGAGGGGTGTTCCAAAAACCCGGGCAAAGAGCTGGTAGGGATCGCATACTTCCTGACCATCCTGGCCGAAGGCGCAGGGCAGGAAGCAGGCCGCTGCCAAAGCTCCAAGGCTGGGCTAACAATGGCCTCAGCCAGCAGAAAGACCTCCGTGGGGGAATCCCCTCGGTCCAGTATCTCCGTCAGGGGATACTTGGCCGTTTGGATACGGGCTCGAGCTGCATCCCGGTGGACTCCGAGATGAGCCGAAGCAAACCCATGAAGGACGATGGGCTTTCGTCCAACGACTGGCCCCCGGAGGACTCCAGGTCAACCGGCCTGGAGAACAGGGAGGAGTCGTCGTCGGACTCGGAGGAGTCCGCAAAGAGCTGCCTGGGGCCTGAGCCACCCTCCATCTGCCGAGAACAGTCGGGAGTGAGGGTGACCGACAACCTGTGGGGCAGGCCTTGACCTGACAGAGAGTCCTTGGTCGGTGCCCCCAATCGCTGTGGAGGCGGAGGTTCCACCACAATCGGTGGGGCAGCAGGTTTTGGCTGAACAACCGCCCAGGCTTGGGCATCTCGACTACGGCGAGAGGTTGTTTCGGCCGCTCGGGTGACAGCCTCTTGATGGCCGGGGAAGGCGACGGCGTCGACTTGTTCCCGGACAGAAGCAACTGCTGCCACACCAGGTCCTCGTAGCGTTGACGCAATGTGCGCCGAAGCCTCTCCTCATCCGAGGACGAGCGGCCACGCCGCTTACCTCGGTGCCGAGACCGCCGATGTCAGCGGGATCGGCTGGACCGAGAAGAAGTCCGAGACCGAGACCCTCGGTGTTCCTGAGGACGGGTCTGGGAAGGAGAGGGGGACACCCGCTCTTCCCTCGGCTCGGACACCTTAACCGGGGACTGCTGCACCAGGGGCGCAGGCAGATCCTCTGTCTCCACCAGGGGAACCGGTGAAGAAGGGTTGTAGGCCTCACCAGTTGACAGCCGGTCCAATGGGTCGAGAAAAATCTCGACCGCGTCGACGGGTGTCTCGGCCGACTGGCCTGACGGGGACGCCGTGAAGCCAGTGGCCTTAGCTGCAACCTCGAACGAAGTCGACAGTCGGCTATCCGGGAAGGAGACCTCTCCCGCTCCTACGAACACAGACGATGGGACTTACCCTTAGAGTCCTTCTTTTTGGACCAAGAGGAATGTCCCGATGGCCCCTCTCCCTTCGTGGAAAGGGACTGGCAAAGCTCCTTGAATGAAGCTGAATACGAGGTACCCAGAGAGAGCGGGATAAATGCCGTGACCGAGGAAGAGGATGATGCGGCCTGGGCCGCCTCCTCCTCGAGGGCGATTATCTGCTCGAGCTGCTCACCTGAGCCAGCCGCCACGGTAACCGCCCAACGGGCCTCCTTTGACTTAACCGCCGGGTAGCGCTTCTCGGGTTGCCCAAGCTGTAACCGGGCAGCCCGGTTCTCTAGGAACGTTGGCCGAAAATGAACGGCATGACTAGCAGGCCTTTGGGTCGTGTTCTAGGCCGAGGCAGTAGACGCACGTGGAGTGCGGGTCCGTCCTGGACATCTTCTGCCCACAAGGGCACCGCCGAAATCCGGGAGTCGATCTGCCCATCGCAGCTGTGAGGAAGAAAGATGACCGAAGTCTTGAAAATTTTAAAATGAGTTTCGGGCGAACCGAAGAATTAGGATCCAGTCTATCACACAGAGCGTTAAGGAGGGAACCTGAGCTTCCAAGCGGCAAGGAAGATCTGGCGTCATGGGGCGGAGCTGAGAGTTTTACCACCCGGGTGGGTGGGAGGAGCCAGCTTGAAGACCTTCCGGCAAGATTTAAAGCGGCAAGGAACCTGCCAGACAGTGTGGATGAACAACATATCCATGTCCCTAGAAAGGTCCAATTCTGGATGACTACACCTGTCGAACAGGTCTTCTACTACCAAGGTCAGCAGTTCTCACTTGTGCATCCTGGAGTTCGACCTGCTTAGCCTGTTTGTCAAGATGTTTTGGATGCCTGAAACATGAACTGTCAACAGCTCTACTCAGTGTAGAGCCCAATACCAAAGCCTCACTGCTTCCCTACATAGGGGATAGGAGTGAGACTCCTCCTTGCTTGTGTATGCCCATTTGGGCTTACCTTGTGAGGACTCTGGTTCTTAGCTCCCCCCGTTGGTGTTCATAAGTGGCCCTGGTGGGATCTGGGCCAGTCAGCCCTGTTGGTGCTTTGCGCTGCTTGGATCCTGTGAACTCGGACCATGTTCCGAGAGGGCCCGATGTCCGATTACAGTTTCGTGCCTTCCAGTGTGTTTGGGGGGGCGCGAAAACCGGCCCTGTGGAGCTGCTAAAAAGGGACTGGAAGATGTAAATAAATATGGCGGCTCGTGGCCCTATGTGCATGCGCGGCTCCCTGAGGACTGAAAATTTAAAGAAGCCACGGCTCCAGAGTGCACTTTCGGTTATGGCCGCAATTTAATAATCACCCCAACTCAAGGGCAGGCAGTGGAGCCGGGGATCGTTACCAGAAAGTCACCGGTTTGGGGGGAAAATGTTTCTGCACTTCTAAGGGCTAAATAATAAAGTTATGGTGCAGAGTGTGTTGGACTGCAATGTTGGGGGGAAAATATAAATAAAGAGGGCAGTCAGCCGGCCCAGTGGCATGGAAGGCTGAGATGCTGGGTGCCTTGCCTCCTGCCACACAGGCGACCCAGGGTTGGGAATGGAACAGGGTAGCTCGGGGGCCGGCAGGGTGAGGCAGGATTGAACATCCCAAGACAGCTCTTCGGCCTCAGGGAGGGGGTTAGAGTGGTGCGCTGCTTGCCTGCCACCTAGCAATGGCTGGGTGGCAGCACATGCACATCACCATGCAGGGAAGTGAACCCATGTACAGGGCGCTGGGGATGTCTCTGTGGAGGCGTAGTTCGAACATCATGCCCACTTCATATATGTGGGCCCAGTGGAGAAATGGAGGAAAAACCACCCCAGGTGGCAGGATGAATGATCACACCCCTCCCAAACACCAGTGGCTGGGCACAACCACAAGTCCTGTGGCAGAGGATGATGGTTAAGGTAAGTCCCGGAGTAGCCAGGTGATGGGGCTGGAAGGGTTGATTAGAAGGGGGCCACCAGGGGGAGAACCAGGAGATAAACAGTATATGAAAAAAATAAAGATAGCAGCCCCCATAAAGACTCTGCAGCAAGGGGGCTGCTGGGAAAAGGCCAAAGGGCAGTGAATTTGCCTGGGACTGTGAAAGCCAATCAGCAGAGGGCTGTGGAAAAAGTATAACTAGCACTACAGCCCGCCAAATGGGAGGTCAGCCAGAGTGTGGAATGCAGGACAGACTGCTGTGGGCTTCCCAGCCCTAAGGCCCGCAATTCTGCCCCAACGGCCAGATCAGACCCATCATCCCTCAAGCAGGTGAGTACCTGAGAGAGCAATTACTGCTGCACAATGATAGAGGGAGAATTTTGGGACTTCTGGTCAGAAAGTGAGATTTGGAGCAGTGCAGCCAGAGAGAGAGAAGACTGGGAGCTGCAGTGGGCAAAGCAAGGATTGCGAGCTGTGCTGCTTTATTGGAAAAGTGTTGCAGCTGAGAGTACAAGCTGAGCCACCATGTTTCCCCCTCCATAGGGTGGTTTGAAAGTCCAAATTCCTGCAAGCAGAGAGAGACTGGGTGTGCTGAGGCTAAGGACTGTGCCAAAGCCTAGCTCCTGCACTGCACAGAGAAAGAAGAGAGCTTGCTGGGGTCACAGAGAGCCAGAGCGCAGCCACTCTATGCATTTGGAAAGGGTGTACAACAGGGGGTCTAGGGGACCAAGTCTTCTCTGTCCCTAGACCAAACAAGACAACAACCCAATGACCAGTGAGGAAGATGGCGAGAGGCCTGCCTGGTGAGAGCCACTTACAAAGGCCTCTGAGGCGAAGTTGTCAAGGCAAGGCAGGTGAAGACCAGCATCCTTCAACTTTCTTAAAACAGCTCTGCAGCCTTGTGGTGGAATACCAACAAGATACCTTCACGGTACCGTATCAAATCAAATAGAACCTTCTCTTCCTTTGTTCTCAAGGAACTGGTTCTATGGCCCTTTTCTGTATCAGGGTATGTACGTCCCCTAGCAGCACCGGTATGTGTTCTGGAGGATAGGCAGAAGGGGACAGTGGATGGTCTGGAGGGAACTCCAGAAGCTCTAGAGCATGGACCTGTTCTATTTTATGCAGGATCCAAGCATCTAATGTGATCTTCCTCCACTGGTCTAGGTGGAGGGAAAGGCAACCCCCTACTACCACCTCTGAAGGCACTGGTGGATGGGGGTCTAGGAATGAGTCATGCAGATGCAGATCCTACGGCTACAGCCACACTCCCACCTCTAGGGGGCTTTTAAGTGGGCACCAATGGCAGGTCCTGGGGCAGACAAAGCTGATCCTCCTCTGCTTTTACTATGTTGTCTGACTCCTGAACAGTGTCTGTAGCTGGCCATATGAAAAGGCACCCCTGCCTACTTTTTGGTTGTGTGTGGCAGAGGGAGTGTATTGATTTTAAAGTTCTGCCCGAAGCCAGACTCCCACCTCTAGGTCTGAGAGGATATCCTGAACAACTGCTCCGAACAGCTTGCATCCTCTAAATGGGGCATTTAGGATGGACTGCTGCACATCATTAGCAAATCCTGCCACCCTCGACCAAGAATGTCTTCTTAAGCAGACACCTAAAGCTGCTGCTCTTGCAGAAGCATCAGAAATGTCATAGGTAGAGCTTAACAGATGCTTACTTACATCTGCCACTGCCTGGAGGGCCTTTAGCGGCTCCTGCTTAGGACTACCCTCTGGTAGGGCTTGGGCTGCTGTCTTGGCCTTCCTCCAGAGGGTATTCTGGTATTTTATCATATGGGCCTGATAATTTGCAATCTTCAGGCCCAAGATAGCAGACGCAAAGGTCCTCTTCCCTAGAACATCTAGTCTCCTAGACCCCTAGTCAGGAGGGACTGAACTAAGATGTTTAGGCTCTTTAGAACTATCAGGGGCTGCATTTATCACAATTGACTCAGCCTCTGGTTGGCCTGCAAAAAATGACTTTCCTGAGGGGGCCTAGTACAATTTATCTGCCTTCCTAGGAATGGTAGGAATCATATTTGGTCTGTGTCAGGCTGTTACGGTGGCATCCTCTAGGGGAGGCAACAGAGGAGGAATAATAATAGGTGGGGAGTCAGATAATTCTAAGAACTTCACCAAATTCCTTTTGGGGATGTCTTCCTCCTCAGATTCAAAGCCTATGGCAGACTGGAGTTGCTGCATCATGGAGATGAATGAAGAGTCTTCTGGAGGGGACCTCAGGGTGCACATAATGGAGTCCTCACTCCCTGTGGAGATGGTAGAGTTAGACCTCTCATAAGAGCTCTCCACATATTCTTCCTCCTCCTCTTGCATTATGAGGTCAGGATTATATTCCTGATCTTCGTCTGCAGTTTCTGCAGGCCTCAAGGAGGGACCAGAAGGGGTCTTTGATGCCCTGGAAGACAACTGGTGCATCGACCTAAAAGGCGTCAGCACTGGGGCTTGTTGGGGGTGCCCCATCAATGCCACTCTTGTGACAGTAGGAGGAGGTAGCAGGCACTGCGGCATGTCTGCAAAGGACAAAGGCATTGCTTGCACGCTGGCGCTTGTTTGGACTACAGGCAGGCCCTGTGATGTCAAGGGGGGAGGCGCCATCCCTGATGTCGATGGCCCCTTGCCAGCCATAAAAGGCCTGGCAGTGCGCACAGCCTGTCCCAACCAACAGGAGTCAATGGTCTGGTTGGCTGATGGCCTCGCCTATGAGGCGGTTGACGGCGCTGCAGCGGTCGCACTGGTATGAAGGGGAGACGGAGATCGTACTGGGGAGGATTTCTCCTTGCACCTCTCCTGGAGCGGATGCTTATGTTACCTGGAGGTTTTCTCCCCAGACTTCGAAGTGGGAACCCAAGGAACAGACCAGCAATGTGGTAGAGCTCTTTTCCTGGAGCTCGTTCTCTATTTTGGCTACCTGCTGTTTCAAAAGGTGAGTTTCCAGGGCATTCTTTCTGCACCTCTGGGTAGCAGTGTTGAACTTGAGGCAGATCTCACAGGCCTTAACATTATGGGCCGCACCAAGGCAACACACGCAGATGTCGGGAGAGTTTCCCCAAGTAAATATTTTCTCCACATTCACATTATCTAAAAAGCTTAGTGGGTTCTTTAGACAACATACATGACAATGATTATCATTTATGAAAAGTGATAGCGAACTAGGAAGAGAAATTTTCAAAAACACTTGAGTAGCAGTCAACTGCAGCAGCCATGTCTCTGTTGAGGGTCCGGTGAGTATGGTTGATGGTGGGAAAAGAACTGAAGAGGGAAGGGGCCACCCACGTTTATACGGGAAGTGCCGACGTAGAATGACATCATGGGCGGCCCCTAGCAGACTGCTTGCAAAATGTTTCTATGTGGTCCTAGTGCCGGACATCTATAGTTCCATAGGTGTGGCCTGATGAAAGAAATATCCTTGAAGATCTGCTATTTACTGCTACTACCTCTGTACTCTCTTGCTTGGTTTTTTATCTCTTACAGAATTCCCTTCCCCTGTGAGTCTCATTTTGTATACAACCCTTTGACGTGGCACCATGTTAAATTCTTTACTAAAATCCAGGTATACAGAAACATAGAAAACATGACAGTAGAGAAAGACTCAAGTTCCATCCAGTCTGCCCAAGATCCCCACCTTTACTCTATTGGCTACATAGGCCACTTTTAATGTATTCATATGGTAGCCACCCCATGTTCCTCTCTCACTCTCTCTACCAACTCCCCGCCTCCATCCCATTCCCATCCCAAGGGATAACTCTCCCTTGAAATTATCCCAGTCTTTCTTGAAGCTATCGACAGATCTTGCCTCAACAACCACCCTTGCTGAAATCATTCCATTTTTCACTACCCTTTCTGTAAAACTGTACTTCCTGATATCTCTCCAGTACTATGTATGATGATACAAGGTTCACCAATTCCCTGCTGCTCACCCTCATAGTCATCACATCAAAACAGTCTAAGATAAATCTGACAAGGCCTTTTAGCATAAAACCCATGCTGAGGCTTCCTTATTAGGCTCCATTCTTCAGGGAACCACTGTAGACTGAAGACTCAAATGCATCCTATACAGGTGTGTAAGGAATAGGACTTGAAGGCCAAGAAACTGAAAAAAGTCTGTGCCCACTTGTTGGGCATTAAAAAGTCTAAGATCAAGGACCTGAGGACATTAGTTCCGTCAGTTCCAGTGGCTACTGGCTCTGAAATATGACCTCAAGAAGACCCCCCCCCAAAAAAAAAAGGTGCTCCTGAGGCTTGTGATCTTGAGAACCTTGTACGCCGAAAGTGAATGGAGACTTAAGTCAGTGGTGGTCTTACACAAAGTCTGGCCTGTCCTTATGAAGACTCAAAGCAGGTTAGCTGAAAGGTAAGCTCCTTAACATGGCTCAGAGTCAATGGTGTGGCTGTGGCCAAGGAGAAAGAGTTGATGATTGTTAGTGACAGGCATCTTGTTTCAGCAGGTGATGCACCTGGTGAAGCCAGTCTTTGCTGTTTTGTAACTGCCATGCCAAACAAGGGGGAACAGGAACTACAGGCCCTTAGACTCTTAACAGAGGAAACAAAAAAGACAAGTCTGGAATCCAGGGGTTGTGGGTGGGGGACCTAAGAAAAAGTGAAATCATACACACTGAAATAAAAAGCACCTGTAGTAGTAAAACATCTCAAGCAAAGAATAAGCTTGCAAGGAGTGGTACCAATGTCTGGGGGGAGGGGCGGAAGGGACTTGAGATTATAGGTTAGGTCAGTCAATGTGATAGGTCAGAACCAAAAGCAGAAATGAACACACTTACCGTAATTTTTTTTTTCTGTTTGTTTCAGTGTTGTCACTGGACTAGTTATTTGCTGCTTGGTAATACTTTCTCACCTACCAGGGGCCAACGTACTCCATAGCTGTGACATCATCACAGAACCTCTAGTTCCACCCCATTTTGAGGCAGTTAGCTTTGAATCATCAGTCGGAAGTCCTTTAGAGCTTTACAAGTAACAAACAAGCCAGGGTTAACTTATACATTTCCTTAAAAATATAGCAAAATCACAGCCCAACCTTACAGGAATGTGTAGTGACAGCATCGACTCTACCATGTCTTAGGTGATTTAATGATTCATATCTTCAGCCTCTCCCATATCATTTCTGCAACAACATCTATAACATTAAACTCAATTCATGGAACTCTGAGTAAAAGAACAATGCACAAAACAATATATGCCTGAAACAAACAGCAACAAGTTGCCTGGTAAGAAACTTATGAAATCCAATCAATCGCAGTGTAGAATATCCTCTACAGAGCTAACAAAAAACCCTCTAGGATGGGCCCCAGTGACAAAGCTGTAACTATCATACCATCATAAGAAGGAATTATGATACATCTGGTAGAATTTCTTTCTGGGTCACTCTTCGTATGCACTGGGCTAATCATTTACCGCTGGGATTTAATAAGCAGTATGTACTCACCAACAATATTCAGAGTGAGAGAATATTCCTTCAGTTTTAGCAGCCTATTGCTTGAAGCTAGAAGTGTCCAATCTGTAATGTTTTGTAAATATATGTGAGGAAGACCAGAGCCCTGCCTTACACAAGTCAAACTCAGGCATTTGCCCTTTCTTCCCAAGAGGCTGCTACAGCCCTGGTTGAATGCACTTTGATTAAAGCTGGCCCTAACAAATTTGCCACCACATGCTATACATGTTCTGACCCATCCTGACAAGGTTGCCTCGGATGCCTTCTGGCACTTTTTTGCTGCTTCAAATAGTACAACTAGATTATCAGATTTTCGGAAAGACTGTCTGTATACCAGCCCGATGCTGCAGCAGGAGGGTTACAGCTTGCAATGTAGGCAAGCAGAGTTCAGGAATGAGCTCGAATCATGGTAGGGCTGGCTGGAGGAAGAAGGTCCCACTGCCACACCACTCCCCTAGTGACCACAAGAGAAGGTACAATGGGGCTAATGCAATGGGAGTGAGGGCACTGCTGAGCTGGCTTGCACTTAATGCACTGGCAACTGAGACATCAGCTGCAGCCAGAAATGAAAATTACGTACCTACCGTAATTATAATCTTTCTGTGTAGCTTCACCATTCATCACTGTTGGGTACTTGGCCAGAGATAAGGACCCTGCGGGAGCTTTTTTTTTTGGTACGTGGAGCCGATGTACCACTGGTGCTGCCCTTGAGGCTGACGCACTGCGTGGCGCTCGTGGGTTGGCCATTAGGCTGCGTCGACTCCGCATGCCTGCCAGTTCTGAGTCGCTGGAGAGGTAAGAGGAAGGGAGTGGAGGGTGGGACAAGGAAGTCCAAGGGACAGAAAAAGGAAAAGATATAGACACCAAAAGGAGAAATAATGACTGAGAGGACAGAAAGGGAGAAAAGTCGGAAACTAGAGGGATTGGGAGTGGCCCCAATCTCTGGAAAAGGAGGAGGAGGTAGGGTGGGTAAAGAATTTAGGAGGAGATGGGGGAGTTAAACATCCCAGACTCTGGTCCGTCTCCAGATTACATAGGAAGTGCAAGGAGTAGCCAAAGGCTTTCTGCCAGAATTCAAGACACAGAATGACTGACAAACACTCCAGATAAGCAGAGTCAGTTATTCTGGAAGAACAGGGTACAGAGAATTAACACCCTCTCAAGGAAAGATTATTGGTGAAAAAAAAGGGAAAAACTTTTTCCTTTTTTTTTTTTTTAATAAACAAGGAGAAATAGGTTGGACGGGAACAGGGAGGAGGAGGAAAGAAAGGAGGGCAACTGTCAACTCCCACCCCACAGGGGTGGAGCCAAAGCACTGGAGAAGAGTCCCCCCGCTGTCCACTCTCCCTGGAACATTATCCCCCTGTGTGCCCCTGTTTTACCCCACTCCTAAGAAAGGAGGGGGAAGGATGGGCAGAGAGAGGAAGGGGGACCCAGAGACTGAGGCCCCGGGGGATGGAGGGTGGGATAGTGATGAATGGTGAAGATACATAGAAAGATCATAATTATGGTAGGTATGTAATTTTCATATCTTATCTGTGTCAATCTTCACCATTCATCACTGTTGGGTGAGTACCGAGCCCCCCTCGAAGGGGGTTTCTTTAACACCCTAAGGGACAAAGTCCCTTAGCTCTCAGTGGGTGACAGACTAAAAGGGAGAAACTTCAGGGCATGGAGAGGCCCGAGAGTGGGGAGAGTGAGACGGGTTCCCCCCTGGAGGGGGAAGGAAGTTGCCCCGACAAGAGCAGTCTCGCTCTATGGGAGAAGAGATAGGTTCTCTGGTGAGCGGAGTTAATCACCCTACGCCGGGCCAAGGGTGACAACCGGGAAAGACGCAGCCATGCCGTCCGCCTAGTGCAGATCGCTGTCCCTACGACCCTGGTAGCTACCTCGTTGGCATCACAGGATGCCCTCGCTAGTGCCTTGCTAGCTCCAGGCCACGCCGCAGAGAGTGCAATGGCTTGTCTGGTTTGCTCCGTATCAGGCAATGAGGCTAGGAGCTGACCTAGCCTGGACCACAAGAACCTGTCATAGGCTGCATAGTGGGCCTGATATGCAGAAATGGAAAGCAATAACCGTGCCGAGTAGAAAGTTCTCCTACCCCAGAAGTCAAAATCCGAAGAGTCTTGATCTGGGGGCCGCTCACGGTGAAGGGCGCAAAGCCCATCAGGAGTATCCAACTGCGTCAATCCGGACTTCGGATGAGGCATGGAACCTGGAGACTCCGGTGGTACGCAATACCTCTGGCTGAGATCCCTTGGGGCAGGGACTCCGGAGAAGGGCCTCTGCCAGGAACGCAACGCCTCCCGAAAGGAAGCAGGCCAGGGCGGCACCACAAGGGTGGCCTCGCCAAAATCGCCTAGAAAGGCATGCGCAGAGTGCTCAGGATTGCTAATAGTGGCAGGTGTAAGGTGCAAGTCCTTCAACATCCTCACGCGGAAGCGCTGATACTCAGCGAGATTAGCAGCTGGAGAGATGTGGACAGAAGGTTCCTCTCCCCCAGAAGAGGGGGATGAGGAGCTGGAGGGCACCGACTGTACAGGGGGTGGCTGCCTGGGGGAAGGTTGAAAAACCTGACTGTCCATCGCCCTAATGTAAGCTGGGAACCGAGCAGCCACCGCTCTGAACAGCTCCCAGGAGAAAGGCCCGCTAGGACCAAGGATGCCTGGGAGCACAGGAGAATGTGGCAGAGTAATGAGGACAGAGCCGAGAAGAGATGTTGACTGACCTCCGCCTGGGCTAAGGAGCGGACCGGGAGCACCCGCGGAAGAAGGTGCCCCGAAAGACCCCACAGCAGACAGCTGAGCAACCATTTCGGTACTGCCTTGGCTGCGCCCGGAAGAATCCTCCCTGAGGCGACCGGGGCCATATAGGTCCAGAAGGACGGTCCCCTACCTCAAAAGAATGGGGCTCTCAAAGAGACCGAGGAGGAAAAGCGGAGATCTGCACTACGGCTTCTCCCAGAGCCCGAGTGGACGCCCGAAAAAGGCCACCATGCCGACCCCACGCCCCTCGACCCCTCGGAGTCCGAAAGAGACCTCCTCCTTGAGAGGGCCAGCCTAGGTAGCTGACAGCTCTGGGCAGCACCCGAAGGAGCTATCCAGGGCACAGCACCCTCCCTTCCCCTCCCGTAGGTGCTCTGATCGGTCCCAAAGTTGGGCGATCTAGGCACACCACAGGTGGGGGTACCACTGCTGAGGGGTCAGTGAACCCACCAAGACCAGGCTGCAGAGCAATGGTGGCCTGCACCACTGCCCGCTGGTCAGCACCCCGAACCCAGTCTCGGTAGCCACCGACCCCACCTCAGAAGGGGGCTGACTCCGGCTTGTCGAGGAGACTACAGGGCTGCCCACCTCAACAGCCAACCCCAAAGGGTCAGACTGTCCATCTGACTCAGAGCTTGACTCTGCCTCCGAGGAGGTAGAGGCCGAGGCCCTGTGCCACACCGTAGGAGGGCGCCCACTGGCATCTTTGCCAAAGGGGCCAAAACCCAAAGCTGTGCCCGAGCCTGTACCAGTGCCCCCTACAGCACCACGAGCGGAATCCACAGGGGGCATGGCTCCAGCCCGAACAGGAGCTCCAGAGTCGGGACCAGTCACGGCGCCATCCGGCTCGCGGCGCGAGGACGAAGATGGCGCTGAGGAATCAGAATGCTACATGGTGCCATGCTCAACCATGGCGCTGAGGCAAGACATGGACAAAGACGGCGCCGTAGCAGCTCCCACGGTGCCACTAGCAGTGTCTGCGGCCGCGAACAGCTCCGACAGAAGCCATGGCACCGCGTGACAAGTCGGCGCTGACAACGGCTCTGTCAGAGCCCACGGCGCTGTGAATGGTGCCGAGGCCTGCAACTGTGCCGGCCCAACCGCGCCGAGGACGGGCGCCAACCCGGCCTCATAACTCGCAGGTCCGACACCAAGGGAGTCTTCACTCAAGGGGCGATTGCTGGCGGCGCCCTCCCACCCGCCCGAAAGGAGCGGGATGGGCCTCCTGCACCGCGGAAGGAGCCTCGGCAATGGCCAGGCTACTAGTAGCCTAGGCTCCTCCTCCTCGGTCCATGTAGAACCGGGAGGGGACCCGGAGGAAAGGCCGAGAGCACGGCTAGCCTAACGAGGTGCGCGCCGACCGAAAGTCGGGCGGAGCTCGTCTCACTTTCCACACGCATTGTTCGATGACCTGGTGGTCCATGGAGAAACGGGCGTTGCACGAATCCATGTCGTGAAGCAGGTCAAGACATGAAAGACACCAGTCATGCTGGTCGGTGACGGAATACTTTTGGCCGCATGAGCACTGTCGCATGGGGGGCCGACCCGTCCTGGAAGTTTTCTTGCCCTCTGACTGAGACATGACCTACGGGGGAAAAAACCCCCGACCAAAAACAGATTTGACGTCAATATAAAGAAATGGAAAGATCTTACTTGGCGACGTCAAGTATGGCAAAGCAGAACCAGCAGGAACCGATGGACTTCGGCACCGCAGGAAAATATAGGGACGGCGTCAAAGGTTTTTTCGGCGTCGATCTAGGCCTCAGCGTAGCAGCTCCACACGAGGTGTGACCTCTACGGCGGGAGACGAAGAACTGGCAGGCAGTCGGGGTCGACACAGCCTAACGGCCAACCCGCGAGCGCCACGCAGTGAGTCGGCCTCGAGGGCAGCGCCGACGGTGCGTCGACTCCACCTACCTTAAAAAAAAACAAAAAACTCCAGCGGGGTCCTGACCTCTGGCCAAGTACCCAACAGTGATGAATGGTGAAGACTGACACAGATAAGATTGGTAAATTACCCTCCATGGGCAGAATTATGTACTTTTAAGACATGTCTCTCTGTAAAATGGCAGCTGCAGTGACCGGAGGGGCTTTGGAAACAATAACAACAGCCCCGCTGTGGGGGAAGGGGGAGCCACCTTGCCCCAATGAAGAAGATGGTGAACCCTGAGAGATGGCAGGGCATGGGCAGTCCCGAGAAGAGAGGAAGCCTCCTCAAGGAGTGGCTGAGTGAGGCAAAAATAGACTGAAAAAAAGAAGGCTGTGTCTATTTAATGTGTCTTAACCACTCTGCAGACATATAGCATGTGCAACTGCTTTTCTTTAGTGCTCCTAGGCTTCAGGCAAAAGGAAAGAAGGCACCCCTTCTTGGTTAACATGAAACTCAGTAGGAAAGGAAAGGAAAACAAAAGGAAAGGAATGTAAGTAACACTAATTTATCTTGATAAAAAAAAATAGATATGGTTCCTTGCAGGAGACTGCCTTCACTCTTACCAATCAAGCAGGGCAAATTGCTACTAGAAAACATGCTTTGCTCAAACTTGTGACAGAAGATCAAACGGAGGATCATAGAGTACAATAAGGACACCATTAAGATCCCGAGGAGGAACTGGAGATCTACAGATTGGCACTGTTCTACTGAGAGCTCTAAAAAAATCAACTGTCAGAATGCGAGTCTACATGGTACACCCGTCAGACAGACTGAGCAGTAACCATCCCAAAGGAAATTCAATATCTGAGGCACTTAAGTCTTCCAGTGTCGAAAACCCACCTGACTGGCCCAGTGGGAACAGGTCAACCATACATAAGACCCTGTGGTAGAAAGTTTCCTTGATGACATTAAGGTATCAACCATCGTCTCAGGATATCCTAGTCTAACAAGCCTTCACTTTTCAGTAATCGAGCAGCTAGCTGGAACTGACATGGACTGGGATGGGAAACCAGACCTCGACATAGAAGACTACACTGCTGAGGGAGCTGGAAGGGCTCTTGAATTGCCAGACTAAGTCTGAAATCTATGGCCTTTTTGGCCACTAACATCAACCATGTGATCAACAAATATTTCATAGAATACAAGGAACAAGGGAAATGATGAAAACAGAATAAGACTTACTGGAAATTCTGGTCAGGATACAGCATCCATTACTTCTGTTACTGGGCATCTGTACTGACTGCAAAATCTCACCACCTAAGTGTTGCTTTGAGAGGCAAAAAGGTCCATCTCTGGATGCCCAAATCCATTGGTAATGAGAAAGTCCACCGGAGAGTTGAGCTGTTCCACCAGATGGATGTTGAAAGGGACTGGAGATTGGTTTTTGCCAATGGAGAAGTGAGTATGCCTCTGTCGGCATAATCTTGCTTCTACAGCCACCTTGCTTATTTATGTAAAGGATGATCACTGCGTGTCAGATTTCTGAAGTACTCTGTCTTTTAAGTGCCTTGATTCCGAAAGTCAGCTCTGGTCTTGTGTTCTTCCAGTAACCAGGCACATTGGACTGGAATCTGGTCTAGCACTGCACCCCAGACTGACAGGTTGGCGTCGGCTGTCAGACTAAGTTGTTCTGACAGAGCCATTAGAGACCCCTTTAAGAAGTTTTGAGGGGTCTCCCACCATTGCAACAACTGGCACACTGATCTCGAGAGCCAGATCAGTGCTTGGTACTATTCCAAGGTTGGTGACCAATGAAACAGGAGGAAGACCTGATGTGGTCTCACATGAAGTGTGGTCCAAGGAACCATCTCTATGGCAGCCATCATCAAACCCAAAATCTGAAAAAACCTGTGGGCTGATACAACCTTGTACATCCTGAAATGGCAAGCCTAATCTATAAGAGTGTTCATTCTGCTCTGCGAAGGGAAACTCTCTCACCAGGACTTTCTGGAAGTATGCGCCAAGATGCTCCACTGACTAAAAAGACTGAAGAGAGAGCTTCTCCTGGTTCGCTATCCAACTGTGTTCTTCCAGAATCCCTACATTCCTGCTGACTGAATGGTAGACTGACTGCTCTATATCTGCTCAGATCAGGAGATCCTCCACATAAGAATGTATGTGGTGTCCCTCTTATGGAAAGAGAAACATCACAACTATTAAGACCTTCATCAATACTCTTTGGGCAGAGGCTAGCCTGAAAAGGAGAACCTGGCACTTAAAGTGTTGATCCCGGAAAGCAATCTTGAGAAATTTCTGATGTGCCTGCTGAACTGGAATGTGTAGCTAAGCATCCAGTACGTCTACTGAAGCTAGAAAACCAACCAGCTGGACTACTGCAATGACTAACCTGAGAGACTTGTCTTTTTCTCATAGTTATATTTTACTGCTTTAAAAAAAGACAATATACAATCATTCTCATGCCAGGCAATCAACATTTCTGACATTAGAATCCATACAATGGAAGTAGGGACATACAGCATCTTGAAGTAATCTGGTTTTCCAATATGGGCATATGCCAACAGTAAAAATAAGTCCATACACTGCAATTTAGAATATGCTGCACCTTACAAGAGTGGAGTATACAAGTCAGTACCTTCAAAACAAATGCTAACTTCGCGCATTCTACTCTGATATGCACCATCCCTATCATATGTTGCAGACATTCGGCAGCACTAAACAGTGGCCCTGCAAACGAGGAATCAATACAGTAAGAACAAATATAACATCGTCACGGGAGGCTGAGTAGTAAGCCCTGGCACAAGAGGAGGAGGAGGCAGTTGGCGTCTAAGCATGTCCATAAAAGACAATAGAACTGCCTGGATGTCGGAGACCGTGTGGTCAACGGGTGTGCCAGTAGAAGATGACGGAGGAGGCAGGCCCCCAATGTCAATGGCAATGTACCAACTGTACTAGGCCTGGCAGTACCAACGCCATAACCCAACCAGGGAGTTATGTTGATGGTTTTTGGGGGGGGGGGGATGAACGGTGTTGCCGCCAGAGCGGTCGACAGCGCAGTGGACGTCTTAGCTGCTGTGCGGCGGGGCGACCTGGAATGCACTGGGGAGGTTTTCTCCTTATACGAACATATGAAATTGCCAACAGATACAGACCATTCGGTCTGTCTAGTCTGCTCGAGTGTGCAGCACTGCAGTCCATTAGACTGCAGCTGCTCCACCCATATGCCCTCCCGCCCATCTCCGTCCCCTCCTGGTTTGTACCCTCCCTTTGAATCTGTCCCACCCTTCTTCTGGTGTTTGCGCTTTATGGCTCTTAGATGACTTTTCCTGGGATTTTGAAGACCTGGACCTGGAACAGTGGGCTGGTGACTCAGCAGTGTTCTTCTGCTGGAGCTCTGTTTTCATGCGGGCTACCTGCTTTTAACAGGGGCTTCTCTAGGGCCCCTTTTCGACGTCATCGGGTGGCAGTGTTGAAACCCCTGCAGATTGGGCAGGCTTGCACGTTGTGTTGCAGGATAAGGCAAAAGACACCAACGTCATGAGAATCACCAGCGTAAATCTTCTCACTGCATTCACAATACCGGAACAATTTCAACCGTTCCACTGATGACATACAGGTTGTCAAAAAAATCACTTTACTATATAGAAAACATAAAGCAGCGGTAATCGCAGTGGTGCTTCTATCAGCGGTTAGAGTAAGGTTGATGGCGGGAAAAGAACTAAGGAGGGAAGAGGACGCCCATATTTATGTAGCAGGCAACATCTGACGTTGTTGGTGACGGCCCCTAGTGGACTGCTAGCAGAAGTTTTTGTGTGGCCCTAGTACCTGGCAGCTATAGGTTCCAAAGGTGTGGCCTGATGAAAGAGATATCCTCAAAAAAGATCTGCTGATACTGTGTGTAGTCAGTGAAGGACAGGTGGATGGATGGAGGTATCCTCTTCCTTGGAGGAGGAAGTGGGAGAAAAACATGTTACTCACCTGTAACTGTAGTTCTAGAGTGGTATGGTGTAGATCCACACTTCTGGCAGAATTCCTTTCCCCTTTAAGACTTGCCGGAAGGTCTTCAAGCTGGCTCCTCCTACCCACCCGGGTGGTATTCTCCTCGGAACCACCCCGTGACATCAGATCTGACCCACTGGAAGCCAGAATAGTGTGCCACTTGCCAGGGGAGGTCGGGTGGGTTGTGTGGATGTACACCATATACCCACTCCTAGAAATACAGTTACAGGTGATTAACTTGTTTTTCTAGGGGCTCGAATATGGTGTACTATTCACACTTCTGGTAGACTCCTAGCAGTTCTCTGGGAGGAGGGGGAAAGGTGCACCCTACCCTATTTAGCGAAGAGAGACTTGAGAACCTAGGACCCAAAACCAGCATCCCGGCGTGACTCAAGGTCAATGTGATAATGGGAGATGAAGGTGTGTGCTGCCTTACAAGTAGCAGATCTCCTGGTCCCTGGAAGCAGCCACCGAGGCAGCGGTATCTCTGGTGGAATGAGCCCTAAGCCCTATGGGAGACTCCCTACAAGCCAACCTATAGCAGAGGTTGATGCAGGAGACCATCCACCTGCCAATCTTTCGCTTTGCTGCCAGTCTGCCAGGTGCGGCTTCAGCATAGCTGACAAACAGCTGACAAACCTCACCTCGAACTCCAGCTGTGCACTCCCTTATACTAGGCAAGTGCTCGCCTCAAGTCCAATGAGTGGAGCCTGTGCACAGCCTCTGAGGTGTGGTTGGTGAAGTACACCAGGAGACTGATCACTTTGTTAAGATGAAACTCCGAGACAACCTTCAGAAGGAACTTCGGTTTGGGGCGAAGAACAACCTTGTCCCTGTGGAAGACCAGGTAAGGAGACTCCACCGAGAGTTTATGGAGCTCACTGATTCTTCTGGTGGAGGTGACAGCCACCGAGAAGGTGGTCTTCCATGACAGGTGTGACATCCCACATCTGTGCACTGGTTCGAATGGCTTGCCCATAAGCACTGCCAACACCAGTAACAAGTCCCAAGGTGGTGGTGGTTCACACATTGGAGGGGAAATAGAAACACAGAAACATTGATGTTAGATAAGGACCGCTTGGCCCACCCAGTCTGCCCATTTCCCTACCTATCGGATAAGCTGCAGATCCTAGTCAACCAGCAGCCTACTTCCTGCTTACCCCCCTCCACTATAATTGCCTTATGTCGGTCCCATGCATTCTTGAATTTACCACTGTCTTTGACCCCAAGATCTCCTCAGAAAGGTTGTTCCATGCATCCACCACCCTCTCCAAGAAAAAAATACTTCTTCACATTGCCTCTGAGCTGCCCCCCCAATCTTCAAATTGTGCCCAAGCCCTTAAAGAAGCATCTGACCACCATCTCCTGTGCCACCGTAGGCATACCAGCTCGCGCCCGGTATGCAGAGATGGCTGCTAGATGCACCCTGAAGGTCACTGACTTAAGGCCCAACTGAGAGAGGGACCAGATTTTTTTTTTTTTGCTTGTCCCCCCAGCCCCTGACCACAGGACTTACCTCCCTTCTTCCCCCAAGGCTGGCCCTCCATGGCAGGACAGCAAGGAGTCCCCTCAACCCACTGAGACAGGATCCGGTTCAGAGAGGTGCCTTTTGTTGGGAGTGGAGCCCGGGAGGACGGCAGTCATCTAACGTACCCAGGACATTTTTCCTTGTTCGCTCCTTAAGCTGGAGGGGGTGCGTGCAATGCCAACAATGGCTGAGCTGCGTACGCTTCCGCACCCAGCACACCGGCCGGCTGCTCCACCTCTGCCCCACATTGTACGGGACCTGACATGCCAACACCCAGCCACTGCTAGGTGTCAGGCAAATGCCGGTCTCCGTTCCCCACCCTCCCTGGGAGAAGAGAGCAGTCCCCTGGACTTTCGATCTCCTTCCCCAGCCAACCCTCGGTGACCAGCTCGCACCATAAACGCAGGTCACCGACGTGGCAGGAGGTAAGGTATGATGCCTCACCCCTCCACACCACTGGGCTGGCTAAGAGAGGGACCATAAGTAACCAAAGATGTTAGTCACAGGACAGGGGTTAAGCTCCCTGCCCTGGCACAAAATGGAAAATCTCTTCCATTTAAAGGCATAGCATCGACGAGTCTACTCCTTCCAAGAGGCATCCACTACATGGAGGACCTTGTCGGAGAGACCAAAAGCTTGGAACTCTAGTCATTCAGGAACCAGGCTGTTAGGTGTAGGAACGGAAGGTCCAGGTGGAGGGCCTTTCCCCGACAGCAGGAGAGCAGGTCTGGCGAAGTGGCAGATGCCATGGAGTCCTGCTGCTGAGGCTGAGGAAAGCAGGGTACCAGAACTGGCATGGACAGTCCAGAGTCACCAAGATCATCCATGCCTTGTCCCTCTGAGCTTCGATCAAGACCTTGTGGATCAGAAGAAAGGGAGGTAAGGCATAAAGCAGGCTCGGGGCCCAGCGAAGGCATCCCCCCTGCAGCATTCCCTGAAGGGGGCAGGCACAAAACAGCCTCAGCTTATTCGGCCCATTGGTGCAGTGGCAGCGCTACCGCTTGTGACACCGGCGATCTGGGTCCAGTAGCGAGCCCGGGTCATTGAAAGGTCGGCCAGAGGGAGAAGGATCAATCGCCCATTGGGTTGCGCCCCTTCTCCGGATGGGGTGGGCAGTGCTCCTTGCTGCACTACTGCCACCACCTGGGTGACCACGGGTGGTGACGGTGCCGCAGAGGAGGCAGTAAGAGGGAGGGACAGACGTTGGCAGAGGACCTGAGCGGAGGTGCATCTCTGCGGCTCAAGCTCATTGGTCCTCCTGCATGTGGACATCTGGGGGGCAGGGAGAAACAAGGAAAAACACCATGACTGCACCGGTAGACAGATCTCTGGTACCACAGCTTCAGTGCACGCTTCCCCCTGAAAGTATGGGAGAGTAAGATGAGAACTCTGCCACCCTAACTGGGGGGCAATCCAGGGGCTCTGGAACCCACGGGAGGCGGGGCACCCATAGGAGCTGGTAGGTGCATGAGGACCCAGAAGAGAGGAGCAGTAGTGGAGAGAAGGGGGTGTATAAAGAGTAAGTTTAAAAAAAAAAACAGCCTCAGCTTGGCATTCTCCCGGGAGGCAGGTCCACCTGAGGGGGTGACCCAATGGGTGAACAGACGGTTGACTACCTCCTGATGGAGAGACCACTCGTAAGACACCTTGTCCACTTGGCTGAGGGTGTCCGCCAGCCAGTACTCGGCTGAGGGCATCCGCCAGCTGACTGGACACTCCAGTCACATGAATGGCCAGCAGTTGGACTGGAGGCTGAGCACAAGAGTCCAAATGCGGAGAGCTTCCCTGCACAGACGTAGGGAATGCGTCTGCCCTGTTTGCTGAGGTAGTACATGGTCACTATGATGATTGTCTGGACCTGGACAACCGGACTCTAGAGAGGTGTAGCAAAGGCTGTCAGGGCCAGGCGAACAGCTCAAAGCTCAGCAGGTTGATGCGACATTGGGACTCCTCGGGGGACCAGAGGCCGTGGACCCTGTGTTCCCTCAGGTGGGCACCCCAGCCTATCAAGGAGGCGTCAGTCTTAAGAGTGACCATTGGTTCTGGATGGATGAATGGAACTCCTTCCTGGAGATGTTCTGGGACCAACCACCACTGGATGGCATCCCACATCTGCTGAGTCACCATGACCGCTTGGTCAAGGTGGCCCTGACGCTGGAACCACTGATGGGCCAACCCCCACTGCAGGTCGCGCATCCTCCAGCAGGCCCAATGAACCACAATGGTGCAAGCTGCCATGCAGCCCAGAAGGTGCAGGAAGTCCCTGACAGGGTGCAACTGCCCAACCTGAAATGATCGGGCAAAGGAGGAAAGATCCTCTGCCCTGTCCGTCGAGAGCTGCACTTGACAGGAGTTGAGCTCCACCCCGATGAAGTGAATAACCTGCAACTGTACGCATTCCGACATGGCCTCATTGATCAGGAAGGGCCAGGTACCTGGACCGCTCCATCTCCATCCTGGTGAGATCTGCAAACAGTCAGTTGTCCAGGTATAGACACCTGGACCCCTCATTGCCTCAGGAAGGATGCCACCTCTGCTATGCATTTGCTGAAGACCCTGGGAGCTGAGGATAGTCTGAAGGGCATGGCCTGGAACTTGTAGAGGGTCCCCCTCAGCGCAGAACTGAAAGAACTGGTGGGAAGGACAGATAAGGATGTGTAAGAAGGCATCCCACAGGCCCAGGGAACAGAAAGAACAGTTATGTAAGAACTTATCGTAATAGTAGATCTTCGAGGGGGGCTCTCAGTCATCAGGTCACACCGTAGGAACTTCACCGTCAATGAAGCAGGATCTACATGGAAGATTTTCCAGCAGTACCACTGAGGCCGCCCACGCCGACGTCACCTGCTGATGTCACCAACCCTATAAAGGCATGAGTGGCCCTGCTCCCGCCTCAGTTCTTTCCCCAGAAACTAAGGGAGTGAACCCATGCCATGGGAGACAGAGGAGAGAGAGAGAGAGAGAGAGTGGTGCCCAGAGCAGAATAAAAGGCTGGATTCACCAGTTAGTCATTTCTGAGATGAGAGCCCCATAAGAGGGGAACGGTGGGAGGGAAAGCAGACCTGATGATTGAGATCCCCTTGAAGATCTACTGTTATGATAAGTTCTTACGTAACTGTTCTATTTTCTTCGGGGGATATCTCCGTCAGATCACACCGTAGGAATGAGTCCCAAGCAGTTATGGGTGCAGCAAGACAGTCTGGAAGGAAGGTCAATCAAAGTCTAGGACAGAAGACCCTGCAAGACAGCCTGGATGAAGCCTGCTTGGGCTCTAGAAGCAATGTCCAGACTGTAGTGCTTAGTGAAAGTATGGACAGTACTTCAGGTGGCAGCAGCGCAAATGTCAGTGGCTGAGGCCCCTTTGAAACAGGTCACAGAGGTAGCCATGCCCTTTGTGGAATGGACTTTCACTGTCCCTGGCAACTCTTTGCCATGCTTGTCATAGCAGAACACAATACAATAGGCCAACCATGTGGAAAAACATTGTTTGGAAACCTTAGGGCTCTCTCTTCCTCGGGCAAAAGAAAGAAAAGCTGCTTTGTTTTTCTGCAGTCCTTAGTTTTGAGGCAGATAGCATTTCAAAATACTGCGCACATCTAAAGTATGGAGCAGTGCTTCCCCTGGATTGGCATGCTCAGGAAAATAAACTAGTAGGTGGATAGACTGGTTCAGGGTAAACTCAGACGCCACCTGAGGGAGAAACTTAGAATTCATGTGCAAAGACACCCTGTCTTTTGAAAAATCAAATAAGGCTCTTCACATCAGAGAGCCTGAAGCTCGGAAATCATTTGAGCATAAGTAACAGCAACTAAAAATAATGTTTTCCTTGAAAGAAAGCATAGCTTGTAAGTCACAGCTGGTTCAAAAGGAGACAGGCTCAACTTCTCCAAAACAAAATTTAAATCCCAAGCTGAGACAGGGGAACGGATTGGAGGTTTCGGGAGCAAGATGCCTCTGAGGAAAGCACAACACACACATCTAAATAAGCCACAGTATGACCACCCACGGGGCTCATGAAAGGCCGAAATAGCCGAAAGGTGCACCTTGAGAGAGGAATACTGGAGGCCGGAGTCTGACAGGGACAGCAGGTAGTCCAGAATCTGGCTCTCTGGACAGGTGAACGGGTCCAGATGATGCCTGGCAGCCCATAGCTAACCTCTTACACTTAATGGCATAAGTGGCTCTGGTAGAGGGCTTTTGCGCTGCCGCGAGGACACTTGCCACTTTCTGGGATACACCAAATCGGGCTGTGATTGTCCTCAGGAGCCAGGCATGCAGAAGAAGGGACTTGAGGTCCAGATGGCCCAGGGTCCCCGGGGGCCTGTAGCAGCAGATCCCTACAGAGGGGCAGAGGAACTGATGGCTCTTCCGCTAACTATTGTATTAATGGAAACCATATCTGCCGTGGCCAGAATGGAGAGACCAGAATCATGCTGGGCCCTTCCATTTGCAGCTTGATTAGCACCCTCTGAATCAGAGGAAATGGAGGGAAGGCATAAAGGAACCTCCCACTCCAGGAGGGGGACAACGCGTCTCGACAGAAAACTCCAGTCCCTGGATCTACTGAGCAGAAACTAGGCAGTTTTGTATTGAGTGAGGTCACAAAAAGGTCCAACTCTGAATTACACCATCTGGCAAACAGATCTTCTGCGATGGATGAGAGAAGTTCTCATTCATGTACGTTGGCCTGAGTCCAGCTGAGGCTGTCTGCCATGGTGTTTAGAATGCCTGGGACATGGACTGCTGAGAGAACCAGACTGTGGTCCAATGCCCAGTACCAGACTCTCATGGCCTCCCAGCACAGGGGGTATGAATGCATTCCCCTCGCTTGTTGAGGTAGTAGACAACACTGAGACTATTTGACTGAATAAAGAGCTGATCTGGAAGGAAATGGTTCTAAAAGGACAGTATGGCATACAGGACCACCGGCATCTCCAGGACGTTGATATGCAGGGGAATTTTGATCTGGGACCATGTCCCAAGTCTGAAAGGGGCAGCCAGAACAGGAGGCATCCGTGGTGAGGATTTGCTGGGGAGAAGAGATCTGGAATAGAGCCCCTTGTAACAGGTTCTGGAGGTTCATCCACCACAGGAGCACCCTTCGGACTGGAGAGGAGATCAGCACTAACTGTTCTAAGTCATCTGTGCATTGGTACCATTGCACCCTGAGTGTCCTTTAGAGCACTCGCATGTGCAGTCTAGCCAAGGGTACCATGACAATGGCCACGGTCAGAGATCTTAATAACTTCAGGTATACCCTTGCAGGAACATAACGGCTCTGGGTGACCTCTTGAGCCTGGGCAATGAGGCACTCTGCCCTGTTAAGAGGCAGGAAGGCACTGCCCTGTGCCAAGTCGAGGACCGCCCCTATATACTGCAGCCTCTGGGATGGAATCAAGACTGACTCGGGCAGACTGACTGTGATGCCCACGGAGAGAATCAGCTGGAGGGTCCTCTCCAGGGTCCAGAGGAGCTGCTATCTGGATGGGGCCTTGAGGAGCCAGTCATCCAAGTAGGGGAAAACATATAGTCCTCCTCTACAGATGGTAGCAGCTACTGCTGCTAAGCACTTTGTGAAGACGCAAGGTGCAGAGGATAAGCCAAAGGGCAATAATCTGAAATGGTAATGCTTGCTCCAAAAAATGAACCGGAGAAACCTCCTGTGTAGTGGTCACACCTAAATATGCAGGTATGCATCTTGCATGTCCAGGAAGCACAGCCAGTTGCTCTGGCCGAGTAAGGGCAGTAGGCCTGGCAGTGCGACCATGTGGAATTTCTTGTACTGGATATAAAGGCTGAGTTATGTTGAGATCTAAAATAGGCCTTGGATCTCCGGTTATTTTGGGGACCAGGAAGAACCTGGACTAGAATCCCCTGTTCTTTTGGGCCCTGGGTACTGGCTCAATAGCCTTTTTCCGCAGAAGGGACTGTACCTCTCCCCGGAGAACAGTCTGATGGGTCAGGGGATAAGTGGAGGGTACTGGAGGTGTCTCTGGAGGGATCTCTACAAGTTCCAGAGTGTGACCCCTCTCTATAATCTTAAAAATCCAGGCATCTGAAGTGATGTGTTTTCAATTGATTGAGATGGACAGAGAACTGACCTCCGACCACCATCTCTTGTTCTGGGACCGGAAAGGGGGGGGGTGGTTCTGGCAAGGAGTCAAGCATAGGTGGATTCAGCCACTGGGGCTATCCGTCGCCCCTGGGTTGCTTTGCTGCAGTGCCAGAGGAGGGGGTGGGCAAGGCGGAGGAGGCCGCTCTGGGGACGGGAGCCTACCATGAACTTGTGTGACATCTTACAAAAGGACAGGCATTGTCTGTTCCTAGGCTGCCTATAGTAAAGCGAATGGGCAGACTTAATAGCCCTACCAGATGCCTGTAAGTCATTGATGATGTCCTGGACATCAGTCCCAAATAATTTGGAGCCACTGAAGGGCGCATTCAGCACCTTCTGTTGGACGTCTGCTGCAAACCCCCAAGACTCTCAGTCAGGAGTGCCTATGAAAGCAGATGCCTCTGGCAGCAGCCCTGACACCAGTGTCTGAAATGTCATACAAGACCTTGAGGACATACTTACTAATATCCTCAGTAGTCTGTAAGCATTTGAGAACCTCCTGTTTCTCTAAACATTCTGGGAGGGCTTAGGCAGTCACCTTGCCCTTCTTCCAGATGGTGTGTTGGCATATAACCATATGCGAAAGACATTTAGCAATCTGAAGCCACAAGGTGGAGGAGACATAGACCCTCTTTCCCAAAGGTCAATCCACCTGGATTCCCTGCCATTGGGCCAGGTGCTTGGGCACCTGGGACCTGTCATGTATACCTTTAATGACCACGGAGTTGGTGTCAGGTTGGGCAGCATAGTAAGGCAGGTCTTGAGGGACATGATAGAGCTTACCTGCCCAACGGGGCACGGCAGGAACCATGTCTCTGGCCTATGCCAGGCTGCTGTAGTGGCATTCCTCAGGGCAGGAAGGATGGAAGGAATGACCTTGTTTTTTTTTGGGGTGGGGGGGATTCTAAGAACTCCAAGAAGTCCACCAGGTCTCGTCTGGTGGTATCCTCCTCTTCAGTGTGGAAACCCATAGCTGAGAACAGTTGCTTCATTACATTAAAGAAAGTGGGCTCTTGAGGAGGGGACCTGGAATTATCTTTAACAGAGTCCTCGCTGACTGAAGAAGCAGAGGACCCATCTGAGGAAAGAAACTGCTCCTCCTCAGGAAGTATCAGGTCAGGATGGTACTCCTCATCGACACTGACCTGCTCCAATTTGGAGATCCATCGAGCAAGGTATTGATGGCGCCCTACAAGGCATGGACTGAGAAAATCCAAGAGACATTGACAGCGATGGAGCCGTCGATGTCGCTGGGGACCTAGGCTTGTATGAGCACAACTTATGCACTAGGACTGTAGTGATCTGGGTCAGAATCGAGTTAAAGTCGACGGCAAGAGAGGGATGCATCGATGGTGGAGGGGTCATCGGCACAGGGTGTGACGAACCATCCATCGGGACTTGAGAGCCCGAGGAGTCAGACAGCAGAAGGCCTGGGGAAGCATCAAGACTGGATGGAGGGGCTGTTGTCGACGACCCTAGGGTTAATGGGCAGCCTCCCTGAAAAGTGGGAGGTGGCACTGTCGGTATGGACCTGGATGAAGCAGAGGCCTGGAAAGTAGAGGACATCGGTGCAATCGAGCAGACGAAGTACCCCTCCCCGGGGAACAAAGAAGAAGCTGTTGGGGAGCGGGAGTACTGCCGGGGAGAGCAGCCCTGCTCGCAGTCTTTTTTGTGACTTTTCCCCAGAGGACTTGTCTTGGGCCTTCGAGGCCTGGGACCTTGACGAACCCATCGGCGACTGGGAAGGAGGGACCCAGGAGAACTCCTGCACAGAACTGGCTACCTGTTGCTCCACAAGGAATTTCTTCAATGCCATTTTGTGTTGCCTAAGGGTTGTTTGGTTGAATTTCTGGCAGAGCTCACAATCAGAGGCATCATGGTCAGGCTCAAGACAGCACACAGAGAGGTTATGGTTATCTGAAGAGACCATCTTCTTTATGCAGCGGCAGTGACAGAAGAGAGAAGTGGAGGGAGTAACTCTCAACATAAACAAGGTAAAGGAATCTCTTATTAAAAGAGATTCTAGGGCCGGCCTGGTGGCGTAGAGGGTTGAGGTGCTGGCACCTTACCTCAACCCACACCGGCAACCCGGGTTCGGGAACAGACTCGGGATGCCGGGGGCTGGCAGGGACAGGGGAGGATCGAGTGTCCGCAGAACTGCTCTCCTCTCCTGGGATGAGGTAGGGATTGATGTTGGCTGGCAGCGGCCTCTGGTGAAGACTAGGAGCACTGCACAATGGCATAGTAAGGAAGCGTAACAAGAAAACGGAAAATGGCTCCATGTTACGCTGGATGATGGCTGCCTGGATCTCCGAGGCCGTCAAATGCCCTCGCAGCCATCCACCTCAGCAGCACCTTGGGGCCAAGATGTTGCGCTGGTCTGCTTGCCCTTCCCAGGCTGGTGCCATCCCCCTCGGAGGAGAGGGACCCACCTGGCAAAGAGTTACACCGGGGTGGTTGCCATCTGAGAGCGGAGACTCGGGGGACAGGACGGGTCGGAAGCATCCTTGGCTCGCCCGAAGGAGTGGCTAGCACGGTAGAGCAGGTGGAGAAAAGAAACACACACACACATATATATACAAAGAGATTCTAAAAGGTAAAGCAAAAGAAATATTGAGGGCAAAAATGGTGCAAAACTGCATCTGAGCTTCTGTGAACAGAGTCGACGGCGGGAAAGAACTGAGGAGGGAGCGGGGCCACTCATGCCTTTATAGGGTTGGTGATGTCGATAAGTGACATCAGTGTGGGTAGCCCCAGTGGTACTGCTGGAAAATCTTCTGTGTGGATTCTGCTTCACTGATGGTGAAGTTCCTATGGTGTGACCTGATGACTGAGATCCCCCCGAAGATGATCCACATGTTCTGCTCCAGGGACAGAATGATCTGGTTCAGAGTGACCATTCTGAAGGTGTGCAACCGCTGAAATTTGTTCAGGTCATGCAGATCCAAGATGGGGCGCTAGCCCCCTGTCTGTCTGGGAACTAGAAAATATCTGGAGACAAGCCCTGGATTGGCTGGTGGGTCCGGGACACGAACCACCACCTCCTTCTAGAGGAGCTGGGTGATGTACTCCCAAAGGCCGGACAACATGTCTGCAGACACCACATCTTCCCGAGAGGCACAGGCCCAGCTGGGCGGGAAAGCCTCGAACTCCAGAGGCAAGCAGGAACCCTCAGGAACCTTTGCTGGAGGAGGAGCAGGGGGTGGGCAGGGCTGAGACATCCTTATGTTTGAATGGCCTGGAGGCGGGCTGGGCTCTGTGGGTCCCCTGACGAAAGGGCACCTCGTTGGGCACTCTTGCGGAGTACGATACAGTGGATATACTGATCTCAGGGTGCACCCAGAGGTTTGTAGGTTGGATAGGCTATCCTGGACATCAGCCCTAAACAATTTATAGCCCCTAAAGGAACATTCAGGATGGACATATGAACATCTTGAGCAAAGCCCGAAACCCTCAGCCAGCAGTGCTGGTGAACGCATACGCCCATGGCCACCTCCCAGGCCACAGCATCTACCGCATCGCAGTCCGAGCCAAGGAGGTGCTGGCTGATGTCTGCCCCACATTTGAGAGCCCAGAGGAGTTGTTGAGTGGCCGGTCTTTCAGGCAAAAATTTGGCTCTTTCCATGGTTTGGTCCCACAGAACATCTTGGTATTGGATTCTGTGGGCCATACAGTTAATAGTCCTGATAGCTAAAGTGGCAGAGATGAAAGCCCGTTTGCCAAAGAGGTCCAACCTCCGGGATTCCCGGTGTTTCAGTCTTTTAGTGCGATCGTGCGCTGCATTAATGACTACAGAGTCAGCCTGCGGCTGTTCCTCAAAGAAAGGCTTGCCCACCGAAGCCTTGTATAATTTATCCGCCTTCTTAAGCATGGCCAGTATAACGTTTGGGCGATGTCAGGTGACCATGGTGGCATCCTCAAATGTGTCAATCAACGGGGGGGCCCACCAGAAGGTAAGGGTCAGGCAGTTTCAGCAGGTGGACAGCAGATGACGAGAGGGGTTCGGCTCCTCAGTTCTGAACCCCATGGACGACTGGATCTGATGCATGACCCCACAGAAAGACTGGGCATCTGGGGGAGACCGAGGTATGTATTTAGGGGGTTTCTTCCTCATTAGATGAAACTGTAGAGGGAGAGGGGAAGGGGGAGGGTCCCTCATCCCCGTCACCAGACTCCTCGACTCATCAGGAGGTAGGAGGTCTGGGTGATACTCTCCCTTCTCTCCCAGGTGAACAGGAGGCGTATAGGGCATCGGCCGATATGAAGCAGGGAGTGGGTCCCTGGGGACGTCGGATCGGGACACACGGGCCCACATGGAGTCGGGTCCTGTAGAGGGAGAAGCCGTGCCTGCATGAAATTCCAGTGGGACGTCAGCATAGACTGAAAGTCCACTGTCACTGATGTTGGGTATCCCGGCGGTGTCTGTTGGGGTACCAGCGCCGATGTTAGAAGAACTGGTGCTGGCGTAGGTTGAGGAGTTGATGACAGCATTGGCTGAGATGCTGATGAAGGCACTGGCTGTGGTCAAACAGGCACTGGAAGAGGGAGAGGCCTGACTGGTGCTGGGTGAGGAGAAACCGGCATCGCCTGGAGGGAGACACTGGTGACGGGCACCTCAGGAGTGGGCGAAGGTAACCGAGGGATGGCTGGTGGAGATACAAGGGAAGGCACAGGGTCTGCGGCCGTGGAGGAAGTTGCCTGCGTGGAACAGGGCGGTGGATGGATAGCGGTAGAAGATCCTGAGCTCACCGAACCCACGCTGGACTGAGAAGAACTGGTGAAGCCACCTGACTGTGGCCCTGCCACCACAAGGGGCCTGAACAGCACGGGCTGTGGGGACTGGGAGGATCCGGCCCCTGAAGAGTCACTGCCTGGTAGCTCTTCTGAAAATAGGGCGTGCAAGGCAGAAGAGGCTGCCCTGTTACGGCCCTAGATTTATGCGGGAACCGTGAGCAGGAAGAGGACTGGGGTTTTTTGCAATCCTTGTGCTTGACACCGTCACTCCCCCGAGGGTTGTGACCTCGAAGACAGGGCCGTAGAAGAGGCAGAGCTTTGACCTGCAGCTCCCATTCCATGTTGGCGACCTTTTGCTGCAAGAGGAATTTTTCCAGGGCCTGCTGGCAATGGCGTCAAGTGGTCTGATTGTAGCCTTTACAGATGTCGCCGACCTCAGTGTGGCACTGTCTTTCTCTGGGAGTTGCTTCCCACAAGCACACTTCACCTTGGAGGCCTGGTTAGAAGATGATGTATCCGACATACAAAAGAAACTGAGGAAAATTGAAAAAACTAGGGTGAGAAAATAAAATTCTAAGTAAAATGGTGGACTGGAGTTTACAGTGGTCTCCGGAGGTCCGGCATGCATTGGTCAATTGTGGGAAAAGAACTGAGGAGGAAACGGTGGGCAGCCCACTCTTAAAGAGTTGGCTGATGTCAGAGGGTGACGTCGGAGTGGGTGACCCCAAGATAGACTCCTAACTAGAAAAGTTTCCAGTTGGTCCTAGTGCCTGATGGCGGTAGTTCCAAAGGCGTGGTCTGCTGCAAGAGATCCCCCCTCCTGATGTCAGATCAGGAGGAGCTTGAGTGAGGAGGTGGGCTTCAGCCCTGAAGATGGCCTGGTCAGCCTAAGTTGGCAAAGGAAAAATGCACCAGCTGTCATTGTGACCTGATCCCAGGTGAGAGGTCCAGGAGGATAAAGAATGCCAGGGGGAGGAGAAGGACGGTCATGGAAGATGAGGGCAGATTCTCTGCCAGGGCTGTAAGAATGCTCAGGGAACCTCTCCCAGAGAGATGGCCTGGCAAACTCGCCCGTCAACGAGTGAGCAACAGTAGCGTACAGGTTGAGATGGTGCCCGTGGGGGGAAGCCCCCACGTGGGAAGAGCAGAGCCGTGCAGATCCCACAGAGCAGCTCCAGTCCCCACCAGTGACAGAATCAGCTGGTTCTGGGGAGAAAGATGCATCTGAATCAGTGCGGCGACTCCTGCTAAAGCTGCTGTCTGTTCTAACCAGAGAGTGAGCCACAGGTCCAGACTCTAATATCCTCCCCTCACCAGAATGAACTCTGCCTCTTGGTCGAGGGCCAGGCCCACACTGTAGGCCAGAGCCTCCAGAGGAGCAACTGCTAGAAGCAGCGCCATGAACAGTGCCGGCATCTGTCACCGGTGCCGTGGACGGCACCAGAAACATGGCCAGCATTGGGATCTGAATCAGCACCGTGAACAGCGCCAGAAGGGATCCTGGTGCCAGTCACATATACCATTCTTCCAGAAATTCCAGACCCTGACCTAGGCCCAAAATAAGACCCTGAACCCCCGTCCTCACCAACCTCCTATGCAGGCCACAGGTCTTCACCAAAGCCTTCTTCCAGATCATCCAACCACTCAGGAGAAGATATGACGACCACCTCAAGGGCCTGAGAAGGATCGGCTCCAGAGACCTACCCTCTCCGGCACAAGTGGCACCGGAAGGGGGCTCAGTCTTGAAGTCGGCATCACCTTGCTCACTGGTACTGGCCTGAGTACCAGAAGCTGCAGTGGCGTCAGGCTGCAACACCAAGGTGCCCAATGGTGCAGACACCGCATATAGCGCTGGCCTCACTACCGGGGGCGTCCACTGCCCCAAAGAACTAATGGACTGGGAGGGGTGTTTAGCCAATCCCGCAGGGGAAACCAACTGTTCACCAGATCCCTCCCCCAGGTGCTCAGACGTCTCCACAGGGTGAGCATGTGGAGAAGCCTAGTCTTCCTCTATATGTATAGTACTGGGGAAGTGGCTCAGGGAAAGAGCCCAGGGACCGTACCTTGGCATCCCACCTGCGATGCCTGCATCTGAAAGTGCGGGGCTTGCAACCCCATTTTAACGCACGGATATCTAAGGTGTGGTTGTCTATGGAAAGTACAGTTACGTAAGAACTTACCGTAACAGTAGATCTTTGAGAACAGCTCTTGCAGCAGGTTACACTATTAGGACTGAAGCCGGCAGGCGCCAGGACCCCATGGAAATTTTCTAGCTAGCAGTATTCAGCAGGGACTGCCCCCGACGTCGATCCCACTCCCGACGGCAAGCATCGTATAAAAGGGGGCGGTCCCCCAGAATCCCCATTTCTCCCACCGGAGACTCCCGGCCGTTCGATGACATCAGAAGTGGAGACTGAGGATCCGCCATCAAAAGGTATTCAGAAAGGTGTTAGAAACACCTAATCCTAGAAAAAAGATATCGGAACAACTCTACCTCCAGAGGGGATGGTGGGAGAGAAACTACCTGCTGCAAGAGCTGTTCTCGAAGATCTACTGTTACGGTAAGTTCTTAAGTAACTGTACTATCTTACTTCGAGGAAATAAAAATTACGTACCTACCGTAATTATGATCTTTCTGTGTATCTTCACCATTCATCACAGATGGGTACTGGCGAAGATCAGGACCCGAGAACCTTTTTTTTAAAAAGGATAGGCGAAGCCAACGCAACATCGGCGCCCGCCCCGAGGCCGACGACTGTGGCGCCGAGGGTTAGCCGTTAGGGCTGGCGCCGACTCCGCCTGCCTACCAGTTCTGAGTCGACGGAGAGGTAAGAGGAAGAGATGGAGGGTGGGACAAGAGAGTCCAAGGGACAGAAAAAGGAAGAGAAAACTGAACTAAAAGGAGAAATAATGACTGAGAGGACAGCACAGAAGAAGCAAGACTAAGGGGATTGGGTAGGGGTCCCAATCTCTGGAAACGGAAGAATGGAGGGAAGGGGGGGGGAGGAGAAAATTTAGGAAAGAATGAGAGGTAACAAGGATCCAAGACCCTTGTCCGTCACCAGACTGTACAGGAACTGCAAGGAGTAGCAAAGCTTTCTTGCCAGAATTCAAGGCACAGAATAACTGGCAATACCCCAAAAGCAGAGTCTGTTATTCTGGAGAAGGACAGGATACAGGGACTTAGTACTTTCTCTGTAAAGATATCTGGTGAAAAAAAGGGAAAAATTTTTTTTTTTTTTAAACAATTAGATGGACAACAGAAGGAGGGCAACCACCAGCTCCCACCCCGTAGGGGTGGAGATATGTAGTAGAGAAGGAGTGCCACTCGAGCTGCAACCCTTAGGGAAGAAACTACCCCTCTGTGTGTCCCAACTTTACCCCGCTCAAGAGGAGGGGTAGGCACAGAGGGAGGAGGACCCAGAGACTGAGGCCCCAAGGGATGGCGGGGGATTAGGATGAATGAGAAGATCACAGAAAGACTGGAATTACGGTAGGTACGTAATTTTTATATCTTATCTGTGTCAATCTTCACCATTCATCACAGATGGTGAGTACCAAGCCCTCAAGGGGTTGATTCATTGCACCCTCAAGGGACAGAGTCCCTTAGCCCCTCAGTGGGTGACACCACTGGAGTAACCTTCTGGGCCTGATGAGGCCCGAGAGTGGGAGAGCTAGATGGGGTCCCCGGAGGGGAAGGAAGCTACCCGACAAACGCTGCCTCGCCCCACGGGAAAAGAGATAGCCCCTGGTGAGCGGAGCAAATCACCCTCGCCGGGCCAAGGGTGACAACCGGGAAAGCGAGCCACGCCCGATCTCCTGGTGCAGATCGCTGTCCCTCGACCTGGTAGCTACCTCATTGGAATCGTAAGATGCCCTTGCTTGGTGCCTTGCTAGCTCCAGGCCGCGTGTAGAGAGCGCGATGGCTTGCCTGGTTTGCTCCGAGTCAGGCAAAGCAGCTAGGATCTGACCTAGCACGGACCACTAGAACCTGTTGTAGGCTGCATAGTGGGCCTGATGAGCAGAGATGGAGAGAAGCAACCGTGCCGAGTAGAAGGTCCTCCTCCCCCAGAAGTCAAAATCCAAGGAGTCTTGATCTGGGGGCCGGTCATGGTGGAGGGCGCGAAGCCCATCAGGGGTGTCCAGGTGCATCAATCCGGACTGCGGATGAGGCATAGAACCTGGAGACTCCGGGGAGCGCAATACCTCTGGCTGAGGTCCCTAGGGGCAGGAACTCCGGAGAAGGACCTCTGCCAGAAACGCATGGACGCCTCCCGAAAGGGAGCAGGCGAGGGCGGCACCACAAGGGTGGCCGCTCGAAATTGCCTAGAAAGGCGTGTGCCACATGCTCAGGATTGCTCACAGACAGGGGAGAAAGGTGAAGGTCCTCCATCATCCTCACGAGGAAACGCTGATACTCGGAGAGATCAGTGGCAGGAGAGATATGGACAGATGGTTCCTCTCCCCCAGAAGAGGGGGATGAGGTGCTGGAGGTCACCATGCGTTCTGAGGGTGGCTGCCTGGGGGGAGGTTGAAAAACCTGGCTGTCCATGGCCCTAACATAGGCAGGGAACCGAGCAGCCACCGCTCTGAACTGCTCCCAGGTGAGAGGGCCGCTAGGACCAAAAATGCCTGGAAGCGCTGGAGAATGCGGCAGAGGGATAGGGGCAGAGCCGAGAGAAGATGTCGGCTGACCTCTGCCAGGGCTAGGGAGCGGACCATGGACACCAGAGGAGGGTGTCCTGGAAGACTCCACAGCCGACAGCTGTACAACCACGTTGGTACTGCCAAGGCTGCGCCCAGAAGAATCCCCCCCAGTGAGGCGACCAGGGCCGTATAGGTCCAGAAGGACGGTCCCCTGCCTCCAAAGAATGGGACCCCCTCAAGGAATCGGAAGGGGAAGGGCGGAAGTCCACACTGCGGCTTCGTCCAGGGACTGGGTGGACCCCAGAGAAAGGCCGACACGCCGACCCCACACCTCTCGACCCCTCAAAGTCCGCGAGGGTCCTGGTCCTCGAGAGGGCCACCCTAGGTAGCTGGCAGCTCTGGGCTGCCCCCAAAGGGGAGACCCAGGGAGCAGCACCCTCCCCATCTGCAGGCTTCTCGATGGGCCCCAAAGTTGGGCGATCGAGACACACTAACTGAGGGGGTACCACCGCCGAGGGGTCGAGGAACCCCCCAAGGTCAGGTTGCATGGCAATGGTGGCACGCACCATAGCCTGCTGGTCAGTACCACTGACCCTAACCTCGGGAACTACCTGACGCTCCTCAGAAGGGGGCTGGCTACGACTCGTAGTGGAGACCACTGGCTCGCTCTCCTCCCAGACAACCCTGAAGGGTGTGACTGCCCGTCTGCCTCTGAGCTCGACTCCGACGAGGCAGAATCTGAGGCCCTAAGCCAAATGGTAGGAGGGCGGGGGAAGGCAACCTTACCAAAGGGCCTGGCAGTCAGAGCAGTGGCCGAGGTGGCACCCGTGCCCTCCACAGCCCGGCAGAAAGCACCAGGGCCGCTCGGGCCAAAGGTCCAGAGCCAGGACTAGCCGCGGCGCCGTCAGGTCCACTGGCACCGGGGGCGGTACCAGGGACAGAGACGGCGCCGACGGCAGCCCCAGCTACGACTTCGGCGCCGACACCGCCAGGCCCCTTGGCACCGCGGGCGGCACAGAGGACCGAAGCGGCACTGATGGCTCCGGCAAGCGGACTCGCGCCACGCCAGGCACCGAGGACCAAAGCTGTGCCGACGGGTTCGGCGGACTCTTGTGCCGAACACGACACCGTTAGGGTTTCGGTGCCGCGAGCGCACTTGAGAGCACCAACGGCGCCAGTGACGACGCCAAGGCCCCACGGCGCTGTGCTCAATCTTGCGCCGAGGCGAGATAAGACGAAAGGCGATGCCGAATCCAGGGTCATGGCACCGCGAGCAGCGCCGACAGAGCCCACAGCACTGCGAGCGGTGCAGAACGAAGGCCCAGACAGCACCGACCGGCGGGTGTCGGGGATGGGCTCACCTGGGCCTTCCGGACTGTGGAGCGACACCGGGGAGCCTTCACTCGGCGGGCGATTGCCGAGCGGCGCCCTGCCCGCCTCCCGGGGGGAAGCGGACAGGCCTCCCGCGCTGCAGGAGGAGCCTCGACCAAGGCCAGGCTACTAGTAGCCGAGGCTCCTCCTCCTCGGCTCGGAGTAGGACCGGAGGGGCCCGGAGGAAAGGCCGAGAGCGTGGCTTGGCCCGACGAGTGCGAACCCTTCCCCCGAAAGTCGTCGGAGCTCGCCCCACTTTAAACGCTACGCTGTTCGAGGAGAAGCAGGCGCCGCACAAATCCATGTCGTGGAAGCGGGCCAAGACACGCGAGACACCGGTCATGCTGGTATGTAACGGAATATCGGCACGCAGACGGGCAATCATAGGGGTCAATTCGCCTTAAAACTCCTGCCCTCCGACTGAGACATGACCACGGAAAAAACCACCAAAACAGACTCGATGTCGCAAACTTTAAATAAAAAGGAAAGATCTTACCGGGACATCGAGTGGAGGCAGAACCCAGAACTAGCAGGTAACTGACGGACTGTCGTACGAACGAAAGGCGAAGGCCTAAAATTTTCTTCAAAGTTTTTCTTCAGTTGGCTTCCCGCGAGGCGACCTTGACGGCGGGAGACGAAGAACTGGTAGGCAGGCGGAGTCGACGCAGCCTAACGGCTAATCCTCGAGCGCCACGTACTACGTCGGCCTCACCTATCCTTTTTTTTAAAAAAAAAAAAAGGCTCCCACGGGGTCCTGATCTCCGGCCAGTACCCATCTGTGATGAATGGTGAAGACTGACACAGATAAGATCAGCTCTTGCAGCAGGTTATACAATTAGGACGGATTCCCAAGCAATACTGGACAGAAAATCCCTTATGAAGACTGATTCAAGGTCATGTGACATGCCTTACATTTCTTACTAGTCAAAAAGGGCCTGCAGAATACCACAGTGCCTTCTAAAACTGTCTACTGCCAAAATTACCAAAGGAGGATCTGTGTCAAAGGTTTTGGCTACTTGCAACAAATCTCCTGTGCACCTGCATCTATTTTGCTCACCTGCATAGTAACACAGAACCTGTCATCAGAAAAGGACCACTTGGCCCACACAGTCTGACCAAATGGTCCGTGCTTAGTCTGTCTCCACAAGCCCTAACTGGTCTCCAGTGACCCTCACTCCCTATCTACTAATATTCCATGTCTAGCTCATGCACACCTGAAGCCCCCTACTGTTTTCGCCTTCACCACTTCCACTAACAGTCTGTTCCAGGTGTCCACTATTCTTTCAGTGAAGTACTACTTCCTCACATTCCTCCTAAACTCCCTCCCCTACTCCACCTTCATCTCATGTCCTCTTGCCCTGGTGATCTTTCTCATTTAAAAAGTGACTGCACTCTTGCACCCTTTTCACCCCAGTGAGGTACTTGTAGGTCTCTGTCATGACCCCTCTTGCATGCCCCTCTTCCAGGGTGTACATGTTGAGATCTTTGCCTCTCCTCATAGGGCTATTGATGCAAACTCTGCACCATGCTAATTGCCCTCCTATGGACTGCTTCCATCCTATGTCCTTTCTGAGGTGTGGCCTTCAATAATGGACACAATACTCCAGTTGGGGTCTCACCAGTGAGTAGTACGGTGGCAATACCACTTCCCTCCTATTGTTTGAGATGCCTCTCCCTATGCATCTCAGCATCCCACTGGTCCTACCCACTGCTCTGCCACACTGCCCTGCCACTTTGAAGTCATAAATACAATAACCCCAATGTCCCTTTCCTGCTTACTGACTGTCAGCACCTTGCCATATCCTGTACTCAGCTCCTGGCTTCCTATGCCCTGGGTGCATGATTTTGCAAACTGAACCCCAGCTGCCATGCTCGACTGCTCCTTGAGTATCCCAAAGTCCCAATGCACCCGCCCGAGTGTCCACTCTATTTCAGATTTTGGTGTCATCTGCAAAAATGTGTACCTTCCCTTCCAGTTCTTCTGCAATGTCACTTATAAAGACATTGAAGAGGACCGGGTACCAGTACTGAGCACTGCGGCACCCCGCTGATCACTCTCCCCCCTTTAGAGTAAGTGCTACTAACCACCACCCTCTATTGCCTATCCATTAACCAGTTCCTTACACAATTCACCATTTTGGATTGCACCCCTGGGCTGTTTCTTCATCTGTCTCCTGTGCGGCATAGTGTCGAAGGCCTTGCTAGAGTCCACATAGGCCACACTACCCTCCCCTAATCTACTGCCTAGTCAAAAAATTAATCAGGTTCATCTAGCATGCCCCCCTCCCCAACCCGTGAATCCATGCTGCCTTTGGTCTTGTAGTCACTGGATTCAAGATACTCTACCAACCTTTCCTTTAACAGGGTTTCCATTAATTTCCCCACTACTGACAGGAAACTTTTTTTTTTTTTTTTAATTCTTTTGGTAACCGAGTAAGACCACACTAGGCACAAGTGCCTGTTTTCAGGGGCGACCCTGGAGCACTGGGGTAGTTAAGTGGAGGTTATGGGAATCAAACCCCAATCTCCAGGATGTACCAAGCTCATTCACAGCTCATTACTCTAACCACTAGGCTATACGCAAGGCCCCTGGAATTCTGCAATTCTGCGGTTGCGGAATTTTCCGCAGAATTTGCATCATGCCGCAGAATTCACTGTTCTTGGTGAATCTGTATTCCAATATAATGTTTTTCCACAGTGCCAGGCTTTCGTTCCCATCTTGTTTATCCTGAAGCCCCTCCTCTAGGCTCGGCATATGATGTCATTGATGACATCACATAATATAATGGCAGAACTGTGTTCTGCCAGAGAAATGAATAAATCATGCCGCAGAAATCAGGAAATGCTGTCGCAGAAACCAAAGAACCAAGGAGCCCTGCCGCAGAAATCAGAAAGTTCTGCCGCAGAGCACTAGGGGCCCTGGCTATATGCCTGTTTCCAGTGAGCTGTTGAAAAAAGACCATCAGCGAGGTAGCTAGCACCTCCATGAGTTCCTTTAGTACCCTTGGGTGTATCCCATTTGGTCCAATAGCCTTCTCCACTTTCACAGCTGCAAGTCTCTTCAGGATCTTTCTTCCGAAAATTGACTTGTTTCTAACCCCCCCACAGTGAAGACTGTGCTGACGTAGCTGTTCAGGATGCTTGCTTTTTCTTGATCTTCTCTCTTCTGTGCAGTCTTCACGTGTTGCCCTCCTTCTCCTCACTATTCCACTCCTTTGCTTTTACCTTATCAATTATGTACCTAAGAAAGTCTTATTCCCTTTAGCTATCCCTTTGGCTATCTTTTCCTCTGGCTGCATCTTTGCTTCCCCTCACTGCCTTTTCTGCTTCCATCTGCTGTACTTGGTATACCTCCCCGTCTTCCTCCATCTACATTTCCTCATACAGTACCTCCTGGATGTCATCCTTTTTCCCCCACAGCTCCGCGGCCCCTCCCTAGAGAACCATAACGGTCTCTTTTTTTCCTTCTACTTTTACTCACTTCCTTCACACAGAGGTTGGTTGCCTTAATTATGCCCTCCCTTATTTTTTCCCCACTGTACTTTAACCCCTTCCCAGCAGTCCCCCTCTTTGAGGCAGTCTCCCATTTCTCTAAAACCTGCCTTCCCAAGTCCTGCGCAGCTGTGTCAAAACCTACCAAAATGATGAGTTTTGGCATCAAAACACAACAGCAATGATTTTAAAGCAAAAAGTCAAAAAATCTAATTAAACCTCAAAAATGTCATGTGACCTTGGAGAGGTACCAAAAATTCTCAGGAATGTGAGGGAGACAAAACTGAAAAAGCCTATGCTGAGGATAAAACCTGATTAAACAATGCAGGGGAGGGAGGGAAAATTGTTCTAAGAGCAACTGGAAAAGGGCTTATCAAGGCATCAGACTAAAAGCAGAAAAACAACAGCAAGACTAATATTACCCATCTTACACCTTTAGAATTCCAAGTAGAACTCAGAAAAAATGGCAAAATACCCAACCTCTGGCAGGAATTTGGGGTTGAAAGCAGAAGCTCATTAAGTAGGTAAATAACAGGCAAGGCTTCAATGTAGAAATCCTGTCTGTAGAAATAAACAGGATTCTCTGCTGAGAGTTACTATAGTCTGAGAAAACGAAAAAGGTTTCAACAAAAATCATCAAGCAGAAGAGCTCTAACAATGCAGCCACCCTTAAAGTCAACACACTCGAGACTGATGCTTCAAAGCTAACTGCCTCAGCATAGGGTGGAGTCAAGGGTTCCAATTATGATGTCACAGCTTTGGAGCGTGTTGGGCCCTAATAGGTACCGTAGGCATGTATTAACCAGCATTGTAACACGGCATTATGGAGAGCTGTGCCAGGGTGCCACGCGATAGGCGGGACGGCATCACGTGGTGCAAGAGCAACACGGCATTGTGAGACGATAATGCCCAGTTGCTGTTGTGGGAAGCGCGTTCATTTAGCCCAACACGGTATTATCTCCTCATAATGCCGTGTTGCTGCTGCGCTGCTCACGAGCCCAACATTACATTATCGCCTCATAATGCCGCTGCTCTCCTACTAGCTGACTGCCTTCCACTAGGGACGTAGCATGACGGCAGGACTCGCAGGCGAAGCGGAGACACAGGACTAGAAGAGGCCATCGGAAGATGTAAGTTTTCAACTGTGATGGCTACTTGCGTCGCGCCAGCCGTGTTACAAAGTGCATTAGATCACTTCAGCGTCGGGCTCTACCGGTGATTAATGCCGCTGGGGTTGAAACCCTCAGGCTTCACTTCGCAACAACACCCAGCCCAGCAGGCATTAATCCACCGGTAGAGCCCTCCTCTGTCGGTGATTAATGCTTACATAAATTACTATCCCAGTAACAACACAAAAAATGTTCTGAGCACATGCACGAGCAATCATTTCTAAGAGTGGATGTGGACTGAATCCATGCAGGCATAACCATTTAACACTTAATTATGAAACATTAACACTATGAATTTAGGACAGTTAAAACACCTTCTCTAGTGCCTCCCGCACCACTCTTTCAGTCTCTCTCTTGTGATCAGCCTTCACTCTCTCTTTGAAGTCATTAAAGATTTTGTTGTATTTTTCATGACACATGTTTTGACACACTCCGTCATTGTTGGTCTGTGTGCTTCGATGCAGCATTCTTGGAGAAGAGGCACTTGGTTTCTTGGTCTGAGTTGAGACTGAAACCTTCTCAGTTTGGTGTGACACTGTGGGAATTTCTTGACTGGAACTGACTGCCTCAGTTTCAGGTTCTGTATCCTAGATATAAAAGAAAGGTTGAGTTTAACTATGTTTCCAAAGAGTTTCAAATACCAAAAAGCTGGGCAACAAGAAAAACTTGCTCCTCAAGAACGTTTTGGGAAGGCTGTCTGTCGGCACAGTTGTAGTGCTACCACTTGTGACGCTAGTGACCCAAGTTCTGGAGCAAGCTTAAGTCACTGGGAGATGGCCAGGGAAAGAAGGATGGTGTGTCTGACAGACTGCTCTCCTCCTTGGTGGTGGTGGTGGTGGGGGGGCCTCCCATGACCCACTGTCCGACTGTCAAGTGGTCTACACTGGGTGGCAGAACATCTGGGTCCACTGATTCCTGCAGGGTTGGAAGGTGGATGTTTTTAGCACAATTTACACATGCACAGAAGTGTGCTTTGAGTGACACTACATGGCTGCATCAGAAAAAGAGGATAAAATCGGTCACTGGCTGGCCAGATAAGCCCTGCCTGCCCCCATGTCTAACATCAGTCATCTGTCTCCTGTATATGCTCCCAGGCTTCTCCTCCACTGTGGGTGGATGGATATAGGGGTGAAGTTGACAAAGGAGCTGAAGGCAGACCCTAACTTGAGGGTTCAATCCGAGGGGGAAACACAGCGGTGTGTCGTGGGTGACCAGATGAATCCCTAGGAGTCCTAAGAGGGGCCTCAACAGATGGGAAATGATGCTAGCAGAAGCGGAAGGCGGTCCTAGCCAGACATGCTCATGGGGCAAGAACAGAGTTGCGAAAAAAAATTATTTTGGGAAGGGGGTTAACTGTTGACTGCGTGGGAAATAGAGACAAAAATATTACTGGATGAGAACTGTTTCCAATTAAAACAAGCAGATGTTTAGTTTTTAATCAGTACCCTCAGGCATCTGTGCATACATTTAGTGACATGGCAGCATTTTAGTTAAATAATTACTACTCCTTTATGAAGCAGCTGAGTTGCTTCTGTTTCCTCTATTACTAAGTGTTAGACAAAGCTGGCTTCAGGGTCAGAGAGTACTGACTATTGAGACAAGTGGCTAGTTCTCATCGTTGTCATCATTTCTATCAAACAGGATGTCTTCTGCCTCCAGGCCAGCCAGTAATCCTGTCAGTACTCATCTCAGACCTGCATCAAGATCGAAGGTCAAGCCATGCTTAGCAATGAACTCAAACTCCTGATCCAAAGGCTTCTTTGCTAACCTCCATACTGTTCAGCTGTTTAAACTATTTTGTTCCTTTAATCTTAAAGAAGATTTTTTGAACTCAGGATTCAGTTTGGTTAAGGGCTGTAAAGTTTCAGTGCCGTAACACTAGCTCAAAAATTCAAAGTCATTCCAGAATTTCACAAAGTCACGTGTTACAATAACTTTAATGCAATATCAGATTCCAACCCTGATAAGATGATATGTAATTACAAACAGTAACGGTCTGCATCACAAACACCCAAGCCAAAGTCCCATTTGTCCCCAGAACGTGACAGTCATCCAAAAATGTAAAATCAACAAAGTGAACAATGAGTTGTCATGTTAGATTTTTTTTTTGGGGAGAATCAATAAAACATCTGAATATTTTTCTTGGTGCTACAGTAAGTTATTTTAGGTGTAAACATGCAAGATTAAAGAAGGGCACCAATTGCAGATCAGGATATGATTTTGCCAAGCCCTTACACTGAGCTGCTAGCCACTAAGGTGAGCAACTAGGACAGTTTTTGTTTCTTCCACATGGAGCCTGAAACCAGGCTCCATATTCCTACACCAGTGCGCCATTTTGTTTGTATGTACCTTCTGCAGGTACCAGGGGGCTGCGCTGCAGGATAGGATGACATACCCTATCTGCTGTACCCTATATATAACTGCCAGTAAGGTGAGCTGCGATAACAATTAACTAAGAGAGCAGTTAGGGAAATAATTCCAGGGATCATGAAGTCAGAACACCTGGACTGCAAGTGTGACTAGAGTGGAGGATGAGAAGAGCGGAGGAGTGCCAGGCTGGTGGGGGAAGAGTGGGTCTAGTAGGATACAAGGGAGTATTTTGTTTGACTGAAACTCATTTTCCTGAGTCTCAGAATCCCGATGCCACATGCCCGAAACACAGTTCCCCTATATTTTTTTATTTTGCCTGCGGCAGAGTTTATGTTAATTAAGGGGGGTGTGGGGAGCGAAGCCCCCCAAAACATGAAATAAAGTCCGCTATGGGCAAAATTTAAATGTCGGCAACCGTGTTCCAGCACGTGTTCACGAGATCTGACGGGGAGATAAGTTTCAGTCTTTCATAGTAACTCGGATGCAACAGTAAAGAATCCATTTTCAAGGAGGTACTATAGAAATGATGCTGCTGCCTGGTGTGCAGTAGGTTTGTAGCACTTACTGAAGAGCTAGCTGTGGTGAAGGCTAAGCTTAGACTTTCCCACAGTAGGGCTGAGTGGGGTCTGGTTCAGGCCGCCACAATTCTACTTCCCTAAAGGACACCAAGAGTCCAGAACAGAGGATGGACAGTAGTCAGCAAGGAGAAAGGGGGGGGGGATAAAACAGTTCAGCTGGAAGGGGGAAGGAGTCCAGTGGTGATGACAGCGAACTGTTTTGCACTCCTGAGGGTCTCTGTCTTTTTGTCTACACCATGAGTAGGCCTGACACTGCTGCCCCACAAATACACAGGTCTGCTCCTGGGGTGGAACATGCACAAAAGACAAAACTAGTGTCACAGGGCAAGGTAGGGACTAGAAAGTATTAGTAGTAGGGGATCACTGTAAGGGAAGGGGTGCAGATGGGGTAGGGTGTGCAGGACACCAGGGAACCAGCAAAATGAGGAGCTTTCTGGAGGCTTTTGCAGGGAAGGGTGTACACAGGTTTGAGGGAAACAGTAAAGGGGGGGGGGGTGCCTTAATGTCACTTTCCCTATCAGCATAAATGACCTAACTAGAAGATCCTTAAGGAGTTAGATAGCTATAGGGAGCTGGGTGAGAGTAGCAAGCTGACAGTGTCCTAAATTTCTTTCCTTGAGGTACTACTAGTCTGGGTTAAAAGGGAGGACTCTCTTCAACTCCTGGCTGAAGGAGTGGTGCAGGGAAGAGGACTTCGGGTACATGGGAAACTGGGGTAAATCCTGATGGGACAGAGAGCTGTACAAGCAGGATCACCTTTACCTCTCTATCCAGGGAATTCGGGCCTTAGGACAAAAGCCTAACATTTTTATCAGAGACCATTTAAACTAATTAGTGAGGAGGCAGCAGCTGAAAGAAAATACAGGTTACTCACCTGTAACAGGAGTTCTAGGAATGGTATATGTTGTTCATCCACACTTTCTGGCAGGTATCCTTGCCGCTTTAAATCTTGCCGGAAGGTCTTCAAGCTGGCTCCTCCCACCCACCCGGGTGGTAAAACTCTCGGCTCCGCCCCATGACGCCAGATCTGGCCCGCTGGAAGCTCAGGTTGTGCGTCGAGCGGGAGGTGGTGGAGTGCTGTGGATGAACAACATATACCATTCCTAGAACTCCTGTTACAGGTGAGTAACCTGTATTTCTAGGGACATGGATATGTTGTTCATCCACACTGTCTGGCAGACTCCTAGCAGTTCTCCGGGAGGAAGGAGGCAAGGCGCACACCCCCTACTTAGGGAATAGAGACTGGAGAACCGAGGCCCCAAAACCAGCATCCCGGCGTGACTCAAGGTCGATGTGGTAATGGGTAATAAAGGTGTGTGCTGACTTCCAGGTAGCAGCCCTGCAGAGTTCCTGGATAGGGACGTCCCTGGAAGCAGCCACCGATGCAGCAGTATGGCGGGTAGAATGAGCTCTTATCCCTCTGGGAGGCTCCATGCCCGCCAACTTATGGCAGAGATCTATGCAGGAGGTGACCCACCTGCCTATCGTCCGCTTGGCTGCAGGTCTGCCAGGTGCGGCTTCAGCATAGGGTGACAAACAGCTGGCAACCTCTCCCGATTTCAGCCGTCGCTCCTTATAATAAGCGTGCGCCTTCTAGGGTCCAAAGTATGGAGCCTGTATTCGGCCTCCGAGGTGTGATTGGGGTAGAACACCGCAGAGTCAACACCTGGTTAAGGTGAAACTCGGCCACCACCTTCGAAGGAATTTCGGTGGGGGCTAGGACAACCTTGTCCCTGTGGAAGACCAGATAAGGAGACTCAATGCAGAGCGCCTGGAGTTCTCCCATCCTTCTGGCTGACTTGATAGCCACCAAGAAGGCGGTCTTCCACGACAGGTGAGAGAGATCACACCTGTGCATTGGTTTAAATGGCTTGCCCATGAGCTTTGCCAGTACCAGCAGTAAATCCCACGGAGGTGGAGGTTCTCGCACCGAAGGGGAAATGTGATCAAAGCCTTTGAAAAGCGCAGACCACCTTCTCCTGCGCCACCGACTGCTCCCCGCCCGCGCCTGTAAGCAGAGATGGCTGCCAGGTGCACCTTTAGGTCGCTTACCTAAGCCCTTGACTAGAAAGGGACCATAAATAGTCCAAAATGCTTGCTACAGAACAGGAGGAAGGTCCAAGCCCTGTTCTGACACAAATGGAAATCTCTTCCATTTGAAGGCGTAGCATTTTCTGGTCGACTCCTTACGGGACGCCTCAACAACATTGAGGACCTCGTCGGAAAGACCCAAGGCCTGGAACTCTAGCCGATCAGGAACCAGGCCGTCAGGTGCAGGGACTGAAGGTCCGGATGGAACACCTTCCCCTGATTGACTGAGAGCAGGTCCGGGCAAGCTGGAAGCTGCCTCGGGAGCCTGGAGCTGAGGCTGAGGAGATCTGGGTACCAGAACTGGCAGGGCCAGTCTGGGGCTATCAGAATCACCTGCGCCTTGTCCCTCCTTGCCTTGAGAAGCACCTTGTGAATCAAGGGAAATGGGGGAAAGGCGTAAAAGAGGCCCGGGGTCCAGAGCCTCGAGAAGGCATCCCCCTGCAGCGAGCCCTGCTGAGGGGCGGGCATGAAACAGCCTCAACTTCGCTTTCTCCTGGAGGCAAACAGGTCCACCTGAGGTGTGCCCCAGTGGAGAACAGATCTTGTACTACTTCGGCAGTAGAGACCACTGTGAGATGCAGCCCTATCTGGCTCAGGGCACGGCCTGGGGTGTTGGAGGCTCCTGCCACATGAATGGCTAGGAGATCCCCTCCAGGCCGCGCCACGAGTGACCAAATGCGGAGAGCCTTGCACAGAAGCATGGGAGCGTCCCGCCTGGCGGTTCAGGTAGGCTATGGCAGGTGGTATTGTCCATCTGGACTGGACCACTTGACCCGGAGAAACGGAGCAAAGGCGGTGAGAGCTAGGCGGACTGCCTCGGAGCTCCAGCAGGTTGATGTGGCATCGGACTCGCTGGGGACCAGTGGCGTGCACTCGGTGTTCCCCAGATGGGCACCCCAACCCATCAGAGAGGCATCGGGTCGATAGAGAGACCGTCGGCTTGGGGCGGACAAGCGGGATGCCCTCCTGCAGATGAGATGGAGCGGTCCACCACTGGAGAGCATTCCCACATCTCCTGGGTCACTATCACTAGCTGGTCCAATGGATTGGCGCTGCTGACCACTGGCTGGCCAGTCCCCACTGAAGGGCGCATGTGCCCAGCGTGCCCAGCGGACCACGCTGGTACAGGCCGCCATGAGACCCAGGAGGCAGGGAAGTCCCGGGCAGGCGTGGATTGCCCAACCAGAAATGATTGGGCAAAGGAGGTAAGAACCTCGGCCCTGTCCGCCGGGAGCCGTGCTCTGGCTCGAAGAGAGTCGAGCTCTGCCCCGATGAACAGGATCACCTGCTTCGGCTCGAGTTCCGACTTGGCCTCGTTGATGAGAAGGCCGACTTGAGAGCAAACCTGGAGGGCCAGATCTCTGGACCGCTCCACCTCCTGTCTGGAGGGGGCTGCTATCAGCCAATCGTCCAGGTAAGGGTACACCCGGCCCCTCGGCACGAGGGAATGCTGTCACCACTGCCATGCATTTGGTGAAGACCCTGGGAGCTGGAGATGGCCGAGGGCATGGCTTGGAACTCGAGAGGATCCCTCACTCGGCGAAGGAATCTCCGATGTGACGGACGGATAGGGACATGAAAGAACGCGTCCTGTAGGTCCAGAGAGCAGAACCACACGCCGTGTTCCAGAGATGGTATTATCTGCGCCAGAGTGAGCATCCTGAAGGTTCAAGACCTTAGGAACTTGTTCAGGTCGTGCAGGTCGAGAATGGGGCGCCAGCCCCCCGTCTGTTTCGGAACCAGGAAATACCTGGACACGAACCCCAGGTCTGAGGGGGGGTCCTCTACCTCCCTGATCACTCCTTTTGGAGGAGGAAAGCGATGTCGGCTCGACGAGCTGCCAGTGAGGCTGGGACGAGGCCCCAGTGCGGCGACGGCTCTGAAGGGCGGGGCCTGCTCGAATTCTAGAGGCAGGCCTTTTCCCACCACCTCTAGTACCCACCTGTCCGTGGTAACAGCGACCAGGCGGAAAGGAAGTGTCTGGAGCCGCCCTCTCAATGGGGAACCAGGGTAAGGTGACGGGATGGGTGCACACCTCAGCCCGTCACTGGGCAGGCTTGGAGGAGGGACCGGCCAAGGGACCTCCTGGGCCTTTTCCTCCCTGCTTCCTGTTGGAGGAAGCCGATGGCTTGGGTTTGGGATGCCAAGCTCGAGCCTGCTGGCCCTGACGTTGCTTAGGCCGGGGCCAAGGCGCAGGACTAAAGGGCTTAGGCTGTGGCTTCGCGGCCTTTGTCCTTCTGAGTGGAAGAGACCGAGTCCAAGGTAGCATTGGACTTCTCGATCCTCTGCAGGTGACCTTCCACCCCAGGGCCGAAGAGGTCAGTCCCCAAAAAGGGAACATCCGCCAACTTGTGCTGGGTATCCGAGGTAAAGGTGGATATCCTCAGCCAAGCCCGACGACGCATGGCCACTGCGGCCACCACCGACCTGGCACATGAGTCCCCGATGTCTAAAGCAGTCTGGAGCTGCTGTTTGGCCACTGCCCTGCCCTGGTCCCGCACCTGCCTGACCGTAGTCTGCAGATCCGCGGGAAGATGAGGGACGACCTCATCCAGGGAGCCCAACAGGGCATGAGAAAAATGTGCCATAAGGACGGCCGAACTGGCCTGACGAAGGCCGAGAGAGAACGCAGCATAGACTTTTAGCCAGCATAATCCAATTTCTTGGATTCCTTGTCGGGAGGTTTGTCCACATCCCTGGCATTCCCAGCACACCGGAAAACGCTGTCGGTAACCAACCCCTCAGCAGAGGGGTGTTCCGAAAAACCGGACAGGGAACCGGTAGGGACCGCATACTTCCTGGCCATTCTGGCCGAAGGCGCAGGGCAGGAAGCAGGGCGCTGCCAAAGCTCCAAGGCCGGACTCACTATGGCCTCGGCCACCGGAAAGGCCTCCGTAGAAGAATCCCATCGGTCCAGAATCTCCGTGAGGGGATACCTGGCCCGTTTAGATTCGGGTTCGAGCTTCATCCTGGTGGACTCCGAGATGAGTCGAAGCAACCCTAAGAAGGACGAAGGGCTATCGTCCACTGACTGTCCTCCCGAGGACTCCAAGTCCATGCGCTTGGAGAAAAGGGAGGAATCATCCTCGGACTCGGAAGAGTCCTCAAAGAGCTGCCTCTGGCCTGAGCCACCCTCCACCTGCCGAGGTTTATCGGGAGTGAGGGTGACAGACAGCCTATGGGGCAAACCCATAGCCGACCGAGAATTTTTGGTCGGAGCCCCAACTAACGGCTGTGGAGGCGGAGGTTCCACCAGAATCGGTGGGGCAGCTGGAATTGGCCGAACAACCGGCCTGGGAACAGGCTCCTCGGCTACAACGAGGGGTTGTTTTGGCCGCTCCGGTGACAGCCACTTAATGGCCGGGGAAGACGACTGGGTCGGCTTATTCCCGGTCAAAAGGAGCTGTTGCCACATGAGTTCCTCATACCTCCGACACAACTTGCACCGAAGCCTCCCTCGTCCAGGAGGAGGAAGAAGCGCGCGCCGTTGCCGCGGTGCAGGGCCGAGACCGCCTGACGGCCGGGACTGGCTGGACCGCGAGGATGTCCGAGATCGAGTCTCGCTAGGCCGAGGACGGCGAGGGGAAGTGTCGGGAATAGGCACTCCCCTCGGCTCGGACGATTCCACCGAAGGCACGGACGAGCCGACGGGATCCTCAACTCCCACCGGGGAACCGGGGAGAGGGGATTCTCAGCTTCTCCAGCCGACAACCCGTCTAACGGGTCGAGAAAAATCTCGACCGCGTCGACGTGAGTCTCGGTCAACTGGCCTGACGGGGACACCGTGAAGCCAGTGGCCGAGCTGAGGGGTCGCATCAAGTCGCACTCATCGACAAGAAGGAGGGGATCTTCCTGGCCCCAAGAGCGTCGACGGAGAGACTTACTTTTGCTCTTTTTGGACCTGGAAAAGGGTCCAGAAGAAATTGGACCCTCACCTTTCGTCGAGAGGGTCAGACAAAGCTCCTTAAAAGAAGCCGAGTACGAGGCACCGAGAGAGAGCGGGACAAATGCCGCAGCCGAGGTAGAAGCGGCCCGCGCCGCCTCCTCTTCGAGGGCGATCATCTGCTCGAGCTGAAGCAAAAACCTTTTTGATTTGAACTTTCGAAGAATTAGGAACCAGTCTTATACGCAGAGCGTTAAGGAGGGAACCTGAGCTTCCAAGCGGTAAGGAAGATCTGGCATCATGGGGCGGAGCCGAGAGTTTTATCACCCGGGTGGGTGGGAGGAGCCAGCTTGAAGACCTTCCGGCAAGATTTAAAGCGGCAAGGATACCTGCCAGACAGTGTGGATGAACAACATATCCATGTCCCTAGAACCAGGGTTTTTCTTTAGCCAAACGAGGTCAAACAGATACTCCCCCTTCAAACAGTTACATAGATACATAGACAGTGTCAGCAGATAAGGGCCTATGGCCCACCCAGTCTGCCCATTTAAGTTTCTAAGTTCAGTTTGTTTTCCAAGAAGTCTGTTGTCCCTTAACCCTGACCTCCAGAATTCCTTTATGTCTATCCCATGTATTCTTAAATCCCGTGATTGTTTCAGCCCCCACCACTTCCTCTGGCAGGGTGTTCCACTTGTCCACCACCCGTTCTGTGAAGAAATTCTTCCTCACGTTTCCTCTGAATCGTCCTCCCTCCAACTTCATCCCATGCCCTCTAGTCCCGGAACATCTTTTTCGCTTAAAAATAGTGCATTCCTGCACCCTGTTCTTCCCTCTAAGATACTTGTATGTCTCTATCATATCCCCTCTCTCCCTCCTCTCCTCCAGGGAGTACATGTTCAGTGCCTTCAACCTGTCCTCATAGGACTTGTGATGCAATCCATGCACCATCTTTGTTGCCCTCCTCTAGTTACAGCTAGAGTAATAATGGAGTGAAGAGAATTGACAATAAGAGTGGTAGCATGGGAGGGTCAATCGGGTGAGGAAAAGATCAGACACTCAGGTGAAACCAGCACAGTCCTGGAGAATGTAGGAAACGTAACGGACTACAGTTTGGGACACGAGCACATGGGGGAAATTAAATGGGTTATTGGAGGCAACAAATCTCTTTATTAGAAGAGCAGATAAACTTAGGAGGGGAAAAGCCACTATTGTACACAAAGCAGGTAGGGGAGGCAGTGAAGAAACAAGCACTGGCCAATGCCAACCGTATTTGCTTGCTAGTATACACTGTGTAGTTGTTTGGCATAACTGTGTAGCAGTTACGTATGCATTCTGAACGTACACTATGACAACAAGACTTGGTGCATACAGATACTTTTAACAATGTCTCCTTTTTCATTTTCTCTGATGAAAAGATATTGAAATATGCATATAATGTTACTGATGTTTATTACTATGTTTTAAACTAAACTGCTAAAGCAGGAAAGTGCCACAATTCAGTATGATATATTTGAGATACCAAATTAACACCTGCATTTCATTAGTATCAAGTTGATGGTAAACATTTTATCCATCACTATAGATTTATGACTTCCACCACCAAACAGCAAACTTCACCATGTGTATTTTATACATAACATCATTCTCCCTTCCAAAATATGCAAACCAAAGATGTGCTCTGATATGTACAAAATGCAGATAAATGCTCACTTTCATGGCTATCTATGCCTTACATCAGTTCTGTGCTTGACCTATAAACAGAAACAGAAATTTAATTTCAATCTGTCAATGCCCATGCTTGCTTCACTAACTAAAAACACTCTGCTAGAATGAAAAAGGCAACTTACCACAGCCAAGTGGTGTCACAGCATGGCCCCTAGGCACCCTACTACTAAAGGCAGTGAATGCCAGTGCTGGCCTGCACTGACTACACTGCAAGAATACTGAAATTGGGTGCGCCCCAAGGTGAATTGCATGATAATGCCACACATTGGGTGACGTGTGTGTGCACTTAAGCAGACGTACTCAGGGTCGCGCCTGACCCACTGGTGGTGGCACAAAAAGCTACAAACGGGAACTGCAACTTGGTGTTCAGTTTGCAGAGGAAAAAAGTGTTTGAAAGCAATCAGCCAGTAACTGGGAAAAAGTCTCCTTTTAAGGTCAAGACCACTAATACACAGTCTACATACATACAATATGCTGAAAAACAACTAAAGTCAATAATTCCTACTGCTACTTCTGTTCAGTTAATGTATAGAGAAGTTAGCAGTGGACATATGAAGGGACAGTGTGACTTGGCAGTCACAAATGTTGCACAAAGGGACCCAAGATGTTCCTACCTTCCCTGAAGTGCTGTCTGAGGGAACGAAAAATGGACTAAAGGGATGACTGTTGAGCTAAATTCTGTATATAGCAGTCAGCAGAATCATTTTTTTTGAGTCTCTGTGAGGGACTTTGAACTCCAAAGGGGATAGTCATAAAGGGAGAAATGCCCTTGGACTTAGCAATCCATATGCCTAGGGTAACTGGGCCCGTTTTCCCATAGTTCCATCTTGACTGAGTCCTCTTAAGAGAGTGCGTGGTGACCTCCTAGTGGAGAACAGCCTTGTCATTCTCAGGGAGAATAATAAAAGCATCAGCTGAGGCTGAGAAAAGTACAGTTACTTAAGAACTTACCGTAACAGTAGATCTTCGAGAGAGGTTCCTGCAGTAGGTCATAACATATAGGACTGCACCCTCTGGCATCAGCGTGACCCTATAAGTGGGTGGTTCCCACGCCTGCCTTCCAGTTCTCCTGCTGAAGACCCAAGAGAGTGCAACAGGAGAAAAGTATATCATCCCTGGAGCCCAATCCAAACAGGCCTGCAGAAGCAAACATAAGACTGGGGGTAGGAGGGAGGAAAAAGATGACCTACTGCAGGAACCTCTCTCGAAGATCTATTGTTATTGTAAGTTCTTACATAAATAACAGTTACGTAAGAACTTACTGTAACAGTAGATCTTCGAGAACGGTTCCTGCAGTAAGTCTCCACAAGTAGAACTGTGCCCGCTGATGTCAGGACCGCACAACAAAGTTGTAGCTAGCAATCATCAGTGGGGACCTCCCCCAGTGTCAGGTGATGGACGTCAGCGTGACTATAAATAGGGGTGGTCCCGGCCCGCCTTCCAGTTCTTCCGCCGGAGATCTCTAAAGAGGAAGCAGGAAAAAGCCCTGAGCCCTGGGAAGGGAATAAGGAGGAAAAAAACACAGGAGCTGGGGGAAGGTGGGTGGGAAATCTAGACCTACGGCAGGAACCTCTTTCGAAGATCTACTGTTACGGTAAGTTCTTACACAACTGCTATATCCTACTTCGAGAGGGTTCCTGCAGTAGGTCTTCACAAGTAGGACTGAATACCAAACAGTCAACTGAAAAGAAGAAGTTGGAGACTAGGTTCTGGGAAAAAGAAAATGGAGGCAGTATTGCGCAGTGGTTTAAGGATCTGAGCTGCAAATCTGGTGATATCCAGCAGACCAGACCTGGGTTTGAATCCCACAGCTTCCACTTTTAATTTTTTTTTATTTATTTCTTTTGTTAACTGGGTAAACATATGAACCAAGGCCCTTTTCATATGCGACCAGAGACTATAAAATAGTAATAAGATATTATACAAAAAGATAACTTTTACATTTACTTAATACAGGAATACAAATACATGACATATAATACAAACAATATAATACAAATGATTTAAAACGGCAGTGACATTGCAAGCTACTCAATAAATGATGCTTCAATTTCTTTTTGAATAAATTATGACTATTCATAGATCTTACTTCGAGAGGGCTCTTGCAGTAGGTAATTACATATAGGACTGACGCCGGCAGGCAGCAGGACCTCACGGAAAAATTTCTAGCTAGCAGTCCCTGGCGAGGGACCGGCCCGATCAGGTGACCGGCATAAGGAAATGTCAGTATAAAGGGTGGTCAGGACACCTGCCTTCCAGTTCTTTCCTGCTGCGTTGCTTTCGTGCACGATACCTCGCGAGAAAGTTAGGTGCCCGTCAGCCCTACCTGCCGTCGTTTTTTTATCAAAAACTATTTTACGACTAACGTCAGTACTAGCGTCGGTGTATGTCGTCCCCTACACCCTCCGAGCACAAGAATAAGTGCAATTCGTGCGACGCTCAACTACCGCACAAGGACGGCCACTCCCTGTGCCTGTTCTGCCTAGGCGCCGATCACCCGGTCGAGAAGTGCCAGCACTGCCTCAGTTTTAATGCGGCTACCCGGAAAAGGCAGCAGCAATCCCTGGAAGTCCATATTCTAAAGAAGAAAATGAGTTCTATGGAGAAGGAGCTCAAAAAACTGAGGCAGGCGTCCACTTCCCCTGAAGGACATCGGAAGAAGGAGGAGAAGGAGAGGCACCGGGACAAGGGCTCCTCCACCGCATCTCCCTCGGGAGTCGCTGGGATGCAGGTAACATCCCTTCCGGGGGATCGCTCCTCGACGGCCGCGTCAGAGGTTTCTGAGGGGGCGTCGGCCCGCCCGTCTGGCTCATGCTCGGGCCTTGCGGGCACTTCCGGGCAGTTGGAGGCCTCCGCCCCTGGTTCGGCTGCAGGCTCGCGGCCTACCACTGTGGGCGACTCTGGTAAACCGGGTGTCGGTTCCTCTGACGTCTGCCCGGAGAGGGCCGGTAAGATGTCCGACCCTCTGGGGCGACACATGGCCTCCTCTCCACCAGACCAGGCTGATCACTACTCGGCCTGCCTCCGGTGATGGCTCTCGTAAGTTGGATGTTGGCTCCTCTGGCGCCCGCCCAGAGCTCGCCACTAAGCCTCACGCCGGCTCGTCCGACATCCGGTCGGCGAAGGAACCGACGACGGACCTCCCAACAGCCGTTGTTCCCGGTTCCCCGCAGCCTTCGCTGCTGTCTGGGGAACCAGAGTCTCCCCAACCTGACCCTGGGGACTTTTCCCCTCTGTCCCCGGGCGAAGCTGGGGATCTTTTGCCTCCATCAGTCCTTCCTCCACCTGGAGCGCCAGACCTGACGTCGGCTCCCCGGACGCCGGCCCCTCTGACATCAGTACCTCCGGCGCCTGGGCCTCCACCGTCGGCCCTGACGGCCTTACCGACTCCGGGAGATATTCTGCTCCCATCGGGCCCTCCAGGCTCTCCACTATGGACCCGCCCGTGAGGTCTCCGGCAGGGCCGTCTGCTCCGGCAGCCCCTCCCCCGGCCCCTGGGTATCCTCCATCTTATTCAACGCCGGTGTACCCGGGAATGCAGTAGCCGGCGCCACAGTACCTGATGCCGGGCTTCCCGATGCCGCAGTACTTGACGCCACAATACCCGATGCCGGGCTACCCACAGCCGGGTTTTGGATACGCTCCATACGGTTATAACCCGTATCCTTATCCCCAACCCCCCCTCCTCCTCCACCGCCCTCGCAGCCATCTGGATCCAGAGAAGGGCAGGACACGCTTCCAGGGATTTCCCAAGGGTCCGTTCCTCCCTCCGGGTCGGGAAAGGGTCTTTCTCTTCTTCATCCTCCTCTTCGCTCTCGGTCTCCTCAGACTCTTCGGCGGCTGCTCAGGAGAGGCAGCGAGCCTACTCTCTGTGAAGCCCAGGCCAAGGACTCCTCCGGAGGATCCTTCTTTAACGGAGTTGCTTAGTAAAATCCAGGAGGTTCATCAGTGGCACTCCCTGGAACCAGATCCTCAGCGTCTGAAACTCGCTGAACATCTGGATCTGCCCGTGACAGCTCCTACCTTGGTGCCACTCTGCACAGTGCTTCACGCCGACCTTGTTACCACAATATGGAAACAGCCGTCGGCCTTAGTCACACTTCCTAGGAAGCTGAACCGGCTATATCAGGCTCCAGAGGGTGTTGATTTCCTGGATTCTCACCCTCGGGCCAACTCGGTCGTGATTAGTGCCACTCACGGCCGGTCGGTGAACCCTAAACATCTTAGCTCGTCACCTCCTGATAAGGAATCTTGCCTTCTGGACCAGTATGGGAGAAAGATTTACGCTTCCTCCACACTGGGGATCAGGGCCCTGAACTATGTCGGCCACAAAGGGGACTACCAGAAGGCCATCCTGACTCAGGCGGAAGCCAAACTGGACTCCTTGCCTGACTTCCAAGTCAAGCAGGAGTTGGCTGATCTCATCCACTCTGCTTGTTCGGCCAGTCGACACATGCTACATGCGACATACGATGCAGTGGACACTGCTGGGCGGAGCTCAGCTTTCGCTGTAGGCCTACGGCGTCATGCTTGGCTCCGCGTGTCAGGTTTGGTCCCAGAGGTGCAATCTGCTATCCAGAAAGCACCCTTCCAGGGGTCAGTGCTTTTTGGAGGTGATGTCAAGGACATCATTACCGATTTGCAAGAGAAGGGGACGGCTCTGAAGTCAGCTGATTCCATGTACCGTCCCCATCAGCAGCAGCGCCGTCCCTTTCGCAGACAGAATCGGCCAAAGGCGAAACCCCACGGAAAGCGGGCCACAAAACGCTGGGCCCCCGCAGCTGCCAAGCCCCCCTGCCCAAAAAAGCAGCGGGTGCTTCAGCTGCGGCACTGCCCCACACCAACTGACTCCTTTCCTCTCCCACTGCCTCTGGACTCCCCGGAGGAACCTGTAGTAGGGAGGTTTTCCCTCCACCTTCCGGGATGGGAGAGGATAACCACAGATTCTTGGGTGCTCCAGCTCTTAGCAGAAGGACACTCCATAGGGTTTCTTCAGAAACCACCCCGCCACCCCCCTCTGAAGTCATTGTATTCACTGGAACATCTTCCTTTGGTCCAGGAGGAAATCTCGGCTCTTCTGCTGAAGCAAGCGATAGAGCCTGTCCCCCTTCATCTACAGGGGACGGGTTACTATTCCCATTTCTTTCTGGTCCCAAAGAAGACAGGAGATCTCAGACCAATTTTAAGATCTCAGTTCCCTGAATCTTTACGTAGAGTACAAAAGGTTCAGGATGCTCTCTTTGCAGAGCCTTCTGCTCCTCCTCCGGCCGGGTCAATGGCTTTGTGCTCTGGATATACAGGATGCTTATCTGCACATTCCCATTCGCTCATCTCCCATAAATACCTTCGCTTTGCATTCCAGGGGACCACTACCAGTTCAAAGGGCTCCTGTTTGGTCTAGCCTGCCCCAGTATTTACCAAATGCCTGGCAGTGGTGGTGGCCACCTGCGTACCAAGGGAGTGCAGGTTTTCCCTTACCTGGACGACAGCTGGCTCTGTGACCTCGTCCAGGAGGAACTCCCTGCGTTCCTCTCCCTTACCCAGCAGGTTTTGCCTGCCTGGGTATTACCATCAACCATCCAAGTGTCATCTGGACCCATCCCAGAGGCTACAGTTTATTGGGGTGATCCTCGATCGACCATGGGCAAGGTCTTCCTGCCTCCGTACAGGGTGGCCACCCTTCAGACCCAAATAAGTCTGCTGTCCGACCGCAGGATGGTCTCTGCGATGTCGGTGCTTCGCCATCTCGGGCTCATGGTGGCTGCTATCTTGACGGTACCTCGCGCTCGACTCCACATGAGGATCTCTCAGTGGACTCTATGCTCTCAGTGGGATCAGCTAGTGGACGACCTAAATCACTCAGTTCTGATCTCCTCGCCGATGATACGAGACTTGCAATGGTGGATGGTTCGAGATAACCTTTTTCAGGGAGTTCTTTTCTTTCATCCTCCCCCCTCCCAGACTCTAACCAAAGACGCCTCAGGCGAAGGTTGGGGAGCCCATCTAGGCCCTCATCAGACCCAGGGCTCCTGGTCCAAGCTAGAACAAGGTCTCCACATCAATGTGCTCGAGCTTTGGGCAGTGTTGTACGCTCTCCAAGCCCTTCACCAATACATCCTTCCCGGCCACCTAGCCGTCCAGATGGACAACATGTGCATGGTGTGGTATATCAACAAGCAGGGAGGGACTTGGTCCTATCCTCTATGCAGGGAGGCAATGAGGGTTTGGGATTGGGCAACACAACACGACCTTCACCTGACAGCGATTCACGTTCCGGGAGTCGACAACACCCTGGCAGACAAGCTAAGTCGCTCTTCTGCTCCGACTCACAAGTAGAAACTGGACCAAGGGGTCTTAGACAACATCTTCCAGCTTTGGGGAACACCACAGGTCGACCTGTTCGCATCCCCCCTAAACACAAAACTTCCATCTTCTCGCTCATTCCACAGCGAGCGCTTTTGAAAAGCGACAGCTCTGTCTCTAGACTAGAAGGACAGGATTATGTCTATGCCTTTCCCCAATTCCACTTATCCGAGGTCTTGCAGAAATTAGCTTCAGAAGGAGAGACAATGATTCTGATCGCTTCTTTCTGGCCCAGGCAAATCTGGTTCTCTCTTCTACAACAATATTCAGAGGATCTTCCTCTTCCTCTATCTCGAGGTTTGTTGACCCAGGATCAGGGGACCCTGGTCCATCCAGGCCTCAAATCCCTTCAACTGCATGCATGGCTCCTGCAGACCTAGCCTAATCCCGTTTTGGAGTGTCTCCTAAAGTGGCAGAGATTTTAGTGGAGGCCAGAAAACCCTCCACCAGATCCACTTATGCCATGAAGTGGAAAAGATTCACTATTTGGGCCGCTTCCAAGAACGTGGAACCTTTCTTCTGTTCAGCGGGGCTTCTGCTGGAGTATCTACGTCATCTGTTTGACCTGGGTCTCAGCCATTCCTCTCTGAAGGTACACATGGCGGCCATTTCAGCCTATTATGTTCCCTTTGCAGACAAGGCTTTTGCTCAACTGGAGGTCTCCAAGACCTTTCTCAGAGGGGTCCTCCATTTGAGGCCCTCCATCTGTATTCCTGCTCCCCCTTGGGACTTGAACTTTGTTCTCGAGAAACTTACTCTTCCTCCCTTCGAACCTGCAGCTTCTGCGGATTTGAAGTTCAATTCGTGGAAGACGCTCTTCCTGGTGGCCATTACTTCGGCTCGAAGAATCTCCGAGCTCCAGGCCCTGATGTGTAAAATCCCCTACTTGATTTTTCACAAGGAACGAGTTGCTCTTCGCACGAATCCTAAGTTTCTACCTAAAAGTAGTAGCAGAGTCTACCTTAAATCAGTCCATAGAGTTACCTGCCTTTTTTACGCAGTACTCTAATCAAGGGGAGTATTTACTCCATACTATGGATGTTCACTGGATTCTGAGATACTACACCAACAGGACGAAGGATCTCAGAAAGACTGATCAGTTGTTCGTCTCTTTTACTCACAAAAGGGAAGGCAGTGCTGTTTCCAAGCAATGCCTGTGTAAGTGGTTGGCTCACTGCATCACTTTCTGTTATGACAAATACAACAAGACCCTCCCGGGTCAAGTCAGAGGCCACTCCACAAGAGGAGTAGCTGCCTCTGCGACTTGTTTCAAGAATGTGTCTGCGGCAGAGATCTGCACTGCCGCCACCTGGACTTCCGTCCATACCTTCACGAAACACTACAATTTGGATGTTGCCTCTCGCCGTAGAGCAGGCTTCGGGCTGGCTGTTTTGCAAGGCCTCCTATCTTGAGACTTGCTTAACCAGTACTACCTTTTGGAGTAGTTTTCCTCCTCCCGGTGCCTCTTTTTGTTCCAGACTGCTTGGGATTCAGTCCTATATGTAATTACCTACTGCAAGAGCCCTCTCGAAGTAAGATAGTACAGTTACATAAGAACTTACCGTAACAGTAGATCTTGAGAGAGGCTCTTGCAGTAGGTAATACCTTCCCACCCTCCATCCCCCTAGGTTTTTCGCTCCTTTTCCATTGAAGAAATATCCGCTCCTCTCGTCCGGCCTCTTTTGGCCTGTGGCGGGAAAGAACTGGAAGGTGGGTGTCCGGGACCGCCCCTTTATACCGACATCTCCTGATGCCGGTCACCTGACATGGGGGCGGTCCCTCGCCAGGGACTGCTAGCTAGACATTTTTCCATGGGGTCCTGCCACCTGCTGGCGTCAGTCCTATATGTAATTGCCTACTGCCAAGAGCCTCTCTCGAAGATCTACTGTTACAGTAAGTTCTTACGTAACTGTACTTTCTCTCTTGCATACCTTGTGACCCTGAGCAAGTCCCTGTGTTCCCAGGTCGCACCTGTAAAAAAGCTTTCATCTTCATGTGCTACTCCTGGTTAAACAACTAGAAAATGTCTGCCAACTACAGGCTGCTCATGACAGAAGTCCTTGCAGGACTGCTATATCAAAACCAGCCCTGCACCTAGAAGCAATGTCCAGGCTGTAATGTTTCATGAAAGTGTGGCTGGAGGACCAAGTGGCCGCTGTGCATACGTCTGCAGTGGACATGTTCCTGAAAAAGGCAGTGGAAGTGGCCACTCCCCTAGTTGAGTGGCTCCTGACCGTCCCTGCAAGGCGCTTCTTGTACTTCTGGTAAATGTAAAACACACAATGTGCCAGCCACCTAGACAAAGTCTGTTTTGAAACAGCCTTGCCCTGGCACTTAGGAGCAAAGGCTACAAAGAGTTGATCCAACTTGCCAACCTCCTTAATTCTTGAGATGTAATATCTCAAAATTCCTGTGCATATCAAGGGTGTGCAGGAGATATTTCCCTGCTGGAGTGATCTGGGTAAAACACCGGCAGTTCAACATTTTGATTTAGGGTGAATTCCTAAACTACCTTCAGAAGAAAAGAAGGATTAGTCCGTAGAGCCACCCAGTCTCTGTGGAAAATTAAGTAAGGCTCTCTACAAACTAGGGCCTGAAGCTCTGAAACTCTTCAAGCTGAAGTGATAGCAACTCAAAATAGCGTTTTCCATGAAAGGTAATGCATATCACAACTTGCTGCCGGCTCAAAAGGGGGCAAGAAAAATTTACTCACCATAGTAAATGTTGTTTCTTCTAATGGAGTCTTGCTGTATTCAGACATAATGCAGTTAGCCCCAGCACTTGAAATGCCCTGGAGAGGAAAGAGTCAACTCTATGCAGAAGCATAGAACGTTGAGCTCGAGCTTGGTTTTCAAACCTCTGTCTGTGGTACTTCTTAGTGTAACCGTCATATTCTTTACTCTGCCTAACAGTGAAGTTGCTCCGGAGGTTTCCTCTGCTCGGTTCAGTAAAAGTAAAGCGTTTGGTTTAAACCATATAATTTTTTGTTATTTTCGGATTTCCAGCCTCTGTCTATGGTACAGGTAGTGTGTAGTTAGGTAGTGACTGTTTTATTCTGTGAAAAAGTTGGAAATTGTTCTTTTCTTCGGTTTCTTTCCGGTCGCTCCGGTTTGGAACCGACCCATTCTGTTTAAATTTATTTCTGGGATTAGAGTGGTGTTCTGGTACCGATCGATCTCTAGAGGAGACACCATAGTGAGAAACCGCTATGTCCAGAGGTGCCATGCAAGAAGGTGGAGAGATGTGAGGCTTGGATGTACCAGGGTGCCCTACTCCTGGGACAGAAGGTTGTGTGAGAGAGGTAGAGGTACTGGGGGCTCCATCACTAGCTGCTACAGGAGGGGGAGCCATATATGCCGAGGCCATAGGGGGCACTGAGAATCATGTGTGCCCCCTGTGCCTGTAACTTCAGCAGAACCTTCTGCAGAATAGGAAAGGGAGGGAAAGCGTACAGAAATCTCCCTGACCAAGATAGAAATAGTGTGTCTTGCCATAAAACACCACGCCCGGGAACAAGCAAGCAAAAGCTGGGTAGTTTTATGTTGGACAGGGCTCCTTCTGCTTGGAAGCGAAGGAACCTTTGGTGAGACGGACAGATCGGGACATGAAAGATTGCATACTGGAGATCCAGAGAGCAAAACCACATGTCCTGCTCGAGAGATGGTATGATCTGGGACACAGTTGCCATCCTGAATGTGTGTGACCTGAGGATTTGGTTCAGGTCATGCAGATCTAGAATGGGGCACCAGCCCGTCTGCTTCAGGACCAGGAAGTACCTTAAAACGAACCCTGGGTTGACAGGGGGGTCAGTGACTCTGGCCACCACCTCCTTGCGGAGGAGTTGGGCAATGTCGTCTTGAAGAGCTGACAGTGTGTACGGACACCATTTCCTCCCCTGGGGCATGGGCTCGGCTTGTAGGATACTGCTCGAATTCCAGAGGCAGACCCTGACTGACCACTTCTAGAACCCACCTGTCTGTGGAAACATCGGACCAGGCAGAAAGAAAGTGGTGGAACCGGCCCTCCACGGGAGGACCCAGAGCTTGCGTGACAGGTATGGGGGTGGCCACCCCTATCCAGTCACTGAGCAGGCTTGGAGGAAGAGGATTCGGATTGGGGACCGCCTGAGCCCTGTCCTCCAGGTTTATGATCGCCGGGGGCCCGGACTTGGGCCATGGGCGCCAAGGTTGTGCCTGCTGTTGCTGCCCCGATTGGAAATGGGGCTGCTTGGCCGCAGAGGAAGAATGCCGAAATGGCTTCTTCTGCTTTTTGGAACCCTGGGATTCCTTTTCCGTAGAAGTCATGGAGTCCAAGGTGGCAATGGAATTCTCGATGTGCTGGAGGTGACCGAAAAGGTCGGTACCCAGGAAAGGGACATCCATTAGCTTGTGTTGGGTGACCATTGTGAAGGTGGTGCGGTGTTTCGGACATGTTTTCGGATGCTGACCCGTTGGAGCTGTTGGACCTTTTAGTGATTGCCAAGTATTTTGGCATTTCACACTCCACATTGTATGGTTGTAGCCCGGGATTGGGAGTATAGAGGAGTCCCAGTGTGATCGGTTTTGAATGGTGGAGTACAGAGGATTCCCCAGCGTGTTATGATTTGAAACAGCCGGTAAGAGTTCAGATCTCATTTGAACTGTGGAGTACGGAGGATTCCCCAGCGTGTTACAACTCGAGACTGCTGGCAAGAGTTCGAGGATCGGCGTGGAGGGGAAGGTGGTGAGTCCATGTTATTGCTGGTTGGACTGTTGGGATTCCAGAAAGAGTTTTTCTGTTGCCAAGGACTTTGTGAACTGGTGGGGTTAGACTTGGTCTTGGTTGCTCTCTTTGAGACTATAATTTTATTGACTACATTCTAATTCAAACTGCCCTGTAAGTGGATTTGGGAATCCAGCCTGGTTTGTTACAAAGTGGCCCCGTGCTTGTGGGAGGGTGGTTTGGCTGCTGGAGTCTGCTTCTGGCGGGAGGATCGGTCCTGGAAAGGCTGGGGTGTTGGCCTGTGGGGGCTGTGTTTCTCCAAAGCTCCTCGTCGGGTCGATTGGTGGATCGGTCCAAGCGGGGTGTTGAGGTTACGGGGCAGATATTTCCAGCGGTCCCCCCCTATTCTAAAGGGCCGTGGAGTTCTTGTGCAAGTACTGGATGATCATCGGAAGACTTTTTTAACAGTACAAGTAAGGAATTTGAGGATTTCTACAGACATTTTTGGTCAGACTTGGGCAGTGAGAGTACCTACATAGATACATAGACAGTGTCAGCAGATAAGGGCCTATGGCCCACCCAGTCTGCCCATTTGAGCTTGTAAGTTCAGTTTATGTTTTCCTAGAAGTCTGTTGTCCCTTACCCCTGACCTCCAGAATTCCTTTATGTCTATCCCATGCATTCTTAAATCCTGTGATTGTTTCAGCCCCCACCACTTCCTCTGGCAGGGTGTTCCACTTGTCCACCACCTGTTCTGTGAAGAAATTCTTCCTCACGTTTCCTCTGAATCGTCCTCCCTCCAACTTCATCCCATGCCCTCTAGTCCTCTGTTTTATTTTGGATTTCCCAGGTGGTGAGAGGGCCTGGGGATCTGAATTTTATTTATTTTATGATTTTGTTTATATTATTTGGTACACCTCAGTGAGAGAGAGGTGTACTTAAGTTTTATTTCAGTTCTATTTTGCACAAAAATACAGATTGTGAGACTATCAAAATTCCACTTTATTTAAAGCTCTGTCATGACAATATGTGAGATATATTGTTTGAGGAGTTTAATGTTAGAGATAAACTGGTGGTTTAGATTGTTCTACTTTTGTTTTTAGGAGTGGGGGGTTTATTTGTTATTAATTGTGTTAGTTGTATGGTTATATATTGTTTGGTTTTGGTTTTAGAAAATGTGTTGGCCAGGGTTGACACTTAGGCATTACTCCCCTTCCAGGCTGAGGGATCTTCGCCCTTTTTTCTGCCCCTCTTTGCCCCCAGAGGTGTATAGATGCTGTAGGGGCCTGGGAATAGCAAGGAAGGTTCAGGTGGGGACTCGGCCTGCTGGGGGAATGGAGAGGAGTGGACGGATTGAGATAGTGGGGACAAGGAGACGCCTTGGGGCGAAATGGGTCCAGAAAAGGGGTTCTCCCTGTCTGGTTCCCATACCCAAGGGTTCTGCATACTGCAGACAGGATACTCGGTCTCTCCCGGCTGCTCCTCGAACCCGGGCGGTGTTATGCAATGGAGTCGATTAGGAACAAGACCGCCATGAAGTGGGATCTTCATTAGTCTGATTGACCTGGCTTGCATTACCTAGAGACATGGAAATGACGTGACCAGTAATTATTGATCTTCTTGGACAGTCTCCATCACTCATTCACACTAGTGGGATAGCGCCGAGGCGCTAGGACCAGCGGAGCCAAAATTTTCTGAAGGGCCAGCGCCGAGGTGGGACCACTTGCAGCGGCACCAGCAAGACTGACTCTACCTGTGTAGGCTATCTCATGGCTCGACCCTCCAACCGCCTCAGTACCTTTTCACCAAGGAGGTGCAGCGTAACTAATGAGAATAACTCATTCTGAGTTTCTGGGCCTGAGAGGGCCCAGATGGCCTTTGTAAGAAAGGTCAAAGAACAATGTCTTCACAGTCCGAACCACAGGCCATGAAGACCAGGAAAGAAAAACGAGTGAACCCAGGGGATGGTGGGTGGGCGTGTGAATGAGTGATGGAGACTGTCCAAGATCATCAATAATTACAGTAAGTACGTAATTTCCATATCTTCCTGGACTAAGTCTCCATCACTCATTCACACTAGTGGGAGAGTACCAAGCTAAAATCAACAACCCTGAGTAGGGTGGTAGGAGATAGGGTTCACTCAGAAAGGACAGCCAAGGACTGTCCTGTTAATAAAAAAAGCTGTCTTGTAAGAGCATCTATAACATAGTGCCTACAAGATAAATGCTCGAGTTGTAACTCATCACCTTGCTGACGACTACAATGGCCAAAAAATGAAAGTCTGCCAGGCAGCCGCAACTACTCTAGGAGAGCGGCAAGAACCTGGCCTCACGATTTGATCTAGGACCAAAATTAAAAGTGTCAAAGACATGCACAAATCTAATGTAAAGAACCTCAGGAACTGCAAGAGCCGGAGGTAAAGTGTACAGGTTCAGGGTAGTGTACAGGAGGAGGGACACAGCAGGACCAGGTTAGGGCTAACCCATTCATTGAAGTGACTGAATAGCGGCAGAAGTGGCTCAATGCGGTGAGACACTACTTACTCCGGCCTCCCTGAAGGGGGTAGGAAGGACTCTAGTTTGCTTTGTTGAAAAAAACAAACATCACCGCTCCGTCATGCAGTCGGAGAGGATAGCTTCGAGTGCTACTGGCACGGGACCAGTGCACAGGAACTGAAAGTGTGAATATTTGAGAAGCTACCTTAGAAAAGACCTACTTGACCAATGGTCAAGAAAGGAGCATGTCATCTGTTAAGTTGAAGCAAGCAAAGAAGTAGGAATCTAAGTTCCGACTTGCTGAAGAGTCACTTCTGTTGCTGCAAGGCTCTGATCAAGAGAAGAAAGCCTGATTAAAAACCAAAAAGGGACTAACAGACTGGTTAGATGCCTAGGTTTTGGAAATATCTTGGAATAAGAGAAAATTCTCTAGAGAAAAGAGGTGAGCTATACCACCGCTGGACTGGACTGCCCCCTAGGGGTAGAAGAAAACAGGTACTCTTTACTGAGGTTTAGAAACGACGCCTCAGGGCTGGTAGGAACCTGATCAGATCCAAGTGTGGTATCGGGAAATTCCAACTAGGCCCTGTGCTGTGATAATTCTGACCACCCCCTCCTTTAAATTATCATTAGTCCCGAGCCTGACAAGGTTGTTGGCTGCTACTTGGCAAGGATTGCCTGATACAGAAATGACAAGGATGTCATCCTCTGAGGAGCCTGAGGATCCATAACTGAACCCTTGACTGGACTAATAATAGCTAGACAGATGTTAACCACCTGTGGCGAAGCAGCCACCAGAGGGCAGCATCAAAGAGGGCTGTATACCCTATCAAAGGAGCGGAACAGTCTTGCGGCTCCCGACCATTGAATTAAAATGTTCCAAAGAGTGTAATTGTCTTGACCACTGAAAGAGTCGAGACACAGAGGTATATGGTCCACAGATCCTGTCTGAACACTATGGTGGACCCCATTAATGAGGAACTACTAAAAGAGCTTGCATCACAGACTCTGATGATAGAGAGGGCGTGTCTTTCAGTATATAAAATGAGTCATCTGCTGTATCACTGACCAGAAGGACAGGGAGAGACTCATCTAGATGCCTTTCTACCACAGAAGGACCCCAAAAAGAGGTCTAGGTCAGAGCCACTAGAGACTCTGCCACCAGGAAGGGTGTCGAGGAGCTTAGCACCACGTAGGGGGCTGAGAAAGTGCTGAGCAGAATGAGAGATTCCACTGACAGAACAGAACATAAGAGTCCCATCAGCGGAAAACCGCTGGATGAGGAGACCCGATGCAGACCGCCACCCACTAAAATGTGTGGAAAATAATCCGCAGAATAGGACTTCATTCCACGGAAACATCTCACCACAAGTCCTGCGGAACAGAGGTCTGCAAACAGAGATCTTTCCCTAGTTCTGTCAGACAACACCAACTGGCACCCCTGCGGCACCAGCGTCACTCGTGGCACAGGAGGGCACCAAGCAGTACCTATGTCAACCTGAGAGACACCAGAGGGCACCCACGGCGGAACCCGCAGGTATCCTCGGTACCGATGGCATCAATGCTCACGCAAGGGCACTCCCGACGCCCATGGCACCCATGGCACCCAAGAAACCCATGGCACCCAAGAAACCATGGCATCCATGGGCACTCATGGCACCCATGGCCGAGTCCCAGCGCCGACCCAAACGCCAGCGACGCCGCGTATGGCACCAATGCCAAACCAGTGGCATGGCACCGGACTTGCGGTGCCACCAAGGTGTCAGGCACAGCGCCAGGAAAAACACCGTGGAAAGCCAATGGAAAAAATGGAGAAAGGTGGTGCCTGTGCCGGCCCCAGCATAGAAAAGGAAGAGGGGGTAGGCACGAGGTGCTGACATGATGGCGAAGGCACCAAGAGGGCACCGCGCTCATTCTGATCCAATTGACCCGGCTCCGAGGCCCCGAAACCAGGAACACAACCAGGAAAAAAGGAAGTCAAACCCCCTGCTCCACAGGAGCGGCCCAGAGGTGAAACTGCTCACGGAACTCCAACGAGACAGAGATGGAGTCCGAGTCGAGTATGCAACCGTTAGGAGGCGGGGCAAGGAGAACCCACCAAAGTCGGTTCAAGGTCTATAGCCCCTACCAATGAACAATCTCGTGCAGACATACCAACGGGCAACCTCGAGCGGCACTGACTCTTCTTCCCCAACGACGAAGAAGAGCTCGAGGCTAAGTGGAGCCGGATACCCGGCACCGCCAGATTCGTGCTTCGGTGGACTGTCCTCCCCTCCGAGCACAGGACTGTCCGTAGTCAGACCCTCCCCTGTTACTTAAGGGTGGCGGAACGGGCACAGACCCTCTGCCATAACAACTTTCAAACCGTCACCGCTACCGTCTAAGGACGACTCCGTGGATGGCAGGAAAGAATTTCTTCATAATCTTCTTGTTCCTAAAGTAAAAAAATTACTACTAAATAGTTAAATTAAAATGTTTAAATTAAACACTAAAAGCTGCTGTCGTATAGACGAAAACTTTGACTCCGGCAGACGAGCGACGTTGACATCCAAGCGCACTCGGCCGCAGAAAAAGAACTGAGGTGGTTGGAGGGTCAACGCCGAGATAGCCTACACAGGCGCGAGTCAGTCTCGCGGTGCCGCGCGTGCGTGGTCCTACCTCGGTGCCAGCCCTTCAGAAAATATTTGGCTCCCGCTTGGTCCTAGCGCCTCCGGCGCTATCCCACTAGTGTGAATGAGTGATGGAGACTTAGTCCAGGAAGATCTGGTTGGATGGAAATACTGGCCCTGTTTTGGCTTCAACGATTCCTCCCGGGTACTCGGTGATACACCACCCGAGGATCGATTGTAGGGGTGGGGGTGTGGCCCTTTGTTTTAAATCAGAACTGAACCTGAGGGAAATCTCAGTGGGAACCACCAACTCCTTTGACTGTATCGCAGGAGAGCATGTGGGGTGCAGGATTCTTCTCGTCTACCGTCCACCAGGTGATGGGAATGTTTTCTTGCGGGAAGTTGCGGACTTCATCGCCGACCTAGCACTGGGACCCCATACACGGTTGATCCTTGGGGATTTCAATGCTTGGGTCAACGATGAACTCTCACAGTTTGGACAAGACTTCCTCCAGTTAATGAATTTACTGGGCCTCACACAGGTTATTTCCTCCTCAACCCATATTGGTGGTCATTCATTGGACTTGGTGTTCCTCCTGGGGATGGAGATATCCGACTTGGTGGTGGAACCAGTCGGTGGTCAGACCATCATTCCTTTAGCTTCAGTTTTGAGGCCCCCTTTAAGATGTCTGCCCCTATGGAGATGGTCAAGCACCGCATTTTGAGGGGTGTATCCCCAGATGGCCTGATGGCGGAGCTTGACCTATCGGGCATGCTGAGAGAATGCGTGGATCCAGAGGATCTTGTGCTTACCTATAATAAGGCAGTGACCGAGGCCCTGAATTCCATTGCTCTGGTTTGTGTTTGTCCACTTTCCCTTTGCCCTAGGTCTCCATGGTTTGATGAGGACCTGAGGGAGTTGAGGAGAGTTGGACGAAGGCTAGAGAGGCGATGGCGGAGATCTGGCCTGGAGTGTGACAGGCTTAGTTTGATGGACCATTATTTGGTCTATCAATCAACAATTTCCCATAAGAAGGCAGAATTCCTGTCCAGGGAAATTGTTGAATCGACCAGCCCAGCTTTTCTGGACCGTGGACAGATTGTGCAATCCACACTCTGTTTTCAGCCCAGAAATGCTTTTTCACAAGAGCAGTGTGATGAGATTACCTGATTCTTCACAGATATGGTTACCACAGTCAGGTCTGAGGTCCGCATGACCCTTTCTCTAGGGAGTAGCAGTGGTCGGCAGGAGATGTTGGACCCTCGGTTTGAGTGGTGTGACTTTGATCAGCCTACAATCAGTGATATTGTGATGGTTATCCAGACTTTACGTCCTACCAACTGTAGTTTGGATCCGGGCCCTATGCGTTTGCTTGTTGGCTGCATTGATGTTATCGGCCCGGTCCTTGCCGAGATTGTCAGGTTATCCTTGGAGAGGGGAATTTTTCCAGCTTCTCTTAAGGAGGCCATGGTTCGGCCTCTTCTTAAGAAGCCCTTCTTGGATCCTGACTGTCTTAGAAACTACAGGCCTGTCTCTAACCTTCCATTTTTGGGTAAGGTCATTGAGAAGGTGGTGGCTTTACAATTGGATGACCATTTGACCAGCCACAATATCTATGATTCTCTCCAGTCCGGTTTCAGGAAGAGACATAGCACCGAGACGACTCTTGTTTGGGTACTAAATGACCTCCAGATAGCGAGAGATCGAAAGACTCGTTCTATCTTGGTCCTTCTTGATCTCTCTGCAGCAATTGATACTGTGGACCATGGTGTGCTGCATCGCCTGCAGTTTATCAGTGGACTATCAGGGGTTGTCCTCAGTTGGTTTCAATCCTACCTCACGGGTAGGACTCAGAGTGGTGTCTGGGGTTTGTACCTCAGCTCCATTCTCCCTGCCCAGTGGGGTTCCGCAGGGATCCATTTTAGCGCCCATGTTGTTTGCAATGTATATGCTGCTGTTAGGAGCGATTATTGGACTGTATGGCTTGAGTTTTCACTGCTATGCAGATGATACTCAGCTATACATGTCTTTTGTCCCTGAACAGGATGATGCCATTTCGGTGCTCAACAGCTGTCTGGCTGAAATCCAGGCCTGAATGAACATGAGCTGGCTAAGGCTGAACCCTGAAAAACCGAGGTGTTGGTTGTGAACCTGGGCTATGTGGGCGGGTGTGTTGGCAGGCTCACCTTGGGCTTGTGGCTTGGGGTGTCCAGCTAGCTACCTCAGACCGGTCAGGAACCTTGGCGATTGTTTAATAACTGTCTGACTTTTAAATCACAGGTGTCAGCAGTTGTTAAAACCTCTTTTTACCATCTCAGAAATATCGCCCGGGTGAAATATCTGGTTCCTCCCGACGATCTTCCAACGTTGGTTCACGCCTTCGTTACCTCCTGCCTTGACTACTGCAATGCCCTTTACCTAGGGCTGTCGGGGGTTGATATCTGCCACTTGTAGCTGGTGCAGAACGCGGCTGCCAGGCTGCTGACTGATGCTTCAAGAGCCAGTCACATAACGCCTGTGCTCCGCGATCTGCACTGGCTCCCGATTAAGTGGCGGATCACCTTTAAGGTTGCTTTGTTAACCTAAAAGGCCATACACGACCAGGGACTGAGCTACCTGAAAGATTGCCTTTGTCCGTACTGTCCCTCCCGTCCTCTCTGATCCACCGATGAGGGATTGCTAGAGGTTCCCAGCGTACGTTTGCAGACATCGGGAGCAAGGGCATTTAGCTTTGTTGCTCTGTCCCTGTGGAATTCTCTACCTCATCGGGTAAGAGATTGCCTAACCGTCCAGAGTTTTAAAACTGCATTAAAAAACCTATCTTTTTGACCCGATGTTTGGTAATTGAAGTGTTTTTTATGTGGTTTTATATTTACTGGAATTTATATAATGTATGCAATTTTACTTTATTTGTTTTATTTTGTTGTACAGGCGCCTTGGTTTTGGAAAGGCGCCTTTTTTATAAATAAAAATTGATTGATTGACTCTTAACCAAGCCCTGCGGCATACGGCAACCTCGGCCGCCACAGAGTGGGCAGAAGAGTCCCATAGATCCAGAGCCGTCTGGAGTTGCTGCTGCGCAACAGCGCGATCCTGGTCACGGACCTGCTTGACCATAGTCTGGAGGTCTGTGGGGAGGTGAGGCAGAACCTCAGCGAGAGAGCCCAGGAAGGCATGAGAGAAGTGTGCCATGACGATGGCCGAGCTTGCCTGTCGATGGCCCAGCAAAGAGGCAGCACAGACTTTCCGGGCAGAATGGTCCAGTTGTTTGGACTCTCAGTCTGGGGGTCTATCTGTCTCCCCCGAATTACCTGAACACAGATTCGGTTGCCAAACCCTTTGCAGAGGGGTGCTCTGTGGATCCCAAAAGGGACCCGATGGGCACCGCATACTTGCAGGGCAGGAGGCAGGGTGCTGCCATAAGCTCCAAGGCCAGACCAATAATGGCCTCGGCCACTGGGAAGGCCTCCGTCAGTGAGTCCCCCCGTTTGAGAATATCAGTGAGGGGATATTTGGCCCATTTCTGGATGGGTTCAAGAGGCATCCCCGTGGATTCAGAGATGAGATGGAGGATGCCCATAAAGGAAGAGGGACCTTCCTCTGTCAAGAGACTACAAACATACTCCTCGTCCAGGGGACAGGAATGAAGGTATGAGTCTTCGGACTCCAAGGAGTCTGGATAAATCGGATGGCTACTGGAGTCTCCCTCCACCCGCCTAGGTCAGTCGGGAGTGAGGGTGAAAGAGAGCCTACGCAGGAGGCCCGGAACAGGCCAAGACTCTTTGGCAGGAGCCCCCGAAGGTGGCTGTTTGGGTGGTGGCTCAACCAGGATCGGTGGAGGTGTCGATTCTGGCTGAACCGGAACGGTCTTGACGGGCTCTGGAGGAGGAGGAACGCTGCGGGCCGGCTCTGGAGGAGTTGGCTTCGGCCTAGGGGGCGACAGCCAAGAAATGGCCGGAGTAGAAGCCGGAAAACAGACTTCTGGCCAGACATAATCAGCTGCTGCCACATTAAGTCTTCGTAGCATCGGCGGAGTTTCCGTCGAAGCCTCTCCTCATCTGAGGACGATGAAGAAGAATGGCGGCAGCGCCGCTTTTTGGAGCACTTGTGTGCCTTCTTCGGCTCATCGGTCGAAGGGGTCTGAGACATTGACCTAGATCATCAAGGAGACCGACATGGTCGATCAGAAGATGCCAGGGAGGACCGTGGCTCCTCCGGGTCAGGGACCGGGTCTCCGATGGGATTCCCAGCAGGCTGGGTCTCCTCTTCAGTGACGGTCGGGACCAGAGTCCTGAATAAGGAGTTGTCAGCCTCATCGGGTCGACTGGGTCAAGAATGATCTCAACCGGATCGTCGTCCCGCGTCTGAGCCAGCCGGCCTGACGGGGGCACCAAGAAGCCAGCGGCCAAGGCTGCGACCTTGACCGAAGTTGAGACAGGTGATTCCTACGACCGAGATCTCTCACAATCTCGGGAACATCGTAGGTGAGATGAAGTTTCCCTCAGTTTCTTGTCCTTTTTACGGGACCCAGAAAAATGTGCACCCGAGGGCCCCTTGCCCTTGGTGGGAAGGGACTGACACATTCCTCGAAAGGAGCCAGACAAGTTGGAGCCCAAGTTAAGCAGTATGAAAAAGGACATCGAGGATGGATCCGTGGCCCGAGCTGCCTCTTCCTCTAAAGTCTTCATTGGTTCGAGCTGTTCAGCGGACCCCGCAGCCGCGGAGACCGACCATCGGGCTTCCTCAGATTTGACCCGCGGATTCCGTTTCTCTAGTCCACTCAGCCGAAGCCGTGTGAGACGATCGTCTAAGATGTTCAGGTGAAATGCGCAGCACACCTCACAGGTCTGATTGTCATGGCTGACACCCAGGCAGTACACGCACATGGCATACGGGTCGATGCGAGACATCTTTTGCCCGCAAAGGCAGTGGCAGAAACCAGGTGAAGATTTATCCTCTATAGCGGTCAATATCGCAAAGTGATTTGACCAGGGCCTACAAAACACGAGAGTGGTAAGGAAGGAACCTGCATCTTCCAGCGGAAAGGAAGATGTGGCGTCAAGGGGCAGAGCCGAGGCATATACCACCCGGGTGGGTGGGAGGAGCCAGCATAAAGACCTTCTGGCAAGATTCTTAAAGGTAAAAGACATGCCAAACAGTGTGGATAGCACAACATATTCACGATCCTAGAACAGCCAATTGTCCAGGTACAGGAACATATAGATGCCCTTCCGACGCAGGGTCGCCGCTACCACCACTTGGCACTGGATGAAAACCCAGGGTGCCGAAGAGAGGTCGAAGGGGAGGGCTTGGAACTGAAAATGCTCCTCCTGGAAGGAGAATTTCAGAAAGCGGCGGTGGGCCGGAAGAATGGGGATATGTAGTTAGGCATCCTGCATATCCAGAGAACACAGCCAATTGTTTGGTTGGAGCAGGGGCAAGAGTCCCTGGAGTGTCAACATGCAGAACCTCCTGTATTCTACGAAGAGGTTGAGCATGCTGAGATCTAGGATTGACCAGAGATCTCCCGAGTTTTTGAGTACTAGGAAGAAGTGGGAATAAAACCCCCTTCCTATCTGCTGTGTTGGAACCCGCTCTATGGCTGATTTTTACAGCACAGCTTGGATTTCCTGTAGGGCCAAACTTTGTTGACCTGACGGGTAACGAGACCTGCCCAGAGGGTTGGTGGGTGGTCTCTCCAGAAACTCTATCGAGTGACCTCTTGTGACTAGTTGTAGGACCCATGCATTTGTGGTTCTGCGGCTTTCCACCCTTCCAGGTGGGCTGAATCTCCCCACTGGTTCCTCTGCGGGAGGGAAGGTAACCGGGCGGGGGCCGTAAGTCAGGGCTTGAGGGAGGGTGCCTTGCCCCAGTGGCTGTCTTTGTGATCTTAGCATGGGGGGTTTGAGCGCCAGAGCCAGGGGTCCGACACTTGTTTTGGCATCTGCCTCGGTTCTGTTTGTTCCATTTCCATTGGCAATGAAAATTCTGCTTGGGTTTCTGACCCCAGCAGACATCTTTCCGGGATTTGTCACTTTCTTGCAGTTCGGTAATTATGTCTTTAGCATCACCGACAAACAGAACTGGACCCCTGAATGCAGCGTCCAGAAGTGTGCTCTGTACATCTTGTGCCAACCCTGTGACACGTAGCCAAGCAAGGCACCTTAGGCAGATGCCTGTAGCCATGCAACGCGCCACCGAATGGACCGAGTCGTAGGTGGTTCGTAGAGCATGGCAGCAGGACGATTTATTCAGCTTGATTGTGTCCAGACGTTTATTCTGGAGTTGTTCGTCAGATACTTCTTGGATGTCCTTTTCAAGGTTGGACGGGGCCGACTTCTGGAAAGCCAACATGTGGGCTACGTAGCTGACTGAACGTATGGCACAGGAAGAAAAGGTACAGACCCTGCATCCATATTGGTCCATTTGTTTCAACACCTTGACAGGAGGAGAGGCACTGAGATGTTTGGGTTGGGCTGACCTATCGTGCGCTGCAGTGATGATGATAGCAAGTCCACCTTAGGTTGAGCAGTAAGGTGAAAACCCCTTCCGGGAGTGGCAAGTCCTGTCGGCTTTCTTTGAAACCGCAGGAATAAACGATGGCTGTTGCCAAATCGTAGATGTCAGATCTTCATGCGGCCCTGTCCAAGGTGGGATGGGGCGGGGGTCTGCATTAACCAGGTCCAGATGCTCCGCAAGTCTTCTGCGTTTAGGGTCCAATTCCTGGGACACCCACCTGCAGGACCATTGAATGGACTGGAGGAGCTCTGCAAAAGACGGATCCTCCTGGGGAGATTTAGGTGACTCTTTCGGCTGGGGCTCTATGGAAGAGTGGGGTTCAGACAGGTCCCCATGTCCAAATCCTCAGAGTGAGAGGATTCCGGCCTACTTGGCAAAGGAGTGGCATCTGGAACCGCCTCCACGATTCTGGTCCCCAGAGAAATTCCCAACAGCAGAGTGCCTGCATCCCTATCGGAAACTCTGCTGGAAGGAGCAGGGCTTCCTGGTAGCACCCTATGGGACGTGACAGCCCTGACTACCAGCTGGGGCTGACCAAAGTCTTGTAGGAGATGGGACTTGGTGTCCTTCCACCAAGCCGGAATGGATTCTTGGTGTTCCGGCTGAGGAGGTGGAGGGTGTTCTGGGTGGCCCATAGGATAAGAGGAGTAGCTAGGTGGTTGGCACCAGTAGGGGTACTGGTAACCTTAGTACTGGAGAGCCTGACCCGGTGTAGAGTAATCTGGTGTTGGAGGCAGGCAACCCAGCGTTGGACCCTCAGGCGTTGGGTACTGGGGAAATTGCGGTGTGTAGCCAGGGTAGTAACCTGTTGGGCCCGACGGAGGAGGAGGAGCCGAAGGTCCGGAGGTTGATAGTACCAAGAGACCACTGGGGTTTGAGTCCGTCAGCAAGTCCGGGGTCGGAGTTGGAACCCCCGAAGGTCCAGGAATATTCTGGTCAATTCCGCCCCCAAGAGGGTCTGGCGAGGAATCTGGCGTCGGGTGCCTATCCAACAGCAGAACCAAGACTGGCGAGGGGAGTAAGTCTGGAAGGACCTCCGCTGACGGTCTGCCGGAGAGGCAGAAGTCTTGTGGATATCAGACGTTAGGGGCTCCTGGAGATCAGGCCCAAAAAGGTAGAGTAGGGTCAGTAATTCGCTAGAGGGAGAACCCTCGCAGGAAGGTGGGGAACCTGCAAGCTCACTCTGCTGGACAGCGGGGACCACAAGGGAGTCCGACAGGAGAGCAGTCACCACGCGGTCATCGGGCAGGCCGGCGACAGACTTAAGAGACAACGGTCTGGTGGGCGTCAGGGGAGCAGACAGTCGATTTATAGACCACGGCCGGCTGACAGAAGCCGGGAGGCTAGAGCCAGGCTGATCGGCCTGGGCTGGGTGCCCAGTGGCGGAGCCGGAGGGCAGCTTATCGGCAGAGCTAAGAGCAGGTACCGCAACTACTTCCTCAGAAGAGGGAAACACCCGAATGCAAACTGACCTCGGCAGGTGGGGGAGAAGTTGTCTGATCCGCCAGAGCGGACAAAGGCCCAGGAGGTGGGGTACTCACGGGACTGGAGGCCCAACCCGAGATGGCGTCGGCTGTCTGGCTGCTTTTCCTCTAAGGAGGACGGCTCCACTCCCGGCATTTCTCCTTTTCTGGGGCAGGTGACGATAATTGTTTCCTCAGCTCCTGGAGCTCTCTTTCCATCGATGCCAGTCATTGTTTCAATAAATGGGCAATGAGGGTCCTCTGGTTACGAGTGTGCATGGCCTGGTTGAAGGCTTGGCAGACAGAACAACCTGCGGTCTGGTGCTCAGGCCCCAGGCAAAGGACGCAGCCGGAGTGGTCATCACTGTGCAGGATCTGTGCGCTGCACTTGGAGCACTTTTTCTTGGCCCGCCAAGACAACATGCAATGCTGGAGAATAGAAAAAACAAATGGTAACTACTCAAAAGAATGGTGGCCAACTGAAGTTGTTTCCCCACAAGGTCTGACGATTCAGGTTGATGGCAGGAAAGAACTGGAGGGCAGGCGGGGGACGGCCCCTATTGATTGTTACGCTGACGTCCATCACCTGATGGTAGGGGCGGTCCCTGCTGATGATTGCTAGCTACAAGTTTGCAGTGTGGTCCTTACACCAGGGGGCGCAGTCCTACTTGTGAAGACTTACTGCAGGAACCCTCTCAAAATAAGATCTGTGCTATCTTACTTCGAGAGGGATCCTGCAGTTGGTCATAACATGCAGGACTGAGTCCCAAGCAGTCAACTGATCAGGACAAACTGAAGTACGGTAGGAAGGAAGGTCTGCAGAAAGATTACAGCAGGTCTATGACAGAAGGCCCTGCAGGATGGCTAGGCCAAAACCCGCCCTATGCCTAGAGGCCACGTCCAGACTGTAATGTTTAGTGAAAGTATGGACTAAACTCCAAAGTGCCGCAGCACAAATCTCCGCTGCGGATACATTTCTGAAAAAGGCAGCCGCACCTCTGGTGGAATGACCTTTGACCTCTCCCGGAAGAGGCTTGTCATACTTTTGGTAGCAGAAATGGATGCAGTTAGACAACCATTTGGACAAGCACTGCTTAGAGACTGCCGATCCCAGAGTCTTGGGGGGCAAAGGAAACAAAAAGCTGGTCATCTTTATGGACGTCTTTGGCCCTGTTAATATAGTAGCACAATATTCTGTACACATCCAAACTGTGCAGAAGCGCCTCACCCCTATTAGTGTAAGCCGGATAATAGACTGGGAGTTCGACAGTTTGATTCAAAGTGAACTCAGAAACCACCTTGGGAAGAAACTTAGGATTTGTATGCAGAGCAAAATCAGATAAGGCTCCTTAAACATCAGGAGCTGGAGCTCGGAGATCCTGCGAGCAGAAGTAATGGCAACTAAAAAGAGCGCCTTCCAAGAGAGATTGCGCATCTCACAGCTTACTGCTGGTTCAAAGGGAGGTAAAGTAAGCTTTTCCAACATACAATTCAAATCCCAAGGTGGGGTGGGGTTACGTACAAGGGGTTTCACATGGAGGATCCCTCTCAGAAATGTTCTGGATACCTCCAACTGAGCAATCATCTTCCCATCTACCAGGGAGTGGCAGGTGGAAATAGCAGATAGGTGGACTTCTAGCAAAGAGTAGCCAAGTCCTGAGTCACACAAGTGCAAGAGGTACTCCATCACCTGGGGCACCGGGCAAGAAAAGACGATCCTTCTCTTTTGAGGCTGCCCAAATGGAAAACTGCTTCCATTTCATAGCATAAGTAGCTCTAGTGGAAGGCTTTCTAGCCTCCACTAAAACTTGGGCGACCCTGTCAGAGACTCCAAAATGGTTAGCAATTATGTCTGAAGGAACTACGCATGGAGATGTAGGGATCGGAGGTCCAGATGCACCAGTCTCCTGATCCTGCGTCAACAGGTCGCACCGAAGAGGCAGAAGTACTGGGGGTTCCACAGCCAACTGCTGTAGGAGTGGAAACCAAATTTGCCTGGACCAGAGGTGGGTGATCAGCAATAGTTGTGCCCCCTCTGCCTGAAGTTTCAGCAGAACCTTCTGCAGAATGGGAAAGGGAGGGAAGGCGTACAAGTATCTCCCTGTCCAACAGAGAGATAACATGTCTAGCCAGATATCACCAGGCCCTTGAACGAGTGAGTAAAGCTTGGGAAGCTTTGCGTTGGATGGGGAGGCGAACAGATCTAACTCTGGATGCCCCCAGCAGCGGAACAGATTTTCTGCCACTTCCTGGTGTAATTCCCATTCGTGAGCTAGTGCTAAGGTACGGCTGAGGCTGTCTGCCAGGATGTCATGCACTCCTGGAACATGCATGGCCATGAGATGTAGACTGTGCTGGACTGCCCAGTGCCAGACCCGCATCGCTTCCCTGCATAGGGGATACGATTGGGTGCCTCCTTGCTTGTTGATATACCAGACCACGGACATATTGTTGGTCTGTATCAACAGTGTTCCCACTGTCAGAAGCGACTGGAAGGCCTGAAGGGCGTACAGGACCGCTCCCATCTCCAGAATGTTTATGTGGAACGACCATTTCCCCTGGGTTTGGTGGTCTCCCAGGTGAGCTCCTCAGCCTGGACCAGATGCATCTGTGGTGAGGGTCCAAGAGAGCGGGGGGCCCTGAACGGAGTCCTCCAAGACATGTTCAGAGGGTGCTGTCACACAAGAGGTCCTTTTTGAGTGCACTGGACACCAGAATAGGGTGATCCAGGTCGTCTGCACCCTGATCTCATTGGACCCGTAGGGTCCATTGGATGACTCTCATATACAGCCTGGCCAGAGGTACGGTTGGAGTAGGCTACCAGTGTGGCCCGCTCCTGCAAAGTATCCAGTCTGTCTGCCAGGAGGAAGGCCTTGCCCTGGACCGTGTCCAGTACCGCCCCAATAAATTGGAGGCGCTGGGATGGGACCAGAGACAACTTGGGGTAACTGATAATAATACCCAGGCTTGCAAAAAGGTCCAAGGTGGAGGACAGGGAATCCTCCAGGCTGCTCCTGGATGGAGCTGCTATGAGCCATTCGTCCAGGTATGGGAACACATAAATTCCCTGGCGACGAAGTGCCGCTGCCACCACTGCTAGGCACTTGGTGAAGACTCTGGGTGCCAAGTAAAAGCCAAAGGGAAGGGCTTTTAACTAGAAGTGCTCCCCTCAGAAAGAAAAAGTAAAGTTATGTAAGAACTTACCGTAACAGTAGATCTTTGAGAACAGTTCTTGCAGCAGGTTACACCATTAGGACTGAAGCCGGCAGGCGCCAGGACCCCACGGAAAAATTCTAGCTAGCAGTATCCAGCGGGGGACCATCCCCGACGTTGGCCGCTCCCCGACGTCAGGCATCACATAAAAGGGGGCAGTCCCCCAGCATCGCCAGTTCTCCCGCCGGAGACTCCTGGCTCAAGTGTGACATCTGAAGGGGAGACCGAAGATCTGCTTCCAAAGGAAGGTTAGAAAAAAGGCATCAAAGGACACTGTAGCCTAAAAACTAGGTCAGAAGACTCAACTTCCAGAGGGGGAAGGTGGGAGGGAAACTACCTGTTGCAAGAGCTGTTCTCGAAGATCTACTGTTACAGTAAGTTCTTTCGTAACTGTACTATCTTACTTTGAGAAACAGCTCTTGCAGCAGGTTACACCATTAGGACTGATTCCCAAGCAGCAAGGGAACAATTTGCTACCGGGAGGAGGGTAAGAGAGATGACTCAGACTTCAGGACAAGAGTCCTTGAAGGACTGCCAAGCCGAATCCAGCTCTCGCCCCTAGAGGCAATGTCCAAACATAGTGTCTGATGAAAGTGTGCACAGTGCTCCAAGTCGCTGCCGCACGGAGTAGCTGAAGTGGAGACATTTTTGGCGCGAAAAGTGCTCCACCCCTCGTGAGAATGACCCTTCACCAGTGCTGGTAAGGGTTTATTGCGCTTCTGATAACAGAACATAATACTTGACCAACCATCTGGAAGCGACTGTTTGAAACAGGAGCACCGAGCATCCGCTGTGCATAGGAAACAAAGAGCTGGTCCGACTTACGATGGGCTTTGGTTTTGGTCAGATAATATCTGAGACATCTATGCACATCTAGAGTGTGCAACAGGGCCTCCCCCCTGTTACCGTAATTCGGGTAATACACCGGCAGGTCTAAGTCCTGGTTGAGTGTGACCGCTGAGACCACTTTGGGAAGGAACTTAGGATTTGTTCTTAAGGACACCCAGTCCTTGTGAAAAACCAAATAAGGATCCTTGCACATGAGTGCCTGAAGCTCAGAAACTCTTCTGGCGGAAGTAACAGCAACTAAAAGGAGCGTCTCCCAAGTGAAGAGACGCAGCTCGCAATCTGCGGCTGGTTCAAAATGAGGTAGAGTAAGCTGCTCTAAAACAAAGGGGAGATCCCAAGGTGGAACCGGGTCTCTGATAGGAGGTCTCAGGTGCAGGATGCCACGGAAAAAAGTGCGTGAAGCCTCTAGCTGAGCTAGAGAGCTATGACCTATTGGTGAATGATATGCCGAAATGGCGCACAGATGAACCTTAATGGAAGAGTAGGCAAGGCCTGCCTGGGTACAGGGTTGAAAAGGTAGTCTAACACTGACCTCTCCTGGTAACAATCAATGGGATCCAATCCATGAGCTTGAGCCCAGATGCAAAATCTCGCCACTTCATGGCGTGGCGGCGTGGTGGAGGGTTTTCTGGCTGCCCGCCAGAATGTCCGCAACTTCCCGAGAGACCCACGTATCTCAGGACTGCTACATCTTTAGGAGCCAAGCATGCAGGTTCAGTGACTGAAGATCTGGATGGACTAAGGAGCCTGCCTCCTCGGACAGAAGTTGAGAGCTGAATAGCAGAGGCACTGGAGGTTCCTGGGTCAGCTGATGTAAGAGAGGGAACCAAATTTGCCTGGGCCAAAAGAGATCTACCAGAATCAGTGACACTCGCTCTTGTCACAGCTTCAGAAAAACCCTCTGGATCAAAGGGAAGGGCGGGAAAGCGTAGAGGAATCTGCCTGTCCAAGAGAGGGACAACGCGTCTCGCTAGAAAACACCAGGCCCTGGATCTGACGAGCAAAAATTGGGCCAGTTTTGGTTGAATGGGACACTGAAAGGTCTAATTCTGGTGTCCCCCATCTATGGCTCAGATCCTCTGCAACTTCCTGAAGCAGTTCCCATTCACGAGACTCTGGCCTGTGATTGGCTGAGACTATCCGATTGTATTGTCCACTCCAGGGCGTGCACTATAATAATATCTACTTACCGTGTTGCAGTACCCAATTACAAACCTTTGAGCCTCCCCTGCAAAGGGGTAGGAATGAGTGCCTCCTTGTTTGTTGAGATAGTACCTCACACGCAGTATTGTCTGTTTGAATCAGAAGAGTACCCAGTGGAATGTCTGTCTGGAATGCTTGTAGGGCATAGAGGATGGCTCTCATCTCCAGAATATTTATGTGCAGATGGGACTCTAGAGATGACCATGAGCCTTGTCCTGACCCCGTTGAGGTGCGCTCCCCATCCGGATCCCGAGGCGTCCGTGGAGAGTGTCACTATGAAGTGGACTCCTTTCGAGAGGTGGTCTGGGACGAGCCACCATTGCTAGTCTCGGATGACGGCATTCGTGATCCGGACTGGATGCTGCATATGAACTTGCTTCTAGATCCCATTGAGCCCACAACATCCATTGGGTAAACCGCATGTGGAGTCAGGCTAGGGGAACCGTCGCAATGGCAACTACCATATGTCCAAGCTTGAGCAAAACGGAATCCTGGCGGGTGTCACCGTTGTCTTCGTCATTGTGTCCCGCATGAGGGATCTGATGTGTTCCGCCCTGTCCGAAGGAAGAAATGCTCTCCCTTGAGTGGTGTCCAGAACTGCTCCAATAAATTGCAGAGTGAGACGGGACAAGGTGCGACTTCTCCTGGTTGATGATGATGCCCAACTATTGGAAAAGATAACTGGTATCCTGAATTGCGGACATCAGAGCCTCCTGAGAGGGTGCCATGAGGAGCCAGTCATCTAGGTAGGGAAAAACACAGTGGCCCTGCCTCCCGAGAGCTGCTGCCATGACTGCCATGCACCTCGTAAACACCTGAGGTGCGGAAGACAGTCCGAACGGGAAGGCTCGGAACTAGTAGTGGTGTCCCAGAAACTCGAAGCATGAAACCTTTGATGCGTTAAAGCGATCGAGAAGATATTAGGTAAAAGCGTCCCTGCATGTCCAGCGATGCTAGCCATGTGCCTTCTTTGAGCATGGGGATGAGACCTGGTAGGGTCACCATGCTTGGCTGTACATTTATAACACTAAGCGTGTTGAGATCGTTGAGTTCTAAGATCAGGCAGCCAAATCCTCTGTTTTTCTTTAGGACCAGGAAGAAGTGGGAATAATAACCTTTTCCTTTCTGGTCAGTGGAACTATACTCTAGGCAGCACTCGCCTTGTCCAGGAGCATAAGATCTCCTACTGGATGAGGCAGAGCATGCTGACTCGAGTAGCGGAGAACAGGGGAGGTCTGGACGGTGGGTAGCCGAGGAACTCTATTATAGAGTGTCTTCGCTGTACCAACTGTAACACCCACCGGTCGGAGGTGATCCTCTGCCATCCTGGAAGGTAATGAGAGATGCGACCCCCGACCTTTATCCTTTGATCCAGAGGAGGGGCGAGGGCCAGGAAGGAGTCATGCTGTGGTGGCATTGGGTCCCATGGGCTGGGCTGCCTTGTGATGCTTTGAGCCCTGGCCCGTGGGGAATCTTGACCTTTGCGACCAAAACTGCCCCGGGGTTGCTGGCCGGAACGTGGCTGTTGCCGTTGTTGCCTGCCACAAGAATGGTTCTGGTTCCTCCGAAAGGAACCAGATTTGGGCCTGTACATAGCCTGTACAGTCCGAACTGCCTTCCCGGAGTCCTGTAGCTTGGTGATGACCTTCTTGGATTCCTCACCGAACAGGACAGCTCCATTATAAGGGGCGTCCAGGATATTCTTCTGAGCGTCCGAGGGTGAGTACCGGAGACTCTCAACCAGAGTGTCTCCGAAGACCAACTCCAATAGCTTCTGCTCCCCTGGTGGCCGGAGTCCGCTGGAGTAATGCGGCTCGGGAGAACCAGAGGTCCCCCGATCTGACATTAGTATGAAGGAGGTTGAGCAGCTCCCCTTCTTTATCCCAATCAGAAGTCCATCAAAGGTCTTGGCCCTGTTCCCAGAGGGAGTTTTGAAATTGCACCATGTACGTGAGGTAATTCAAAGACCACATCGGGCATGTAGCAGCCCATGCATCGTCTTCCCATAGAATTCTAATTGCTTAGATTCTTGGTCCGAAGGCTGGGTACTCAAGAGTTGTGGTCGTTGAGACCGATCATGAGACGCTGTAATGACCAGTGAGTCTGCCCGGGTTTGCTGTGCCAGATACAGGTCCTCCAAAGGAGCCCTGTAGAGGCGGCCAGCCTTCTTAGCAACAGCCAGTGTCGAGTGTGGACGCTTCCAAGCCACCTTGGTGACGTCCGTAAAGGTGTCCACTAGAGGTGGGACCACCACAGGCTTTGGGTCCTTTTGCCGAAGGTAACGGGCAAGGCGTTGTCTCTCAGGGTCCAAGTCTTCAGTCTCCATCCCATATTCTCCTGGATGTGCCTCATGATTTTGGAGAAGAGGATCATCCAGTGAGTGACCTTGGCTGGTCTCGTGGGTCTGGTGATGGGGGACTATGAGAGAGATGGAACCTGGAGGTATCGGACGTATCGGTCTGGAGTCCTCCACCCGTGGGTGTCGATCTGTCCCTGCGTTGTTGAGGGCTCGGAGACTCAGAGGAGACCGTAATGGGCTCTTTTCTCTCTAGATCTGCCCCTAGGAGGTGGAGTTGGCTCCTTAGGGTGGGGGTCTGAGCTACCCTCCCGAGGAGGGGGTGTTGGTGGTGGAGGTGGAAGAGGCTTACTGGGGACCACGTCCTTTCTGATGGTCTCCCACTAGAAGGTGAACAATTCCTTCACCTCCTCAATGTTCATGCCCGACAACAGGCCTGGCGTCGTTGTGGGTCTGTTGCCAAGGTCGGGTCCTGGGGAACCACCAGATCCATCGATGGCTCCCCAGGCGAGCCGGCGTCCTCCGTGCTGCCCGTCTGGTAATCCGGCAGCACGGCAGCCTCCTCTCCTGAGGACCCCTGACGTCTGGTGTCACACGGCGTCGGTACAACTGCTGTCGGGTCGGGAGTCTGTTTTTTTGGGCGTCGGGCCAAGCACCTTTTTATTCTGTGGCGTCCGCCCAAGGCGTCAGATCCTTGAATACTTCCTTTCCGGGGGCCTTGGGAGGCTGGGAGGCCAGACCTCAGGTTGGTGTCGGTGTCGGCCTGGCATCGCTAGATTTTGAGGAAGACTTCCTATGTTTTCTGAAGAGTCAGGCCTGGAAGAGAGTCGAGGCGCCCGGTGGGTCTTAAGCAGGTGCAAGGAGGCTGAAGAACCCCTGAGACCTTACCTTAACTGGGAGATTGGGAGTGGGCCGAGAAGAGAGCAGTGGGACTCGTGAGAGCTGGAGCTGGCCTGGATTCTCAGACCCTGCTGTGTGATCCCGACCTACCAGTCGGTGCTTCCGGTCTTATGGGAAGAATCCCCTTTGGAGGAAGGTCTTTTTTCCATTTTGCAAAGTTTCTCTTCAAGAAGGAATCCCTGAAGGGCCTTTAGGCGGCAGATCTTGGTCCTCCTATTAAATTGGCAGATGGAGCAGGCCTGGGTGTCGTGTTCCTGGCCCAGGCACCTCACACAAGCTGAATGATGGTCGACGAAGGGGATCTGCTTGCCGCAGGCACACTTTGAGGGGTGTCCTTCGAGAGAAGGAGTTGGAGAAGTAGACATGGGTTTTGTAAAGATTTCACATGTCGCATCGTTGATGCAGGGAAAATAAAGGAAAATGACGTACCTACCGTAATTCTTGATCTTCTTGGACGAGTCTCCACCACTCATTCACACTAGTGGGATTAGCGCCGGAGGCACTAAGACCCATCGGGAGCAAACTTTTGCTGGAGGAATTACATTGTGAGGCAGGCGCCCTTGAGACACGGCGCCCGAGCAACGACTCGGCGATAATGACCATCTGGTGACGACCACTCCAACGCCTCAATGCCTTTTTACCAAGGAGGTGCAGCGCAACTAGCGTAAAGAAAACCTAACATTAAAAAGCGGACATAAGATGATCCGTATGACCCGTGAGAAGGGTCAACAAAGAAGTCCTCCGCGGCCTAAAAGATTTGAGGGTGAAGACAATACAGCCAGGTGAGCTCGGGGGATGGAGGTGGGCGTGTGAATGAGTGGTGGAGACTGCGTCAAGAAGATCAAGAATTACGGTAGAGTGCGTAATTTTCCTATCTTCCTGGACATAAGTCTCCACCACTCAATCACACTAGTGAGAGAGTACCAAGCTGATAATCCCCAAAGAGTGGCAGAGGGCCAGAGCTCGCGTCTAAGATAGAAACCCATTAAGGATAGTTCTGCCGAATCTGGGAATAGCGCCTAGCATGAACATCCAGTGCATAGTGCTTGAAGGTATACACTGAGCTCCAGGTGGCGGCGTTGCATATATCTGCAATTGGAACATTGCAATTTCCGCTAGGGATACGCGACCGCCCTAGTAAATGGCGTACACTCTACCTAATTTAACTTGAGCCATGGAATACTGTGAAGGCATGCCACTAACCATGAAAGATGCATCTAATAGCGACAGAGTTGACCCAGCCGGGTGTCGCTGAAAAACGAACAGTTGCTGAGTCTTCGAAGACATCCTTGGTTCTATCTAAATAGAACACAAACTCTCTTAACATCCAAGGAATGAAGACTGTGCCCTTCATTTTGGAAATTAGCGAAGTGTAAGGAAGTACCAGAGGTTGGTTTAGATGGAATTCTGACACAACCTTGGGAAGAAATTTAGGATAGTATGGAGAACTACCTTGTCTTTATGGAATACAGTATCGGAGGGTCCGTAACCAGGGCATGTATCTCAGAGACCCTGCTTGGGCTGAGGTAATAGCCACCAGGAAAAAACAGTCTTCCAGGTAAGAAATTTTAGCTCACAGGTAGCTAAGGGTTCGAAAGCTTCCAGTGAGCATGTGTCCAGCACCAGGTTAATGTCCCAGGCTGCAACTGGACGCACAACAGGGGTCTGGTATGGAGAATCCTTAGAAATCTCTTCACCATAGGTAACTGAGCCAGAGTTAAGGAAGAAACACGGCTCATGGAGCCGTTGAGATGGCACTAAGGTGAACTTTAACTGTAGAGTACTGAAGACCTAAGTTTGACAGGTCAAAGATACTCCAGAACCTTGCCAGGAGGACAAGGAAAAAGTTCAAGAGATTTTACACACCAGAGAAACGTTTCCATTTGGGCGTCACGTTTTAAATTGGCTGGCTTCGAGCAGCCAGAAGGATGTCTGAGACTCGAGGAGGCGTTGAACCCGATTCACTTCCTATCTCTTCAGGGCCAAGCATGAAGGTGAAGTGATTTCAGGTTAGGATGGACCAACGAACCTGAGTCAAAAGACTGATTTGCAAGGAAGTGGTCTGGGAGGCTGCCAACATACTGTTGAGTAGAGGAAACCATAATTGCCGAGGCCAGGAAGGGCAATGAGAAGTCATCTTGGTCCCCTGAGACTCGAACTTGAGGAGTACTCTCTGGATTAGAGAGCCGGTGGAAAGGCGTAAAGAAAGCGTTTTGTCCACATAGCCACAAACATCTGACAGAAAATGCCAGGGCCCTGGATTTCTGGAGCAGAAGAGAGCAGTTTTGCGTTGAGTGGGGATGCAAAAGGTCCAGGTCTAGAGTCCCCACTCTTTGAACAGGGACGAACTACGGCTGGATCGAGACCACTCGTGAGGTCTGCCTCCGTTCTGCTGAGGTGATCTGCTAGGTCGTTTGTATACCTGGCAGATAAGCAAGCTTGAATCAGAGACTTATGCTCAAACACCACTCCACACCCTCATTGCTTCCCTGCAAAGAGATAAGAATAACACGCCTTGCTTGTTGATGTAATACATCACTGCTTTGTTGTCGTTTGAGAGGAGAATGTTCTTGTGACAAGGACATCCTTCAGAGCTCGGATTGCATAGGGACCGCTCTCATCTCCAGGACATTTATGTGGAGATGAGTTTCGAACTAGTCCATACACCTTGAGTGTGGAGGGAGACAGTGGCTCCCCATCCCATTAGCGATCGTCTGTGGTGATGGAGATCTGATGATCGGGGAGGCAAGGGGAATCCTTCCAGGAGATTGCTCTCTTGAGACCACCAGGTGAGAGAGACTTGAGGGGCTCCGTCACCTTGATGGGATAAGACTGGGGGTGAGAGGTGGGGACCACTGAGTGGAGAGCATCCATTGGGTGGTTCTCATGCAGTCGGACCCAGAGGGACAGTGAGACCGAGGGCGCCATGAGACCCAACATCGTTGCATCGGAAGGCTGTAACGATTGGTTCTCCCTGATGTAACGGGCCATTCGAGAGGATGTCAGTCTTCTGTCCTCTGGAAGGAAAGCCTTCGCTGAAGAGGTGTCTAGAAGTGTCCCTAGAAAAGGAGCCTCTGGGAGGAGGTTGCAGTTGAGATTTTTCAAATTCAGCAGAACTCCCATGGGCGTGAGAAAGGCAGAAGGTTTGCACGCTTCAAAGTCCCTGGCCGGAAGAGCTTGCTAGAAACCAATCGTCCAGGTGAGGAAACACTCGGAGTCGACTTTCCTGAGATCGCCCGCGAGAACTGCACAACACTTTGTAAAACTTCGCGGGCGCCGAAAGGATAACCAAAGGGCAGGACTCTGAACTGATAATGCTGACCCAAAGCTACAAACCTGAGGAACTTGCGGTGGGTCGGTGGGCGAGGATATGCTGGTAAGCATCCTGCATATCAGAGGCCAGCCAGTCGTGCTGATGCAGCAAGGGTAACAGGGTACCTAGAAATCATCTGAATTTCTCCTGGGGAGGAATTTGTTTAACTTTCTGAGGTCTAGAGATGGGCGCATCCCCAGATTTCTTTGGAACAGAAAGTAATGGGAGTAGAACCCTGTGTTTCGCGATGCTTGGGGCACCAGTTCTATTGCCCAGTTGTTCAGAAGGCCCTGGATCTCCACGGTGAGGAGGTCTGACTGAGGCCGACAACCTGGGTTTAAAGTCTGGGAGGACAATTAGGGGGTTTCCAAGAAGTGAGAGAATAACCCTTGCAGATTATCCGAAGGACCCATTGTCAGTTATGGACTTCCACTGGTTGTGCAGAAGTACATCAGGCGACCTCCACCGGAGGAGAAGTTCCACCTCGGGCAAGTGGATGGAACTTGGGCCAGCTCATAAAAGTCGCTAGGAGCTTTAGGCCCCTCTTGCTTTCTGCTACATCTTCTTTTGAGGTTGGGCAGGTTGGCACCCATGGAGCTTCCCCTGCCTCTGCCTCGAGAAAGGACTAGGCGACTATAAACTGGCGTCTGTTCACATGCCCCCGAGGAGGGCAGGCGAAAGTCTAGCCAAGCAATGGCGATCTGGTCTTCTGAGTGGCCTCTAAGGCTTGCTCCACCTGAGGGCCAAAAGAAGGAGCCATCAAAGAGCAGCGCCATCACCTGCTGTTGAGCATCATTGATGAAGCCAAGTCGCAGCCGGGAATGGCGCAGTACAAATCCAGCGGCTGCTGAGCGAGAAGCAGTGTCGAGGCGTCCATGGCGGCGACCTGTTGGTTAATGGACTCAATACCTCTAATAACGGTCAGAAGAAGCTCTGACTTGGAATCCGAATCTGGAAGAGCTTCAACCATTCTTTCAGAGGTACCACAGGATATACTCATACTGAGAAAAATAGCCTTGATAACTGCATGTCGCATACTTAGAGTGGAGGCAGCTAAGACTCTCTTACCTAATGTATCAATCTTCGAGACTCTTTTGTTAATAGAATTGAGCTGTAGTAGTTGAGGAAGAAACGACCTTGTCATTCTCTGCCAGGACTACAATAGGATCCATAAAGGCTTGGGATGCCAAAATGGGGCGATCCTTGGGGCTGAATACTTCTTATCAATGGATTTATACTCAGGGGAATAAGAGCAGGATTATTCCATACCATTTGAGACAGCGTCTCGAGAAGGAAAACTGGATCGGAGGAGTCAAATCAGTAAGGGATCTCGAGAAGCATGAAGATACTGAGTCTTACTATCTTCCCAGGATCGATGTCTGTAGTCTGGAGAGAAAGAGTGGATCCCAGGTTCTTCAAAAGAGACTTAAGGACAGGTCCTCGACCACAGGCTCTGTAGCAAAGAAAGATCCTGTTCCTCCACTTCATCACACCTTGAAGGTCTGGGTCAGAGCTCAACATCATCTCCTGATGGTCCAGAAAGGACTGTTTGGACAGGAAAGGAGTGAAAAGTAGAGAAGGAGGAAATAGCAGAAAAACAAGGAGAGTCCCCAAGGGCTGCAGGCGCCAGCGGCAACAAAGCAGGCTGAGGGCGGCACCACGAGGGCTGCAGCGCCCGAAGAAACCTGTGACCCCAAAGCGCCCCGGGCGCGCGGGCGACACCAGCGCTGCAGTGCGGCCGGCGGCGCCCGGGTCAGGCGCCGTGGGCGAGCGCCCGCGATCAGCCACCTATCAGCAGCACCACCGGCCGCACGCCAAGACCCTTGGCGCCCGTGAGCAGCGCCGCCAAGACCCGCGCAGCACCCGGCGCGACAAGCCAACAGACCCTGCGGAAGGCGCGGAAGAGCCCCAGGAACCTGGAAAGAAAGAAGGAAAAAAACCAGGAGATAAGGGCATCGGTGAGGCCCCCTGCGCCGCAGCCATGTGAGGGGAAACACCTAAGCACGGAGTCGCTGGCACCGAAGAAGGCGCCACGCGACTAGGAAGGTCCAACCGCCCTACATGATCGCTGGAGGGGCCCGAGGGCTCCGAGGCAACCGAGCCAGGCAGAAGAACCAACCTCCGAGCCCATTGCTCCATAAGAGCGGCCCACTGATGAAACTGCTCATCTGGAGTCCTACCTATAGGCGGGGAGGGGCTCCGATGTCGAGGACGACGATTACCGGAGTTTGGCGACTCCGAAGAAGGAGACCGGCAACTAGCAACGATAACCGAGCGTCGTCGCGCAGACATACCAGAGGGCGACCTCGAGTGATGCCTTCTCTTTTTGACCTGTGGGCGAAGAAGAGCTCGAGGCGAGCAGTCCGAGAATGCGACCGTTTATTTTATGCGGCGGGGGACCGCCCATCCCCGGCATCGGACTGACCGTTGTCGGAACCCCGCTGAGGAGAAGGAGGCTGACCGGACCCAGCCCGGCTGACTGAACAGCTTTCATACGAAGTCTCCCTACCGTCACCTGACCTGCTCATGGTCGACTCCGTCCAGTAGGCCGAGACTTCTTCAAGTAAAATTTAAATATTAGAAAAATTTAACGAAAATAGAATAAAATTAAGCGATACTACTTATCGTGATAAAGTTACAAAAAACAAACTGAAAACTATCGCTAGTTTGAAGTTTGACTCCCGATTCAAAGCTGACGGCGTCGTCACTGAAGTGCACTCTTCGTGGCGGGAAAAAGGAACTGAGGCGGTTGGAGGGTCGTCGCGAGATGGTCATTACCGCTCGAGCCGCTGCTCATGGGCGCCGTGTCTCGCGGCGCCGTCTCTCGCGCCGACCCTCTAGCAAAAAGTTTGCTCCCGATGGGTCTTAGTGCCTCCGGCGCTAATCCCACTAGTGTGAATGAGTGGTGGAGACTTATGTCCAGGAAGATCTGGGGATGCTGGGGGACTGCCCCCTTTTATGTGATGCCTGATGTCAGGGAGGGGCCGACGCCGGTGGATACTGCTAGCTAGAATTTTTCTGTGGGGTCCTGGCGCCTGCCGGCTTCAGTCCTAATGGTGTAACCTGCTGCAAGAGCTGTTTCTCGAAGTAAGATCTGCAGGTAGCGGTGTGGCCTGAGAAAATCTGTATGTGCAGGTATGTGTCCTGCATATCTTGTGCACAGGGCCAATGGTTTGTCTGAAGTAGGGGCAGGAGTGCCTGGAGCATCAGCATGTGGAACCTTTTGTACTCTACATAAAGGTTCAGATGGCTGAGGTCTAAGATGGGCCTGAGTTTGCCCATCTTTTTGGGAACGAGGAAGAAATGGGAGTAATACCCTTTTCCCCTCTGCGCCCAGGGAACTGGGTCTATCATGGATTTTTGGAGTAAAGCCTGGATCTTGTCCCTTACCAGAGTTACGTGGTCTGAGGGATAATGAGATTGTCTTGGAGGTGAGTCTGGAGGTTCTTCCAGAAACCTGATGGTGTGCCCTCTTGCTATGAGCTGAATGACCCAGGAATCTGATGTGATGCCCTGCCACCCTGCTAGGTTGGGGGGCAAATCTTCCCTCCACTGGCTCCACACTGTTTGGAGGTGGAGGTGGTCTGAAGGAGTCAGAAGGTGGAGGAATGGATGGGGAAGGCACCGCCTGCAGCTCACTGGGACTTGGAGGCAGGGGGAGAGGTAACGGCAGGTCCTGATGCTCTCCTTTTAATTTGAGACCTGTTAAAAGGCTTTTTGCCTTGGTGCTTTTGCTGGCACCAAAAGGGCTGCTTAGGCTTGAAGCCCGCCTTGTACATGGACTTAACTGATCTCAGGGCCTGCCCACTTTCCTGGAGGCCAGTGATGTCTTTGGTGTTGCCCCCGGAAGAGGACGGGTCCTTGGAAGTGGGCGTCCTGTATGGCTGCATGAACATCCTGAGAGAGCCCGGAAATATGGAGCCAAGAGTGGCGCCTGAGGCAGACTGCTGTAGCCGACGAGTGAGCCATAGCATCTACAGAGTCGTAGGTAGCTCTCAGTGCATGCCTACAAGATATCTTAGACAGCCTCAGGGCCTTGGTGAGCTCTGACCTAAAGCCCGAGTCCTCCACTGTTTCTAGCCTGGCCTCAAGCTGAACCATGGTAGCCTTTTGGTATGAAATCATATGTGCCACATAGTTCAAGGAATGTAGGGCACATGTAGATGAGGAGCAGACCTTACGGCCGAACTGATCTAACTGCCTTGATTCTTTATCAGGAGGGGAGGTGCTCATATGTTTAGGTTTGGCAGTACGGTTGTCAGCTGCAACGATCACAATGGAGTCTGCTTTTGGGTGACAGCACAGATAAGGAGTGCTCTCAGGTAAATGGTAGGCCCAGTCCGCCTTCCTGGGGATGGCTGGGATGGAGTGGGGCATCTGCCAGATAGTGGAGGTTAGATTCTCATGTGGCTTGGTCCACGGTGGGGATCGGAATGGGTGATGCCTCCGCTACGTCCAAGTGCTACGCTAGGCGCTTGAGTTTCAGGTCTTGCTTCTCTGCATTCCAACCATTAGCTTATTGGAGAATGCGGAGGAGTTCGGTGAAGGAGGGGTCTTCGGGAGGAGACTTGGGAGACTTCTTACCCTTGGACGGCGTGACTTCCGAAAGGTTTTCAGAGGACGAGTCTGAGGAGTCAGCCTCCGAGTCCGAGGATTCTCCCTTTTCTAAGGTCTTAGTCTCTGTCAGAGGGACCTCTGGAGTAGCACCCCCAGAAATGTGTGCTGTGGTGGAATGGCCTGACCTGTGAGAACCCACGGGGGAGACAGAGCGTGGGGTGGGGGTCGCCTCCGGGGCCAGCAGTCTCTTATCCAAATCTGCCACCAACTCAGATCTGGCCTCCTGACACCAGGTCTGGAACATGGCCTTGAAGTCCTGCTTAGGCAGAGGCTGAGGTGGAGACTGGAAGTACTGGTAGCCCGTCACTGGATAATGAGGGAGGGGGTAACCTGGAGCCTGAAAAGGGGCACCGTAGCCCGGCGCCTGATATCCATGGTAAAAGCCATCGACGACTGGCCTGACATCAGGTAGCCGGTCGTCGGCAGGCCCAGGTAATGTTAGTAGCCCAAGGGCAGACATGTGGGATACCCTGATGGTCCAAGGGGGTCCATGGGGGCCTCGAAGGTGGTGGAGCAGAAGGATAGTACAGTTACGTAGGAACTTACCGTAACAGTAGATCTTTGAGAGAGGTTCCTTCAGTAGGTCATCACAAATAGGACTGATGTCACCTGACGGGCCGCACGGCAGACTTTTCTAGCAATCCCGAACGGGGGGGCGCCCACCCGACATCACGTGACCGACGTCAGGGTGACGGTATATAGTGGGAGGTCCCCACACCCGCCCTCCAGTTCTCCCGCCGGAGCCGGGAAGAGGCCTATCAGTAGGAGCGAACAGGACTGGAGACCCTGTAAAAATTAAAATGAGGGGAAGGAGGGAGGGAAAAATATGACCTACTGAAGGAACCTCTCTCGAAGATCTACTGTTGCGGTAAGTTCCTTCGTAACTGTACTATCTTACTTCAAGAGGGTTCCTTCAGTAGGTCATCACAAATAGGACTGAGTCCCAAGCAGTCCCTCTAAGGAGAGACCGAGAGAAACTAGGGAGGGGGCAAAACAAAATCCATAGAAAAGACTGAGGTCCAAAAAGGACCCAGCCTAGGACAACAGGCCCTGTAGGACAGCTAGGCCAAAGCCAGCCCTCCGCCCAGAAGCAATATCCAAACTATAATGCTTGGTAAAGGTATGGACAGAACTACAAGTAGCAGCTGCACAAATATCTGCTGCAGAAACATTACGAAGGAAGGCTGCAGAAGAGGCCATGCCCCTAGTAGAATGACCCCTGATAACACCCGGGAGGGGTTTGTCATACTTTTGATAACAGTATTTGATGCAGTTGCCCAACCATTTGGAAAGGCCCTGCTTGGAAACCGGTTTGCCTCGAGTTTGAGGTGCGAAGGAGACAAACAATTGGTCGCAAGGGCGAAAATCCTTGGTTCGGTGTGTGTAACACTGGAGAATCCGGTGCACATCCATCGTATGGAGGAATGCCTCACCCCTGTTAGCGGGAGCTGGATAATATACTGGAGGCTCTACCGATTGGTCCAGAGCAGCTTCAGACACCACCTTTGGAAGGAACACTGGATGGGTTCTAAGAACCGCCCTGTCCCGGTGAAAAATAAGGTAAGGCTCCTTACAAACCAACGCGTGAAGCTCCGAAATTCTTCAAGCTGAAGTGATGGCAACCAGAAAATGAAAATTACGTACCTACCGTAATTCTTGATCTTCTCTTGTATCTTCACCATTCATTACTTACTGGGTGTAAGCCGGAGGCGCGCGTCACGGAAACTTTTTTTTAAACTTTGGCTAGCGGCACCGCCCTCGAGTGACGCATCGTCATGCCGAGGGGCGCCGTAGTAGCGACTGACTCCTCCTCCAACTCAGTTCTGTGAGCCGGAGAGGCAAAGCGAAAGCAGAGAATAAAGATAGCAGGCAAGATAGCCAAGGGATAGCAAAGCAAGGAAGAATGAACTGAAAAGGAATAAGCCGATGGAGGAAGGACAGAGGAGATAAGAGTATCCTAACCTAGGGACTGCAGGGCCTCCTTACCTGGGCGACTCTAGGAGGAGAGAGAAGGAGGAAATGAGAAGAAGAAGAAGAAAAGAGAAGAGCGAGATGGGATGTTGAGGGACCAGAATGCCCAAGGAGCCTAGTTAGCTTATGGCTGAAGGCTCGACTTAACAGGGAAGCAAGAATCCCGGAGATAGAGCTGAAGAGAAGGTTCACCAAACCCGCTAGACAGACTCAGGAGGCATAGTCCTCATCCTCAACATGCCATTGTTTTGATAACCACCGGGCTCCTGGCCGTGGAAGGCCTTTAACTGGAGGACACCCGAGGAGAGAATAAAACCCGGCAGTATGAGAGCACTGCTCAGGGTTTGGAAATGGAAACTGTAAGCCTTTCAGGAGTTCATAAGTACAGAAGTGGGACTCAGTCGGACTCGCCAAGGCAGGCCAGAGGCTTAGGCTGGCTGGGATTGGTTATGGTCAGCACTGCTTGTCTGTAAAACTGTCCGAGGACACTAGAAAGGAAAACACCAATTATCAAAATCTGGTGAGAAGGGCAGTCTGCCCTCTCATCTTACTTCTTGTTTGTTTTTCTCTTTCTTTTTTTTTTTTTTTTACAGATAATCACTTGCAGGCTAGGAGCGTGACCTGAATACCAAGAATGCCTATGGCAGTCGAAGAGAGTTCCCTCAGCTTTTTTTTTTTTTTTTTTTACAAAAACAGACGTGTCCATTCCTCCTCTGCAAGGCAAGAATTGGGAAGGGGAGGGTTTTTGATTCTAGGGCTTAACAGCTGGAGCATGGGATTGCAGGATCAAAACTGAATAGCCTGAGCCAGGCTAAAACCCAGAGGTATCTCGCCTGAGGGATGGCAAGAGATAGTTATGCAGTTTGATACTCAAGCAAATCCACTAGATGGCCCAAGAATCTTAAGAGTAAATAATTTTTCTGGAGAATAAGACCCCCAAGAAATAGATTTTTTTTTTTTTGGAAAATTGAGCAATTCTTCCCATTTTTATAATTTTTTTTTTTTTATATATTGCAGAGAGAGGAAGGAGGCGAGGTGGAGAAGCCACAGGAAGAGGCCACTGAGGGGATGGAGGGAGGGTGTAAGTAATGAATGGTGAAGATACAAGAGAAGATCAAGAATTACGGTAGGTACGTAATTTTCATATCTTCCCTTGTCAATCTTCACCATTCATTACTTCCTGGGTGAGTATCAAGCTCCTCTTCCCCCAGGAAGGGGGAAGAGGCCATACCCTGATGGAACAAGACCCCCAGCCTTCTGTTGGTGAGAAACAGAAGGAGAAGACCCTGGCTCATTCAGAAAGCCTAAGTGGGGGAAGAACTAGGAGGTGCCTCCCGAGGACGAGGAGGCGGAGGGAGCCTGTAAAGTCTCCTAGCTCTAGAGGGAAAAGCGGGTCCCCGGAAGGCAGGCGAATCACCCTACGCCGGGCCAGGGTGACAACCTGGAAAGATGAAGCCATGCCGTCCGCCTGATGCAGATCGCTGTCCCGCAGCCTGGAAGCCACCTCATTGGCGCCGAGGGATGCCCTTGCTTGCGTCTTGCCAGCTCCAGGCCTACCGCTGGAGGGCAATGGCTTGTCTGGTTTGCTCCGTGTCAGGCATTGATGCCAACAGCTGGGACATCATCGACCACAAATGCGGTTGTAAGCAGCGTGGTGAGCCTGATGAGATGCAATACTGGCACTCACACAGAGAAGAAGAGAACACTTTGCCCCAGCAGTCGAACTGAGAGAGTCCGGATCCGGTGGGCGGTCGTGCGCCAGGCAGCGGCGCCCAGAAGGAGTGTCTAGGTAAACCAAACCGGAGGGCGGGTTGGGAAGAGAACCTAGAGACTCTGAGGGGGCACAATACCTACGCTGACAGTCAGCCGGGGCTGGAGAAGAAGCGGCTGGGGACTGCCAGGACCGGATAGACGCCTCCTGGAAAGCGATAGGCCAGGAAGGTACCACCAAATGCTGGGCACTGAATTCACCAAGGAATTCTTGTCTCCCGTTCGGTATTGTCTCTCCGAACATAGGAAATCCGAAGATCCCTCACCATCCTCGAGAGGAAACGCTGATATTCAGTGAAATCAGCATCGGAGGAAAGATGAGCAGGGGGTTCCTCTTCCTCAGAGGAGGGAGACAAGGATGATGGGGAGCTGGAATGTCCAGAGGATTCCTGCGGCGGTGGGGAGAGTCGAAAGACCCGCTCATGCATGTATCTAACGTATGAGGGGAAGGCCACCCAGAACCCCTGAACTGCTCCCAGGATAACGGACCCGTAGGACCGACATGGCCTGGGAGCGGGGGTGGAGAAGGCAGAGAGATGGGAGAGGGGCACCTCCGAGGAGGCAACTGCTCTCTGTGAGGGCTTTGGAATCCGGGGAAAGGAGCCCTAGTAGGAGGGATCCCGGATATCAGACCAGGCCGCAGAACGGAACTCTGGGGAAGCGGAGCCTGGAAGAGCCCTGAGGGAGAACCTCCCGTGACGACGCCGGGACTGCATGGATCCAGAAGGGCAGTCCGCACAAACGCCGCCGGAGGACACCCTAGAACCCTGGAGGGAGGAGCGAGGTTCCTCACTACGGCTCCTGGCCACCCCTGAGGTGGCCAAAGAAGACCAGTGGCAGACCCCTGCCCTCAACCCTCGGACTCAGAGGCCCTCCTCCCGACCACAGCGTCCCCTGTCCCTAGAGGGGCAACAGGACCGTGGGGGATAGCTGTCACCGGCCCTCCAGAGAGGCCTCCCCTCCGTCACCCCGCACGCCTGCCCCCAGGGCTCCCGCCACCCCAGCCGGGAACCCTCAGGAGGACGACGGAAGGGGGGACAGAGGGAGGGCCCGCTGCGCCGCCTGGTACCTGTAGCCACAGGGGACCCAGACCTCAAGAGTGGGGTGCCAGGATGGGTCCACGTCCGAGTCATCGCCCTCGAGGAGGGCGAGACCAGCTGGACCTCGATGCTGGCCACCCCAGGGGTCCCTGAGGCCGCAGGCATGGCAGCCCCAGTACCAAGGTGACGCGCTGCCCCCCCACACGGTAGCAGCCAGGCCCAACTCAGACCCCGGCAGCGGGCGTCCGGCACCGCTAGGAGGAGGACAAGGCCACGGTGCCGCCAACAGCGCTGCCAGGTCCGCCGGGCCGATACCCAAGCGGCACCATCAGCAGCGCCACCCGATCACCGGCGCGCAAGCAGCACGCCGAAACAGCGCCGCATCGATCACCGGCACCGCGAGACGGTGCCGGGATCAACAGCGCCGAAGCGGCGTGAGGGTCCCACCGAGCCAGGCCCAAAAGCCAAGGGCCTCGACACGGGGGGAGCCTGCACCTCCGAAGAGGTGACTGCCGAGGCGGTGTCGCGGCCCGGAAGGGACTACGACGCTCCCCAACACCGCTGAAGGGCCTCCTCCTCGGCAAGAAAAGAGGAGACCCCCTCCTCCTCGGACCGTATAGGCCCGGGAGGCGACCGAGGAGGGCCTGACCTTGCCGAGAATCCCGAGGCGTCGTCCCCAAAGTCGGAGGCCTTGCCGAGCTAAACGCATGGATTTCGAGGACGCGACGGTCCATTGAAAACAGGCGTCGCCGCAGATCCATATCATGGTTGGGTCCCAGGCAACGATAAACGCTGGCGCCGGTCCGAGACGGAGAAATGCCGCCACAGGAGCACCGACGCATAGGGGCCGCCCGTTTTGGAAAAGCGCTTAGCTCCCCGAACTGACATAACGCCAAAATAACAAGGCTAAAACACAGCAAGAAACACACCGCTGTAGATAGAAAGGAACAGTCTTACCGGATCGGCGTCAGTGTGAAGAAAACAGAGTCGGCAAACACGCACTAAAAATGACCGCTACTCGCAACAGGTGCTGCCTCGGCCAGTAGGAGAAACAGAACTGAGTTGGAGGGAGAATTAATTCGCTACTAACGAGCCGCCCTCGCGCGTAGCGTCCTCTCGAGGGCGGTGCGTTCCAAAGTTTTTTTTAAAAAAAAAAAGCTCCCGTGACGGGTGCGCGCCTCCGGCTTACACCCAGGAAGTAATGAATGGTGAAGATTGACAAGGGAAGATCAACGCCTTCCAAGACACAAAGCATAGGTCACAGCTCATTGCTGGTTCGAAAGGAGGCAAGGTGAGCTTTTCCAGGACGAAATTCAGGTCCCATGGTGGTGTTGGGCTGCGGATGGGGGGTTTTAGATGAAGAATCCCTTTCAAAAAGGTCTTTGAGATATCCAACTGAGCCACGGGTTTACCTTCCACCAGCTCATGGTATGCCGAGAGGTGCACTTTCAGAGAGGAATAGGCTAGACCCGAGTCCGATAAGTGAAGGAGGCAATTCATGACTTGTGGGGCTGAGCAAGAAAAAGGGTTCCAGCCCTTCCCAGTCGTCCAAATGGAAAACCGCTTCCACGTCAATGCATAAGTGGAACGGGTGGAAGGTCTTCTGGCTTCGACAAGGACCTGTGCCACTCGAGAGGATACCCCAAAGCGAGAGATGGCTACGTCTGCAGGAGCCATGCATGCAGATGCAGGGTCCTGAGCCCCGGATGAACCAGACGACCTTGATCCTGAGTAAGGAGGTTGTGTGTCAATGGAAGTGGAACCTTTGGTTCCCTGGATAGCTGCTGAAGCAGTGGGAACCAAATCTGTCTCAGCCAAAGAGGAGCGATGAGAATCATCTTGGCCTTCTCCATCTGTAGCTTGAGGAGGACCCTCTGCAGAATTGGAAATGGAGGGAAGGCGTATAAAAATTTCCCTGTCCAGGATAGAGACAATGCGTTGCTCCAGAAAGCACCTGGCTCTGGAACGAGCGAGCAAAACTTGGGAAGTTTTGCGTTGAATTGAGAGGCGAATAGGTCGAGTTCCGGCCGCCCCCAATTTTGGAAGATGGATTCCGCCCTTCCTGATTAAGTTCCCACTTGTGAGTGGGGGGTCCGCGATTTGCTGAGACTGTCTGCCAGGATGTTTAGAACTCCCAGTACGCACACGGCCACTAGGAACAAGTGGCGCTGGACTGCCCAGTTCCACACCCTGGTCGCTTCCCTGCAAAGAGGGTACGACCGGGTTCCTCTGTTTGTCGATGCACCAAACTACCGACATATTGTCTGTTTGGATCAGCAGTGTTCCCTCGGGTAGCAGGGGTTGAAAGGCCTGTAAGGCATACAGGACCGCCCTGAGCTCTAGAACACTGATGTGAAGAGAAAGCTCCAAGTCGGACCAAAGTCTCTGGGCTTGGTGTTCCCCCAGATACTCACACCACCCCATGTTCGAGGCATCTGTGGTGAGTGAGGCTACGGGTGCTGGTCTTCGAAACGGGAGACCCAAGAAAAGATTGCATGGATTAATCCACCATAAAAGATCCTTCTGGACCGTTGAGGAGATAAGGACCGGATGGTCCAGATCATCCAAACGCTGGTCCCATTGCACCCTCAGAGACCACTGAGTGATCCAAATGTGGAGTCTGGCTAGGGGAATGGTACAAATGGAAGCTGCCATGAGGCCTAACAGGCAAAGGACCTCCTTGGCTGGGATGGTCCGGCAAGATGCCACCTTGGCAGCCTGGTGGACCAGAGTCTCCACTCTGTCCGGAGGAAGGAAAGCTCTGCCCTGGATTATGTCGAGGACCACCCCAATAAACTGTAGTCTCTGGGTGGGGATGAGGTATGACTTGGGCACGTTGACAGTGATCCTAAGTCGATTGAACAGGTCCAGGGTAAATGACAGAGCCCCCAATAACGCATCCCTGGAAGGGGCCGCTAGTAGCCAGTCGTCCAGGTAGGGGAAACACTGCAATGCCCCTGTGGTGTAAAAACGCCACAACCACAGCTAGGCACTTGGTAAAAACCCGAGGTGCTGAAGACAGGCCAGAGGGGAGTGCTCGGAACTGGAAGTGCTCCCCTCAGAACAGGAAACGCAGGAACCGACGGTGGTTGGGGAAAATAGGGATATGTAGGTAGGCATCCTGCATATCCAGGGCGCAGAGCCAGTGAATCTCCAACAAGAGTAGCAGAAGGCTTTGTAGTGTCACATTGTGAAACTTCTTGTACACGACAAAATGATTCAGCTGACTGAAATCTAGAATGGGTCGTAAGTCCCTGGTCTTTTTTGGAACCAGGAAAATTGGGAGAAGAAGCCTTTCCCTGTTTGCCCTGGAGGGACTCGCTCGATTGCTTGTTTTAGCAAGAGCAAATTTATTTTCTCTTGAATGAGGAAAGCCTGATCCCGAGAGTATGAGGACTTCACTAGAGGAATTTCCAGTAACTCTATAGTGTGACCTGAGGCCACTATTTGCAGGACCCACTTGTCGGAGGTAATCGCCCTCCACTCCTGCACGTGGAGAGCGAACCTGCCCCCCACCTACTCCCCGCTGAGAGGCTGAGGAGGCAGTGGGGCCGGGTAGTCAAGAAATGGCGGGTCGGTCAGGGGAGGACCCCCTGACCGATGCAGATTCTTGGAGGCGGGGGGGGGGGTGTAACGGTAGCTGTGGCCTTCCGCTTGCCTTGGTGACGTGCCTGAGCAGATTTCCCCTGCCGCCAGGACCTCTTCCGAAAGGGTTGCTGTTGTCTTCATTGAGGAGCACCCGATCGGTACATCAACCGAACAGATCTAAGGGTAACACCTTTGCCCTGTAGTTCTGTAATTATATCTTTGGTGTCACCTCCGAAAAGGACTGAGCCCCGGAAAGGAGCGTCCTGAATCGCTGACTGAACCTCGTCAGCGAGGCCAGAGAGGCAAAGCCAGGAGTGCCGTCTCAGGGCCACGGCAGTCGCCGAGGTACGGGCCACGGAATCGACTGAATCGTAGGTGGCCCGTAGAGCATGCCTACAAGAAATCCTGGAGAGGCGAAGATCCTTGGTGAGTTCCTCCTTGAGAGGTGAAGGATCCATAGACTGGACCTTCGCCTCCAACTTGGCCATAGTCGCTTTTTGGTGGGACACTGGGAGCGGAGCACGTATGTGGTCGAAGAATAGACTTTCTTGTCAAACTGGTCCATCTGCCTCGACACCTTATCTGGAGGAGTGGTGCTCAAGTGCTTGGGCATAGCGGAGCAGTCATGAGCCGCTGAAATGACCACAGAGTCTGCCTTCGGATGGGACTTCAAAAATCGAGCATCCTTAGGCACCCGGTAAAGCCTGTCCGCCCTCTTGGGGACAGCCGGGATAGATTGAGGCATCTGCCAGACGGTGGTGGTGGTGGTGAGGTCTTGGTGGGGGGCCATCCACGGAGGAACTGGGACTGGAGACAGGGACTCCAAATCGAGGTGCTTCGCGAGTCGCTGTCTCATTGGGTCCTGTTCCTCTGACTCCCAATCAAAATAATCTCTGAGGGCCCTCAAGAGATCCGAAGAAGAAGGATCCTCAGGTGGCAATTTCGGTGAGGTCTTGCCTCTCGGCTCGGGTTCCTCCATGATTTCCTCCTCCGAAGAGTCCTCTCTCCCATCAGAACTACCGTCGGCCTCCTCCAATGGACGACATTCAAAGCGAGAAAGAGGAACGTCCAGTCGAGTCTTCCCCGAGAGGTGAACAATTGGACCCAAACTGCTCGGGGAAGGGGACCTATGAAGCGGCCGAGGTGGGAGTCTTGCTTCTAGGTCCAAAACCAAGTCTGACTTCGCTCCCTGCCACCAAGACTATAGGAAGGACTTGAAATCCGGCATAGCCGAAGGGGGTGGAGGTGGAGTTGGTTGAGGCTGGGGGGGGGGGGGGAGGAGGAGGTGGAGGTGGAACAGCAACTGGCAGAGGGTAATACCCATGCGGACCCATGTAATGGGCATAATGATGATAACCCTGGTAAAACTGTCCCACTGGACTCATCCAGGAGTGGGAACCTCCGGGTAAGGATCCCCAGGATACCCGTGTGGGTAATGAGGGACAGTGAAGAGACCCCATCATCAGCCCTGACGTCGGGGGAAGCCACCTCGGACCCGCTGTAGTATAGATTAAATTAAGATCCGGCATTGGAACAGTCCATGTTATAGGGACCGACGTCGGCACCGGTGCCACCTGATTCGGCGCCGGAATAGGATCTGGCGTCGGAGGGGTCAGCGTCGGCACCGGACGAAGAGTCTCAGTGGTAGGAGTCGGGTCCGGTGTTGGGGCTGACGGAATAGGCTGACCACCGGGCCCGGTGTCGGAGGTGCCGGCGTCGGAACTGTAGTGACTGGCGGCATTGGAAGCACCTGCAGTCTGTCCTTGGGCTGAGGAGGGGCCTCCAAAGAAAGACCATCCGGCTGGGGAGGAGCCTCCTGACCCTGGCCCCCAGCGGGGAAGCGCAGGAAAGAACCCCGAAATCGGCTGGTTCACCAGCGTCCCTCAGCCTTGTCGGATGTGCCCAGAGGGAATGTGTGGAGGACACGGGCCAGGGAACGGGGAGCAGGACTGTCTCCTCGTCCCGCCGACGCTGCTTGTAGTGTCAGAAGGCCCGGACAGGGGAACCGAGCCCGTGGTCGTTGGGAACAGCTGACAGTGGTGTGGTCAGGCGGTCGGGAGAGAACCCCGGCCGACTTAACAACCGAGTCCAGGTGACTGCCCCAGCCAAGGGAGTTGACGTATCGCCGCGGCGGTCTCTGAGGAGCCAGAGTACGACTCTACCAAGCACAGAGCGCGGTCACGAGAAGCCGGCGGTCGACTTATCTAAGTTTCTCCTTACCTGGGTGCTTCGACGGTGGTTGGGCCTTGCTGGTAGAGGCCCTGACGTCGTCTGCGGAGCGAGCACGCTCCCTTGTCTTCTCCTTGTGCTTTTTAGGGGAAGATTTGTCGGACGAGTCCCTAAGCTTGTCCATCTTCTTCTCAAGCAAAAGTAGACGGGCCTTGAGAAGATGTGCCTCCAACGCCTGCTGTCTCCGCTTTTTGGTAGCCTGACTGAAGGACTGACAGTCGGGCCAGGAGGAGACTGGATGGTCTGGGCCTAGGCAGATGACGCACTCCGAATGCCCATCTTTGTGCGGTATCTGAGTGCCGCACTTGGAGCACTTCTTCTTCGGAGAAAACATGTAACTATTTAAACTAAAAGAAGAAATAGCGAGTTTTTAGAAAACCGCGTGAAAAACACTTTCCGATGGATGCTGAATGGAGTCTGCGTAGCGACTAGTACGAAGCGACGGCAGGAAATAACCAGAAAGCGGGCGTGGGGACCGCCACTATTATACTCACGCTGGACGCCGGTCGCCGGACGGTGGGCGGTCCCCTTCAGGGATTGCTAGAAAGTCTGCCGTGTGGCCTGACACCAGGTGACGTCAGTCCTATTTGTGATGACCCACTGAAGGAATCCTCTCGAAGTAAGATCTAGCAAGTTATCCAGCATTAAGAGTCCCAACATTAGGATAGCTGGTGTCTGGGTTGGCACCGGGAAGCCCGGCATCTGGTTCTCAGGCGTCAGAAAAGATGGCGTCAGACTTGGCAGCCTGATGGGAGGCTCCGACGGGAGTTGACCCAAGGAACCTGAAGTCAAGTGATCCGGAGCAGGGATCCCTGGTGTCAGGGCTGAAGGAGGGCCCGATGGGGTAGGAAGATCCCTGGGAGACGGTGGAGGAACCGACTCCGACATGAGAGCCCCTGGAGGATTGTCCGCGGGGGTCTGGAGGGTTACTGACACTGGAGTGGGTGAAGAAAGGACCAATTCCAGGGGACCCACTTCCCCCTCTGTCCCGGCCACAGGAGGTTCCATCGGCGAAGGTGGAGGGAAAGGCTCCCTGTCAGGGGAAACCTGATGGGAGGACTGGCCTTGGGCGGTCAGTGAGCTCAGCCGGACAACGGGTGTGTCAGTGTCAGCTTTGACGGGGCGGACGCCAGAGTCCACTGCGTACGACTCATCGGTTGATGAAGGAAGAGCCGGGCAGGCAGGAGAGAAGCCCCCGACCGGCTTATCGGCTGATGTCGTGCAGGTTCCCTCTGGGTGGGAACCTGACTTATTGATGACCAGGCGTGCTCTGGAAGAACCAGAGTCCAACTTACCGGTGTTGACCAGGCGCCCGCCTGAGGTCTTGGCGGGTGACTTATCGGTCAAGGATCCTGTCTTTGAGCCCATCTTAATGGGCTTAAGAGAAGCAGAGGACATGGAGGAACTGGACAATGAGGCCTGGAAAATCACCAGGGGAGGCAGCCGAGGAGCAGTCTTGTCCGCAGGCTTAAGCCTCGTGACCTTGCTGGTAGAGTGCCGCTCTAGGTCTTCCAGACGTTCCCGCTCCCAGGGCTTCTCTATGTCTTTCTTTTTCTTCTTAGCCTCTGAAGAAGGGGAAGAAGTGGGCTCCCTCAGTTTCTGCATCTCTTGCTCTAAAGTGGCCATCCTGGATTTCAAAAGATGGGCTTCTAGGGCCTGGTGCCTGCGTTTGGCCCGACTGAAGGGCTTGCAATCTGGGCAGGACTCGATGTTATGGGCCGGGCCTAGGCAAAAGAGGCAGAGCTTATGGCTGTCTTTATGAGGGATCTGCGAGACACACTTCTTGCACTTCTTCTTGGTGTTCGAAGGATCGGATGAAGAAGACATAAAACATAAAGAACAAACTATTATTGGTAGAAATAGCTGTAATACTTATCAAAATGGTGATCGACTGGAGCAACATTCACTGCGAGGTCCTTGCGCAGGTCGACGGTGGGAAAGAACTGGAAGGCGGGCTCGGGGACCGCCCACTTATAGGGTCAAACTGATGTCAGGTGGGCGGTTCCCCACCAGACACTGCTAGAAAAAGTTTGCTGTGTGATCCTGACGCCAGAGGGCTCAGTAGTCCTACATGTTATGACCTACTGCAGAAACCCTCTCAAAGCAAGATCATGCACTGTACTATCTAGGGACAGTGTGCAGAAGTATATATTTTTTACTTGATTGCTGACAGATGGAATTGAAGCAAGCCTACTGAGGCACAGCAGTAGGACATGGGTCCGAAGAGTCCAGGCTAAGAAAGTCATTGCTGCCATCCTCAGAGAAGATAACGTTGAGGTCAGACTCACCCCCTCCACATCCTACCCTGGAGGGAGGGCGAAGAGAGGGGTGGATCACAGGACCTCTAATCCAAAAATGCGGCCTTGGCAACACCAATGACTGGTTGCAAGGACAAGGGGCCTGTGCCAGGGCGCCATCAGAACTGGAACTGAATTCGGTGCCAGGAGATCCCCAGTACTAGGAACTTTTGGTGCCAAGGGCCCCTGGCGCTGACCTGGCACTGCCACAACGCTGAGCCGGCACCAGGCTCAGCACTGGAACCGGTGCCAGGTCAGGCTGTGAAGGGCTCAAACCCAGCACCAGCACCAGACCCAGTGGCAATGACACAAATGGCATCAAAGTTACCAGCAATGGTACCCCGCCAGTCCCACCAAGTGACACAAGAGGGGGTGCAGCCAGTGGACAGGAGCTGGCGGCAAGAGCCGAAGGTTGTTGCCGAAGCCAAACGCTCTACTCCACATGTGGGCCCCGCTCGCAGCTCCAGTTCTACTGACTCTGAAGGGTACGGAACAGGATCCACTGACAGACACCAGAGCTTGACGCTGCACCCACTGCTCCAAAGAGCTTCCCAAGGGTGGAACTGCCCACAGAGGTCCCCACTTAAAGACAGAGGGGGACTCCAGGCCTGAGACTTTCACATCCCGGTACCAGAGTCCCTAGGCAATGCTGATAGCACCGACAAGGGCCTCTGGCCCTGGGAGACTGATGGTCTTGCAGGAGACCTCCCGGGGCGACCTCAGGTGGTAAATGAAAATTATGTACTCACTGTAATGCTTGATTTTCCAGAATATCTTCACCATTCATTATTCATGGGTCTGTGCCAGAGGTGCTAAGACCCCGCAGGAGCGTACAGCTTTACAATTCTTGAGCTAGGGGACCGACATCGGGGATGGTGCTGCCCACAAGGCAGATGCATCATGTGGCACTTGTGGGCTGGCCAGTAACTGACGCTGGACCCCTGCTCTTCTCAGTTCTGTTCACTAGACAGGAAATTAAATGTAAGAAAAGAGAAAGGATGGGACAAGGTTTTCCAAGGGATAGAAAAGGGATATAGGATATAAAAAGAATGAAGCAATAAAACCCGGTTATCAGAGAACAGTAAGAAGAGGGAGGGCCTATACAGCGGGTTAAATAATGACCAGGACAATTGGACAGGAGAGAGAAAATCAATTTACCCATGTTTTCCTGCAGATTACATGCCTTCCAAAGGAAGTCAAAGTCTTGGAAATCCCATATAATCAATAGAGAAAGTATGGGATGAATTTACTTTAGAAAGGTTCAACTTTCCTGAAAAATGCAGCAATCCTGGTAGAGCTATGAGCCCTGAAACTGCGTTGCCAGCAAAGGCTCTCCAGCTGCAGATTACATGAACCACAGGGGTCAGAGACTCAGAGATCCCATATAATCAGTGCAAAATATGGGATGAAATTTATTAAAGGGAGTTAGTTCTGTTTTCCTGAAGCACAGTAATCAGAAGAGCCAGGGCACATGAAATGGGATACTAGCCAAGTTTCTCAAACCAAGGAGGAGACACTTAGGAGTTCGAAAGCCAACTGAGCAATCCCGATGTGGGAATAAATCAGAAGGAGAGGATCCCTGCTAGAAGGACAGAGACCAACTGAGAGAATCAAAGACATGCTACGATTCTCTTACCACATCTTCCCCTATCTTTAAAAAAAAATCCCTAGAGAGAAGGAAGTAAGAGAGAAAAATGTAGCATGCTTGCTGGACTGGTAGTACAGGACACTTGCTACAAGGGAAAGGGAGAGAGCTGTACCAGGTGAAGAAGTCTGGGCTGCGACTGCAGCATATTTCTCCAGGTCCTCTCCTGCACTTGCCCTCCTATTTCCCTTTTACAACAGAAGAAGGAAAAGGGCTTCTCCAACAGCAAACAAGTTAGACTCCCAGTTTGGGGGGTGGGGGGCTGCACATTTTTTTTTTTTAACTTTTTTTTTTTTTTTTTTTAACATAAAGAGGTGACAGAGACCAGAACAGATACAGAAATATTAAAAACTTTTCTTTACAGCAGCAGGAGGAGCCACAAACGAGCCAAGACAGCCCTCAGAAGTGTTTTTTGTTTTGTTATAACTAGTGCACCTAGCAGTGGAGGCAGAAGGAGACAGAAAAAGACAGAAAGAAATACAGGAAAGCTGTCCAGATGTATGGCCACTGAGGGGGATGGTGGGCGGGTTGCAGTAATGAATGAAGATAATGTGGAAGATTAAGAATTATGGTGAGTACATCATTTTCATTATCTTCCAAGAATCAATCTTCACCATTCATTACTTCATGGGTCAGAATGCCAAGCTTTATCACCAAGGGTGGTGTTGGCTTACCCTGATGGAAATGGATGTTCCCACAGCCTCCTATGGGGGAAAAACACAAGAGGAGGGGCCCCTTATGGGCCTGGAAAGGCCCAAGGCTGGTCATGGACAGGTGAAGGCTCTCATGGCTTGGGAGCAGGAAGGCACCCTGCAATCTCACGCTTGGCCCTGTGGGAGAAGAAATGGTCCCCCTGGAACCAGGAGGCAATCACCCTACGCTGGGCCAGGGTGACAACCTGGAGAGATGAAGCCACGCTGTCCGCCTAATGCAGACTGCAGTTCCTACCAACCTGAAGGCTATCTCACTGGCATCACAGGACGCCCTTACCTGGTATCTTGCCAGCTCCAGGCCTTTTGCAGAAAGGCATATGGCTTGTCTGGTTTGCTCATAGTCTGGCATGGACGCCAGGAGCTGTTCTAGCGTCACTCACAGGTGCCTGCCATAGGATGCCTGGTGCGGTTGGTGTGCTGAGATGCACAACATGGTGCGTGCCTCTGAGAAAATTATTTGACCCCAGGCATCAAACTCAGCAGAGTCCAACTCTGGGGGACGGTCATGCACTGGATGCCTATGCCAAGAGGGGGTGTCCAGGAGCTGGACCCTAGAAGTAGGGTGCGTCATGGCTCCTGGAGACTCCATGGCTGCGCAATACCTGTGCTGGGTGTCCCTCTGGGTTGGAGAGAGGGCAGAGGGATGGAGTAGACATCTCTAGACACCTCCGCAAAAGGAGTCGGCCACTGAGGTATGACTCAATTGTCATGACTGTACTCCCCTGGGAAGGACAGCGTCAGAAGAGCAGGACTGCAGCCCGAAAAATGGTTCAGTCAGAGCTCCATCATCATCTCTGCAAGGAACTACTGCTAACGAGGGGTTTTAGCCTCTGAAGAAAGATGAAGGGAAGAGTCCCCTTCTTCAGAGGAGGAAGATGACAAGGAGCTGGACTCAGGGGGTGGCAGTGCCGGGGTCTCAGGCAGGAAGACAACTTGATCTAGCGACAAAAGGTAAGTGGGAAAGGCACTAGCTGATGCCCTGTACTGTTCCCAGGTCAACAGCCTTGTAGGACCTGAGATGCCAGGGAGGGCAGGAGGGGGAAGGCAGAAGAGGAGAAGCGTCATGGCAGGCTAGGCCAGATCCTCTGCCAGGGCTATGAGAGTATGCAGGGGACCTTGCCCGAGGTGAGGGCCTGACCGATGTATCCACCTGAAAACACCCAACCGTGGAAGGGCGGTCTAGGATGTGTCCTTGGCGGAAAACCCCAAGGCAGGGAGACTGGAGCTGTAGCTGTCCCATGGGGCGGCCTTTATCCCCACCTATGACAGGCCCAGACGGATCTGGTGAGGCCAGAGGTCCTGAGTCAGCACTAGGACTCCAGACAGAGCTACGACAAACTCTGGGCATGGAGCAAGGAGCCAACCGAGGCCTACCAGTCCTCACTTCACCAGAATGGGCTCTGGCCCTTGGGCAAGGCCTAATGTCTGAGCCAGTATCGAGAACCTGAACTGAGAGAGCCAGCACCGCAAGTGGCAGCAGAGCCCCCGTCGGCACTGCGAAGAGCACCAGTCAGACTTGGCACTGGGGTGGTGACAGAACCTGACCTCACACTAAAGGTGGCTCCTGAACTAGGCCCGGCACTGGAATCAACAACTGGAGACAGAAGGGAGTTGGCACCATACTGCGAAACTGCCAGAGATTACGCTGAAGGCAATGCAGACCTAAAACTAGGCCCAGAAAGGCCTCTTTCATCATCAGCGCTGGAGGCCACTCGGGATCATCCTGGTCCCTATCCCCCAGGTCATCCAACCACTGAGGGGATGAGATCCAGAAGATTTCCGGTGATCGGCTAACTCCAGAACCTTCCTTCTCCAAGTACCGCAAGAGGCTTCAGGAGGAGACCCGGACGCACAGGCGGCACTGCTTCGCTCACCAGCACCACCTTCAGTGCTGGGACCCAAAGTGGCACCAAACCACGACCCCATGGAGCCCACTGGTGTAGGCCCAGCGTATAGCTCCAACCTCGTCACTGGGGGTGTCTGTGCGCCTGAGGGGCATTCAGATTGGGAGGCGTGTGCAACCGACCCCTCAGGAGGAGTCGGCTATCCCACAGACCTCTCCCCCAGGCTCTCCTGCTTGGCGACACGAGGACCAGAAGAGGCCTGGTCTCCCACAGTACATACAGTACTGGGGAGGGGATCAGGGGAGTGCCCAGGGACCTTTATCTTGGAGTCTCTCGTGCAACACCTGCCTCCAAAACTGGGGGGCAAACAACCCACTTCAATGCACAGATTTCAAGTGTGTGGAAGTCCATGGAGAAACAGGTGTTGCAATAGTCTATGTGTTGGTCTCTAAGGCAGATCCAGCAATGATCATGCTGGCCCCGGTCGGACATATTTCTCTCACAGGGGTATCAACGCATGGGGGGGAAGACTGTCTTCTTCGACTTCTGAGACCCCCCGAGACACAGACATAACTTAATTAGAAAAGTAACGAAAAAATGAAAATTACGTACCTACCGTAATTATGATCTTTCTGTGTATCTTCACCATTCATCACCTTTGGGTATATAGCTGGAGGTCATGACCCCGTGGGAGCCTTTTTTTTTTATTAGGCGAAGCCGACGCACCATCAACGCCGCCCACGAGGCCGATGCATTGCATGGCACTCGCGGGTTGGCCATTAGGTGTTGTCAACTCTGCCTGCCAGTTCTGAGTCACCGGAGAGGTAAGAGGAAGGGAGTGGAGGATGGGACAAGGAAGTCCAAGGGACAGAAAAAGGAAAAGATATATAAACTAAAAGGAGAAATAACGACTGAGAGGACAGAAGAAGAAGTCTTGAAACTAAAGGGATTGGGAGGGGCCCCAATCTCTGGAAATAGAAGAGGAAAGTAGGGTGGGATAAAGATTTTAGGAAGTAGGATGAGAGGGGAGAAGGTTAAACCACACCCCGGAACTTGGTCCGTCCCTACACTGTATAATAACTGCAAGGAGTAGCAAAAGGCTTCTTGCCAGAATTCAAGGCACGGAATGACTGGCAAAACTCCATTTGAGCAGAATCGGCTATTCTGGAAGAATGACAGGGCACAGAGAATTATCACCCTCTCAAGGAAAGATTTTTGGTGAAAAAGGAAAAAGAGTTTTTTTTGGATAATAAAGGATAGTCCAAAGGACAAGGAAAATAAGATGGACGGGAACAAGGAGGAGGAGAGAATGGAGGCCAACTGCCAACTCCCACCCCACAGGGGTGGAGCTAAAGCACTGGAGAAGGAGAGCCCCCCATGCTGACCACTCTCCCCAGAACATTATCCCCCTATGTGCCCCCAGTCTACCCCACTCCTGACAAAGAAAGGGAGGGGTGAGGCTGGGCACAGAGAGAGGGGGGACCCAGAGACTGAGGCCCCAGGGGGATGGAGGGCGGGATTGGATGAATGGTGAAGATACACAGAAAGATCATAATTATGGTAGGTACGCAATTTCCACATCTTATCTCGGCGCAATCTTCACCGCTCATCACCTGTGGTGAGTGCCCCCCCCCGAAGGGTTTTTCTTTTAACCCTAAGGGACGGAGTCCCTTAGCTCTCAGTGGGTGACACACTAAGAGGGAGAACCTTTAAGGCCTGGAGAGGCCCGAGAGTGGGGAGAGTGAGATGGGGATACCCTGGAGGGGGAAGGAAGTTGCCCCGACAAACGCCGTCTTGCTCTACGGGAGAAGAGATAGGTTCTCTGGTGAGCGGAGTTAATCACCCTGCGCCGGGCCAAGGGTGACAACCGGGAAAGACGCAGCCATGCCGTCCGTCTAGTGCAGATTGCTGTCCCTACGACCCTGGTAGGGTTAACTTTCTATGCAGAGCATAGAATGCTGAGCTCGAGCTCGGTTGAGGTCTCTGTCTGCAGCCCTTTGAATTCCAAACGTCAGATTCTTACCAGCAAAAAACTCATTAAACATCCTATATGGCAATTGTAAAATTTTTACTAGCCAACTGGCAACAAGAGTTTTGAATTCCCAAAGAAGACTCAAGTCAGGAAACCCAAAACCCAAAACCAATCCAAATAAGAATAATAATAATAAAACAAACACCCAAACAAAAAGAGGAAGGTGTAAAAGAAGCACCCCTGAGATGCAACACTGCACCTGCCCACCCACTTCCCAAAAACAGGTTCTGAGAGGGGAGGCAGTTGGGGAGGTCAGAATACAGCAAGACTCCGTTAGAAGAAACATAATTACTAAGGTGAGTAATTTTTTCTTCAAACAACGTGAAGTCTTGCTGTATTCTGACTATTGCAGATTACCAAGCAGTACCTCCATGGAGGAGGGACAGAACCTACTTAGGGAACAGGCTCTGAGGTAGTGCTGTGCCAAACAGAGCATCACTCCTAGCCTGGATATCCAGAGAGTAATGCTTGGTAAAGGTATGGACTGTTTTCCAGGTGGCTGCCTGACAAATTTCTAAGAGAGGAATATCCCTGGCAGCAGCCAGGGAAGCACCTGTACCTCTGGTGGAGTGAGCCCTCAGGCCTGAGAATGATATATTTCCTAGTTTCTCATAGCAGAATTGTATACAAGACACAATCCACCTGGCAACAGTTCTCTTGGTGGCAGGCTTGCCCTTTCCCACTTCTCCATAAGTGAGGAACAACTGGAGGGAATTAAACCTGTGACCCATGGTACGCTCTATGTAGTAGCTAAGGGCCCTTTTAACATCTAAACTGTGTAGTCTCCTCTCTCCTGAAGAAGAATGATCAGTGACGAAGATAGGAAGAGACACAGACTGATTCAAGTGGAAATCTGAAATCACTTTGGGCAAGAACCTTCTATTGGTTCTAAGGACCACTTTATCCCTATGAAAGGAGATAAAATCAGGTTCCACTGACAGGGCTTGCAGTTCACTGATATGACTGGCAGAGGTAATGGCTACTAAAAACACAGTTTTTCAAGTACTTAAGCTCTGCTGAGGACATAGGTTCAAAGAGAGGTTGCATAAGTTGAGCAATGCAAACATTTAAGTCCTAGGCAGGGGCAGGATCTCTAAAGGGAGGATTGGTATGAAGCAATCCCTTAAAAAAATTACAGAACACAGGATGAGATGATAGTGAGGAAGACTTCCCCACTGACAGAAAAGCAGAAACAGCTGACAAGTGCACCTTGAGAGTAGCTGGTCTGAGGCCTAAGCCATTCAAATGGACCATATAATCCAGAACTGTAGGCAATTCAGCAGTGTCCGGGGAAATATGTTTCTTGGAACACCAAATGCTGAATTTCTTCCATTTGGAGTTATAGGTCTTTCTAGTGGAGGGCTTTCGAGAGGCTTTGAGGATATCCAAACCCCCTAAGACAGATGCAAATTTGCACATTCTAACTCTTCAAGAGCCATGCCTTGAGATTGAGAGACTGAAGATTGGGGTACCAAATCCTCCCCTGAGAGGAGGTTAACAGGTTGTAATTCCTGGGAAGAGACAGGGGAAGACGGACTGCTAGGGACAGCAACAGGGGGGTACCAAGGCTGTCTGGCCCAGTCTGGAGCAATCAGAATCACTTTGCAAGGTTGTGACCTTATCTTGACTAAAACTTTGAACAGTAGAGGAAAGAGAGGGAAGGCATACAGAAATTTCCCTTCCCAGTTCAGAATCAGAGCATCCAGAGGGAGGGACTGAGCCCAAGACTGGGGGTCTGCAACAAAAGAGAGGAAGTTGGTGACTGTCTGGGGCTGCAAAAAGATCTATCTCTGGAGTGCCCCACCTTGAAAAAAATCACCTTAAACACCAGAGGGTCCAGGGACCATTCGTGATGGCCTTGTGAGATCCTGCTCAGTGCATCTGCTAGCACACTGTCCTTCCCTGGAAGGTGGACTGCTATCAGAGAGGTTTGCAGGGAATAAGCCAGGGACCACAACTTCATGGCTTCTGTGCACAAGGCCACAGACCGAGTGCCTCCCTGCTTGTTGATGTACCACATGGTGGTGGTGGTGCTATCTGTTCTGACCTGAACCACCTTGTTTTGCACTGACTGAGAGAAAGCTTGCAGGGCCAGGAAAAACTGCCCTGAGTTCTAGGAGACCGATATGGAGAAGGGATTCCTGAGGGGACCACAGTCCCTGGGCAGTGAGGGCCCCCAGATCGGCTCCCCAGCCCAGAAGGGAAGCATCCGTGGTAAGGACCACTGAATGAGACAGAGTGACAAATGGGACCCCTTGCCTTAAACTGCCCTGATCCTGCCACCATTGAAGGGCTTGGATCAGAGTCCGAGTCACTGGAATCAGTTTGTTAAGGGGATCCTTCCTCTGGGACCAAAAGGCCCTCAGATGGAACTTAATGTCCCTCATCTGGAATCTTGCCTCTTGGACCACTGCTGTAGAAGCTGCCGTGTGGCCCAAGACTGAAGGAAATGCCTTGCTGGTCGGGACACCTGAAGGAAGAAACCAGTTCTATAAGAACTCTTGCCCTTTCCAGGGGAAGAAAGGCTCTTGCTTTGATAGTATCCAGCTCTGCCCCTATAAAGGTAAGGAGCTGCACTGGCTCGAGAACTGACTTGGGAAGGTTGAAAAGAAATCCTAGAGAAGTAAGCACTTGCTGGGTCACTTGCAGGTCTGACTTGACTTGGTCTGGAGACTGGCCCACTATGAACCAGTCATCCAGATATGGAAAAATGGAAATCTTTTGCCTTCTTAGAAAGGCAACGACAACTGCCAGGCACTTTGTGAAAACCCTTGGGGCTGATGTTAGACCAAAGGGCATTGCTTTGAACTGATAGTGGCCTGAGGGCAACTCGAACCTGAGGTACTTTCTGTGGGGGCACCTGATGGGAATGTGAAAATAGGCATCTTTGGGGTCCAGGGAGGCTAGCCAGTCCCCTGGCCTTAGAGAGGGAAGAATTATTTCCAGAGTTACCATCTTGAACTTTGGTTTTAAAAGATGTTTGTTCAGGTATCTTAGGTCTAAGATGGGTCGCCACTCCCCTGTCTTTTTTGGGGTAAGGAAGTACCTGGAGTACAGACCTTTGCCCCAGTGTAGGGTAGGAACTCTCTCTATGGCTCTTAAGACCACAAGAGATGAAACCTCTGCCTCCAGGGTAAGGGCTTCTGAGAGACCTGCAGGTGGAAAAGATCTGGCTCTCATCTTCGGAAATTTTTTGAAGCTGAGAGCCAGTCCCTGGCTTACTACTTCCAGGACCCACTTGTCTCAGGTAACAGACATCCAGTCCTGGACAAAGTAAGCCAGCCTGCCCCCTACTGGAATAGGAGAGTCGACCCGGGCAGAACCATCAGGGTGTCTGCTTGGCAGGGGCCTTAGGCTGAGGAGTGGATGCAGCCATCCCTCTTCTGCCTCTCCCTCTGAAGAACCCCCTCTGTGAAAAGGGAGAAGAGGCCTGTGCTTGGCAAAAAGGCATATGGAAAGGTCTGCCCCTGCCCCTAGACTGCTGCCTTTGAGGAGCTGCCTGCCTCTCTTTGGCCTGAGCACTCCTATAAGTGGTCCTGTACTCATCCATTTTCTTCATGTAATTCTCTGTCTGCTCCCCAAACAGAGAATTACCCACTACAGGAAAATCCATGGCCTTAGCCTGGGTGTCCTGTGAGAGGCTAGTACATCTGAGCCAAGCCATTCTCCGAAGAACCACAGATGTAGCCATGACTCTTGAGGACACATTATTGGAGTCCACAGCAGCATGAAACTGTACATTTGATACCTCAATCCCATCAGCAGCCAGTGCCAGTACAGTGTCCCACCTGGACTTCTGGAACCTGGCTATATAGGCCATACAGTTCGCCTGCCTGAGTCCCAAAGAAGATGCCATGTACTGCTTTTTTGCCATGGCATCAATCTTCCTGGAGTCTTTGTCTGGGAGGTGTGAAGCCAAGGGAATATTTGCCTTGTCACAGGCAGCAGCCTGCACTACCCCAACATGGCTGCATTGTTGGTATAAAAACTCCGTATCTGAGCCTGATAGTGTGTACCTCTTGTCCATCCTTCTGTCAACAGGAGGTACAGTATTGGGAGACTAAGATTTTGAGTGTCTGCTTCCCAAAAGATTTGTGGAGGGGAATAGACAGTCTCCTGGACTCTGGGATGTCCATCATTTCTACATAATCAGGCTCCTCTTGATCCTCCAATGCCTCCTCCATAAGAAGCTGGAGGGTTTCAGCCACCTTTCTGTAAAACAGAAAGTGGAAAGGGGACTCAGAAAGCCTAGGAGGGGATACACCCGAAGGTTTGTCTGGGGAGATGTCCGGTTCCACAGGCACATCCAGACTTTCACCATCACCATCATCATCATCTTCAAACTCCCCCTCCTCCTCAAACTCCGGTTCATAAAAATCTTCAGGGGTATAATCTTGAACCGGGGGAACCGATCGAACTGAGCTCCTGCCAAATGATGCCGGATCAGTCGGAACCGGGCGAAGCGATTCCACAATCCGAATCGCTCTGGCTATTTCTTCGGTGGTCGGAACATGAACCTCTGGATCCAGACAGGTCGATTTCTCTTTGCGTTTCCTTTTTGTAGGAACCAACCCCTCAGGATCGGCTTTCCTTTTGCCGGAAAAAGTATCACCCTGGCCAGAGGGCACTCCTTCTGGTTCGGTCAGAACCGAACCGGGCCGGCCATCCGGGTCAGCAGACTTCTCGGCCTCCTTTTCCCTCAGTCTACCTAATCTCTTTTCAAGGGTAGATTTAGGAAAATGTTTACAAATTTGGCAGTCTGTATCGAGGTGTTCAAACCCCAGACAGTAAACACAGGTGGTGTGGGGATCGGCCTTAGCAAAGAACTCCCCATACTCACTGCAGTGCTGAAACCCAGTGGGCCCGGTTTTCTTCTTGGGTTTCTCAGCCATGGCCAACCTAACCAAACTTACCCTTTTTATGGCAACCACCAGGCAAGACTTCCTTATCGGTTCCTAACCGTGTCACGGGTGCTGGAAAAAAACGTTCAAAACACTTTTTTTTTTTTTTTTAACGAACTGGTAAGGACCAGTAACCACACACTAAAGTAAAAGACAGAAATTCACTGAAAGTGATCGGTTCAGACGAACCGATCAAACAAGTTTACAATTTCCACACAGAAATTAGGTAAAACCTATCTAGCACTCACAGTACTGCAGAAGAAGCTGAATCGACTAAGTGGAACAAATTCGGCTTAAAACAGACACTTTTACCGACACTTTAACCGACTTTTCGAACCGAGCTGAAGGAGAAATCTCCGGAGCGACCGTTCAGTGAGGCGGAGTAAAGAATCTAACGGTTGGATTTTAAAGGGCTGCAGACAGAGACCTCAACCGAGCTCGAGCTCAGCATTCTATGCTCTGCATAGAAAGTTAACCCTTTGTTCTCCGGGGCAGTTTAAAGGCCAGGGCTATCTGCAATAGTCAGAATACAGCAAGACTTCATGTTGTTTGAATAGAAAGCAACAACCGTGCTGAGTAGAAAGCCCTCCTACCCCTGAAGTCAAAATCCGAGTCTTGATCTGGGGGCCGGTTACGGTGAAGGGCGCGAAGCCCATCGGGAGTGTCCAGCTGCATCAATCCAGACTGCGGATGAGGCATGGAACCTGGAGACTCCGGGGGCGGGGTGCAATACTGCTGGCAGAGATCCCTAGGGGCAGGAACTCCGGAGAAGGGCCTCTGCCAGGAACGCAATGACGCCTCCTGAAAAGGAGCAGGCCAGGGGGGCACCACAAGGGTGTCCTTGCCGAAATCGCCTAGAAAGGCGTGCGTCGAGTGCTCTGGATTGCTAAAAGTGGCGGGGTGAAGTGCAAATCCTCCAACATCCTCACGAGGAAACGCTGATACTCAGCGAGATCAGCGGCTGGAGAGATGTAGACAGAAGGTTCCTCTCCCCCAGAAGAGGGGGATGAAGAGTTGGAGGGCACAGACTGCTCAGAGGGCGGCTGCTCAAGGGGAGGTTGAAAAACCTGTCTGTCCATTGCCCTGATGTAAGCTGGGAACCGAGCAGCCACTGCTCTGAACTGTTCCCAGGAGAGAGGCCCGCAAGGACCAAGGATGCCTGGGAGTGCAGGAGAATGTGGCAGAGGGATAGGGACAGAGCCAAGAAGAGAAGTCGGCTGACCTCTGCCTGGGCTAGGGAGCGGACCAAGAGCACCCGAAGAAGAAGGTGCTCTGGAAGACTCCACAGCCAACAGCTGAACAACCATTTCGGTGCTGCCTTGGCTGCGCCCGGAAGAATCCCCCCGTGAGGCGCCCGGGGCTGTATAGGTCCAGAAGGATGGTCCCCTACCTCAAAGAGATCGAGGAGGAAGAGCGGAGATCCGCACTACGGCTTCTCCCGGAGCCCGGGTGGGCCCCAGAAAAAGGTCGCCATGCAGACCCCAGGCCCCTCGATTCTTCGGAATCCGAGAGAGCCCTCCTCCTCCTTGAGAGGGCCAGCCTAGGTAGCCGACAGCCCTGGCCAGCACCCGAAGGAGCTACCCAGGGCACAGTACCTTCCCCTCCCGTAGGTGCTCTGATTGGCCCCAAAGTTGGGTGATCCAGGCACACCACAGGCGGGGGTACCACTGCTGAGGGGTCAGTGAACCCACCAAGACCAGGCTGCAGAGCAATGGTGGCCTGCACCACTGCCCGCTGGTCAGCACCCCTGACCTCAGTCTCGGCAGCCACCGACCGCACCTCAGAAGGGGTCTGACTCCGGCTTGTCGAGGACACTACAGGGCTGCCCACACCAACAGTCAACCCCAAGGAGTCAGATGGCTCAGAGTCTGACTCCGCCTCCGAAGAGATAGAGGCCGAGGCCCTGTACCAGACTGTAGGAGGGTGCCCGCGTCCATCCTTGCCAAATGGGGTGCCAGAAACCGAGACCACGCCAGAGCCAGTGCCAGTGCCCCCCACAGCACCGCGAGCGGTATCCGCGGAGGACACGCCCCGGCCCAAACAGCACCCCGGAGTCAGAACCGGGGACGGCGCCGACAGCAGATTCTGAAGCCCCCACAGGGCCATGTCCCGAGCCGGACACGGCACCGTGCTCAACCTCAGCCCCGCGAACGGCACCAAAGTGAGAAGAGGACAAAGACGGCGCCATAGAGACTCCCACGGCGCCGCTAGCACTATCCGTGCCGCAAACTGTGCCGATAGCCACGGCACCGATCGACAAACCGGCACCGCTGACGGCTCCGTCAGGGTCCACAGCGCCGCGAATGGTACCGACTGACGGCATCGAGGACGGCGCTGACTCAGGCCTTGTGAACCGTGGGTCCGACACCAGAGGAGCCATCACCCCCGAACGGGCGATTGCCTTGGCAGCGCCTCCCGCCTGCCCCCCGAAAGGAGCGGGGTGGGCCTCCTGCACCGCAGAAGAAGCCTTGGTGACGGCCAGGCTACTAGAAGCTGAGACTCCCTTCTACTCGCTCTGTATAGAACCGGGAGTGGACCCGGAGGAAAGGCCAAGAGTATGCGGCTGGACCCGACGAGTGTGGCCCGACCCCAGTAAAGCAGAGCTCTTCACACTTTCCATGCGTGTTGCTCGATGACCCGACGGTCCATGGAGAAACAGGCGTCGCACGAATCCATGTTGTGAAGCGGGCCAAGACACGCAAGGCAACAGTCGTGCTGGTCGGTGACGGAAAATTTTCGGCTGCAAGAGCATCGTCGCATGAGGGGCCTTCCCGTCTTCAAAGTCTTCTTGCCCTCCGACCCAGACACGACCTACGAGGAAAAAAAACACCAAAAACAGACTCGACGTCACCAAGAATACAAATAATTGGAAAGGTCTTACCAGCGGCGTCGGAAGTGGCAACTGGAACCGGCAGGAAAGAAGCCGACGGACTGCGGCACGAAAAGAATAGTCAGACGAGACGAAAAACTGCAACTACGTGCGTGTAGGCCTGAAAGTTCTCTGAGCTTCCTAAGGGTGACCTCGATGGCTGGAGACGAAGAACTGGCAGGCAGGTGGAGTCGACAGCGCCTAACTGCCAACCCATGAAAGCATCATGCAATGCGTCGGCCTCAAGGGTGGTGTGTCGACGGGCAAGGTCAAGTCTACTTCTACTAAAAAAAGGTCCCGCAGGGTCATGACCTCCAGCCATATACTCAAAGGTGATGAACGGTGAAGATTGACACAGATGAGATCAGCAAAAAAGCAGAGCCCGGTGCCATAAAAGGATAAAGAAAAGTGGTGTCGGACAAAAGGTGAAAGAAGAGGTTACAGTGTTGCGCTGGCGCCGATAAACTGAACTGTGTAACTGAAAAATGGTGAATGCTCCCATAGAGTGAGACCTCGATGGCAGAAAGAACAAAACTGAGAGGATCAGAGGGTCGGAGTCAGTTACTGACCAGCTCACGAGCACCATGCATCCGTCCGCCTTGCGGGCAATGTCATCCCCGATGTTGGTCCCCTAGCTCAAGCATTTTTAAGCTATACGCTCTCACGGGGTCCTAGCACCTCCAGCACAGACCCATGAAGTAATGAATGGTGAAGACTGATTCTTGGAAGATCATTTCTTCCCCTTCCGAAGGGGAGAGGAAGAACTCTGGGCTGAGTGGAACTGAGAACCCAACTGGAATTGGGAACAGGCCCGCTGTTTTGTGCATTCAGTAGGACTGTCCTTCCTCAACAGCACAGGACAACTGTGGTCAGAACCTTCCCCGACGGGGAAAGTTGACCGCACAACACTGTCTCGCTGCCAGAGCAGCCTGCCTGAAAGGCTCCCTACTGTCATCTTCCATGGCCATCGACCGTAGACTCAGTAGGGCTGAAAGAAAAACTGACAAATATTTTTGTCAACTCACTAAATTGACACAAAAATAAACTATAGCTTTAAACATCAACACTGAGAAGAAATGAACACTGTTGTCATACAGACATGAAGTTCGGACTCTGGGCGGATGAGTGATGTTGTCACTTAAGGGCACTCGATGGCAGGAAAAAAGAGAGGCAGCTGGGGCTGGTGCCAAGGTAAGCCTGGCGCTTTGAGCCATTCTTGTGGTGCCGTGCATGCTCACAACCTGCCATGCCTCTGGCTTATGTCCGTTAGTGTGAATCAATGGTGAAGACCGATTTCTGTAAGATCATACCATTGTTACAGCCTTACAAATCTGCCTTACAGACAAAAATGACAGGTTGTTAAAAGCTGTCAGAACAGTGGCGCTGGGAGCAGGTATCAATGGTATTTAACCAGAGCCCAACCTGTAAATCAGAACCAGATCACTTGAGGCAGTGCCTTCCTTACATAGAAAAATATCTATGACAGCATCCGCAGAGCTGGAGGAGAGGGCTGTGTGTTGGGGTACAGCAGGGAAAAAGGCACGCTTACTGCATCACAGCTAAAGACCACACTGTCAAGAGGCCACCCCGCCCCACTAACCCATGTCGGTGGTGGCAAGATAATCTTAAAAAAAGATTTACCTGCTCCACATCCTACATCTGCTTTGAAATCAACAAGATATCGTAAGGAAGCTCACCCTGTTTGGTGCAATGCCAGCCAATTATTCTGCAGCAAAGTAAGCAACTTTAATAAAATAAGAAGCTTATAACTGTATATAACTTGTATATATTTGAACAGCAGTAACAAAAATGCAGGTGGTTAAAGGCTGCATCTCTCAAATCCCTTTTAGCTAGTATAAAACCCCCAATAGGTTCAAATTCACCCCTGTCAGGTTAGAGGGTAGTAATGCTTTAAGGGATCATAGTCTGAGACAGAATGTCTCAATCTGCGGTCTCCTCCGATTCAGTCTCCTGTCTCCATCATTTAAAGTCCTCTTTAACTTTCACTTCTTTTTTCTCCACCTCTCCTGGATCGTTGAAAATGAAAACCTTACTGGAATAAGAGAGAAGTAGTTTTGCTGGTAGGAGAAGGGTGTGCGAGATCCCGAGCTGTTATAGCTCAGCCTGGGCCCCATCAAAAGCTTTTCTTCGTTGTCTGGGAGCGTAAGACAAGTCAGGAAGTAAAACCAGTCTAGTGGTAATAGGGAGCTAGATCTGTCCCTTCATTTTCGCTGCTGAAAGTATGGACTCAATAATGTGAATGCTGGTTGTTGTGATCAAAATGGTCCTGGGGCCGTCTCCCTCTGCTTACTGTCTCCTCATGTTGATGTGGTACAGTTTCAACAAGTGCTCCGATACATACAGCTATTAACGTGCTGCAAATAAGTCAGTCACAAAGGAGGATAGAGCTTGTCCCTTAGGCCCCTCCACAACTCCTAGTAGTTTGATATTCGTCTGTCGAGTGTCATTCTCCAGATGCTCAAGAGAGCATTCTGAGGAATTTTTTTTCAGCGATGACCCCGAGGGTGCTAACCAATGCCTTTTCTGCTGTCAGTCGACATTCCACTGACACACCGTCTAACTTGGTTTCTACTATGGCCATATTCAAAATGTCCACTTTTTTTAGCCATATCACAGACAAACTTTTCTACATCTCAAATTGCTTTCCGTACCTAACTATTTTGCGGCAGGCGCCGCCCTCCGCCACCTTCCCCTTCCTGGGCTCCGTAGCATGCATTTCTTTGGGCTTCACCATACTTTAGATGTTCACTTTTTTTGTCACAAATTGATACCTGAATGTTACATCTATGCAACCCTAGGCAATTAAATGCAACTGCCAGTCTTTTCTTCATAAATTCTGAAGGTTTATCCAGTCAAAAAGCAGGAGCTCTTGCACGTCTTTCTTCGTCATCTGCTGGCCACACCCCCTTCACAAACACACCCCTCATGTGTTTGTTCCCACTAAGCCTGAAAAGACTCTCCTTGTCCACTATGTTTACAACTTTCAAGTACTTGGAAGGTCTCAGCCATGTCCCCTCTCTCCCTCCTATCCTCCAGGAAGTACATGTTCAGGTCCTCGCATGTCTTGCCCTGCTGACCCTTAACCATCTTTGTTGCCCTCCCTTGGACCGCCACCAGCAGATTTATGTACATCTTTAGGTATAGATGCCAGTACTGCACACTGTACTCCATGTGTGGCCGTACCAGTAACCTGTGTAATGGCAGTATTACATCTTCCTGCCTGCTGCCGATTCCTCCAGTAACGCAGCCCAGCATTCCACTGGCCTTTGTTGTTGCCTTCCTGCACTGTGTGGAGTGTGTCAGGTGATAAGTGATCAACACCCCCAGGTCCTTTTTCTCTTCGTATTTGGTTACTAGGACCGCTCCCAGGCTGTACTCTATGTCTTTGGGTTCTTGGTCACCAATGTGCAGCACCTTACATTTTTTAGCACTGAAGCCAAGTTGTCAAATTCTGGACCACATCTCGAGCTTTGCCAGATCTTTCTTTAGGTTCCCTATGCCATCAGCTGTATCCATCCTCCAACAGAGCTTGGTGTCATCTGCGAATAAGCAAATGTCACTCTTTATGCCTTCTCCAGTGTCACTGATGAAGACATTAAAAAGCACCGGACCAAGTATTGGGTGCTGTGGGACCCCGCTGGTGACACCCCTAGCACCTGAGAGTCCCACCCCCTCCCGTTCTGCCTTACAGTCAGTTAGCTACCCACCCAGTCAGTTTCTCTTCTACCTCTAGATCCACCAGCTTCTTGATCAGTCTCTTGGGGGACACAGAATCAAAGGCCTTGCTGAAGTCCAAGTCCAGGCTATCCACTGCTTGGCCTCTGCCCACTGTTTCAGTGACCCAGTCAAAAAAGTCGACCACATTTGTCTGGCACAATCTCCCAGCCATCAGTCCATGTTGCCATTCATCCTGGAGGCCATTCTCTTCCAGGTATCCTACCAGTCTCTCCTTAAGAATGGCTTCCATTAGCCAGCACACGACTGCAGTTAGACTGACTGGCCTGTAGTTGTGCAGGCCATCTCTGGGACTGCTCTTATGGAGCAGCACTACATGCGCCATTCTGCAGTCCTGTAGTACTACCCTAGACTCAAGCGAACTATTGAACAGGTCAGCCAGGGGGCCTGCAAGTTCCTCTACCAACTCGCTCAGCACTCTCGGACAGATGCCGTCAGGGCCTGGGAATTTGTCCACCCTCAGGCTAGCAAACCTTTCCTTGCCCTATTCATCTCAATTATTCCAGTCGTGCCCCCTTCTCCTCTCCCGCCTTGCAGCATTGGGCCATCCATCTCCTCAGTGAAGAATGAATAGAAGTACTCATTGAGTGCCTCAGCTTTATCTCCATTCGCTTCCAGCCACCCCTTCCCACTTTCCGAGTTGTACTATTTCATACTTTTTATTCCCTTTTCTCACTAATAACACTAAAAATGTATTTTTCTCCTTTTTTAATCCCTTCAGGTGGCTGCAGTTCTTTCTGAGCTTTATCCCGTCAAGACCACTTTTCCTGCCCCACTAGCCTTCCTCTGACTGCCCTCCCTGTCTTCCTGCCTCTGGGTCCTTTGGAACTTCTTACAGGCGGTCCTCTTATCACTGACCACCTGGGCAACCTCTCATCTAAACCAGCTGGGTGCTTTGGCCCTCGAGTTTTTTTCTTTAAGCCTAACACACTCCTTTGTGGCTGCCACTATTCTCTCCATAATGACAGACCACTTCTGATCCACCCCCATCTCTATGCTGATGTCCTCCAGATGCCGCCTTGGCAGCTCCCCCATCCTTCTGAAGTCACACTTTCTGAAGTCTAGTACCTTGGTCTTTGTGGAAACCTTCTTGCCCGTGCCCAAGCTGAATCACACTGTGTGGTGGTCACTCCCACCCAAGGTCTCCTCAACCTACCTTGATGTCCTGGACGTGGTCCCCGTTTGCCAATACCAGATCAAAGATTGCCCCTTCCCTGGTGGGTACTGTGACACCCTATATCAGGAATCCACTCAGCACTGCACCCAGGATTACTTGATTCCTGGTGCAGGTCATGGCAGGGAGCTTCCAGTCTACCTTAGGTAGATTAAAGTCTGCCACAATTACCACCTCTCCCTTTCCTGCAGATGCCTTTATCACTAAACCCAGTTTCCTGTCCCTGTCCTCCTCCTTGCTGGCGGTCTGTAAACCAACCCCCAACTCACCTCCTTCCCTTTATTCAATAGTAGCTATACCCACATCACCTCTGCATTCTCCTCTTCTGACTTTTCCCTTGTGCATGTTATACCATCCCTTACATAAACCACAACCCCTCCCTCGTTTCCTCCCCCTGTCCCTCCCGTCCAGTTTGTACCCAGGGATAAAGAGATCCCAGTCATAGTTAGGGGTAGCCCATGTCTCAGTGACTGCTGCAATGTTCACACTCCTCTCTGAGAACACCTGCAGGTCATCCATCTCATTTCAGAGACTTCTTGCACTCAGGGACATCACCTTTCATGTCTGCTTCCTCTCCCCACCTTTCTACCTCCCCTATTACTCTCATTTCAGAGCTTACCTTCAATCATACCTCTCAACCTCCTGCCTCACAAATCTGGGACAAGGCTTAAAAACATCAGGGACAAAGGACCAAAATCAGGGATACATCTTCAAAATTAGAGATATCCACCAGAACGCTGGTAGAATATGAGGCTTAGTGCAGAATGCATTTTCTAAGGAAGAACAAGTCTGCAACTTTAATGCTTGATATTATTTTGTGCTTACAATTTCCACTGTTTAGCCACGGAAACACAAATTTTAGGAGGGACAGAGTAAAATTTTGAGGCAAAATCGGGGACAGTTGAGAGGCATGCCTCCAATTCTCCCTACTTGGAATGGGGCTGGGGGGGGGCCGACAACCTCCTCCTGCTGGTATGAATATTGACAATAACATGTAATGTTCTGCTTAAAACTATTTTAAATCTAGTTAATGTTTCTGCTAAACTTTTATTCATTCTTGGTGCAAGAATTTCTGTATGACACTTACCTCCTTTTTGGGTTCTACAGCTTGACTGCGTCGCCCTTTCTTTGCTTTAGGTTCCTGGGTGTACTTTGACTGTAGGTAGTACAAAGGCAATGTCACAGAATTAGTAAAGCAAATATACTGACCTGCACCCTAAATAACCACTTTAGATGATTTTTCATCTAATTGAAGAGAAATGCTTTTGGTAGACATTGATGCACAAAATTATTCAAGACCAATTTTACGGCAATGTGTGACTCAACCTGACCACTCCTCCCACAGGCAGGCCTGGGGAAGTATTTAACTGAGGTAGAGTTTCAGAGTTTGCCAAGTTTCCAGCCATCCCGTACTTGGAGGCACTATTTAGAGCAATGAGCTGTAAACCTGGAGACCTGGGTTTGACTCCCACAACCCCCACTCGCATACTGTGTGACCCTGAACAAGTCACTTAACTTCCTTGTGCTCCCAGGTCACACCTGGAAACAAGTTTTGACTTAGTGTGCCTTTCCTGGTTAAACAATTTCCCCTTTCCTAATTCCGTCAGCATTTCAAGCCCTATTTCTTAGAGTGTCCTATTAAAAGGTTGATCCTGGACCTGGAATTACATGTATAATACCACTTGTGATGTCATGGACCACTATTTTTTTTTTAATGATTTATTTGTAGTTCCATGGTGTGGGGAGGCTGTACCTTTGGTTCCTCTACCCCTTCTAGCCAGCTAGGCCGGCTTTGCACAGTCCCGGGCAGAGCTCCGACCTCCCTATCACTACCCTATCCTGGTCGCTTCGCGGTGGGTATATATCCCACCACCGTGGAGACCAGGAAGGTGGACTTAGGAGGGAGCTGACTCGCGCTGGACTGCGGCGGCGCCGGCAAGCAGCCTTCATGCTGCTGGGGATTTTTGGCCCCCCTTTGGAGTGGTTCCCCTGCTGGTGGAGGCGTGCAATGACGCCAATGGATGGAGCGTGCACGTGTTCGTACGCACTCTTCCCGGCATCTGCCTCCTCCCGCCCCTTACCTCTGCAGCGTCGGTGGTGCTGCCCCCCCAGCCTCCACCGTGCTGACTGCTGATGACCCTCCCTCCCCGGAGAAGGAGAGCAGTCCTCCGGGCGCTCGATCCTTCCCCAACCCTGCCAACCCCATGCGACCCGTGCTCATTCCTGAACACGGGTCACCAGCTTAGCGCGAGGTGTGGCGTCCAGTGCCTCAACCCTCAGCGCCACCGGGCCGGCGCGTCATGTACCACTAGTAAAATATGAGGCATATTCTTATTAGGCCCATATTATATTTGATTTATGTAATGGAATGCATTTGTGATCAAAAGTAAAGGAAGCGAGTTAAAGCAAGAGTATCTGTAAGTCACAGTATAGTTTTTTTTTCCCAGCAATAATGTTCTTCTTGCAAAAACATCCAAATGCTCAATTTGCTTTTCATTTTCTTTCATTCCTGAACCAAGATATGGAATTTGTAAGTTTTTAAATATTCCCACTCCAGTGCCATGCCTGTCATCAACAAATTAAATATCTTGGTACAGTGCTGTTTGTCTTAAGAAAAAATGAAAACTACATACTCACCATAATTGATGATACTCCAAGATATCTTTACCATTCATTCACACTGATGGGTCTAAGCTGAAGACGCTTAAGACCTTGCAGATTAGGGAAGGGACTGATGGTGCTAGCACTGCCCATGAGGCCGACGTAGTGACATCGCGCACGTAAGTCAGCCAGTAACCAACACCAGCCCCATCCCTTCCTCAGTTCTGTTTGCCAGGAGAAAGGAAACAAGTGAGAGAGAAAAAGAGAGATGGCTACAGACGCCTAGGCCCAAGGGATACGAAAGGCTATAGAATATAAAAATAATAACACAATAACACCGACTACAAACTTAGAACAACTAAGGATTTCTTGCCATTCCAAAAGAGTAAAGAAAATTTCACCAGGAAGGCACACTGAGCCAAGGCTTGTTTCCAGATGCAAATATGAAAAAGCATTAAGAATGTAAATTCCAACATCTGAGTATGGAAATAAGCACCCAGCCCAACAGGTTGAGGAGCACAGCACAGAAAATCCCATTGCATATGCCTCTCCCTGCAGTACAGGAAAGGGTGTAAAGGCAGCACCTTATCCCAGGTACTGCCACGTGACAGAAGGTTAGACATACAGACAATATGGAGCCAAAACTGCCACAGTAGTAAGAAGGATAAACCCTAAGAGACATCCCTTAGGAGGGAGAGGAAGAAGCATAAAAGGAAGAAAGGGAGGGAAAAAAAATACATTCCCAGAAAAACTGGTTACTCACCTGTGACAACAGTTCTTGGAGTGGTATATGGTGTCCCTCCACACTTCAGGCAGTGTTCCTTTCCTCTTTAAGGCTTGCCAGAATGTCTAAGCTGGCTCCTTCCACCCACCCGAGTGGTAAGTCCCTCGGCACCACACCATGATGTCAGATCTTACTCGCTGGAAACAAGACTGGTCTGCTACTTGCTAGGGTAGGTCGGGTGGGTCAGTGTGGATGAACACCATATACCACTCCTAGAACTGTTACAGGTGAGTAACCTGTTTTTCTAGGGACATGGATATGGTGTTCTATCCACACTATAGGCAGACTCCTAGCAGTTCTCTGGGAGGATGGAGGCAAGGCGCACACCCTGTACTTAGGGAAAAGAGACTGGAGAAATGAGGCTCCAAAACCAGCATCCCGGTGTGACTCAAGGTCGTGTGGTAGTGGGAAATGAATGTGTGTGCCGACTTCCAGGTAACAGCCCTGCAGATTTCCTGGACAGGGACATCCCTGGAAGCAGCCACCAAGGCAGCAGTGTGACAGGCCAATCATCCACTTAGCTGCCGGTCTGCCTGGTGCGGCTTCAGCGTAGGTGACAAATAGCTGGTGAACCTCTTCCTGAACTTCAGCCGTGTGCTCCGTAAAATAGGCCAACGCTCGCCGCAGGTCCAAGGAATGGAGCCTGTGCTTGGCCTCAGAGGTGTGGCTGGTGAAGTACACTGGGAGATTAATCATCTGGTTAAGGTGAAAATCTGACACAACCTTCGGAAGGAACTTCAGGTTGGTGCAAAGGACAACCTTGTCCCTGTGGAAGACCAGGTAAAAAGACCAAGAGCGCCTGGAGCTCACTGATCCTTCTGGCTGATGTGACAGCCACCAGGAAGGCGGTCTTCCACGACAGATGCGAGATGTCACATCTGTGCATTGGTTCGAATGGCCTGCCCATGAGCTGTGCCAAAACCAGCGAAAAACCCCAAGGTGGTGGTGGTTCACGTACCGGAGGAGAAATGTGGTCGAGGCCTTTGAAAAAGCACCAGACCACCTTCTCCTGCATCACCAACTGTGTACTGGCCCACGCCTGGTAGGTAGAGATGGTTGCCAGGTGCACCTTAAGGTTCGTCGACTGAAGGCCCGACTGGGAGACAGACCAGAGGTAGTCGAGAATGCTAGCCACTGGACAAGAGAAGAGGTCCAACCCCTTGCTCTGACACCAAATGTAGAAGTTCTTTCATTTGAAGATGTAGCATTTTTGGGTTGACTTCTTCCGAGATGCCTCGACTACAGCGAGGACATCTTCAGACAGACCCAAAGCCTGGAATTCTAGTCGCTCAGGAACCAGGCTACCAGGTACATGGAGTTAAGGTCTAGATGGAGTACCTTTCCCTGACTGATGGAGAGCAGGTCCAGGCGGAGAGGAAGATGCCTCAGGAGCCTGCTGCTAAGACTGAGGAGATCGGGGTACTAGAACTGGCATGGCCAGTCAAGCCACCCAGATCACCCATGCCTTGTCCCTCCTTGCCTTCAGCAACACCTTGTGGATCAAGGGAAATGGAAGGAAGGCACAGAGGAAGCCTAGGGTCCAGGGCCTCCAGAAGGCATCCCCCTAGAGCGTCCCCTGCTGGGGAAGGGGATGGGGTGGGCAGAGTACAGGCTCAGTTTTGCGTTCTCCCTGGAGGCAAACAGGTCCACCAGAGGGGTGCCCCATTGGGAGAACAGGCTGTGTACTACCTCTGGGTGGAGAGACCACTCGTGAGATGCCTCACCCACATGGCTGAGAGTGCCTGTCAGCTGACTGGAGACACAGGCCACATGGATGGCCAGGAGATCGGCCTCCAAGCTGAGCACGAGGGTTCACACGCAGAGGGTTTCCCTGCACAGAGGGCGGGAGTGCGTCCCACCCTGCTTGTTGAGGTTGTACATAGTCGTGGTGTTGTCTGTCTGGACCTGGACCAACTGACCCTGAATGTGTGGAGCAAAAGCAGTCAGTGCCAGTCGAACTGCCCAAAGTTCCAGCAGGTTGACATGACACTGGGACTCCTCAGGGGTCCAGAACTCATGGACTCTGTGTTCCCCCAGGTGGGCACCCCAGCCCATGAGAGAGGCACTGGTCATCAGGATGACCACTGGATCTGGGCGGACAAACAGAATACCTTCCTGCAGATGTTCTGGGACTAACCACCACTGGAGGGCTTCCCACATCAGCTGGGTTACAGTGACCGGCTGGTCGACGTGGCCCTTGTGCTGAAACCATTGGTGTGCCAGCTCCCATTGCAGAGAATGCATTCTCCAGCGGGTTCAACGAACCATGCTGGTGCAAGCCGCCATGTATCACAGTAGGCACAGGAAGTCCCTAGCAGGGTGCAACTGCCCAACCTGAAATGATCAGGCAAAGGAGGAGAGAGCCTCTGCAGTGTCCGCTGGGAGTCGAACCCAGGCTCTGCAAGAGTCGAGCTTTGCCCTGATGAAGTTCATCACCTGGGAGGGAATGAGTTCCGACTTATTCTCATTGACCAGGAGTCCTAAAGAGACGCAAGTCTGGAAGGCCAGGTCCCTGGACCTCTCCACCTCCTGCCTGGAAGGACCCACAATCAGCCAGTCATCCAGGTAGGGGTAAACCCAGACTCCCTGGTGCCTCAGGTAGGCTGCCACCACTGTGATGCAGTTGGTGAAGACCCTGGGGGCTGAGGACAGGCCGAATGGCATAGCCTGGAACTCGTAGAGGATCCCCTCCTCCAGGAACTGGAGGAACCGGCCATGGGACGGATGGATTGAGACGTCTCCTGAAGATCCAGGGAGCAAAACCACATCTTCTGCTCAAGAGATGGTATGATCTGAGACAGAGTGACCCATCCTGAAGGCGCATGACCTGATGATTTTTTTTTATTATATATTTTATTTAAAATTGGTGACACACAAAATTGGAAAGCACACCGAGACAAGGCTTGTTTCCAGGTGTGATCGGTTCAGTCGTGCAGATCTAAGATGAGGTGCCAGCTCCCCCGTTCTGATACGGAAACTACCTGCAGACAAACCCTGGGTGTTCCGGAGGGTCTGAGACAGGAACCACGACCTTCTTTCGGAGGAGCTGGGCTATGTCGTCCCAAAGGGCTGGCAGGATGTCGACGGACACTACGTCCTCCTGTGGGACGTGGGCTTGGCAGGTCGGGTACGCCTCGAACTCTAGAGGCAGACCCTGACCTACCACCTAGAGGACCCACCTGTCCATGGTAACAGCAGACCAGGTGGAAAAGAAGTGGTGAAGTTGGCCCCCTCCATCTTGTCACTGGGCAGGCTTGGAAGTGGAGGAGGAGCCAGTAGAGGGGCCACCGGAACCTCTACCTCCTGGTTTCCTGACGACTGAGGCCACTGATTTTGGCTGGGGATACCAAGCCTGTTGCTGTCCAGTTGGGGGCTAGGTGGATTTGGCCACTGGGGCAGAGGTGCGCCGAAAGGGCTTCTTCTTTTGAGGCTTAGAGCCCTTTGGGTCCCTCTGAGCAGAAGGTAGAGAGTCCAAGGTGGCGTTGGACTTCTCAATTTGGGTGAGGTGCCCTTCCATGCCGGGCCCGAACAAGTCGGTACCCAAGAAGGGAACATCTGCCAACTTGTGATGCGCATCAGCCGTAAAGATGAAGATGCACAGCCAAGCCCGGTGGTGGATGACAACTGCTGCAGCCACAGACTGGGCGCAGGAAATGCCAAGGTCCAGGGCAGTCTGGAACTGCTGTTTTGCTACCGCTCAGCCTTAGTCCTTGATCTGTTTGACTGTGGTCTGTGGGGAGATGGGGAATCACCTTGTCTAGGGAACCCATAAGGGCATGCAAAAAATGGGCCATTAGAAGGGCTGAGCTCACTTGCCGAAGGCCGAGGGAGGAGGCGGCATACACCTTCTTGGCTATATGGTCCCAATTCTTAGATTCCTTATCGAGGCGAGGGGTTGTCAATGTAACCCGTTGCTGGTGCACGAAACACAGAGTCAGCATAAGACCTCAGCTGAGGGGTGTTCCATGAATCCAAACAGGGAGCCGGTAGGGACCGTATACTTGTGGGCCATCCGGGCCGACGGCACAGGGCAGAAGGCCGGGTGCTGCCACAGTTCCAGGGCAGGACCAAGGATAGCATCCTGAACCAGGAAGGCTTCTACGGGAGAGTCGCCCCGGTCAAGGATCTCAGTCAGTGGGTACTGTTCCAGCTTCCGAACGGGCTGCAACTGGAGACCCGCAGGTTCATAAATAAGACGGAGAAGGCCCATGAAGGACATGAACTCTTGATCTGTAGAGGTTCCCCAGTGACTCCACATCCATCAGTCAGGAGTGTAAGGAGGAGCCCTCTGATCCCAAAGAATTGTGTAAGACAGGTTGACCACCCGAGTCCCTGCTAACCCTGCGAGTGCGATCTGGGGTGACAGTGACCGACAGCGGATGGGGTAAACCCTTGCCCAGGAGCATCCTTCGTCAGAGTGCTGGATGTCGGCTGCTTAGGTGGTGGCTCCACCGGGATCAGTGGAGAAGCCACAGGGGACCGCACTGAGACCATACAAATCTGCTCCTACTGAGGCAGGGTCAGTTGTGGCTCCGGTAGCTAAGAAAGAGCCATTTAGGCAAAGGGACCAACATCACCCGGTAAACCAAAGCTGCTGCCACATGAGAATCTCCTACCACTGACAAAACTTGCACCAGTGCCTCTCCTTGCCCGATGAGGATGAGGAATACGGTGGCGCTGCTTGCCTGAGTGCTGAGAGCACAAGCGAAAAGGATCGACACGGGCTGCCCAAGATGAGGCTCCGAGAGTGGGACCTCAACCTCAATGGGTCTCAGAGGGGGCCGGTGAAAGCCGAGGTCTCGCTTGGTATGGATGCTCCAGATCGAGAGGGGGTGGAACAGAAGCCTGATCCATCCCTCCCTGAGACAGTGGTAGGACCAGAGTCCTGGAAAGGGAGGTATCGACCTGCTCGACAGACAACCGGTCAACCGGGTCGAGAAAATCTCGACCAGGGTGTCAACCTGACTCTCAACCAAATGGCCCGACTTGGTGACTGTGGGGTCAGCGGCCTGAGCCAAAGCACCAACCGTGGTCGGAAACTCCAGTGAAGTGTGGGAGTTGGAGGCCCGAGAGCGCTCCTGATCCCATGACGAGACAGTTTCTTGGCCTCTTTCATTCTCTTTTCTAGATTTTTTAGATTTAGGGCCTGACAGACTCTGCCCATGGGTGGGAAGGGCCTAGCACAATTCCCTAAATGCCCCAGTAAAGGCACTCAAGGAGAGTGGCAAAAAGGCCAAAGCCAAGGAAGCCAGGGCTGTGGTCTGGGCTGTGGCCTCCCTGAATACCATAAGTTGTTCAAGTGGACCCACGCCATAGAAGACCACCTAAGAAGCGTCCTGGATTTACAAGTGGATCCCAATTATCTGGACGTTCAAGGAGCAAGTGGGCCAAGCGATCCTCCAAGCTGGAGGGATGGAAAGTGCAGCAAAGGCCACAAGCCTGAGTATCGTGCTTGTGGCCCAGACAGTGTACGCATGAGGTGTGCGGATCCGTTCAGGACATCTTCTGCCTGCAACTGCATATCCGGAACCCCGGAGCAGACTCCGTGTCATCCATTTCAGTGGCGAGAAGCAAAATGCCTGACGACAAAGTTTTTATATTAACATTAGAAGATTTAAGCAAAGGCCCTCTTCAGCACGACAGCGGTAAGGAGGGAACCTTCTTCTTCCAGCAGAATGGAAGATCTGATGTCATGGGGTGGTGCCGAGGGAGTTACCACCCGGGTGAGTGGGAGGAGCCAGCTTGAAGACTTTCTGGCAAGCCTTAAAGCGGAAAGGACACTACCAGAAGTGTGGATAGAACACCATATGCATGTCCCTAGAAAACGTACAGTTATGTAAGAACTTACTGCAAGAGTAGATCTTCGAGAGAAGCTCTTGCAACAAGTTACACTGTTAGGACTGAAGCCAGCAGGCATCAGGATCCAATGGAAAACTACTAGTTAGCAGTATACGGTGGGGGAACCGCACCCTGATGTCGCCAGCCCCCGACATCTGCCTATGGTATAAAAGGGGCGTCCCCCAGCCCAAACTCACTTCTTCCACCGGAGACCCCAGCATATACAGGAACTGGAGAACCAAGGAGGTTCCTCTAAACTGAGGGAAAAGAGGTAACAGAAATGGAGAAGCAGTCACCAGGGGGATGGAGGGAGGGAAAGAAACATCTGCTGCAAGAGCTCCTCTCGAAGATCTACTGTTACGGTAAGTTCTTACGTAACAGTACTATTTCACTTCAAGGGGGGCTCTTGCAGCAGGTTACGCCATTAGGACTGAGTCCTAAGCAGTGAAAGGACCGACCCTGGTCAGCTGGGAGGAGGTAGAAGTTAAGTGTAAGAGTCTCACGAGAGCAGGCCCTGAAAGACAGCAAGTCCAAAACCTGCTCTCCGTCTAGATACAATGTCCAGACTGTAATGCTGGATGAAAGTGTGCACAGTACTCCAAGTAGCTGCTGCACAAATGTCAGCAATGGACACATTTCAGAAAGAAACAGATGAAGCAGCTACACCCATGGTAGGATGGCCTTTTACCGGGCTCGGCAAAGGCTTGTAGTGTATGTGGTAACAATAAACAACGCAGTTAACCAACCATTTGGATAAACATTGCTTAGAAACAGGAGCCCCATCTTTTCTTGGGGCAAATGAAACAAATAACTGATCAGATTTCCTGATGGCTCAGGTGCAATCCAAATAACAGCGAAGCACCCGGTGGACATCCAGAGTATGTAGTAAGGCCGCCTCTGAATTTGAATACTCTGAGTAATACACAGGCAGGTGGATGTCTTGATTCAGAGTAAACTCAGACACCACCTTAGAAGGAAACTTAGGATTGGTCTATAAGGACACCCTGTCCTTATGTAAAACTAAATAAGGCTCTTTACACATAACAGCCTGAAGCTCAGAAATCCTTCAAGCAGAAGTAATAACAACTAAAAATAACACTTTCCAGAACAGAAAATATAGCTCGCAGCCTGCAGCAGGCTCAAAGGGAGACGAAGTAAGCTTCTCTAAAATAAACAAAAGGTCCCAAGGGGGAATAGGGTCCCTGATGGGAGGTTTCAGATGCAGTATGCCCCGCAAGAAAGTGAGAGAGAGGTCAAGTTGGGCAAGAGACTTGCTGTCGATAGGTGCATGGTACGCAGAGATGGCTGATAAGTGCCCCTTAACTGACAAGTAACTCAGGCCCGAGTCTGATATGGAAAGGAGGTACTCTAGAATGAGATTCTCTGGACAAGAAAAGGGGTCTAGGTGGCAAGCGGTGGCCCATATGCAAAACCACTTCCACTTCATAGCATAAGTAGATCTAGTGTAGGGTTTTCTGGCTGCCACTAGGATGTCTGCCACCCTTGGAGAAACCCCAAACTGGGCAACTGCTAAGTCTGCAGGAGCCATACATGAAGGTGCAATGACTTAAGGTTCGGATGGACCAGAGTGCTCTGCTCCTGTGAGAGCAGGTCGGAGCACAGAGGCAAGGGAATTGGAGGCTCCACTGCCAATTGCTGGAGAAGTGGAAACCAAATCTGGCATGGAAAGTAAGGGGCTATCAGAATCATCTCCACCCCTTCGGACTGCAACTTGAGCAGAACTCTTTGCAGTAATGGAAAGGGAGGGAAGGCATACAGAAACCTCCCTGTTCAAGAGAGGGACGTGTCTTGCCAGAAAATACCAGGCCCTGGATCTAGCGAGCAGAAACTAGGTAGTTTTGTGTTGGATGGGGACGCGAAGAGGTCCAACTCAGGTGGCCCCACCTGTCGAAGAGATCTTTGAACATCAAGAGGAGAAGCTCTCATTCGTGTGCTTTGGACTGGGAATGGCTTAGACTGTTGGCCAAGGTATCTTGAACACCTGGAACATGTACAGCGGTCAGGTCCAGGTTATGCTCTATGGCTCAATACTAAACTCTCATTGCTTCCCTGCCGAGGGGTAAGAATGCATTCCCCCTGCTTGTTTATGTAAAAGACCACCATCATATTGTCCGTCTGGATCAAGTGGTCCCGGGAGCAGATTCGTCTGAAAGGCCTGCAGTGCATACAGGATCTCCTGCATCTCCAAGATAGTGATGTGGAGATACTGCTCCAATGAGGCCCAGGTCCCCGGAGTCTGCCGGTCTGCCAGATGGGCACCCCAGCCCTGGCCTGACACGTTCGTGGTCAGGATCTGTTGAGGTGACGCCAACCTGAAGTGGACCCCCGGAGAGATTCAGCCACCACGTCATGGTCTGTCATACAAAGCTGGATACCGACACTGGAATATCCAAGTTATCTGAGCACTGATCCCACTGAACCCAAAGGTTCCACTGGGCTACCCTCATATGCAGGCGAGCCAGAGGAACTGCTGCAATGGCTGCCACCGTGTTTCCCAGTAGTCTAAGAAAGACTCTGGCCTGAAATTGGCACGACAATGAGTCTAGTTTGAGCTTGTGCCTGAAGGCGTTCTGCCCTGTCTGGGGGAAGAAAGGCTTTGCCTTGTGTGGTGTCTAAGATTGCCCCAATGTACTGAAGTCTTTGACTTGGCCAAGGGGAGGATCTGGTGAGACTGAGAGTCACCCCCAGATCCCGAACAGAGTGAACATGGCCTCCATGGTTCTGAACAACTGCTCTTTGGTGGGAGCTGTCAGAAGCCAGTCGCCTAGGTAAGGAAAGACGTAATGGCCTTTCCTCCTTAAAGCTGCTGCCACTACTGCAAGGCATTTTGTAAGGACTCGAGGGGCCGAGGACAGGCTGAATGGTAGAGCCCGAAACTGGTAGTGGTTTCCTTGAAAGTGTAAGCGAAGAAACCTCCTGTGGGGTGGGAACACCAAAATGTGAAGATATGTGTCTTGCATGTCCAGAGAACAGAGCCAAGCCCCTGATGAAGTAAGGGGCGGAGGCCGGGAAGAGTGACCATTCTGAACCATTTGTAGTCTATGAATTGGTTCAGGTAGCTGAGGTCTAGGATGGGACTCAAGTCACCTGTTCTCTTTGGGACGAGGAAGAAATGGGAGTAGAATCCCTTCCTGTGCTGGTGGGATGGGTTCTATGGCCTGTTTTCTCTACAGCACTTGGAACTCTTTTGGATAAGGGTGATATGGGCCTGAGGGTAATGGGAGGAAGCTGGAGGATTGTCTGAGGAATCTCCAAAAACTCTAGGGTGTGCCCCTGTTTCACTAACTGCAGAAGCCACTGATGAGAGGTTATTCTGTGCCAACCCTCTCCGTAGAGAAACGACCCCCTACCACCTCCCCAGGGATTCGGCTGGGATTGGGTGAGGAGTCAGGCATAGGAGCCGGGGGCAGGCAACGTGGCCTGGGAGGTTCTGGGAGCAGAGCCTCCTGTTGCTTGGGAAATAGCCTTTCTCTTACAGGCGTTTTGGGGCTGTTGGCCTCTAGGTTGCTGCTTGGAGGTGCACCGAAAGGACTGCCTCTGGAATGATTTAGGCTGAGATCGGTACAATGTATGAACCAAATGTAGGGCCCTGCCCAACTCTTGGAGGTGAGTGATTATATTTTGAGAATCCTCACTGAACAAAACTGGGCCTCTGAAAGGAGCGTCTAGAATCTTAAACTGGATATCCAGGGCAAAACCGGTGACCCTAAGCCAGGAGTAGCGGCAAAGGCAAACCCCTGTAGCCACAGTCCGACCTGCAGAGTCCACAGAATCATACGAGGCTTGTAACGTGAATCCAGACATCTGATCCTGTCTTTAAGAGATTTAACAGTTCAGCCTTTCCTTGAATATCAGGCTGTGGTTGTGCCAACTCAAAAGCCTTCTCCCACAGGGCATTCTGATAGTGAATCATGTGGGGAAGAAAGTTTAGGGAACAGACATCGCAGATGGCTGAGGAATAGACCTTTTTATCAAAGTGGTCTATCTGCCTAAAAGAGTCCTTGTCGGGAGGCTGAGTACTAAGGTGCGGGGGCGCTTAGACCAGTTGTGGGCCGTGTTAATAACAACTGAGTCAGCCTCTGGGTGCTCTGCATAAAAGGGTTCATCCCTAGGGGCATTATACAGGTGAGCAGCCTTCTTAGACGTCGTTGGTGTAGTAGATGGGCATTTCCAAGTGGCCTTACTGACGTCCTTAAAGAAGTCAATAAAGGGAGGAACAACTTAAGGCAAGTACTCCTTCTTACAGAGGAAAGTGGCTAACCGACATCGCTCGGGATCCACTTCATCTGTGTCCCAACCCATAAGAGCCTGGATGCGTCTCATCACATCTATGAATGTCGGGTCATCTAGATGAGATTGCAGGGTGTTCTTGGGCTCCTCTGGTTCAGATGGTAGGTCAGTCTTTGGATTCGTCATGAGGAGGAGGAATAGCCCCTGGATTCTCCTGAGTCTGGTGAAGGAGAGGGTGACCGACGATACCGTCATCAGTGGGTTCTAGGACGACCAGCGCCAGCTCCATCTGGTTGTGGAGTAGGCGCCTTAGGAGTAGGGGTCAGGGCCTTCCTAGAAGGAGCTGGCTCTTTAGGTGGAGTGGAAGGAGGATTCTTATGAGTTAGAGTTGGGGCCTCCTTATCCTTGAAATATGCCCACCAGGACGCACAAAGGGCATTAAGGTCGACGGGCTGGTCATGAGGCAGAAGCGGGGAAGTCGGCATCAGTGGGGCAGGCTTAGAAGGCCCCAGCATCAGTTCTTTCGGTGGTGGTAACCCTGGCGTCGGGTTACTGGGCGTCAGTCCTGAAGGTAAGGAACCAACTGTACCATCGGAACCATCTGTCGGTCCCTCAGGCATCAGCTGAGGGGCGGCAGTGCCAGCCAGCGACTGTTGAGGGTTAGGGGACGACGGCTGAGGAATCGCCGGGGTTGTCATCGGGAGTGGCTGGTGTTGATGGGACAGGCGTAAGGCTGATGCCGGTCTGGTGAAGCAGCTGGCGTCGGCCTAGAAGGGGAAGCCTGCTTCAGGGAGCTGGCTCTCCAACGGGCAGAAGGGTCAGTCTCACGGGGCAGGTGAGCACATGCCCCTGGGGTCACCTGGAGGCATCTGTCCCGGACATTGGAACTGACTTAGCAGATGCCTTGACTGGGAGGGTGACGGGCAAAGACCCGGTGCCGAAGGAGGACCCAGTCGAGCCACCTGGCTAAGGACCTGCCTGCTGATTGGGACTGAGTTTTAGGGGCTGAGAGGCTGGCGACGAAGTCTCGAGCCCCAAGGAACCACCGTCCAAGACAGTAAGGAGAGTGGCTGGTTTGACTACCGGGAGCCCAGAGGGAGAGAGGGCTGTTGGGGTAGAAGGGGTCGACCTCCCACAGGAGGAAGACCCACGTTTGGTGTGCGACTTGCACGGGTAGCTGGAGTGGGAAGCTGACCGTGGTTTGTGCTTTCCCGAAGACTTCTTCTCCCTGGCTGATGAAAAAGTGGAAGCTCCGGAGGCCAGGGAAGAGGAGGTACTCTGGTGAAGCTCCTTCTCCATTGCTGAAAGTTTTTACTGTAGCAGAAAGCCTTCCAGGGTCTCCTGGTGCTGAAGTCGGGTTGCTCTGGTTAAAATCCTGGCAATGCTGGCAGGCCTCAGTGTCGTGGTCCGGGTCTAGGCACAATGAATGGTCATCCTTGTGGGTAAGTTGCTTTCCACAAGCACACTTTGTTTGCTGTCACTCCACAGAGGAAGACGGAGAAGAAGACATGCACAAAATACTGGATTTTTTTTAGAGAAAAATTAGAAAATAATAAAGTGCAGGTAATCGTGAGGAAAATGGTGGTCGACTAAACAGAAGTCCATGTAGGTCCGACTAGAGGGGGTCGATGGCGAGAAAAGAACTGAGGTTGGACTGGGGGACCGCCTTTTCATACCATAGGCGGACACTTGGGGCAGGCCAACATCAGGGGATAGTCCCCCACTGTATACTGCTAGCTGTAAGTTTTCTGTGGGGTCCTGGCGCCTGTCGGCTTCAGTCCTAACGGTGTAACCTACTGCAAGAGCCCCCCTGAAGTGAGATCTACATTTGGGAGGCTTAATGTCTCTCTGCTCCAGGACAAGGAGGTACAGGAAATGATCACTAAGTGTATTAAAAAAGTGGTGGAGAAGAATGACACCCCTTACCTCTCCCCCTCCATATTATGGGACACTGTTAAAACTATAATGCGGGGGCAATTCAGAGAGATCTCGTCTTATAAAAATAAAAAAGAGGAGGCAAAAGCAGTGGCTGCACATTCACACTCAAATCAAAACCTTAGAACAGCAACAAAAAGAACAGATAAAGAAAAAAACAACTTCTGTGCCTTAAAAAAGAATTAAACTCTTTATTAGACTATAAGAAAAAATTACTCACCGTAGTAATCTTGTTCATATCACACATCTCGATGGGCATCAAGAGCAAGATTAGTTTGCTTGCAGATGACACCAAGATGGAAGCCATAGTGGATGACCTAGGAGGGTGGCATGGGTTGCAGGATGATCTGTCAACATTGGAGACCTGGTAGGACACCTGGCAGTTGGGATTCAATGCCAAAAAATGCAAGGTGCTACATTTCGGGGGAAAAAAACCCCAAGAAGGTGCTACCGGGGTGGGGTGGGGGGTGGTCAGCTAGCCACGACAGAGGGGAAGGATCTTAGGGTGATTATAACAGGCTCAATAAACAACTCCGCACAATGCAGGAAGGCAGCTGCAAAGGCCAACAAAATGCTGGGTTGTATTGCCAGGGGTATATCTTCAAGGAGAGGGGAGGTAATCCTGCTGTTGTATACTGTAGGTCACTGGTTAGGCCACACCTGTAGTACTGCATGCAGTACTGGCGCCCATACCTGAAGAGGGACATTAAGTTACTGGAAGGGGTGCAGTGCAGGGCAACAAAGATGATCCAGGGACTAGGGGACATACCCTACATGAGCAGGCTGAGGGAGTTGAACATGTACTCACTGGAGGAGAGGAGAGACGGAGGATATGATTGAAACCTTCAAGTACATGAAGGGAATAAACAAGACAGGCATGGAGGGACTATTCAAGTTAAAGGGGTAGGGACACTCGAGGTCACAATCTCAGATTGAAGGAGGGAAGATTCAAGAGGGAAATAAGAAGACACTTTTTTACGGAGAGAGTGGTATCTGGGTGGAACGTGTTGCCTGCGGAAGTGGTATCCTGTAGAACAGTAGACTGCTTCAAAAGGGGATGGTATAGAGTAAGAAGGAGGGTTAGGGGAGGGAGGGGCAGCCGCAGTATAAGGGTTGCTAGCTGCGCACTCAAGCAGACTTAACAGACCATAAGGCCTTTATGTGCTGGCAAATTCGTATGTTCGTGTGTTTCTTATAAGGTATTTTTCAATATAATTAACTACTGAAGTCAGCCTCCTGTGTTGAACTGCCACAGAGAAATGGAATATATGCAAATGATGGAACATCCACTGACTCGTGCCACCATTCAAACTGCTGACCTTACCAACTGCTGCATTCTATAACGCTCAGATTCAAGAAAACCTGCGGGGTAAGACCCCCTAACTAAGCTATCTTAATAATAATAACCAAATTCCCTATAACATATACCCTATATTAAGTCAGACAGGACCAAAAAGAGGGAACATTATACAATGGCAAGAAAGAATCCTGGTTTCTGATTGGTCAGTTGGCTATCACAGCAGGGATGTTATCCTGGCATAACATCCCTGCTGATTGTTTGGATGATTTCGATCCCCATCATCCCCTCCATGATCATCTCCTCTTTCTCGTAAGAAACAAAAATATGTTTACACACTAACAAAAACATTCTTTAAAATTATTTTTTATTATAAAACAACAAGCCATTGTATAATAGGAATAATGCCCTCCAGGGTGGGAGTTATGCTGGGATAACATCCCTTCTCGGGTGTTGGACGCCCTCGGCCGGTGGCCTCGGGCCCAACCACCCGAGGTGGGATGTTATCCCAGCATAACTCCCACCCTGGAGGGCATTATTCCTTTAATAACACCCATCTGGTTTAAGAAAAGCTTGTTAACAACCAGGGTATAAAACCACATCAACACAGTAATCCAGCTGTTATACAGAGGCCAACTGGTACAGAAGGGGAGGTAGGGTGGGAGATTTAGTCCTACTGAAGAATACCTTGGAAAAAACAAGATTACTACGACGAGTAATTTTTTCTTCTAACCCCCAGAATTCTTCAATATGGTTAACTTTTGCAGACTATGAAGCAGTACCTTTGGAGGAGGGTACAGACCCTATTTTGGGAACAAGCTCTGCAGCACTGCTGTGCCAAACCTGGCATCACCTCTGGACTGAGTGTCCAAACAGCAGTGCATTGTAAAAGTGTGTACTACTCTTCATTTAGCTGCTTTTATAGATTTTCAACAGGGGAATATCTCTGGCTGCTGCCATTGTAGCAGCTGTGCCCCTTATGGAGTGGGCCCTCAGGCCTACTGGGGGCTCCTTTACCAGCTTTACTTTAGCAGAACTGGATACATGCCACTATCCACTGTGAAATTGTCCTTTTAGAAGCTGGTTTTCCTCTTCCCATTACCCAGAGGTCAGGAACAGTTGCTGTCTGTCCTGCCTGTGGGCCTTGGTGTGGTCAGGGTAGTAACTCAGAGCTCTCTTGACATCCAGGCTATGAAGCCTGCATTCGCCTGAGCTAGAGTGGTCAGCGAAGAAGACTGGCAAGGTGACTGGCTGGTTCAAATGGAAGTCAGAGACTACTTTCAGAAGGAATTTCCTATTAGTCCTAAGAACCTCTGTGCTCAAACACTGAGGCAAGGGTTACCCCAAAGGGCATTTGGCTGGGAAGCCAGGTTTCAAGAAAATACAAAATCACACATGCCCCCACAATGCAAAGCATCATGGGCTGCATATGCAAATCACCACAGAATGTTATGCTGGTCCAACTTTAAGCAGAATTGCATGGTGCCGAAAGGCCTCTCACACAGTTTGCAAAGGGTGCTAACAGAAGACATAGACACGTGTTTCGTCCTACCAGGACTCATCAGTATGCCTCATCTGTTTGACACCCCAGTGGAATGGACCAGCTACCCTTAAGGCAGTGTGCCTTGGATGTATTGTGGTGAACCCATTAAAATAAAAAACTAAAAGACAAAGAACCTCTGTGCGCAAACACTGAGGCAAGGGTTACCCCAAAGGGCCTAAGGACCACTTTTTATTTCTGTGGAAGGAGATGTAGTTTAGCTCTATACACAGGGCTTGTAGCTCACTAATCCACCTGGCTGAGGTAATACCCACCAGGAAGACAGTTTTCCAAGTCACAAATTTCAGATGTGCTGTAACCATGGGCTCAGTGGGGGTTCCATGAGCTTGGCAATACAGATATTGAGGTCCCATGATGGCACTGGGTCTCTGTGAGGAGGGTGCAAGTGGGTCAACCCCTTGAAAAACTTTTTGAAAATGCGGTTAGAGGCCATAGAAACACCCTTACCAGACAAAATATAGGCTGAGACTGATGCCAGGTGGACCGTAAGAGTAGAGGGCTGTAGGTCCAGTGAATGCAGGTGGGTGAGATAATCCAGCAGGACTAATAACCTTGCCGGGGAAGACACTATACTGTTACTGTCACACCAGATGGAAAACCTTTTCCACTTGGAAGCACAGGTTTTTCCTAGCGGAGGGTTTCCTTGAACCCTTGAGAACATTAAGGACACCCTCAGAGAGATGCAAGTCCGCATACTTCAAGTCTTCAAGAGCCATGCTCTGAGTTTGAGGGACCTGAGGTTCGGGTGAAGGATCCTCCCCTGAGAAGAGGTTAGGAGATTGTGCCTCTGGGGGAGGCTGATGGGCTGGACCACTGAAAGGGAGAGCAGAAGGGAGTACCATGGCTGCCTGGCCCAGTCTGGAGCTCTCAGGATCGTTAAGGCTGGCTGGGACCTGAACTTGATCAGGACCCTGAGCAGTAAAGGAAATGGAGGAAACACATACAGGCTCCTCCTCGACCAATCCAGCACCAAGGCATCCACAGGCACTGTGCCCTTTGCTAGTAGCCTGCAGCAGAATTGGGGTGACTGGTGGTTTTCCTGTGAGGTGAAGAGATCTCTGGGGTGCCCCACTTCTGAAATACCACCTCCAAGCACTTGTCTGTTCAGAGACCATTCGTGGTGGTTTTGGATGATTCTGCCGGGCCGAGTGCATCTGCCAGGGTGTTATCCTTTCCTGGCAGGTGAATGGCCCCTGCAGGGAGTAATACATACTCTATACTTTCATTGCCTCTGTATACAGCAAGTTAGAACTTGTCCCCTCTTGCTTGCTTATGTAGTACATTGTGGTGGTGTTGTTTGTCCTTACTTGTACCACCTTGTCTCTCCACAGAGATGCAAAAGACTGTAGGGCCAGAAACACTGCCCTGAGTTTTAGCAGATTTATGTGCAAGTGTGACTCTGCAGGGGACCATGTGCCATGTACTGTGTGCTCTTCCAGATGTGTCCCCCACCCTAGGAGGGAAGCATCTGTGAGGACCAGTGTAGGGGACTCCTCCTGGAATGGAACCCCTTCTCTGAGGCTGTCCCTGTCCTGCCACCATTGCAGTGCTTGCAACAGAGTCCTTGTCACTGGAACCAGATAAGAGAATGAATCCCTCCTTTGGCACCAATGTATCCTGAGGTGAAACTGAATGTCCCTGTCCCTCCTCTGAAATCTGGAGCCTAACACAGTTCCTGTGGATGCAGCCATGTGGCCCAGTAATCGTAGGAAGTGCCTTGCTGGCCTTGATGTGTTGAGACAGAATGATCCTGCAATTTGTAGAATGCTGTCTACCCTGTCCTGGAGGAGGAGGAAGGCCCTCCCTCCCTCTCAGAGTATCCAGCTCTGCTCCTATGAAATTCAGTACTTGAACAGGCTGAAGTACTGACTTTTGGCCAATGATCATGAAAGGAACCCCATGGACTTTAGCATGTCCTGGGCTGGGTGAATGAGAGAGCATCTTTTACCTGTTGTGGTGATTGATCTATGCTTAGCCAGTCGCCTAAGTCGGGGAACACTGTGATGCCCTGCCGTCTCAGGTATGCCACCACCACTGTCAAGCACTTTGTGAATGCCCTGGGAGAGGACGTTAGGCCAAATGGCAGGGCTGCAAACTGGTAGTGACCCAAAGGTAACCTGAACCTGAGGTACTTTCTGCGGAATTCCCTAATGGGAATGTGGAAATATGCATCTTTCAGATCCAATGATGCCAGCCGATCTCCTTGCTGAAGAATGAGAAGAATCATTGCCAAGGTTATCATTTTGAACCTTGGCTTTGCTAAGTGCTTGTTCAGAGCTCTTAGGTCTAAAATGGGCCACTGCTCCCCATTTTTCATTAATGAGATCTGCCAAGCAGTGGAACTGCACCAGCCGCTCAAGATTGGTTGTTTTGTGATTAATAAAGGACACCGGGTGACTAACAAGACCCTTGTAAGTCACCCGGTGCCCTTGGTTAATCGCAAAATGGCCGTTACAATATATAGAAACATTGAAAAAGTTTTCCCATAGACGTTAATGGAGCGCGTCCCCCGCTCTCTCTGGGCACACGTCATTACCTGCCTGAGCGCGGGGGCAGATCTTGGGCGGCTCCAGATACCAGGAAGTGGAAGGGATCCGAGGATTATAAATTTACGATTCCTTCCACTTTTAAAATGTTAAACATTTATTCTTACTCTTTTTCTCCTCCTGGCTCCTGGTCGGCACCTTTTTGTCTATGCTTCTCTTTTTGTCTCCAGCCATCATCCGGTTTGCCCCTAGCTTCTTAGGGCCCTCGCCTTCTTCCCCCACAGTTTGCCCCCTGCGGCGGAGTGGCAGGGAGCCCCCAACTCTCCTGTCAGGTCTGGATCCAGTTCCGGCGATGCCCCTGAAGTTGGGTTGCCTGTTGGATGGCCATCAAACCGCCACGACCTAGGATGCCAATTTTTCTGTTTCCTTGCGAGGCACGGTGTGCAATGATGCCTGCAACAGGGTCACGCATGCTCCCGTGCATTCCATGTCAAGGGTCTGCCTTGCTCCTGCCCCTTGTGGCTCCGTGTCACTGACCCCCAGCCTCCACTAGGGGTCAGGTGTGCACCGGCCGCAGGTCCCCCCCCCCTCGGAGATGGAGAGCAGTCCGTCGGACACTTGATCCATCTCCTCCCTTCTGACCTACGGCGATCTGTGCTTGCTCCCAATCATGGGTTGCCAGTGCAGTGACAGGTGTGTCATCCAGCACCTCAACCCTCAGCACCACTGGGCCAGCAAGAACATTTATAAAAATCTGCACAGATGGTGTTCCCTGAAGGTAAGGCACCACTATATGTGGTGCAGTTCCCATTTGGAGGAAGCTTGGTAGGTCTGTAAGGTTAGGAAGTACCTGAAGTAGAACCCTTTTCCCTTTGGGGGGCGCTGGGTTCCACTGCCTTTGACTGCAAAAGGATGGACACTTCTGCTTCCTGAAGTGTCCTCTCCGTTGGGGAAGCTGGTATGAAGAATCTTGACCTAAGTTTGGGGAATGACTTGAAGCTGAGGGCCAGGGCAATGACTCGCTACTTCTAGGACCCACTTGTCTGTGGTAATCTTTTCCCAAGCCTGGAAGTAGTGAGCCAGCCTTCCCCCTACTGGTAGTGGGGAGGCGACCCTGGCAAGCATGTCAGGGGTTCTGTTTGGGCTGGGCTTTAGCCTGGGAGGCCTGATCTCCACAACTAGAGACCCTTCTGCAGTATCCTCTCTGCTGCTGATAATCAGGGGTAGCTTGAGCCTGGAAAAATGGTCTGCTGTAAGCTGACCTACCCCTACCTCCCCTTCCTTCTGGCCTGTATGAGGTGGAGGGTTTCTCCTGCGCAGCATTACTTTTTCAGGTAGTTTTGTAGTCATCCATCATCTTCATGTAAGCCTCCGTCTTGTCACCAAACAGAGAATTGTTTTCGCGTGGAAAATCCATGGTTTTGGTTTGAGTATCCTGAGAAAGGTTTGTGGCCCAAAGCCAGGCAAGCATTCTCAGTGCCATCCATCTGGCAGTATTATCATTGGCATCCACTGCCACATGAAACTGGTACTTTGTGGTCTCCAGTCCACATCTGGCTGTTTCTGCAATGTCAGCAGCCAAGTCCTTGGGGAGCTTTATCTGCCATAGCCAACACTGAATTCCACAGTGTCTTCTGATATTGGACAGCTTAGGCCATGTAATTTGCCTGCCTAATGGCTAAGGAGAAAGCTAAATACCACTCCATTGCCATGCTGCTCATATTCCTGGAGTCTTTCTCTGGTGGATGAGATGACAGTGGGACCCTAGCCCTGTCACAAGCTGCAGCTTGGACCACCCCTTCATGGTCGGGATGGAAGAACAGAAACTCTGCTCCTGATCGGTCCAGCTGATACTTTTTATCAGCCTTTTTATCTATGGGCAGGACAGAATTTGGAGTTTCCAAAATTTTTAAAACCTGCTTCCTCACAGATTTATTTATGGGGAGCAGTAACTGTTTGGTGGGTGTTGACCCTATCATGTCCAAAAATTCTGCCTCCTCCTCATTTCGTGGGTAGAGAGGTTAAGGGCTTACACCATCTGTTTCACAAAAGTATAGTGGGAGGAATAATCCTCCGGTAACCTTGGGCGGGGATCGAACTCCTGATCCGGAGAAACCTCTGGTTGTATCGGTTTCCCTATGTCCTTCTCCTCTTCATCATAGAAGGGTTCCTGGGAATATGTACCCGAAAACAGAACCGATAATAGAACCACTAACAGTACCGATACTGGGACCAAGGGTTCTGCCGGTACCGGCTGTGCTGGAACCAGGGACAAGACCTTGTGCAGCAGCAGTTTGCAAGACTTGCAATACTTTAAGAGTCTATGTAACTGCTTCGGCTGATGGCATGGCCGGTTGTCTACTGAGAGCTCCTTTGTTTTTTCAGCAGGAGGTGCAGTAAAGTAGAGTTACGTAAGAACTTACCTTAACAGTAGATCTTCGAGAACAGCTCTTGCAGCAGGTTACACCATTAGAACTGAAGCCGGCAGGCGTCAGGACCCCACGGAAAAATTCTAGCTAGCTATCTTCAGCGGGGACCGCCCCCGACGTCGGTCCCGCCTCCGACGTCAGGCGTGGTACAAAAGGGGGCGGTCCCGCCAGATTCCCCAGTTCTCCCGGAGACTTCGCCAGCCACAGGCTGACATCGAATGGGAGACCGAGATTCACCAGAAGACAGAAAGATATAAATCCTGCTCAGGAAGACTGAGCCGTGCTCTCCTCCAAGGGGAAGGTGGGCGGGAAGGTACCTGCTGCAAGAGCTGTTCTCGAAGATCTACTGTTACGGTAAGTTCTTACGTAACTGTACTATCTTACTTCGAGACACAGCTCTTGCAGCAGGTTACACCATTAGGACTGATTCCCAAGCAGTAACGCTGCCAGAAATTCCGGGAGGAGGAAAATAGGAAGTACATTCCAGGTCCTGAACCTAGGACAGGAGACCCTGTAGCACCGCAAGGCCGAAACCAGCCCTTCGCCTAGAGGCGATGTCCAGGCTATAATGCCTGATAAAGGTATGCACAGAGCTCCAAGTGGCTGCAGCACAAATAGCAGAGGTGGAGACGTTTCTGAGTGCTGCGAAGGATGTGGCCACACCCCTAGTAGAATGACCCCGGACCGAGCCCGGAGGGCTTTGGTTTTATATCATAACAGTAGGAAATACACTGGACAAGCCAGCGAGACAGAGACTGTTTGGATACTGATTGGCCCATCATTCTCTCTCAGAGAAGGAAACAAAAAGCTGTTCAGAACTACGAGGGGGCTTAGTTCTGTTGAGGTAATACCTCAGGCTGCGGTGAACATCCAGGATGTGGAGCAAAGCCTCTCCTCTATTTGAAAAACTCGGGAAGTAGACCGGAAGGTCAATATCCTGGTTTAGAGAGAGTGAAGAGACCACCTTAGGTAAAAACTTAGGATTCGTCCTCAGGGATACTCTGTCCCGGTGGAAAACTAAATAAGGCTCTTTGCACATAAGAGCGTGAAGCTCAGAAATTCTTCTCGCTGAAGTAACAGCAACTAAAAATAACGTTTTCCACGACAGAAAATGTAGCTCGCAATCCGCGGCAGGTTCAAAAGGAGGGAGTGTGAGCTGTTCCAGGACAAAGAGCAGATCCCATGGAGGCACAGGGTCCCTAATGGGAGGCCTAAGGTGTAACACCTTTTAAGAAATTCAACGTAGAGGTGTCCAACTGAGCTACTGTACGATGTCCCACCGGGAGGTGATAGGCAGAAACGGCACAGAGGTGCACCTTAATAGAAGAGTAGGCTAGGCCTGAATGAAAAAGGGAGAGGAGGTAATCCAACACTACTCCCACAGGGCAACCTAAAGGGGAAAGATCACGAGCTCGTGACCATAAACAAAAATGGCGCCATTTCATGGCGTACGTCGCATGCGTTGCCGGCTTTCTGGCTGCAGAAAGAACCTCTGCAACCTCTTGCGAGACCCCGTGACGCAAGATGGCTATGTCTCTAGGAGCCAAGCATGCAGGTTCAGACAGCGTAGGTCCAGATGGACTAATGAACCTTTCTCCTGAGACAGGAGGTGGGAGCTGAGCGGCAATGGGAGCGGGGGTTCCCAAGATAGTTGCACCAACAAAGGGAACCAGATCTGTCTGGGCCAGAACGGGGCCACCAGGATCATGAGTGCGTGCTCCCTGCGCAGTTTGAGAAGAACTCTCTGGATCAACGGGAAGGGAGGGAAAGTGTAGAGGAATCTGTTCGCCCAGGAGAGGGATAACGCGTCTCGCCAGAAAACACCAGGCCCTGGATCTAGCGAGCAAACATTGGACAGTTTTGCGTTGGATGGGGATGCGAACAAGTCTAGTTCTGGAATTCCCCAACGAAGAAACAGATCCTCTGCTACCTCTTGAAGAAGTTCCCACTCGTGGACTCTGGCCTGGGATCGACTCAGGCCGTCTGCAATTATGTTGTCCACCCCGGGAACATGCACAGTGATCAGATTTGCGCCGTGTCCGATTACCCAATCCCACACCCTCATGGCCTCCCTGCAAAGGGGTTGAGAGTGTGCGCCTCCTTGTTTGTTGAGGTAATACATCACCGCCGTGTTGTCTGTCTGGAAGCAGGAGAGTACACGTGGGATTACTGACTGAAAGGCCTGCAGGGCATAGGAGAACCTCATCTCTAGGACACTGATATGGAGATGAGCTTCCAACGGGGTCCACGTACCCTGGGACTTTACTCCGTCCAGGTGTGCCCCCCACCCAAGACCTGAGGCGTCCGTGGTGAGGGTTACCTCCGGGGATGGCGCTATAAACAGGACGTCCTTGGAGAGCGACCCGGGGACTAGCCACCACTGCCAGTCTCGGATCACTGAGTTCGTGATCCTGACCGGATGCTGCAAGTGGTCTTGCCTTTGGTCCCATTGCACCTTGAGCATCCACTGGGTTACCCGCATGTGGAGCCTTGCGAAAGGGACAGTAGGAATGGCCGCAGCCATGTGTCCGAGCAAGCGAAGGACCGACCTGGCAGGTACGATCTTGTTTGACGACAAATCCCTTATGAGGGATCTGATGCGCATCTGTCATCCGGAAGAAAAGCTCTTCCCTGAACAGTGTCCAGGACTGCGCCTATAAACTGCAGTTTCTGCGACGGTACCAGGAGAGACTTCTCGTAATTTATGAAAATGCCCAGAGATTGGAACAAGTCCTGGGTGCTCTGAACCGTGAGTAACAACGCCTCTCTGGAGGCGGCCATGAGAAGCCAGTCGTCGAGGTACGGGAACACAAAGTGGCCCTGTCTCCTCAGAGATGCTGCCACGACTGCCATGCACTTGGTAAAGACCCTTGGTGTGGATGACAGACCGAACGGAAGAGCTCGGAACTGAAAGTGGTGGTCGAGAAACTCGAAGCGCAGGAACCTCTGGTGCGTGTGAGCTATGGGGATATGCAGGTATGCGTCCTGCATATCTAGAGATGCTAAAAGGCGCCTTGTTTCAGCATGGGAATAAGGCCCGAAGAGTCACCATGCGGAATCTTTTGTAGGCCACACATTGAGGTCGCTGAGGTCCAGAATCGGACGGAGGTCCCCTGATTTCTTGGGAACCAGGAAGAAGTGGGAATAATATCCTCGTCCTCTCTGGTTCTCCGGGACGTACTCTATTGCTCCTTTTCTTAGGAGCGCGAGTACCTCTCGCCAGATCAAATTTTTGTGCTGACCCGGATACCGGGAGAGCAAAGGAGGCCTCGAGGGTGGCTTTTCTGCAAATTCTATAAAGTGGCCTAGACTGACCAACTGCAGAACCCACCTGTCAGTGGTAATGGCCTGCCATCCCGGCAGGAAGTTCGCAATGCGACCCCCGACCATGATTTCCTGTTGATCCTGAGGCGGGAATGGAAAGGAGTCAGGCTGTGGCGGAAGATCGGCCCGCTGGCTGGGTCGGCTTAGGGGAACGCTGACCTTCTAGCTGGGCTGTTTTCCTGGGTTCTACGGAAACCGGATCCCTCTGATGTGTAGCGGAGCGGGCTGCTGCCTCTGTGTTCGCTCATTTAAAACGGCTTGGTTCCTACTGAAGGAACTAAGCTTGGGTCGGTACATGGCTTGAACCGACCTTTACCGCCTTCCCGCCTCTTGAAGTCTGGTAATGATCTTCTGGAAGGATTACCAAATATAACTTCTCCTCGAACGGAGCGTCAAAATGTTTTTCTGGACATCCGGTAAAGCCGAGACACGTAACCAGGAGTGTCTCTGGAGGCATACGCCAGAAGCTGCTGCTCGCTGATGAGTCCGCTGGAGTCGACGCGCTCAAGCACTTGGGTCCCCACGCCTGAACTCGCACGGAGGAGCTGGAGCATCTCCTCCTCTGCTCACCTTCGGCAGCTTTCAGCCGCCAGACCCTGTTCCCACAAAGCGCTCTGGAATTGAACCATGTGGGTCAGGTAGTTCAAGGATCTGACGACAGGTAGCGGAAGCAAGAGGCGCTTGCCCAGTGCGGCCCAACTGTTTGGACTCTGGGTCCGTGGCAGGGTGCTCAATTGTTGCGGCTTCTGTGACCAGTCATGTGAGGCTGTGATGACCACAGAGTCGGCCTGAGGCTGCTGTGTCAGGTACTGGTCGTCCTTAGGAGCCTTGTACAGACGATCAGCTTTCTCCGGCACCGCTGGGAGCGAATGTGGACGCTTCCACGCTGCCTTGGTGACGTCCACAAAAGTGTCCACCAAGGGTGGTACCACCACAGGCTTGGGGTCCTTCTGCCGAAGATATTTGGCAAGGCGTAACCTTTCGGGGTCAAGTTCTTCTGCATCTCATCCCATGTTCTCCTGGATATGTCGCATAATATCCATGAACGAGGGGTCATCCAGAGGAGATCTCGGTGTCTCACGTGGGTCCGGAGAAGGGATGGAGAGAGGAGATGGGGATCTAGAGGAAGAGTAGACTGATCCCGTGTCCTCCGTCGACGGCGAACGTCGGTGTCTCCTGGATCTCTTGGGGCTGGGTGATCCAGAAGAGGATTTGGACGGCAGTCTCCGTTTTTCTGATCTTCCCCTGGGAGAGGATCCAGGCTCCCGGGGAGGTAGTGGCCTGCCGCACCCGGGCGAGGAGGGGCCGGTACCGGAGGAGGAGGGGAGGAGGAGGAGTGGTGGGGCCATGTCCTTTTAATGGTGTCCCACCAGTAAGTGAAGAGATCCTTACTCACATAGAAAGTCCCGACGACGCCCAGGCGCCGTGGGCAGTCATCGGTCCCGCCGGCTCCACAGGGCCTCGGCAAGGGCGAGGGCCCTGGGAGTTTCGGTGAGGCCGGGTCGCCTGGCTGGTCCTCGGGCTGCATTAAGTCCTCCTCAGTCAGCGCTCCTGACCGACGTCGGTCAGGCGTGGGAGGCCCTCTTCTCAGGCGGAACGGACGCCGGTCCCCCAACCGTGTCCGCTGGGATGGTTTGGCCGACGGCGGCCGTCCGGCCGACGATGGTTCCAGGGAGGAATGACGTACGGCCGACGACGGTCGGGCCGGCGTCGGGTCCACAGGTCTCTTCAACGGTGTGAGCTCCAAAGTTTTGCGAGGAGGCACAGAAGACGACGGACGTCGGGAGCCAAAGAGCGGGAACCCGACTTATGATGATGGTGGTGGCGCTCCCCGGACTTCGCCAAGGCCTTGGAAGAGGAGTACGACGACGGCCTGGCGGACTTGGTTTCGAGAAGGGCAGCTTTCTTACCGCAGCCGGGGGAGGCTGAGAGCTGCCCTGGAAGGAGAGCGGTCGGACCGAGAACCGGAGCTGCGGGACTCGGAAGCCCTGGACGGGGACCTGGAAGGGGCCTTCTCCCTTCTTTTCTCCGCGTGCTTGTGGGATTTGGACGAGGATTCCCCCTTGGAGGACATGGTCTTCAGTTTTTCCTCCAAAAGAGCCTGGAGGGCCTTCTGACGTCGGATCCTTGTTCGGCTGTTAAAGCCCTGGCAGAAAGAACAGGCCCGGGTATCGTGGTCTGGGCCCAGGCACCTAACACAGGCCGTGTGGGGGTCCTTGAAGGGGATCTGTTTCCCGCAAGCACACTTGGAGGGATGACCGGAGGTCGGAGAGGACATCAGCAACAATCTTGCTTGTAGAAAAAAGAATTTCCTGGAGGAAAGCTCTGAACCACACGTCTCGCGCTAGACTGGAACCGAAGGGTCGAGACATGCAAGTCGACGGGGAAGAACTGTGAATTCATGGACCGCCTCTTGATACCACGCCTGATGTCGGAGGCGGACTGATGTCGGGCGGTCCTCGCTGAAGATAGCTAGCTAGAATTTTTCCGTGGGGTCCTGACGCCTGCCGGCTTCAGTTCTAATGGTGTAACCTGCTGCAAGAGCTGTGTCTCAATGTAAGATCATGTTTTTCTTTATGTTTTTTCTTTGCCGGAACTGACTCTGCAGTCGGTTCCCCAGTAGTTTTGGTTTAAAGGACTCACCCTTTTCTAAAGAAGTGGGTTCTGATTCTTTGTCTTTGTGCTTTTTTCTGCAGTGGAAGGACTCGGTTCCGCAGTGGATGGTTCCGAAGAAGCTGCGGAAGTAGATATCCTCTTTTTAAACTGTTCGGCTCTCTTGTTGATGGTTTTAGTACTAAAAGTTTTACCAATGTCACAGTTTGCCTGAAAGTGTGAAGCACCCAGGCAAATTAAGCACAAATCGTGTTTGTCAGCCTTGGCAAACACTTCTCTACACTTTAGACAATGTTTAAAACCAGTAGGCCCTGTTCTCTTTTTTGACCTACCTGACATAACCACCCACAGTAATTTATTCAGAAAGGTGAACTTAAAGTCGGTGCCTGAACCAAAATTTTTAATAATAAAGTAAATGAAAGTTGGTTCCAGTCAGACCCACCACAGTAGAAATGGTCAGTTCCCAATGGGGACCAACCTTTCAAAATGGAACGGGTTCTGAAATTAAGTAAAATACACCAGAATTTAAAGAAATAAAGAATCTACCGGTTCCTCAATGGTTACCAGGAATTGTTGAGGAACCAAGAAATGAAAATTGCGTACCTACTGTAATTATGATCTTTCTGTGTATCTTCACCATTCATCACTGTTGGGGTACTTGGCCGGAGGTCAGGACCCCGTGGAAGCTTTTTTTTTTTTAGGTAGGTGGAACTGGCACTCGCGTGGCGCTTGATGGTTGGCCGTTAGGCCATGCCACTCTGCCTGCCTGCCAGTTCTGAGTTGCCAGAGAGGTAAGAGGAAGGGAGTGGAGGGTGGGACAAGGAAGTCCAAGGAACAGAAAAAGGAAAAGATATATGAACCAAAAGGAGAAATAACGACTGAGAGGACAGAAAGGGAGAGAAGTCGGAAACTAAAGGGATTGCGAGGGGCCCCAATCTCTGAAAAGGAAGAGGAGAGTGTGGGTAAAGAATTTGGGGGTTAAACATCCCAGACTCTGGTCCGTCTCCAGATTACATAGGAACTGCAAGGAGTAGCCAAAGGCTTTCTGCTGGAATTCAAAGCACAGAATGGCTGGCAAACACTCCAGATAAACAGAGTCAGCTATTCTGGAAGAAGGACAGGGTACAGAGAATTAACACCCTCTCAAGGAAAGATTATTGGTGAAAAAAAGGGGAATTTTTTTTTTTTTTTTATATATAAGAAGGAGAAATAGGTTGGACGGGAACAGGGAGGAGGAGAGAAAGGAGGGCAACTGACAACTCCCACCCCACAGGGGTGGAGCTAAAGCACTGGAGAAGGGGTGCCCCCTCTGCTGTCCACTCTCCCTGGAACATTATCCCACTCCTAAAGAAAGGAGAGGGGGAAGGATGGGCACAGAGAGGGAGGGGGACCCAGAGACTGAGGCCCCAGGGGGATGGAGGGTGGGATCGTGATGAATGGTGAAGATACACAGAAAGATCATAATTATGGTAGGTACGTAATTTTCATATCTTATCTGTGTCAATCTTCACCATTCATCACTGTTGGATGAGTACCGAGCCCCCTGAAGGGGTTTCTTTTACACCCTAAGGGACAAAGTCCCTTAGCTCTCAGTGGGTGACACATTAAGAGGGAGAACCTTCAGTACCTGGAGAGGCCCGAGAGTGGGGAGAGTGAGACGGGGTCCCCCCGGAGGGGGAAGGAAGTTGCCCCAACAAGCGCCGTCTTGCTCTACGGGAGAAGAGATAGGTTCTCTGGTGAGCGGAGTTAATCACCCTACGCCAGGCCAAGAGGGACAACCGGGAAAGACGCAGCCATGCCGTCCGCCTAGTGCAGATCGCTGTCCCTATGACCCTGGTAGCTACCTCATTGGCATCACAGGATGCCCTCACTTGGTGCCTTGCTAGCTCCAGGCCACGCGCAGAGAGTGCAATGGCTTGTCTGGTTTGCTCCGTATCAGGCAATTAGGCTAGAAGCTGAACTAGCCTGGACCACAAGAACCTGTCATAGGCTGCATAGTGGGCCTGATGTGCAGTAATGGAAAGCACTAACCGTGCTGAGTAGAAAGTCCTCCTACCCCAGAAGTCAAAATCCGAGGAGTCTTGATCTAGGGTGCCAGTTACGGTGAAGGGCGCAAAGCCCATCAGGAGTATCCAACTGCGTCAATTCGGACTGCGGATGAGGCATGGAACCTGGAGACTGCGAGGTGCGCAATATCTCTGGCTGAGATCCCTTGGGGCAGGAACTCCGGAGAAGGGTCTCTGCCAGGAACGCAACGACGCCTCCCAAAAGGAAGCAGGCCGGGGTGACACCACAAGGGTGGCCTCTCCAAAATCACCTAGAAAGGCGTGCACCGAGTGCTCAGGATTGCTAATAGTGGCAGGTGTGAGATGCAAGTCCTCAGACATCCTCACGAGGATGCGCTGATACTCAGCGAGATCAGTAGCTGGAGAGATGTGGACAGAAGGTTCATCTCCCCCAGAAGAGGGGGATGAAGAGCTGGAGGGCACCGGCTGTTCAGGAGGTGGCTGCTCGGGGGGAGGTTGAAAAACCTGACTGTCCATCGCCCTAACGTAAGCTGGGAACTGAGCAGCCACCGCTCTGAACTGCTCCCAGGAGAGAGGCCCGCTAGGACCAAGGATGCCTGGGAGCACAGGAGAATGTGGCAGAGGAATGGGGACAGAGCCAAGAAGAGGTGTTGGCTGACCTCCGCCTGGGCTAAGGAGCGGACCGGGAACACCCACGGAAGAAGGTGCCCCGGAAGACCCCACAGCCGACAGCTGAACAGCCATTTTGGTACTGCCTTGGCTACACCCGGAAGAATCCCTCGCTGTGAGCCGACTGGGCCATATAGGTCCAGAAGGATGGTCCCTACTCAAAGAATGGGTCTCTCAAAGAGACCGAGGAGGAAGAGCGAGGGTCTGCACTCACGGCTTCTCCCAGAGCCCTGGTGAACCTCCTCAAAGGCCGCCATCACTCCCCATGCCCCTCGACCCCTTGGAGTCTGAAAGAGCCCTCCTACTCGAGAGGGCCAGCCTAGGTAGCTGACAGCCCTGGGCAGCAACCGAAGTAGCTATCCAGGGCACAGCACCCTTCCCTCCCGTAGGTGCGCTGATCGGCCCCAAAGTTGGGCGATCTAGGCACACCACAGGTGGGGGTACCACTGCTGAGGGTTCAGTGAACCCACCAAGAACAGGCTGCAGAGCAATGGTGGCCTGCACCACTGCCCACTGGTCAGCAACCCTGACCCCAGTCTCGGTAGCTACCGACCCCACCTCAGAAGGGGGCTGACTCCAACTTGTCGAGAAGACTACTGGGCTGCCCACCCCAAAAGCCAACCCCAAAGGGTCAGACGGACAGCTCGACTCCGCCTCCGAGGAGGTAGAGGCTGAGGCCCTGTGCCAAACTGTAGGAGGGCGCCCATCGCCACCTTTTGCCAAAGGCCAGGAAGCCGCGCTCAAGCCGGGTAATTAGTGCCCCTACAGCACCGCGAAAGAGAATCCAAAGGGGGCACGGCTCCAGCCCGAACAGGAGCTCAAGAGTCAGGACCAGCCACAGCGCTATCTGGTTTCCACGGTGCCGCGAAGGGCCGAGGATCTAAGATTGCGCTTGAGGACGGCTCCTGACGGCACCATCGGCGCAGAGAATGGTGCCGACCGGCTCCATGGCACTGTGAACGGCGCCGAGGGCAGAGGCGGCACAGATGATGGTGCCATCGGGCCCGGCTCCACGATGCCACGAACGGCGCCGAGGGCAGAGGTGGCGCCGACAGCAGAATCCGACGGCACCAAGCCCCGAGGACACGGCGCCATGTTCAGCCTCAGCACTGAGGATGGCGCAGAGGCAAGACATGGACAAAGACGATGTCGTAGCAGCTCCCACGGCGCCACTAGCAGTGTCGGCGCTGTGAACGGTTCTGACAGAAGCCACGGCACCACGCAACAAGCTGGCGCTGATGACGGCTCCATCAGGGCCCACGGTGCTACCGACGGCGCCGAGGCCCGCAACAGCGCTGACAGACGTGCTCGGCGGACGGCACGACCCGGACCTTTGCAACCGCGGGTCCGACACCGGGAAGCTTCAAACTCGGCGGGCAACTGCTGTGGCGGCGCCTCCCGCCTCGAAGGAGCCGGATGGCCCTCCTACGCCATGGAAGGAGCCTCAGCAACGGCTAGGCTACTAGTAGCTGAGGCTCCCTCCTTCTCGGTCCATGAAGAAACGGGAGGGGACCCGGAGGAAAGGCCGAGAGAGCGTGGCTTGGCCCGACGAGTGCGCGCCTGATCCCCGAAAGTCGGCAGAGCTCGCCCCACTTTCCATGCGCGTTGTTCAATGACCCGGCAGGCCATGGAGAAACAGGTGTCGCATGAATCCATGTCGTGAAGCGGGCCAAGACACGAAAGACACCGGAGGTAGAAGACTTGGTTTGATGGCCAAGGCACCTAGCTTCACCTGAGCTCTTTCCTTCTAAGACTGCTTGAAAGGCAGAGTAGAGAAACTTACCAGAGCAAGGGAGAAGGATTAAGACTTAGTTTGGCTAAGCAGATTTACTGTGTGGTGGTGTTTTTATTTTTTACTCACAGGGGTTGCTAACATTTCATTGCTTTATTTTTCTCTGATTCAAATTGTTGTTGCTGGTATACCTTCTTCTACAAGGTGTGCCTACAGGTGTGCTAACAGATTATGCTGTAATCTTCTGATTCAAATTGTCTTTTGCAAGGTATATCTTCTGTTACTGCTTTATTTTCTCTGGAGCAAAGTGTTTCACAGGTATATCTTCTCTGAAATTATTACAGGTGGTGCTTTACAGGTTTTACAGTTTTATCTAACATTAGGATAAGCTTTCAGGGTTACTGCATTTGTTGTTGACTGATTGTTTCTGCTCTTACCTCCTTGTTCTTTCGTCCGTGGTGGTTCTTTTTAGGCAGGGAGGGCCCAGCCACCCACCCCATCCCCAACCACCCCACGCTACACTCCTTTATAGGGTACCACAGTTGTGACATATCCTGTGGCAGAGCAGGAAGGGGCGGATCAGTGGGGCCTCCACAAGGTGATATCATTTACAGGGGCACTAGTAATTTAACTTGTTATAACAAGTTAAACAAAGCAAATTAAACCATTACTTGCATTTTTTTTTTTTCATTTTTTTTTCCTTCTAATTACTTTGACTAGGTTACAAACCCAGCAACTTATTTGGAATGGATTTCATTAACTGCAGGTACTGTGGAACAATTTTCAGAAGGACAGTCTTACAGGATTTAGGACACTGTCCTACATGCTGGGCCTTTGGAGATCTTAGGGCTCAGCTCCGGGCAGCATGGGCAGAGATTGCACGCCTCAAATTTCATATTGAAGAGGAAATACATTATAAGAACCACCCGCCATTTCCCCAGCATCCAACAGAAAACCTCGACCAGAGAGGTAGTTGGTCCAGGAGGTTGGCAGGTGGTTAGGAGGAGCAAATCAGGTGCCCCATCACTCTGCTCTCCAACACATTACCTCCAAAACCATATAAACACTACAAACAGGTATCTGCCTCTATCTCTGAAATCAAATAAAGAGGCAGAAGACACTGCAGAGCAGGACACTGCGGCACAGGAGCTAGCACAACAAAACTCACCCAAATCAGGAACCAAAACTAAACAAGCACAAAGGAAATCCAAAAAACTTCTGATCATAGGAGACTCCATGATTCGGGAGTTGATACCCATCTCCAGCCAGGGGTGATGGTCAGATGTCTCCCAGGTACATCAGCATGGAGAGACACTGACCGCATTGCTAAAATTGTTCACAAGGCAGGAGAAAACATTGATGTCCTAGTACACATAGGGACTAATGATCTCGCCAGCCGGTCAGTTGTGGAGACCAAGGAACACCTGACTAGGCTGGGTGACAAACTATCATCTATTTCGTCCGGCACCTCCTTCTGAGATCCTGCCAGTCTGGGAGAGGGGAGCAGATGGACGGAAGGTCAGAGAAGGGGAGATAGGGGAGCTAAACACGTGGCTCAAGGACTGGTGCCAGGAAAAAGGACACAGATTTGTAGGGAACTGGCAACAGTTCTGGGAGCGAAAGTTCTTTAAATTTGATGGACTGCATCTGACTAAAGAGGGAGTCAGTGCATTGGGGCAGAAGTCTGACGTCTTTGCAGAATATTTAAACTAGCAAATGGGGAGAGGGGTGCAGCACCCATCGTGGAATGGGAAGAACACCTCCCCTCAGCTAGTGGTCAAACAGGAATTCAAGCGTGTTTGCAGTTCATTTGCATCACCAGGTAAGAAAAAGGTTTGGCTCCCCATACGATGCACAGGGGTAATGCCAAACTTCACCCAACAACTAACACACCAAAATCTGGCCAATGGAAAATCATGTACACAAATGCTCACAGCCTGGGAAATAAGATCCCAGACCTGCAGGCAATAATGTCAGAGGCTAAACTGGACATAGTAGCAATAGTGAGACATGGTTTACCAGTAACCACACTTGGGAGACTTCAGTACCTGGCTATGTATTGTTCAGAAGAGACCGAGGTGTAAAAGTGGGAGGAGTGGCCCTGTATGTTAATGAAATATCAAAGCTACAGAAATTCAGAATACACATAAGGAGCCAGAAGAACTGTGGGTCACCCTGGAAACAGGAAATGGGACAGCCATAAGAACTGGGGTTGTCTACAGGCCCCCAGACCAGAGGAGGACAAAGATACATTACTGTTAGAAGATATACAAAACATGACAGCTAAAGGGAGGTTCTGATAATGGGAGACTTCAACATGCCAGATACAGATTGGTCAATACCAGCAGGAACATCTGCCAGAACTAGACTCATAGTGGATTCCCTGCAGGGGGAAGGCCTCAAACAACTGGTACAGCAACCCACAAGAGACAGGGCTATCCTAGATCTAGTACTGACTAACAAAGAAGGGATCACAGATCTCCAGGTAGAAGGTCACCTGGGGGCCAGTGACCATCACATGGTATGGTTCAGTTTGGCTACTACATCTAAATCATCCCATTCCAAGGCAAAATATGGGACTTCAGAGGAGCTGACTTTGATAAGATGGCCTACAGAGTTAAGTTCTAGCCCTGGCAAAAAGAAACACAGGTGAGGGGTACAGGCAAAGTGGGCAAGCATTAAGGATGCAATACTTGAAGCAACATCCCATTGTGTTAGACAGAAAAGGAAGTGCAAAGAAGAAGGAAACCACTTTGGTTCTCCAATACAGTAGCAGAAAAGGTCAGAGCCAAAAGGCTGGCCTTCAGAAAATATAAGGAACACAGCGGGATGAAGATAGGGAGGCATACCAAACTGCCCTAAGGGAAGCAGGTAAGGCAGTAGGGCAGGCAAAGTCCCAAACTGAGGAAACACTAGCACGAACAGTAAAAGAAGGTGACAAGACTTTCTATAGATACATTAGTGAAAGGAGAAAGTCCAGAGGGGGTATTGCTAAGCTTAATGGAGAAAAGGGAGCATGTGAGGAGGAGGACCCTGTAAAGGCATCTATCCTAAATAGATACTTTTGCTCAGTATTTACTGAAGAGAAGGTAGGACAGGGCCCACAGCTCAGCATCATGGACACAGGGGAGGGAGGTGAGCACTACTCCCTTCACAAAGAAAGGGTCCTACAAGAGCTCATAAGCCTCAGGGTGGATAAGGCAATGGGACCTGATGGCATACATCCCAGGGTACTTAAGGAGCTAAAGGAGGAACTAGCAGAGCCATTAGCAGAATTGTTTAGTGAGTCTCTGAGCACAGGAGAGGTCCCAGAAGACTGGAGAAGGGCTCATGTGATCCCGCTCCACAAGAGTGGTAGCAGGAGGAGGCGGGAACTACAGACCAGTCAGTCTTACCTCAGTAGTGGGCAAGATTATGGAGGCACCTTAAGGAAAGGATAGTGCAACACCTGGAATCCATAGGGGCACAGGATCCAAGACAGCATGGGTTTACAAAGGAAGGTCCTGTCAAACTAATCTCATAGATTTCTTTGACTGGGTAACCAGAGTGGTGGACCAAGGGGAGCAGTTGATGTCAGCCTACCTTGACTTCAGCAAGCTTTTGACACTGGTCCACATAGAGATTGATAAATAAGTTGGGTAGGCCTGGTTGGGTCAAAGTTGGTCAACTGGGTGGCAAACTGGTTGACGGCAGAAAACAGAGAGTGGTGGTAAATGGTATACAGTCAGAAGAGATGCAAGTCACAAGTGGGGTACCTCAGGATCAGTCCTGGGGCCAGTCCTCTTCAACATCTTCATTAGTGACCTTGCAGATGGACTAGAGGGTAAGGGCTTGTCTGTTTGCAGATGACACCAAGATCTGCAACAGAGTAGATGATCCAGATGGGGTGGCAGAATGAGAAGAGATCTGGATAAACTAGCAGAATGGTCAGAAGAGTGGCAACTGGATTTAATGCAAAGAAGTGCAAAATCATGCACATAAGGAAGAGAAACCCTGAAGCCACCTATAGGCTGGGAGGGAGTTGCTAGCAGTCACAAAGGAAGAAAGAGACTTGGGCATCATCATCACTGATGACCTAAAATCATCCAAGCAGACCTCTAAAGCAGTAGGTAAGGCTAGGGGGTGTTAGGGTGTATTAGTAGGGTATCACAAGTCGTAAGAGGAGGTAATAATCCCTCTGTACAAGACACTGGTTAGGCCCCATCTGAGTACTGCATGCAGTATTGGAGGCCACACCTTCACAAGGACATTAACCAAATTGAGGCAGTCCAGAGAAGGGCAACCAAAATGGTGCAGGACTGCATCAGAAGACATATGAGGACAGATTAACGGAGCTCAATATGTATACCCTTGAGCAAAGGAGGAGAGAGGTGATATGATCGAGGCATTCAAACGCCTTAAGGGCATAAACAAGGTGAAAGAGTCTAACATGTTTAAATATAAGAAAATAGCAGGACAAGAGGACACAGCATGAGATTAGAGGAGGCCGATCAAGGGGAAATGTGAGGAAATTATTTTCACAGAAAGGGTGGTGGATGCATGGAATGTCTTACCACAAGAAGTGGTGGCTATGAATACAGTGCAGGGCTTCAAACAGGCATGGGATAGGCATAAGGGAGCAATACAAATGACTATGAATAGATAGGTCACTGACAGAGCAAAGGCCGAAGGCACATTTATAAGGTAGAAAAAGAAATGGGCAGACTGGATGGGCCTTGCGGTCCTTATCTGCCGTCAATTTCTATGTTTCTATGTCTATGTTTCTATGGTCGTGCTGGTCGGTGATGGAATACTTTCGTCTGCATGGGCGGCCGACCCGTCCTAGAAGTTTTCTTGCCCTCTGACCGAGACATGACCTATGGGAGGAAAGAAACACCAAAAACAGACTCAACGTTGCAGACATATAAAGAAATGGAAAGATCTTACCGGGTGACGTCGGGTATGGCAAAGCAGAACCGGCAGGAACCGAAGGACTTCGGCACCAAAGGAAATACAGAGACTGCGTCAAAGGTTTTTTGGAGTCGAACTAGGCGTCTAGCGCAGCAGCTCCACACGAGGTGCGACCTCTGTGGCGGGAGACGAAGAACTGGCAGGAAGGTGGAGTTGACGAAGCCTAACGGCCAACCTGTGAGCGTGACGCATTGCGTTGGCCTCGAGGGCGGCGCCAATCGTGTGTCGGCTCCACCTACCTAAAAAAAAAAAAAAGCTCCCGCAGGGTCCTGATCTCCGGCCAAGTACCCCAACAGTGATGAATGGTGAAGATTGACACAGATCAGATCTGAGTAAAAAGATGACTAAAACTAGTGCTAACTAAAACTATAAAATGAGGGCAGCAATAAAGTTAGAAATAAAACAGTTTACTTTCCCACGGAAAATAAATCAAAAGTCCGTCAAGCTGAGGAGCGATCTCTGAGGCATCTTACTTAGGTGGAGAACTGAATCTGAGCATTACAGAATGCAGCGGTTGGTAAGGGCAGCAGTTTGAATGGTGGCACAAACCGATGTTCCATTTCTCTGGGGCAGCTCAGAACAGGAGGCTGGCTACAATAGTTAATCATACTGAAGAATTCCTGGGGTTAAAAGTGTAGCAGACACTATTATATTTGATGCCACAAGTCCACTCCCGTGAGGCGGGATTCTCTGTGTCACAGCGAATCCCTACTGTGACCGGGGTCAGAGAGTATCTCCGTGCGAGGGGATACAAATACAGACTCGAGTCTGTGTTCCTGGGGTATATCCCTTTCAGCCACTGCACCACAAACGTGTATAGGCTTTGGGGGTCCCTATATACCCTATTACTGTGTCTTTCCCCAGAAATGCAGTGTGTGGTTCAACCCCCTACAGGCTCCTCCTGAGACCCTTTGTATTTGCTTCCCTCCTTTCGTCATGAAATCCCTACTGGTACTTCACTTTTGGTAGTGTTTTGGCCCTTAAGTGATCACACAAGCGTAGTATAGTCTCTTACCCAGGCAGTACACACAAACGACACAGGCAGAATTACTTTTTTTTTATATCGATTTTTTTTTTGTACTTTTTACCCATTTTTTCCTCCCCTCCCCATGCCTCTGCACCTGTAAGGAGGCATGTGCACATGCCATGACTCGGGGCATCCTCCCGATGCACTGCTGCCCCCTCCCGCCTACGCTGTCCATCAGGCCTCCCCCCAGTGGGAGCGGAACTATGGGGGGGGGGGCTCACAACCACCCCAGGAAATAAGAGCTGCATTTCAGCTAATCCTCCCTGTGCCAGCTCTCCAACCCACCCAAGGTCACTCCCGAACCCGGCCGCATGACATAAGGTAAGGCATCCAGCACCTTAGCCGTCAGTGCCACCAGGCCAGCTTAGGCAGACATAAAGGCAAAATAATTTGGAGATTGGTTACAGGATATTGAAAATAAAAGGAAAGTATACATAGAACCCTACACTTTAAACTCTGAGGTTAAAAGTCTACCTTGAGTCCTTAGTTGGAATTTTGAAGTGCAAAAGTGTCATTAGAAGTGTGGTAGTTGAAGTCTTGACTCTCAGTGATCCAGAAGAAATTGTCTCTGTCCTCCCAAGAGACAGGCAGAGAGGGTCCCACAGGCTTCAAGCAAAAAGGCAACAAAAGGCTCAGATACCCCTCTGCATGCTGGTTTTAAAGGAGTTCAATAGGGCAGGTCCAGTGGATAGTGGCTGTCCTGTGATTGGCTAGTATTTCAGTTTCTATGGTTACCCAACCAAAGTTCAATATTTTATTACAATAGTACAGATATGCAGTTTTCTGAATATAGGAAAAAAAAAACATGAGGTTAGCTAGCTCAAAACAGACTTCTGGAGGATAGTCCAGCCTCCCTGCTGGGAGATAGCTCTAGTTAAATTGCACTTAAATACAATCAATTAACTAAAGGGTGGCTTATTCATCTAGTAACAAGATTAAGTCACTGCAGACCTCTCAACACGAAGGATGCTCAGACATTCCGACTCCTCATGAGGTCCTGTCCTTTCACAAGCAAATGGGCCTACCTTGCCTCCCAGCTAGGCTTAAGTATTCTTTTGTCTCCTGTTAGATAATTTAATTAACTCTAGCCTCTGCTAGCAGCAAAACAGTTTTCCTGCCCAGTAAATAGAGTTTCAACATTATTCTAGGGCCTATGTTCCTGTACCCATAATCCCTTGCACTTACACTGGGCCACCCTGGCACCTGATGCATTTCTCACATAAAGCGGAACCTCCCCCCAGATCTGAACGCTCTATCAGCTTTTCCTGACCGTTTGCAACTCCCCCAGGTCTCCCAAGCACACAACCAGCTCCTAGTGGCCCCTATTTCCCGATCAGATACATTAGCCAAAATTAAGCATCTTAAGATGCATAAATGTCCAGGGACAGATGGTGTGTCTGAAGAATTTTAAAAGCAGTTTTCAGAGGCAGTGCTTCATTTGCTCCAATGAGCACATAAGTCAGCTTTGGACATAGATGGCAGAGTGGTGCTTTCTTAGGCAAAGACCATAGTGTCCATGATCTCAAAGCCGGTCAAGGACCCAGCAAACTGTGCCTCACACAGACCCATTTCTACACTTAATATTGACTACACAATTTTGATGGGAATATTAACCCGTAGATTGGAGCAGATCATTCCGCATCTTATACACTTACCAAACTGGTTTGTTTCAGGACACCAAGCACAGGACAATATACATAGGGTGGTCCACATAACAGACCATCTAAACAGGACCCAGCAACCTGCCCTCATTATGAGTTTAGACGTGGAAAATACCTTTGATAAGGTCTCTTGGGCTTTATTATTGCAGGTCCTGGCTGGCTTTGGCTTTGCGAACACCTTTCTACAGTTAATAACTAAGATTTATACAACACCAGTAGTGATAAATTCTCCCTGATAAATATGGGATATACAATGGTGAGCTGTCAGATAAATGATTTATCTACACAAGTGCTGTTTGACCTCGGGGTAACCTCACGAGTGGCATAAGCCACAAGTGAGATGTCCAAGGTCAAACAGCACAAGTGTAGATAAAACATTTATCTGACATCTCACCAGTGTATATTTCATTTATGCAACAGGGATGCTTTCTGTCAGTGCAGGAACATTTGCTTTTGATTGTTTATCTTTTTTTGCATATGTTAGTCAAAAAAGTGAACAAAATATTGCATTTTCTGCTCTTTTTTGCTAATGATAAAAAATCTATAAGGTATCTATAAATGAAACACCACTCATTTTGTAGATAATTGTGTGCTGAATAACTTTTATGCTCACAGTATCATGCTATCTTTTTCATTTTAAAGTTACTCGCATTTGAATATGGTTAGTACTGTTACTGAGGCCGAACATTCTAAATGAGTTCCGAAGCGATTGCGACATAGCTACTATATGGATACATTTTATTTATTCAACAGCTGTGAAGATAAATGGATTTATTCAATGAGTTTTGAGCCCACTCCTATTGCATAAATTTGTTTATCTCACGGTCTTACTTCCAGATAAACATTTATCTGGAGGCTAGATATGTCACAATGACTATCCTTAATGCAAGGACCAATCAGAGAGCAGAGAGAGATGGGCAGACTAGGTGGGCCATAGGCCCTTATCTGCCGACACTGTCTATGTATCTATGTAGCAGCGTTCACAATGCTGATGACATCATAACAGCATTGTCCTGCTCTGAAGCTAGCTGCTGAATTCAAAGAGCAACAGTTAAAGGAAAACTACACCCTCATATCTTCAAAATTTTGTTTCCATGTAAACAGACAACTCTTTTCATGTAGCTGTTAGAAATGTATGCAACTGCTTTAGTCAGTATTCACACTTCATACTAGGCCCTGCAACTGTCCTGGGAGGCTCCATTTGGTGGTTGTTGAAATCGCATTGTCCCTGAGAGTTGCAATAGCATATGAGAACATAATGCATAATCAACCTTTAAATTCCCCAGTATACCTGTCTGCTTAATTAGTCTTCAAAGAAACAAGCTGCAAGAAGGTATGAAATAACCACATTTACCTTTAGTGAGCTTTGCAAACTGAGTTGTAATGCAGGATATTTCCCTTTAAACTCCATTCAGTTTATGTGTTTCCAGAGAGTTTTTGCAGGGTATTCGTTCTTTCAGCACAGAGATACATGATATAAATGGTTCATTTCACATTATGTTCTCATATGCTAATGCAGTTCTCATGGACGACGAGATTTCAACAGCCATGAAATGAAGACCCTCCAGGGCAGTCACAAGGGGCTATCATGAGTAGTGAAAACAAACTAAAGTTAACACATATAGCCCTAACTGCTACAGGAAAATAGTCATCAGTTGACATGGAAACAAATAAAATTTAAATGATATGAGGGTGCAGTTTTCCTTTAACTCTACACAAACAGCTGATTTAAATGGTATAACTTGGCTTCCAGTTCTGGCTCTGAGGGATGAGCATGCATTGAAGAATAGCTCTGAACCCTGGGAGAAATAAAACAAAAGAAATAACCCAGTAACTGGCTACCGCCCACCCCAGTGACCTTACATAGGGAATCCTAGCTAAACCGACGAGATGCTACTGAAAATTCGTGGAAAGGAGATGCTGTTGGACTATCTGAAGTCTCCGGTGGCACCCAACCCGAGAGAAACGTGGACCAACAGCAAAGGCTGCATGGCTTCAGTGTCAGGCTCTAATAGCGGGAACAGCGATGACCACCAGGAGGAGAGCTTCACTATTACTTCAAAAAAATTATTCAAAGTGCCGGGGAAGATAAAGCACACGATGGACAAAATAGAACAATCAGTGGCCAAAGCAGGGCCTTGCGGGAGTGACACAAAGAACTACAGATCTTGAGCAGGGCTTGACTGAAATGGCTTCCACTGTGGAGAGGCAGGACACTGCCATAAGATACCTACTAAAGCAAGAGAGAGAGAAATAGAAGAAAAGCTTGATGTTTTTATTTATTTAATTTTGGGATTAACACCTTTGTGCCAGTGGCTCTTTTACATAGGTTCTACGTCGACAGACAAATACAGACAATTATCAATACAGATAAAACATTGGGCAAATCCAGTACAAGTAAGCAAGCACAGGCAAGTACAGTACAGGTATACAGAAAGGTAATATGAACAGCACAAATAAAACATTAAGTAAATCCTCTAAAAGTATGCAAGCAAGGCAAACAGTACGAGTAAACAGAGAGGTTATATGAAGTTCAGGTAACCAATACCAAGTGATTATTTACCCAATGGAGGTAGGGGAGTCAGGGTAAACTTGAAAGGTGAACATCTAGGAAGAGTGTAAAATTGGGTGTAAGAGTGCACAGCGGGTAAAGGTTGGTGGGGAGTAGATATTAGTGGGGGAGGGAGGTGCAGCCAGAAGGCCTAAATCTCACAGGAGATGCGGAGAGGCATCAACAGTAGTGCGTGCCAGTGCCAAAAGGAAAAATATGCAGGCCAACAGGGGAGATTGTTTGGCAAGGACAGCTTAGTGGGATTGCGGGGTAAGTTACAAGTAAAGTTGACAGAGGGTTGGCAGGGGAGATTAGAGAACATGTTAGGGCAGCTTGGGCTAGTGGGAGGAGGAGGAAGGATGAGCCAGGTGAAGTATAGGGAGTGAAAGGGAGTTAGGGGATTTAGAGCCAAGGTTCAGAAGGGATAACCTCTGAATATACTGTGTCCCAGAAGAGACAGAAAAGGGGAGGATGTAGGAGTTTTTGAAGACTTTTTTTAAAAGAAATATTAGATCTCCCCCAGGACAAACCGCTCAACACAGTCCGAATCCACCGAGCACTTGCAAAGAAGCCTACTGACCCGAAGGCATCGCCTCGCTGAACAGTACTACAACTACTGGACTACAGAACAAAGAATACAATATTACAGGCAGCTTGGGCTAAAAGAGAAGTTCTGTTTGGGGATAGGAGGATTTTTTTCCGATCATGACTATACGTCAGCTACTAAGCAAAAGAGGAGTGTTTTATTGGAAATCAAATGCTGTCTCGCGTCCAAAAACATAAAAATGGACCTGACTGCACCAGCCCAGATGAAATATTTCTGCCAGATGGGCCAGCCTTTTACAGAACCTGAGCTGACGCTAAAGACACCCTATTGCAGCCCTACTTTCCCACTCAAATGCAACAGTTCTGGAGTATCTTATTTTGGAGGAACCATGGCTGAAGGTGGCCAAAGCCAAGAAAAGGAGCAGAATGGATTTATCATCCAGAAGGCAGGAGGAAGCAGTGAGCAGTAAATCGTCGGAGCAACCCAGGAGCGGAGAGAGAGTGCAAGGGGAAAATAAGGCAACCTGAAGAACCGATGGCTGAAATGGGCTCTCCTGCATGGACTGGCAGAAAGACTGCAACACAGCCCATCGTCCACAGATACCATCTTGAAAACACACACTAGGCAATAACGATGAAGACCGACATTTGTATCCTTTTGGACTGTTTATCCTATTGCTTATTTTATTGAGTATTATGATGTTGGCCCAGTGGGAAGTGGGGGGCAAGGCTGGGACATGGAACATAGCATAATGCTGGGGGGACATGGAACATAGTAAAATGCTGGGGGTTGTCTTTGGTCAAAAGAGGGTAATTAGGTGTGGAAACCCCCCCATGGCTTACTTAGTGTTTCTGTTCTTCCCACTCAGGTTTTGAGTATCCGGTCATCCCATTTCATTCCACTCAGTATGCCTTAGTTGATTTTTACTACTGTATCAAAAATACTAATAATAATAAACTTTATTTTTAAGGCACCTTTCAAAAAACCAAGACGCCGAATAAATTAAAACACACCATACATCACTATATCCTTGAAAATATAAAACAATCATAAAACAACTAATACAGTCAAGAAAGACTTCAATCACCAAATGCTTGCCTCCATAAATGAGTTTTCAATCCCTCCACAGGCGGGCACTCCCGTAACTGACAGGGTAGAGTTTCAGAGGGTAGGGGCCACAAACATAAATGCCTGAGCCCCAGCAGATCTTAAACGCACCCTCGGCATCTCTAGCAACCCCTTGTCAGCTGAGCGGAGTGATCGCCCGGGGTGGTAAGGAACCAGGAGCTCTTTCAGATAGTCCGGTCCCTGTCCGTGTAGGGCTTTAAAAGTCAATAAAATGACTTTAAAGGTAATCTGCCACCATATAGGCAGCCAGTGCAGTCCACGCAGCACCGGCGAAATATGACTGGACAGAGAGGTTCCTGTCAAAAGCCGGGCCGCAGCATTCTGCACCAGCTGCAGGCAACAGATTTCCACCCCAGATAGCCCTAGGTATAGGTGAATTGCAACAGTCCAAACGTGTGGACACAAAGGCATGGAACAGCATAGGAAGATCACCAGAGGGAACAAGGTGCTTAATCCTGGAGATATTCCTTCGATGAAAAGAGGATTTGACGACGGTAGACACCTGCGACTGCAGAGTAAGCCCTTCATCAAATATTACCCCCAGGTTCCGCACCTGTTCAGAGGCCGGGAGAGATATGCCCCCAAGGTATAACCCAGAGGGCAAGCCTTCCCCGAACCCCCCTATCCGGCACGCTGGATCCACAACCAGCACCTCAGTCTTGTCAGAGTTCAACTTCAGCCAACTTGCATCCATCCACTCCTGGATTTCTGTGAGGCAGTTATTAAAGACCGAGAGAGCTCCATCCTGGTCAGATGCAAATGAAAGGTAGAGCTGGGTATCATCAGCATAGCGGTGAAACCTCAGACCATACCTCCTTACAATGTCTCTGAGGGGCAGCATGTACACTGTGAACAACAAGGGGGACAATACTGAACCCTGAGGAACCCCATATGACAGGGAAACTGGGCCTGAGGAATAAACCCCAGATACCACACACTGTGTTCTTCTGGTGAGGTAAGATGTAAATCACCTGAGGACTACATCAGACAGTCCACAGATGCACCACAGACAGTTCAGTAATACCCCATGGTCCACAGTGTCAAATGCTGATGAGAGATCTAGAAGAACCAAGATGGAACAGCTCTTCTGATCTCTAGCCATCAGGAGATCATGGGGCACCCGAACCAGCGCTGTCTCAGTACTATGCCTCTTTCAAAAACCGGACTGGAGGGGTTCATAGATATCATGGATGGTGAAATGGTTCTCCAGTTGAATGGCCACTATTTGTCAATCATCTTCCTTAAAAAGGGAAGATTAGAGATCGGTCTGTAGTTAATATGGCAGTCGGGGTCCAAAGAAGCTTTCTTCAGGAGGGGTGTAACCACAACCTCCTTCAGGGAGCTAAGAAACTCACCTGTTTCCAGGGAGCATCCGACTATCCGTGTAAGGACTGGACCGATGGAATCAATACAACCCAAGATCAGAGAAGTTGGTCTGGGATCCAAACTACAGCATGTAGGGCGCATACCCTGGACAATCCGCATGACATCCATGAACTCCGGTCGGTCGAAGATACTCCAGGAAAACCGAGGAGCAGCAGCCACATGCTGGTACACAGCAACACCCTTAGAGTGTGCTGGAAGAAGCGCCGCCCTGATGTCGGCCACCCTATTTGCAAAGAATCGAGCAAGCTCATCACACTCTACTTGTGAAAAGGCTTTTCGCACTTGTAGGCAGACTGGATTGCACAGTCTGTCTACAGTGCGAAAAAGCTGAGCTGGTCAATTCTGAGCAACAGCAATCTCCCTGGAAAGGAATTCTGCCTTCTTATGGGAGATTGCAGATTGATAGCCTTCATAATGCTCCATCAATTTAAGGTGGTCGGCATCAAGGGAGGATCTCCACCAGCAATGCTTTAACCTTGTCCTAGTAGCGCATCTCCCTCAACGTCCCATCAAACCATAGGGTTCGGTGAAGGAGAAGGGCAACACGGACAGAACAGCGGATCTAGGGCATCGATATACCCTACCACGAGGCCTCTGGGTCGCTGTTTGCCTTCAGAGTTAACACTCGTAAAAGGAGATACCTGACCATCTTCACAGGGTAGGCCAATGAAGGGGGGCGCTAAAACTAAACCCCACGGTGTAATGATCAGACCATCCAACTGGTTCCACCCCAAGTCGGAGGCCTCGATCCCCAGGAGGAAGAATAAGTCGCGAGAGAGTGACCGTGTTTATGAGTAGCAGTAGTAACTATCTGTGTAAGGCCCAGAGATGACATTAACTGGAGAAGTGTTGTCCAAATGGCGAGAGTTTGTCATTGACAAAGTCGTTGAAATCGCCCAGAACCATCAGTCTGGGCAACTCGAATGCCATGTCGATGACAAAGTCCGCCACTTCCTGAAGGAAACTCTTCTCGTCACCGGGTGGATGGTAGACAAGAGCGATCCTACAACCTACACCTGCTACCACAGTACAGTCAAACGACTCAGTCTCCTCAACTGGTACACTCGCAAGGTTAAGTTCGGTCTTGAAACAGACCGCACCCCCCCCCGTGATCCAATCTCGGGCGGTGAATCACCAAGTACCCAGCTGGAGTTAAATCCTCCAAAATGGGTCCAGGATTCTCATCCAGCCAGGTCTCGGTGATGCAGGCCAGGTCCACCGTTCCCACAAGATCTGCAATAATTGCAGTCTTGTTTTTAACGGACCTGGCATTGCATAACACCGCCCGAGCTGGATGAACCTACAGAGCCAGCTGAACCATCTGCCCATCAAAATTGATAGTGCCCTTGGGTATGGAAACCAGGCATGGCAAACCACGTTCCTGGTTCCATTTCACCCCAGGGTGTCTCTTGGATCTCACAACCCTGATGTGATGGCTCAACTCATTCACCCTCCACTGTTTGCACTCCCACCCCACACCCTCTCCCTGCGAGCGATACTCAGTGCCCCACAGCGCTGGTATGTTGTAAACTGCAAAGGAGAGGAGAAAAAAGGTGGAGAGCGAGAGAGCAGAGGCTGAATAGCGATGACCATGGGGGCAGGCCTCCAAATACATTCTAGCAATCACTTTAGCAGACACTCACTTAACTAATAAACCAGTCAAAATTAATAAACCAAATAAAAGAAAAAACACCACAATATATAAACCTACAACAATAATAAATTAAACACAAGCACTTATCCCCTATCACAAAATAAAATCTTCCTTTTACACCCTCCCATATAAAATTCCAAAAAACATAAAATATACACAGTCAATAACTTAAACTAAACTAAACTGATCCAATATATTGACATTGTGAAATAATAAACTTAAACATTATAAAACATTCAAAGTAGAAGAGATGAATGGGCAGTCAAGGTTCTTCAGGAATATAACTCCCCAGGCCCTATCACTGCCTTGGGGATATAACTGAGTACAGATACTCTCACTGTCTGTCTGAGAAAAATATCAAAGAAAGTTTCCAGATCCAGGCCCTCTCATGACCCAAAAAAAACAGATAAAATACAGGCACTCTCACTGCCTGTATAAACAGTACGAGTCAGGTAAAATAAGGAAAATTTAAAATTCAACCATGTTCCAGAAAGCAGGAAGTCTTAAAGCCAGAATCCTCAGGTCTTCATCCAGGCAGCTTAACAGAAACCCATTTCAGGGGACCACCGCCGGAGAATATCCTCAGCCATTTCCTCGATTCCCTGATAACACCAGCCCACCGGCTGCCCCCACCGGGGAACCTAAGGGAATAGACAGACCGTTCTGCCTTATACCCGACAAGAATACGGCTCAATTCCCCAAGCAGCCTTGGACTCTAGCGAGAAATAACTCTGCAAAGTTCAACTCCTCTAAAGAAAAACAGCTTTTACGCCCTGAAAGGGGGCCCGGTTATAAATCACACAAAGGCTCCATGGCTCTTCACCCTCGCTGTATCAATCCTACTCCTTGCTATATCACTTGAACATCCCCATATGAAAATTTCCAATAAATCACACCGCTCCACAGTTCCATTCCTTTCCTCAGCACGTCTTTCCTCACATCAAGCTGAGGCACAGCCCAATACAAGTCGGGCCAAAGGAACAGTGAGATCTTTAAATACAGGGACAGTATCCAATAAATCCAGCTAAGTAAAGTGAATAGACTTACAAAGTTCTTCATATGAAGAAAAAAAGATTTTGGCAGTCCAAGTGAGTGACGCCGACAACTGTCATTACGTATAGACCTGTCCAAGGCGTTTGATGTTGTAAATCATCAGCTGCTTCTATCTTGTCTGCTTTCACATGGTTTTTCTCCGAACGTTGTTTCATGTTTTTCTTCCTATCTGCATGGGAGATGTCAGTCCGTTTCTTGGAATGGGTATCTATCGCCTTCCCTTCCTACACACAATGGAGTGCCCCGGGGTTCTATTTTGGGTCCTATTCTTTTTAATTTGTTTGTTAATACCTTGCCTTCTTTTAATAAGTGCACTATTAAGCTTTATGCCGATGACACTATTCTTATTTTGCTCATAAAGACTTAAATTACCTAAACTCCATTCTTCAAGCTGATTTTGATATTCTTGTAAATTGCCTTTTTTTTCTTTAAATTTGTTAGTTTTCAACGCCAAAAAAACTCAAACCATGTTATTTGGTTCTCAACTGCTCATAAACAAAGACCTTTCTCCCTTCTGTATTCTCTTCAAAGACACTCCTTTATTTATTTAGCTTTTGTTTACCGGTTAAGTACACTAGACAAGTATTATGCCTATTTTCAGGAACGACCCGGGAGAGTACAACATGAGGAACAACAGTCAAGGAGACATGGCAAAGACAGTACAGTTTTTTGTCATAGTAAACAAACGTGGGAAATACATCATTTGACGCTAGGGGAAACATACAGTAGTATGAACATTTCAGATTATACACTCTAAACTAGCTAGTTCAACTGACAGATATATACAGATCATCATACATAGGAGTGGAGCATAGCTCAAGGACTGGATTGGTCATAATATAACTTATAACATTGTCGTATACCCCCTAGGCTAGTTGGATCGTGGACAGGTATATACAGCTCATCACATTTTTCTAAATATGCACATGTTAGACAGAATCAGAAACACTTGGTAGTACAAGTTTCTACCAAGTGACCAAGGTGTAATATGTCATGGTTAGCCTATGACCGGAGCAATAATGGGTGTAAAATGCCCAAGGCTTTTAGGCAGGAGTAGTCAGAAGTCATTGATACAGTGGGGAAAATATCTCCAGGAATTCAATGGAGACACCCTGGGGAGGTTCAGACAAAACAATTTGACACTTTACTCTAGGGAGGTTTGGGGCAGTCACATCCTGATGCTAGTTTTAGGAAACCCCACAGGGAATTTCGAAAACTCAGATAGGAGGGGGCAGCTCGGATATCCACAGGCAGCGAATTCCAGAGTCTGGGCGCACGTATGGCAAAGTCCCGATCCCCCATGAGATTACAATTACAATTGGTTTGGGTGTAACTTTTGACTCCATGTTATCATTTTGCTCACACATTCAAAATACTACTGCAAAAGTTTGTCAGTGTTTGGGCCAGTTGAGAAGGGCTAGACGCTGCTTGTCCCTTGCAAATCGCAAGCTCATTGTGGCCCAATAAATTTTGCCAATTCTAGATTATGGGGATATAATTAATGGCTTCCATTTTTTTCAATGTAAAAATCTATGTGTTAAATACCGTAACACCTGAGTGGGTGTTATGGCATTCACCTCTCTTACCCTCAGATACGCTCAAGACACTGAACAAACACAGCTCGAGCTTAAAACGCCCGTTTCTCTTCACACACTACTGACCACAAAAACTCGGGCTGCTTCTTCAGCGGCGTGAGGCGGAGGTATTCTCACAGGAGGGAGTAAAAGGAAGTTGTGATCATGCGAGGGACAGCCATATGCGGGCGTGATGCGGCTCTTCAGTGCTGCGCGGGGACCGTGTTTAAACTAAACCTCTAAAAGAAAACATCGCCTTCAATTATAAATAATAAAAATGGGTGCAGTGTGTTTTACTTGATTTCTCACACATTTCCTTGTTGTTGGGATAGTTAATAAACCCCTTGGGCATCACCCTCGGGGTTTATGTGCTATCCAACAACTCAGGAGTGTGTAAATTCTCGTAACACACTGCACCCCATACTTTATCCTATATGTAATCTATAGGAACTCCAATGTTATGAACCTTGCTTTAACTGATAAGGTGCATTATCAATTGATGTGATTTGTTTTGGGCACCACTAGATACAAACATCACTGTATTCTTTTGAGCCAACTAAATTGGTTGTCTCCTTCTTAAAGACGTATCTTCATTGGCTTACTTTAATCTACAAAACGTCACATCATCATACTCTATTTTATTTGCTGGAAAGATTAGAGATCACCGATCATAATCATCACCTATGTGAAGTCCAGAACAGAGGTTTATCCCTGTCCAGATACAAGACCCATTATGGTAAAAATTGCTTTTCTTTTGACGCTCCTCTTTTATGGAATAGTTTGACTCCAAAACTACGTAATTCAAGGTCTCTGTTTTCATTTAAACAAAATCTTAAGAAGATGCTTCTTATTAAACAATCCATTTATAATTGTTTTTCTTAAAACTGCACTCTGCTTTATGTTTTGTACTGTGTGTTCATGTTTACTGACTTGGGACGAGCTGTAAACAAGTTTTTACACTCATAAAACTCATCTTGTAACCCTGAACTTTTAAATAAATAAAAACAAAATAAAAAAATAAATCCTCTCCAAAGGATAAAGGACTCAGAAGGTGACCTGAGAAAGCAGTTGCTGCAGGGGAATACCGCTTCGGATTGCCATGAAGGACAGACCTGAATGGTGGTTGTGGGATCCGTCAACTATCTTCACACTCTCCATGGAGGTGATGGCCGAAGAAACTGTCCCCACCCAACCCGGATATGTGGTCGGAGAGAAGACATGAAGTGAGTGATCTCCCTTAAGGTAGGTCCACCCTGCAGATTGACGCTGGGTACTTGGCAACACTAAACAGCCACCAATGGCCAGGAGATCAGTAGTGCTGAAAGGATTGTGTGGCTTTGGAAACAGCACAGCAACACAGAGGAAGTGAGGTGCTGTGGGGGGAGGAGGTAGCAGTTCCAAAACTTTAGATTGGTGGAACAGGAAGGGGACAGGCCTCCCCCATGGTGCAAGTGCGTAACAAGCGGTGGTCCTGGGTGGCAGTGATCCTGGGTTCAGGAGGGATCACCCTTCCCCCTAGGAATGGTTTAGGCTGTGAACTGGGCCGCTCTCACTTTAGCATGCTGCATGGTCAGATTAACACCTGCTAGGGAGCAGGGGGATAAACAGGAAAAAAAAAAATTCATAATTAAAAAGTATGATGCAGGTAGTGGCAGATGCCTTGTGACATCCGGAGGGCTACATGATTGGTGAGCAGCTGAAAATCAAGTGCTCCTGGCTAAAAGGAGGAGAAGGGCTCCCGGGTCTGAGGATCCCCTCTTGGGCGGGGTGCAGGCAGCGACCAAGAACGAGCATAGATCAAAAGGTCATGGGGTCTGGATTACAATGGGTATTCCCATAGGGTGGACAGATAATCATAGCCAATAGAAGGGGCAGATAGACCCTTATAAATAAATGAGCAGAAGTACCCTTCTCAGCTCAAAGTGCAGGTGGAGGGGTCTGCATAACGGCCATGACAGAGGAATTAAAAACAACTGCTTTCCCCGTACCACAGACTGGGAAATTGGAATAAGAGCTGACTCAGTCCTTGGTGCTGCCCAGGACTGATGCGAGGGGCTGCAAGCATTGAACGTGAAGATATGGAGGGAGGAGGTTGGCTCGAGAACTCCAGTGCATTAAAGTTACAAACCAGGAGCACTGGGGGCAACCCATGACAATCTCAAAGGGATATCTAGGCAAGAAATGTACCCACAGCACTCCGGGTATCGGATGTTGGATAAAGGGAGGATGACAAAAAAATAAATAAGGGGAAAACTGCAGTCAGGGGGTGGGAGTCTGCCCGGGATCGTCCCCTTCGACCTGCACCCTTCAACTGGTGAAACCAAATGAATAACATAACTCACTAAAGTAAAGTGGTAAGGCGGCCAGAGTGTGCAGCACACCTGGCTACTCACATGAAGAAGTAACACTCCTAGATGACCCTCCCAGACTCCAGGAGAGAACTGGATCTAGGAGCTATGGAGGTAAACAAAAGGTGCCAGAAGCTTGGGGAGCTTGATGTTGCGGGGATAAACAAAGAAATAAGCTAGAAGAGCCCTTGGGGTGACCCCGGGTGTGGGGGGCATTTGAGTGGAAAGGGTAGCTGAGGCCTGCACATAATCTCTTACTCAGAGGGCAAGGACGAGGGGCCCCGGTACGAGAGGGGTAGCACCAGACCTCAGGGATTAGGCTTGCTCTCGGAGATGACACCCTGTTAGAAAAGACAGATTGATGGGGAGTCCCCCCCCCTCCTCGGGGGGAGAGAGGGAAGGAGCGGTTGGAGGTCTCTCCCTCGGGAACGCATCATAAACCAAGAAGGATCAAAGGGAGGGAGACCCTTCCCACGGTAAAAGGGTATACTCACAGGGAGTCTTAGGGAATGGGAGTAAAACATGAGGGAAACAAGGGGCAGAACAGGATGAACAAGAGGTAGGCATAATAGTAGAGTGGGGGGCAGAGAAAGAGAAATGTGTGAGTGGATGTCATCGAGGCACAGGTCAGGAAGCATAGGGAAAACCAGGAGCAGTTATAGAATTCACCCAAAATATTTATTTACAGTAGCAATAACAAAAAAAAAATAAACTTGTTTATAATTTTTTTTTTTATTGACATTTTGGATAACACCTTTGAGAACAAGATCATTTCATAGGTTCCACTTCAGACGAACAATACATACTGGGTAAGTATGAGACGGAGAACAAACAAAACAAGGAATTATACAAGACATTACAAGAGTGTATAACTAGAGAAGTTCCAATACATGTGGCATTGTACAATGTAAGCCATGGTGCATATCTGATTAAAATCTGGAATTCAACGGGTCATATTAGAGGGGGTGGGGTCTTATGAAACGACCCTTTACAGGAAAATGAGAATAGACTCAGCCTAATATCTAGTAATCAACAAGGTAAGGGACGGCATCTGCCCAGGGACCTCGTCAGAGGTGAGAAGGTATGGGACAAAGCATTTTAAAGTGAGCAAGAGAGCTCAGGAGATATAATGGGGGGAGGGGTAATGGGGAAAGCCATAGAGGGGTGAGGGGAAAGAGTGGAAGGGATCAAGAGGAAATGTGAAGGAGAATGATTAGCAACTTAGAACAGTTATTTACATGCTGAGAACAGTTATGCATAAGGTTAGAATAAGTGATGGTCACAAGAAGGAAGGTTATTGGAAGCAGTCACAACTGGCATCAGCAATTAGCTGTTGCCTAAGTTTAACCTTGAAGGAGCCCAAGGTGATGCTGAAGTGATGTCATGGTGCAGAGACTTCATCCATAGCGGGGCATGGTAGGCAAAGGACCTTTGTCCCAGAGAAGTGCGACAGTGGGGTTCATTAATAATCTGGCTAGTACAGCTTCTGGTGCAACAATGGTTGACAATGGGGGGAATAAGCTTTTGCACTCCTGGGGGCATTTTGCCCAAGTTTACTTTTTTGGACAGTAAACATGTTTGGTACATGAGTCTACATTTGAACTGGAGCCAGTTAGCCTGAGCGTACATGTCGCAGGTATGGGACAGACAGGCTGAGCCGTTAAGGAGTCGGCATGCTTTGTTGAGTGCAACTATGATGCGCAGAAGAGTTGTTTCAGCAGCTGATCCATAGATTGGTAAACCTTACTCAATAAGCAAGACAAGAGAGCTTTGAATGGCCACGTTAAGCGCCTCTGGGGTCAAACACTGCTTATGTCTATACAGTAGCCCAATGCGGGTGTCAACAGCCTTATCAATGTTGTCAATGTGATAGGCATAGATCATTGTACTGCCAACAGTAATCCCTAGATATTTAAAGAGCTGATCTAGCTCCTGGGGAGAGCCCTCTTCGTTGGAGATAGAAAGAGGGTCAGTTCTGTGCCTATTTTGGGAGCTGGAGAACAGCACAGTTTTAGTCTTGTTGTAAATCATAACTAACTTGTGCTTATGGAAACTTCTTTCTATGACTAAGAAATTACTCTGTAGCCTAGATTCAAGAACCTTAGGGTCTGGATCACTGGTAAACAGGACAGCATCGTCAGCATATAAAAGGATGTGACCCTGACAGGAGTAAAGAAGGTTGTTGAGGAAAATGCTAAATAAAAGAGGGCCCAAGATGGACCCTTGAGGAACTCCAGATAGGACAGGTCTGCTATCCGAGAGGGTGTTACCAATCTTCACCTGCTGTGTACAGTTGTGCAGGTAACTTTCAAACCAGGCTATGCTGTCACAAGTTAGGCCAATGGTGGTAAGCTGTTCGACCAGGAGGGCATGATTCACTGTGTCAAAAACTTTGGTTAAATCAATAAAAGCAGCACCGACAAGGTGTCCTTGATCTACGAAGTGGTGAATAAAGCCTGTGAACTCCAGAAGGGCGGTAGTGGTACTATGACCATTTCTGAACCTGTGTTGTTGCGGGCATTGTAGCTGATATATTTCCAAGTATTCATCCAGCTGGCCAGCCACTATACGCTCAAGAGCTTTCAATAACTATGTACAAAGGAGGAAAATGCTCGAGTCTCTGCGTCCCTTTTTCCTCTTCTTCAGCAGTTGCAGCTTAGCTCCTTTATCCGTCCTTTCAACCCCCATTCTTAGCAAGCATCCTGTTTTTGTGAATATTAGACAGGAGCTGCTAGAACACATTGTGCCTGAGCTGAGAGGACACATTTCAACAGCTTTTGCAAAAAGGCCTAAAATTTGAACTCTGGTAACCTCTGGTTTACAACAGCTTTCTGCAATCATCTCAAAATATAAATATATACATTTCAACAGTAACACTATATATTTTCTAAACAAGAGAGATCCCAACATCAGTTACATTTCCTTACAATGATTTGCACATATTTTTTTATAGTAGCTGATATGCAAGGGAGGAAAAACAGATAGCAAGAGAAAACGGAGAGACAGGGAGATGCAAAGAATTGCGAGACTCTACGGGTTGATCAAGTCCGACATCTCACAGGAAAATCTGGTTGCGCGACCAGACAGAGAAGGGACAGAAAAGGAAAGATCCTTGCACTTAAACACTTTCTCCATAACAAATGGGACATGGTCCTATTCTACCCTGCCATATACACCTCACTCCTTAAGAGGGAACCTGGTTTATTAAACAGGTTTCCAAACAGTTTTATTAATTCTTTACTAATATTTGCTGTTTTCAGAAATTAAGCACATGTGCATCATCTTTTTTTTTTTTTAATAACAGTACATCAAACAGTACAGTTCAAACCCATACATTTGTGTTTCAACCTCCAGAATCCTCAATTCCTGAGCCATATCTTGACAGAAAATCAGCATTACTATTCTCTTTACCAGATTTGTGGATTTAAATGGCTGTAATGCCAGGTACCACTTTGTGATTCTGGAATTTTTATCTTTCATCTGGTTAAGCCAACAGAGAGGATTGCGATCAGTGACAAGAACAAAATCAGTTCCTAGCAAATAAAACTTAAGGGACTCCCTGGCCCACTTTGCTGCTAGACATTCCTTTTCGATAGTGGAGTACCTTTTCTCTCTGTCATGCAATTTCCTACTTATGTACAGAATAGGATGTTCTGTCCCATCTACATTTTGACTCAGGACTGCACCTAGGTTTACCTCTGATGCATCTGTTTGTAACAAGAATGGTTTCTCAGAGTCTGGGCTTCTTAAAATAGGGACTGAACATGATGCAGCCTTATCGGCTTGAAAAGCTGCATCACACTCTGGGGTCCATTTCACATTATTTGGGTACCGTTTTTTTTGTGAGTTCAGTAAGAGGAGTAGCTAACTCTGCAAAGTTGGGAACAAATCTCCAACAATAACCAGCGAGCTCTAAAAATGACCTGACATGTTTCTTTGTTTTAGGTATAGGGCTGTTAGCTACAGTTTCTATTTTAGAAACCTCTGGCTTAACTTCTCAGTTTCTCAACACACAGACCAAATATCTGGTTTCCTGCATGCCCAATACATATTTGGTAGGATTACTAGTCAGACCTGCATTTTTGATAGCTTGGATAACTGCTTGTAGGGGTTCCAGGTGGCTTTTCTAGTCTGGGCTGTACACCACAACATCATCCAGGTACGCAGCGCAATAACCAGTGTGAGGGGACAAAATTACATCCATGTACTGCTGGAATGTAGCCAACACACCAAGTAATCCAAAGGGCATGGTGGTGAACTGACAGAATTCTATGGGGGTGGCAAATGTAGTTTAATCTTAGGATTCTTTTGCTAAAGGTATTTACCAGTAACCTTTGGTGAGATCGTGGGTATTGATATATTTTGCACTCCCCAGTCTGTCCACCAAATCATCTATTCTGGGCACAGGATAACTGTCAAATTCTGACACTTGATTAATCAAGTTTCCTAAAATCAAGGCAGATTCTAACACCCCCCCCCTTCTTTTCTTTTCTGTTTACAATTACAGTATAACCCCAATTATCCGAATGTCTCGGGAGACACGAAATTTATTCGGATAATTGGGGGTTCGGTTAAACGGAAGAATGCGCCTTTTTGTCAAAAAAAAAAGGAGCATGCTGTTTGGTATAAGTTATGTTTTTAATACAGTACAGTTAATGTACATACAAGTTAAAAAGCAGTGAATAATGCATCAATAATACCATGCTGAACAGTGCAGAAAATTAAAGTGCACTGCAGTATTGCGGTACAGAGAATAAAGAGCTAATGACAGATACTGCAAATGATAGTGCAACGTGAAAGTTGTAAGTCTACATCACTGTAAAAATTGTGTTATGGCACTCTGCTTCTTTGCTTGTTTAACTTTTCTGCAGCTTATATTTCAGTTTTCGCAGTAACAGAGTGTGTAGGTAGTCAGTGCTGTCTTGGTTTTCAAGCCACAAAATACATTTTGCAAATGCATCGACCACTTCTGATGTGGTTGGTATCTGAACAGCTGAGTTTCACTGCTCCCCAAGTGTCCTCCTCCTCCTCTGCTGTGGCACCCATGACATCTGGGTTGTTCTGAGCGATTGCAATAATATCTTCGTCGCTCAATTCGCCATAGCTGTCATCTTCAGCATCACATTTCAGCCACTCATGCACTGCCTCTAATGTACAATTTGTTTGCTGTGCAATCTGTAGAAGTGCCTCATTGGCTTCTTGTTCTTGTGGTACAACAAGTGGTTCGGCAGATTGCACTCTTGGCTCTGTTAGAACTTCTGATTTCTCCCAACAGTGCTTTATTGTTTCCTGTCTGATCTCTGACCAAGCTTCACCTAAAAGGTAACATGCATCCTTGACTGTTAATTTTTTTATAGCGTCTGTGAGAGTAAGCTGGTCATTTTCGTCAGCAAGAACTGTAGCCAGTAGTTTGCCTCTGTATAACTTTTTAGTGTGGCCAATATGCCTGGTCCATGGGCTGTAGCTTTGATGTTGTGTTTGCAGGAGAAAATGCAACGACGGCTCCATCTGCAGAGGTCAGTTGGTCCAGATCGATATAGCGCCAGCGTTATCGAAGAGCAACAGCCTTTGCTGAAGGTTATGACCGAAGTGCGCCTGAATGCAGGAACAAAATCTGTGTGGAACCACTGTTTAAATATGGCAGCATTCATCCATGCATTGGATTGAGCTGTATAAGTCACAGGCAGACTCAGCATATTGGTGTGCTTGGAAACATCTTGGTCGTACAGATTTATTAATCACTAACTTTAAACAGTGTGTTCCTGTGGCATTACAGCAGCCCAGGACAGTTAGTCTTTCTTTTTGTTTTTAAATCCAGGGGCACATTTCTCAGACCATGCAGCTAAAGTCTTCTCTGGCAACATCTTCCAATATGCTCCTGTCTCGTCTGCATTATAAATCTGGGTTGCAGTAAGTTGTTCAGCAAACATGAGATCACATAGTTTCTGTCTGAAAGGGGCAATGCTGTCATTTGCAGCAGATAACAGTTCACCAGCCACAGAAAGCTGGCGTATTCCGTGCCGCTTTTTAAAGCGATTTAACCAACCTTTGCTGGCACTGAACATATCATCTTGCCCATTAATATCATTATGGAATGCTATTGCCTTTTGTTTCATAATTGGCCCTGATATCGGGATTCCTTTCACCTTGTTCTGGACGAACCATAGATAAAGCGCCTTGTCCAACACCGCGTCCTTACTCCCCTTCATGCTTTTTCGTTTGCTGTTGGACTCAGGACAATCCATAGTAGCAGCGTACTTCCGTATTTTATCTCGTGCAGTCCTGATATCGCACACAGTAGCATTTCCTATGTTAAATTTTCGGGCGATAGAAACAATCTTTTCACCACTCTTCAGGCATTCAAGTACACGGAGCTTTTGTTCAATGTGGAGCACACAGCGTTTGCACTTGCCAGCCATCACATGAATGAATGAATGAGAGAAGCAGTTCCCTTACATTACGAGAACCAGATCATTACAGAACCAGGTTAGTTCAATTAACTTCGATTGAACGTGGAACAACAAAGTGCTACTAAGTGTGGGGAATGCGGCAAATGAGCACGTTAAACACTGCAATGATTAATTATGCTGCTTAAGTAAACGAGTGAGCAACAATCTTTTAAATGACTGTGTGGAGCCAGAGTAAACGCTAAAATATCGCATTTAGGGCGGGGGACATAACCTAATTTCGGATAACCCAGAGATTCGGATAATAGGGTTTCGGATAATTGGGGTTATACTGTACCATGGGAGATGACCATGCACTCCACGACTCCTCTATGATACTCAATTCTTTCATTTTTTGTATTTCCTTAACCTTGTCAGCTCTTAAATGCTCTGGTAACCTGTATGTCTTCTGCCTAATAGGACGAGCATTCTTCGTCACTACTGTGTGCTCAACCCCTTTTGCTTGGCCTGGTACCATGGTAAAAGTACCGCTAAATGTCTTCAGCACATTACGAATGCCTGCAGTTTGCTATGTGAGATTAAGGAAACATTCACTTTTACAGCATCAGCATTTACAGTTTGTTCCAGTCTGTCATAAGTGACATCAATATCTTCCTTATTGGTTTCTGGTAAAACAAGCAAAGCAGCTTTTGGCATTTTTTCAACCCATTTCTTGAGGAGGTTAGCATGGTATATCTTAGAAGGATTTTTCCTAACAGGGGTCTCAATCTTGTAGTTAACAGTGCCAGTACGTCTAAGAACTTTCTAAGGCCCTTGCCACTTCATTAATAGCTTATTTTCTGGGTAACAGTAGCAAAACCTTTTCACCTAGATCAAAAACGTTTTTTTTTTTACCCCATGGTCATAATATACCTTCTGCTGGTTCTGAGCCTCTTCCTGATTACTATGGTCAATTTCAACATATTTTGCCAGCTTCCTTCTTAGGACACACATATAAGATGTTATAGATTGTTTCTGGGTGGGGTTTTCCTCCCACGTTTCTTTTATCACACCCAGTGGCCCTCTTGGCTGCCTACCATAGAGCATTTCAAATGGTGAAAACCCTGTTGATGCCTGTGGCACTTCTCTGTAAGTAAAAAGTAGGTAAGGCAAGTATTGGTCCCAATCTTTCCCTTCCTCTTTTACAAACCTTTTTAACATGCATTTTAGGGTTTGGTTAAAACGCACAACAAGACTGTCTGTCTGAGGGTGATAAGGGGAGGTTCTTATGGTAGTGATACCTAGTAGTCTGTACAACTCCTTAAATAATGAAGCACCAAAATTACTACCCTGATCAGTAATAATTCCTTTAGGTATGCCCACTGTGCTGAAAATATTGGCAAGCTCTGCTGCAACTTTTGGGGCTGTAACAGTACGCACTGCATTGGAATTGCTTCTGGGTATAGAGTAGCATAGTCGCACACTACCAGGATAAATCTATTACCCTTTTTACTTTTGTCTAAAGGACCAACCACATCCGTTGCAATTCTCTCAAAGGGCACATCTATCAAGGGTAGGGGCACCTTGTCTTTTCTAGTGACTGGGGCTACTTTCTGGCACTCAGCACAGGAATTACAATAGGTAGCAACAGCTTCATGAATTCAAGGCCAGTAAAATCTATACAGCAATCTGACAAGGGTGCAATCCCTCCCTGAGTGACCAGCCATAGCCACATGACTATCATGTGCTAACTATAATAACTCTGTTCTATACTTCTATGATATAACCAATTGCTCTGTCTGTTCCTTTGTCTGAGGTTTAATCCAAACTCTGTACAGTAACCCAATACATTTTTTAAACATTGGTCCACCCTGTCTTTTTTGTGGCAAGGAAGTATCTGGAGTACAGACCCTTGCCTCTGTGTGGAGTAGGAACTCTCTTTATGGCTCTGAGAGCCAGCAGAGAGGAAACGTCTGCCTCTAGGGCAATGGTTTTGGAGATGTTTGCAGGTGGAAAAGACCTGACCCTCAGCTTTGGAAATTTTTTGAAGCTGAGGGCCAGTCCCTGACTTACTACCTCCAGGACCCACTTGTCTGAGGTAACAGACTTCCAGGCCTGGAAGTAGTAAGCCAGACTGCTTCCTACTGGAAAGGGGGAGTCGACCTGGGCTGACACATCAGGGTGCCTGCTTTGCAGAAGCCTTGGACTGAGAGGAGGATGCAGCCCTGCTCATCCCCCTTCTGCCTCTCTCTGTGAAGAACCTCTTCTGAGGAAAAGGAGAGGAGGCCTGTGCCTGGTAGAAAGGCCTGTGAAAAGGCCTGCCCCAGACTGCTGCTTTTGAGGAGTTGCATGCCTTTCCTTGGCGTGTGCACTCCTGTAAGTGGACCTGTATTCATCCATTTTCTTCATACAATTCTCTGTCTGCTCCCCAAACAGAGAATTATCCACTACAGGGAAATCCATGGCCTTAGCCTGGGTGTCCTGTGAGAGGCTCGCACATCTGAGCCAAGCCAGTCTCCGAAGAGACACAGGTGTAGCCATGACTCGTGATGATACATCATTAGAGTCTACAGCAGTATGAAACTGGATTTTTGATGGCCTCAATCCCATCAGCAGCCACCTCCAGCAGCTCCTTGGCCAGCTGGGGGGAAGCCTGTTTAGCCAGTTCCAGAACAGTATCCCATCTGGACTTCTGGTATCTGGCTGTGTAGGCCATGTAGTTAGCCTGCCTGAGTCCCAAAGAGGATGCCATGTACTGTTTTTTAGCCAAGGCATCCAGCTTCCTGGAGTCTTTATCTGGGGGTGTGTGAAGCCAAGGGTATGTTAGCCTTATCACGAGCTGCCGCCTGCACAACCCCAACATGGCTGCATTGCTGGTACAAGAACTCCGTACCTGAGTCTGACAGCATTTACCTCTTGTCCATTTGTCTGTCCACAGGAGGTAAAGAAATACAGGTTACTCACCTGTAACAGGAGTTCTAGGAATGGTATATGTTGTTCATCCACACTTATTGGCAGGTTCCTTGCCGCTTTAAATCTTGCCGGAAGGTCTTCAAGCTGGCTCCTCCCACCCACCCGGGTGGTAAAACTCTTGGCTCCGCCCCATGACACCAGATCTAGCCTGCAGGAAGCCAGGTTGTGCGTCGAAGCCAGGGAGGTCGGGTGGGTTGTGTGGATGAACAACATATACCATTCCTAGAACTCCTGTTACAGGTGAGTAACCTGTATTTCTAGGGACATGGATATGTTGTTCAATCCACACTTATTGGCAGACTCCTAGCAGTTTTCCGGGAGGAGGGAGGCAAGGCGCACGCCCCCGATACTTACTTGGGAAATAGAGACTGGAGATCTGAGGCCCCAGAGCCAGCATCCCGGAGTGACTCAAGGTCGATGTGGTAGTGGGTAATAAAGGTATGTGCCAACTTCCAGGTAGCAGCCCTGCAGATATCCTGGATAGGGACATCCCTGGAAGTAGTTACCGATGCAGCGGTATGGCGGGTAGAATGAGCTCTTATCCCTCTGGGAGGCTCCATGCCCACCAACCTATAGCAGAGATCTATGCAGGAGGTGACCCACCTGCTTATCAGTCCGCTTTGCTGCAGGTCTGCCAGGTGCCTGCTGAGGGTGACAAACAGCTGGTGAACCTCTCCCAAACTTCAGCCGCCTGCTCCTTATAATAAGCTGAAGCTGCCTAGGGTCCAAAGTATGGAGCCTATATTCAGCCTCCGGTGTGACTGGGTAGAACACCGCAGAGTCAACACCTGGCTGAGGTGAAACTCCGACACCACCTTCGAAGGAATTTCGGTGAGCGCAAGACAACCTTGTCCCTGTGGAAGACCAGATAAGGAGACTTGATGGAAAGCGCCTGGAGCTCTCCCATCCTTCTGGCTGACGTGATAGCCACCAAGAAGGTGGTCTTCCACGACAGGTGTGAAAGATCACACCTGTGCATTGGTTCGAATGGCTTGCCCATGAGCTTGGCCAATACCAGCAGTAGATGCCATGGAGGTGGAGGTTCTCGCACTGGAGGGGAAATGTGGTCAAGGCCTTTGAAAAAGCACCCGACCACCTTCTCCTGTGCCACCGACTGCTTGCCAGCCCACGCCCGGTAAGCAGAGATGGCTGCCAGGTGCACCTTAAGGGTCGTCGACCGAAGCCCTTGCTGAGAAAGGGACCACAGGTAGTCCAGAATGCTTGCTGAGGGGCAGGCGGAAGGTCCAAGCCTTCCTGACACCAAATGGAAAGCTTCTTCCATTTGAAGGCGAAAGATTTTCTGGTCGACCTTTACGGGACACCTCAACAACGCTTGAGGACCTCGTCGGAAAGACCCAAGGCCTGGAACTCCAGCCGCCAGGAACCAGGCCGCAGTGCAGGGATTGAAGGTCCGGATGGAATACCTTCCCCTGATTGACTGAGATCAGGTCCGGGCGGGCTGGAAGCCGCCTCGGGAGCCTGGAGCTGAGGCTGAGGAGATCTGGATACCAGAACTGGCAGGGCCAGTCTGGGGCTACCAGAATCACCTGCGCCTTGTCCCTCCTCGCCTTGAGAAGCACCTTGTGGATCAAGGGAAATGGGGGAAAGGCGTAGAAGAGGCCCAGGGTCCACGGCCTCAAGAAGGCATCCCCCTGCAGCGAGCCCTGCTGAGGGGGGCGGGCATGGAACAGACTCAGTTTTGCATTCTCCCTGGAGGCAAACAGGTCCACCTGAGGCACGCCCCAGTGGGAGAAGAGATCTTGTACTACCTCCGGCAGGAGAGACCACTCGTGAGGCGCAGCCCCTATCCAGCTTAGGGCATCGGCCAGGGTGTTGGAGGCCCTGCCACGTGAATGGCCAGGAGATCCGCCTAGCCGCGCACTAGGGATCAATGCGGAGAGCTTCTGCATAACAGCAAGGAGCGCGCCCCGCCCTGGCGGTTCAGATAGTACATGGTCGTGGTGTTGTCCGCCTGACCTGAACCACTTGACCCTGTAGAAACGGGAGCGAAGGCGTGAGAGCTAGACGGACCTCGCTTCAGCAGGTTGATGTGGCATCGGGACTCCAGAGGGGACCAGAGGCCGTGCGCGCCGGTGTTCCCCAGATGGGCACCCCAACCCATCAGAGATGCGCCGGGTCAAGAGAGAGAGCCTGCTCCGGGCGGACAACGGATACCCTCCTGCAGATGTGCTGGAACGATCCACCATTGGAGAGCCGCCCACATCTCCTGGGTCACTGTCACGGGCCGTCCAACGGATCGCGGCGTTGTGACCATTGGCTGGCCAGTCCCCATTGAAGGGGACGCATGTACCAACGGGCCCAACAGACCACGCTGGTGCAGGCCGCCATGAGGCCCAGGAGGCGCAGGAAGTCCCGGGCAGGGTGCAATTGCCCAACCAGAAATGATTGGGCAAAGGAGGAAAGAACCTCAGCCCTGTCAGCCGGAAGCCATGCTCTGGCTCGCAGAGAGTCGAGCTCTGCCCGATGAACAGAATCACCTGCTGCGGGACGAGTTCCGACTTGGCCTCGTTGATGAGGAGGAGATCTGGCGTCATGTGTCGGAGCCGAGAGTTTTACCACCCGGTTGGGTGGGAGGAGCCAGCTTGAAGACCTTCCGGCAAGATTTAAAGCGGCAAGGAACCTGCCAATAAGTGTGGATTGAACAACATATCCATGTCCCTAGAAACTAAACTCTTAAATGAAAGGACAGAGGGGCAGCTGAGATACTCCCAACAGTGTTATTACAAGGCAGGGAACCAGATAGGAAGACTGTTGGCATGGCAGCTGCACAAAGAGGCAGCAGGACACATGGTACCGAGACTAAAAAGGAGGCGAGGCCAATCTAACCCAATCTCTGAACCCCTAGCAATTACAGAGGAATTCTAACATTTCTATAAACAATTTTATCAACAAGAGCAGGTAGAGGGGCATGGGAAAAAGATGGAGGAGTTTTTTGGGAGAGTGCAAGTTAATAAGGTGTCGCAGGCAGAAGCAGATTTACTAGACTCCCCTTTATCCCGAGAGGAGATAAGTTCAACCATGGCTCAACTAAAATCAAGGAAAGCCCCGGGGCCAGATGGCTTAATGGGGGAGTTTTATAAAACCTTTAAAGAGGAGCTGGCTCCTTACTTGGAACAGGTATTTGGGAAGGTGATGGATGGAGAGGAGGCACCACCATCGTGGCAGTATGCCCAAATAGCGGTAATTCACAAACCAGGAAAGGATCTACAGCAATGTGGCTCCTACATGCCCATTTCTCTCCTGAATGTCAATCAAAAAATATTTTCCTCTGCTCTGGCGAAGTGGCTTCAGGGGTGTGAGGAGGGGCTAGTCCACCAGGATCAAACTGGGTTTATTAACAAAAGACTGATTCACGACAACTTTAGGAGACTTCTAAACTTGATTACGTATCAGCAGAAGGCCAGGATACCTATCCTGGCTATTTTTATGGTGGCGGAAAAGGCCTTTGACTGTGTGGATTGGCGATTCCAGCATAGGACCCTGGAGGAAATGGGGTTTGGTCCAGGATTCAGGGCTAGCATAAGTGAGCTATATGCGTCACCACAGGCCTTGGTAGGAGTCAATGGGACTACTTCTAACAGATTCCATCAGAGCAGGGAGACTAGACAGGGTTTCTCTTAGTCACCCCTGTTGTTTGCACTCTGCATCAAGCCGCTAGCCATAGTGGTCCGGGCAAACAACAGAATTGAGGGCATCAGGGTAGGAGACCAGAAGCACAAAGTGTCCTTGTATGCAGATGACTCCCTGTTCTTTGTGACCTCCCCAAGAATCTACCTGCCCCAGCTTTTGAGGGAACTGGATGAATATGGCTCTATCTCAGGTTACAAGGTGAACCTACACAAGTCTGAGGTCATCAGATTTGGGGGTACTTTCAAGAGGAAAGACCTAGGGAGCCTACCCTTCAAATGTGAGCAAAATAACATAGTCGGGTACCTGGGGGTTAGGACATCACCGAACACACAACACCTCTTTAAATTAAATTATGAAAAGCTATGGGGGGAATCGAGATAGACCTAACGCGATGGGAGACTTTACCACTCTCGCTGGGAGGGAAAATAGACACAGTAACAATGAATATTCTGCCCCTTTTTTATTCTTATTCCAATCCCTTCCAGTAAATATTCCAAGAACATTCTGGAGGATGGTAAATCAAGTTATTCTGGCTTTCATATGGGGAAGGGCAGAAGAAGGACACAGACCCAACAGAGAGAGCGGGGTGGAGGGAGGGAGGCTGGGCCTGCCTGACCTCAGGGCCTACTACAGCGTCACACAGATAGCCCCAATAGTAACATGGGTCAAGCAGAGAAGTGACTCAGGATGGCAGCAAATAGGGACACACCAGTTGAAGTCCATCCCCCTCTTCAGCTTACCACATGCCCCACATAAGGAAGGAACTGGTAAACCCATGGTCTAAGCACACGCTGAGGATGTGGGTCAGGGTACAAAGACTAATGCAGACACCAGATGGGATAGGCCCCTTGACATCAATAATAAGAGACTCTGATTTCCCACAGGTGGGCAGAACCCCCCCGTTTCCGTAGATGGAACCAGCTCTCATTGGCTTTATATAGGTCTATGATAGTGAATAACTCCATTCTCTCTTTTGCTGACCTTCAAGTAAAATACGTACTTCCCAGGGCTGACTTCCACAGATATCTACAGAAAAGACACTACCCGATCTCAAACCAACTAGTGGTAAAAATCAAAAGGGACCGAAGCCCATTGGAAAATTTCCTCTATTGGGCAGTTAGGCAGGTAAGAAAGAGGCAAACTAATAGCAGGGGCATATAAGGCATTAAGAGGCAATAAGGATCAAACCTTAGAGCAGCTTAGACTTAGATGGGAGAAGGACTCAGGATCCCCCATACTGGAAGATAGCTAGAAGCTCACGTGGAAATATGGGTGGAGAACCATGGCATCTCCCGGATGGACGGAGTTCAAGTAGAAGTGCCATGTCTAGGTTTTTTCATACCCCATCCATAACAATGCACTTCATGCTTGGAAACAGTGACCTGTGCTGGAGGGGGTGTGGTCAGACAGGGACTCACTTTCATGTGTTTTGGGCATGCCCAAAACTAGCAGAATTCTGGACAGAAATCCATGAAATGCTTAAGAGGATGTGGGGGAATCAGGTCCAACTTAGCTTCAACACTGTGTTTCTGGGGTTAAAGTGGTCCAACACAGGCAATAAGAAGCAACAGGCCTTCTTCCGGATTCTTTGCCTGGCTGCTCAGAAAGAAATTACAGCAAATTGGCTGAAGCAACCCCCCCCCCACAATATATACACCACTCCTAGAGCTACTGTTTCAGGTGAGTAACCTGTTTTTCTAGGAGTACAGATATGTTGTTCTATCCACACTGGTTGGCAGACTCCTAGCAGTTCTCCGGGAGGAGGGAGGCAAGGCGCACACCCCCTACTTAAGGAACAGAGACTGGAGAACTGAGAACCCAAAACCAGCATCCCAGCAGGACTCTAGGTCATGTGGTAGTGAGAAATGAAAGTGTTTGCTGACTTCCAGGTAGCAGCCCTGCAGATATCCGGATAAGGACGTCCCTAGAAGCAGCCACCGACGCAGCAGTATGGTGGGCAGAATGAGCTCTTATCCCTATGGGAGGTCCTTGCCCGCCAACCAATAGCAGAGATCAATGCAAGATGTAATCTATCAATCGTCTGCTTTGGCTGCAGGTCTGCCAGGTGCGGCTTCAGCATAGGTGACAAACAGCTGGCAAATCTCTATCTGAACTTCAGCCGTACGCTCCTTGCAATAAGAGAGCGTTCATCTCAGGTTCAAAGTATGGAGCCTGTACCCGGCCTCCGAGGTGTAACTGGGGTAGTACACCGGCAGAGTCATTACCTGGTTCAGGTGAAACTCCGACACCACCTTCGGAAGGAACTTTGGGTTGGGGCACTGGACAACCTTGTCCCTGTGGAAGGCCAGATAGGGAGACTCGACAGAGAGCGCCTGGGGGCTCCCCAATCCTTCTGGCTGATGTGATATCCACCAAGAAGGTGGTCTTCCACGACAGATGTGACATCTCACACCTGTGCATCTGTTCGAATGGCTTGCCCATGAGCTTTGCCAGTACCAGCAGTAGATTCCACGGTGGTGGTGGTTCATGCACCGGAGGGGAAATATGGTCAAGGCCTTTAAAGAAATGCCAGACCACCTTCTCCTGTGCCACCTTCTGCTGATCGGCCCACACCCAGTAAGCAGAGATGGCTGCCAGGTGCACCTTAAGGGTCGTAGATAGAAGACCCCCTTTGGAAAGAGACCAAAGGTAGTCGAGGATGCTAGCCACCAGACAGGATGAAGGGTCCAGGCCCTTGCCCTGCCACCAAATGGAGAATCTCTTCCATTTGAAGGCATAGCACCTCCTGGTCGACTCCTTCCTAGATGCCTCAACTACAGTAAGGACCATCATCAGAGACACCTAAAGCCTGGAACTCTAGTTGCTCAGGAACCAGGCTGTCAGGTGCAGGGATTGAAGGCCTGGATGGAATACCTTCCCCTGACTGATCGATAGCAGGTCCGGGTGTGCTGGAAGACACCAACGGGAGCCTGGTGCTGAGGCCGAGGAGATCTGGACACTAGAACTCGCGGGGCCAGTCTGGGGCGACCAGGATCAACTGTGCCTTGTCCCTACTGACCTTGAGGAGCACCTTGTGGACCGAGGGAAGGCACAGAAGGGGCCTGGGGTCCATAGCCTCGAGAAGGCATCCCCCTGCAGCGAGCCATGCTGAGGGAGTGGGCATGGAACAGCCTCAGACTTTTGTTTTCCCTGGAGGTGAACAGGTCCACTCGAGGGGTGCTTCACAGGGAGAACAGACTGAACTACCTCTGGGTGGAGAGACCACTTGTTGGATGCCTCGCCCACATGGCTGAGGGCGTCCGCCATCTGATTCGAGGCTCCTGCCACATGGAGGTTAAGAGATCTGCCTCCAGTCAGCTCACGAGGGTCCAGACATGGAGCGCTTCCTTCCACGGAGGCTGGGAGTGTGTGCTACACTGTTTGCTGAGGTCGAGGTGTTGTCCGTCTGGACCTGAACCACTTGACCATAAAGAAATGGAGCGAATGCAGCTAGTGCCAGCCAAACTGCTCAGAGCTCCAGCAGGTTGATATGGCATTGGGATTCTTCGAGGGTCTAGAGCCTGTGGACTCTGATTCCCCATGTGGGCACCCCAGCCCATGAGAAAGGCATCAGTTGTCAGGACGACCGTCAGCTCAAGGTGGACAAATGGGATCCCTCCCTGCAGATGTCTTAGGACGGTCCACCACTGGAGGGCGTCTGACATCTTCTGGGTCACAGTGACCAGCTGGTAGAAATGACCATGTCGCTGAGACCAATGGCTGGCCAGCTCCCACTGAAGGGGGCGCATATGCTACCGGACCCATCGGACCACAGAGGTGCAGGCCACCATGTAACCAGGAAGTCCTGGGCAGGGCGCAATTGAACAACCAGAAATGATGGGGCAAAGGAGGAGAGAACCTCCGCCCTGTCTGCCAGGAGCCAGGCTCTGGCTCGGCAAGAGCTAGCTCTGCCCCAATGAAGCAGACCATCTGCGAGGGCACGAGGTCCAACTTGGCCTCGATCATGAGGCCAAGGCTGAGGCAGGTTTAGCGGGCCAGATCCCTGGACCTCTCTACCTCCAGTATGGAGAGACCCGTTATGAGCCAATCGTCAAGATAGGGGTACACCCTGACCCCTCGACGCTGAAGATGATCCGCCACCACTGTAATGCATTTGAAGACCCTGGGGGCCGATGACAGGCCGAACGGCATGGCTTGGAACTCGAAGAGGGTTCCCTACACCCTGAAGCGGAAGAATCTTTGGTGAGATGGACGGATCGGGACGTGAAAGAACGCGTCCTGCAGATCCAGGGAGCAGAACCGTATGTTCTGTGCGACAGATGGTATGATCTGAGACAGAGTTACCATCTGAAAAGTGCGAGACCCGAGAAACTGATTCAGGTCACGGAGATCTATAAAGGGGCGCCAGCACCCCGTCCATTTCAGGACCAGGAAGTAACTGGAAATGAACCCTGGATTGACAGGGGGATCCGCGACTCTGACTACTACCTCCTTGCGGAGGAGTTGGGCAATGTTGTCTCTGAGAGCCGACTGAGTATGAGCAGATACCTTCTCCTCCCCTGGGGTGCGGGCTTGGCTTGAAGGGTGCTGCTCGAATTCCAGAGGCAGTCCCTGGTCAACAACTTCCAAGACCCACCTGTCTGTTGTGACAGCAGACCATGCAGAAAGGAAAGTACAGTTACGTAAGAACTTACCGTAACAGTAGATCTTCAAGAACAGCTCTTGCAGCAGGTTACACCACTAGGACTGAAGCCGGCAGGCATCAGGACCCCACGGAAATGTTCTAGCTAGCAGTCTTCAGCGGGGACCGCCTCCGACGTCAGGCGTAGAATATAAGGAGGCGGTCCCCCCACAATCCTCAGTTCTCCTGCCGAGACTCCCGCCGGATGACATCAGAAGAGGAGACCGAGGATCTGCCACCAGATGGCAAAGACTAGTAAATAGGAATGACCCATCCTTGAGATGGGTGCTTGACTCAACACTACCTCCAAAAGGGGGATGGTGGAGAGAGCCTGCTGCAAGAGCTGTTCTCGAAGATCTACTGTTACGGTAAGTTCTTACGTAACTGTACCATCTTACTTCGAGATACAGCTCTTGCAGCAGGTTACACCATTAAGACTGATTTCCAAGCAATAGTGGCAATCATGCGCCACTGGGAGGAGGAGGAAAGGCAGAGATCTCGATATTACTCGAGCCTAGGACAGAAGTCCCTGAAGGACGGCTAGACCAAACCCTGCTCTTCGCCTCGATGCAATACCCAGACTATAATGTCTGATAAAGGTATGCACAGAGCTCCAAGTAGCTGCAGCGCAAATAGCTGAGGTGGAGACGTTCTTTAACGCCGCAAAAGAAGTAGCCACCCCTCTTGTGGAATGATCCTTGACCGCGCCCGGTAAGGGTTTATTGCGCTTGTCATAACAGAAAGTGATGCACTGGATGAGCCACCTCGAGAGTGACTGTTTGGAGACAGGAGCTCCTTTCATCCTGTGAGCAAAGGAGATGAAAAGTTGGTCCGCCTTTTCTAAAACTGTTTGGTTCTGGTCAGATAGTATCTGAGGCACCGGCGTACGCCGAGGGTGCAGAAGGGCTTTCCTCGATTAGTGTACCTTGGGAAATACACTGGTAAATCAATATCCTGGTTAAGGGTGAAGGCTGAAACCACCTTAGGCAAAAACTTTGGGTTTGTCCTTAGGGATACCCTGTCCTGATGGAAAACCAAATAAGGCTCTTTGCATGTAAGAGCATGTAATTCCGAGATCCTTCTCGCTGAAGTAACAGCAACTAAAAATAACGTTTTCCAAGAGAGAAAACGTAGCTCGCAATCCGCAGCTGGTTCAAAAGGTGGCAGTGTGAGCTGCTCCAGGACGAAGGGTAAGTCCCAAGGAGGAACTGGATCCTTGATGGGCGGCCTAAGGTGGAGGACTCCCCTTAAAAAGGCACAAGTAGTGTCCAGCTGGGCCACCGTCCAGTGGCCTACTGGGGCATGCTAAGCAGAAATTGCACAAAGGTGCACCTTAATCGAGAAGTAAGCCAGTCTGGAATGGAAAAGGGAAAGCAGGTAGTCCAGAACCAGCTTTTCGGGACAGTCTAATGGTGAAAAACCGTGCCCTTGAGCCCACAAACATAATCTACGTCATTTCATGTCATACGTTGCTGGTTTTCTGGCAACAGAGAGTACATCTGCCACTTCTTGCGAGACCCCGTATCGCATCATGGCTATGTCTCTAGGAGCCATGCGTGCAGGTTCAATGAACGTAAGTCTGGGTGGACCAATGAACCCGCCTCCTGAGACAATAGATGGGAGCTGATTGGCAAAGGAACTGGAGGTTCCCGGGATAGCTGGTGCAGAAGAGGGAACCAGATTTGTCTGGGACAGAAAGGCGCGATCAAAATGAGTGTCGCTTGCTCCCTGCAAAGTTTTAAGAAAACTCTCTGGATCAACGGGAAAGGAGGGAAGGCATAGAGGAATCTGCCTGCCCAGGAGAGGGACAACGCGTCTCGCCAGAAAGCACCAAGCCCTGGATCTAGCGAGCAAAAATTGGGCAGTTTTGCGTTGGATGGGGACGCGAAAAGGTCTGACTCTGGAATGCCCCATCTGTGAAACAGATCCTCTGCCACCTCCTGTAGAAGTTCCCACTCGTGGACTCTGGCCTGAGAGCAACTCAGACTGTCTGCGACGGTGTTGTCCACTCCTGGGACATGTACTGCAACTAGGTTTGTGCCCTGTTGCAATATCCACTCCCACACTCTCATGGCCTCCCTGCAAAGCGGGTAGGAGTGACTGCCTCCTTGTTTGTTGAGGTAATACATCACCACGGTATTGTCTGTTTGTAACAGGAGTGTACCCGGTGGAATCTCCAACTGGAAGGCTTGCAGAGCATAAAGGACTGCCCTCATTTCCAAAATGTTGATGTGGAGGTGAGACTCCTGGGCTGTCCAAAGGCCCTGAGACCGAATACCGTCCAGGTGTGCTCCCCACCCGAGCCCTGAGGCGTCTGTGGAGAGTGTCACAGTCGGAGACGGCGCTATGAAGGGAACCCCCGCGGAGAGGTTCCCCGTATCTAGCCACCATTGCCAATCCCGAATCACAGCATTCGTGATTCGAATTGGCTGCTGCAGATGGTCTTGCCTTTGGTCCCACTGCACCCTTAGCACGAGCAGGTGAAGGACCGATCTGGCCGGGACGGTCTTCTTCACTGACAGGTCCCTGATGAGGGATCTGATGTGTTCTGCTCTGTCCGAGGGAAGAAAGGCTTTCCCTCTGACGGTGTCCGGAACTGCTCCTATAAACTGCAGCTTCTGGGACGGCACCAGGAGTGACTTCTCGTAGTTGACAAGACTACCCAGTGATTGAAAAAGGGACTGGGTGCAGTGGATGGCCGTCATCAGTGCCTCCCTTGAGGGTGCCATGAGAAGCCAGTCAGCCAGGTATGGGAACATGTAGTGGCCTTGTCTCCTCAGAGACGCCACTACGACCGCCATGCACTTCGTAAAAACGCAATGTACCGATGACAGCCCGAAGGGAAGAGCTCGGAACTGATAATGGCGGCTCTGGAACTCGAACTGCAGGAACCTCCGGTGCGCTTGAGCAATAGGAATGTGCAGGTAGGCGTCCTGCATGTCCAAAGACGCCAGAAAAGTGTCTCGCTTCAGCATGGGAATTAGGCCCGGAAGGGTCACCATGCGGAAGCGTTTGTAAACGACCGACAGGTTGAGGTCGCTGAGGTCCAGTATTGGACAGAGGTCCCCTGTTTTCTTTGGAACCAGGAAGAAGTGAGAATAGTACCCTAGTCCTCTCTGGTTCTCCGGAACATGCTCTAAAGCTTCTTTTTCCAGAAGCTCAAGCACCTCCTGCTGTATGAGCAGGGCATGCTTACCTGAATATCGGGAAAGCAGGGGAGGTCTTGTGGGTGGACTGCCTACAAATTCTATATAGTGGCCTTTTTTGACCAATTGCAGAACCCACCTGTCAGTGGTGATCGACTGCCACCCTGGCAAGTGGCGTGTGATGCGACCCCCGACTTTCTGTTCCCGTTGATCCTGAAGGGGAGGCAGGGGCCAGGAAGGAGTCATTCTGTGGCAGCGTTCAATCCGGCAGGCTGTACCGACTGTGCAAATCGTTGGCCTCTGCCTGGGGATGACTTGGCCTGGGCTTTGCGGGTGAAAGTGCCCTTCTGCTGTTGGCTGGAACGTGGCTGTTATCTTTGTAGCCGGCCACGAAAGCGGCTCTGGTTCCTACGAAAGGAACTGGGTCGAGATCTGTACATGGCTTGTACAAATCTGACTGCCTTCCCTGTGTCCTGAAGTTTGGTGATCACCTTCTCAGAGGCTTCACCAAATAGGACCTCGCCATTGTAAGGGACGTCTAAGATGTTCTTCTGGACGTCTGGGGTAAAACCGGAATCACGGAGCCAAGAGTGTCTCCGGAGACACATGCCTGAGGCTGCAGCTCTGGCTGAAGAGTCTGCAGAATAATATGCGGCTCTGAGCATCTGGGTCCCCACATCCGAACCCGTGCGGAGGAGGTTCAGGAGCTCCTCCTTTTGGTCGCCATCGGCCATCTTCTCGACCAGGTCCTGCCCCTGTTCCCACAGTGCGTTCTGGAACTGAACCATGTGAGTGAGGTAATTCAGTGACCTGATGGCGCAAGTCGCAGCTGCGTACGTGCGCCTACCCAGGACATCCAATTGCTTGGATTCCTGGTCCGGTGGCTGTGTGCTCAAATGCTGAGTCTTTCACTGGTCATGCGAAGCAGTGATGACCAGGAGTCAGTTGAAGGATGGTTAGCTTGAATACTGGTCCTCCTAGGGGGCCTTGTATGGCGGTCAGCCTTCTTCGGCACTGCTGGAGTGGAATGCGGATGTTTCCAGGCAGCCTTGGTGACGTCCGCAAAGGTATCCACCAAGGGCGACACTACCACAGGCTTTGGGTCTTTCTGGCGAAGGTAGCGGGCAAGGCGTTGTCTCTCGGGGTCGAGCTTTTCAGCATCCCACCCCATATTCTCCTGGATGTGCCTCATGATCTCCGTGAAAGAGGGATCATCAGGAGGAGACCTAGGTAGGTCGTGTGGGTCCGGAGAGGGAATGCTGATGGGAGAGAGAGAGATCTGGAGCACCCTGAGGTGTCAGATCTAGAATCCTCCCCAGACGGGATGTACCGGCGTCGTCTGGGCCTCTTAGGACTGGATAACCCTGAGGTGGATCTGTAGGGAGGTCTTCTCCTGTCTGAGGATCTGCCCCGAGGAGGTGGTGTTTGCTCCTTGGGGGTTGGGGACCATCCTACAGGTGCCTTGGGCGGAGGAGGGGGCACAGGCGGTGAAGGAGTAGGAGGAGGTGGAGTCTGAGTAGGAGGAGGACGTGCGGCGACCACATCTTTTCTGATGGTGTCCCACCAGAAGGTAAAGAGCTCCTTTACCTCTGCCAAGTTCATGCCCGGCAGCGGGCCGGCGCCGGTGGCCTGTCATGCCAGGGTCGTGAGGGGTCCCCGGTTCTTCCACTCCAGGGAAAGGTTCCGGCGGGAGCCAGCATCTCCGTGTTGCCCGCCTGGTCCTCGGGCTGTGTGGTATCCTCCTCCGATGAGTTCTTCCGACCGGTGTCAGCCGGCGACGGTGATGCGGTCCTCCTGTTTGGGGAAGCCGACGTCAGTCCCCTGGCCGACGCCCTCGGAGGCGAATGCCTGGCTGGCGACGGGTGTTTTGGTGTCGCCGGCTCCTGGGAGCGCCGGTGATGCTTGCCCGACATCGGTTTGAGGGACGTCAGGTCCTTGGTCTTGCGAGGAACCGGTTCCGACCCACGCAGAGGCTGGGAAACCGACCTGGCGTCGGAGTCTCGCCAGCGGGAAGAAGATTTGTGGGACTCCCCAGACTTCAACGAGGCCTTAGATGGAGTGGAAGATGCCGACAGCCTGGAAGTCTTCAGGGGCTGCAGAGAAGAGAAGTCGCTGGAGGATCTGACCTGAACCGGGGAAGGCTGCGATTAAACCCTGGAGGGACAGCGGTCCGATCGCGAGCCTGAGCTTCAGGAGTCCGAGGCCCTCACAGGGGACCTGGGCCTTTCCTTCTCCCGGAGTTTCTCCCGGTGCTCGTGGGTTTTACCCGACAACTCCCCCCTGGAGGAAGGTTCCTTGACCATGGTTTTCAGTTTCTCCTCTAAGAGAAACGCTTGAAGGGCCTTCTGGCGGCAGATCCTGGTGCGACTGTTGAAGCCCTGGCAGAAGGAGCAGGCCTTGGTGTCGTGTTCCGGGCCTAGGCAGCGCACGCAGGCCGAATGTGGATCCTAGAAGGGGATCTGTTTGCCGCAGGGACACTTCGATAGGTGACCCTCCAGAGAAGTATTTGGAGAGGACATCAGTTGAATCCAGAGTTGAAGGAAGACAAAATCATGGTAGCACGCTAGAAAAAGGACCGAGAGGCCGATACTTGCAATGTCGACGGCAGGAAAAGAACTGGGGATTGTGGGGACCGCCTTATATACTAGCCTAGCTGGGGCTGAATCGACGCTCGGAGGCGTGTCCCCAGCTGAAGACTGCTAGCTAGAAAATTTCCGTGGGGTCCTGATGCCTGCCAGCTTCAGTCCTAATGGTGTAACCTGCTGCAAGTCCTGTATCTCGAAGTAAGATCTGGTGGAGCTGACCCCCCACCGGAGGACCCAGAGTGGTCGTGACAGGCATGGGGGGGCTACTCCCATCCCGTCACTGTACAGGCTTGGAGGAGGAGAATCCAGCAGGGGAACTGCAAGGGTCCTTCCCTCCAGGCTTACAGGCTGCCGAAGTCTCTGACTTGGGCCGAGGGCGCGAAGACTGAGCCTGCTGCTGCTGCTGCCTAGACTGGTACTGGGGCTGTTTTGCCGCAGGGGCAGAAGGCCGAAAAGCCTTCCCTTTCTGCTTCTTTGAACCTTGGGGTTCCTTCTGGGTGGAAGTAACAGAGTCCAAGGTGGCACTGGACTTCTCGATCCGCTGGGGGTGACCTCCGACTCCTGGACCGAACAAGTCGGTACACAGGAACGGAACATCTGCCAGTTTGTGCTGGGTGTCTGCTGTAAAGGTTGAGACTCTCAGCCAGGCCCCTCTGCGGCACATGGCGACTGCAGCACCATGACGACAAGTCCCACATGTCCAAAAGCCTTGGAGTGCCCAGAACCATCCCGACCTTGGTTACGGACCTGCTTGACTGTGGTCTGAAGGTCTGCAGGGAGATGAGGATGCACCTTATCCAGACAGTCCAAGAGCGCATCGGAGAAGTGTGCCATAATGACGGCTGAACTCACCTGTCAGAGACCAAGTGAGGAGGCAGCATAGGTCTTTCTGGTCGAATGGTCCAATTTCTTGAACTCTTTATCCTGAGGTCTATCCACGTCTCCTGAGTTGCCTGAGCGCTGAAACACAGACTTGGTCACCAACCCCCTCAGCCGAGGGATGCTGTGTGAACCCCAAAGGGGAGCCTATAGTAACCACATGCTTGTGGGCCATGCAGGCTGAAGGCGCAGGGCAGGAGGCTAGGTGCTGCCAAAGCTCCAAGGCTGGGCCAACTATGGCTTCGGCCACTGGAAAAGCCTCGGATGGAAAAAACCCTTTTCTGAGGATATCAGTTATGGGATATTCGGCCCGTTTTTCTACATGCTCCAAAGTCATCCCCGTTGATTCGGAGATGAGACGGAGGATGCCCAGGAAGGACGTGGGACCTTCCTCCGTCGAGAGATTCATGGAATCGTCATCGCATGGATGTGAATTCAGGTCTGAATCCTCAGACTCTGAGTCTGGATAGAGCGGCTGACCACCAGAGTCACTCTCGACCCACCGCGGATGGTTGGGAGTAAGGATTATGGACAACCTGTGCTAGAGGCCCTGAATGGGCAGAGACTCCTTGGCAGGAGCCCCTGAGGGAGGCTGCTTAGGTGGCGGCTACACCAAAATAGGTGGAGAAGCCAGCTTTGGACGAGCTGGGAGGGTCTTCACCGGCTCGCGGGCAGAGGGGCAGTGTTGTCCAGCTCCGGAGAAGTCAGTGTCGCTCTAGAAGGCAACAGCCAAGTGATGGCTGGAGTGGAAGCCGGGGTCGGCTTCAGACTGGACAGCATGAGCTGTTGTCACATGAGGTCCTCGCAGCGTTGACACAGCTTGCGTCAAAGCCTCTCCTCATCTGAGGATGACGAATGGTGGCATTGCCGCGTCTTGGAGTGCCACTTGTGAGACTTCCTCAGCCTATCGGTCGAGGATGTCTGAGACCTCGACCGTCGAGGGGATAAACGGGGTCTCTCGGAAGGGGCCGGGGAGAACTGAAGCTCCTCCAGGGCAGGGACAGAGACCACTGGTGGAGCAACAGCAAGCTGGGTCTCCTCCTTAGTGGCCAGTACAACCGGAGTCCTAAATAGAGAATTGGCGGCCTCATCAGTCAACAACGGGTCGACGGGGTCGATTACTATTTCGACCTGGTCGTCGTCCTGTGTCTGAGCCAGCTGGCCTGACAGGGGTACCATGATGCCAGAAGCCAGAAGCCGAGGTCGCAATTTCGACAGAAGTCGAGATGTGAGACTACTGGGATTGAGATCTCTCTCTGTCCCAAGAGCGTCGTCGATGCGAAGAATCTTCTCTCGATCCTTTGTCCTTCCTGTGGGACCGGGAGGCATGCGAGCTGGATGGGCCCTCTCCTTTTGTCGGGAGAAACTGGCACAACTCCTTGAAGGATAAAGAGAAGGAAGCGCCCAGTTTGAGTGGAACAAATACCGAGACTGAAGAGGATTGCTCGGCGGCACAAGCCGCCTCCTCCTCCAAGGCCTTCATTTGTTCCAGCTGGTTGGTGGATCCTGCGAATGCAGAGAACACATGACGGGCATCTTTGGATTTGACCGGCAGGTGCGGTTTTTCCAGGTTGCCGAGTTGCAAATGTGCAAGGCCATCATCCAGAACTGCAGGATTAAAGGCGCGACAAAAATCGCAGGCCTGGTTATAATGAGCATGGCCCAGGCAGTAGACACACGTGGTATGTGGGCTGCTGCAGGACATCTTCTGCCTGCAGGGACAGCAGCGGAACCCGTGCGAGGATTTGTCCTCCATCATTTCGCTATCGCGAATTTACATGGAGAAACTCTAACGAGTTTGATTTTTGGTAATTTATCCGAAGGATTAAGCGCCCGGGCCTATTTAACGTGGGAGCAGTAAGGCAGGAACCTGAATCTTCCAAGCGGAAAGGAAGATCTGACGTCAAGGGGCAGAGCCAAGGCATGTACCACCCGGGTGGGTGGGAAGAGCCAGCTTTTAGACCATCAGCAAGATTTAAAAAGAAAGGGACATGTCAACCAGTGTGGATAGAACAACATATCCACACTCCTAGAAATAATAATAATAATAATAATAATATTTAAAAAAATATGCAAGATATCATTTAAGGTACCAACTCACCACTATGTTAAGGTTGGGAATACTTGTAGGTGTAACCCCCCTGCAAATGGGGGTTCCCAAAAGACTTCCAGGAGCTTGCTTGAATGCTCCAAGCCTGAATGGTGTTTGGCATTTAAGCCATTTATCAGTGAGTGTTTTTAGAACCTCTGGTACTGTCTCTTTAAGAGCTGTCTGCTTGCAGACATAATTAGTTTGTATGGGGGACTGTGTGTTTCTTTGATTGAGTACCACTCAAACTGCTGCCAATTCACTTCATTTTTGCAGTCACTAGAGTGCAAAGGGAACCTATCTGAAAGATGTAACTGTTTGCCAGAAATTATTTAGAGTAATAATGAAATTACAGTTTGTCTAACCTGCTTTCTTTTGCAGTCAGAACAGTGTCTGCCTAGTTCCCATTCTGGTTTTGAACTGCTGAACTGGACCAATCAGTGTGGGTAAGCTAGCTCTAAAATGGTGCCTTGGACGAATCAGAACTTGGACTCATAATCTGAGCCAGCCACAAGAGGATTGTATGGGCAGTGACTCTGGGAGATGTAGTTTAGACTTCAGTGCCTTTTTGGACCAACAGCAGCAGTCTATTGTGGTGACAGCCAATCAGTCAAGAACTGGGAGGAACTCAAAGGAAGTGCCAGTTTTGTCGGTTGGAGTTTCAGTTGAGCTTTGGCAGTGAAGAAGGAAGGAGCCCTGTGCTTTTTCAGTGTGCAGTTTTAGTCAAAAAAGCGTGTGTAAGGCCCAGAGTTCGGTCTGCAGCTTGTGTAACAGCTTGTTAGGACTGAATCCGTCCTGTGAAAAGAATCAAAGGATCTTTGAAGAGTAGAAACCAGGCTCACCCTGTAGAAGACTGGAGGAATTGCTGAAAATTGCACTCGGTCTGTCAGGAACTGAATCTGCTGTGTGTTCTCCGGTATTGTGCAGTAATTGCGATCAGGATACAGATGCAGCCTGCCTGGTATAGTGCTTTCTTTTATATGGATGTGTGAAGAGGTTTGTGTACCTCAAGTGAGCCCTGCTGACATTGAAGGACCCTATCTTATTTGGAGGTCGTGAGTACTAATTCAGGTTCGCTCCCTGTTGAATTGCCACATTAAATCCAAATGGAATTACTGTACTGCTGACTGTTTAATTCTCCCTTTTCTCTGTGTGAAAGGGCCCCTACCAACTGCCACGGTTTGGACTAGCCACTAGGGCTTGGGTACCCAGGGACAGTAACTGATAGGGATAGGCCTGTGCACAGAGCCATAGGTAGATTATTAGAGTGATAAGCTAATTAACCTGATTTCCCCCTGTCCTTGTTATATCCCCCTAAATAAATCAGAGCTGCTTGTTTCAGCAAAGTTATACTGCCTGAGGTATTTGTCTATGTTAAAGTACTGTACTGTACTGTGATTGTTGCACTGTATCTCATTTCACAGGAGGTCCCAGTGCCGGAACCAGACCTGGGGGTAAGTGTATACTGTGAAGGTAATTCTGATATATTGTGTGGGCCACTAGTGGGAAGAAAGGGGGGTTGCAGTGTCCCAGAGGGCTGTGACCAAGTTAGTTTAACTATTGCAAACCTGACCTCTGGGTGGAGGCACCCACCATTGGATCCAGGCCCTCAACCTGTTAGTGGCAAATCAGGCAGGGGTAGTAGCCCCTGGGATAGCGCCATCTAGGGGTTACATCTTGGAGGCTCACCGCTGGGATTGTGTGTCCTCTAGTGGCCATATTCTGAACCACTGTTAAAAAAAAATGGGTACCTGACAGAAGTGGCTGTGCACCGGCTGGTGGTGGTGTACTGGGGGAGATCGACCCCAAAATGCTATGCTTATCCTGGACATCCCCTGGGTATCAATACGGACACTGTGCAGGAGTACTTTCCAAGGTGGAAGGTTTACAAAACCCTGTGGTGGTGGGTCGGCATGCTAATCTGCTCACCCACACTTTCCTGGCCCTAGTAGAGTTTAAGGATCCCATAGATAGCTCCAAAGTGCCACAGACCATTACCCCAGAGGGAGCCCTCACTGCTTGGAGAGTGATAACTAAGGACAGTAAAGACCCGGGGGGGAATCAGCCCCCACCACTATCTGAAACTTTTGAGGAGAAATTTGCTGAATGGTTGCTGGGAGAGGGGAAAACTGTGGAGGACTTGAAGAAACTATTCTTGCCACCTGGGGGTGTTCCTCCCCCAACACCCTCTCCTGCTCCAGTGCCCGTAATGGTGGCTGAACCAATGCAGACTCCTATTTCTGCACCTGCCATTAGTCACGACTCTTACCGAAGGTTGAGGATCTTCTCTGGCACCCTCCCAACCCCCCAAGGGGAGGATGACTGGGAGACCTGGATAGACTATGTTGCCCCCCAAGTGCTAGAATGGCAATGCTCGGAAGGCGAAAAGCGAAAGAGGGTTAGTGAGAGCCTCCGAGGTCCTGCCCTGGCTACCATCCGTGCTAAACGGGCCAGTAACCCTGAAGCGACTGCACAGGTCTATCTTGAGGCCTTGGAGAATGTGTATGGGAGCCCAGATTCTGATGAGGACCTATGGTGGAGAGTAAGAAATGCACAACAGTACCAAGGGGTTGTTGTCTGTGTATGTCTCTCGGCTGGAAAAATTATTTAAGAATGCCTCAGAAAGGGTAGTTTGCCAGCGATTGAACTGGACTAGAACCAGACTGGACAGAATCCTAAGTCTGCCCCCTTCTCAGAACTGCTGTTGCTTCAGTCGCCTGGCAAATCGACTGGAATCCCCACCCTCCTATGATGAGTTAATGAGAGAAATTGAGGAGTTGAGAAAAGCGACCTCGGGAGGTACCTGCACCAACAGCTGTGGCTACGACCGAGTGACTGAGGGTGACCCATCAAGTGAAGTTCAGGGGCAGAGGTTGACAGTCAATGAGTGCTCTGACAAGGAAAAAGATATGCCACAATGGGGCGAACTGTTGAGAGAGATCCGGGAATTCAAAAACAGTCCCTTTATGAAGGCCATGCCTGCAATCGGGCCCTGACCTATATCCGACTGCATCTGCTATGGGGTTGGGGGTACCCACCCATGTATCTCCTGCTGATAACAGCTCCAAGCTCAATTCCTTGACCATGGAAGTGGAGAAACTGACGAGATGTCTCCAAATGCTTATCACGCCGCAGACAGAGATGGCACCCAGGTTTCCAGTTAGTAATACCCCGTCCTGGCTCCCAGTGTGGCGCCTCGCCAGCTCAAACTCCAGAAAGTATGTTTTGCTATAATTGTGGGAAAGATGGGCACATGAAAGAAATGCCAGTCCAAAAGACACTGACAAAGTTGCATATAGGCTACAAGGAGAGCTTGGAGAAGAAATCAGTGGTTAAGAGGTGCCGACATGATCCCAGTGAGGGCACCAAAATGCTAATTCACGTCCTTTTGTGAAGGTCAGTTGCCCAGGCCCCACCGCCTCTCCAGACTGGTCCAGAATAGTGGGTCCCTCCATGGAGACCACTGTAAAGGTGAATGGAGCGTCTACAAGAGCTGTATTAGACAGTGGCTCCCAAGTGACAATTATGTTCCAGGATTGGTATCAGAAGCATTTGTCAGACGTACCCTTACAACCATTAGAAGGACTGCATGTATGGGGATTAAGTGAGAAGGCCTACCCCTATTCCAGGTATATCCGAATTTGGCTGTCTTTCCCCACCTCCGTGGCTGGAGTGGCCGAACAAGTAGAGACCCTAGCCTTAGTGTGTCCCCCCACTGGACTGTATGATGGTGTCCCTTTGTTGATTGGAATAAATGCTCATATGTTCGGAAGGCTGGCACAGTTGTGTTATGAAAAACAGGGGTCAAAGACTAGTAGAGCTTTAAGAGTTCGGCTTTAATTAAGAAGGCCTATGAGGCACAGAGATGCTGAAAAACAGAACCAGAGGAACGGTGAATTGTATGGAAGAAGGATCCTGAGACTCTGATCCTGGCAAATGCCCAGTGTACCTTACAGGAGAGGTCCGTATCAGAAAGGATGTTAAGAATAAAATATTAATGTTGGATGCACCAGGCGATGGAAAATTGCCAGAGGGACTGCTGGTCAAGCCTAGTATTTTGCCCGCTAGAGCCCATGCTTATGCCAGAAGGGTAATGGTCCAAGTTCATAATGTGTCTGAAAGAGACATTCGAGTAAACAGAGGTTGCGTCCTGGCTAATGTGCATTGTGCAGACACTGCAGTGCTACCCAGCAGCAAGAGTTCAAGGAAGAATGACAGAGTAAGCCTGACTTGTTTGATTTGCGACTCCCGCTGCCAGCTGAATGGAAAGTGAGGATCAGTGAAGCTTGCCCAGGAGACCAGGTGTTTTCTTTAAAGGAATGGGATGTAGGATGCGTGCAAGGAGCTGAGCACAATATCTGGCTGCATGACAAAGACCATTTAAGTGAGAGGTCTCGACGCCTGGCACCTGCTGACATAGATGATGCCAGACGGCAGCTGCAAGAGATGTTAGCTGCTGGTGTAATACAAGAATCCAGAAGCCCTTATGCTTCCCCATTGTGGTAGTGAGGAAAAGAATGGAACAGTAAGGATGTGTGTGGATTATCGCACCTTAAACCGGCGGACTATCCCTGATCAGTACACAATGCCCCGCATTCAGGATGCTTTGGACTGCCTAAACGGGAGCAAGTGGTTCTCTGTGCTGGATCTCGCAGTGGGTACTACCAGATCCCGATGGCCCCAGAGGACCGTGAGAAGACGGCCTTTATCTGTCCGCTTGGCTTCTATGAATTCATGAGGGATGCCTCAAGGATTTCAGGTGCCCCAGCCACTTTTCAACGATTGATGGAGCGTGCAGTGGGGGACATGAACTTACTAGAGTGCCTGGTATACCTAGATGATGTTATTGTGTTTGGCAGCTCACTGGAGGAACATGAGAGCAGATTATTTAAGGTATTGGACCGACTGAAGGACTTTGGCCTTAAACTGTCCATTGATAAGTGTCAATTCTTTCAAACATCAGTAAAGTATGTGGGACACATAGTATCCACCGAGGGAATAGAGACCGACCCAAGTAAAGTTGAGGCCTTGACCACCTGGCCACAGCCAAAATCTAAAAGAACTGCAAAGATTCCTGGGATTCTGTGGTTATTATACGCTTCATCAAGGACTATTCAAAGTGATCCGCCTTTACTTAACCTTACTCAAGGGTATCCCCCAACCCACAAAAATACCAAAAGTCAGCGTCCCTCAAGACTGAAGAGTGTATTTTCATCCGAGTGAAGTATTTGGGGCCCAGTGGACTCCTGATTGTGAGACTGCTTTTCATGAGATCATATATCAACTTACCCATGCTCCAGTGCTGGCCTATGCCATCCAAGAAAACCTTACGTCCTGCACACTGATGCTAGCTTGCAAGGGTTGGGGGCTGTGTTGTACCAAGAGCGAGAATGGCCTGAGACCAGTGGCCTTTGCCAGTAGAAGCCTGACCCCATCCGAAAGAACTATCCTGTACATAAGTTAGAGTTCCTAGCTTTGAAGTGGGCTATTGTTGACCAATTCCATGAGTACTTGTATGGGGCTAAAATACTAGTAAAACTGACAATAATCCTTTGACCCATGTGCAGACCTCAGCTAAGTTGGATGCCACTGGCCATAGGTGGCTTTCTGCATTATCTACATATGACTATGCTCTCGAATACCGAGCAGGTCTGAACCACATAGATGCTGATGCTCTCCCGGAGGCCTGTTCCCAGAATGACTGGGTCCGATTAGCAGAACCTGACATTCGGGCACTCTGCCGAGAGTTTGACAGGGAGGAACAAATGTCCACCGGACGCAGTGGACTGCATGGTGGATTGCTTGGGAGCCTCTGAGAAGTGCATACCTGCTGCTTATTGCCACTTTTCTGCAATAGACATTGGTGCACTGCCTCAGCTGGACAATGACAGTATTCGTGGCTCAATCCCGCGATCCCATGATCAAAGCAGCTTTAGAAGCCCTCTATGCAGGAAAAGATGTGTCCAAATTACGCTCCACTGATTTGAGAACTGCACTGTTACACAAAGAAGGTCCTAAGTTGAAACTGATCAATAAACTGTTATACAGAGAAACAGTAGACAGAGGGGGACAAGTAGACAAACAACAACTAGTGCTGCCCTGCCTTTGAGACTCAGTACTGAGGTCCTGCACAACCACATGGGGCACCTTGGTATAGACAGAACACTTGACTTGGTGAGATCCAGATTCTATTGGCCTAAGATGGGGGCTGATGGGAGCAACACATTCGAGCTTGTAGTCGCTGTTACAGAGGAAAGCTTTGCCCCAGAGGGCTGCCCCTTGTTAACATCACCACCAGTGCACCCATGGAGCTGGTCTGTATTGATTTTCTGAGTTTGGAGTCAGATCAAAGAAATATCAGTAATGTGCTGGTGGTCACTGACCATTTCACGAGATATGCCCAAGCTTTCCCCACCAAAGACCAGAAAGCATCCACTGTGGCCAAAGTACTTGTAGAAAACTTTTTGTTCACTATGGGGCTCCACAAAGAATCCATTCTGATCAGGGAGAGACTTTGAAATGCGTCTGATCAAAGAGATGCTTTCTCTGTGGGGAGTCACAGTCCAGAACACTCCTTACCACCCCCAGAGGGACCCACAGCCTGAGACGTTTCAACCGCACTTTGCTAGATATGCTAGGCACCCTGCACCCAAAGGACAAGCCTAGATGGAGCCAACAAATTAGCACCCTGGTACATGCTTATAACTGCACCAAAAGTGATGCCACTGGATTCTCCCCTACCGCCTGATGTTTGGAAGAAAGCTCGACTACCAGTAGATGTGTGTTTTGGGGTCTCTCTGACGGGGTTCAAGCTGACAACTATTTACAGTATGTGCAAAGTTAAAGGCCCAGCTAACTCATGCGTACCAACTGGCTCAAACCATGGCTGCCAAAAGAAATCTGGCCAACAAAGAAAGGTATGATAAAAGGTGAAAGCACAGGAACTCCAGGAGGAGATCGGGTATTGCTAAGAAATCTGGGACTGCATGGCAAGCACAAGATTGCTGACAGATGGCACCATCTCCTCACATTGTAGTGGGCAAACTAGATGATCTGCCAGTGTACAAAGTAAGGCCTGAGAATAATTCAAAAGATGTAAAACAATGCATAGAAATCATTTACTGCCCATTGGACAAATCTTAATTGAGTCTGAGCCCTAGAAGATGCCCCTCTGGACCAGTGACTAGAGCTGCTGCTAAGAAAAGATCAAGAAAGTCTGCACCTACAGAAGCAAAGTTAAAGTGTTCCCCCACAAGTCCCAGTTGAGCATGACTGTCAGTCCATATCGGAAGAAAGTGAGAGTGACTTTGAATACTATCCTTCTTACGAACTGAGTCAATTGTTTGGGCAATCCCTAGTCAATACTGGAGATGAAGCTGGGCCTTCTGGACTGTCTAAGCCCCAGCTTCATCCCTGGAGCCAATGCTCCCAGAAAGTGAAGTGCAAAGCATCAGATCAGATGAAATGGAATCATTGTGCATGGTTGAACTGTTTGAGCTTTCAGGGGAGGAAAATGATAGATTGGGGCAGACTGGTGATACACCCGAACAAGAAGAGTATTTTGAGTGCCCTGACAGTCCACTGCCAGTGTCCAAAGCTCTCATGCAGAGCCAAATGTTGTGGACTCAGAAACTGTAACTCCTGGAGCTGAAAGTGCCCCAAGTTCTAGCCTCTCTACCCCATGGAGACTCCCTGACAAGTGAGGACAATGCTGAAAATGAGGCTCAGAGTGCAGAGACTATAACAGTTCCCCCTAGAAAGACTGGTCGAGCTGTAAAGCCTGTGGTGCACCTCAGTTATGATTCACTTGGGAGGCCTGTGGACTTGCCTCTCAATGTTGTCCATAAAGGAGTGTATGTGTCCCCGAGCTCATTGCCCAAACTGAGCGTCAGTGCTAACTCCAAGTTACTTGTGTTGCCCTCTAAGTATGGTGCCCTTGTCCCGTCCAGCCCCAAGGTAACTGATAGGGAAGGTCCTCTCTTCAGGTTTCATGTACAAGAGGTAATAACTTGAGTTATGGTACAATGTGTATGTAATACTGTGTAAAGGTGACGTACTGCAATGTTTCAGAAATGTGTTCTTGGTAAAATGATATATTGACTGATGATTACATGTATGAGCCTAATGCAAATGTATATGGTTGCAGTTGAAACTTATGGGTACTTGCTTGCGTGGACGTCAAGCTTTCCCAGGCCAGGAAGGTGTAACCCCTGCAAATGGGGGTTCCAAAAGACTTCCAGGAGCTTGCTTGAATGCTCCAAGCCTGAATGGTGTTTGGCATTTAAGCCATTTATCAGTGAGTGTTTTAGAACCTCTGGTACTGTCTCTTTAAGAGCTGTCTGCTTGCAGACATAATTAGTTGTATGGGGACTGTGTGTTTCTTTGATTGAATACCACTCAAGCTGCTGTCCAATTCACTTCATTTTGCAGTCACTAGGAGTGCAAAGGGAACCTATCTGAAAGATGTAACTGTTTGCCAGAAATTATTTAGAGTAATAATGAAATTACAGTTTGTCTAACCTGCTTTCTTTTGCAGTCAGAACAGTGTCTGCCTAGTTCCCCATTCTGGTTTTGAACTGCTGAACTGGACCAATCAGTGTGGGGTAAGCTAGCTCTAAAATGGTGCCTTGGACGAATCAGAACTTGGACTCATAATCTGAGCCAGCCACAAGAGGATTGTATGGGCAGTGACTCTGGGAGATGTAGTTTAGACTTCAGTGCCTTTTTGGACCAACAGCAGCAGTCTATTGTGAGTGACAGCCAATCCAGTCAAGAACTGGGAGGAACTCAAAGGAAGTGCCCGGTTTTGTCGGTTGGAGTTTCAGTTGAGCTTTGGCAGTGAAGAAGGAAGGAGCCCTGTGCTTTTTCAGTGTGCAGTTTTAGTCAAAACGTGTGTAAGGCCCAGAGTTCCGGTCTGCAGCTTGTGTAACAGCTTGTTAGGACTGAATCCGTCCTGTGAAAAGAATCAAAGGATCTCTGAAGAGTAGAAACCAGGCTCACCCTGTAGAAGACTGGAGGAATTGCTGAAAATTGCACTCGGTCTGTCAGGAACTGAATCTGCTGTGTGTTCTCCCGGGTATTGTGCAGTAATTCGCGATCGGGATACAGATGCAGCCTGCCTGGTATAGTGCTTTCTTTTATATGGATGTGTGAAGGTTTTGTGTACCTCAAGTGAGCCCTGCTGACATTGAAGGACCCTATCTTATTTGGAGGTCGTGAGTACTAATTCAGGGTCGCTCCCTGTTGAATTGCCACATTAAATCCAAATGGAATTACTGTACTGCTGACTGTTTAATTCTCCTTTTCTCTGTGTGAAAGGGCCCCTACCAGCTGCCACGGTTTGGACTAGCCACTAGGGCTTGGGTACCCAGGGACAGTAACTGATAGGGATAGGCCTGTGCACAGAGCCATAATAATTATTAGAGTGATAAGCTAATTAACCTGATTTCCCCTGTCCTTGTTATATCCCCTAAATAAATCAGAGCTGCTTGTTTCAGCAAAGTTATACTGCCTGAGGTATTTGTCTATGTTAAAGTACTGTACTGTGATTGTTGCACTGTATCTCATTTCACAGGAGGTCCAGTGCGGAACCAGACCTGGGGTAAGTGTATACTGTGAAGGTAATTCTGATATATTGTGTGGGCCACTAGTGGGAAGAAAGGGGTTGAAAGTGTCCCAGAGGGCTGTGACCAAGTTAGTTTAACTATTGCAAACCCTGACCTCTGGGTGGAGGCACCCGCCATTGGATCCAGGCCCCTCAACCTGTTAGTGGCAAATCAGGCAGGGGTAGTAGCCCCTGGGATAGCACCATCTAGGGGTTACATAGATGCTGTGCATCATCATATGATTTACTGCTAATACACTGGCTTTGTACTGCATACTCTTTTCAACAATAAAAAGTAAAAAAAAGTAAATGGTATAACTTATAAACTGATGTTGCATAAATCGAATACACAAGGGCCTTACTCAAAATATACAACTTATCTCCATTTGTGAGGGAGCAGGACTGTCATAACTCACTTGTGCCTCTGCCACTCATGAGTTATGGTCCTGCTCCCTCACTCATGAAGATAAATTGCATATTTTGAGTAAGACCATTATGTAGCCCCTATTTTACACATCACCAACAGGATTTATATGAGCTAATGGTCATGTCTCAGTGTTGTTTGGACTTGGGGAGGGGGACACGCCAAAGTTGTACCCTCTTTTGTTCGCACTGTATATTGAGCCACTGGCTCAAAGTATCTGATTAAATCCAAAGATTCACGGGATACCATTGGGAGGGGTGGAGCATAAGTTAGAAGAAGAATCAGCATTTATATAGCGCTTTTCATACACAGTGTATCCCAAAGCGCTTCACAAGCAATGCTAGACTGGTAGTGAAGTGACTGAATGGGTGGTGGCAGCCATATTGCACATCATCACCCACATACAGCCTGGATAATCGCAAGTTAGCGTTATATGTGGACGATGTTCTGCTTTTCCACGGACACCCCGACCAATCACTGTCGGAGGTGTTTAAACAAATCCAAATATCCACAAACCTATCAGGATATTCACTTAATACCACCAAAACAGAAGTACTGGTATTTGCATATCATGTCCCCAAAAATCTCCCTGAGAAATACCCCATGAGGTGGGATCTGCCTACAATGAAATATTTTGAGGTGTACCTAGGTCTCAATACCTCCACTTTATTTAAAGATAATTATCACCATTACTTCTTTCACTTAAATTGGACTATAAGCGATGGTCCTTACTCCCACTCCCACTACATGCAATAGTGCAAACCGTTAAGATGAATGTACTACCGTGTTTCTTATACCTCTACCAATGTGTCCACTGTGTCAACTCTAAACAGGAATTTGAAACTTGGCAAAAACAGCTCTTGGCTTTTATTTGGGAGAGAAGATGACCAAAGGTTAGTCGGCAGACCCTTTATGTGTCCAAAAACCAGGGAGGGTTAGCTCTCCCTCTCTTGCTAGGATATTGGACTGCCGCACAAATGAAAATTACTTTATTGGGGGATAATCAGAAGTTTGTGCCTCATTGGAAGAGAACTGAAATATCCGAGCCCAATGACCTACCCCTCCCTGCTTTACTGTTTAATACTAAGCATCTGAACGCCTTTCCTAAGCCCACTCTTACAGGCATTCATGCGGCCCTAGTAGGCTGGAGGTGGGGCATATACAGAGGGACCACGGCAAAGTTTTCATGGAAGTACAGATAATGGATCTGGGATGATTCATTCACTCCTGTAACATTAGATTCATCGTTCCGCCATCAGGCGTCACGAGGACTGTGCTCTCCCTGGCAGCAATTACATGCCAATATAGTTATATCATTTGAAAATGCAGCCCAGAGATATAATTTAGGCCCAGGAGATCGACTGTGATACTACCAGCTTAGGGACTATATTAATACACAGATACATAAGGTTATCGTTAATACTGAGGGGTGTCCTCCTCCTCCGCACATTGAGTTAGTCTGGAGCACACCAACTGGTAAACGGGCAATAACGCTACTTTATGTAAATTATATCAGAGATCAGGGTGCATCTACAGAGAAGATCAAAATGAGATGGGAGGAGGAATTAGATACAAGATTAAATCAATGCAACTCGCTTTATTTTTAAAAAGGCGCTATTCCAAGAGCATAGCGCCTGTACATTAAAATCAATAAATACATAATGAGCCATAAAATCCACATACAAAGACTTAAACAATCAGTACAATCAGGAAAGGCAAGCACAAACAGGTACATTTTTAAAGCAGTTTTAAAGCCCTCCACAGTCTGGCATTCTCGTATCCAGAGAGGTAGAGAATTCCACAGAGTAGGGGCTGCAAATTCAAACGCACAAGCCCCAGATGACTTAAGCCGAACCCTGGGAACCTCTAGCAATCACTCATCGGTGGAGCGAAGCATTCAGAGAGGGCAGTAGGGATGAAGAAGCAATTGCAGGTAGCTTGGACCTTGTCAGTGTAGGGCTTTATAGGTCAGACCTTAAGGATTAGATCAGGGTCTGGGCTGCAACATGGCACACTACTTCCTGGCCAAACTGACAAGAATTCGCTTGGAAATTGCATGTCAGGTACTTTTTAGTTCCAAAAACACAGCCAGAATGGGATCCCATGATAACACTGGGATGCTGGAGGCAGTGTGGAGAAACAAACGTTAACCATGCCCATATTTTTTGGCAATGCCCCACCTTGAAAGCTTATTGGTAACAAATAAGGGACCATCTCACACAGATTTTGACTATCTCCCACTTCAGGCCCGGAACACAAAGAGTTAGGCATCCCACCAGCATCACTGATGGAAAAGGAAGTTAAATACCTATAGGGTGTCCTGATTATAGCAGCACTTAAGGCCATAACAAGGCGGTGGCTGCACCCAAACCCACCCATGATAGAAGACTGAGTAACTATAGTCCAGAGAATACAAGAAATGAAGAGGATCACATTTGCTATCCAACACAGATCTCAAGCTTACACAAGTATATATATATATATATAAAAAAAAAAAAGACAAGGACTGCCTGAGCATCAGTGCTGCTTTGGTTAGGAGGTGTAACTGGAGGTCGACGGTGGACACTGGGTCCGTCATCGATGGCAACATGCGGACTTTAATTGGCTCAACAGTCACGTGCAAGCCCTGACCTTAGTGGCAAGTCGGCCGGTTGGGGGGTGCGATCACTGCCGATTCTGACGACGTTGAAGCAGAGGTCGTACCTGTAGCATGCAGGGGCAATCTGGAGTGCACTGGGGAAGTCTTCTCCTTGTCCCAGTGCTTGTGTTTATGACCCCCTGAAGCTTTCTCCTGGGATGTCAACGACTGTGATTCAGTTGTCGGAACTGCCAATGCAGATTTTCCTTGGAACCGCTTCTCCATTCTGGCTACGGTCTTTTGGAGTAAAACTTTCTCCAAAGCCCCCTTTCTGTGTCGCCTGGTTGTGGAGTTAAACACCCAGCAGATTTTGCAGGCTACAACGTTGTGGTCTAGGACTAGGCAGCAGACACAAACTTCATGGGAATCTCTGGTGTAAGTATTTTCTCCGCACTCACAGTACTGGAAAAGTTTTACTGGTTCCTTCAACAACATGCAGGTAATCAAAAATCACAATAAAAGTGATTAATTAGGTATATAAAGAAATAAAACAGTGGCTATAAGCAGCATAGTTTTCAATGGCAGTCCCACAAATTTGATCGACAGCGGGAAAGGAACGGAGGAGAGGAGGGGACACCCATGTTGCGCTGAGGTACAGGATTAGGTAGGGGTTTTTAGTGACACAGAGTAGGAGTAAGCTTTATCATTTTTAGGGTTCCTTGTGTGATCTCAGAGGACTCCGTTGTTTGAATTTTCTGCTGCTTGTAGTGTTCTACTGAAGACGCTCATCTAGGAACCGGATAAAAGAGCTGGCGCAGAAGGAACACTGACTGGGGACAAACGCCAAGGGAACAAATGCCAGAGGAAGTTCCTTGGACTAGAATAGCACGTTGCAGCGTCTTGGTGTACCAGAGCGGGTTGTGGAGCTGTGAAGCAGCAAACTTGGGATTCAAGGGCAATGGGAAGCTTGGCAAGGCTCGTCTCTCCATGGGGCTGGGCCAGCTCCGGAAAGATTATGGAGACTGTGATGGCCGTGGGAGTTTCAGAGCTTCAGTCTCCAGTTTGCAGCAGACCCGAGGGGGACAGACTTTGCGGGAAGTACTGTTAATTATAGTTCTACAGCTGGTTTGATAAAATTTATCTAAGGAAAGTGGTGAGAGCACTTCCCTCTTTCTGCATCATTTAACTCCATGCTCTATACTTTATTCTAGCAGTTGGGTGAGTGCTGCTGTGATGGGCTTCTGTGAACCTGAAAAATGGTTGAAACTGAACATTTATCAGTGACTGTTTCTGGACTTGTCCTTCAAACATTGCAAATAAGGATTCTCCTTTTGTCTTACTTATTATGTTTTAGATTTAATTTTGGGTTGGTGGGATTGGATATTGGGTGGGGTAGGCTGGGACTGAGGGTAGTGCTGGTTGTTGTATGAATGTTTAGAAGGAGAGGTTTATATGTAGAGTATGAATTATGTATGTATGAATAGGGGTATGAACAGGTGAGTTTTAGTGTATTTAAGGGAAGGAGAGATTTTAAGTAGAGTATTTTAATTATTAAGAATAGCTGTATGGTTAATTTAGTTGATGAGAATAGCTGCAGGATGTGTTTAGGCTCCTGACTCCCTTGTATCAGGTACACTGCATCTCTGCTGCATGACCTTTGCCCCTTTGTAGATCCCCCTCTATTGGTTGCGGTGGTAAGACGCTGTCAGGAGGTAGGTTTTGGTAGGGGGCGAGTGGGCTGGTGGCAAAGTGCTGTGGGTGTGACAGGGTAAGTAGCATTAGGGTGATCAGTAGCAGGAGGTGCCTGGGGCTAAATGAGGCCTACAGAGAGGCCAGACGTGCTTAGTGCCCATCCACAGGGTTCCCACCAGACCAAGTGGGCAGGCAGCCGGTGGGCCTGCAGCCTCCACCAGTCCCCTTTGGACAGTGCTATGCAATGCTAGACTGATGGGGAACAAGACAGCAATTATGGCAGACTTGATTGCCTCAGTCAATCTGGCTTGCATCACGGAAACCTGGCTAGGGGACGACGCAGGTCCAATTTTGGAGGCACCGATACTGGCCCGGTACTCTGCAGTGCACTGCCCGAGAAGGGAACAGCTGGGGTGGGGTGGGGGGCCAACTGTTGCAGATCCAGCTTGAACTTCTCCGTGCACCTGGTGGGTTCTACCTCGTCATTTGAATGTGTGGCTATGCGTGGGGGTCCAGGTGCAGGACTCTCCTTGTTTATCGCCCCCCCCCCCACGGGCATGAGGGAGGGAGATTTCCTGTAGGAGGTTGCCGACAGGGTGCTGGATTCGCCCAGATGGTTGATTCTGGGCGACTTCAACACCTGGGTCAACAACGAATCTTCGCACTTTGGACAAGACCCCCTACAGTTAATGACATCACTGGGCCTAGCACAAGCAGTTGTTTCTGTGACTTACCACCACGGTCACCTTTTGGATTTGGTATTCTCACTGGGGAGTTACAAAAACATGCAAAAGGATGTGCACCAGGAATATGGTGCTCTCAAGTAAAAATCATCAATTACATACAAACAACTTGGGCACTCATCACCAGAAATTGCTGCCTTTGAGAAAGGGTCATTTATGGACCAGAATCGTGTTAGGCAATGTTTTAAATAAAAATCTTTTTTATATATACCGTGTCAGCAATTTCTGGTGGTGAGTGCCAAGTTGTTTGCATGTAGTATTCTCACTGGGGCTTGAGGACTGATCGGGTAGCTTGGTCCGATCACTGCATGATGGGGTTCTCGTTTGGGCCCCCCCACCCCCCGATAGTCCCTCCCCTGTTGAGATAGTCCGCTACTACTCATTGAGGGGACTGTCCCCAGAGGGACTTTTGGCAGTGGTGGATTTTTCTGGTGAGTGCTGCATGCGCAGGTGGCATTAGTGAGGCGGTAGCAGCCTATAATAGGGCTGTCTTCGAGGCGCTCAATGCCTTTGCGCCGGTCCGTATATGACCCTGGTCTTCTCACTTGAGACCCCTGTGGTTTGATGGGGCTCTGAAGGAGATGAGGACCAAGGGTCAGAAGTTGCAGTGTTGTTGGCAGAGGACCAGGTCCAAGGAGAATAGACTGGCTTTGAAAGCTCACTACAGTGACTATCAAAGAGCAATCGACTATAAGAAGGCAGAGTTTCTGTCCTGGGAGATTGCTGCAGGGAAGAACTTGACCAGTTCAGCTCTTTCGGACTGTGGACAGGTTACTTCATCCTACCTGTCTACAACCGAAAGGAGCATTTTGAGTCGCTTTATGCGAAGAGTTTGCTCAGTTCTTCTTTGACAGGGTGTCCTCTGTTTGGTCCAGGATTTCCCCAGTGAGACTGGATCAGTCTCGCAGTGGTAGGCCTTGCGGAAACAGAGTTCCTCCTATTGTTTGGGTGGAGTTTCGACCAGTAGGGGGTGGCTGAGGTCGCTGGACCCGGGCCTGACTTGTCTCCTAGTGGGATGCGCCGAGTCCGTTCGTCCAGTGTACACCAAGACTGTCTGGTGCTCACTTTCGGAGGGGTTTATTCCCAACGCCTTGAAAGAGGCACTGGTAAAGCTCCTTCTAAGAAACCATCTCACAACCCTGACATCTTGGCGAATTATTGACCGATCTCCAACCTACCATTTCTGGCAAAGGTTGTCGAGAAAGTGGTGACTCTGCAACTCGAGGAACAACTCACAGCCTTTGACATCTACGAGTTATTACAATCTGGTTTTAGGGCTAGACGTAGCACCGAAACAGCATTGGTCAGAGTGCAAAATGACCTCCTCAGGGCGAGAGATTGAGGAGACCAATCAATTCTCCTTCTCCTAGATTGCTCTTTAGCATCTGACACCGTGGACCACACTGTGTTTGTGGATCGCCTTAGAGAGTACTGTGGACTTGCCGGTACTGTCATCAATTGGTTTGAGTCCTATCTTTCAGGCAGGATGCAATGGGTAGTGATGGGGACTTTCTCCTCCTGTCCGAAGCTCCTGCCATGTGGTGTTCCTCAGGGCTTGATCCTGTCACCAATGTTGTTTACGGTGTACATGCTGCTCCTAGGAGAGCTCATTAGATGCTAAAGTCTGGGTTTTCACTGTTATGCAGACGATACCCAGCTGTATATGTCTTTTGCCCCCTGGACAAATAATGCCATAGAAGTGCTAAGTAATTGTTTGTCTGAGATCCAAGATTGAATTGTCCTCTAACTGGCTGAGACTGAACCCAGACAAGACAGTGTGGAGGGGCTGTGGGATAACTGATGGACCAGACACAGAACTTCAGGTTCAACACACAGTCTGTGTGAAGTTTATTTAAAACACAGGGCATATACTTAAAGGAAAACTACACCCTCATATCTTCTAAATGTAATTTACTTCCATGTCAGCAGACAACTCTTTATATGTAGCTGTTGAAGATGTATGCGACTGCTTCATTTAGTTTTCACACTTCATACTAGGCCCTGTCACTCTCCAGGGAGGGTCCATTTTGTAGCTGTTGAAATCTCATTGTTCCTGAGAGCTGCATTAGCATATGTGATGCGTAATCAACTTTTAAACTCCCAAGTATGCCTGTCTGCTTTAGTAGCTTTAAAAGAACCAAGCTGCAAGAAGGTGTGAAATACCACATTTACCTTCAGTGAGTTTTACAAGCTCTCTGAGTTGTAATGCAGGTTTTTCCTCCTTTAAACTCCATTCGGTTTATAAGTTTCCAGAGAGTTTTTGCAGGGTATTTATTATTTTAGCATACAGATATATGATATAAATGGTTGATCTGACATCATGTTCTCATATGCTAATGCAGCTCTCAGGGACAATGAGATTTCAATAACCACGAAAGGGACCCTCCCAGGAGAGTGGCAGGGCCTAGTGTGAAATCTAACTGAGGCAGTTGCATACATCTTTAACAGCTACATGAAGAGTTGTCTGTTGACATGGAAACAAATAACTTTTAGAAGATATACGGGTGCAGTTTTGCTTTACGCAATGGCATATCCCTTATTCAGTACATCAGGTTGTAGCAGCAGACTATGCATGTCCTTCTTCAGCACTTAATCAGCACCCACTGATCTATCTCTTTCGGGAAAATTATTTTATTCCCTATCTTAGTCTTATGTGTTTGGGTGATGGGGAGCTCAAAAAACAAGCTAAAGACAAAGAACCTCAGTGCAGAAGCACTGACGCAAGGGCTACCCCAAAGGGCACTGGCAATAAAACTAAGTTTCAAAGAAACACAACATTGATACTTGCAAGTAAAAGACTATCAGAACCTTTTCACCGAGTGGGATCCCCTATACCTTAAATGCTGGGAGTCCTTAAAAATGCATTGGTCGAACCACGCCGGCGACCCGGGTTCGGGAACGGACTCGGGATGCCGGGGGTCGGCAGAGGAGGATAGGACTGAGCATCCGATGGACTGTTCTCCTATCCAGGGGTGGATTTGGGGAAGGCCTCGCTCAGGTAGTGGCCCCCAGTGGAGACTGGAGGCACTACAGAAGCGTTGCAAAGAGACAGAAAAGCGGAAATACCGCTCAGGTGGCCACCGATGACGGCTCTCTGTCCCCCAGACACCTCCAGTGCTTTCAGCGAGCCCCCCGTCCCCTCAGCAGCATCCCTGGGCCCTATTGTGAGCTCGCTGGGCTGCCCCACCCTGGTGCCTTCCCCCTCGGAGGAGGGAGACCCGCCCGGCGAAGGGTTACGGCCGGGATATCCTGGGGACCGGCTGCAATGTGAGGGTCGGGGAAGGTCAGATAGGACTGGTATTTGGTGTGGGATGACTTGCAGCGCCCGAAGGAGTGGGGGTCGCCAGAGCACGGCAGGAGAGAAAATAGATAATGTAAAAAAAAAAAAAAATGTATTGGAGGGCAAAGTTCCATTAAAACATATGATATCATACCTATATGCAGCAATGATATGAACGGAGGGAGATTCACTCCTGTCAGTCAGGGCGGCTTGGGAATCGGATTTAGGACACCAGGTGTCAGATGAGATCTGGGAATAGCACATGAACAAGCTACACTGGGGCACCTCCTCAGTAATACGGCAGGAGTTCTCATGGAAAGTTACCCTTAGTTTCTTTAAAACACCAGCCATTCAAGCAAAATATCTGAAGGGCAGAGGTGCAGGATGCTGGAGAGGGTGTGGATATTCTCCCGCTACACATGGGCATGTTTTCTAGCTTTGCCCGACACTCCAGCCATTTATTTAGGAGATGCAAGATGCCTTTTCGGAGCTGTTCATGCCCTCAGTCTAGCTCTCACCCACCTTTGTCTTATTCTCAAGCTATCCAAAAGAATGTAGGGACTCCAATACTAAACAAATTGCTCACGATATGCCTACTGGCTGCCAAAAAGGCTATTACAAAGAAATGGCTATCACAAGAACCCCCCACGCTAACTCAATGGCAAAATGTAATTATAGGAATATATAAAATGGAAAGACTAGCAGCATTGCTGGATAAAAGACAAGCCCAATTCGAATTGATTTGGAGGCGACGGGTACTGTATATATAACCCCTATTAGACCTGATTTTTTTCCCTGAATTAGTTAACCATAACACTGTACTCTAAGACACCATGCTTATTTTTAGTATTTATACTTTTTAGTAAACATCCTGTTATAACACCTAGAAGCCTGTATTGATACTGTATGAAATGTCAAGCTATGCCTGTTTTATACGTACTGTTGTCTTACTTGTTGAAAATTGTTAAAAGTTAAAAAAAAAAAAAAAAGAAACAACATCACACATACCCATGCAAAGCATCATGGGATGTATATGCAAATCAGCATGAAATTTTAGGCTGGTTAAGCTTAAAACAGGAATACATGGTGCCAAAGGACCGCATTTAAATAACATGACGGGGGTTTTCTGATATCTCTACCCCGGTAACCTACTTTTTATAATACAGTCCCCTAGTGACTTTTTACCTTTATCAAAAAATGAAAATTACATACCTACCGTAATTCTTGATCTTCTCTTGTATCTTCACCATTCATTACTGCTGGGTGTAAGCTGGTAGCATGCACCTGCTACGGAAGTCTTATTTTTTTTGAAGGAGGAGTCGGCGCCAACAGCGCTGCAGACTCCTTCTCCATCCCAGTTCTGTAAGCTGGAGAGGAGAAAAAAAAAAAAAAGATTTTGGAGAAAAAGAACGAGGCAATAAAGCCGAGGGCTAGACAAAGGAAAGGCAACAAACTGAAAAAAGAATAAGCCGAAAGAGGACAGGAAAGAGGAGAACCCTACCCTAAGAGACCGCAGGACCTCACTCCTAGGGCGACTCCAAGGGAGGAACAGATAAGGAAGAGGAAGAAGAGAAGGGGATATTGGGAGGAGGGAAAAATTCTGCCCTGAGTTATGAGAGAAATTGGCTTTAAGGCTTGTCAGCTCAGAACTTTAAAACAAGGATCCCTTCAAACAAAACTGGTCTAGATGGTTCGACCGAACCTTCTGCACAGGTTGGCACAAGAGGTGCAGATTTCCCTACACATCCTGCTATCCTATTACCCATTACTCAAGCTGAGAGATCACAGATTGCCAAGGCAAATAACCTGTTCCGGAGAGGAAGAGCCCTCAACTAGGTAAAGGGAAAAGGCCCCACTAGCACACAGACATGTGTTAGTACGGGGAGGGAGGGAAAGCCTAAGAGAGGGCAACCTCTTGGTAAAGTGGACAGAGACAGAGAAGAAAACTCATTCTGACTCCCTGGAGGAAGCAGGGGCCAAAGAAACCAAACCTCCCGTTCAAGAAGGCAATTTTCGAATCATGTTAGAACAGACGTTAACTAGCCTCGGTCTGGCATGCACAAAACAAGATTCAGGGACACCAGCTAGGTCTGAAGACCGAGGGAAGAAGACTGTCTTAAGAAACTAACCCTGTTGGCTGGTGATTGAACTAACCTGGCCTGAAGGTAAGGTCCCGAAGGGAAGACCTTCAAGGAAAATCAGAAAGAGTTCCCTCAGAAGGAAGGACGAAGCTCCACTCACTCTCCTCTCTCTCCAAATCCTTTGCTGCTCCTCTGTAGAGAAGAACAGAAGGTCCCGGGTGCCAGGGGATTTAGCCCCCAAACGGTCTCGAGAGGGGAAGGGGGGGGGGAGGAGGGCGAGCAGGGCGCGGGAGATGCCCAAGAAATGAGGCCCATGAGGGGAAGGTGGGTGGGATTCAGTAATGAATGGTGAAGATACAAGAGAAGATCAAGAATTATGGTAAGTACATAATTTTTATATCTTACCTTGTCAATCTTCACCATTCATTACTGCTGGGTGAGTACCAAGCCCCCCTGGAGGGGGCCTGATGTTTAGCCCTGAGGGAACAGATCCCTCAGCCTCCTACTGGTGGAAAGCAGGAGGGGAAAGCCCTAACCAATAGAATGGGGCAGTCTAAGGTTGCTGAGGACGAGGGGGTGTCCCCCCGTGGCTGAGGGGACGGAGGATGCCCCTGAAGAATCCTCCTTGCCCTGCGGGAAAACAGACGGGTTCCCTGGAAAGCAGAGGAAGTCACCCTATGCCAGGCAATTGGTGACAGTCTGGACAGATGAAGCCATGCCATCTGCCTTATGCAGATCGCTGTCCCTGTCAGTCTGGAAGCCAGCTCGCTGGCATCATAAGACGCCCTTGCCAGGTGCCTTGCAAGCTCCAGACCCTGTGCAGAGAGGGCAATGGTTTGTCTGGACTGCTCGAATTAGGCATAGATGCCACAACCTGCACCAGCATCGACCTCAGATGCCTGCTGTAGGCAGCGTGGTGTGCCTGATGTGAACCTATACACGTCAGAACATGAACCGAAGAGAAGACTCTTCATCCCCACTGGTCAAATTCAGTGGAATCCGGATCTGGGGGTCGATCGTGTGTCAGGCGCTGAGGCCCGGAAGGAGTGTCTAGGGACGTCAAGCCCGAGGGCGGGTGAGATAGGGAGCCTAGAGGCTCGTGGAGGGCACAATACTGTCTACTGCAGTCTGCCTGGGCCGGAGGAGGGGGCGGCTGGAGACTGCCAGGTGCGAATAGACGCCTCCTGGAAAGGGATTGGGTAGGAAGGCACCACGAGGTGGTGAGCGCTAAATTCACTAAGGAATGCACATGTCTGCCGCTCGGTATTGTCCCTTCGAATGAAGGCAATACGAAGCTCCGAGACCAGCCTCGAAAGGAACTGCTGATATTCTGTGAAATCAGCGTCAGAGGACAAGTGGACAGGAGGGTCCTCTTCCTCAGACGAGGAAGATGAGGAGGAAGTGGAGCTTGAATGATCAGAAGACTCCAGCGGCGGTGGGGGGGGACAGGCAGAAGAACTGTTCGTCCATGGTCCTGACATATGAAGGGAAGGCCGCTGCAGTAGCTCTGAATGTCTCCCAAGTTAAGGGCCCTGTAAGATCCACATGGCTTGGGAAAGAGGGGGGTGGCTGCAGATGAATGGGCGAAGGGCACAAGACAGCATGTGCCTGGCCTCTGCCGGGGCTCTGAGATCCAGGGAGCGATGCCACCATGACTAGGGACCCTGAGACCATACCGGGTTGCGAAGAGGTAACTGGAGAACGCAAACTCCGGAAGAAACCAGAAGGGGAACCTCCCCCGTGACATGACTGAAGTTGCATGCATCCAGAAGGGCAACCCTCTGCGCTGCCACTAGAGGGCACTCTTGAGACTTCGACTCCTCCCCACACCCCGCAGGGCAGTGGGAATGCCCCGCCGCTCCTCCCCCCGAGCTCTCAACCCCTCTGATTCTAAGACAGCCCTCTTCCTAGACACCAGCATAGGAGCTCCCTGCTCTGCGGGTCTCTGGAGGGAGGCCACAGTAACGGGGCTCTCCGCCCCTTCCCGAGGGGCCCCAACAACACCAGAAATGGCAGCTGCCTGGGCCCTCTCAGAAGAGGGTATCCTCTCCCGAATTCCAGAACTATCGCCCCAAGGGGATCCCAGGCCACCCCTAGCTGTGGGACCCCCATGGCGAACGTGCTCTGGGTACTCAGGAAGAGGAACACTGGGCTGCCTGACACCACGGCCTATAGAGAGTTCTGATTCCGAAGAATCAGGCTGCCAGTCTGGGTCCACCTCTGAGTCATCCTCCTCCTCCGAAGAGGATTCAAGCAGAGTGACCTCCAGAGAGGCAACCCCCAAAACATTTCCGACAACGGCACCAGGAATGGCACCGATGTAGGTCGTAACATCGCCAACGGCGCCACTAGAGTCCCCGGACCCACGGACGACACCGGAACCTGAAGCGGCACAGTCAACGGTGCCGTCTGAGTCACCAGAACCCAAAGCGGTGGCGCCGTTGTCCCCAGCGCCGGAACACAGAGCGTCACCGCTTTGCAACATCGAGGGTCCACCAGTGCCGGGCCCCGCAATCGGGGGCCACGACATTGGGGGAGCCTGCACCTCCGTGGAGGTGACTGACGGGACAATGTCAGCAATGTGACCCCGGGAGGAATCGCACTGCTCCTCCGGCGCTGAAGAAGAAACCTCCTCATCGGCAAGGCTGGAAGTGGAGGAGGTCTCCTCCTCGCCAGGCCGTATAGACCCGGGATGGGACCCGGAGGAAGGGTCAAGAGATCTGGCCTCCAAAAGTCGGTGGAGCCCTGCGATCTTAAACGCGTGGATTTCCAGTGCATGGCAGTCCATGGAAAGACGGGCATCGCAGTGATCCATATCACAGTTGGGTCTCAGGCACCGAAGGCAAACACTATGTTGATCCATGACGGAGAATTGCCGGCCAGAGGGGCACCGATGCATAGGGGCACGGCCTGCCTTGGATTTACGCTTGGCCCCCGAATTGGACATGATGCGAACAAATTCACAAAAACAGCAAAAGATCCCAGCATCGTCGAAAATATAAAAAAGAACGGTCTTACCGTGTTAACGGCGTCAGGATGAAGAACCGGGATGAAGGAGCGGTGTCAAGAAACAAGGCCTAATGGTGTAGCCAACTTTTGAACTTGTGCAGCATGTGCAGCTTCGACAGCGGGAGAAACAGAACTGGGATGGAGGTGGAGTCTACGGTGCCTAACGGCCACTGCTCATGCACCACGCGGTGCACTACTCTCGTGGGTGGCGCCGACTGGTCAAAAAAGACTCCCGTAGCAGGTGCGCGCTTCTGGCTTACACCCAGCAGTAATGAATGGTGAAGATTGACAAGGGAAGATCACCTAGTGCTGTGGCATTTTCAACATTTGCAGGTTTCATACACATAAGGCATATACATCAAGGTATTTTATGACATAGTGCTATCACATAATAAATCCAACGATGAGGAACACAGCCTGTTGTTTTACATGAGCTCGGAGGTCACCACAATAACCTCCCTGTACGAGGACCTGAGAGGGAAAATTAAAGAGGACACTACAGAATAGTCAAGAAAGGGTGGGGGGTAGGGCACCACAGGTGGCCAAGCTTATGGACTATTTTATTTATTTATTTTATTTAGTTTTTGTTAACCGGGTAGGAACACTAGACAAGTTATATGCCTATTTTCAGGAACGACCCGGGAGAGTACAACAGGTTCAACAGTTAGAAATTGTAAAGGATGGATTAGGCTAAGAAATAGAAGAACTGTTGCAACAGATTTAGGAAAAGGTCGATCCTCAAGAGTGGCAGGATCTCCCTGTCACAGACAGAGGTACTGATGATCGAGCCTGGTCGCAGGCGTGATGTGGATGCCACCAGGACGGTAACAGGGTTGTTCCTGGGATCTACCCCATCGATGGCATCTACTAGGGTGACAAATCTGGGCATCATCCTGGACGATGGACAGATGCTTGATGCGCAGGTGCTGTCCATCGTCCAAAGTGTTTTTTACCACTTAAGGAATGTTGCCCGGGTTAAACTCTTAATTCCGCCAGAGGATCTGCCCGCATTGGTACATGCCTTTGTTACATCGAGGCTGAACTACTGTAACACCCTATACTTCAGGGTCAGTGGAAGGAACCTCTGTCAACTACAGCTAGTGCAGAATGCAGAGGCCAGCTTGCTGACGAGCCTACCTAGGTCCCGTCATGTGATCCCGGTCCTGCAAAATCTGTACTGGCTATCTGTCAGATAGACAATCTTCTTCAAGATGGGCTTGCTCACCTATAAGGCCCTATATGGACCGGGTCCTGGCTATCTGAGTGACCGTCTTACTCCGGCTCGTCCGGTGCGCACCCTCTGCTCCTCCACCAAGAGCCTCCTAGCGGTTCCGAAGTCTAGGCTGAAAACCTCGGGGGATCGTGCTTTTGAGGTGATCTGGTCATCTGGAACGGGCTGACTAGATTTCTAAGGGAGACCCCTTCGGTGGAGGCTATTAAGAGGGGTCTGAAAGCCTATCTTTTTAAAAAAGATACTCTGGACTAACTGCAGTTGATTTTAGTGTTATTAATTTGTTATTTAATTTGATGTTTGTATATTCATTGCATTATGATTGACAAGTATGTGTTCCTGCCTTGTTTTTATTCTGTGTTCTATATCACTTATAAGGCGCCCAGAACCCCTGGAATTGGGCACCATATAAATAAAGTTTTACTTACTTATGTTTATCTATACGCTGACATCGTCATGGGCCACCCCTGGCTGACTGCTTGCAAAAGTGCCAGTGTGGTCTTACTGCCTGGCGGGAATAAGTTCCAAAGGTATGGCCTGATGAAAATGATATCCTCGAAGAAGATATAGTTGTTCCCTCAGCCCTCTGTGGAGGATAATCACAAGAGGGCAGGGACTCTTATGGGTCCAATGGGATCAGAGACTGGTCAGGGGCAGGTGAAGGCTCCTGTGGCATGGGAGCAAGATGACGTCCCCACAACTCAAGCTTGACACTGCGGGAGAAAAAGAAAAAGGAGTCCCTTGGTAGTGACAGCTGAGTTCCCTATGCCAGGACAAGGGTGTCAGTCGGGAAAGGCAAAGTCATGCCTTCTGCCGAATGCAGAAGACTGAGGTTTCCACTAGTCTGGAAGCTACCTTGTTGGTGTCATAAGATGCCCTTTGCTTGGTGCCTTGCCAACTCCAGGCCCTGGGCAGGAAGGCACATGGCCTGTTTGGTTGTCTCGTTATTTGGCATGGACATGAGGAGCTGACTTTGTGTCACCCACAGGTGTTTGCCATAAGCCACATGGTGCGCCTGATGCACAGAAATGCACATGCCTTTGTAGAAACCTGTCTGACCAGGCACCAAACTCCACAGATTCTGTGTCAGGGGGCAGTCATGCAATGGGAGTCTAGGCCTGGGGGGGGGAGGGGGTGTGTCCTGCAGCACCAGAATCCCAAAAGAGGGATGTGGCAAGGACCTTGGAGTCCCTGTGGGAGAACAATATCTGTGCTGGACATCTCTTGGGGAAAGAGGGGCAGAGCCAGACATGCCTGGACACCTCAGGCCATGGAAAGAAGAAAGTGGTGTCTCTGCCTTAGTCCCCAAGGAATGACAGTGCCAGCATAGCAGTACTGCGACCAGGGAAATGTTGAAGGCTTAAATCTTGCATCACCTCTCTCAGGACATGCTGGTACCGTGTGTACTCAGCATCAGAGGAGACATGGACAGAGGTATCTTCCTTCTCAAAGGGGGAAGTGGGAGAGGAGGAGGAGGAGCTGGGAGCTGGAGTTAAGAGGCAGTAGTGCAAGGGCTTCAGGCCTGAAGATTGCCTGGTCAGGTGGTATTAAGAAAATAGCTGTTGTCCTGAGCTGATACCAGGTTATAGTCCTAAGAGGACCAAAAATGCCTGGGAGGCGAGGAGGCCTGGGAGGGACGGGGTGGAGGGAAGAGGAGAAAGTTCATGGATGAACAGGCCAGGTCCTCTGCGGCTATGAGAATGCTCAAAAGACCTCTCGGGGCGGGGGGGCACCTGGCAAACTCAACTGTCAACGAGCGATCAACAATAGCGGACCAATCAAGATGGTACACATGAGGGGAATTCCCTCATGTGGGGAGAGTGGAGCCATGTGCATCCCATGGGGCAGCCCTGATCCCCACCAGTGACACAGCCAGTCAGTTCCTTGAAGACAGATGTGTTTGAACCAGCGCTGTGACTCCTGATAGAGCTACTATCTATTCTACGCAAGGAGCGAGTGCAGGCCCGGACTCCAAGAGCCTCCCCTCACTAGAGTCAGCCCTGCATCTTGGGCCAGGCCTAGGCTCCACGCCAGAGCCTCCATGGGAGTGAGCGTCTGAACTGGCGCGACTCCATCCCTGGTGCCGAGAATGGCACCAGGGACAGGGCTAGCACTGGGAAGGGCACTGGAACCTGAACCGGCACTGCGAACAGTGCCAGAAGGGGCTGCAGCGCTGACCACAGACACCACTCTTCCAGAAGCTCTAGACACTTAGCTAGGCCAAGAGTCAGACCCAGGAAGGCCCCTCTCCTCTACAAGCCTGAGGTCTTCACCAAAGTTCTCTCCTGGGTCTTTCGACCGCTCAGGAAAAGATATGAGCCCGGCCCAGTGGTGCTGAGGATTGAGGAGCTGGACGCCACACCTCACGCCACGCCAGCGACCTGGGTTCGGGAACAAGCCTGGGCCGCGGGGGTCAGAAGGGGAGGGAGAGGACTGAGCGTCCAGGACAGCTCTCCTCTCCCGGGAGGGTACGCTTTATGCTTGACTGGCCTCTGGTGGAAGCCGGAGGCACAGCAAGTGCACTGAGCGTAAAAAGAGAGGGATGGGAGTGGAAGTCATTGGCGGAGACGCCTTGACATTGGGGCATGCGTCACTCACATAGAAAATGGGAAAAACACCCCACAGTGCTCCCGGTAGACCGAGCACCAGGCCCCGATCCCCAGTGCCCCTGCCTGACCCGGTACCAGCATCCCGACGAGAACAAGAAGGACTTTGGGGTGCCCCTACCCGGTGCCCGCCTGGGGGACACAGCCACAGCTACATGGGGGATGGACTGCACTGGGCTCCAGGTAAAAGGGCGGGGACTACAAGGCCATAGGTGTCTCCCGAAGAGTGGGAGTGCTGTGGGCAGGGGGAGTATAAAGAGTCAGTAAAAAAAAAAAAAGGGAAAAGATATGTCGATCACCTCAAAGGCACAAGAAGGACCAGCTCCGGAGGCCTTCCTTCTCCCAGCACTGCGAGCGGCACCAGAAGTGGCCTCATCGTAGGATTGGCACCACCTCTCTCATCGGCACCGGCCTGAGTACCAGGACCTAGGGCTTTGCCAGGCCGCAACACCAAGGTGCCCACTAACGTAGACTGAGCATACAGCTTTAGCCTAACCACCAGGGACATCCGCTACCCCAAAGGGCCGATGGACTGGGAGGGGTGCTCAGCTGATTCTCTGGGGAAGAGCCACTGTCCACCTGACCACCCCCCAAGCTCTCCAATGTCTTGGCAGGGCGAGTGCACAGAGAGGCCTGGTCTTCATCAGTATGTAGCATACTGGGAAGGGGTTCGGGGAAGAGCCAAGGGACCTCACCTTGGCGTTCCTGGTGCAATGCCTGCCTTCGAAAGTGGGGGCTTGCGACCCCACTTTAACGTGCAGATCTCTTAGGTGCGGCAGTCAGTGGAAAAGCAGGCATCACACCTATATATGTCATGGTCAGTTGCAAGACAGGTCCAAAACGTGCCATGCCGGTCCTGAATGGCGATGCTTGGAGGCCTTTTTCTTGCGCTCCTTAGAACCAGACATGGCGCGGTAAGGAAACAGTAAAAAATGTTTGCCACTGCACTACTAAAGAGTAAAATAATAAAAATGGCACTGAAAGAAGACGGTGCCGAGGGATATGTCGACAAAACCAAGGAAGGAATTGTGATGCAGGAACACACGATGACTAGCGTTCTCATGGTGCGCACCTGACAGCAGGAAAAACAGAACCGAGGAAGGTAGAGGGCCACGAGAACCACATCAAGTCTGCTTCATGGGCAGCATCAGCCCTGATGTCGCCCGCTAAGCTCTAGGCTGCAAAAGACTTCGCTCCTCCGGGGTCCTAGTGCCTCCAGCACAGACCATAAGTGGGACTAAACAGTGAAGATTGGTTCTTGGAAGATCATAAGTTTTGTGACCTGATTTTCGGTACAAGCAGTCCTGTAAGATAAAATATCAGTATTTGTTACCTGTGTTCCCTGACTCCACTTCTTTAACTCATTCTAAAACCTGGATATTTAATTTTTTTGTACTGATTTCTGTTAGTCATATATGGTGTTTAAAAAAAGTGACAGACAAGGATCCAGTTGTTTTAAAAAAACAGTTAAGTCTGTAACACTAAGAATTTAGTCTATGTTGCACTTTACACGATCTGTTAGACACTGGGGCAACAACAATTACCTGTTCATTACTCGTAGAAGAGATACCAGATTCTGCCTCCTCTTCCCCACGTTTTTCCTCAGCCTTGGACTTCCAAAACCTTCCTTCATGAAGGAAGCGTTGATGTAGTTCTAGTTCATCACATGCTTTCTTCCAGCCCATGCTACGTTTAACTTGCAACTTGTGAATATTAATTGTGATGTCTTGAATGTTGTCTGCTGGAATCCAGGCCCTTTAAAAACAAATACAATAAACATATATAAAGTTGAGAAAGACTAATAATGCAAGTAAATTGTATAGCTCATAAAAGTATTTCTCAAATTTTTTTCTGAACTAATTTGTAAATCTGTAGACTGCAGAACACTATTACTAGGGCTGTACCTTTGTCTAGAAATTAATGGATTGCATGTTTTTCCCATTTTTAAGAAAATCCACAAATTGGGGGATTTTCCATGATAACACCATGATTTTAAGCATTTCTGATGTAAACATCTTACTTTTTGGTGTTTGCAAATGACAGCTACGGTGCCTAATTTTGGGCTTCATCACCGCAATGCCCTTGTTCGCCTAGCCCAGTGTGGGATTCTGGGACTTGGTCGTGAGCTCCAGTCGCCCATATTGCAGCATGGTGTGCTGCCTGCTGCTACTGACCCAGCTTAACCATGATTTTTTAAAACATTTAAATCATTGCTATTATGTGTTTATAAAATATTTTAAAATAGAGGTAGGGCTGCCTGATGGCCCAAAGGCAGTGTGTAGCACTGTCACGCAGGCAACCCGAGTTCGAGAGCCAGCTCAGTTACCTTATCATGAGGCAGGCCTGATCACAGCAGCTGCCACTTGGCAGTACACAGAGGAAGGGAGGGATGGCACTGTGCAACCTGCGCCACAGGAACTCCTGCGGTGGGCCAGGGAAGCTTAATCCCATCGTAGGGATTTTACTGCGTGCAGTCACAGGACTGAACACGCTATGCCACGACAAAGAGGAGGCGGGTGGGAGAGGAGAAAATCAGGGAGAAAATCTATATGATGGCCTGGGTTCTTGGGTGCCCCTGCATCCTACTGCCTGCCTGACACGAGATCCTAGCCCATAAAGGGTTGTCACAGGAGGTGGGGAGGGGTAGACACCCTTCCATCTGGAACCCCTGCTACAAAGAGTAAGTTAGGGGAGGCACTGGATCCAGGAAGACTGGAGATCAACAGGCCAGATATGGTGGGACAAATCAGGTAGCCAGGTGGCCTATGACATCAATATAACTTGCTTGGTACCAGATTTTCAAAGCTACTGGTCAACTGGCTACCTGTGTATGCAGTGAATTTTGAGTCCTTAAAAATGACTGCCACTAAAAGTATTGATTTGGCTTCCAGATTTTGAAAGGTAGTGGCCAAACCGACCATCAGCTTGCGAACTGATTTTTCCCATTCTGGGGCCAGAACAGGGTATATATTCCTGGACGATTGGCGTGGCTAGGGAGAAAAAGGTCTACAGGAAACAAAAAAAAAAAAAGGAAAATTGTAATGGCTTCATGACTGCTCATGAACCTTACTATAATTTTCACAATTTCTGTCATTTTGACCATGACGATGCCATGATTTTCTCAAAATGTTCAATGACAAAAGTACAGCCCTAACCATTATCAATACACAAAGAGGGACTTCTTCTGATGTTATCGGCTGCATGGTGGCATAGTTGGTGAGCTCTTGACCAGTGCTTAACAATCCAATGGAATCCAGCCTCAAAACTCACAATCCTAAACCCAAAACATGGCATCACTGATTTTTTGATGGCGACCAGGAATCGGGCAAAGAAAATCAGCCAGGATCGAGCCAGAAACCTTCACAACAGCCAAAGGGGCTATGCAGGATGCATCTCATTCCCCACGCTCCACTCCTGCCGTGTCCCCCACAAAGAGTGATACAGTTGAGACAGATTGTACCATAATGTCTAAAAAGCTCTGGCTGGCATTTAACCAAATCAACGCCACACCGCAAAGGCTCGAGGCTTAAGTGTTGGCAGATCAGAGGGACATAAACATCCTTGAAAAAGAGAGCCACATCCCTCGAAGCCTGCCTCACGGAATATGCATCAACAACAGACATCTATAATACCGTCTGCTCGAACTACACAAAGGACAGCTTGTACCAGAACAAAAGCTGAAGAGCTAGAAAACCACAACAGGCGGAATAACATTTGTCTGCATGATGTTCTGAAGGCAACAAAGCTAGGGGACATGATCTCTTTTGTACCGAGTTTTTTAAAAGAAAGACAGTCTACCAGCTGACAAACTCCTACATAATATCAGAGCACACCGAGTGCTGACACCGCCACTGATTGATTCTTGGAAAATCTACGGTTACATGCGAGTAATCTCCATTTCTAGCTTATTTTTGCTACTGCTGCTCAGAAGTATGGCCTCCATTTTCCCATTGTTTATTTTGGAGCCCGAGATATTACTGTATTCAAACAAAGAGGCACTCAGCACTCTGGAAACAAATGCATGAAGTCAGCTGTAGTTACTAGTTGCAGAAGTTTATTGTGGCAGATTTGCCCACAGAACAGCATCCTGTATTCAAAGCATAATTTATTATAAGAATGGATATCAGTTGCAGGGCAACTTCTGGCATGGTAACTTCAAAGAGAGGCGGCCAATAGGGCAGCAGTTCACCTTAAAGACCCAACCACAAGCTCTCCCACTACACACCTGATTGAAATTTCCCATATTTTTGCATGCTACTACTACACTTCACTCTACACTCCGGAGCATGCTCTGGACCATATGGACCAAGATACCTAAACCAGTTAGTCCTCCCCATCCTTTGTGCAGAGGGGAGAGAGAATCTCTGAACGCCGCTGTCTCCCCCTCTGAAGTCTTAACTACAGTAAAACTGAACAGTTAAAGAATGTTAAAGCCCCAGGAACGGATGGTTTTGCATCCAAATTCTAGAAACAATTTGCCCCCTTCTTCTGGACCCATTGCTTGCGTTTTTTAACAAAGTGTTGAAGGGAGACTGTGGAGTTCCCCCCTCTTGGAATCTAGCCCAGATATTAGTCATTTTAAAACCCGATAAGGACCCAGAAGAATGTGGTTCGTATCATCCTATTTCCCTTCCTCCGGTAGATTTAAAGGTTTTTACAGGTATTCTTGCAGACTGATTACAGACATGTACCTCCGCTCTTGTGCACATAGATCAAACAGGATTTATTTTTGACTGTTTTCTTCAGGACAATATCCAGAGATTTTTAAATATCATCACAACATACCCAGAAATCCTTTCAATTGGCAATAAGTATGGATGCCGAAAAGGCCTTCGACAGGGTGGACTGGTCCTATATGGTCGCCACCCTGGAGAGGTTCAGACTAGGCCAGAAATTTAGTAACGCAATCGCTTTGCTTCATCATTCTTCTTAGTCCAGAATAAAAGTAAATGGATTTCTTTCTGACCATATCTTACTTGGAAGGGGCACTAGGTAGAGTTGCCCCCCCCCCACTCCTATTTGCCCTTTCCCTTGACCCCCTCACAATCTCTATCTGCAGTAATGTCAATATCAAGGGCATGATGGCAGGCAGAGTTAAACAAAAAAATGGCACTTTATGTGGATGTTTCTCTTTTCTTTCTTGCAGATTCACAATCATCTCTACCACATTTATTACGGGCCATCCAAGACTTCAGCTCTCTGGCAGGATACAAAATTAACTTTAATAAATCGGAAGCAATGATAATAAGTGGATCGCCTTCCCCAGAGTTTAGACGCTCCTTTCCATTTACTTGGGTTAAGAAAAATACTTTTCCGTATTTAGGAATTCAAATACCAGCTGACGTCTCCTCACTATTTAAAAGCAATTACTTCAAACGATATAGCGTCCTCCAAGTGGATTTAGCCAGATGGGCCCTCTTGCCACTCACGTTATTTGGTAGAATCCAGACTATCAAAATGAACGTTCTCCCTCGCCTCCTATTTCTTTTTCAAACCCTGTCAATCCCCATTCCCCAGTTTTACTGGAACAACTTAAACAAGAACATTCACCATTTTATATGGTCCAAGGCTTGCCCTCGTCTTTTGAAAAAGGTCTTACAAGCTCCCTGCAGGTTGGGTGGTTTGGCGCTTTCCAGTCTTCACTTTTATTATCTGGTGGGACAGGGTGCTCAGCTCTGCACTTGGGCCAAACAATGGGTTAATTCGGGATGGTATCAGATTGAAGCAGCCGCATTGCCAGGCTGGGCCCTGTGAATGTTCCCTCCTAGTCTGATTTCTTCCCATATCTGGTCTCAAATATATAATCCATGGCTCAAACATTCTTTGTGTGTCCTTCTGCGCTTCTGGAAGCTAACAAACACCCCTAATACTAATGGACGCCTCTCTAATTTGGCATGAGAACTCCTTTCTTCCTCCTATACTAGACTCTGGGTATGCTTATTGGGAGTGGAACAGACTAACAACCTTCTCACAATGTACTGATGAGCATGGATGCCTACCTTTTGGTAAGTTAAAAGACATTTCCTTTGGAAGGAGGATCATTATAGATATTTACAAATCAGGCATTATATAATGTCTACTGGCATCCTTCCTCATATATGAAGAGATCGTACCAGTCTGGAATCTTTCTTTTATTATACGGTTATCCTTAAGGAGAAATTCCACTATCTATCAGAACTTTATACAATACTGTCACATTCTGAAGCCCCCCCCCCAATAGATGCTATTAGGATAAAATGGGAACAGGAAGGTGGTATCCAGATTACCCCAACTCACTGGTCATAACGTCTTTCTCTGGGCTGGCAGGTCATGGTGTGCCCATCCTGGTGTGAATTTAATTGGAAAGTATTGGTCTGATTTTTCCGAACACCAGCCATAACTAAACATTTCCATTCCAGTCAAACGAACCTTTGCTGGCGCAACTGTGGTGGCGTCCAACGGACCCACTATCATATTTTTGGGGCTTGCCCTAAACTTTTGCTTTTCTGGCAATCCATCCATTTGAAAATTCAAAAATTAACAGGACTGACCTTTCCTTTTGCATTCACAGAATTAGTACTGGGTTTCCCTACTTTACTATCTTGTCGTAGTGCTATTTGCGGACTGGGTCAAATCCTATGGGTGGCAGCGTTGAAATGTACAGCATTACTTCTAACTGGCCGTCTCCACAGCTCCCCTCGGAGCAATGGAGGTTGAAAGTGACCGAAATAGAGAGAATAAATAGAACCATTTGGTTGGATAAAGAAAACGTCTTAGAAATATGGCGCCCCAGGCATCATTTAGAGGAGAATGATTTATAATATTTTAACAATTGAAGGGGCCTAAGGGCTGACTTCCAATTGTTACTATCCAAAATGTGGAGTATATCTAGTCCTGGCGGAGGGAGGGGTGGCTGGGGAGGTGGTGCACCATTATTGAATTGTTCTAGGTTATTTTTGGCTGAACTGCTCTTTGTAATTGTAGCTGTTAATACTTCATTTGCACATTTATTGTTGATAACAAGTGTTTGTGCTCAATGGGGATTTTATTTACGTGACAGGTCCACTGCTGAATCGTCTCCACATTGTTTTTTCTGTCATGTAGTCCCACATCTATATAAACAGAGCCTGGCACATGGTCTCAAAGAGTTGTTGGGTGAATTTTATTGTGACAGTAGTGCAGATCTATTGAAGTGTATATTCTGTCCAGTCTGGAGTAGGAGTTGTGTCTGTGGGAAAAATATAAAGTCCTTTTCCATCTTGTGCTCATATCTTCAGATGCCCGTGACCAGATTCTTCACAGATATGTGAAAGGCATTTCCAGATTTGCAGGGCTATGTTAGGATTAGATTTAGACTTGTCTAATCTTTGGTTCTGTAAGCAAATAAAGTCTCACACCATTACAACTACATTTTGAAGATATTTAGTGACTTTGTTGAACACTTCTCATTGCCTCCTGGCAGTGGTGGAGCCAGAGGGGGGGCTGGAGGGGTGGTTGCCCCTCCTGGCTGCCCCAATGTGAGTAGTAGTGCCCCGCCACCATCTTTATTCACCGTTTAGTGCCCATTGTGGAGCCCGTGATTGACTGAATGGCCCCCCTTGGCTCCCAAACCTGGCTCCGCCACTGCCTCCTGGGCAGCCATTTTGTGTCAGGTAAGCAATGGATAGTTCGGACTTCATATGGAGCTACTGGAGGTAATGCGTTTAATGAACCATGACACCTACTGGTTATGAGCATATAGGTTAATAGGTGACATGGGCTGATTATCAGAGGTCACATTACGGTTTTCTATCGGAATTTCTTTTTAATTAGAATGGCCACTGCTGCCTTTCTGCATGTGGGATAAGAGGAGGACCACACACACACCCAACCCTGGGTCTTTTCAATTCTGCATGCTTGGCTGGTGTTAGGTGAACATGGATTTAATCTGACCTATGAATGTGTTTAGCTGAGGAAATGTAGCCATGAATTCAAGGAATTCTTTAGAAGCTGACAACTAATGGACATTGTTCAGAGTGCAGTGTAGAGAATGCAACTAAGATACAGAGGAAATAAGGTACCGGGCCTGGTAGCTCTATCAAGGAATTTCTCCTGGCTTTAGGAAATATCCCAGTAAGAGTAAGGATGCATCTATGCCTGAAAACTTGGGAGTTTATCCCAGGATTTGCATTTAAATTTAGTCATTAAGCTACCTGGTATGTTAATCTTTCAATTAGTGAACTGGCTCATTATGGTTCAGGGTTACTGGGACAGGTCCAAGTGTGGCCCTGCTCTTGGCTGACAAATCAACCTTATGATTGGCCTCTTCTATGGTATTTTTGGCATGTAAGGGACTAGTAATGAGCCTATTTTAAAGCCATATATGGCTCATCTATAGCAGACTTGTTCTTAGGTTTGTTACCAGATCGAAGTCAGTGCATTTATGCGTAACCAAATGAACTGTTGTCTTAAGTCAAGGATCTGTTCAACGTATAGCAGGGTAGGAGTTGGAGTACTCCCAATTCAGATGGAGTAATGACTGTGGACTTGGTAATTTCTGGAAAGGATACAGAAAAGTTCTATGTCTGATGTTAATTCTGTTACCCTGGACTCTTTACAGATATGTTTGATCCAAAAAACAAGATGAGCTTGTAAATCAGACCCAACCGCCTTAGATTTTTTACTGATTGGGCAATATGCTCCTCTGTTTGTGCCTTTGTGCATCTAACTGCCTTACCTGCATCCCTTTGCTTCTCCTGGTAGTTTTCCCTATCTTCCTCCTCCTGTGTCTTTTTTAACTTTCTAAATGCTGTTTTTTTTTGCTCCTACTTTTTCTGCTACATCTTTAGAGAACCATAACGGCCTTTTTTTCTCTTGCCCTTGTTAACCTGCCTGACACAGAGATTAATTGTCTTTTCAGCGCCCCTCCTTCATTTTTGCCCACAGTCCCTCAATTACCCCCAGGTCCTCCATCCCTGCCGAGACATTCTCTCATTTTCCTGAAATCAGACTTCCTGAAGTCCAGGACCCTTGTCTTACTGCTGCTCGGTTCTGGCCCAGTCCTTATATTGAACCACACTGTACGGTGATCGCTGGACCCCAGGCTGTCACCCACTGTGACGTCAGCAACACTGTCCCAGTTTGTCAATACCAGGTCCAGTATCGTGCGCCCCCCCCCAGTGGACTTCTTAACAAGTTGCTGAAGGAATGCCCCCTTGCAGGGAGTCTATGATGTCCCTACTTCTGACTGTTGCTACAGCTAATAGGCTCCAATCCACAACTGGTAGATCAAAGTCCCCTACTAGCAACACCTCCCCCTTGCGTGCCATCCTTTGAATGGCTTTCATCATGTCCTTATCCACCCCCCCATGCTGGAAGTCTGTAGATCACCCTTATGTAAATAGTGGCCCCTTACATGTTTCCAGGGCAACCCACAGCACCTCAGCTCCTCCCCGCTCTCCCTGCATTTCCGTGGCTTTTTTTTTGTCCCAAACATAAAGAGCCACTCCTCCCCCTTTCTTTACCTACCCTGTCTTTTCTGAACAGAGTATACCCTGGTATGGCCATATCCCTTCCCAGTCCTAGCTTTCACTTCGCCAGGACTCGGTAACTGCAACCATATCCAGGTCTGCTTCTGCCATGGTGGCCTCTAGGTCTGCAATCTTGTTGCCTAGACTCTGAGCGTCTGCACACATGGCTCGAGACTATGCTGCCATCCCCATTGTTTCCCACTTGCCCCCTTTGTTTTCTCCCCTATTTAATGAATTATCACTCTTGCCTTCTATCCCCCGGATTCCTTTGTCATATGATTCTTTTTGGGGGTTTCATCCCCTCAGGATTCTCTTGTTAACCTTGTTTGCCTGTGGGGTCAGGGTGGGGGACAGTTTAGGTCTCCCTTCGTCTTTCTGCCTTCCCCCTTGGCTAGTTTAGATGCTGGCCAATGTAGCATTTAAACCATTCATCGAAGAACACAGTTCCCCTCCTGGATGGATGCAGGCTGTCACCCTGTACAGGCCCTTATCCCTCCACGTGGGGCCTTAGTTCCCAATAAAGCCAAAACCCTCCTCTCTGCACCATTCCTTCAACCATTCCTGGTGCAGAGAATCCTGTCGCCCCCCCCCCCCAATCACAGACAGGTAGCACTCTGAGAAGGTCACAGATTGTGCCACCTGCCCAAGACCCCTCCCCAATTCCCTGAACTCCTCCTGAACTATTGCTGGCTCATCCCTAGTCGGGGTCCCCAGATGGACAATGACATCTAGCTCTCCCTCCCTTCCTGCTGCCCCAGTGATCCTCTATATCTTCTTTCCATGCCTGTGAGCCAAGGTACCCAACCTCCCTCTGCTCATCCCTACCTGTCCCCAACTCTATCCCCCCTCACTATGGAGTCCCCTACCAAGATTCACTTCCTCCTCCTCTGGGGTCCTCTGCCACCCCCCCTTAGGGTTACCACTATGGAGGACCCCCACATCCACCCCAGTCACTATTTCGGGTGCCTCTGTGGGACGTTCCTGCTCTGCCAGTGCAGTGTAGGAGTTACACAGTGGAACCGGGTGTGGGATGTTCCTACACTCCTCCACCCTAACCCTCCCCAATCCCACTGTTGTCCAACCACTCCTCCTCCTGGGCAACCTCTGAGGTAGCGGTAGTGGACTAGGTGTTCCCTGGGTGGGGGAGATTGCTAGACGAATGGCAGCCAAACTAGCAGAGACAAAAGTCCAAACTGAGACTGTGCAGCCAGAATTAGTGATGAAAAAAGAAGACATGGACAGAACCTGAAAGCCTGTCTACCTTCTTTTAAATGGTGGGCTATACAACAAAGAGAGACAGAGAAGCAGAGAAAAGAAGAGATGCAGCGACAGGAGCAGAAGAGAAGAGATGTAGCAATGGCTGGATGCCTTGCAAGCTATCAAAGCTGGAGGATCTGGAACAGGTCCAGCAGAGCAACAAAACTTAAAAGACATAGAAATTGACTGCTAGGCTCATCCAGTCTGCCCGTAGGCCCTATACATTGTATGGGGCCACTGACCCTATATGATCAATGGCTTTTCATCAATCCCTTCCCTCTCAAAGTTCCCTTGTGCCTATCCCATACATGCTTAAACCCTTCCACTGTGCTTTCCCCCACTACCTCTTGTGGCAGGCTATTCCAAGCATCGACTATCCTCTCTGTGTAGAAAAACTTCCTCACACTGCCCCTTAATCTACCCCCCTCATTTTAGTACTTTTCGTACACTGGAATAGGTCCTCCACCTGCACCTTGTGTATGCCCTTGAGGTACTTGAAAGTGTCTATCATGTCCCCCCGCTCTCTCCTTTCCTCCAGTGAGTACATACTGAGGTCCCTTAGTCTCTCCTCATATGTTTTGTGGTGCAAGCCCTGCACCATCTCTGTCGCCCTTCTCTGGATTGCCTCCACTTTGCTTATGTCCTTGCACAGGTGTGGCCTCCAGAACTGCATGCAGTACTCCAGGTAAGGCCTTACCAATGTTTCATACAATGGCATCACCACCTCCTGCTTGTGATAGCCCTGCCTATGCACCACAACATGCCACTGGCCCTCTCTGCAGCCTTTGCGTACTGCTTTGATACCTTAAGGTCATCAGAGATGATAACCCCTAGGTCCCTTTCCTCTTTGGTGACAGTCAGCACCTCCCCCCCCATCTTGTAGCTCTCTTCAGGGTTCCCTCTACCCAAGTGCATTATCCTGCACTTCTTTGCACTGAACCTCAGTTGCCACACCTCCGACCATCTCTCAAGTTTTTCCAGGTCCCTCTTAATTTTCTGCACCCCTTCTGGAGTATCCACCCTGTTGCAGATCTTGGTGTCATCTGCAAATAGGCAGGCCTTTCCTTCCAGCCCCTCTGCAATGTCACTAATGAAGACACTGAACAAGACTAGTCCCAGTACTGATCGCTTTGGTACTCTGCTGGTTACCCGCCTCTTCCTGGATTGGATCCCACTTACCACCACCCTCTGCCTTCGGTCTATCAGCCAGTTATTAGCCCACTGTATCACCTTCTGTCCCATGCCCAGGCTACCCATCTTGTTAACCAGCCTTCTACAGTATGTGGGACAGTGTCGAAGGCTTTGCTGAAATCTAGGTAGGCGATGTCTACCGCCCATCCCTGGTTAACTTTCCTAGTCACCCAATCAAAAAAATCTATCAGATTCGTTTGACATTACCTTCCTGCTGTGAGCCCATGTTGGCTCAGATCCTGAGGACCCCTGGCTTTCAGGTGTGCCACTATCCTTTCTTTCAGCAGTGTCTCTATGATCCTTCCCACCACTGAGGTGAGGCTGACAGACCTGTAGTTTCCTTCCTCCTCCATACTGCCGCTTTTGTTCAGTGAGACTACATGCACCCTTCTCCAGTACTCTGGGATCACGTCCGTGTTTAGTGACTCTGTGAACAGGGCTGCCAGAGGAGCTGCTAGTTCTCTTCGCAGCTCCCTTAATATCCTCAGGTGAACGCCATCTGGCCCCACGACTTTATCCACCTTCAGCTTTGTGAGTTCTTCCAGAACTCTCTCCACTGTGAATGGACTGATGTCCACTTCTCCCCCTCCACAGTATCTGCTACCCAACTCTGGTCCTTGACCCTCCCCCTCCTTAGTGAATACTGAGCAGCAGCATTTGTTCAGTATTTCTGCCTTGTCTAGATCCCCCTCCTTACACTCTCCCTCCTCCCCTCTGAGCCTCACAATCCCCCACCCCAGTTTTTCTTCTTTCGCTGATGTACCTATAGAATGTTTTGCCCCCTTTTTTCACAGTCCGTGCCAAGCACTCCTCTGTCTGCGCCTTAGCTCTCCTAACAGCTTTCCCCGCCTCCCTTAGACAATCAAGGTACACCTCCCTGTCCTCCTCCCTTTGGGTTCCCTTATATTTCCTGAAACTCTGTCTTTTAGCCCTTATTTTGTCGTCTACCTCTTTAGAGAAACATAGTGGTTTCCTTCTTTTCCCTTTGGCCACTATCCTAACACATTAGTTTGTTACCTTCACTATGGCTCCTTTCAGTTTTCCCCATTGTTCCTCCACCCCCTCTATTACCTCCATCTTCCCCAGGACTACTCTTGTACATCTACCCATTTCAGTGAAATCCACCCTCCTGAAATCTAATACTTTTGCCCTTGTATGGCTTAGTTGAGTCCCCTGTCTCCATGCTGAACCACACCGTGTGGTGGTCGCTGGACTCCAGTTGCCTTTCCACCTGTACTCCTTCGACTCTGTTCCCACTGGTCCATACCAGGTCCAGAATCGACTTGTTCCTGGTTGGCTCATGCACCAGCAGCCTGAGACCAACCCCCTGCAGGGATTCTAGGATGGCTGTGCTTCTGGCTGAAGTAGCCGCCTGGGTGGTCCAATTCACTTCTGGCATCTTGAAATTCCCCAGTAGCAGGATTTCACCTTTAGCTGCCATGTCGTGTATGTCCTCCACTAGTTCCCTACTTCCTCCCTCTGTGCCGGAGGTCTGTAGATCACCTTTGTATGTACTGCTGTGCCATTACCTGGTTCAAGGGTGACCTACATTGCTTCGGCCTCCCCCCGTCTTCTCTGAACTTCTCTAGCCTTTATACCAATCCTGACATACAGGGCCACCCCCCCCACCCTTCTTGCCCTCCCTATCCCTCCAGAGCAGTGTATAACCTGATACATTGACATCCCAGCCATGATTAACAGAGTACCGTGTGTCTGTTATTGCTGCTACGTCAAGGTCTGCATCTGCCAACAAGGCCTCCATGTCTGGGACCTTATTCCCCAGGCTGTGGGCATTTGTTAACATGACATTCCATGTTTTACAGTCTTCCCTCCCTCTGCTCTTGTTCTCACTCTCTTGCCTCTTCCTCCCATCCTGGTTCCCTTTCCTATGTGCTCTTGCCCCACCTGCATCACCCCCTGTACACGCTTCACCTGCCTGACCATGTCTGCTTGCCTCAGTTGTTCCTGTTTTCAACTTATGTTTCTGCATGTTCCCACGGGGGGTTCCTCCTCCTGACCCCATGACATTAAACTTAAAAGTTGTGTCCCTCAGATGATATCGAAGCATACCTGACACGTTTTGAAAGCGCTGCTGCAGCCTGCCAGTAGCCAAAGCAGCAATAGGTAATCAGGCTCGTACCTTACCTGACAGGTAAGCCCAACTTGCCTACGGCAATATGAACACTGCACAGTCAGAAAAATGAAGATTACGTACCTACCGTAATTCTTGATCTTCTTGGACAAGTCTTCACCGTTTAGTCATACTTCTGGTTTCTAGCCGGAGGCACTAGGACCCTGCAGAAGCCAAAAATCTTCAAGAGGGCCAGGGCCGAGGTAGGACTGTGCATACGTGGTGCCACGAGACTAGCTTGCGCCGTATAGGCTGTCTTGGCATCGACCCTCCAACTGTCTCAGTACCTTTATTACCAAGGAGGTGCAGTGTAATAAAAACTAGGAACACCTAACCTAACAAGGGCATCATTTAGCCCGATTGACCCGTATAAGAAGGGCAGCTTAAACAATGTCATCACAGTCCAAACCAAATGAGGGAGTGAAGACGAAAAACAGACAGTGTGAGCTCAGGGGATGGTGGGTGGGCGTATGAATAAACAGTGAAGACTTGTCCCAGAAGATCAAGAATTACGGAAGGTACATAATTTTCATATCTTCCTGGACTTAAAGTCTTCAATGTTTATTCATATTTCTGGGATAGAGTAAAAAGCTAAACCAATCCCCTGAGCAGGGTGGCAGGAGACAGAGTTCACTCAGGACAGAATTCCATTGGGGACTGTCCTGCCAAAGGAAGCATGCAGTTTGGCATAGACATCCAGAGCGTAGTGTTTCAGAAACATGTGCACTGAGTTCCAAGTAGCCGCTTTGCAAATCTCCGCTATGGGTACAGAGCATATCTCTGCCAGGGACGCAGCCACCGCCCTATTTGAGTGGGCGCACACCTGGTCTTCCAACTTGGCCTGCGCCATAGCATAGCATTGGCGAAGACATGCCTTGTCCAAGCAGAAATGCATCTGATGGATACCGGCTGACCCAGCTGGACCATGTTGAAGGATACAAAGAGTTGCTTCACCTGACAGATGTCCCTAGTTCTATCGATGTAGAACCATAGGGCCCACTTGACATCCAGTGAATGAAGGGTGCACTCCCCTTTGTTTTGGAAGTTGGCGAAGTAAGTAGGCAGAACCAAGGGTTGGTTGAGGTGGAAGTCCGAAACCACTTTGGGTGAGTACGGAGGACCACCCTGTCTTTGTGAAATATGGTATATGGAGGGTCAGTGACCACAGCATGCATCTCAGAGACCCTGCGAGCAGAAGTGACAGACACCAGAAAGGTGGTCTTCCAGGTCAGGAACTTCAAATCACACATGGCTAGAGGCTCAAAGGGTTTACAAGTGAGCATATCCAGCAAGAGATTAATATCCCAGGTGGCAACCAGTTTCCTAACCAAGGGGCCTTGTGTGCAAAATGCCCTTGAGAAATCTTTTGCACAAAGGCAGTATAGCGCAGTGGTTTAAGGCTCTGAGCTGCAAACATGGAGACCTGGGTTTGAATCCCACAGCCCCCACTTGCATACTGTGTGACCCTGAGCAGGTCACTTAACTTCCTTCTGCTCCCAGGTCTCACCTGTAAATAAGCTTCCAGCTTAGTGTCTCTCTCCTGGTGAAAAAAAAAAATAAAAAGGCAACAGAGGCAGGGACATATTCTGGACTGGCTCATGAAAGGCAGAAAGTGCACAAAGATGTACCCTGACCGTCGAATATTGCAGTCCTGTGTCCAACAGGTACTCCAACACCTTATTTGGTGGGCACTGAAAAGGATTCAGAGGAATCTCAGCACAACAAATCGAAAAGCGCTTCCATTTGGTGGCATGTCTTCCTGGTGGAGGGCTTACGCGCCGCCAAGAGAATCTGAGAAACTTTAAACCTGCCCACCTCTATCTCCTTAGCAACCAGGCATGGAGATGAAGGGAGTGCAGACTGGGATGAACCGGGGTCCCTGCATCAGAAGGCCCATTCGTAGAGGCAGCTGCCTTGGAGGACACTCTGACAGTTTGATCAGTGGAAACCAGATCTGCTGAGGCTAGCATGGTGCAATTAAAATCATCTTCCCCCCTGCGCCTCTAATCAGAGCAGCACCTTCTGAATTAGGAGCAGCAGGGGAAATGCGAACAGAAAGCATCTTGTCCACAGCAGTCTGAATGCATCCTGACAGAAAACACCAGGTTCTGGATTTCTGGAGCAAAAGAGAGGCAGTTTTGCATTGAGTGGGGATGCAAAAAGGTCAACGTCTGGACTGCCCTATTTGAAGAGTGATTGCACGATGTCTGGTGCGAGCGACCACTCATAAGGGTCTGCCTCTGTCCTGCTGAGGTGGTCCGCTAGATTGTTCTGAGTCCCTGGCAGATAAGAAAAAATTACTTACCATAGTAATCTTGCTTCTTCCCAGTGATACTCAGGTATTCATAACTTTCTGCAGTGTGCCTTTAAGCCAGAACTGCCCGGAGAAGATAGAACACATACAAATGATGGAACTCTTTGCATGTGACAACTATTCAAATGCTGCCTTGAACTAACTGCCTTAGTTCTAAAACCCCTCAGATTTCCTGGACACCTGGAAAGGCAGGCCCCCAAGAACTATGAATACTGAATAGTATTAGTAATCAATAATAATCAAATTTAATAATAATAATAACAAGAAGCATTTGTCAATGCCGAATGTTTGCTTGCTGGCATTGCCATTGGTAATGTAGGAGCTAGACAGCTGCATAATAGGAATGGCAGTGAAGTATTGAACTGAAGCCAACCCCACCACCTCCCTGCAGAGACTGACAAGCATTGGGGTGTGCCTTTGGGTCATCAGACATAACGGCCACGCCATTTCACCACACTCTACCCTGCAGTCACTGACAAGTGTCACGCTGTGCCTTGGGGTCTTTGGCCCTTATGCTCACCCCATTCCATCAGGAAATACGGTGAGATGCATCTTGTATAGGAGAATGGGGTGAACTTTGGGGCCGAAGAGTCCAAGGCACACCTCGATGCCTCTCACTGGCTGCAGGGTGTGAAATGGTATGAGCATTACAGGCGAGAATCCCAAGTCACACCCCTGATGCCTGTCAATCTCTACAGGCTGGGGCGTTATGGTCGGAAACCCTAATGCCTCAGGCATTCGTTGGCATTTTCACTCCACATTTTCAACATGGGTTTTTTGTGACCCCACCTTATGAACAGTGGCAATATCAGTTTGTTAGCCGAAAGCTGATTTCGCACAGCGACTATACCATTTGGCACCACAGGTGCGAAAACACATTTTGAACAGGATGTGAAAAATGACAGCTGTACTGTTCATGGGGAGGTACAAAAAATGGCAATGTTGAAATTCTGCAGTGAAAATATTAAAAAAACTGGTGAAGACATGGCGTCGTGTCTTAGCACCCGTAATGCAATTAGTTTGAGGATATTTTTACAGCAGATTGTCAACACAGGGATTTTGGAACCTCCGCTCATGAACAGTGTCACTGTGATTTTCTTAATGTCCCGAACAGTGATTTCCCACAGCAACCTGCGCTGGAAGTGCGAAAACACATTTCGGCCATGGTGTGAAAAATGACAGCTATACAGTTCATAAAGAAGTGTGGAAAAATGCCAGTGGTGAAAATCTGGACTGAAATATTAGAAATCCATGAAGTTACGAGGGTGTGCGGAAACTGCGCAATGGTCGCTCGTAACAGTCACTGTATGGACTTTTTTCACCAAATTTTTAACATAGCCATTTTAACACCTCTGCTCATGAACAATGTCACTGTGATTTTCTTAATCTGTCCCGAACATTGATTTAGCACACCGACTGCGCCATTATGCGCTACATGGGCGGAAACACGTTTTGGGCGAGATGTGAAAAATGACAGCTGTACTGCTCATAAGTAGGTGTGGTAAAATGGCAGTGTTGAAAATCTGGAGTGAAAATATTGAAAATTCGCGAACTTATGAGTGTGCATAGGAACAGCGCAACGCATGCTCGTAAAACAGTCACTTTTGGGAATTTATTTACCAAATTTTTCACATAGCCATTTTAACACCTCTGCTCATGAACAGTGTCACTGTGATTTTCTTAATCTGTCCCAAACATTGATTTCGCACACCGACTGCACCATTGTGCGCTACACGCGCGGAAACACATTTTGGGCGAGATGTGAGAAATGACAGCTGTACTGCTCATAAGGAGGTGTGGTAAAATGGTGATGTTGAAAATCTGGAGTGAACATATTGAAAATTCGCGAACTTACGAGTGTGCGTAGGAACAGCGCAACACATGCTTGTAAAACAGTCATTTTGGGGAATTTTTTCACCAAATTTTCAACATAGGGTTTTTGGGGGCCTACCTCATAAACTCTTACACTGTTGTTTTGTAAATCGGTCCCGAAAGGTGATTCCATGCAGTGACTGCAAAATCACCTTTCGGGGCCGATTAACGCCATGACACTGACAGAATTCATGAGGTGGGGTTCCAAAAACCCCATGTTGAAAATTTGGTGAAAAAATTTCCCCAAAATGCCCGAGATATGCACTAAAGTTGAAAAAACCCTATTTATTACATTATACAGCTTACCAGCATTTCCTCAGTTTGCGGTCGGCTTTAAAGAGTGCAGACGTGTTCCTGGTCCACCGAAGATCGTCGCGCCAGACACGGCGGTAAGTATGGGGTGAGGTGGGGGTGGGAGGTGGATGCACAGAGGGTGGGGGAGGGGTCAGAACAGTCAGCGAGGAAGGTGTTTTCTTTCAGGTTTTTTATTTACTTAAGGCGATGCAGGACTTGTGCCCGCGCTGGTGGGCTCCCATCGTGGCAGCTGGAAGGAGCTGTTGGGGGAGGCGTGGAGCCGACGGGGACTGGGCACCCCTGCCTGCCATAGACTGTTGCCACTGGGGTGGGCTCCCAGCGGCACCATAGTCTCTGGGGGGAAGAGATAGTGGAGCCGATGGGGGATTGGCACCCCGTCACATACAGACTGCTGCCACTCTGGGTGGCTTCCAGCCTGGCAGGTGGAACTCTGCTTGGGAGTGCAGCACAGCCCGGCCGAGTTGGGCACCCCAACGGTTACAGAGTGAGTGCGTGGGGGGGGGAGCGCAAGAGCATGCAATATGTGTGTATATGTGTGGGAGGCGCACATGAGCACACGATATCTTATCGCTGCTCACTGAAGTGTAGCTCTCCCTTTCAACTGTACGGCACTGCATTTTCAACTGCTGTCAGATAGCTGCAGCATTCATTGGCGAACAGTGGCCGCGCCTGCAAACACACTGACTGAATTGGAAGACGGGTGTCACACCTCCGAAAACTCGGATGATGGCACTATGTTTCTTGCACATTCGTGCAAGCAAACAAAAACTCATAACCCCCTAAATAAACCCTCCAACTGGAGGGGAAAAAATGGAAATTGTGTACCTACTGTAATTCATGATCTTCTGATTCACACTAATGGGAGTATGCCGGAGGCGCTAGGACCCAGTGGGAGCAAACTTTTTCAGGAGGACCGGCGCCTGAGATGGAGCCACGAGAAGTGGCACTGCGAGCCCCTCACTTGTCGTAATGACCATCTCGGCGTCGACCCTTCTACTGCCTCAGTACCTTTTTTTCCGTGGAGGTGCAGTGTAACTAACCTAGAAGGACTAACCTTAAAAATCGGACATAAGATAGTCTGAATGACCTGTGTAAGAGGGGTCAACAATAAAGTCTTCATAGCTCAGCCATTGAGGGAGTGAAGACCATAAACAGAAAAGTGAGCTCGGGGGATGGTGGGTGGGCATGTGAATGAGTGGTGGAGACTTTCGCCAAGAAGATCAAGAATTACGGTAGGTATGTAATTTCCATATCTTCCTGGACATAAAGTCTCCACCACTCATTCACACTAATGGGAGAGTATCAAGCTAAAATAATCCCTGAGATGGGCAGCAAGAGATAAAGAGCTCTCGTGCTTGGGACAGAAGTCCATTAAGAATGGTCCTGCCAAACGATAGATGTTGTCTGGCATGGACATCCAAGGTGTAGTGTTTTAACGAAAGTATGCACAGAGCTCCAGGTAGCCGCACTGCAAATATCTGCAATGGGCACGTTACGGATTTCCGCCAGAGATGCCGTGACTGCTCTGGTAGAGTGAGCGTACACTCTGCCTTCCAGCTTGACCTGTGCCATAGAATAGCAGTGGCGAAGGCATGCCACCAGCCAAGCTGAAATGCATCCGACAGCAACAGTTTGACCCAGCCGGGTCTCGCTGAAGGAAAATGAAAATTACGTACCTACCGTAATTGTTGATCTTTCTGTGTATCTTCACCATTTATCATTAGTAGGGTATAGCGCCGGAGCTAGGACCCCGCGGGAGACTTTTCCCCCCATTGGCGGAGTCGATGAGGGTCCGGCAACGCCCTCAAGGCCGACGTTCTACATGGCACTCCCGGGTTGGCCGTTATCGGTCGTCGACTCCGCCCCAGCCTCAGTTCTGAGACGCAGGAGAGTGTAAGGACAGGGAGGTGGGGTGGGGTAAGGGAGCCCAAGGTATAGATAAAAGGAAAGGATACATATTTTATTTATTTATTAGCTTTTGTTGACCGGGTAAGCACACTAGACAAAAGATTGCCTATTTTCAGGTACGACCCGGGAGAGTAAAAGAAAGGAAAAGTCCATACAAAGAATAGCAAGATACATTTGAGCATTGCACAGGATAAAGCAGAAACAGGTGACATAACATTACATAAGCAGGCAAGAAGAAAAAATTACTCACCATAGTAATGTTGTTTATTCTAATGGAGTCTTGCTGTATTCAGACATAATGCAGTTAGCCCCAGCACTTGAACTGCCTCGGAGAGGAAAGAGTTAACTCTATGCAGAAGCATAGAAAGTTGAGTTTGAGCTCGGTTTTCAAACCTCTGTCTGTGGTACTTCTCAGTGTAACCATCAGATTCTTACGAGCACACTAACTAACATACTATAGTATGGAAAATTGTTCAACATATAGCCAAAGGGCAAAAAATTCTTTCTGTGCCCAAAAGACTCAAGTCGAGAACCCAAGAAAGGAAGGTAGTGACAATATTTAAGTATAAAACACCAGAAAAATAATAACATCCACCCCACCCAAGAGGGAGGGTACAAGGTATACCCCTGAGGTGCAATACTGTACCGGCCCGCCCACTTCCCAAAAACCCAGGTTCTGAGAGGGGAGGCGGTGGGGAGGTCTGAATACAGCAAGACTCCATTACAAGAAATGACATTACTATGGTGAGTAATTTTTTCTTCAAACAACATGAAGTCTTGCTGTATTCAGACATAATGCAGACTACCAAGCAGTTCCCTATGGAGGAAGGAATGCAGAACCTACTTTGGGAAGAGGCTCTGCAGTACTACTGTGCCAAACCTAGCATCACTCCTAGCCTGGATGTCCGGGAGTAATGCTTGGTAAAAGTATGTACTGTTTTCCAGGTGGCTGCTTTACAGATCTCTAACAAAGGTATATCTCTGGCCGCAGCTAGAGAAGCAGCTGTACCCCTAGTTGAATTAGCCCTCAGGCCTGAAGGGGGCATTCTGCCCAACTTGTCACAACAGAATTGTATACAAGAAACAATCCACCTGGCAATAGTTCTTTTAGTGGCAGACTTACCTTTCCCCACTTCACCATAAGTGAGAAACAATTGAAGACAGTCATTTCTATGTGCCTTAGTATGCTCAACGTAGTAGCTAAGGGCCCTCTTAACGTCCAGACTGTGTAACCTTCTTTCACCTGAAGAAGAATGATCAGTGAAAAACACACGGAGAGATACAGACTGGTTCAGATGAAAATCCGATACCACTTTGGGCAAGAACCTCCTATTGGTTCTTAGGACCACTTTGTCCCTATGAAAGGAGATGAAGTCAGGTTCAACTGACAGAGCTTGTAACTCACTAATCCGCCTGGCAGAAGTAATAGCTACCAGGAACACAGTTTTCCAGGTCAAGTACTTCAATTCGGCCGAAGCCAGAGGTTCAAAGGGTGGCTGCATAAGCTGAGCTATGCAGACATTAAGATCCCAAGGCAGAGTAGGCTCCCTAAAGGGAGGGTTAATGTGAACCAGTCCTTTGAAAAACTTTTTGAAAACAGGATGAGATGCCAGGGAAGAGCCCTTCTCTGCTGAGAGGAATGCAGAGACAGCTGCTAGATGAACCTTCAGAGTGGCAGGCCTAAGGCCTAGACCATTCAGATGAACTAGATAGTCTAAGGTTGTGGTAATGTCTGCAGAATCAGGCAGGATGCCTTTTTGAGAGTACCAAATACTGAACCTTTTCCATTTGGAGTTTTTCTAGTGAAAGGTTTCCTGGACACCTTCAGAATATCCAGAACCCCCTGAGAAAGATGTAGTGCTGCATATTCTAACTCTTCAAGAGCCAGGCCTTGAGATTGAGAGACTGGAGATTAGGGTACCAGATCTGCCCCTGGGAGGAGGACAGGAGATTGTATGTCCTGGGCAGAGACAGGGGACGTGACACTGACAAGGGCAGCAGTAGAGGATACCACGGCTGTCTGGCCCAATCTGGAGCCACCAGTATCACTTTGCAGGGTTGAGTCCTGATCTTGATCAGAACTCTGAACAGCAGAGGGAAGGGAGGGAAGGCATAGAGAAACCTGCACTTCCAGTACAAAATGAGAGCATCCTGGGGAACCGTCCCCAGGACTGGAGGTCTGCAACAAAACAGAAGAAGTTGATGATTGTCCGGTGCTGCAAAGAGATCTCTCTCTGGAGTGCCCCACCTGGAGAAGATGACCTTCAGCATGTGAGGATCCAGGGACCATTCGTGGTGTTCCTGTGATATTCCGCTCAGAGTATCTGCTAGTATGTTGTCCTTCCCAGGAAGGTGAACTGCTACCAGAGAAGTCTGAAGAGAATAGGCCAGAGACCACAGTTTCATGGCTTCTGTGCACAAGGCCGAGGACAGAGTGCCTCCCTGCTTGTTGATGTACCACATTGTGGTGGTGGTGTCCATTCTGACTTGGACCACCTTGTCCTTGACTGAATCCGAGAAGCTCTGCAGGGCTAGGAAAACTGCCCTGAGTTCCAGGAGATTGATATGAATAAGAGACTCTTGTGGGGACCAGACTCCTTGAGCTGTCAGGGCTCCCAGGTGGGCTCCCCACCGTAGGAGAGAAGCATCCGTAGTTAGAACTACTGATGGGACTTGAGGGAGAAATGGAACCCCTTGTCTGAGGTTGCCCTGGTCCAGCCACCACTGGACAGCTTGGACCAGAGTCTGAGTTTCTGGGATCAGTTTGGTAAGTGAATCCTTCTTTTGAGACCAAAAAGACCTTAGAAGAAACTGAATGTCAATCATCTGGAACCTTGCTCCCTGCACCACTGCCGTGGAAGCTGCCATGTTGCCCAGGAGCTGGAGGAACTGCCTTGCTGGGCAGGAGACCTGAGGTCGAAAGGAGGAAGCGAGATCCACTAGGGCCTTCACCCTTGCCAGAGGAAGGAAGGCTTTTTTTTGTACAGTGTCCAACTCTATGCCTATAAAGGTGAGAAGTTGAACTGGTTCGAGGACAGACTTTGGAAGATTGAGAAGAAACCCTAAGGAGCTGAGTAGGTCCTGGGTAGTTTGAAGAGCTGACCTGTAAAGGTGACTGACCCACTAAGAGCCAGTCGTCCAGATACGGGAAGATGGTGATACCCTGTCTTCTGAGGTAAGCCACCACTACTGCAAGGCACTTTGTGAACACTCTTGGAGCTGATGTTAGGCCGAAATGGCATAGCTCTAAATTGGTAATGGCCTGAAGGCAACTTGAACCTGAGGTATTTTTTGTGGGAGCACCTGATAGGAATATGGAAGTAGGCATCCTTGAGGTCCAGAGATGCTAGCCAATCCCCTGGACTTAGAGAGGGAAGGATTATTCCCAGAGTTACCATTTTGAATTTGGGCTTTGAAATGTGTTTGTCCAAATACCTTTGGTCTAGGATGGGTCGCCACTCCCCTGTTTTCTTTGGGGTAAGGAGGTACCTGGAGTACAGTCCTTTTCCCCTGTGCTGAGCAGGAACCTTCTCTATAGCTCTGAGAGCTAGAAGACAGGAAACCTCTGCCTCTAGGGCAATGGTTTCTGAGAGTGATGCAGGTGGTAAAGACTTGGCCCTCTTTTTTGGAAAGTTTTTGAAGCTGAGGGGCCAGTCCCTGGCTTACTACTTCCAGGACCCACTTGCCTGAGGTCACAGACTTCCAGGCCTGGAAGCAGTAAACCAGCCTGCCTTCTACTGGAAATGGGGAGTCGACCTGGGCTGACACATCAGGGTGTCTGCTTGGCAGGAGCCTTAGACTGAGAGGAGGAGGGAGCAGCTCTGCTCATGTCCCTCCTGCCCCTCCCTCTGAAGAACCCCCTCTGTGGGAAGGGAGAGGAGGCCTGGGCTTGGTAAAAAGGCCTTTGAAAGGGCCTGCCCCTGCCCCTAGACTGCTGCTTGTGTGGAGTGGCTTGCCTTTCTTTGGCCTGTGCACTCCTGTACGTGGTCTTTTATTCATCCATTTTCTTTATGTAAGCCTCTGTCTGCTCCCCAAACAGAGTGTTACCTACTACAGGAAAATCCATAGCCTTAGTCTGGGTATCCTGTGAAAGGCTAGTACATCTGAGCCACACAGATGTAGCCATGACTCTAGATGCCACATCACTGGAGTCCACAACAGCATGAAATTGCATTTTGGATGCCTCAATTCCATCAGCAGGCACCTCCTCCAGCTCCTTGGCTAGCTGGGGAAAGGCCTGTTTAGCCAGTTCCAGAACCGTATCCCATCTGGATTTCTGGTACCTGGCTGTGTAGGCCATATAAGTAGCCTGCCTGAGTCCCAAAGAGGATGCCAAATACAGTTTTTTGGCCATGGCATCCACTTTCCTGGAGTCCTTATCCGGGGGGGGTGGGGTGGGTGATGAAAGGAATGTTAGCCCTGTCACAGGTTGCAGCCTGTACTACCCCAACGTGGCTGCAATGACTATAAAGGAACTCCGCAGCTGAGCCTGATAACAAATACCTCCTGTCCATTCTCTTATCCACAGGAGGTATTGAATTAGGGGTTTGTAAAATTTTGTGCGCCTGTTTTCCCAAGGATTTATGAAGAGGGATAGACAGTCTTTTGGACTCTGGGATGTCCATCATTTCCACAAAATCAGGCTCTTCATCCTCCTCTGCAGCTTCAACCAAGGGAAGCTGCAGGGTTTCTGCCACCTTTTTGTAGAACAAAAAATGTGAAGGGGACTCAGAGAGCCTGGGAGGAGAGACACCTGAGGGCCTGTCTGGGGAGATGTCCAGTTCAATGGGCACATTCAGACCCCCCTGGTCATCGTCATCATCATCCTCGGGATAGTCTTTATCTCCCTCTCACTCCTCATAAAAAGCGTGTGGATCATAATCCGGAGGAGACAGAACCGACCGCCTAACCGGCGGTACCAGTTAGGACAGAACCGGTCTAAGCGATTGAACAATGCTAATCGCTTCGGCTATTTCGTCCGTGGTTGGAGAGTGCGATACTGGATCCAAACCGGCAGACTTACGCTTCTTTTTTGATGGAACCAACCCCTCAGGATCAGCTCTTCTTTTGCCTGAGGAGGTATTGCCTAGGTCAGTAGGCACCTCCTCTGGTTTGGCCGCAACCAAACCGGGCTGGCCATCCAGATCTACGGACTTCTCGGCCTCCCTTTCCTTCTGCCTACTCAGTCTTTTATCTAGAGTGGACTTAGGAAAGTTTTTACAGATTTGGCAGTCTGACTTGAGGTGGTCAAACCCCAGACAATAAACACAGATGAGGTGGGGGTCAGCCTTAGCAAAGGCTTCCCCACACTCAGTACAGTGTTGAAACCCAGTGGGACCGGTTTTCTTCTTGGGTTTCTCAGACATGGCTAACCTAACAAATTACCCTATTGCAGCTTTCAAGCCAGGTAATACAATAACTGATCGGTTACAAACCGTGTCACAGGCTTTTTAAAAGAACCGGCAAAAAACCTCGGTTCTTTTGAAATTGATCGGTACCGGAACACCACTCTAATCCCAGAAATAAATTTAAACAGAATGGGTCAGTTCCAAACCGGACCGACCGGAAAGAAACCGAAGAAAAGAACAATTTCCAACTTTTTCACAGAATAAAACACAGTCACTACCTATCTACACACTACCTGTACCGTAGACAGAGGCTGGAAATCCGAAAATAACAAAAAATTATACGGTTTAAACCGAACGCTTTACTTTTACCGAACCGAGCAGAGGAAATCTCCGGAGCGACTTCACTGTTAGGCGGAGTAAAGAATCTGGTTACACTGAGAAGCACCACAGACAGAGATTTGAAAACCGAGCTCGAGCTCAACGTTCTATGCTTCTGCATAGAGTTAACTCTTGCCTCTCCGGGGCAGTTCAAGTGCTGGGGCTAACTGCATTATGTTGGAATACAGCAAGACTTCATGTTGTTTGAATTAACACAGCTGAGTAGGAAAGACCAAACACAGGATCAAATAAGGATAAGTACAGTGCATCCAACAAATCAATCACCCAGTAGCAAGGGGTGAATACTTAACTATAGAGAACAGGACCACCAAACAGTGCATCAGACATACCTCCACCTACAGCAGAGAGTAGGTACAGTATTATACAGAGCAATGCCTTAACAAACAAGATCCATCCTCAGGACCCACGTAGGGGCGCCAGAAGTGCAGGGACATAATAGTCCAGTACAGGGACCAAAGTTAAAAATTAAGGTGGTTTAGGACAACCACAAACAGAAGAGAGTTTCAGGTAAGTCCAGAGGGAGCTCCGAAGGCATGAGTGAGAGGGTGAGGAACGGACCTGTGGGGGAAAGGAGTTCCAAACTCTGGGAGCACATGCAGCAAAATCCCTATCCCCCATTTGCGTATGAGTGGTGGGAACTTTGAGAACAGCAGAGCCCAAAGACCAGAGGGAGTAAGAGGAGGCGGCAGGTATGAGGAGCTCAGCCAGTCCTTGGGGGTGCTAGTTCTGAGCACCTTACCTGTGAAGCTACCAGGACATAGCTCCTACAGTTGGGAGGAGAGCCAGTCAAGCTTACTATACAGGTCACAAGGTGGGTGAGCCGGGGGCAGCAGAGTGCAAAGCGACAGGTGTTGTTGTAGGCTACATTCCACCTGGCAAGGTGAACTTTAGAAGTATGTGCATACAGGATGAGCCCATAACAGAGAGTAGGAAGAAATACACCTCTGGCCAGTGCCCGGTGGGCAGCAGATGTAAGGTTGTTCTTCGCTCTGTAGGCTAGGCCCAGCTTGCAGTTGACAGCCCTGCATACATTTAGGATACGACGGCCAAAGTCAAGCTGGGGGTTGAGTGTCACCCCTAGGTATTTGATGGTATCAGTTATCATGACAGAAGCGCCGTCAAGTCCAGTGATGCACAAAGGGGCAGGGGAGGCCTTAGTCTTGACTGGGGACCCAAAGAGCATGGCCTGGGTCTTTTTTAGATTAAGGACAAGTTTGTTTGCCGTAATCCAGGACTGGATATTCCTGAAGTCAGCGTTCAGCTGGTGGTTGATGATCTCGATGTCACAGGAATGGGTAAGGATAACTAGGTCATCCACATATAGAATAGAGCTACAGTGGGAGGAAATGGAGGGGAGGTTGTTAACAAAGATGGAAAAGAGGAGAGGTCCCAGGACTGACCCCTGAGGGACACCAGAGGTCACGGGGGTGGTGTCAGAGAGGACCTTGCTGAACTTAGTTAATTGGTTTCGACCCTGGATGTAGCTAGTAAAACAACTTAGGACAGGGGGAAGACAGACCAAAGGATCAGAGCAGAGAGATAAGTAAGGCATGATCGACTAGGTCAAAGGCCTTAGATAGGTCAATAAAGATGGTACCTGAGAGTTGGCCCTGGTCCATTGCTGCCCTAATCCCAGACGAGACAGTAACGAGTGCTGAGGATGTACTGTGCCCTTTCCGGAAGCCGTGCTGTGCAGGAGACAGCAGCTCATGGGCCTGGATATACTCCGTAAGTTGCTCAGCAACAACTTTCTCAAGGAGTTTGCTGATAGCCGACAGGATGGCTATGGGACGATAATCATCAAGGATCTTAGGGTTGCCTTGTTTAAGGACAGGGACAATCCTTGCCACCTTCCAGAGGTCAGGGACAACACCAAGGGCAAGAGGCATATTGAAAATATGAGCCACAGGGTAGGCAACAAATAAGGCACCAAGTTGGAGGAGCCTATGTTCTAGGCTATCATGGCCAGCACTAGCATAGGGGGAGAGACCAGAGAGAAGTCTCTGCATCTCCTGTGCTGTCACTGTCCTAAAGTAGAATAATGGCCGGGAAGTTGGGGGCGACTGAGGGGCAGGAGGCAAGACTTGACTAACACTCCCTCCAATGGAGGACAGGGAGGTGAACGCAGACAGGTCAGAGAAGTGGGAGTTGAATGCATTAGCAATGGTTAGGGGATTATTACAATCTGATCCGTCAATAAGCATATCAGAGACCCCACAGTTAGAGGAACCGCTTACAATGTTTTTGATGTTCCTCCAGAAGTTCCTGGGATCCTTAGCTGAGTTAAGCAGGGTGGTTATGCAGTAATCGCTCTTGGCAGTTCTGATTGCTCTCTTACATTCATTCCTAAGCCTCCTATACTGTTGAAATAAGGCCTGGTCCATCATCGCCTTAAAGTTGGCTCAGCATTTGTCCCTAGTCCGCATAAGGGCGAGAAGGCTCCCATGGAGCCACTTAGTAGCAGATCCCTTTACCCTCCTCCTGATAAGGGGTGCGTGCTTATCCTGCAGTGTCGAAAAGGTGCTGAGGAAATAACCAACTGCAGTGGGACATTCAGGAGCACACAGCACCGCAGACCAGTCCGTGAGCCTCAGGTCCTCATGGGAGGAACCCAGGTCAAACTTTGAAAAATCCCTCCATACACAACACACCGGGGTGTGATCTGAGATAGAATCAGGGAGAGTACCCGAGGATGTAATCCTCTCAGGCCTATTAGACAGAACCCAGTCAAGAACAGAACTGTTTCCACGAGTGGTAGACCACCTGGTGGGCTCTTGAATGAGTTGACAGGGAGAGGCCGGCGAGCAGGGGTTCATACACCTTTGCATTTCCTCCAAACCAATTTAGGTTTAGGTCACCCATGGTAAGTATTTCATTATCCCCAGACTTAGCACCCACAGCATCAAGGAGGGAGGATAACCCCAACAATCCACCCTTAGAGGGATTGTACGTGCAAATGATATGCAGCTTTTTGGCATTACCAAGTAAGAGAACAGTATGAAACAGCTCACAAGGAGACAATGGGGGCAGTTGGTGTGAGACAACGGTCAGATTTAGGTGGCACCTAAAGTAGATCAAGATACCACCACCCTGCTTCCTCCCAGGCTGGTCAAGCCTTATGAGATCAAAGCCAGGAAGCATACAGGCAGAGTCAGGGGTAGAAGGTTTTAGCCATGTCTCAGAGATGCTGAGGATGTCAGGCTTGTAGTGAGAAACCCAGGCTGCAAGCTCAGTCAGATTGGGCAGGAGGCTGCGGATGTTGAGATGAACTATTTTTAGCCTTTTACCTGCCAACCAGCCGGCTGGAAGGGAGGAGGCTTGATAAAGGGGGCCAAGGTTAGGCTCAATGTCCCCAGCCAGGACTAATATCACCAACAGAAGCCAAAGAAGATGCCTTAGGGGAGGGCACTCACCTCGGGCCCGGGGCTAATGAGTGAGGCGCTTGGTTAAGAGAGAGGGGGTGCAGAACACACCTATGGTCGAGGCAGTATATAGACCAGCGGGGCTGACTACCAAAGGCTATCAGGTTGGAGAAGGTGAAATCCTGTTCCCCGTACTGTTCAAAGGTACCCCAGGGAGCCCACGAGGGAGGGGAGCAATCAGTGAAGAGTAGTTAGAAGCATAGGGAGGTAACTAGCCCAATGACGAGTACATTACAAGATGGGAAGGGCTTAGTAGTCACCCTGGAGGACTTAGGGACCAACATGTCGAGAGTACCGGTCCCAAGGGCTAAACCAGGACGTGGGCTGGAGAAGTTAATTCGTAGGACAGTAGCCACCCTAGGGTAATAAGGTAGGAATAGCTAGTGTACACAGCACTAGTAGAGGCTTACACTGGCTTGCAAAGCAGAGTTAAGATAGGTTGACCAGGATGTAGTTACCATAGACACCTAAGCTGATTAACTGCTGACCAACAGCAATACAGGGGTGACACCAAAGAACTGGACTCAAGCAAGCCCAGCTCAGGGTAGAAAATGTTAGATACAAAACCTAAGCCAACACAGTGAGCACACAGTGACAAATAATCAGAAAAGCTGTCTACTGTAAACTTGCAGCAGGTTAAGAATAGGGACAGGGGAGCTGTTGTAAATAGCAGCAGCCCAAACCAGCCATATAGGGGCAAAATCCTATAACAGAAGTGGGAGTCCCTCACTAAACCATACCAGGTAAACATCAGACTACCCAAAAATTTCTTCTTATGATTGGACCCACAAGACCTGTGGGAGGGGCTTAAAGGCATTTAACGGGAGGAGGAAACGGGCTGGGGGAAAAAAACACATAAGTCCTCCGGTTCCCTCAACAACGAGCAGTCCCCTTCTTCCGAAAACTGCCTCCTGCTCCAGGCAGGGGCTCCGGTGCATAAAAGGCGAGCCGAGTGTGCAGGGGAGGTCCGCCCAACTCGATTCAGCGAGCTGGTGCCTCAATCCTGCAGATGTACAACATCCAAGTGATGAACGGGGGGGGGAGGGGGAACAACGACCAACGGAGGCAGAGGTCGCCCACACCGCCCCTCTCAAGTCGTTGGCAAAGTCCTTACAGGGGGCCACTGTGAACCGCTCAGCCTTTTACAATGGACATGAGCTGCACGTCACAATGGGCCAACTTCCAATCAGGGCGCGTTGTATATTTTCAAAATTGGCGCCAAAAACCTCCTGGTCCAGAGAGACAAACGGGAGGCTTGGAGGGAATGCAGAAGTTCATGTCCTCCGGTTCCCTCAACAACAAGCAGTCCCCTTCTTCGAAACTGCCTCCTGCTCCGAGGCAGGGCTCTGGTGCATATAAAGCGAGCTGAGTGTGCAGTGGAGGTCTGCCCACCTCGATCTAGCGCCGGTGCCTCAACCCTGCAGATGTCCAAGATCCAAGCAATGAACGGGGAGGGGGGCAGGCACGGAGGCAGAGGTCGCCTACACCGCCCCCGTTGTCGGCAAAGTCCATATAAACTAAAAGGAGAAATAAATGACAGAAGACAGGAGAGAGAAACCAGATATGGTAAATTGGGAAAGGGAAAGGAAAGGGGCCCCAATCTCTGGAAGGAGGAGAAAGAAAGGGAGGGATTGGGGGGGGAAGAGGACCACACTCCCAGAGACGATCTTGCATCCTAGGATTTTGACAATAACGATAGACAATAATCTGGACTACCAAGGTTAACAGCTGCTGGGAGGCAAAGCCTGAACTGTTAAGCAGCGTTTGCCCGGGAGGGCCAACCTTAAGAGAGGGGTCAGGATGGGGGTGAGTCTCGTACTCCTCCCACCTCCCTCCCAAAATAGGGGAAAAACTTAAACTGCCAGGAGGGCATTAAGGAATCCAACTCAAGGAAATGAACCCAAAGTTTGAGTTCATAAAGAAAAATGGGGGATCCTCAGCTCACTCCGAAGAAGTGAGGAGAAGACTAAAGAGGCCCCCTCATTTACAAAAATACCAACCTACAGGAAAATTCCTCCATGTGTCTCTCCAGAGTCCTCTTCCTCCTAACCACGAGGGAGAGGAGGAGAAAAAAAACAGAGACACACACAGAGGGGAGGAGGGAGCCCAGAGACTGAGGCCCCAGGGGAAAGGAAGGCGGGATTTAGTGATGAATATTGAAGAGACACAGAAAGATCAACAATTACGGTAGGTACGTAATTTTCATATCTTATCTGTGTCAATCTTCACCATTCATCACTAGTGATTGAGTACCGAGCCCCCCGAAGGGGGCCCTAAACTACCCCAAGTGACTATGTCCCTTAGCCTCCAGTGGGTGAGACACTGGAGTAGAGAACCCTTACAGGCCTGGGGAGGCCTGAGACAGGTCCGGGTGAGATGGGGAGCCTCCAGTGGGGAAGGGAAGGTGCCCCGAAAATCGCCATCTCACCCTGCGGGAGAAGAGGTGGGTTCTCCGGTATTTGGAGGAGATCACTCTACGCTGGGACAGGGGTGACAACCGGGATAGCGAAGCCATGCCATCCGCCTAATGCAGATCGCTGTCCCTATCACTCTGGATGCCACCTCACTGGCATCATAAGATGCCCTTGTTTGGTGTCTTGCTAGCTCCAGGCCCGGAGCAGAGAGGGCAATGGCTTGCCTGGTTTCCTCCATATCAGGCATTGAGGCTAGGACCTGTCCTAGCCTGGGCCACAAGAACCTATCGTAGGCTGCAAAGTGGGCTTGATGTGAAGCAACAGAAAGGAGGATCCATGCCGAACAGAAAACTCTTCTCCCCCAAAAACTGAAGTCCACAGAGTCCGAGTCTGGGGGTCGGTCACGGTAGGGGGCGCGAGGCCCAGAGGGAGTGTCCAGGGAGGTCAAGCCCGAAGATGGATGAGGCAGAGAACCTGAAGACCATGAGGGAGCGCAATACTGTTGTTGTAGGTCCCTTGGGGCTGGAACAGTGGAGAAGGGATGCAGCCAAAGCCGATGTGACGCTTCCTGGAAAGGACCAAGCCAGGTTGGCCACACTGTACTCGCCTAAGAAGGCACGCGTCACATGCTCGGGACTGCTGACAGAGACTGGGGTAAGGTGGACCTCGTCCAACATCCTCAGGAGGCGCTGATATGAAGACAGGTCAGACACTGGGGAGATGTGGACAGATAGCTCCTCTCCCTCTGAGGAAGAAGAAAAAGATGTAGGCAAGCTCCAAGGTTCAGGGTCTGGCTGCACAGAAGCATGGTGGAACATCTGCTGGTCCAGGGCATGGAGACAGGTAGGGAAATGCGTAGCCGAACCTGTGAATTGCTCCCAGGTGAGAGGTCCCCTAGGACCGGGAATATCTGGGATAGCCGGGGATGGAGACAGAGGCACAGCGGACAAGCTGCTAGCAGCAGGAGAACAGTCTCTGTCAGGGTTGAAGGGCCTAGAGGAAACTCCCTGCGAGGAGGGAGATCGGAAAGATGCAGCAGCTAAAAGCCGTTCAACCGGATCGGAATGGTCAGAGTTGTGCCCATGGGAAGAAATCCCCCCGTGAGGTGACCAGGACCGTGCGAGTCCAGAAAGACGGCCCTTGACCTCAGAAGTTGAAGTCCCTCTCGAGGACCGATCCAGGGAAGAGAGAGGGCCTGCACTGCGGCTACTCCCAGAACCCGGCTGGGCTCCAGTGAGGTCACGCTGCGCCACACCCCTACTCCTCAACCCTTCAGAGTCGGAGCGGGACCTCATCTTATAGCCACCAGCCTAGGCAGCTGACAACTCCGGGCAGTCTCCGAGGAGTCCACCCCGGGGGCAGTACCCTCCCCTTCCTGGCGTGCCCTCGGCTGTCCCAAACTTGGACTGACTAAACACACCAAAGAAGGGGGCACCCCAACCGAAGGAGATGTGCCAGTGGCCTCAGGTTGCCCAGCAGTGGCCACGGGGACCACTGCCTGCTGGTTAGTACCACAGACCCCAGAGCCTACCGACGACGACTGACCCCCAGAGGGAGGCTGAGTGGGGGGTGGAGGTGCTGGATACTGAGGGATCGGAGGATTCCAAAGAGTCCAGGAGCCAATCTGGATTAGACTCCGAGTCCCCCTCTGAGGAGGTAGACTCTGAGGTCTGATGCCAGACTACCCCTCTAGCCCTGCCAGTTCCTGGACCACAAGCTGGACCGCCCTCCGCCCCAGCACTGCAGACGGCACCAGGGTCAGGCATGGCACCGTGCCCGATGCCACCACCCTCCCCGGTGCCGCGCACGGCCTGGAGTCAGGCGCGACACCGAGCGCGGCTGTGCCCCGGCACTGCAGACAGCGCCAGAGCCAAGGCGGCACCGCCTGCCACCCTGGCGCTTAACAGCGCCAGCTCCAGTTCTGGCGCGACAAAGGCACGGCACCAGAACAGAAACAGATCCAGAAACCGCAGTAAAACAGCCCCCAGTGCCGCGAATGGCACCAGGAGAGACAGCAGCACCTAGGGACAGCCCAGTGCCAACCACACCACCACCCTCCAAGCCCCCGGCGCCGCTAACTGCACCGGGACCAAGGGAGGCGCTGGCAGATGACGCTGAGTACGGTGCTGGTCCGGAGAACATGACACTGAGGGAGCCTTCACCTCCGAAGAGGTGACTGCCAAAGCGGTGCCTCCCAACTGTCCCCTGAGAGGGACAGACTGGGCCTCCTGCACCACGGAAGGGGCCCCCGCCACGGCAAGGCTAAGAGAGGCAGAGACCCCCTCCACCATGGGCCGAGAGTCCTCACCTTGGCCTGTCGACTGTGAACCCGTCCTCTGAAAGTCGGCGGCGCACGTCCGACTTTAAACCCGGGGATTTCGACAACTCAACAGTCCATGGAGAAGCAGGCATCGCAGTTGTACATATCATGGGTCGGGCCGAGGCAGGAGAGGCAGCAGTCATACCGGTCAGTCACGGAATAAAGGCGGTCACAGGGGCACCGATGCATAGGAGACTGCCCCGCTTTCGACAGTTTCTTGCCTCCCGGATGAGACATGACTGTACGGCAAACAATAACAAAAACAGTAGTCAACACTGCTTAAAAGTAATGAAACGATCTTACTGGCAGAAGAGACATCGAGCAGGGCAAACAGAACCGAGGCACACACACACAAGGCTGAGGAACTAGGCCGCAAATGCAGTCTTGCTTGCAGAGTCTCCACATGAGGTCTTCACTCGGCGGCAGGAGAAGAACTGTGGCTGGGGCGGAGTCAATGACAGATAATGGCCAACCAGCGAGCGCCACATAGAATGTCAGCCTCAAGGTGGTGGTGCTGGCCTTGTGCCGACTCTGCCCGGGTCTCCCGCGGGGTCCTAGCTTCGGTGCTATACTCCACTAATGATGAATGGTGAAGATTGACACAGACAAGATCAAACAGTTGTTGAGCTTTGCGAATTTCTTACTTTCTATCTAGATAGAACCGCAACGCTCTCTTAACATCCAGCGAATGAAGGGTACACTCTCCTTCATTCTGGAAGTTTGCAAAGTAGGTAGGAAGTACTAAAGGTTGGTTTAGATGGAATTCTGAGACAACCTTAGGGAGAAACTTAGGATGAGTCCTAAGAACTACTTTGTCCTTGTGAAATACAGTGTGGGGGGGTGGGGTTGTGACCGGTGTGTGTATTTCAGAAACTCTACGGGCCAAAGTAATAGCCACAAGGAAGGCCGTTTTCCACGTGAGGAACTTCAACTCGCAAGTAGCCAGAGGCTCAAAAGGTTTACGAGTGAGCATGTCTAGCACAAGGTTAATGTCCCAGGCCGCAACTGGACGTCTAAAAGGAGGTCTAGTATGCAGAATACCCATAAGAAACCTCTTAACCATGGGCAACTGAGCCAGCAACATGCAAAGTAGCAGCTCATGATATGTTGAAATGGCACAAAGATTAACTTTGACTATGGAGTGCTGCAGACCTGTGTTTGAGAGGTCTAAGAGATTATTCGGTGGGCAGGACGAAGGGCTCCAAGAGGATTTTGCACACCAGATAGAAAAATGCTTCCATTTAGCTGTGTAGGTCTTTCTAGTGGCTGGCTTACGCGCAGCCAAAAGAATACGGGAAACACTGCACCTATTCACCTCTATCTCTTCAGGAGCCGAAGGTGAAGCGACCTCAGGTTGGGATGGATCACAGGACCCTGGGTCAGAAGATTCGTCTGAAAGGTAAACATTTTTTGGGGGGGCTCCGACAGTCCATTGAGTAGCGGGAACCATATCTGCAGAGGCCAGAAGGGGGCAATGAGGATCACTCTGCCCCCGAGACTCCAATTTGAGTAGTACCCTCTGAATTAGGGGAAGAGCGTATAGAAAGCGTTTTGTCCACCGCAGCCTGAATGCATCCTGACAAAAAAAGAAAGGTCCTGGATTTCTGGAGCAGAAGAGAGGCAGTTTTGCGTTGAGTGGGGACACAAAAAGGTCCAGTTCTGGAGTTCCCCACTCTTTGAAGAGTGACTGAACAACGGTTAAGTCAAGAGACCACTTGTGAGGATCCAATTCCGTTCTGCTGAGACGGTCTGCCAGCTCGTTTTGTACTCCTGGCAGGTAAACCATCTGAATCAGAGCCTTGTGCTCCAGGTACCATTCCCACACTCTCATTGCTTCCCTGCATAATGGGTAAGAGTGTGCACCACCCTGTTTGTTGATGTAGTACATCCCTGCCTTGTTGTCCGTTTGAAGGAGAATGTTCTTGTGACAGAGTATGTCCTCCGAAGCTCGGACTGCAAAGAGGACGGCTCTCATTTCCAGGACGTTTATGCAAAGTTGAGACTTGTCCTGAGTCCACGTACCCTAGGTGTGGAGATCCTAGCAATGAGCTCACCAACCCATCAGGGACGCGTCCGTGGTAATGGAGATCTGATGATCCAAAGGGGCGAAGGGATATCCTTTCAGAAGGTTGTCCTCCTGAGACCACCAGGTGAGCAACCTCTTCAGAGGTTCTGTCACCTTGATGAGAAAAGACTGAGGATGAGTGGTTGGGGACCACTGAGCATCCACTGAGAGGTTCTCATGTGAAGACGAGCCAAGGGTATAGTGAACACCGAGGATGCCATGAGGCCCAGCATCTGCTGCATTGAAATAGCTCGAACTGAACTGTTTTCTCTGATGCATCGGGCCATCTGTAAGATATCACTCCTTCTGTCCTCTGGAAGAAAAGCCTTCGCACAGGAGGTGTGCAGAAGAGTTCCTATGAAGAGAAGCTTCTGGGAGGGCAGCAACTGCGACTTGTTGAGGTTCAGCAGGACTCCCATGGACGCGAGGAAGTCTGAGGCCATGGCCACAGCCTCCAGAGTCTCTTGCCTGTAGGGACTTGCTAGCAGCCAGTCGTCCAGATATGGGAACACTTGTATTCAGACTCTCCTGAGGTGCGCCGCGAGAATTGCATAACACTTTGAAAGACTTGAGGCTCTGAGGCTAGCATAAAGGGCAGGACTCTGAACTGTTAGTGTTGACCCAATGCCACAAAACTTAGGTATTTGTGGTGCTTTGGGTGTATGAGGATGTGTTAGTAGGCATCCTGCATGTCCAGGGAGGCTAGCCAATCGTGTCGATGAATCAAAGGTAGTAGGGTACCGAGTGAAATCATCTTGAACTTTTCCTTGTGTAGGAACTTGTTCAGCTTTCTGAGATCCAGATGGGGCACATGCCGCCGGTTTTCTTTGGGACCAGAAAGTAATGGGAGTAGAAACCTGTATTTTGCTGATCCAACGGGACTACTTCTACTGCCCTGCTGTTCAGAAGGCTTTGTACCTCGGAAGCAAGAAGGTCTGACTGTACCGCTGTCAGCCTGGGCTGTCGTTTGGGAGGATGATCCGGAGGGGTTTCTGAAAGACTGAGACAGTACCCCTCGCGGATTATTATGAGGACCCATTTGTCTGATGTTATAGATTTCCACTGGCTGTAGAAGTGAGTCAGACGTCCTCCCACTGCTGAGGAGGAGTCCCCCTCGGGCAGCTGAGGTGAAACCTGAGCCGGAAACTCAGAAGGTGGCACTGGGTGCTTTTGGGCCTTGTGCCTTCTGCTGCGCTTTCTTCTGCAGCTGAGGGTTCTGGTTTCTGTTAAAACCTCCTCTGCCCCGAAAGGACTGACGGTTGTGAAACTGGCGCTTGTTCCCACCCCCCCTCCCGGGAGGGGACGGGCGTAGGTCTGCTGGGTTAATGGCAGACCTAGTCTTCCGTGTGGCCTCTAGTGTTTGCTCCATCTGAGGTCCGAACAGACACATACCGTCGAAAGTTAAGGTTATGACTTGCTGCTGGGTGTCATTCGTGAAGCCCTAAGTACGCAGCCAAGAGTGGCGATGGGTGCAGATGCCAGCCGTCGCCGCACGGGAAGCGGTATCGGAGGCGTCCATTGTAGCTTTAACCTGTTGGTTATTGGACTCGATACCCCTAGTTATGGTTTGAAGTAGCTCTGAGTTAACCTCCGATTCGGGCAGAACTTCTACCATTGCTGTGAGCGAATGCCAAAGAACACATTCATTTTTTTTTTTTTTTTCTATCTCTCCTTGCCTGCTCCCGGAGTTCTCTCCTTCCTTCCTCTCAACCCCCATTCCACCTTCGGTGGGATCTGCCCCTAGAGTGCCTCCTTTCCTCTTCCTGCACATTGGGGTCTGTACCTCTTTGGTGGTCCGGATGGTACCGAGAGGCTATCATCTAGGCCTCGGGGAGGTATTTTCCATTTTCTCCCTGGTTTACCCCTACCCTCTGGGATGTCGGCGCTGGGGCGTACATCCCGAGAGGTGGCGTGCTGGCCTTGCATGAGACCTCTCATCACGCCGTGGGCGTCCCCCTCCCGACTCCGGCCGGCGGGCCGCCTCCATCCCCCTTCAACTGTCGGTGCTTCCACCAGCTGCGAAGGGATGCTGTAGTGCGTTCTTGGTTCCCACCCCTGAGAGGACAGCATCTGTTGGGACGCTCAATCCTCCCTCTCCCCTGCCACCGAGTCCGTTCCGAACCGAATTCGCTGGCGTAGCCTGGTGTGGCGTCCAAGCGCCTCAACCCTCAGCGCCACCGGGCCGGTTGAACATATTCATATTGAGAAAAATAGCCCTGGTAGCTGGCAATGCGCATGCCCATGGTTGAGGCAGCAAAGACACTCTTACCTAAGGTGTCTATCTTGCGAGATTCTTTGTTTATAGGCCGGGCTGTAGATTCCTGAGTTAGGACAGCCTTATCATTCTCTGCCAGGACCACTATGGCATCAGTAAAGGCTTGTGAGGCCAAGATGGGGCAATCCTTGGGAGGGGCATACTTCCTATCTATGGACTTGGCCACGGAAGGAATAAGAGCTGGATTCTTCCACACCATCTGTGAAAGGGTCTCGAAAGAGGGCTGTACCAGAGGGGTTAAATTCATAGGGATTTCGGGGACATGAAGATATTGGAGACACAAAAGCTTCCCAGGACTGATTTCTGTGGTCTGGAGAGAAAGAGTAGAATTTAAATTCTTGGGCAGAGACTTAAAGGAAAGGTCCTCAACAACAGGCTCTGCAGGAGGACTGATCCCTGCCCCAGGGTAGTGTCAGCATCAACATCATCACCCAGGCGAAGATCTGGATCAGGCTCAAAATCATCTCCCGACAGTCCAGGGGGGACTGCACAGACAGGAAAGGAGTGAAAATCAGGAGGAAGAAGAGAAGAAGAAAGAATTGTAGTCGAAAACTCCTGAAGACCAGATGGCACTGCACTCATGCTCGGCGCCGTCAAGGAAGAGGTCGCTGAAAACAAAGGAGAAGCTGTCATTGGAAATGGTGTCGCATATGGCACCGACAAAGAGCACGGTGCCGACAGGGCCCATGGCACCGAGAAATTATTACGTACCTACCGTAATTATGATCTTTCTGTGTATCTTCACCTTTCATCAGTGTTGGGGTATCTGCGGCCCCATCAGCGCTGACGACGGCCCCGTGTGGCGCCGAGGGCAGGGGCGGCTCCGACGGAGGAGTCTGAAGGCCCCACGGTGCCGAGCCCTCGAGGATACATGGCACCATGCTCAACCTGATGCCGAGGTGAGACATGGAAAAGGATGTTGCCGTAGCATCTCCCCTGCGCCGCTGACTCCCCAGTGCCGCTATCGAAGTTCCGACAGAGGCCACTGGCCGATGCCTGTGCCTGAGTCAGTGCCGCCGCTGACTCATGGGGGCCATCGTGCGAATGGCGCCGGCCTGGGCCTGGCGAACCGGGGTCAGACACCGGGGAGCCTTCACCCGGCGGGGCACTGCTGGCGGCGGCATCCTCCCGCCCGCCCACCGGAAGCAGCGTGGATGGGCCTCTGCGTCGCGGAAGAAGCTCGCACCGCTGAGGCTACTAGTATCCGAGGCTCCCTCCTCCTCGGTCCGTACAGAACCGGAGGGACCCGGAGGAAAGGCTGAAGAGTGTGGCTTGGCCCGACAACGCGCACTCGACCAACGAAAGTCGGTGGAGCTAGCCCTACTTTCCACGTGCATTGCTCGATGACCCGGCGGTCCATGGAAAAACAGGCGTCGCACAAATCCATGTCGTGAGACACCGGTCATGCTGGTCGGTAACGGAATATTTTCGGCCACAACGGCACCGTCGCATGGAGGACCGACCCGTCTTAGATTTCTTGCCCTCTGACTGAGACATGACCTACGGAGAAAAAAAACACCAAAAACAGACTCGACGTCGTGAAATATGAAAATAAGGAAAGCTCTTACCGGGCGACGTCGAGTGGTGGCAGAGAAAGAACCGGCAGGAAAATGTCAGACTTCGACCGAAGGAAAATTGTTAAAATCGAGAACTACGTAACAGGCCTAGGCTCTTCACAGCTTCCACGAGGTAACCTCTACAGCGGGAGACGAAGAACTGGCAGGCAGGCGGAGTCGACACAGCCTAACGGCCAATCCGCAAGCGCCACGCAATGTGTCGGCCTCGAGGGCGGTGCCGATGGTACGTCGACTATGCCTACCTTTAAAAAAAAAAAAAAAGGGTTCTCACAGGGTCCTGACCTCCGGCAGATACCCCAACAGTGATGAATGGTGAAGATTGACACAGATAAGATCAGTGCCGACAGAGCCCGCGGTGCGCAGATGGGGCTGACCGAGCCCCTGGCATCAGAGAAGTCGGCACCGCGGACGATGGCAATGTCACAGGAGTCTGAGAACTGCGACTGGAAGTAAAAGAAGGAAAAATGGCAGGAGATGGAGGCATCGGTGTAGACCCCTGTGCCGCAGCTGTGTGAGGGGGATAGACACCCGAGCATGGAGTCAACGGCACCGAAGAAGGCGTCGCGTGAATAGGAAGGCCCAACCGCCCATCCAAAACCAAACGCCCAGAAGGCCCCGGTGTCGGACTGGCCGACTCGGGCAACCGGACCAATCTCCGAGCCCACTGCTCCATAAAAGCAGCCCAATGGTAAAACTGCTCATTGGAAGCTCCTCCAATAGGCAGATAGGAGCTCCGGTTTCCAGTAGGTCGGCCGCCAGAGACAGAAACCGGCGACTCCGACAGAGGTGGAGTCCGGCGCCTGACCCTAATAACTGACCTTCTACACGCAGACATACCAGAGGGCGACCTCGGTGATGCCGCTTTTTGACCCTATGTGTCAAGAAGATCTCAGGCCGAATGGTGCAGAGAATGGGACCGCTTCAGTTTATGCTTTTGGTGGGGGGGACCATCTCCTGAGCAATGGACCGCCCATTGTCAGCCCTTCTCCGGGAGGGCGCATGGACGCTACCATGGTCGACTCCGTTAATGGAGGGCTGAAGACTTCGCTTGTACAAGATAGAACTACTAAATATAAATTGGTACTGATCGAGATAATATACAAAACAATAAACCGAACTAAGCTGCTAGTGAAGTTTAACTCCCGGCGGGCAAGCGTCGTCATCACTGAAGTGTACTCAACAGCAGGGAAAAAAGGAACTGAAGCGGTTGGAGGGTCGACACCGAGATGGTCATTACCGCACACGCCGGGCTCACGGTGCCGATCCTCGCATCTCCATCTCAGCAGCCGGCCCTCCTGTAAAAGTTTGCTCCCGCTGGGTCCAAGTGCCTCCGGTGTACTCCCATTAGTGTGAATAAGTGGTGGAGACTTTATGTCCAAGAAGATGACCAGATACCCCAAAAATGTCAGAGTCACCTGAAAGAAGGGGAAAACACAACACGAACCTTGATTATTTAAACTATGCCAGAATGTGGCATGTATACCCGAGAGCACAATATGCAGGAGTGCAGAGGCTAAAGGTTCTGGAAGGGGAGGCAGGGTGGGAAGTTATGAATACCTGAGTATCACTGGGAAGAAACTAGATTACTATGGTAAGTAACTTTTTCTTCTAACCCCAGTAATACTCAGGTATTCCTAACTTTCTGCAGACTACAAAGCAGTACCTGTGGAGGTGGGCACAGAACCTTATTTAGGAAACGGACTTTGCAGGACTGCTGTGCCGAACCTAGCATCACCCCTGGATAGAATATCCAGGTTGTAGTGCTTCATAAAGGTGTGCACTGTTTTCCAGGTAGCTGCTTTACAGATGTCAACTAGTGCAACAGCCCTGGCAGCTGCTAAAGTAGCAGCTGTCCCTCTTGTGGAATGGGCCCTCAATCCTGTTGGAGGCTCCCTTCCAGCTTTAGTGTAACAGAACTGGATACACTGGACTATCCATCGAGAAATGGACCTTCTTGATGCTGGGTTGACCTTTTCCACATCCCCATAAGTCAGGAACAGATGTTTTCTGTCCTGCCTATGGTCCTTAGTGGCCGTCACGTAGTAGCTGAGAGCTCTCTTGACATCCAGACTGTGAATCCTTCTTTCACCAGAAGTGGAATGCTCAGTGAAAAAGATAGGTGAGGTAATGGACTGGTTCAGGTGGAAATCAGAAACCACTTCAGGGAGAAATTTCCCGTTTTCCTCAGGACAACTTTATCCCTGTGGAATGAAATGTAGTCCTGTTCAATGCAGAGGGCTTGAAGCTCACTGATTCTTCTTGCAGAAGCAATTACCACTAGGAAAACTGTTTTCCAAGTGACATATTTCAGATGAGCAGAGGACACGGGCTCAAAACGAGGTCCCATGCTGGCTATGAGGGGGGATGCAGATGGGTCAAACCCTTTAAGAACCTCCTGAAGATAGGGTCTGAAGATATTGTCACATTTCTTCCAGCAGAAATGTAAGCAGATGCTGCAGACAAGTGTACCTTAAGGGTACTGGGCTGCAGCCCCAGGGAGTGTAAATAAGAGAGGTAATCAAGAATAGCTGGAACCCCAGCCTGTGCTGGTACCAAGTACCTGGCTGAGCACCAGATAGAGAACCTTTTCCATTTTGAGGCATAGGTTTTCTTAGTGGAAGGCTTCCTGTAACCTCTCAGGATATCCAAAACAGCTCCACAGAGGTGAAGGCCTGCATATTCTAGGTCTTCAAGAGCCAGGCTTTGAGATCAAGAGACATGAGATTGGATAAAGAAGTCTCCGCAGGTTGGAGGGTAACAAGTTGTGCCTCTGGGGGGAGATCAATTGGCTCGGCTACAGACATGGAGAGCAGAAGAGAGTATCATAGCTGCCTGGGCCAGTTTGGGGCTATTAAGATCATTGATGCTGACTGGGACCTGAGCTTGAGCAGTACCTTGTACACCAGAGGGAAGGGAGGAAAAGCATATAGGTGTTTCCCTGACCAATCCAAAGCCAGAGCATCCAGAGATAGTGTGCTCTGATCTGGTGGTCTGCAACAGTACTGAGGCAAGTGATAGTTCTGGTGGGATTCAAACAAGTCTATTTCTGCCCCTGAAGATTACTTCTGCCACTTGCCTGTTCAGAGACTATTTGTGATGGGCCTGGTTGATTCGACTCACAGCATCTGTTAGGGTGTTGTCCTTCCCTGGCACGTGGACTGCCTACAGGGAAATTCCCAAGGAGTAAGCCAGTTTCCAAATTTTCATGGCCTCTGTGCAGAGCAGACCTGACCTGGTGCCTCCCTGCTCATTTATGCAGTACACTGTGGTTGTATTGTCTGTTCTGACCTGTACCACCTTCCCTTGTGCTAGTGTTGTAAAGGCCTTTAGTGTCCAAAACACTGCTCTGAGTTCCAGTATGTTTATGTGCTGAAGTGACTCTGCACTTGACCAAGTGCCCTGGGTCGTGTGGTCCTCTAGATGGGCACCCCACCCCAGTAGAGATGCATCTGTTGTGAGAACAACTAATGAAGATTCTTGTTGGAAAGGAACCCCTTCCCTTAGGTTGGATTCCTCTTTCCACCACTGAACAACCTGTAGCAAAGTTTTTGCTACTGGAATCAACTTTTAGAAGGAATCTCTTGTCTGGCACCAGTCAGCCCTTAGGTGGAACTGGATGTCTCATTTGGAACCTGGATCCTAGGCTGTGCCTGTGGCTGCAGCCATATGGCCCAGGAGTTGTAGGAACTGCCTTGCAGTTTTTTTCTCGTGCAGGCTGAATGAGTTTGCAATCAGCAGGAGACTTCTTACCTTGTCCAGAGGCAGGTAGGCCTTGCCATGCAGGGTACTGATCTCTGCTCCTATGAACTGCAACTCCTGTGCAGGTAGGAGGACTGATTTTTTGTGATTTATTAGAAACCCCAGGGACTCTAGAAGCTCCTAGGTGATCTGCAGATGCTGTATGACCTGGTCTGATTTTCCTACCACCAGCCAGTCGTCCAAATATGGGAACACTATGACACCCTTTCTTCGAAGGTGTGCCACTACCACTGCCAAGCATTTTGTGAATACCCTTGGGACTGAAGTTAGGCCAAATGGCAGGGTTGAGAACTGATAGTGATCTGATGGAAGTCTGAACCTGAGATATTTTCTGTGAGACTCCCTTATGGGGATGTGGAAATAGGCATCTTTTAGGTCCAGTGATGCCAACCAGTCTCCTTTTTGGAGTGTTGGCAGAATCAGTGCCAAAGTAACCATTTTGAACTTTGGTTTTTCTAAATGCTTGTTTAGTACCCTGAGGTCCAAAATTGGCTACCACCCCCTCCCCATTTTCTTTGTGCTAAGGAAGTACCTGGAATAAAAACCCTTTCCTTTCTGCTGAACTGGGACAGGTTCCACTGCCTTTGACAGCAGCAGGTTTCGAACCTCTGCCTCCAGCAGCTTCTTTTCTGCGAGGGAGGGTGAACTGAACACCCTGGTTCTGAGAACAGGAAGGGATTTGAAATTCAGAGAGAGTTCCTGACTTACTACCTCCAGGACCCACTTGTCAGTGGTGATCCTTTGCCAAGCCTGAAGATAGTGAGACACTCTGCCTCTGACAGGTAGAGAGGGGACGACCTGTGAAGTCATGTTAGGGTGTTTGCTTACTTTGGGGTTGAGATTCCTGCCTGGAACCCCTTCCGCCCCTATCTTTGAAGTACCCTTGGTGGGGGGTACTGATGGTATTGGGGTGCAGCCATTGGCTGGAAAAAGGGCCTAGAATGAAAGGACCTACCCCCTGCTTCCCCTTCCATAGGGTCTGGTAGATGGAAAGGCTTTCTCCTTAGCAGAATTACTCTTGAAGGTGGCTTTGTATTTATCCACCTTCTTCATATAAGCCACTGTTGATTCTCCAAAAAGTGAATTTCCCTCCAAGGGGAAGTCTAGAGCCTTTGTCTGGGTATCCAGGGTAAGATTTGTAGCTCTTAGCCATGCAAACCTCCTTTGAGCAACAGTGTTTCCCATCCATCTGGCTGCTGTGTCATTGGTATCAGCAGCCATTTGGAACGGATACTTGGCTGGCTCTGAGCTAAATCTGGCAGTTTCTGCCAGGTCATCAGATAAGGGTGAAGGGGCTTTTTGTGCCATGGCCAATACAGACTGCCATAAGGACTTCAGGTACTGGACAGCATAGGCCTGTAAATTTGCCTGTCTAACAGCCAAAGAAGCTGACAAGTATCCTTTTTTGGCCATACTGTCGATCTTCCTGGACTCATTATCCGTGGATGAGAAGCCAAAGGCACCTTAGCTTTGTCACAGGCAGCTATCTGCACCACCTTATGGTGGTCAGGGTGGGAAAACAGAAACTCTGCCCCTTCCCTTTCTAATTAGTACTTCTTATCCAGCCTCTTATCAAAAGGGGGGGACAGAATTAGGGGTCTGTAAAATCTTCAAGGTATCCTTCTTGAAGAATTTATTGACAAGCAAGAAGAGTGTCTTTGTGGGTGTTAACGCCATCATTTCGAGGTATTCCACCTCTTCTTTATCCTCGGTTTGTTCTTTTGTGGTGATGTCCAAGGCATCAGCCATTTTTCTCACAAAAGTAAAAATGTGAGGAATAATCCCCAGCGGTTCTAGGAGGTGAACCAAAATCTTGCTCAGGGGAGACCTCAGGCTCAATGGATTCCCCTTCATACTCCTCTTCATCATAATCTTCTTCCTCAATAAGAGGATTTACCAATGCTGCCAGTCTGTCCAGCTGGGACTGGGACAGGTGGCTGCTGGCCAGTGGGGAGAAAACCTTGTAAGGCCTGGACAATTTCAAGAGGAGAAGGTAGTACTAGAGCACCCACAGAAGTCCCATTTTTCTCAGTTGGGGGTTCTGTGTGCTTTGTTTTCTTTGTCTTTTTTGAGGGAACCAGGGAGTCAGCCAGTTCAGCAAGCCTCTTAGAGCCCTTGTCACCTGTCTCAGGGGTTGAGGCAATTATTGAAGTGGTTTCACCCACTGCAGAAGAGGGTATCGACTGGTCACAGCCAGAGAGACCCTTAGGTAGAGGAAGCTTTTTCTTGAGCTATTCCAGGCGTTTCTCCACTGTTTTTTCTGGGAAATGTTTTACAAATGTCACATTCTTCATTAAGGTGATCATATCCCAGGCAAACCACACACAGACTATGTTTGTCTGCCTTAGCAAACATTTCCCCACAATCAGAACGATTTTTAAAACCAGGTTCACCGGTTTTCTTTTTAGGTTTCACTGGTAACTGATATAATTGTTAACTGCTAAGCTGTTTAAATGTTTATACAAAAAAATGCAGCGGTCATGGTCGGTTCCCGAACCAATTATGAACCGAAGGGGACCGGAACAGATGAAGAAAGAGAACCGAGACAAGCGGTTACAAAAATAAATATTTAAAATAACTTTTAAGTAAACTAAACAGGGTTTTTAGTCAGAAAACCTCGAAAATAACTAAACTAAATCGGTTCCCCAGCGGTTATATATCGAACCGGGAGGAACCGATGAAAAATATTAAAATAACGCTAAACTAGGTTTAACTACCAACAAGAAACAGTAAAAGGCTGCAAATGAAAGAAAAAAGATACTTATATGTTTTTATAAGTTTCTTCACGTCACAAGAACAAGCTGAAGAGCGAGACTCGGTGACTAGACTTTACAGGACAGTGAAATCTGAGGGGTTTAGAACTAAGGCAGTTAGTTCAAGGCAGCATTTGAATAGTTGTCACCTGCAGAGTTCCATCATTTGCATGTGTTCTATCCTCTCTGGGCAGTTCTAACTTAAAGGCACACTGCAGAAAGTTAGGAATACCTGAGTATTACTGGGGTTAGAAACTGCCTGAATCAGAGCGCTGTGTTCGAGGCACCATTCCCATACCCTCATGGCTTCCCTGCACAAGGGGTAGGAGCGCGCTCCTCCCTGCTTGTTGATGTAATACATCACAGTCTTGTTGTCCATCTGAAGCAGCACTACTTTGTGATGCACTACTTCCTCTAGGGCTAGAAGAGCGTAGAGAACTGATCTCATCTATAGAACACTGATGTGCAGATGAGACTTCTCCTGGGTCCACACTGCTTGAGTGCAGAGATCCTGGCAGTGAGCCCCCCCCCCCCGGCCGAGCAGAGATGCATCCGTAGTGATGGTAATCTGAGATTCCAGTGGGGCAAAGAGGACCTTGAAGAAGGTTGTCCTTCTGGATCCACTATGCAAGGGATCTCGTCAGAGGTTCTGTCACCTTGATGGGGTAAGACTGCAGGTGCGTCATTGGGGACCACTGGGTGCTGAGCATCCACTGAGTGCTCCTCATGTGCAATCAAGCCAGAGGCACTGTGAAAACAGAAAAGGCCATAAGGCTCAGTATCCGCTGCATGGAGTGAGCCCGTACAGTGTTGTTCTCTCTGACGAAGCAAGCCATCGGGAGAATGTCGCTCCTCCTGTCCTCTGGGAGGAAGGCCCTTGCCTTGGAAGTGTCCAAGAGGGTCCCTATGAAGAGGAGCTGTTGAGAGGCTTGAAGCTGCAACTTCTCTAGGGAAGCATGACCCCTATGGAGGTGAGGAACAGAGATGATGTGAAGACTGCCTCCTGTGGCTGGCGAGGAACCAATTGTCTAGGTAGGGAAAGACTTTGATGCCAAGCTTTCGAAGGTGTGCTGCGAGAACTGCAAAACACTTCGTAAAGACTTGAGGCACTGAGGACAGCCCAAAGGGTAGGACTCTGAACTAACAGTGTTGACCCAAGGCAACAAAATGGAGGTACTTGCGGTGACTTGGGTGCACTGGAATATACTGGTAGGCTTCCTACATATCTAGAAATGCGAGATAGTCGTGTTGCTGGAGAAGTGGTAGAAGTGTCCCCAAGGAGACAATCTTGAACTTCTCCCTATTCAGCTTTTTTCCTTTTTTATTCAGATTTTTATCCAACTGTACCGGTGGGGCTGGGAGGTGCTCCAGACCCTCCCTCGGAAGGGCTTGCTGGCGTGAGGTGTGGCGTCCAGCGTCTCAACCTCCAGCGCCACTGGGCTGGCCTATTTGTTCAGCTTTCTGAGGTCAAGAATGGGGAGCATGCTGCCTGTTTTCTTCGGAACTAGAAAGTAATGGGAGTAGAGCTCTCCGTTTTGTTCCTCCCAAAGAACTACTTCTACTGCCCTGTTTCGAAGGAGGCCTGAATCTTTGAGGTAAGAAGGTCTAACTGTGCGATGGAGAGACTGTGTTGCCGCTTGGGCGGAAGTCTCGAAAGGTTGAGAGTACCCCTCCCGGATAATCCGGAGGACCCACTTGTCTGTTGTTATAGACTGCCATTGGCTGTAAAACTGAATCAGACAACCTTCCACCGCTGAGGGAAGTTCCACCTCGGTAAGCTGAGGTGGTACCTGGGCCAACATTTCAGAGGGTGGCACTTGGCACTTTTAGGCCCTGTGCCTTCTGCTGCGTTTTCTTTTAGAGCCGAGGGGGCTGTTTTTTGTTAAAGGCCCCTCGGTCCCTACCTCGAAAGGACTGCCTGTTACAAAACTGACGATGGTTCCCACCCCCTTTGTGGAGTGGATGGAGCTGGCCTGGCTGTTTGAATGGCAGTCCTGGTCTTCTGAGCAGCCTTTAGAGCTTGCTCTACTTGAGTGCCGAACAGATGAGAACCATTAAAGGGGACATTCATGACCTGCTGTTGAGCATCAGAAGAAAATCCTGATGTTCCAAGCCAAGAGTGTCGTCTAACACAGATCCCAGCAGCAGCTGCCCTGGAGGCAGTGTCATAGGCATCCACATAAGCTTTGCGCTGATGGCTACTGGACTCTGTGCCCCAGGTAATAATCTGTAAGAGCTCCATTTTAGAGTCAGACTCCGGGAGATTCTCCATTATGGATTTGAGAGAGTTCCAAAGGACGTACTTATATTCACAGAAATGTCCCTGATAACTTGCAATACACATGCCCAGGGTTGCAGCAGCAAATGCTAGTTTTCCTAAGGTATCAATTTTGTGAGATTCCTTACTGATAGGCCGAGCTATGGTCTCCTGAGGGAGAACAGCCTTGTCATTCTCAATGAGGACAACCAGAGCATCTGCAATGGGTTGTGAGGCTAAGAAGGGTCTCTTTTTGGGAGGGACATACTTTTGGTCTATAGACTTGGCCACTGAAGGGACTAGAGCTGGCCTCTCCCAAACCGCCTGTGACAAAGTCTCAAAGAGGGTGGGACAGGAGGTGTAAGGTTCTTTGGAACGTTAGGAATATGGAGAAACTTGAGTTGCAAAAGCCTCCCTGGGTCTACATCCGAAGTCTGTATTGTCAGGGCAGAACCCATGTTGTTAAGGAGAGACTGGAAGGACAGGTCTTCAAACAAGGGTTCAGATGGAAGCGAGGGCTTCTCATCCAAGAAGCAGAATGAGTCATCGTCGCTGTTCTCAGAAATAATGAGGCCAGGATTGGACTCGTCTTGCTCCACATCCGCCTCAGAGAGATCAGGAATTGCCCCAGCAAGGCCACACCTAGGCAAGGGATAGACAGGCAATACCGGAACCAGCATCGGGCCCAAAACCAACGCACATGGTGCTGCATGCGTCACCAAAGGCCCTGACGCTGCACGTAGCACCAAAGCGGATGACGTGACACATAGCATCGAATCACAATGCGCCACACTCGACTCCAAAGCACATGGCGCCATACGCGACATCAAAGTGGATGGCACCACATATGGCACAGAAGCTGACGCAGCACCAAGGACCCTGATGCCACATGCAGCACAGAGGACCCCTATGCCGCATGTGGCTCCGAGAACACCAATGTGTCACTCAGAACCCTGACGCCACACCGAAGAGCCCCGTGATGGAGAATGACCATCCCTGGAAAAAGAGGAGAAGGGGAGTGGTATCTGTGATGGCCCCTGCAAGGAAACAGAGTGAGGGGGAGAGGCACATGGAACAAGCGTCGGCCCCAGTACCGGTGAGGGAAGAGTTCCTGTCACCGACACCAAATGCACATCCTGGCCCAAACTCCCCAGCCGCAGCCCAGTGGCCCCAAGGCCCCTGAACTGGGTCCGCTGGCAAGGGCAAACGAGCCAGACACTGTACCCACTGCTCCATAAGAACAGCCCAATGACGAAACTGCTCACCGGAAAACCCCGAAGAGAACAGAGGGGCCCGTGGGAAGAGTCCGCCATTGAGAACAGAGGCCCCCAGGGTACCCGTAGGACTCTTGACTACCGCAGACTCCCTGGCTCACATACCAGAGGGTGACCTCAAGCAGTACTGTTTCTTCTTCTGAGAAGAAAAGGAAGAACTCGAGGCCGAGCGGCGCTGGACTCCCGACCTGGATTGAGAATGGGCCCGCTTCTTTCTGTGTCTATGGGAAGACTGTCCTTCCACTCGGACACTGGACTGCCCCTCCAGTGAGGGTGGTGGACCAGAGACAGCCCCACTGCCAGAGCAGCCTTCCAAAGAAGCATCCCATCAACGAGATGGCCCATGGTCAACTCCGTCGATGGGCAGGGCTGAGAGGAATTATTTATTTATTTTTAAATAACAAAGATTAAATACTAAATGCTAAACAAACTTAACGACTAAGCTGTTGTTGTATAGACATGAAGTTTTGACTCCTGGCAGGCGAGCAACATCATCACTGAAGCGCACTCAATGGCAGGAAAAAAGGAACTGAGACGGTTGGAGGGTCAACGCCAAGACAGCCTATATAGCGTGAGCTAGTCTCACGGCACAGCACAAGCGCGATCCTACCTTGGGACTGGCCCTCTTGAAGATTTTGGGCTCTCGCAGGGTCCTAGCACCTCCAGCTAGAACCCAGAAGTATGAATAAACAGTGAAGACTTTAAGTCCAGGAAGATCTATGACCTTGTGAAGAGAGAAATCCTGAAAAGATAAGACATCTCAGGAGAGACCCACAGGCAAATATTCTGGTCCCTGAAGTACCACTCAAGTCGACAATCCTTGACAAGCCTTCACTCGACTCAGAGAACTCCTCATTAAATGGTTCCAACCAGAGGGCAAAACAGTCCCACAGATTATAGACATATTTGCAATGGAACAATTCATCAACATCCTGCCTACAGACATGCAGCTTTGCGTAAAAAAACTGACCAGAAAATGGGGAAAAGGCAGTTTCTTTGGATGAAGACTATCAGACGGTCAGACACCACAGCAGTGAAGTAACAGCCAAGGACTAAGACGACCCTCTTTTTCCCGATTTAACTTGAATAGTGTGCAGTTTTGGAGGCCGTATTGCTGCAGGGACAAAAATTGATTGGAGGCTGTGCAGAGGTGGATTACCAAGAAGATACTGGGTATGCAGGGGATGTCCTATGAGGAGAGGCTAGGGGAACTGAACCTGTACTCCCTGGAGGATAGAAGAAGGGGGGATATGATTGAGAGGTTTAAATATTTAAAGGGAATTAACAAGGCACAGGTGGACAGTCTGTTTCAAGGGAGCGGAGCTTCTAACACTAGGAGACACAATATGAAGTTGTTGGGAGACAGGCTCTGGGGTAATGTTAGGAAGTTCATCTTCACTGAGAGGATGGTGAATGACTAGAATAGTTTGCCAGAGGTGGTGGAGGTGGCAATGAATACACAGTTCAAACATGCACGGGATAATAATACATGGGTATTCTGGGAATGGGAAGGGCAGGTTTGGGAACCCCCCAGTAGATGGACACTACTTAGTGGGGTTTCATGGGCAGACATGGTGGGCCATGTGGTCCTTACCTGCCAGCTACTTCTATGAATCTATGAAACTCCAGGTCAGACAAGAAATCTGGTAGGGAAAATGGGACTAAGTGGTCCACACAGTCCTGATCTGTTATCAACTTCTATGTTTCTGTGGTGGGGAGGTAACAAATCTGAACCCAAAGACTATCTGCCATAACTGTAATAAGCCAAGCCATATTTCAATAAACTGCCATAAAAATAAGGAGGGTAAGACTGGAGCAAATTTGGCCCTAGCAAATTGGGGCAAGTATTTAATAAATGTCAAGGTGCGAGATAAGACTCTGAAGGGACTTACTGATTTGAGAAGCAGACAGACCTAAGTGCATGTTGAAGTGCTGGGAAAACACTGTGCAAAAGGACCAGGTATTAGTGCCATCTGCATCCACGGGGACATTCGATACTATCCCACCACCCAAGTGACTCTGAATATTAATGGGGTGTCGCACCAGATGGAAGTGGGGGTAGTGCCTAAATCACCCGTGATTACTGGACATGACTTTCCAGGATTTACTGAGTTAATCACAGAGGGAACAAAACCTGTCATTTCAGCAGCTGTGATGACAAGAGCACAGGCAAAGAAATTCTCAGACGGTGGGCACTATTTCCCTTTTGGTGACTTTGATGTGGTCTTGCTAGAGTACTGCACTAAGATCCGGAAGTCCAGGAAAGAAAGATGGTGCCTAAAAAACAAAATCTGGTCAGATCCACCATGGCTGCATAATGAAATTAGTGAAGTTGTGTGGAATTGTTAAGGAGGTATGGAGAAACAACACAATGATTTGTAAGTAGTAAGATTTGTTTTAGTTTCTGTTCTAAGGAAGGCATACAAATTATTAGGAAAATATATGGAGGTGTACATTTTAATGGAAGGAATAGGAAGCATACAAAAGAACCCCAGAGCAAATGCCACTGATATATGGGTTATCCCGGATGACACTGGCCAGACAGCCAAATTTTAAAGAAAACACAATTGCACATGTCCCAATAATGCAAAGCATCAAGGGAAACATATGCAAATCCCTATGATGGTAAAGAAGGTGGCAGTACATGAAAAAGTAATGTCTGGCATATGTTCAGCCTTGGGATTATTTACAGTTTTTTTTGTTTTTTTTTTCTAAAGAGAAACAGAGTTTTTGTCTATAAGGTGATATAAATTATAGTTAAGCAATTTGTTGATGTCAGGAAGTCAGGTGTATTGATGGACTGTCAGTAAAAATATGATATTAACTTTCAGAGGGGGTCGCTTTTGATAAGGGCAAGGTAGTTATGCTTGTGATAATGGGAATACTAGGAAAATATGAGGTCCACGCAGAAGTGGAGTACAAATATTTACAAAATATATACTGTTTCATAAGGACGTGCTCAGAGTGCAGGCAAATGTGATATGCAGGTTTGTTTTAGAAATAGTTCAAAGTTTTGAAACTACTAAAAAGACAAACTACACACCAGAACACAGCGGAAAAATTATTAGATTTGTCTACAAGCACTATCTGCTATACAAGTTCTGCACTCTGGGAAGATTTCCTGGGACAAGATGCAATAAAAAAAAAAAAAAACCTGAATAGCAGGTTCCAGGGAGTATAAAACCACCAGGAATGTTAACATCCTGTTTCTAGTGTCCCTGATAAAATAAAATAAAAAATACAGTTGAAATGTTTTTGTTAATGTCAGCTCTGATCAGAATAGCTTTTAAATCATCAATTGTTTTCTTGTTCAATGTTTTCTAATACGTACTTCTCAAACTTAAAAATAAAAAATACACTTCACATATTTGTGACTGTCTAGTACAGTATGCCCTGCAAGCCCATTGGTCCCACAGGGACCAATGAACCCACTATACTACTTATCTGTCGTCGAGCGGCTGGGCGGTATGCAGCCGCCCACCGCATGACCGAGGGTAGCAGGATGGGCAAGGGTCCTGTTTGGGTGGTGCCACTGGATCACCAGGGCATGACGTGGTGTGCTGCTTTTACCACGATCGGGACTCGGGAGGGAGGGGTCCACTAGACTACCGGGAATGTGGTAGACGCAAGTTACCGATCGCAGCGGGGGTGTTCCACTAGACCGCCAGGGATGGGCATCATTACATGTTATGGGGCATTGACAACTCAGGTGGGAGGGGGACTACTAGACCACCAGGGATGGTCATAATATTATATTCATCGGGAATCGGGACTGGGCCACTAGACTACCAGGGATTTCACTGTATACATATTCCACGCGATCGCGGGACTACAGGTGGGGGGGGGAGGTTCAGGGGTCAGTGTGTGCTTGTGGACAGTGTTCTGGGTGGGCAGGTGGCCACCCACGGCCGGTCTGCTGTGTTGCGCCCTGCAATACTGCAGTCCGTCTTTGGGTGGCTGGGAGCTGTTCCATTTCTGCAAGGGCTCAACTTTGAGCCCCCCATGTTGCACACTGCAGAGTTGCACCAGCATATGCTCCACACATCCCGGGCTGAATATCGGGATGTGCCGCACATGCATGGGCACACCACCTGCATCTGCGCTGCATACCATTAAATTGTGCCCCGACGCATCGGGAGTTGCGCTGCGCCAGGCAGCCTTTTCAATATCCCACTGGGGCGCAATACGGGGTTGCGCCAGGCACAAACCCTTTGAATATCCGGGCCTATGTTTTTAGTATATACATGTTTAAGAAAAACCTGTGGCTGTCTCATCTTACTGTAAATTAGAATGCTGTGTCTATTTTCCTCTGGAGCTGTAGTTTCACTCAATTACTCTTTCCTTCTGAGGCCCCAGGTGGCTCCGATAATCATTTGTTCCAAGGGTTTTTAAGTCAATTTGAAGGCATTAAATATCGTCTGCTCTCCTAGTCCTTAATAACGGCATTAAGTATCTTCTGTTCTCCTAGTCCTTAATAAAATGCAGGGGCTCCACAACCTGATCACTGCACAGACTTGTTCTGCTGCTTGATACAGGTCCCAAATTAGTGTGTCTTGTTCCAGCATGATAGAGCCACCTCATGCCCCTCCCACATGAAACAAAAGAAAGGTGGGGCTGGATCTTTAGGAGCTTCTCAGGTCGAGGTGGGGGTGGATCTTACTCCCCCACAAAAAAACTAATGCTGCCTCCCACTACTCAGGTTCCAGTTCTTGTACCACCCATTTAAGAAAGAAAAGAGTACCCTGCAACCACTGACTAACACAAAAGCATATTTATTTGAGGGCGGAAAACATTGCTTGGAGGAGGGCAAGGTGGAGGAGACTGTTTACACCTTCAGTCAGTTCCACAGACAGAAAACACGACATCACTCCTTTTGTACATGCAAAACGTCTGTAGGCTCCACCTACTACAGCCGTAAAAAACAGTAGCAGCAAAAGATTGATGCACATAAGGGGGTTAAATACACGAAAATGCTGAACTAAGCTGATAACGGATTGTGATTTTGTTTCCGACCAAACTAGGCCATACTTCTCTCCAAGGTTACTTTAAGTGGTTGAGGGTGAAAAAAAAAAGGATGAACCAATTTTTAAAAAATGTAATGGGCTACTGTACAGAGTCTTGGCTAATCCTCAGATGCAGGAACAGGCAGAACAATTGGTCATACCAGAGAAGTATAGAAGTGAGTTGTTAAAGATAGCACACGACAGTCCTATGGCTGGTCACTGGGGGAGGGACTGCACCTTTGCAAGATTGCTGTACAGATTTTACTGGCCTGGAATTCATTTAATTTAATTTTTTTTTACCAGGAAATGACTGAGCACAGCCCTTTTTCAGTCACGCCTGACAGAGAAAAACAGTACATTCATGAAGATTTGTTTTATTTATTGAAATGATCGGTAACAACCTTTGCGCACAATTTGTTCATTTGCAAAGGTTCCACATCAGATGGAAGACATATACAGAGGACAAAAAACAGTTAAGTAAGCTTGAGTAGACCCTTGTCATCAGGCAGTACAAGTTTTAGGAGGTACATATAGGTATATCATGTTACAGTATATTACAGAGTAATTCAAACATATTGTACAGGTTTAGGAGACTGAAAAGAGGGACAGCATGTTATAGAAATGAAAATTACGTATCTACCGTAATTCTTGATCTTCTCTTGTATCTTCACCATTCATTACTGCTGGGTGTAAGCCGGATGCACGCACCCGCCATGGGAGCTTTTTTTTTTGGAGGGAGGACTCGGTGCCAATGGCGCCACCCTCGAGAGTGACGCACTGCATGGTGCTAGAGGGGCGGCAGTCAGGCGCCACAGACTCCTCCTCCATTCCAGTTCTGTAAGCCAGCGAGGTGAAATAAAAAGAATTAGAAGGATAACAGCAAGGTAAGAGAGTCGAAGGATAGATAAAGGAAAGGAAACAAACTGAAAAAGGAATAAGCCGAAAAGAGGATAGGAAAGAGGAGAACCCTACCCTAAGGGACCGCAGGATCTCACTCCTCGGGCGGCTCTGTGGGAGGAACAGAGGAAGAGAGAAGGAAGAGAAAGAAGAAAAAGGATATTGGGAGGAAGGAAAATTCTGACACAAATTTTGAGAGAAACTGGCTTGAAGTTCATCAGCTTGAAGCTTAAAAACAAGGGAGCAAAGATTCCTTCAGACAAAACTGGTTTAGATAGTTCAACCGAACCTTCTGCACCACTTAGTATGACAGAGGCAGATTTCCCTACATATCCTGCTATCCAAAGACCCATCACTCAAGCTGAGAGCTCACAGATTGCCAGAGGCAAATAGTCTATTCCTGAGAGGAAAGAGCCCCCGACTAGGTGTATGAGAAAGGACCCCACTAGTACACAGCCATATGGTTAGTACTGGGAGTGGGGGGAACCCCCAAGAGGATGCCCCTGAAGAATCCTCCTCGCCCTGTGGGAAAACAGACGGGTCCCCCAGAAGGCCGAGGAAGTCACCTTACGTCGGGCAATGGGTGACAGTCTGGAAAGACGAAGCTATGCTGTCCGCCTTATGCAGATCGCTGTCCCAGTCAGTCTGGAAGCCACCTCACTGGCATCATAAGATGCCCTTGCCTGGTGCCTTGCAAGCTCCAGACCCTGCGCAGAGAGGGCACTGGCCTGTCTGGACTGCTCCGTATCAGGCACAGATGCCAGAACCTGGGCCAGCATCGACCACAGATGCCTGTTCTAGGCAGCGTGGTGTGCCTGATGTGAACTTATACACATCAAAACACGAGCCAAAGAGAAGACTCTTCGTCCCCACCAGTCAAATTCTGCGGAATCTAGATCTGGGGGTCGAATGTGTGCCAGGCACCAAGGCGTGTCTAGGGATGTCAAGTCCGAGGGCAGGTGAGGTAGAGAACCTAGAGACTTGTGGGGGGCACAATACCGTCTCCTACAGTCTGCTGAGGCTGGAGAAGGGGCGACTGGAGACTGCCAGGTGTGGATAGACGCCTCCTGGAAAGGGACTGGCCAGGAAGGCACCAAGAGGTGCTGAGTGCTGAATTTACTAAGGAATGCACGCGTCTGCCACTTGGTATTGTCCCTGCGAATAAAGGAAATATGGAGCTCAGAGACAAGCCTCGAAAGGAACCGCTGATATTCCATGAAATCAGCATCGGAGGACAGGAAGTTCTTCTTCCTCAGAAGAGGAAGACGAGGAGGAAGTGGAACTCAAATGATCAGAAGACTCCTGCGGCAGCGGGGGGGGGAGACAGGCAGAAGACCTGTTCATCCATGGCTCTAACATACGAAGAAAAGGCCGCCGCAGTAGCTCTGAATGTCTCCCAAGTTAAGGGCTCCATAGGACCCACATGGCCTGGAAGAGAGGGGGGGGTGGCTGCAGAGGGATGGGTGAAGGGCACCTGAGAGTATGTGCCCGGCTTCTGCTGGGGCTCTGAGATCCAGGGAACGATGTCACCATGACTGGGGACCCTGAGACCATACCGGGTTGCGAAGAGGTAACCCGAGAAAGCAAACTCCGGATGAGCCCAGAAGGGAAATCTCCCCTGTGATGCGACTGGGGCTGCATGTGTTCAGAAGGGCAACCCTCTGTGCTGCCACTAGAAGGCGCTCTCGAGACTTCAAGGGAAAGGCAGGGATCAGCACTGCGACTCCTCCCCACACCCTGTAGGGCGCTGGGGATGCTCCGCTGCTCCTCACCCCGACCTCTCAACCCCTCCGACTCTGAGGCAGCCCTCTTCCTCGACCCCAGCGTAGGAGCTCCCCGATCTGCGTATCTCCGGAGGGAGGCCACAGTAGCAGGGCTCTCTGCCCCTTCCCGAGGGGCCCCAACAGCACCAGAAATGGCAGCTGCCAGGGCCCTCTCAGAAGAGGGTATCCTCTCCCGAATCCCGGAGCTACCGCCCCTAGGGGATCCAAGGCCACCCCCAGCCATGGGACCCTCAGAGCGAACCTGCTCCGGGGACTCAGGAAGAGGAACACTGGGCTGCCTGACATCCCAGTCTACAGAGAGTTCCGATTCTGAAGAATCCAGTTGCCAGACCAGGTTCACCTCTGGTCATCCTCCTCTGAAGAGGAGGCAAGCAGAGTGACCTCTAGAGAGGCAACCCCCGAAATGTCTCTGGCGATGGCACCAGGAATGGCGCTGACGCAGGCCACGACGTTGCTAATGGCGTCGCTCAAGTCCCTGGCACAGCGGACCGCACCGGGATCCAAAGCGGCTCCGCCAACAGCGCCGCCCGAGTCCCTGGTGCCGTCGACAGTGCCGGAACCCAAAATGGTGCCGCCTAAGTCCCCGGCGCTGCAGACGGTGCCGGAACCCAAAGCGGCACTGCTCAGCGACATTGAGGGTCCGCCAGTGCCAGGCCCCGCAACTGGGGGCCGTGATATTAGGGGAGCCTGAAGCACCGTGAAGGTGACTGCCGGGACGGCGCCAGCGATGTGACCCCGGGAGTAATCGCACCGCTCTTCCAGCAACGAAGAAGAAACCTCCTCCTCGGCAAGGCTGGAAGGCGAGGCTGCCTCCTCCTCTCTGGGCCATATAGACCCGGGAGGAGACCCGGAGGAAGGGTCAAGAGATCTGGCTTGAGAGGCCCACGGCCGACGTCGTCCTCCAAAAGTCGGTGGAGCCCTGCCGATCTTGAATGCACAGCTTTCCAGTACACGGTGGTCCATGGAAAAACAGGTGTCGCAGTGATCCATATCATGGTAGGGGCCCAGGCACCGAAGGCAAACATCATGTAAATCCGTGACGGAGAACTGCTGGCCACAGGGTACCGATGAATAGGGGCACGGCTCGCCTTGGATTTATGCTTGGCCCCCGAATTGGACATGATGTGAACAAAATCACAAAAACAACAAAGACCCCGGTGCCGTCGAAATATATATAAAAAGAATGGTCTTACCGGGCTCAACGGCATCGGGATGAAGGAGCAGTGTTGAGAAACTCTGCGTCGAAAACAAGGCCTAATGGTGTAGCAACTTCTTTCGAACTCACGCAGCAGGTGCGGCCTATGGTGGGAGAAACAGAACTGGGATGGAGGAGGAGTCTGTGGCGCCTAACGCCCCCCTTGAGCATCACACGGTGCGTCACTCTAGCTGCGCCGCTGGCACCGACTCCTCCCTCCAAAAAAAAAAAAAAAAGCTCCTGTGGTGCGAGCATGCATCCGCCTCACACCCAGCAATAATGAATGGTGAGGACTGACAAGGGAAGATCAAGATATTCACAAAATGTACAAGCAATTAGGATTAAGGATTGCAACAGGTCAATCACAGTACAGTATAAAAGATTACAAGATATAAAGATACCCATTAAATTTAATAGAGAACCCACATGGTTGCAGTTAGTTAGTAGTGGGCAGTAGTTCGTTTCACTGAGGAGCCATAGGTCATGCACCAAGGCACAGCTGACTGCAGTGGAAGGGTACTACAGTGAGGTGGTGAGGAAACTGGGAGTAGAGAGAAGGCTGAGGGGTAACTGTTGTTCAGGTCGGGTCAAAGCAGTGACAGACAGAGTTGAAGGCAATATTAGACTTGAGGGCCTGTTTAAACTGTGAGATGTTGGGGAGGCTGGCTATGCTAGCTGGGAGATTTGCAAAGGAGCATTGTCCTTTGCAGTGGTATGGCTAGGGCTTGTCTGGTCACATTCGGTGTGGTGTACTGGCTGTGGATGGGCCTGCGTAGGGAGGCAATGATGGGTGGTCTAATACTAAGGCCCATGAACGCTTTTGTGGCTAATAAGAGTGTTTGATATCTGAATCAAGCGGATAGGGGAGCCAGTTTGTGATAGCATATAAATTTCATGTGTGAGTGTATTTGTGCGATCCAGAAACAAATCGGAAGACTTGCACAGTATCAGTGGCTGATCCATAAATTAGGAGCCCACAGTCCATGAGTGAGAGCACCGAACTGGAGATGGCTATCCATTTGGCATCCTGAGTTAGGTTCAGTCTTTCTTTATAGAGCGCTCCAAGTTTCTTATCTGCTGTCCCTATGATGGAGTCCACATGCTCGGCAACAGATAGTATGTCATCCAGGATAACATGCAGGTATCAAGGATTTTACCTGCTCTAGGGTGGAACCCATTGTATTTTGTATGATGAGTGGAGCAAGGTACTTTATTTTTATGGTGTACACCAGTGAAAAGTATTGTTTTTATTTTTTTTTTTATAGTTGAGAACAAGTTTATTGAGCATAAACCATGCTACTAGGGCATCAAAGCTTTGTTGTAGTTCCCTAGTAAGGTTGCTGTGTGAAGCTGTGCTGTTGCTACCCATTGCAGTTCTTGTGCAGAATGTGAGAAAGCAGCCCCAGTGGCTAAAAAAGACAAGGGTGCCCCTACCTTTGATAGACTTTTGAGAAAATTGTAATGGATGTGGTTGGGCCCTTAGACAAAAGTAAAAAAGGTAATCAATCGTTTTGGTAGTATGTCACTATGCTATTCGATATCCAGAGGCAATTCTAATGCCTACTTTCATATCCTCAAAGGTGGCAGCAGAGCCTGTCAAAATCTTTAGCAGAGTGAGCATACCTAAAGAGCTTATTACTGATCAGGGTACTCATTTTGGTGCTGGATTTCTGAAGGAGTGGTACTGATTATTATGCATCTCTGCCATAAGAATCTACCCTTACCACCCTCAGACAGATGGTCTTAAGTGTTTTAATCAAACCTTAAAATGCATGTTCAGCCGACACGGTGGCGTAGCGGGCTGGCGGCTTACCTCAAACTCACGCCCGGCCGGGCTCGGGGAGCGGACTCGGAGTCGCTGGGGTTGGTGGGGACAGAGAGGATCGGCGTCTGAGGACTGCTCTCCTCCCGGGTGGGTTAGGGCCATGCCTCGCTCTGTAGCGGCCCCGGTGGAGACCGGGGCGCATAAGAAGTGGCATGACAGGGCAAAACCAGAAAATGGCGTCTGAGCGACCGGATGACGGCCGCCTGGATCCCCCGCCTCCATGGAACCCCCGAAGAGCCAGTGGAATCCCGATCCCAGCAGCATCAGAGCTGAGAGCAAGAATGCCTGAAGGCAATTTCCCTCCGGAAGGAGGGGACCCGTCTGACAAAGGGTTACGTCGGGCTACCCTGCTCGGCTGCGATCTGGGATCAGGGGGAAGCTAGCGTCGGGGTGGGTTCGGAATGGAGTAGCGGGGGTAGTCCTTGGCAGAAGGCCTGAAGGAGAGGCCGGTCGGACGCAGGGGGTGATAAATAAATCATGCAAAAAATAAAAAAATAATGCATGTTAAAAAGGTTTGGGGAAGGGAAAGACTGGGACCAACAGATACCTTACCTGCTTTTTGCTTACAGAGAAGTGCCACAAGCCTCAACAGGTTTTTCACCATTTTAAATGCTATATGGTAGACAACCTAGAGGGCCACTAAATACAATAAAAGAAACACCCCACTCAGAAACAAATCTATTACATCTTACATGTGTGCCCTGAGAAAGAAACTGACAAAATATGTTGAAATTGCTCATAATAATCAGAAGAGGCACCAAACCAGCAGAAGGTGTATTATGACCATGGTGTAAAAGAACAGGTTACTCACCTGTAAAGTACAGTTACGTAAGAACTTACCATAACAGTAGATCTTCGAGAACAGCTCTTGCAGCAGGTTACACCATTAGGACTGAAGCCGGCAGGCGCCAGGACCCCACGGAAATTTTCCAGCTAGCAGTATTCAGCAGGGACTGCCTCTGACGTCGGTCCCACCCCAGACGTCAGGCATAGTACATAAGAAGGGGGTCCTCCAGAATCCCCAGTTCTCCCGCCGGAGACTCCCGGCCGTTGGATGACATCAGAAGAGGAGACTGAGGATCTGCCATCAAATGACAATCAGAGTGGTGTTGAGAACACCTGATCCTAGGGGAAGGATATCGGAACCAAAATCTACTTCCAGCGGGGATGGTGGGCAGGAAAGTATCTGCTGCAAGAGCTGTTCTCGAAGATCTACTGTTACAGTAAGTTCTTACGTAACTGTACTATCTTACTTCGAGAAACAGCTCTTGCAGCAGGTTACACCATTAGGACTGATTCCCAAGCAACAGTGGAAATCCCACACCATTGGGAGGAGTGAAGGTAGAAATCCTTAATAGAACCTCAGCCTAGGACAGAAGTCCTTGAAGGACTACTAGACCAAAACCTGCTCTTCGCCGCAATACAACATCCAGGCTATAATGCCTGATGAAGGTGTGCACAGTGCTCCAAGTAGCTGCTGCACAGATGGCTGAGGTGGATACGTTCTTTAGGGCCGCAAAGGAGGTAGCCACCCCCCTTGTGGAATGACCCTTAACCGCGCCCGGTAAAGGTTTGTTCCACTTCTGGTAACAGAACGTGATACACTGTATGAGCCACCTGGACAGCGACTGTTTGGAAACGGGAGCTCCCAACATCCTGTGGGCAAAGGAGACAAAAAGCTGGTCAGATTTTCAGCGGTGTTTGGTTCTGGTCAGGTAGTATCGAAGACACCTATGCACATCTAAAGTGTGCAACAGGGCCTCTCCTCGATTAGAATACTTGGGGAAGTACATTGGTAGATCGATGTCCTGATTAAGAGTGAGGGCTGAGACCACCTTAGGCAGAAACTTCAGATTAGTCCGTAAGGATACCCTGTCCTGGTGGAAAACCAAATAAGGTTCTTTGCACATCAGTGCATGAAGTTCAGAAATTCTTCTGGCCGAAGTAACGGCAACTAAAAACAACGTCTTCCATGTAAGGAGACGTAGCTCGCAATCCGCGGCTGGCTCAAAAGGTGGCAACGTAAGTTGCTCCAGGACAATGGGTAAATCCCAAGGCGGAATCAGATCCTTAATTGGAGGTCTAAGGTGGAGGACACCTCTCAGGAAGGCTCGTGCCATGTCTAACTGAGATATGGGACGTTGGCCTATAGGAGTGTGATAGGCTGAGATGGCATAGAGGTGTACTTTTATCGAGGAGTAGGCCAAGCCTGTCTGAAAAAGAGACAGGAGGTAGTCCAAGACCAATCTTTCAGGACAATCCATTGGCGAAAACCAGCGCTTGAGCCCATAGGCAAAATCTGCGCCATTTCATGGCGTAAGTAGCACAGGTGGCCGGTTTCCTAGCAGCCGTTAGAACATCTGCTACTCTCACAGACCCTCAGACGATAATGGCTATGTCTCTAGGAGCCAAGCGTGCAGGTTTAGCGAACCGGTCCGATGGACAAGGAGCCCGCCTCCTGAGACAGCAAGTGAGAGCTGACTGGCAGAGGCTCTGGAGGTTCCCGGGACAGCTGATGTAGTAGAGGGAACCAGATCTGCCTGGGCCAAAACGGTCCGATAAGTATCAGCGTCGCTTGCTCTCTGAGAAGTTTCAAAAGGACCCTCTGGGTCAACGGAAAGCAGGGGGGAAGGCATAGAGGAATCTGCCCGCCCAGGAGAGGGACAACGTGTCTCACCAGAAAACACCAGGCCCTGGATCTAGCGAGCAGAAATTGGGCAGTTTTGCGTTGTATGGGGACGTGAAAAGGTCCAACTCTGGTGTAGCCCATCTGTGAAACAGATCCTCTACTACCTCCTGTAGTAGTTCTCACTTGTGGACTCTGGCCTGAGAGTGACTCAGGCTGTCTGCGATGACGCTGTCCACCCCTGGTACATGAACAGCAATGAGTTTGCGCCGTGTTGTAAAACCCAATCCCACACTCTCATGGCCTCCCTGCAAAGTGGGTAGGAATGGGTGCCTCCTTGTTTGTTGAGGTAATACAGCACCGCGGAATTGTCTGTTTGTAACAGAAGAGTACCCGGTGGAATCTCCGACTGGAAAGCCTGCAGGGCGTAAAGAACTGCTCTCATTTCCAGGATATTTATGTGGAGATGAGTCTCTTGGGCTGTCCACGGGCCCTGAGACCAGACACCATCGAGGTGTGCTCCCCATCAGAGCCCTTAGGCATCTGTGGGGAGCGTCACAATTGGAGACGGCGCAATGAAGGGGACCCCCACCGATAGGTTCTTCAAATCTAGCCACCATTGCCAATCCCGGATTACGGCCTTCATGATCCGAATTGGGAGCTGCAGATGGTCTTGCTTTCGATCCCATTGGACCCGTAACATCCACTGGGTCATCCACATGTGGACACGGGCTAGCAGGACTGTTGCAATGGCCGCAGCCATGTGTCCGAGCAGGCAAAGGACCAGTCTGGCAGGGACGGTCTTCTTTGATAAGATGTCCCTGATGAGGGTTCTGATGTGTTCTGCTCGGTCCTGGGGTAGAAAAGCTTTCCCTTGGACAACGTCCAGAACTGCACCTATGAACTGCAGAATCTGTGATGGAACCAGGCGTGACTTCTCTTGATTGATAATGATGCCCAACGTCTCGAACAGAGACTGAGTACAATGAATGGCGGACATCAGGGCCTCCTGAGAGGGCGCCATGAGAAGCCAGTCATCCAGGTAGGGAACACGTGAGTGGCCTTGTCTCCTCAGAGTCGCCACGACGACGCCATGCACTCGTGAATACCCGAGGTGCCGATGACAGTCTAAAGGGGAGGGCTCGGAACTGATAATGGTGACTCTGAAACTCAAAGCGCAAAAACTTCCTGTGTGCTTGAGCGATGGGTATATGCAGGTAAGCATCCTGCATGTCCAAGGACGCTAGAAAAGCGCCCTGCTTGAGCATGGGTATCAGACCTGGGAGGGTCACCATGCGGAAGCGTTTGTATAGGACCGAATTGTTGAGGTCGCTGAGATCCAGTATTGGACGGAGGTCCCCTGTCTTCTTGGGAACCAGAAAGAAGTGAGAATAGTAACCTGCACCTCTTTGGTTCCGCGGTACGTGCTCTATAGTTTCTTTTCTGAGAAGCGTGAGCACATCCTGCTGTATGAGCAGGGCGTGCTGACCCGAATAAGAGAGCAGGGGAGGTCTTGACGGTGGGTGGTCGAGAAATTCTATGAAGCGACCTTTCTTGACCAACTGGAGAACCCACCAGTTGGCGGCAATCGACTGCCACCCTGAAAAGTGGCGAGCGATGCGAACCCCGACCTTTTGTGCCCACTGATCCAGAGTAGGGGCGGGGGCCGGGAAGGTGTCATGCTGTGGCAGCACTGGTTCCTGCAGGCTGGGCCAGTTTGGTGCAACTCTGGCCTCTGCCTGGGGAAGACTAAGCCTGGGCTTTACGATGAAAGGTGCCCCTTTGTTGCTGGCCGGAACGTGGCTGCTGCCATTGCTGCCGGCTGCGAAAACAGTTCTGGTTCCTACGAAAGGAACCAGGCCTTGATCTGTACATGGCTTGTACAGATCTGACTGCCTTCCCAGCGTCCTGGAGCTTGGTGATAACCTTCTCCGAGGGTTCACTAAACAGGACTTCGCCATTGTATGGGATGTCAAGAATGTTCTTCTGCACGTCCGGGGTAAAGCCAGAGACATGGAGCCAAGAGTGTCCCTGGAGACAGATGCCCCAAGCTGCAGCTCTGGCAGACGAGTCTGCAGAGTCATATGCGGCTTGTAGCACTTGGGTTCCCACATCAAACCCTGTGCGGAGGAGGTTTAGGTGCTCCGCCTTCTGATCGCCATCCGGTAATTTATAGACAAGGTCCTGGCCCTGTTCCCACAGGGCATTCTGAAACTGTACCATGCGAGATAGGTAGTTCAGGGACCTGATGGAGCATGTAGCAGCCACATACATGCGCCTCCCCAGAGCATCCAGTTGTCTGGATTCCTGGTCCGGTGGCTGTGTGCTCATATGCTGCGGTCTCTGGGACCAGTCATGAGAGGCCGTAATGACCAGGGAGTCAGCCAGAGGTTGTTGAGCCAAGTACTGGTCCTCTTTCGGGGCCTTGTACAGGCGGTCAGCTTTCTTCAGCACAGCGGAGGTGGAGTGCGGACGCTTCCACGCAGCCTTGGTGACATCCGCGAAGGTGTCCACCAAGGGTGGCACTACCACAGGCTTTGGATCTTTCTGCCGAAGATAACGGGCAAGGCGCTGTCTCTCAGGATCGAGGTCTTCAGCATCCCATCCCATCCAATGTTGTCCTGGATGTGCCTCATGATCTCAGAGAAGGAGGGATCATCCGGAGGTGACCTGGGTAGGTCTTGTGGGTCAGGCGATGGGATGCTGAGTGGAGGAGGAGGAGATCTGGAGAATTCCGAGGTATCCGATCTGGAGTCCTCCCCTGACGGAGTGTACCGACGATGTCTGGGTCGCTTGGGGCTGGGAGACCCTGATGGAGATCTTAAGGGAGCCTTCTCCGATCCTTGGAGCTACCTCTAGGAGGTGGAGTCTGCTCCTTAGGGGTTGGGGGTCGTCCTGCTGGCCCCTGTGGTGGAGGAGGTAAAGGAGTAGGAGGAGGTTTTACAGGGATCACGTCTTTCTGGATAGTGTCCCACCAGAAAGTAGAGATATCCCTGACCTCTTGAATGTTCATGCCCGATGGGCCTGGCGCCGGTGGTCTGTCGGGGTTGGGCGTCACGTCCGTGGGTGTCTCCGGGGTGGGTGAAGGGTCCCTTGGAAGCCCGGCATCCTCTGAGTCGCCCGCCTGGTCTTCAGGCAATGTCATGTCCTCCTCCGTGGAGTCCCTGCGACCGGTGTCCACCGGTGACTGGGGGGGCGGTCTTCGGCTCCAGTGAGCGTGAGGCCGACGTCGGTCGCTTGGCCGACGACTTTGGGTCCGGCGAATGCCCGGCCGGCGTCTGGTGCCTGGCCGATGTCCTTGGCTCTAGTGAACGCCTGGCTGACTTCGGGTGCTTGGCTGATGTTGGGTCCGTCGTCCGCGTTAGGGACGTCAGGTCTTTTGTCTTCCTGGGTGGTGGATCCGGACCCTTGGGAGGCTGGGAGACCGATCTGGAGTCGGGGTCCCAACGTCGGGCAGAAGAGGAAGACTTGTGGCATTCGGAAGACTTGGAAGAGGCCCGAGAGGGAGTGGAGGAAGCCAAGGGCCTAGAAGTCTAAATGGGCTGAAGCGAAGACGAAGTACCGCCTGTAGCCTTGACCTTAACCGTAGGGGGCTGAGAACGAGCCCTGGAGGGAGAGTGGTCAGATCGGATGGAGCCTGAGCTAGCCGAGTCCGAGGCCCGGTTCGGGGATCCGGACCTTGCTTTCTCCCGGTGTTTATGGGCCTTCGATGAAGAATCGCCTCTGGAGGAAGGTTCTTTATCCATCCTAATAAGTTTCTCTTCTAAAAAGTACACCTGAAATACCTTCTGATGGCGGTTCCTGGTGCGGCTGTTGAGCCCCTGACAGAAGGAGCAGACCTTGGTGTAATGGTCCGGGCCTAAGCACCGCAGGCAGGATGAGTGAGGATCCTTGAAAGGGATCTGTTTTCTGCAGGCACACTTGGAAAGGTGTCCCTCAGAAGAAGGAGTTAGAGAGGACATTAGTTTTGTAAAACTACTCAGAGAAGTTCTTAGTCATCGTGCGCTAGGTAGGGACAGAGAGGCTGATGCTGGCGAGTCGACGGCGGGAAAAGAACTGGGGATTCTGGGGGACCGCCTCTTTATGTACTATGCCTGACGTCAGGGGAGGGACCGACGTCGGAGGCGGTCCCCGCTGAATACTGCTAGCTAGAAAATTTCCTTGGGGTCCTGGCGCCTGCCTGCTTCAGTCCTAATGGTGTAAACTGCTGCAAGAGCTGTTTCTCGAAGTAAGATCAGTAGTTCGAGAGTGGTATTTGTTGTTCATCCACACTGTTTGGCATTGTCCCCTTCCACATTAAATCAGCCTGAAGTCTTCAAGCGGGCTCCTCACACCAACCCGGGTAGTATATACCTCGGCTCCACCCCATGACACCAGATCTTAGCCCGCTGGAAGCAAGGTTGTGTGCGTCCGCAGCTGGGGAGGTCGGGTGGGTCCGTGTGGATGAACAACATATACCACTCCTAGAACAAATGTTACAGGTGAGTAACCTGTTCTTCTAGGAGCGTGGATATGTTGTTCATCCACACTGTTTGGCAGACTCCAAGCAGTTCTCCGGAAGAAGGGAGGCTAGGTGCACACCCCCCTACTTAGGGAAAAGACATTGGAGAACTGAAGCCGCAAGACCAGCATCCTGGCGTGACTCAAGGTCGATGTGGTAGTGGGTGATAAAGGTGTTAGCTAACTTCCAGGTAGCAGCCTGGAAGATCTCCCGGATAGGGATGTCTCTGGAAGCAGCTGATGCAGCAGTATGGCGGGTAGAATGAGCTCTTATCCCTCTGGGAGGCTCCTTGCCCGCCAACTCATAGCACAGACCTATGCATGATGTAATCCATCTTGCTATGGTCCGTTTGGCTGCAGACCTGCCAGAAGCGGCTTCAGCGTAGGTGACAAACAGCTGGCGAACCTCTCCATGAATTTCCGCCGTCCGCTCCTTATAATAGGAGAGAGCACGTCTCAGGTCCAAGGTATGGAGCCTGTACTCGGAGTTCGAGGTAATTAAGGTAGTATACCGGCAGAGTCAACACCTGGTTAAGGTGAAACTGTGACACCACCTTCGGAAGGAATTTCGGGTGGGGGCGCAGGACAACTTTATTCCAGTAAAAGACCGGATAAGGGGAGTCCACCGAAAGCGCCTGTAGCTCCCCTGTCCTTCTGGCAGACGTGACAGCTACCAGGAAGGCCGTTTTCCACGACAAGTATGACAGCTCACACTTGTGCATGAGTTCGAATGGCTTGCCCATGAGCTTTGCCAGAACCAGCAGTAGATCCCATGGAGGTGGAGGATTCATGCACCTGAGGGGATATGTGATCCAGGCCTTTGAAAAAGCACCCGACCACTGCCTCCTGCGCCAATGTCGGCTGACCGGCCTGCGCCTGGTAAGCAGAAATGACTGCCAGGTGCACCCTAAGGGTCGATGACCATAGACCCCCTTTGGAGAGAGACCAAAGGTAGTCGAGAATGTTAGCCACAGAACAAGATAAGGGGTCCAGACCCTTACCCCGACACCAAATGGAAAGCCTTTTCCATTTGAAGGCATAACATTTCCTGGTCGATTCCTTTCTAGATGCCTCCACCACAGTGTAGACATCTTCGGAAAGACCCATAGCCTGGAACTCTAGCCACTCAGGTACCAGGCTGTGAGGTGCAGGGATTGAAGGTCCAGATGGAAGACCTTCCCCTGGCTGAAAGATATCAGGTCCGGGCGTGGTACAAAGCCGCTCCAGGTGCCTGCAGTTGAGGCTGAGGAGATCTGGGTACCAGAACTGGCGCAGCCTGTCAGGGACTACCAAAATCACCTTCGTCTTGTCCCTCCTCACCTTGAGTAACACCTTGTGGATCAAAGGAAATGGAGGGAAGGTGTCGAGGAGGCCTGGAGTCCATGGCCCCGAGAAGGCATCCCCCTGCAGCGAGATCTGCTGAGCGGGGTGGGCATGAAACTGCCTCAGCTTGGTGTTTTCCCTGGAGGCAAACAGGTCCACCAGCAGTTTGCCCCAATGAGAGAACAGGCTGTAAGCTACCTCTGGATGGAGAAACCACTCGTGGGATGTCTGGCCTATGTGGCTGAGAGCATCTGCCAGCTGGTTCGAGGCTCCTGCCACATGGATGGCTAGAAGAACCACCTCCAACTCACTTACGAGGGTCTAGATGCGGAGTGCCTCCTTTCATAGCAGACGGGAGTGCGTGCCGTCCTGTTTGTTGAGGCACTACATGGTCGTGGTATTATCCGTCTGGACTTCAACCACTTGACTCTGGAGCTGATGAGCAAAAGCTGACAGTGCCAGTCTGACTGCTCTGAGCTCCAACAGGTTGATGTGGCATCGGGACTCCTCAGGGGTCCAGAAGCCGTGGGCCCTGTTGTCCCCCATGTGGGCTCCCCAGCCCATGAGAGAGGCATCGGTTGTAAGGACGACCGTCGGCTTGGGGCAGACAAATGGGATCCCTTCCTGCAACTGGTCTGGGGCGGTCCACCATTGGAGAGCATCCCACATCACCTGGGTTACAGTGACCAGCTGGTCGAAATGATCATATCGCTGAGTCCACTGGGTGGCCAGCTCCCACTGGAGGGGGGCGCATGTGCAACCGGGCCCAACAGACCACCGAGGGGCACGCCGCCATGTAACCCAGAAGGCACAGAAAGTCCCGGGCAGGGCGCAAGTGCCCAACCAGAAATGATTGGGTAAAGGAGGAGAGAACCTCCGTCCTGTCCACCAAAGGCGTGCTCTGGCTTGACAAGAGTCGAGCTCTGTCCCGATGAAGCCCATCACCTGGGAAGGTACGAGTTCTGACTTGGCCTCATTGATCAGGAGGCCGAGTTGGGAGCAGGTCTGGAGGGCCAGATCCCTGGACCTCTCCATCTACTGTTGGGTGGGACCTGCCAGAAGCCAATCATCGAGAGAAGGGTAGATTCAGACTCCTCGACACCGAAGATGGGCCGCCACCACTGCAATGCATTTGGTGAAGACCTGTGGGGTCGATGACAGGCCGAACGGCATGGCTTGGAACTCGTATAGGGTCCCCTAGAGCCTGAACTGGAGGAACTGCTGATGGGATTGACGGATTGGGACGTGAAAGAATGCGTCCTGCAGATCCAGTGAACAGAACCACATGTTTTGCTCCAGGGATGGTATGATCTGGGACAGAGTGACCATCCAGAAGGTGCGAGATCTGAGAAACTGATTCAGGTCATGGAAATCTAGAATGGGGCACCAACCCCTCTGTCGGCTTGGGCACCAGGAAGTACCTGGAGACAAAGCCTGGGTCTGCTGGAGATTCTGCCACGGGGGCTACTGCCTCCTTGCTGAGGAGCTGAGCCAAGTCGTCTCAAAGAGCTGACTGGGTGCATGCGAAAATCCGTTCCTCCTGAGGGGCTTGGCTTGGAGGGTACTGTTCGAATTCTAGAGGCAGTCCCTGACCGACCACTTTGAGAACCCACCTGTCCGAAGTGACAGCGGACCAGGCGGAAAGGAAGTGGCAAAGCCAACCCCCCACGGGAGGGCCCTGAGTTGACGTGACGGAGATAGGGGTGGCAACCCCTATCCCATCACTGGGTAGGCTTAGAGGAGAAGGAGGCTCAGGGACCTGAGCCTCGGCCTCCTTTGCGGCCCTGTTGGGGACCAGGCTTGGGCCGAGGGCGCCAAGCTTGAGCCTGCTGCTGATGTTGCTGTCCTCCTTGGTAGGAGGGCTGCTGCACCACAGGGGAAGAGTGCCGAAAAGGCTTCTTCTTCTGCTGGTTCTTGCCTGAAGAACCTTTTGCAGAAGTGGCGTCCAAGGTGGCATTGGACTGCTCTATACGCTGTAGTTGACCGGCCACTCCTGGACCGAACAAGTTGGTCCCCAGGAAAGGCACATCGGCCAGCTGATGCTGAGTATCTGCCGGGAAGGAGGAAAGCCTCAGCCAAGCCCTGCGGCGAGAGGCAACTGCGGCAGCCATCGAGCGGGCACAGGAATCACCAATGTCCAGGGCCGTCTGGAGCTGCTGTTTGGCAACAGCATGGCCCTGGTCACAGACCTGTTTGACCGTGGTCTGCATGTGCGTGGGGAGATGAGGAAGGACTTCATCTAATGACCTGAGAAGGGCATGAGAGAAGTGTGCTATGATGACTGCTGAGCTGGCCTGATGAAGGCCCAAAGAAGAGGCCACACAGACCTTTTGGGCAGAGTGGTCCATATATTTGGACTCCTTGTCCGGAGGTCAGTCAGTATCGGCTGAACTACCAGTACGCCTGAACACAGAAGCGGTCACCAAGCTCTCAGACGAAGGGTGCTCTGTGAACCCCGCAAGGGACCCAATGGGCACCGTGTACTTGCAGGCCATGAGGGCAGATGGTGCTGGACATGAGGCAGGGCGCTGCCAGAGTTCAAGGGCCGGGTCAACAATGGCCTTGGCCACTGGAAAGGCTGCCGTCGGGGTGTGTCCTCTCTTTAGGATATCTGAGAGAGGGTACTCCACCTTTTTCTGGATAGATTCCAGTGGCATTCCAGTAGAGTCGGAAATGAGACGGAGAATCCCTTGGAAGGAGGAAGGGCCTTCCTCCATCTCTGTGCTAACGGATGACTCATTATCCCCAGGATGAGAGTGAAGCTCGGTAACATCAGAGTCCGAGGAGTCACGATACAGCGATCTACCACTGAAATCACCTTTGATCCGCTGAGGGCGGTCAGGGGTGACAGTAACCGATAGACATCGGGGAAGCCCTGTGTCCAGTCAGTCCTCTTTCGAGGGAGCCCCTCCAGCAAGCTACTTAGGGGGCGGTTCCACCCGAATGGGTGGGAAGACCGGAATAGGCCGAACCGGGGGACGGGCCGGCCTCACGGGTGGAGGAACCAGAGACTTCAGTCTCGGAGGAACCTGTCACAGGCTGCACAGTGGGCCTGATGTGCAGAAATAGAAAGCAATAACCATGCCGAGCAGAAAGTCCTCCTACCCCAGAAGTCAAAATCCGAGGAGTCTTGATCTGGGGGCCGGTCACTGTGAAGGGCGTGAAGCCCATCAGGAGTATCCAACTGCGTCAATCTGGACTGTGGATGAGGCATGGAACCTGGAGACTCCGGGGGTGCGCAATACCTCTGGCTGGGATCCCTTAGGGCAGGAACTCCGGAGAAGGGCCTCTGCCAGGAACGCAACGACACCTCCCGAAAGAGAGCAGGCCAGGGCGGCACCACAAGGGTGGCCTCGCCAAAATCACCTAGAAAGGTGTATGCCGAGTGCTCAGGATTGCTAATACTGGCAGGTGTGAGGTGCAAGTCCTCCAACATCCTCACAAAGAAGCGCTGATACTCAGCAAGATCAGCAGCTGGAGAGATGTGGACAGAAGTTTCCTCTCCCCCAGAAGAGGAGGATGAGGAGCTGGAGGGCACCGGCTGTTCAGGGGGTGGCTGCCTGGGGGGAGGTTGAAAAACCTGACTGTCCATCGCCCTAATGTAAGCTGGGAACTGAGCAGCCACCGCTTTGAACTCCTCCCAGGAGAGAGGCCGACTAGGACCAAGGATGCCTGGGAGCGCAGGAGAATGTGGCAGAGGAATGGGGACAGAGCCGAGAAGAGATGTCGGCTGACCTCCACCTGGGCTAAGGAGCGGACCGGGAGCACCCGCAGAAGAAGGTGTCCCGGAAGACCCCACAGCAGACAGCTGAACAACCATTTCGGTACTGCCTTGGCTGCGCCTGGAAGAATCCCCCTTGTGAGGCGGCCGGGGCTGTATGAGGTCAGAAGGAGATGTCCCTACCTCAAAGAATGAGGCTCTCTCAAAGAGACGAGGAGGAAGGCGGAGAGCTGCCTCGACTTCTCCCAGAGTCGGGTGGACCCCGAAAAGGCTGCCGTGCCAGGCCCGCCCCTCAACCCCTCGAGTCGAAGAGCCACCTCCTCCTCCTCAAGGAGGGCCAGCCTAGGTAACTGACAGCTCTGGCAGCACCAGAAGGGTATCCAGGGCACAGCACCCTTCCTCCCGTAGGTGCTCTGATCAGCCCCAAAGTTGAGTGATCTAGGCACACCACAGGTGGGGGTACCACTGCTGAGGGGTCAGTGAACCCACCAAGACCAGGCTGCAGAGCAATGGTGGCCTGCACCACTGCCCGCTGGTCAGCACCCCTGACCCCAGTCTCGGTAGCCATCGACCCCATCTCAGAAGGGGGCTGACTCCGGCTTGTCGAGGAGACTACTGCCATGGCAGCACCTCCTGCCCGTCCCCTGAAAGGAGTGGGATGGGCCTACTGCGCCGCGGAAGGAGCCTCAGCAACAGCTAGGCTACTAGTAGCCGAGGCTCCCTCCTCCTCGGTCCGTGTAGAACCGGGAGAGAACCCGGAGGAAAGGCTGAGAGAGCGTGTCTTAGCCCAACGAGTGCGCGCCCGACCCCCAAAAGTCGATGGAACTCGCCCCACTTTCCATGCGTGTTGTTCGATGACCCAGCAGTCCATGGAGAAACAGGTGTCGCACGAATCCATGTCTTGAAGCGGGTCAAGACACGAAAGACACCGGTCGTGCTGGTCGGTGATGGAATACTTTCAGCCGCATGGGCACCGTCGCATGGGGGGCTGACCCGTTCTAGAAGTTTTCTTGTCCTCCGACCAAGAGATGACCTACGGGGAAAAAAACACCAAAAGCAGACTCGACGTCGCAGAAATATAAAGAAATGGAAAGATCTTACCGGGTGACGTCGAGTATGGCAAAGCAGAACCGTCAGGAACCGACGGACTTCGGCACCGAAGAAAATATAGAGATGGCGTTGAAGTGTTTTGGCGCTGAAGTGTTTCAGTCGAACTTGGCCTCTAACGGCAACTCCACAGTCACGACCTCTAAGGTGGGGAGAGCGAACTGGCAGGCAGGCGTGCGCGCAGCCTAACGGCCAACCCGCTAGCGCACCGCAGTGCGTCGGCCTCGAGGGCAGCACCGATGGTGCGTCGGCTCCACCTACCTAAAAAAAATAAAAAAAGCTCCCACGGGGTCCTGACCTCCAGCCAAGTACCCAACAGTGATGAATGGTGAAGATTGACACAGATAAGTTCTACGAAGTTCAGGAGAGAAAACTGAAGAACCTTAGCCCCCTCCCGCTTTTTTGTGTTCCTCCCTCCCTTTTTTATGGTTAGGAAGTAAAACAAAGAAGCCTTCCAAAAACACTATCTAAACTTTTGCTAGGAGGGGAAGCAAAGAGGCCTCCTCCGAAGAAACCATCTAAAACATAGAAACATAAAATTTGACGGCAGATAAGGACCGCTTGGCCCACCCAGTCTGCCCATTTCCCTACCTACTGGATAAGCTGCAGATCCTAGTTAACCAGCAGCCTACTTCTTCCTACCCCAACCCCCCAGAACTGCCTTATGACTATCCCATGCATGCTTGAATTCCACCACTGATTTTGACTCGAAGGCTCGCTCCATGCATCCACAACCTCTCTGTGAAAAATACTTCCTTAAATTACCTCTGAGCCCCTCTATCTTCAAATTGTGCCCTCTTGTTCTTGCACACCTCTTTTTGAAAGATGCTACCCTCTTGGACTTCGTTGATTCCCTTGAGGTACTTGAAAGTTTCTATCATGTCCCCCTCTCCCTCCTTTCCTCGAGGCTATACATATTAACTCCTTAAGTCTCTCTTCATATGTCTTCCGTGCAGACCCTGCACCATTTTAGTTGCCCTCCTCTGGACAGCTTCCATCCTGTCTATGTCTTTTGGAGATTGGGTCTCCAGAACTGCACACAGTACTCAGATGGGGTCTCACCAGCTGTCTGTACAGAGGGATAATAACTCTTGTTTTCTACTGGTGATGCCCTCCCTATGCATCCCAGTATCCCCCAGCCCTCCTTGCTGCCCTCTCACATTGCTTGCCCATCTTTAGGTCATCTGATATGACTACCCCCAGGTCCCTTTCCATTTTTGTTGTTGTTAGTATCTCACCCCCCATTGTGTACTCTTCCCCTGGGTTTTTGTTTCCCAGGTGCATTACCTTGCACTTCTTAGCATTGAATCTAAGCTGCCATACATTTGACCATTCCTCTAACCTTGCCAAGTCCCTTCTCATCCTTTCCACCCCACCCTGTGCATCAAATCTGTTGCAGATCTTAGTGTCATCTGCAAAGAGACATACTTTTCCTTCCAGTCCTTCTGCAATGTCGCTTATAAAGACATTGAAGAGGACCGGGTCCTAATACTGAACCCTGCGGTACCCCACTAGTAACCCTCCTTTCTTCTGAGTGGACTCCATTTACTATTACTCTCTGTGTCCTATTCTCCAGCCAATTCTTTACCCAGGCTGTCATCTTGGCACCCACTCCCAGGCTGGCTAACTTGTATATTAATCTTTTGTGTGGGACTGTGTCAAATGCCTTGCTAAAGTCTAGGTAGGCCATGTCCACAGCCCCTCCCTGATCAATTACTTTGGTCACCCAGTCAAAGAAATCTATCAGATTCATCTGGCATGACTTTCCCGCTGTGAATCCATGCTGCCTAGGGTCCTGTGCACCTCTGGCCTCTAGATACTCGAGTCCATGATAATAGATAATCTAGTCCAAAAAAAAAAGTTTGTTGCAAAAGCAGAGCAAGGGCCACCTAACAAGCCATGCCCACTATATTATCTCCCAAGGAGGTAAGGATGGGAAGAAAGAGATAGGAAAAAGAAAGACAGGTAAGCTGCCCAGATGTAAAAAATTAACAGAAAATGTTCAACGTAGAACTACAAAAAAATATCTAAATTAAAAGAACCTGACTATGACACTAGATTAAAATATGTTGCTCTTTACTCTATGGATTACAGAAGATTACGTGGCGATCTATGCTTAACATACAAAGCTATACATACAGTAGTGATGCAGTACTTGAAACAATAGGATTACAAAAAAATTTGACAATTGTGAAGACTAGATTGCACTCATTACAATTAAAAGGCACCTGAAATAATACCTCTAAAAGGAATAATTGGTACACTCAAATGGTGATAACCATTTGGAATAAACTTCCTCTGAATGTGGTATTGAGTACTTCTATGGCATCTTTTAAATTTCAATTAGATAATTGTATGGGAGATTCTAAGTTTAAATTCCACCTTTGATTGGTGGCGAGTTCATAAAAGGTAGCAATACCTACTGAACTTGTATAAAACCAATGAACCTATGTATGGCCACAGTGGGGGAGGGTGGGTGTGCTGCAGTAATTAATGAAGATATTCTGGAAGATCAAGAATTACGGTGAGTACATAATTTTCTTATTTTCTAGGAATCAAGCTTCACGATTCATTACTGGGTGAGTCAGACTGCCAAGCTTACCACCAGAGGGTGGTGTTGGCTCACCGTGAGGGAAAAACAGGTTACTCACCTCTAACAGTAGTTCTACGAGTGGTATATGTTGTTCATCCACACTTGTTGGCAGATCTGCCTTCCCCTTTAAGATCACTGGAATGTCTTCAAGTTGGCTCCTCCCACCCACCGGGTGGTATAACCCTCGGTTCCACCCCATGACGCCAGACCTTAGCCCACTGGAAGCCAGGTTTGTGCGTCAAAGCCGGGTTGGTCAGTGTAGATGAACAACATACTGTATATCACTCCTAGAACTACTGTTACAGGTGAGTAACCTGTTTATCTAGGATTGTGGATATGTTGTTCTATCCACACTTGTTGGCAGACTCGTAGCAGTTCTCCAGGAGGAAGGAGGCAAGACACACATTCCTTATTTAGGGAACAGGGACAGGAGAACTGAGGTACCAAAACCAGCATCCCGGCGAGACTCAAGTTGATGTGGTGATGGGAAATTAAGGTGTGTGCTGACTTCCAGGTAGCAGCCCTGCAGATTTCCTGGACAGGGACATCCCTAGAAGCAGCCACCGATGCAGCAGTATGGTGGGTGGAATGAGCCTTAAGCCTTATGGGAGGCTCCCTACCGCTAACCTATAGCAGAGATCGATGCAGGAAATGATCCACCTGCCAATCGTCCGCTTGACTGCAGGTCTGCCAGGCGCGGCTTTGGCGTAGGTGACAAACCGCTGGCGAACCTCTCTCCGAACTTCCGCCATACGCTCTTTATAGTAGGTGATCGTTCGTCTCAGGTCCAAGGTATGGAGCCTGTACTCGGTCTCTGAGGTGTAACTGGGGTAAAACACCGGCAGAGTAATCACCTTGTTAAGGTGAAACTCCCGACACCACCTTCTGAAGGAATTTCGGTGGGCGGGAAGGACAATCTTGTCCCTGTGGAAGACCAGGTAAGGAGACTCAATAGAAAGCACCTGTAACTCCCAAGTCCTTTTGGCTGACATGATAGCCACCAAGAAGGCAGTCTTCCACGACAAATGTGAGATGTCATGTTTGTGCATCAGTTCGAATGGCTTGCCCATGAGCTTTGCCAAAACCAGCAGTATATCCCATGGAGGTGGAGGTTCATGCACCGGAGGGGATATGTGATCTAGGCCTTTGAAGAACAGCCAGACCACCTTCTCCTGTGCCACTGACTGCTGACCATCCCGCGCACGGTAAGCAGAGATGGCTGCCAGGTGCACCTTCAGGGTCGTCGACGGAAGTACCTGTTTGGAGAGGGACCAGATATAGTCTAAAATGCTAGCCACCGGACAGGATGATGGATCCAACCCTTTGCCCTGACACCAAATGGAAAATCTCTTCCATTCGAAGGTGTAGCATTTTCTGGTCAATTCCTTACAGGAAGCCTCAATGACGTTAAGGACCTCGTCAGAGAGACCAAAGGCCTGGAACTCCAGCCACTCAGGAACCATGCTGTCAGGTGCAGGGATTGAAGAGTCAGATAGAGATTCTTTCCCTGATTGATGGAGATCAGGTCCAGGCATGCTGGAAGATGCATAGGGAACCTGGAGCCAAGACTGAGGAGACCTGGATGCCAGAACTGGCATGGCCACTCTGGGGCTACCAGGATCACCTGAGCCTTGTCCCTCCTGACCTTGATGAGCACTTTGTGAATCAAGGGGAGTGGAGGGAAGGCACAGAAGAGGCCTGGGGTCCACGGCCTCGAGAAGACATCCCCCTGCAGCGAGCCCTGCTGAGGGGGGTGGGCATGGTACAGCCTCACCTTTGTGCTCTCCCTGGAGGCGAACAGGTCCACCTGTGGGGAGCCCCAGTGGGAGAACAGATCTTGCACTATCTCCTGGTGGAGAAACCACTCGTGAGATGCCTCGCCCAACCAGCTGAGGCATTGGCCAGCTGATTCGAGGCTCCTGCCACGTAAATGGCTAGGAGATCTGTCTCCAAGCTGAGCACGAGGCAACCATGTGCGGAAAGCTTCCTTGCACAGAGGCAAGGAGTGCGTCCCACCCTGTTTGTTGAGACAGTATATGGTTGTGGTATTGTCCGTCTGGACCTGGACCACTTGACCCCGAATGAACGGAGCGAACGTGGTCAGGGCTAGCCGAACCGCTTGGAGCTCCAGCAGGTTGATGTGATATCAGGACTCCTGAGGGGACCAGAGCCCATGGGCTCTGTGCTCCCCCAGATGGGCACCCCAACACATCAGAGAGGTGTCGGTCGTCAGGATGACCGTCAGCTCGGGGCGGACAAACGGGATCCCTTCCTGCAGATGAGCTGGGAGGAGCCACCAGTGAAGGCCACCCCACAACCTCTGGGTCACAAGAGACCAGCTGGTCGAGATGATCTGAGTGCTGAGACCACTGGCCGGCCAGTTCCCACTGGAGGGAACGCATATGCCAGTGGGCCCATCGGACCACGCTGGTGCAGGTCGTCATATATTCCAGAAGACACAGGAAGTCCCGGGCAGGGCGCAATTTCCCAACCAGAAATGACTGGGCAAAGTAGGAGAGAACCTCTGCCCTGTCTGCCAGGAGCCGAGCTCTGCCCTGATGAACTGAATCACATGCGAGGGCATGAGTTCCGACTTGGCCTCATTGATCAGGAGGCCAAGGTCAAAGCAAACCTGGAGGGCCAGATCCCTGGACCGCCCCACCTCCAGCCTGGAGGGACCTGCTATCAGCCAGTCGTCCAGGTAAGGGTACACCTGGACCCCCCGGCGCCTCAGGAAAGCCGCCACCACTGCCATGCATTTGGTGAAGACCCTGAAAGAACGCATCCTAGAGATCTAGGGAGCAGAACAACATGTCTTTTTCCAGGGATGGCATGATCTGAGCCAGAGTTACTATCTGGAAAGTGCGGGACCTGAGAAACTTGTTCAGGTCAAGCACATCTAGAAGGGGGCACCAGCTCCCCCCGTCCGTTTTGGTACCAGGAAGTACCTAGAAACAAACCCTGGGTCTGAAGGAGGGTCCGCCACTCTGTGCACCACATCCTTGTGGAGAAGCTGAGCTATGTCGTCTCGGACAGCCTACTCAGTGGCTGCGGACACCAGATCCCCCACACGGGGTGTGGGCTTGATATGGAGGTGCCTACTCGAACTCCAGAGGCAGGCCTCAATTGACCACTTCCAAAACCCAACGGTCCGTGGTGACAGCGGACCAGGCAGAAAGGAAGTGGCTGAGCCGGCCCCCCACGGGAGGTCCCAGAGGAGGTGTGATGGGATGGGGGGGGGAGTCATGCCACAACCCATCACTGTGCAGGCTTGAAGCAGGAGGACCCGGTGGAGGGTCTGCTGTGACATTTCCCTCCGGGCTTCCTGAACGAAGAGGCCACAGATCAGGCCTGAGGTCACTAAGTTTGAACCTACTGGCCCTGCTGCTACTGCTGCTGGGCTGGTCTGGCCACAGAGTGGATGAACGAAAGGGCCTGCGGTTCTGACGCTTGGAGCCCTTGTCCTTCTGAGAAGATGTGGTACAGTCCAAGGTGGCATTGGACTTTCCAATACGCTGGAGGTGGCCCTCCACGCTGGGCTCCAACAGGTCGGTGCCCAAGAAGGGGACATCTGCCAGTTTGTGTTATCAGCGGTAAAGTTTGAGATGCGCAACCAAGTCCTGTGGTGCATGGCCACTGTGGCTGCAACTGAACAGGCCTAAGAGTCACCCACGTCCGGAGCAGTCTGGAGTTCTTGCTTCGCCACTGCCCTAGCCCGGTCCCTGACCTGCTTGACCGTGGTCTGGAGGCCCACTGGGAGATGAGGAATCACCTCATCCAGGGAGCCCAAGAGGACATGTGAGAAGTGTGCCATGATCATGGCCGAGCTTGCCTGGCAGAGGCCGAGAGGAAACTGTGTAGATCTTTTTCCTGGAGTGATCCAACTGCTTGGATTCCTTGTCTGGGGGTCTGTACACATCCCCTTTATTGCCCGAGCGCCGGAAGACAGAGTCTGCCAGCAACCCCACCGCCGAGGGGTGCTCCAAGAACCCTGACAGGGACCCCATAGGGACAGCATACTTGCGGGCCATCCGGGCAAAAGGCGCAGGGCAAGATGCAGGATGCTGCCACAGATCCATGGCTGGGCCCACAATGGTCTCAGCCACGGGAAAGGCCTCTATCGGACTATCCCTTTTGTCCAGAATCTCTGGAAGGGGATATTTGGCCAGTTTCTGAATGGGCTTGAGCTCCATTCCCATGGATTCGGAAATGAGCTGACAAATGTACATCAACTAGGTGGGGCCCTCGTCGACAGAAAGACCCCCAGCAGACTCAACGTTGATGGGACAGGAGAGCAGTAATGAGTCTTTGGATTCCAAGGAGTTCTCATAAAGCGAGCGACCACCTGTGTCACCCTCAACCCGCCTTGGGTGGTCGGAAGTAAGGGTGACTGACAACCGATGGGGCAAACCTTAAGCCGACCGAGATTCCTTGGTCGGAGACCCGGACTTTGGTTGCTTGGGTGGCGGCTCCACCCGGATCGGTGGAGTAGCCGGCTCCGGCTGAGCCGGGAGGGCCTTAGCCGGCACCTCCATGGTGGTGACGGTGGCTGACGTCAGTCGCTCGGGCGAAAGCCACTTAATGGCTGGGGTAGAAGCCGGAATCGGTTACGACCTGGTCAGAACCAACTCTTGCCACATCAGGTCTTCGTAGCGCCGACGCAACTTGTGCCGGAGCCTCTCCTCATCTGAAGAGGACAAAGATGAATAGTGGTGACGCTGCTTATCATGGTGTCAGGATCCAGATCACTGGTGACAGTGAGTCTTGTCCGATGCAGAGGTAGAGGAACGAGAACAAGACCGAGACCGTCAGCGGGGCCAGCAGGGGACCTCTGAATGAGTCGGGGAAACCCGCGGCTCCTGGTCAGGCTCCTTGACGGGGGCAAGTCCGACCCAGCAGGTTGAGCCGACCCGTCTGAGAGCACTGGAGGAAATGGAGTCCAAAATAAAGAGTTGTCAGCCGGATCGGGCGACAACCCGCCAATTGGCTAGAGAAAAATCTTGGCCACATCGACAGGCGTCTTGGCTGACTGGTCTGACAGGGGGCACCGTGAAACCAGCAGCCTTGGCTGCGACTTTGACCGAAGTCAAAACAGGAGTTTCCTGTGAGCGGAACCGCGTCCGGTTCCAAGAGCGTCAATGTTGCGACATTTCCTTCTTCGACTCCTTCTTGCGGGAGCACAAAACGTGCAACCCAGAAGGGCCCTCTCCCTTGGTCGAGAGAGACTGGCACAACTCCCTGAAGGAAGTCGAACAGGAGGATTCCAGTTGGAGTGGAATGAAGGCCAAAGCTGAAGAGGAGCCCCCTGTGGCCTGGGCCGCCTCCTCCTCGAAGGCCTTGAGCTGTTCCAGCTGCTCAGCTGACCCCACAGCCGCGGAGACCACCCAAAGGGCATCCTTAGATTTAACCAGCAGGTAACGCTTTTCCGGTCATCCCAGTTAAAAGTCGAGCAGCGCGGTCTTCCAGAACTGACAGAGAAAAGGACCGACAGTGATCGCAGGCCTGCAGATCATGGTCATGTCCCAGGCAGTAAATGCACGCAGCGTGAGGGTAGGTGCAAGACATCTTTTGCCCACAGGGACACCAGCGAAACCCAGGAACCGATTTTTCTTCCATCGCGGTAGCAAGGGAAGAGGTAGAACATGCAACTCGAATGAGTTTTAAAGTAAGTTTTGGAAGCAAATCCGAAGATTCGAGAGCCAGGGCCTACTATATGCGTGAGTGCTAAGGAGGGAACCTGAACCTTCCAACTGAAAGGAAGATCTGGCGTCATGGGGCAGAGCCGAGGGTTATACCACCCAGGGGGGTGGGAGGAGCCAACTTGAAGACGTTCCGGCGATCTTAAAGGGGAAGGCAGATCTGCTAACAAGTGTGGCTAGAACATATCCACGATCCTAGAAACAGCTATTCCCCCAGCCTCTTGTGAAGGAGAACCAAGAGAGACAGGAGCCCCTTATGGGCCTGGTGAGGCCCAAGACTGGTCAGGGGCAGGCAAAGGCTCCCGTGGCCTGGGAAGAGGAAGGCACCCTGCAAGCTCACGCCTGACCCTGCGGGAAAAGAAATGGTCTCTCTGGAATTGTGAGGCGATCACCCAACGATGGGACAAGGGTAGCAACTGGGAGAGATGAAGCTACACCATCAGCCAAATGCAGACTGCTGTTCCCACCATCCTGGAGGCTACCTCACTGGTGTCATAAGATGCCCTCATCTGGTGCCTTGCCAGCTTCGAGCCCTGGGCAGAAAGATGTATGGCCTGTCTGGTTGCCTTACAATCTGACAAAGATGCTAGGAGCTGTTCCAGTGTCAACCACAGATGACTGCCCTAGGTCGCCCAGTGCACCTGATGTGCTGAGATGCACAGCAGGGTGTGTGCTGCCGAGAAGACTCTTTGACCCTAGGCATCAAACTCCACAGAGTCTGACTCTGGGGGACGGTCACACACTGGGAGCTTATGCCCAGAGGGGATGTCCAGGAGCTGGACCCCAGAAGAGGGGTGTAGCATGGCTTCTGGAGACCCACTGGTGCGCAATATCTGCACGGGGCGTCCCTCAGGGCTGGAGAAAAGGGGCAAAGAGACAGAGCCAGAGGTCTCTAGACACCTCTGCAAAGGGCCTAGGCCACAGAGGTATCACTATAGAGTCATGACTATACTTCACAAGAAAGGCCAGCGTCGAACAGGAAGGATTGCGGCCGGAAAAATAGTCAATTCGCAGCTCTCTTATCATTTCCGAAAGGAACTGCTGGTAACAAGGGTACTTAGCATCTGAGGAGATGTGACGGAAAAGTCCACTTCCTCAAAGGATGAAGATGAGAGTAATGAGGAGGTGGCAGCGCCAGGGTTTCAGGCTGGAAAATAGTCTAGTCTAGTGCCAAGGTAGGTGAAAAAGGCACCCACTGATACCCTGAATTGGTCCCAGGTCAGGGGTCCCAAAGGACCTGAAATGCCAGGGAGAGGAGGAGGCAGAGGAGAAGGTGGAGGACAGTCACAGCGAACTAGGTCAGGTCCTCCTACAGGGCTATGAGAGCATTCAGGGGACCTCTCCTGAGGGGAGGTCCTGACAAACTCATCCACCAGAGAGCACTTAACCAGAGGAGCGAGTCAGATGGTGCCCTTGTGGGGAACCGTCAGGCAGGGAGATTGGAGCCATAAAGGTCACACAGGGTGTCCCCTGTGGCAGACCCAGATGATTCCAGAGATGCCTGAGGATTTGCGTCAGCAGGACGGCTCCTGCCAGAGCCGCCACATATTCTGGACTTGGAGAAAGCCGCCGACCAAGATCTACCAGCCTCAACCTCACCTGAAAGGGCTCTGCACCCTGGGCTGGGCCTAACAACAGGCTCTACATCAGCCAGAAGAGCAGAAGGGAGACGGCACCACGGATAGCACCAGAAATCTCCCTGGCGCTGTGTCTGGCACCGCCCCCATGCCAGAATTGGCACCAGAAGATGAAAGGGGATGGCATCGCGTCCAGTGCCTGACAGAGGAGCAGTCCCTTAGCAACGATGGCAATCTCAACTGAGGCCTAGAACTAGGCCCAGGAAAACCCCTATCCTTGCCGGAGTCCAGCAACCAATCAGGATTATTCCAGCTCTCATCCCCCAGATTATCCAACCACTCGGGGACGAGATCCAGAAGATCTCCACTGGGTGTCTAACTCCAGGGGTTTCCCCTCTCCCAACGCCACAAGCAGTGACAAGAGGGGGCCTGGTTGCAAGGTCAACCCCATCCCACTCAATAGCACTGGCCGTGCTAGAAGCCAAAAAAGCACTAGACCACGACCCCAAGGAGCACCGGTGTAGGCCCAGCATATGGCTCCGACCTCGGCACTGGGGGGCATCTGTTGCCCTGAAGGGGTCATGGACTGGGGGGTGCACAGCCAACCCTCCCCAGAGTGGGTGAACTGTCCCACAGACCACTCCCCCAGGCTCTCCATCTCAGTGAGACGAGGACTGGAAGAGGCCTGGTCTTCCTCAGAAGGTACAGTACTGGGAAGGGGCTCTGGGAAAAACCCAGGGACCTCATCTTTTTCCTCATTTGTCCAAAAACCAAGATGGCGGCATTGTTTGAGCTGCCCAAGGACTGTGTTATCTGATGTTCTGTCTTCTGTGTGCTTTTACCAGTTTATTCATTTAATGATTTAGTTGCTAGTTAGATAGGGTTAGCGAGTGAGGTATTTAGTAATCAGACCATTTTTTCGGGTTTTTAGTTTTTTTTTCTTGCGATTCACTTTGTTTAGTGAATCGTATTTTATAATACTTTAGTGTGTTTTACCTTACTAAGCAATTGTACCCAATAGCTGCTTGTACTTACATTTATTGACTTTCTGAGCTATGACGTGGTCTATGGGAACGAGCTACTCTGTAGATGTGAGAGAGGCTTTGGAGTAAATCTGCAATCTGTAAATTGGTCCCATTACCCACTGTGTCTACCTTGCAGTAAGATGGCAGGTGGGACGAGCGAAGGAAGGAGGTGCCTGTGGGAGTTGGATTAAGCCCCGGGGATCTGGACCGCATCTAGTGGACCTCGAAGTCTGACTTTGCTACTAGTGCTAATATTGCAAACAGAACGAGTAAGAAGTTGATCCTCAAAAGTACTGCTACAAGTGGACATATTTTGTGGAAACTTCATTGGTCGCTAAAGAAGTGTATTCCCTGCAGTGGAGGAATTGGGACTGAGACAGGTGGGGGCTCTTTGTTCCGGGGTTATTTTCGCTAGTCACCATATACTTATCAGGCAGGAGGTATCTGACGATTCCCCCTCCTAGGCCTCCTGTGGTTGGGTTTTGTGGCCTGTCCTTTGGAAGGCCCTGGTTGTGGATCGCTGGGGGTTGGCTGGCGAGGCCTATGGGTGTTTTTCACCTGGAAGGGGGACCTCCTCTAGGTTCCTATCCTGTATGGTCCCTGACTTTTGCTGCAGTGGGTTTCCTGGATTATATTTTAATTTAGGTGTTTAAACCTTGGATTGGACTCACTTATAGTTCACTTATAAGTTCTGTTGCTGCCATCCAGTTCTGGTGAGAAAAGAATCTGGAGTGGGATTTGGATATTTGTGACACTACTGTCTAGGGGAGATGGGAGCCCCCTAGTCTCCCTATAAGTACTCTGCCTGTTTTTCAATTGATGGACTTATTTACAGTTCACTTTATAAGTTTTGCTGTTGCCACCCAGTTCTGGTGAGAGAAGAACTTGGAGTGGGAAAGTACTGGTTTCATTGCCTAGGGGAGGTGGGAGCTTCCCTGGCTTACATATCTCCTCTTGGACTTGAATATTCAAACGGAGGACTACTGTTTTTTGTTATTTTTGGTTTTTTGTTATTAAGGATTAATTATATTTTGATTTAAGGGGATTGTTCTAGTATGATTTAGGTATTAATTTAATTATAAGTTGTGTGTTGTATATATTTTTTAATTGGTTAATTTTCTTCAATTGTAGTAATATTGGGTAAAGAGAATTTAGCACATGGATTGAGTTGTGAGAATCGTGCCAGATGACGGTTTCCACAGTTGTGCACTATTCCTCCTCATACTTCATGCTCTCACGCCCTTCTTCACTCCTCCTAGGTTTACTGGTTCTGGCGCTTTAGGCGTGGTAGTATCGTGGGGTGGAAGGGGTGGGAGCTTCAACAGTGGAGGACGCACGGGGTGGGGTCATCGTATCGGGGTGGTGAAATCCAGGAGACGCCCTGGGGTGAAATGGAATACAGAAAGTGGTCCCACATGTCTGCCTTCCATACCCAAGGGCACCACCGATTGTGGTGGGCAGGTGGTTCGGGCAGCTCGGGAGGTTTGTCCGACTCGGGCGGTGCTATGCAATGCCAGGTCCATTAAAAACAAGACTGCAGTTGTTGCAGATCTTGTTGAAACAGTGGACCTGGCATGCATCACAGACCTGGCTGGATGAGAACTCTGGCCCCATTCTGGAGGCTCTTACACTGGCTGGGTACTCGGTGATGCACCGCCTGATAGCGGACGCGGGGGGGGGGGAGAGGGTGCCGTCTGTTTCAAGACAGAACTTAACCTCTCGTGTGTACTAGTTGAGGAAGTTAAGTCATTTGAGTGTGATGTAGTAGCAGGTGTAGGTTGTCGGATTGCTCTCATCTATCGTCCACCCGGTGATGGGAAGCTATTCCTTCAGGAAGTGGCAGACTTCGTTGTCGACCTGGCGTTTGAGTCACCCAGACTGATGGTTCTGGGTGACTTCAACGCCTGGGTCGACGAACTCTCACAGTTTGGTTAGCACTTCCTCCAGTTGATGACTTCTCTGGGCCTTACACAGGTAGTTACCACTGCTACTCATAAACACGGGCACTCCCTTGACTTGGTTTTTCTCCTAGGGATTGAGACTTCTGACTTGGGGGTGGAACCAGTTGGGTGGTCTGATCATTACACTGTAGGGTTTAATTTTAGCACCCCCCTTCGTAGGCCCACCCCTGTAGAGATGATTAAGTACTGTCCTTTACAAGATATTAATTCTCATAGCCTACTGACGGTGCATGACCTCTCGTCCCATTCGTCAGCAAGCAGTGATCCAGAGACCCTCGTGACTGCCTATAACTCGGCCGTCTCAGTGGCTCTGGATGTCACTGCTCCTGTCTGAGTTCGCTCTCTCTCCCTTTGCCCTCGATCCCCTTGGTTTGATGGGACTTTGAGGGAGATGCGGAGACTAGGACGAAGGTTAGAGCATTGTTGGTGCAAGTCTACTCTAGATACCGACCACCTTAGATTGATGGACCACTATGAAGCCAATCAATCTGCAATCTCCTGTGAGAAGGCAGAGTTCCTGTCCGGGGAGATTGCAGCAGTTCAGAATCGAATGACTCAGCTTTTCTGCACTGTAGACAGACTGTGCAACCCAGCCTGCCTGCAGGTGTGGAACGCCTTTTCGCAATTAGAGTGCTATGAGCTTGCTCGTTTTTTTGCTAATAAGGTGGCTGACATCAGAGCAGCACTTCAACCGACACACCCGAAGGGCGTTGTTTTTGATCAGTAAGAGGTCACTACACCACGGTTTTCCCGGAGTACCTTCAGCCGACCAAGTTCTCGGACGTCATGCGTATTATCCAGGTTGTGCACCCTACGTACTGTAGTTTGGATCCCGGACCAACATCCCTAATTTTGGGTTGTATAGATGTCATCGGTCCGGTCCTTGCGCGGATAGTCTGGTGCTCCTTGGAATCCGGAGAGTTTCCCTGCTCTCTGAAGGAAGCGGTGGTGACGCCCCTTTTCAAGAAAGCTACCCTGGACCCAGACTGCCAAGCAAACTACAGACCTATCTCGAACCTTCCCTTTTTGGGGAACGTGATTGAGAAAGTAGTGGCAGCACAACTGGAGGACCATTTGACCATCCATGACATCTATGAACCGCTCCAGTCCAGTTTCTGTAAGAGAGACAGCACTGAGACAGCGCTGGTTCGGGTGTTCAATGATCTCCTGATGGCCAGAGATCGGAAGAGTCGTTCTGTCTTAGTCCTTCTGGATCTCTCATCAGCGTTTGACACTGTGGACCATGGGGTACTGCTGGGGCACCTGAGGTACATCTGTGGACTGTCAGGTACAGTCCTTGGGTGGTTTACATCATTCCTCACAGGTAGAACACAGAGTGGTGTCGGGAGTTTATTCTTCAGACACCATTTCTCTGTTGTGCAGAGTTCCTCAGAGCTCGGTGCTTTCCCCCATGTTGTTCGCAGTGTACATGCTTCCCACTGGAGACGTTGTAAGAAGGTATGGGCGGAGGTTTCACTGCTATGCTGATGATACCCACCTCTACCTGTCTTTCACACCCGACCAGGTTGGAGCTATCTCAGTTTTTAACAACTGTCTGAAGGAAATCCAGGAGTAGATGGATGCCAGCTGGCTGAAGTTGAACTCGGGAAAGACGGAAGTGTTGGTAGTGGATCCAGGTTGCTGGATAGGGGGGTTGGTGCACCATTGGGAATTTTTCTCGATGGTGTTTCACTCCCAGCCTCTGAACAGGTGCGTAACCTGGGGGTAATTTTTGATGAAGGGCTGACCCTGCATTCGCAGGTGTTGGCTGTTGTCAAATCTTCCTTTTACCATCTTAGGAATATCACCAGGATTAGGCATCTAGTTCCGTCCAGAGACCTGCCTACCTTGATCCATGCCTTTGCGTCCTCGCGCTTGGATTACTGCAACTCCCTCTACCTAGGGCTGCCTGGGGTTGAAATCCACCGCTTGCAGCTAGTGCAGAACGCAGCAGCCTGGCTACTGACGGGGTCTCCTCGATCCTTTCATATTTCGCCGGTTTTGTGCGAACTGCACTGGCTGCCCATTCAGTGGCGGTTCACCTTTAAAGTCGGCTTGCTGACTTTTAAAGCCCTACATGGACTGGGCCCTGACTACCTCAAAGAGCTCCTGGTTCTCTACCACCCAGGACGATCTCTCCACTCGGCCGACGGCAGGTTGCTAGAGATTCCAAGGGTATGCTTAAAAACATCGGGGGCAAGAGCTTTTGAATATGCTGCCCTTACCCTTTGGAATTCTCTACCCCGCCGGCTTCGGGAGTGCACAACTGTGGAGGGATTTAAACAATCCCTCAAAACGTACTTGTGGCTTCAGGCCTTTGATTAATTGATACAGCTGATTTTATTAATTGACGTTTTCCTTTTAACTGCTGTCTTATTTTGTTTGTTAGTATTTTAAGGTATGCTTATTTATGAATTGTGAGGTGCCTTGGTTGTTGATAAGGCGTTTAATAAATGTTATTATTACTATTTTATCTTGGAGTCCCTTGTGTGATGACTACCTCAAGGGGTGGGGTGGGGTGAATGGACGACCCCACCATAGTGCACGGAGTTGAAGTGTGTGGTAGTCCACAGAAAAGCAGGCGTCACAGTGGTCCATATTGTGGTTGGCTCTGAGGCAGGTCCAACAGGAGTCATGATGGTCCCAGACAAACATGTTTCCCTCAGGGGCACCGATGCATAGGGGGAATATCTACCTTCTTGAACTTTTCTTTCTTTTTAGGCCCCTCGGAACCAGCCATGACTATAGAAGCAGACAAATATAAAAAGAGCTCGGCACCATAAAAAGATAGAAGAAAAGGCAGTGCCGAAAAGGCGAGAAAAAATACGGTGTCGAGCTAGCAGTGATGAACTGTGACGCAGAGAAAAAATGGAAATGCTCCCATGGTGTGCAGCTCCGAAGGCAGGAAGAACAGAACTGAGAGAAGCAGGGGGCTGGCATCGGCTACTGGGCAGTCTGCAAGAGCAATGTCATGTGTCGACTTCGTGGGTGGCACTGTCACCAACGCTGGCTCCCAGCTCTAAACTTTTAAAGCTCTTAAAGCTCCCATGGGGTCGTCTTAGTGCGTACTGCACTGACCCACCTAATAATGGATGGTGGAGACTGATTCTCGGGAAGATCTGGTTTTTTGCTTCCTAGGTTTCGGTTTCTGATGCTTTTCCTGCCCAGAATTCAAAATCCTCAGCTTGTAACATCAGAATAGTTTCTGTGGCAACAGACTTGATGTCACAAAGCAGGGTATTTCGACCTTACGGCAGGTACAAGCAATGCAAACAATTAAACTCTGATCCCAACAGTGGATATTTTTCCTAGAAACAAGAAAACATCTTTATGTACAACCTGGTGTACTGATTTGATTTGGGCTGTCCTTAGTGACGCACATTAGTGCCCCCTTCCTGTCAAAAAAGGGAAGGCATAGTTTCCTTGATGTATCCGTTCTTCACCAGCATGGGAGGTGAGAGGTTCAAGGTTATTTATGTCAGTTTTGACCAGGAAAGACAAAATGAGCTGTAATGGCTCGTTTCTAGGTGTGTCGAGGGGGGAGGGGGGAGGTTACATGGACATATTTTACTGACATGAGAATAAATGTTGGCCTGGATATGATACTATTAGATAAGTGTCGTGGGATTTTAACTTCCCTTTAGTTATGCCCTAGCAGAGGTTTCATGCACTGGACTGCCACCAGCCAGGCAACAGCTGTAATTTCCCAACAGTTCAGCATCAACTATAACATTTTTCAAATCATTTCAGTGGGAGTGAAAAGCAATGATAACATTTTAGTGGCATTTACCAAAATAAGTTAAACAATCATAACTGCTCTTCATGTAACAGGTTGTGGTACCATATGTCCATTCAAACATGGTTGGGATAGGGCCAGGGGAGTCATAGACCCAATGATCCAGATGGGGTGGGCAGAATGAGAAGAGATCTGGATAAACTAGCAAAATGGTCAGAAGAGTGGCAACGGGGGTTTAACGCAAAGAAGTGCAAGACCATGCACATAGGGAAGAGAAACCCTGAAGCCACCTATTGGCTGGGAGGGGAGTTGCTGGCAGTCACAAGGGAAGAAAGAGACTTTGGCGTCATCATCACAGATGACCTGAAATCATCCAAGCAGACCACTAAAGCAGTAGGTAAGGCTAGAGGATGTTGGGATGTATTAGTAGGGGCATCACAAGTCGGAAGAGGGAGGTAATAATCCCTCTTTACAAGACACTGGTTAGGCCCCATCTGGAGTACTGGCAGTACTGGAGGCCACACCTTCACAAGGACATTAACCAAATTGAGGCAGTCCAGAGAAGGGCAACCAAAATGGTGCAGGGACTGCATCAGAAAACATATGAGGACAGATTAACTGAACTCAATATGTATAACCTAGAGCAAAGGAGGGAGAGAGGTGATATGACCGAAACATTCAAACACCTTAAGGGCATTAACAAGGTGAAAGAGTCTAACATGTTTCAGTATAACAAAAATAGCACGACAAGTGGACACTGCATGAGATTAGAGGGAGGCCGATTAAGGGGTAATGTGAGGAAGTTCTTTTTCACAGAAAGGGTGGTGGATGCATGAAACAGCCTACCTTAGGAAGTGGTGGAGATGAATACAGTGCAGGGCTTCAAACAGGCATGGGATAGGCATAAGGGAGCAATACAGATGAGCATGAGTAGATAGGCCATTGACAGAGTAAAGGCCAATGGCACATTCATAAGGTAGCAAAAGAAATGGGCAGACTGGATGGGCCTTGCAGTCCTTATCTGCCGTCAACTTCTACATAACAGGCAGATTCGGGGAGAAAAATGACACAGAGGATAGGATGAATAACCAACCATGACATTAGTCTGGTGAAGAAGGGATTCATAACTACGGGCAGAGTTGACGGACCACTGGTCTTTTTCTGTCGTCAGTTTTTTTATTTTTGTTTATCTGTAGGTTAGATATATCACAATGACTATACTGATCTCTATTTGTGAGGGGGTCTCTGCCACTCTTGAGTTATGGTCCAGCCTCCTCACTCATGAAGATGAACTGCACATTTTGAGTCAGGTCATTGTTTATACCCTACATATTCATAAAAAATTAGTTCTGTTTTGTTAAGTTTTGACTAGCAGGTGGTGCTTTTCTAAAGGATATGGTGGACTATGGATGGAGGGATCAGAAGTTTAAATTAAAAAAAAAAAAAAACTGTTGGCTGGGACTTTTTCTTAATTGTGAATATGTGCCGAGATTTAACCACATGTAAGAAGGTGTCTCAGTCAATCAGATTGCTGGATTCTTTCTGTCTACTGCATAATAATTTTTAATAAACACCTGATTTTCCATATCATAAAATTCATTGTTTTAAGCAGATATTCCACCATAGTCCAATAAACATTTTCCAAGCACGTTACCTCTGGTGTTGATGACCAAAAAAGCGCACATCTACTTGATTGTCGTCTCTCTGCATAACCTTAGCAGGCCAAAACCCAAAACCTTTCATTTTAGCCCACACCAACTCATGATTGGGTATCTGCAAAAACAGAAAAGGTTTTTATTACTAATCAATTGAAAGAACAAATAGAAAAATGTATTCACTGTAGAAATGTTGTTTTTTCCAAAACCGATCCCTCACTATCCTTAACAACTGCATCCATTCCCCTGGAACGAGCTGCACTGGAGCCTTTAGAATTTTATGCAAATTATGGAACTTAGAATAAAATTCAAACTCTGCTGTGTGATCATGCTCACCCCTCACTTTAATATTAATATGACGATAGGTGGTAAGAAGGACACGCCTGGGGTGATTAGGGCACGAGGCCGCAGGCCGTGAGTGCGATTTAATCACCCCAGAAATGACATTATCCCAGCACAACACACACCCTGGAGTGCATTATTGCTATTATATAATGGCTCGATGAAGAAAAAAAAGACTAAATAAGTTTAAAATACATTTTGTGCTTCTTTTTTAATTCTTTTTCTGTGTGTAGGCATACTAATACAAAAAATAGTGCCCACTCTAGTCAGTAGGTGGCAGTCTGTGATTTTGTGCAACTGTGAGGTTGCTCTCTGTTGCCCTGAACCTCCCCGTCTGTTTGCCTGGTGGTTCGTGTGGGTAATTTTCCGGATGTAGAGTCTGGTATTTACTGGTGATCTCCTGTTATTTGTCACTACCCCTACACTCCATATCCCGCTCGCAGTCTCTGTCAGCTGCCGTTTTCCTGTATGTAAGTGCTGGCAGTGTTAACTGAGTGCAGACAGATTGTGTGAAGAATAATTTGTGGAGAGAAAGAAAAAATTACTCACCTTAGTAATTGCTTTTCTTCTCATGGAGTCTTGCTATATTAGGACTAATGCAGTCATTCCCTTACACTTGAACTGCCCCGGAGAGGAAACAGTTAACTCCAGAGTGATCTGGAGTTCCACAGTGCGAGGGCGCTGTTCAAAGCTCTATCTGGCTAGTTTCAAACTGAAACTGCCAGGTTCTTACTGAGCTAAACTAATATAGCAAGTCTGTGTGGAAAAGCTCTACACAGCCATTGGCTACCTACCATTAATAGAATAAGAACAATCACAGAATAATAACATATTTATTGTTAGGATAACCCTCACAAGCACTAATAGGCCCCTCTCCCCAAAAGACTCAAGTCCAGAGAGGGGACCAACTGCCACTTAACAAAATAAATACCTAGTTCCCAACCCAAAGGAACAAGGGGGAACTAGAGAGACTAAATGGCATGACACAGTGCTTGGACTAATTTGCCAACCCCATACCCAAGTAAGAGATCTGAGAGGGTAGAGAGGGTTGTCCTAATATAGCAAGACTCCATGAGAAGAAAAAGCAATTACTAAGGTGAGTAATTTTTTCTTCAAACACCATGAAGTCTTGCTATATTAGGACTAATGCAGATTACACAGCAGTACCTCCATGGAGGAGGGTCAGAACCTACTTGGGAAATAGGCTCTGAAGTACAGCTGTGCCAAAACGAGCATCTCTCCTAGACTGGACGTCCAGGGAATAATGCTTGGTAAAGGTGTGAACTGTTTTCCAGGTAGCAGCTTGACAAATTTCCAAAATGGGAATATCTCTAGCAGCCGCTAGAGATGCAGCTGTACCCCTGGTAGAGTGAGCCCTCAGTCCTGAGGGGGGTTCCTCACCTAGTTTTTGATAACAGAATTGGATACAAGAGACGATCCACCTGCAGTTGTCCTCTTAGTGGCAGGTCTCCCTTGCCAACCTCTCCATAGGTAAGGAAGAGTTGGAGGATTCAACCTGTGACCCTTGGTAATGCTCCACATAGTAGCTTAGGGCTCTTTTGACGTCCAAACTGTGTAGTCTCCATTCACCCGAGGAAGAATGCTCAGTGAAAATACTGGGAGAGAAATGGACTGGTTCAGATGAAAATCTGAAACCACTTTGGGTAAAACTTTCTGTTAGTCCTGAGGACTACCTTATCCCTGTGAAAGAAATAAAATCCTTTTCCACTGAAAGGGCTTGCAATTCACTTATACGTCTGGCAGAAGTGATAGCCACTAGAAAAACAGTTTTCCATGTTAAATACTTGAGATCCGCAGAAGAAAGGGGCTCAAAGGGAGATTGCATTAACTGAGCAATGCAAACATTCAGGTCCCAGGCAGGGGCTGGTTCCCGAAAGGGAGGGTTAGTGTGAAGTAACCCCTTAAAAAACTTGGAAAACACAGGGTGAGAGGAAAGGGAAACAGGCTTCCCTGCGGAAACAAAGGCAGAAACAGCTGCCAGATGAACCTTCAAGGTAGCTGGTCTAAGGCCTAGGGAATTTAGATGGACCAAATAGTCCAGAAAAGTGGCCAAGTCAGCAGATTCTGGCACAATTTGTTTCTCCGAACACCAAAAGGAAAACCTCTTCCACTTAGAATTGTAAGTGGTCTCTAGTGGAAGGCTTCCTAGAAGCCTTTAAAATATCCAGGACCCTTGAGAAAGGTGCAAATCAGCTTAATTCTAATTCCTCAAGAACCAAGCCTTGAGGTGGAGGGATTTGAGGTCCGGTACCACACTCTCCCTGTGCACAGGTCAGCAAGTCGTGGGTCCTGGGCAAGGTCATGGGAGGTGGATTGTCAGGGACAGGAGGAGAGGATACCAGGGCTGTCTGGCCCATTCTGGAGCAATCAGAACCACCTTGCAGGGCTGAGTTCTGATTTTACCAACACCCTGAAGAGGAGAGGAAGGGGGGAAAGCATAGAATTTCCCTGTCCAATCCAGCAGAAAGGCCCAGGGGACTGAGCCCAGCACTGGAGGCCTGCAACAAAATAGAGGAAGTTGATGGTTGTCTGGGGCCTGAAGAGATCTATCTGAGGGGTGCCCCAACTGGCAAAGACCGACCCCAATACCTGAGGATTCAGAGACCATTCGTGATGGCCCTGGGAAATCCTGCTGAGAGCATCCGCCAGGACATTGTCCTTTCCTGGAAGGTGAATCGCGATCAGGGAGGTGTTTAGGGAGTAAGCCAGAGACCACAACTTCATTGCCTCGGTGCACAAGGCTGATGACCGAGTGCCCCCTTGCTTGTTGATGTACCACATTGTTGTGGTGTTGTCTGTCCTGATTTGGACTACTTTGTTCTGGACAACAGTTGAAAAAGCCTGAAGAGCTAAAAGTACAGCTCTGAGTTCCAAAAGATTGATGTGGAGCAGAGATTCCTGGGGGGACCACACTCCTTGAGTGGAAAGGTCGCCCAAGTGGGCCCCCCACCCTAACAGGGAGGCATCCGTGGTGAGGGTGAGGGAGTGGGAACGGTATAAAGGGAACCCTTGAGAAAGATTGCCTTGATCCTGCCACCACTGAAGGGCCAGGATCAGGGTTTTGGTCACCGGGACTAGTTTGGTAAGGGTCCCTCCTTTGAGACCAATAGGACCTCAAGTGGAACTGGATGTCCCTCATCTGAAATCTTGCTCCTGCACGACAGCTGTGAAGCAGCCATGTGCCCTAGGAGTTGCAGAGTGCCTTGCTGGTCGAGAGACCCGCAGGATAAAGGAGGATGCCAGGGCAATGAGCCTGTCCACTCTTTCCGAGGGGAGAAATGCCCTGGCTAACTTTGTGTTCAATTCTGCACCTATGAAAGTTAGAACCTGAACAGGTTCTAGAACTGACTTTGGTAAGTTTAACAGGAATCCCAGGGAAGTGAGAAGCTGCTGGGTGATTTGCAAGTGGGATTTTACCTGATCTGGAGACTGACCCACTATGAGCCAGTCGTCCAGGTAGGGAAACACCGCAATCCCTTGCCTTCTTAAATGAGCCACTACCACAGCTAGACATTTTGTGAATACCCTTGGAGCCGAGGTTAGGCCGAAGGGCATTGCTCTGAACTGGTAGTGGCCTGAGAGCAGTTCAACCTGAGGTACTTTCGTGAGAAGGCCTGATCATGACATGAAAGTAGGCGTCCCTGAGGTCCAGGGAGGCTAACCAGTCCTCTGGCCTCAGAGAAGGCAAGATCATTGCTAGAGTTAACATTTTGAACTTTGGTTTCGATAGATGTTTGTTCAGGTACCTTAAGTCTAAGATGGGCCGCCATTCTCCTGTCTTTTGGGGTAAGAAAATATCTTGAGTACAGTCCCTTGCCCTGATGGCAAGGAGGGACCCTTTCCACTGCTTTGCAATCCAGAAGGAAGACACCTCTGCTTCCAAAGCAAGGGCTTCCAAGAGTTTGCAGGTGAAATTGCCTGGCTCTCATCTTTGGGAACTGTTTGAAGCTGAGAACCAGGCCCTGGTTTACTACTTCCAGAACCCACCTGTCCGAGGTTACGGACAGCCAATTCTGGCTGAAATAAGCCAGTCTGCCCCCACTGGAACAGGAGAATGGCCTGGGCACCCCTATCAGGGTGCCTGCTTGACAGCAGGTTTAGGCTGAGGGGAGGGCAACTGTCTACCTGTGCCCCGTCTACCTCTGCCTCTGAAAAAAACCCTCTGTGAAAAAGCAGAGGAGGCTTGAGATTGGTAAAAGGGCCTGTGGAAAGACCTACCCCTACCCCTGAGGGCATGCCTTTGTGGAGTGGCATGCCTCTCCTTAGCTTGGGCACTTTTGTAGGTAGTTCTATATTCATCCATCTTTTTCATATAATTTTCAGTTTGATCACCAAACAGAGAATTTCCCGTTACAGGAAAATCCATAGCCTTTGACTGAGTATCTTGGGACAGATTAGTGCATCTGAGCCATGCCAACCTACGGAAAGCTACAGAAGTGGCCATGACCCTAGAGGAAACATCATTAACATCAACAGCAGTATGAAATTGAACTTTAGAGGCTTCAATGCCATCAGCAGCCACCTGTTCCAACTCACTAGCCAGCTGGCCCTGGCCTGCTTGGCTAACTGCAAAATTGTGTCCCATCTAGACTTCTGATATCTAGCCACATAAGCCATATAATTAGCCTGCCTGAGTCCCAACGAAGCTGCCATATATTGTTTTTTCGCCATGGCATCAATCTTCCTGGAATCCTTATCAGGAGGATGTGAGGCCAGGGGAATATTAGCCTTGTCACAGGCTGCAGCTTGCACTACACCTACATGACTACACTGCTCAGAGAGGAAGTCTGTATCAGGGCCTGATAAAGTATACCTTCTGTCCATTTTTTTATCTACAGGGGGGACAGAATGAGGATTTTTTAAAATCTTTGTTGTTTGCTTCCTAAATGACTTATGCAAAGGAATAGACAACCTCCTAGACTCTGGAATATCCATCATTTCAACATAATCAGGCTCCTCTAGCTCATCCACAGCCTCTTCTAAGGGAAGCTGGAGGGTTTCTGCAACCTTTCTGTAAAACATAAAATGAGAAGGGGACTCAGACAGCATAGGGGGAGATTCCAAAGGTCTATCTGGAGAAATGTCCGGTTCAATGGGCACGTCCAGACCTTCCCAGTCACAAACATACTGATCAAATTCCTCCTCCCCCTCATGTGGTTCATAAAAATCCTCAACATCATAATCCTGAACCACTGGGACTGAACGAGCCACCCTTTTCCCAGATGCAGGGGGTTCGACAGATCCCTGAGACAAAGATTGGACAATCTGAATGGCTTTAGCTATCTCTGCAGCAGTTGGAGAGACAATTTTGTACTCCAGACCTGCTGATTTCTTTGTCTTTTTTACTGGGACTGGTTCCTCCGAACCAGCCTTCCTTTTGCCCGAGGAAGTCTCGCCCTGGTCAGAGGGCACTCCCTCTGGTCCAGTGGGTACTGGACCGGGCTGGCCAACCGGGTCAGCGGACTTTTTGGCCTCTCGTTCCCTGAGCCGGCCCAATCTCTTTTCCAGGGTGGCTGCAGGGAATTTTTACACACCTGGCAGTCTGACAGGAGGTGGTCAGCCCCAGACAATACACACAGTGGTGTGTGGGTCAGCCTTGGCAAAGGCTTCCCCACAAACATCACAGTGTTGAAACCCAGTGGGCCCGGGTTTTTCTTTTGGGTTTCTCAGACATAATGCCAGCCTAACCAAAACTTGCCCTTTAGATGGCAGTGCCAGGCAAGACACTTTATCGGTTCCTAATCGTGGTCACGGTATTTGAAAAAACCCCCAAAAAATTAGTTTTTTTTAGAACCGATAAGAACCGGGAACCGCACTCTAAAAGCCCAACCAAACAATTCGACACATATATTTAAACCAACCGATCGGATCAAAACCGAACCGATGATGAATTTCCACACAGACTTAATTTTCTGTACTTACGAATCACCAGATAGAGCTTTAAACCGAAATGCGGTAAAATAAATACTTTTTGCCGGTTCCAATGAACCGAAAATACTCGCTTGAACCGAGAAACGAACCGAGCTGAAGGAGCTGATCTCCGGAGCGACTGTTCAGTGAAGCGGAGTAAAGAATCTGGCAGTTTCAGTTTGAAACTAGCCAGATAGAGCTTTGAACAGCGCCCTCACGCTGTGGAACTCCAGATCACTCTGGAGTTAACTGTTTCCTCTCCGGGGCAGTTCAAGTGTAAGGGAATGACTGCATTAGTCCTAATATAGCAAGACTTCATGGTGTTTGAAGATCAGTTTTGTTTTTTTTCCCCGCTGGTTGGTCCTGTGTGAAAGATGTGACGGCTTGTGGAGAGAAAGATCAGTTTTGTTTTTTTTCCCGCTGGTTGGTGCTGTGTGAAAGATATGACGGCTTACTACCCCTACACTCCATATCCCGCTCACAGTCTCTGTCAGCTGCCGTTTTCCCGTATGTAAGTGCTGGCAGTGTTAACTGAGTGCAGACAGATTGTGTGAAGAATAATTTGTGGAGAGAAAGATCAGTTTTGTTTTTTTCCCCGCTGGTTGGTGCTGTGCGAAAGATGTGACGGCTTACATGGCGAGATTGGAGAATGTGAGGAGGCTGCCATACAAAGAACAGGAGAGGTGCATTTTACCTTTCAGGTGTAAGGGCTTTCATGCCAAACCGCTACTGTACGCGACTTTTGAGGGAAACTGCGAGCTGGTTGCGCGCTGCAGTAAAAGACATCGTAATGTGAAGCCGCTATTTTTGTGTAAGCCTGCAGTTTGGCTTTCGCTGGTTTGGATACATGCAGGAAGCTGTAAAGTGTGATTTGATGGTGTGAGCTCCTGAAGGCAGGGGAGAATCATCATAGTGCTGAAGGTACAGTAAAATCATGCTGGTGTGTGCTGCTGTTTGAAAGAGTCTGGGTGGTGGCATCAAATGGACAGCCAGTAGTGATTTTTTTTGTGATTCGGTCACATTAGCATTGGGACTAGATCCGTGATGTTGTACTGGGATAACATCACGGGTCCAGTCCAACACTCACCAATCAGAGTGCAGGATTTTTTCATGCCATTGTATAATGTCACATTTATTTCAAATGCTAGTGTGAGCAGTGAACAATTTAAAATGTTATGAATAATAGCTGAGACTACTGAGTATCAACTGTAAAGGCACTGTAGCAAATAGTGCTCATGCAAACAGACAACCCCAAAAAAAAAAAACAATTCCTGTGGGAATCTTTTACCAGGTTCTGGAAGGGGAGATAGGGATTAGTGACTGTTGAGCACAGTGAGGGCTCCCTTTATAAGAAACAACATTATTACATTGAGTAATTTTTTTCTTCAAACCCCAGGAATCCCACTTTTGCTTAACAACTGCAGACTCCACAGCAGTACCTTGAGAGTATGGGTATAGAACCTACCTAGGGAAAGGGTTCTGCCACACAGCAGTGCCAAAGCTGGCATCCTAAATGGAATGCATGTTCAAATGTAGTGCTTTGTGAACTGTGTACTCTTTTCCAGATAGCTGCTTTACAGATTTCCTGCAGCGAATCACCTCTTGATGCTGCCACAGAAGCAAAGGTGCCCCTTGTGGAGTATGCCCTAAGGCCTCCAAGTGGCATCTTGCCAGCTTTGTCGTAACAGATCTGTATGCAGGAAACCATCCAACGAAAAATTATTCTCTTGGATGCTGGTTTTCCCTTCCCCACTTCACCACAGTTGACAAATAAAAATACATGATGCTTACTCACCTGTAACTGTAGTTCTAGGAGTTGTATATGATTCACATCCACACACTGAGAATTCTTCCTTAAGAGCTGATTCACCAGAAAGTACAGTTACGTAAGAACTTACCGTAACAGTAGATCGAGAGAGAGGCTCTTGCAGTAGGTAGTAACCACTAGGGCTAGAGCCATCAGGCACTAGGACCACATGGAAAACTTCAGCTAGCAGTGTCTGGCGAGGGACCGCCCATCTGGCATCACGTGACAGATGTCAGAGTGGCACTAATATAGTGGGCGGTTCCCAAGCCCGCCCTCCAGTTCTCCCGCCGGAGACCTAAGAAGGTGTGACAGGAGAAAGGAGTGGGCTCCTGGAGCCAAAAGAAAGGCTAGAAAGAAGTAGCCGCAGAAGCAGGGGAAGGTACCTACTGCAAGAGCCTCTCTTGAAGATCTACTGTTACAGTAAGCTGTTACGTAACTGTACTATCTTACTTCGAGAGGGCTCTTGCAGTAGGTAGTAACCATCAGGACTGAGTCCCAAGTAGTGAAATTCAGACAAAGGCTGAAGCATGGGAGACAGGAAAGGTCTGCAGTAGGTACCAGGTTAAGACAGGAGGCCCTGAATGATGGCTAGTCCAAAGCCTGCCCTGCGCCTAGAGGCAACGACCAGACTGTAGTGTTTGTTAAAGGTGTGGGCGAAGCTCCAAGTAGCTGCCGCACAAATGTCCATGGCAGAAACATTCCTGAAACAAGCAGTAGATGCAGCCATGCCTCTGGCTGAATGCCCCTTGACTTCCCCCGGGGCTTGGCTTGTTATACTTTTTCTTTTTTTTTTTAAAAAACATTTTTATTGTTGAACAAGACACAGATTCATGAGCTAGGATTGTCTGTTACATATGACATTGATTAGCATGATTACAAAATACTGTACATTTCAAACAGGTAATAAGCGTTACTGATATTGATTATATACAGCGTATTCATTCTACTTTTTAATTTTCCTTCCTCATCCTCCCCCCCTCAATCTGTCCCAGGCACCAGTACCCTTCTAGAGGCAGGCAGCCGATTTCCCTGATATTGAACGGAGCCATTCCAATCATGGGACAAATTCCGGGTCAGATTCTGAGGCAAGGAGTACCCATCTACGCAATTTTATTTCAAATTGTGGGAGCCTATCATGTAGTTTAGCTACTAGATGTTCGGAGTAGTACATTTCTTTCACTATTTTATACCAGTCTTCAGTTGAAGGTAACGTAGAGGTCATCCATTGACGAGTGATGGTTTTTCTAGCTGCTAAAATAAAAAGAGGGAGTAATATTTTGTCCCAATGTGGTCTGTGGGGGGTAAATAGAGAGGAGTGCTATTTCTGCTGTTAATTCAATATTTTCTCCAAGGTACCCTGATAATTTTCCCTATAGGGTACACCAGAAAGGTGTCAACCTGGGACAGAACCAAAAAAAATGTCCCAAATCTGCCAGGCTGCAATTGCAACCTCTCCAGCAGAATCCAAAAGAAGGTGGGAGGTATTTTACTAGGATGGCTGGGGATCGGAAAAATCGGGAGCGGGATTTCCATGCAAATTCCCGCCACGTGTTTGAGACAGTAATTTTAATTGCTTTTAAAGTTTGGAGTTAGTCCAAATCTTGAAAGGGATTTCCAGTTGTAAATCTCTGTTCCAGGCCTCAAGTATTGATAAGGAAGAGTCCCCTACCTCTTCCCTTATTATGCTGTAGAGATAGCTGATTAGTTTATCCCATAGGTTACCTCTCAGGGTGTCTCTTATTAATTTCCATAAATTTGGAAGAGGGGAGGGTAAATAAGCCAGAATTTCTTTTTGTCTAAGAATATAATTCTTCACTTGGACATAACGAAATACGTCTCTTTAGGGGATAGTGTATTGTGTTTGTAAATCATTAAAGGGAATCACTCCCTTAGTGTTAAGAAACTGCCTGAAAAAATTCAGGTCCAGCCTTCTCCATTCTTTGAATATAGAATCAAGTGTAGCTGGTAAAAATAATTCATCAGCAGAAATTAAAGTACATGAAAATATTGCCTGTTGTAGGGACTTTACATGTTTTATTGTTTGCCAAGTCTTTAAGACTTGGGCTGTGAATTGAGAAAAATTGCGGAGAGGAGGAGTTCGCTCCCAGAAGCGAATACTATTTTTTCAATATCATATAAGTCATTGAGGAGGAATTCAATGTCTTTCCAGAGCAGATGGGAAGATGGGGAGAGCCAAATGAAGAATATTTTTAAGAAAGCAGCCAGTGCGTAATGTTTTAAGTTAGGGAGATTAACCCCTTCCCGGTCCAGAGATAACGTCAAAATTGTGTTATCTAATCCGGGGTTTCTGACCCTCCCAAATAAAGGAGGATATGGTTTTATTCCAGGACCTGAAATAGAAGTCTGAAGGGGAAATTGGAATGTTCTGAAACAAATATAAAAGCCTTGGCAGTATATTCACATGTAGTTTCTATACATTGAAAAAAGTGTAGTTTCAGGCGACCCCATCTGTTCAAGTCCTCCTGAATCTGCATGGAAATAGGTTCACAGTTTACCATTTCTAAATGAATCAAATTGAGAGGAATATGTATACCCAGGTATTTAATTTTAGTGTGTCGCCATCTCAAAGAGAGAAGGCTCCTGAGAGTGGTGGAAGGGAAATAGTAATACATTAATGCTTCTGTTTTTGATAAGTTTAATTTAAAATTTGCTAACGCTCATATCGGTTAAAGATTTCCCATGCCACGGGGATAGAGCATTCTGGGGAAAGGAGGGTTAATAAAATATCATCTGCAAAAAGGGAGATTTTATAAGCGTTTTGTCCCAAGGGGACCCCCTCTATCCTTGGGTCTAAATGAAGGGCAGCTGCTAAAGGTTCAATATATAGAGTGAATAAGGCCGGAGAGAGAGGGCAACCCTGTCTGGTGCCCTGACAAAGGGAAAACAGAGAGGAAAAGTTTCCATTGATACAGACATAGGCCTTAGGGCTTACATAGAGATTCTGTAGCCATATGAGAAATTAATCTGGGAAAGAAAAAGTCCTTAAAGTTTCCCAAAGGAAACCCCACGAAACCCTATCAAAAGCCTTCTCCGCATCAAGACTGAGTAATGCTAGAGGGATTTTCCTGGTATGAATATGCTCCAAAAGAAGCATAGTACGTCTAATATCATCCGTAGTGCTACGGTTTTTAATAAACCCAGATTGGTTGGGATGAACAAGAGTCGGCAAGAGTTTTTCCATTCTCGAGGCCCAGATTGCCATGAAGATTTTATAGTCCGTGTTTAGAATTGAGATTGGGCGGTATGAAGAAATATCGGTTGCATCCTTGTTAGGTTTAGGGATGGGGATCAATATTGCATAAGCCCAAGAAGGAGGGGGGATTTTGCCTTCCGCTACAGCTCTATATGTATTCAAAAGTGTGGGAAGAAGGGAATCGGAGATCTTCTTGTACCATTCAGCCGCGTAGCCGTCTGGTCCAGGACATTTAGCTGGTTTAAGGGCCTTAATATGGCTAAGGATTTCATCTGGTCTAATCGGTGCCTCTAGCTGGGAACGCTGGGTTTCTGTTAATGTAGGGAGAGATAGTTGTGAGAGGAAGGCTTTCCTATCATTAACCTGAGAAGAGTCAGGGGGGGTACACGTATAAAGATTGGTCGTAGTGCAAGAAAGATGATCGTATATGCTCATCGTTGTGTGAGAGATGTTTTATAATCAGGTGTTTTATTTTAAGAACAGTTGCAGCTCGCCTACGCGCTCTAAGTTTATAAGCTAACATCCGTGTACCCCTGGTGCCCCCCTTGTAGTTCGATAACTTTAAGAAGGTTAAATTTTGCAGGATCCCAAGATCCATTATTTTTTGTATGTCCTGTTTAATTAATCTGATTTTCCTTTGGAGTGTTCTGTCTCCCTCTCTATAGAGTAATTGATAAGAATGTAATTGTTCGAGTAGATAATTATAGGAGGCGTCCAGTTTCTGTTTCTTTCTCAGAGTAAAAACTATTGTTTCCCCTCTGAGGACTGCTTTTAAGGTATCCCATAGAATGGGGTCCGAAATTTCCCGAGATGCACTTTTATGTAGTATTTGGGGAATTTTTTGTTTTCATTAGCTCGATACAGTCCGGGTCTTTAAGTAGGATTGGATTAAAACACCATAGTTTTGAAGTTTTAGGTTTTCCCAGATTGATTTTAATGATCACTGGGTGATGGTCAGAAAGCATCCAGGAGTCTAAAGCTATGTCTTGTATCAGCGGGAAATGCTCGCAAGAGATAAAAAAATAGTCTAAACGGGAGTATGTTTGGAAACGTGGGGAGACATATGTGTACCCTGAATTTGTTGGGTATAGTTTTCTCCAGACATCGACTATACCCAAATGGGACAATACTCCCCTTAAATATTTCACCGCACTAGTTGTTCGATAAGCTCTAGGGGATGAGGTATCTAGTTGTGGAGATAGAGCTAGATTGAAATCCCCTCCCATTATCAGGGCACCTCGGAGGTTATCTATTACTTTTTTGAGAAAAAAAACTAATCACAGCCCTAGAAGACTTGGGGGGAGGTATGCGTTAACCAGGGTAACTTCTTGAGAGTATAAGGTACCGTTGAGAATTATAAATCGTCCCTGAGTATCCACGACCATCTCTTTCAGTTCCCAGGGGGTCGTAGTGGGAATAAGAGTAGCCACTCCTCTCCTGCGCACACTGGGGTGGGAAGAGGCGTAAACCCGGTATCTATCGCCCCACTTTAATTTCTGGTGTTCTACATCTGGTAGGTGGGTCTCCTGTAACTAAAATACATCGGCCGCCTGCCTCCTGAGGGACTGCATCATTCTTGCTCTCTTTATGGGGCTGTGAAGTCCGTTAATATTCATTGAATATATTTTGACTGGATTTACTGCCATTTTTTTGCTTTGGTTTCTGTCTCTACAGGTGGAAGAAAAGAGGGGGAAGGGAAGGAATCATTCCTTGAGGCAGCTTGTTATACTTCTGATAAACCAAAATGCAGTCTGCTAACCATTTGGATGAGCATTGTTTGGAAACTGCCGTGCCTTCTCTTTTTGGCATAAAGGAAACAAAAAGCTGATCCGTTTTTTTTTTTACTTTATCCAGTTTATTATATTCCATGCTGACAATACATCAAGTTACACGTCTCATCTTAATAAGTTCTTCCATACAATACTTACATTCTATTCTTACCCTCTATTCTTGTTCATTCTTTCCTATGTCTTATTCTACTACTTATTTAAACAAACTATTATTTAACCATTCTCAGTCTCTTATCTCATCAGACTCTAGAGTGGAATTGTGGGTCCACATTATCAGGCCATTGGCCCATTAGTTGGTATGTCCAGTTTGTTATAACGTGGCCCAATGTACAGTCCCAGATCTGATTATCCATCTTCTTTATTTCTTCTATCTTGGCATCTCCTTTTCTTTTCTGAAAGTTCCATGACCACCTTTTGATTCCAAATCTCATCTTTTACTCTCTACTTTTGAACTTTCGTTTTAACCAAACTTTTTATAAATATAACAACTCATATCTATCTAAGTCAATGCACATTAACTTACATATCCATTCTATCATCAGGTTCTATATATATTCAAGTACGTACTTATGTGTGTCTGTGAATCTATGTGTCTATGTGTGTCCCCATCCTTCTGACCTAACAGGAAGACCATCTTTTCTTAGGCACTCTTCACCCTTCCAATTCCTCCTTTTTACCTTTTACCCCACCTCGACCCCTTCTTGTATGTCATTTTATCCTTCCTCCTTTTCCCCTCCAATATCTGCATCTGTTACCTCCGAACACCCATCCCGCCCCTCTTTCCATCTATACCAGGGTCCCCAAATTTCTAGGAATCTATACTTTCTTAGCTGAATTGAGTATGTTATGTTTTCTAATCTCTCGATTTCCTCCACTTTGGAGGACCATTGTCGAAAGGTTGGTGAGTCTTGTTTTAACCAGTTGATGGTAATACATTTTAGGGCTGCAATCCTCAATATCTGATATAGCTCCACAGTTTTCCTCTTTTGAGAGGATAGGGTTGGCATTCCTAGAACAAGATCCTGAAATGTATAGGTACATTCAGCCCCCATTCGGTCATAGCTTCGGATTTGAGTCCAAAATCCTTGCAGCTTTACACACCCCCAGAATATGTGATAATGTGTGCTTCGTGGTTCCCCACACTTACGCCAGCAGGCCGATGACACCTGGGGATTAAAATGTTTGGTAATCATAGGGGAGCGAAAGAAACGTGTCAGTATTTTCCAGTTAAATTCACGCCATGTCACTGCTGAGGTTACTTGCCATCCCTCTGTATGCAACGTTCCCAATCTCCCCCATGGATTCTCTCCCCAGATTCTGTCTCCCACCTTTTCCTGATTTCCTCCAACACCAGGGTGCCCCCCTTGTCTATAAGTATTTTATACAAAATTGAAAGGTGTGGGAGTTTATCTTTTATTCTCCTAGAGTCCCACCAGAATTCTTCCAGGGGTGACAGGGCCCTATTGATTCTTTGGAGGTTTTCCCCTATGTTAATAAAATGCCTAGTTTGAAGGAACCTATAAAAATCTTCTCTACGTAATGTGAACCGCTCTTGAAGAGTGGCATACGCAAGGCAGGACCCTCTGTCTATCATTTGTTTAAAGGTTGTTAGACCCTTCTGTTCCCAGAACGCATACCCTTGATCACATCTTGGGGGAACAAAATTAGTTGTGTGTCTGATTAACGATAGGGGGCCCAAGGTATTGGGGGTATTTGTTTTTTTCCGGCTGATCCGTTTTATGGACAGACTTCGTCCGGTTAGTGTAATAACACAAGGTTCTATACACATTGAATGTGTGCAGAATGGCCTCCCCTTGACTGGAATGGTCAGGGTAATACACTGGCAAGTGTATGGTCTGATTCAAAGTAAACTCAGAAACCACCTGTGGTAAAAACTAAGGATTTCTACTCTCAGCCACCCAGTCTCTGTGGAAAATCAAATAAGGCTTCTTGCACATCAGGGCCTGAAGCTCAGAAATCCTTCGAGCAGAAGTAATGGCAACTAAAAAGAGCACTTTCCAGGAAAGGTAGCGCAGGTCACAACTCGTGGACAGTTCAAAGGGAGGCAGGTGAGTTTCTCAAGGATGAAGTTTAAATCCCACAGAGGAACAGGGTTCCTGACCAGGGGTTTCAGATGGAGAATTCCTTTCAGAAAAGTTTTGGAAACCTCAAACTGAGCCAAAGTTTTGCCATCCACCGGAGTGTGGTAGGCAGAAATGGCAGACAAGTGGACCTTCAGAGAAGAGTAACTAAGACCAGCGTCAGAGAGGTGCGGAAGGTACTTCATGCCCAGTGGGACAGGGCAAGAGAAAGGGTCCCAACCCTTGTTGGATGCCCAAATGGAGAACCTCTTCTATTTCATAGCACATGTGGTTCTTGTGGACGGCTTTTGGGTCTCCATAAGGACTTGAGCCACTCTGGAAGAGACTCCAAAGCATGCAACAGCTACATCAGCAGGTGCCACGCGTGAAAGTGAAGGGATCTGAGGCCCGAATGGACCAGCTTGCCCCTGTCCTGGGTCAGCAGATTCTGGCAGAGGAGTAGGGGAACCGGAGGTTCCACTTTCAACTGCTGAAGCAGAAGAAACCACACTTGGCGAGGCCAATAAGGAGCTACGAGAATCATGCGAGACCCTTCTTGCTATAGTTTCAGAAGCACCTTCTGCAACAGTGGAAAGGGAGGGAAGGCGTACAAGAACCTCCCTGTCCAACAGAAAGACAGTGTGTCTCACCAGAAAACACCACGCCCGGGAACGAGCAAGTAGAAACTGGGTAGTTTTGCGTTGGACGGGGAGGCAAACAGCTTGAGATCTGGGTGACCCCATCGATCAAAGATGTCTTCGACTACAGACTGCCTCAGTTCACACTTGTGTGCCCTTGCCAGAGTGCGGTTGAGGGTGTCCACCAGGACAATTCTGAATGCATGGGACATGCACTGCCGTGAGCTGCAGGCTGTGCTGTATTGCCTAATTCCCATGCACATCGCTTCCCTGCAGAGTGGATGCGACTGTGTGCCTCCCTGTTTGTTCAGGTACCAGACCATGCACATGTTGTCCATCTGTACCAGTAGGGGCCCAGGAAGGAGTAGGTGCTGAAAAGCCAGAAGGACGTATAGTACCGCCCGCATCTCTTGCACACTGATGTGCACAGATAGCTCCTGCTGAGACCAGGTTTCCCGTGTCCTGTGGTCACCCAGCTGGGCGCCCCAGTCCTGACCGGATGCATCTGTTGTCAGGGTCTGAGCCAGAGGGAGCGACTGAAAAGGTACCCCTCTGGTGAAACTGGCCAGATCCTGCCACCACAGGAGTCCCCGACGCATGGGGCTGGACATCATAACCCTGTGATCCAGGTCATATGATTTCTGGTCCCACTGGATCCAAAGGGTCCACTGCGTAATCCGCATGTGCAGCCTGTCTAGGGGGACAGTGGAAATAGCCACTGCCATCAGGCCCAGAAGGTGCAAGAGCGAACGGGTCATGGACCACTGACTGGTTGCCCTTGGGTAGCCTGCTGACGCAAGGTTTCCGCTAGATCCAAAGGGAAGAAAGCATGACCCTGAGCAGTATCCAGCACCACCCCAATAAACTGGAGGCGCTGTGAAGGAATGAGGTGGGATTTGGGGTACTTCACCATGATCCCCACTTGCCTGAATAGATTCAGGCTAGTAGTCAGGGAGGCCACCAGGCTGTCCCTTGGTGCGAACAGGAGCCAGTTGTTGAGGTACGGGAACACATATATTACGCCACCACCGCTAGGCACTTGGTTAACACTCTGGGTGCCGAGGAGAGGCCAAAGGGGAGAGCTTTAAACTGGAAGTGTTCCCCCTGGAAGATGAAGCATAGGAAGTGGCAGTGGGAGGGAAAAATTGGGATATGCCGGTATGGATTCTGCATATCCAGAGCACAAAGCCAGTGACCCTTGTGTAGAAGAGGCAGCAGACCTGGTTGGATCAGTATGCGAAACCTCTTGTATTCTACGAACAGGTTTAGAGTGCTGAGGTCCGGGATCAGAAGGAGGTCCCGTCTTTCTGGGGACCAGGAAGAAGTGGGAGTAATATTCCTTTTCTTCCTAGACCCAAGCAATGGGCTCTAGAGCTGATTTTGTCAGAAGAGCCTGGATCTCTTCCCTTACGAGAGGAATGTGGCATATTGGGTAGTGAGAGAGACCCGGAGGATTTCTTGGTGGTCTCTTTGTGAACTCGATTGTGTGGCCTTGAGAGATGAGCTAAAGGGCCCACATGTCTGAAGTGATTGCCTCCCACCCGGCTAGGTGGTTGGCAAATCTGCCCACTACTGGTTCCTCCAGAGCTGGTGGCGGAGGCTGGGGGCCCTGCAACAAGTCAGGAGGCGGAGGGGGTGTGGGGGAGCACTGCCCCGGCAGTCTGTTGGGACTTGGCTGGCGGGGGGGGTGGCTCCGGCCAACGGGGCCCGACATTTGTTCTGACGTCGGGCTGGCTGTTGTCTATTCTGGCGCCGTTGCTGGTGATGAAACGGCTGTTCTGACTTGGTGTTAGAGCAATACATAGACTGGACAGAGCGCAGTGCATTGCCATGGTCCTGGAGCTCAGTGATTATGTCCTTGACGTCACCTCCAAAAAGGGCTGGTCCTCTGAAAGGAGCATCTCGGATGGCCAACTGGACGTCTTGGGCCAATCAAGATACCCGCAGCCAGGAGTACCGGTGCATACTAATAGCTGTGGCAGTACTCCAGGTAGAAGCATCTACCGCATCATATGTCGCTCTGAGGGAATGACGGCAGGAGATTTCCACTACCCTGACAGTCAGGGAAATTTTGGGTTTAGCCTCGGAATTGGGCAAAGCCTCAAATTCCGACTTCAACTGTCCAAGGATAGATTTCTGGTATACAATCATGGGTACCAGGTAGTTCAAAACTCTGAGAGCCAGAGTAGAGGAGGACTAAACCTTGCGTCCAAACTGATCTATGTGCCCTGACACCTTGACTGAAGGAGAAGTGCTCATGTGTTTAGGTTTAGATGTACAGTCACGGGCCGCATTAATGACCACTGAGTCCGCTTTAGGATAAGAACTAAGGTGGTCTTTACCCTCAGGAGCTCGATACAGTCTATCAGCCTTCACGGCGACTGCAGCCACTGACGAAGGTTGTTCCCAGACCATGGAGGCCAGGTCCTTATGTGGTCCAATTTATGGAGGAATGAGCAGAGGGTACAGTTCTGGCATATCCAGGTGTTCCGCCAAACACTTGGGGTGGGGATCCTGAGCCTCTGTTTTCCACCCGTTTGCCTCCTGTATCTTCTGGAGGATCTCTGAAAAAGAGGAGTCCTCCAAAGGAGATTTGGGAGAGTCTTTGAGTTTTGGATCCTCCGGAGAAGGGGTCTGAAAACCAAGGCAGAGGAGTCTGCGGAGTCTGACAATGGGCTCCAATCCAGAGATAAAGACCGTGAAAGTGGAAGCTCTTGCAGAGAGACCACAATGCCCTTGCCAATACTGGCTACCATGGTAGGATATGAGGTCTGTCCCGAGGTAGAGGGGCGAGACTCCACTGGAGAAAGGGATCTCAGAGTAGGGTCCAAGTGGGCCGGCATGGAAGCTGTGGCTGCTTGCCGCCGGTCCAGTTCTGAGACCAACTGTGTCTTGGTTACTGACCACCAAGACTGTAATGCCTCCCTAAAATCCACCTGAAGTTGAGGTGGTGGAGTAGGTGGATGAGGAGGAGGAGAGGGCTGATTGATGGGCGGGTAAGCCTTGGAAGGAGAACCCTGGCGTCATATAGCCCAGAGTCGGGTAACGATAGCCCAGCGTCCAGTAGGGTGAATAGTCCAGCATCAGATACCCCAGCGTGTGGTACCCTGGCATGTGATACCCTGTCAGCAGATACCCTGGTGAAGGGTAGTGAGGAACAGGGAAACCTGACGTCGGAACGTCTGGCGAAGGGCCAGACGATGGAGCTGAGGGACCTGTCGGAGGGTCTGACGGTGGGTAATCTGTCGTTGGACCTGAAAGAGAAGCCAAAGGTTCTATCAGGGGCCCTGACTGTGGGTAGCCAAGCGTAGGCCCTGGAGAGGGGCCCTGACAGAGATCTAGAAGGGCATGATAATGTCAAGTCTGATGCTGGAACGTCCAGAGGAGGTTCCGGCAGCGGCCCCAAGGGAGCCGAGAGTCCCACCACAGTCTTGGGGGGGTGGGGGGTGGCCCAGATGGGGGAGCCTGCAGTGTAGGGAACACTGGCTCCCGAGGGAGGTCCAGCATATGAAAATTACGTACCTACCGTAATTAAGATCTTTCTGCGTATCTTCACCATTCATCACAATTGGGTTACTGGCCGGAGGTCATGACCCCGTGGGAGCTCCTTTTTTTCTTTTATCTTTTTTTTTGGATGGGTGGAGTCGACGCAGCATCGGCACCGCCTCGAGGCCGACGACCATGCGGGCACCTCGTGGCTGGCCGTTATGTGTTGTCGACTCCACCCTCCCGCTGTTCCGAGTTGCTGGAGAGGTGAGGAAAAGGGATGGAGGGTGGGACAAGGAAGTCCAAGGGACAGAAAAGGAAAGATACATAAACCAAAAGGAGAAATAAACGACAGAGGACAGAAGAAGAAGAAGGAAACTAAGGGATTGGGTAGGGGCCCCAATCTCTGGAAACAGGCAAAAGGAGAGAGGAGGAATTAGGTAAGTTTGAGAGTGGGGTGGGGGGTAGTAGCAACCATACCCTGGATCTTGACTTGTCTCCAGATTGTATAGGAACTGCAAGGAGTCGCCAAAGGCTTAATGACGCAATCAAGTGCATGGAATTACTCAAAAATAACTCCAAAGGCAGAAAGTATGGCCACGCAAGAACTTACCGTAACACTAGATCTCGAGAGGAGCTCTTGCAGCAGGCTATAAACAATCAGGACTATTGCAGGGCACTAGGACCTCTGGAAACATTTTCAGCCAGCAGTATAAAGCAGGAACCGCCCCCGACGTCAGCCTCGCCCCAAAAGGGGGTGGACCCAGCTCCACTTCAACTCTCCCGCCAAGGCCCACACACAAGCCCTGACAAGAGAAGGAGATGAAGCACATAAAGGAGATGTAAATGAAGATGGATCTGCACATCTCGAGGGGAAAGGCGGGTGGGAAAGTAACGCCTGCTGCAAGAGCTCCTCTCGAAGATCTACTGTTACGGTAAGTTCTTACGTAACTGTACTATCTTACTTCGAGTGGGAGCTCTTGCAGCAGGCTATAACAATCAGGACTGAAAACCAAGCAGTCCCCCACCAAAGAGGTAGATAACCCTGGGAAGTGGAATATGCTGACTCCAGAGGCCTAGGACAAAAGTCCCTGCAAGACAGCCAGACCGAAACCAGCTCTGCGTCTGGAGACTATATCCAAGCTGTAATGCTTGACAAAGGTATGCACCGAATTCCAGGTAGCGGCCGCACATATGTCCCTGATAGAGACATTTCTCAGGGCAGCAAAAGAAGCAGACACTCTCCTGGTGGAGTGACCCCTGACTGGACCCAGTAGAGGCTTACTGTGTTTTTCATAGCAGAACGATACGCAGTGGATGATCCACTTCGAAATCGTCTGCTTGGTCACCGGTTTGCTCAAGCATTGTGGTGCAAAGGCCACAAAGAGTTCCTCCGATTGACTGCAAGGTGAGCCGTCTGCTTTGAGGTAAGTACTCAAAGTCCTGTGGACATCCAATGTGTGGAGGAGAGCCTCTCCTCTATTAGATGGGGAAGGAAAATAGACTGGAAGGTCAACCGACTGGTTGAGGGTCAACTCCAAGACCACTTTCGGAAGAAACTTAGGATCTGTTCTAAGAAAAACCCTTTCCCTGTGGAAAATCAAATACGGCTCTTTACACATCAGAGCCTGAAGCTCGGAAACTCTTCGAGCTGAGGTAACAGCAACCAAAAAACAAACCTTCCAAGAAAGATAACGCAGCTCACAATCCGCTGCCAGCTCAAATGGAGGGAGGGTGAGCTTCTCCAACACAAAAAAGGAGATCCCAGGGTGGGATAGGGTCCCGAATGGGAGGTCTCATGTGTAAAATTCCTCTCAAAAAGTTGCGGGCGACATCCAATTGTGCCAACGCCTTATCTCCAATGAGAGCATGATAGGCGGAGACAGCCTACATATGCACCTTGATAGAGGAGTAACTCAGGCCATGTTGGTACACGGAGAGGAGGTACTGTAACGCTGAGTTCACTGGACAAGTGACAGGGTCCAAATGCTGTGACGAGGCCCATAAACAAAAACGCTTCCATTTCATAGCATAGGCGGAGCGGGTGGAGGGCTTCCTCGCCGAAACTAGGACTGCCGCCACTTCCGGGGAAACCCTGTATCTCTGTTGAGTTACGTCTAAAGGAGCCAAGCATGTAGGTGTAAGGAACGAAGGTCCGGATGGACCAGTGACCCCTGTTCCTGGGACAGCAACTGTGAGCATATGGGCAGCGGAGTTGGAGGCTCCATGGATAACCGCTGCAGGAGTGGGAACCAAATCTGCCGAGGCCATCTGGGGGCTACGAGAATCATTTGGACCCCTTCTGCCTGTAACTTTAGTAGGACTCTCTGAATGAGAGGGAAGGCCGGGAAGGCATAGAGAAACCTCCCTGCCCAGCAAAGGGATAACGTGTCTGGCCAGAAAACTCCAGGCATGTGTTCTCGCGAGCAGAACATTGGCAGTTTGGCGTTGCGTGGTGACGCAAATGGTCCAGCTCTGGATGACCCCACTTGTCGAAGAGCTGATCTGCCATGGACTGTAGCAGCTCCCACTTGTGCTCTGGATCAAGACCTGCTTAAGCTGTCAGCCAGATCGTTCAGGACGCCTGGAACGTGCACTGCGGACAGTAGAATACGCCGCTCCAGCGTCCAGTGCCAGACTCTCATTGCCTCCCTGCAAAGGGGATACGTATGAGCACTCCTTGCTTGTTGATGTAGAAGACGACCGCCATATTGTCTGTTTGAACCAGAAGACAGCCTGGCACCAGGTCCTCTTGAAAGGCCTGTAAGGCACAGAGAACCGCCGCATCTCCAGTACACTGATGTGAAGGGATCGCTCCTCGGGTGTCCAAACCCCTTGCGTTTGATGAGCACCCAGGTGCGCTCCCCATCCCAGGTCCGATGCATCTGTCGTAAGAGTCTGACCTGTGGCTCCGGACGAAACCTGACCCCTTTCTCCAAGTTCTGGGGGTCCATCCACCACAGCAAAGTTCTCCTGACTGGCTCGGTGATCCTGACCATGGAGTCTAGATCGTCGTAGCCCTGGTCCCACTGTACCCTGAGCATCCATTATGGGACCCGCATGTGGAGGCGGGCCAGGGGGGTGACTGGAATGGCCGCCGCCATGTGCCCCAGCAGCCTGAGGAAGTTCAGTGCTGGAACTTGAGGAGTTATTGAGATCCCTTCGGCAATCTCTCTCAGGCAATCGCCCCTGTCTGGGGGAAGGAAAGCCATGCCCTGGATAGAATCCAGGACCGCTCCAATGAAGACGAGCTTTTGACTGGGCTCTGGGGACGATTTCCGGATGTTCAGGGTGATCCCCAGCTCTCGGAATAGAGTATAGGTGTCTCCGAGGGCGTGAAGTAGGCATGACCTTGACAGGGCTGTAAGTAGCCAATCGTCTAGGTATGGGAAAACGTAGTGCCCCATGCACCTTAGAGCCGTAGCCACCACTGCCAAGCATTTTCTAAAGACTCGCAGAGCGGAAGAGAGGCCGAACGGAAGAACTCGGAATTGGTAGTGCTCCCCTTGGAAGTGGAACCTCAGAAACTTCCTGTGGGAAGGGAAGACCCCGATATGCATATATGCATTTTGCATGTCTAGGGAGCAGAGCCAGTCTCCTTGGTGCAGCAGAGGAAGTAGACCTGGGAGGGTCACCATCCTGAACCTTTTGTACTCTATAAAGAGATTGAGAGAGCTGAGGTCCAGAATGGGCCGAAGATCCTGTGTCATTTTTGGGACCAGGAAGAAGTGGGAGTAAAATCCCTTTCCCCACTGATGCAAGGGGACTACCTCTATTGCCCCTTTCTGCAAGAGGGTCTGAATTTCTCCTTCTATTAGTGGGATGTGAGAAGGAGGATGACGGGAGTACTTTGGGGAGTATTTGGAGGAAACTCCGTGAACTCCAGCGTGTGTCCTCTCCTGATGATATCCAGGACCCATTGGTCCGCAGTGATCGACTTCCACCCTTCAAGATGAAGGGAGAAGCGGCCTCCGACTGTCTCCCCTGAGTCTTCCTCTGGAAGGGGGGGGGGGCAGAAGGGAGTCATTGGGCTGAGCCGGGCGTAGGCAGAGATGCCTGGGAGAACTTGAGCCCACGGGTAGGAGCGCCTCCAGGCTGCTGGTTACCGGCTATCCTACGAAAGCTGCCTCTCTGACCATGCTGATTACCACGGGCGTGACCTTGGCCACTGAGGGCTACAAATGGCCGTTTGTTGCTGCTGCTGGTCGCCAAGGGCATTTCATGGACCCATCAGATAGACTTGCCCGACTCTTGAAGACGAGAAATCAAAGCTTCCGTCTCCTGCCCAAATAACACGGTACACCTTGGAACGGTAAATCCTTGATACCGTACAGCAGATCCTGGTGGAAGCCCGAAACTCTCAACCAGGCTTGGCGCCGGAGGTACACCCCGGAAGTGGCTGCACTAGCTGCTGTATCTGCAGTATCCTACGAGGCTCTCAGGACATGGGAGCCTACGTCAAATCCCGATTTCATGATATCCAGTAGTTCCGTCTTCTGATCAGAATCTGGCATGGCCTTCAATAGCTCTTGTCCCCTCTCCCACAGAGCATTCTGGTACTGGACCATATGCATCAGGAAGTTAAGGGACCGGATGGAACAGGTGGAGGCAGAATAAACTTTCTGCCCACCTGGTCCAAATAACGGTGACTCTGGATCGAGATCATGAAGTTAAGGCGCGCGCCAGCTGCCTGGATTTGTCGTGGGCAGCCGTATCACCGGAACAGTCCGCCTGAGGGTTCTCAGCTAGAAAAGCTTCTGCCTCAGGGCCTTATACAGCCTATCTGACTTCTTGGGAACAGCCGATGGAAGCCGATGCCTCCAGGTAGTCTGAGTCAGGTCCTGGAAGGTGTCCACTAAAGGAGGGACCACCAGTGTTTCGCCCTTCTGCCTCAGGTATTTTGCCAATCTCGGCGTTTGGATCCAGGTCCTCCGCTTCCCACTCATTGAGGCCTGATATGTCTCGTGGACGCCCATGGAAGGTTGGACTGCTGGAGGCGAGCGAGGCTGGTCCTTGTCTCCGGGACCGCTCTAAGCTGAGAGAGGAAGATGACGAAGACGAAGATGAGGGAGATCGACTGTATGATCTGAAACAGTCTGATCTCTCCTTATGACCAGACTCCCTCTGTCGTCGGTAACTGGAGGACTGATGTCGGTCCGAAGACCGACTCCGGTCCCGAGACCGGTGACGGAGCAAAGACCTACGTCTGTCAGAGGACCAACGTCAGGAGCGCTCTCGTCTAGAAGAACGAGAAGGGCTGCGAGTATGAGACCTGGACCGGCGACGGTCTCCAGAGTCCTTGGAGCGTCGGCGGTGGTTCCAGACCAGGCGCAGGAACGAGCCCCAGAAGGAGGTGTAGGCAGTCGCCCGGGACTTCTCGAGAAGGCCTCACCTCCCCGGGTTGTGGTTTGCCCGCTGGGTCTGGTACTGGTGTCTGGGGGAGGGGGTCGGCTTGGACCTGCCCCACCAAAAGAAGAACAACTCCTGTAGCTCTTCCTTCGAAAAGCCACGCCGTGCCCAGAAAGGGAGTATCCGGACCCGGCCCGCTGGAGAGCCTCCTGGGGCCCAGGGGAGGAGGACTTGGGAGATGGGACGCTGCTCTTTCATGAGCCGATCCTCACCCTTCGCCTCCGCTAACTGGCGCTGTGGTGGTACCGATGACTGGGTGCCAGAGAGTCCTTGGGCCCGCTGGGCTCTTAGCAGGCGGCGCCTGGCAGGTGGGGCCGCAGCGTTTCACCTCCAAGGGCTTGGTGGTAACCCTATGCGGGTTACCGCTTGGCTGGCCTCGGCGGCCGGCCTCGCCTGGCACGACTTGGGACGCCTCCTGAGCCCGGGGAAGGGCGGGCCTGCTTGGGAGAGGGCCGCGAACGAGATAGGGACCGGTGCCAGGACAGACTATGGTCTTTCCCGTGGCACTTGGATTTTTCTTTGCAATTCCCCTCAGAGGAGTGCAGATCCATCTTCTTCTCCAGTAGAAAAGCCTTCAGGGCCTTCAGATGTCGGATCCGGGTCCGGCTGGTAAACGCCTGGCAGGCTGAGCAGGCCGCGGTATCGTGGTCCGGCCCGAGGCAGAAGCCACAACTTTTGTGCCCGTCCTTGGCAGGGATCTGCCTCCCACAATTGCACTTATTCTGATGTGGTTCTGGCGAGGCCAACGACGGTGAAGACATCTGTTGATGAACTGCAAAAACTGTCGGAAAACGGCCTGACGACGGTAACTTGAAAAAACATAGAAAAACGGTAGCAAAAAGCGGGTTTTCGAGAAGTAGTTTAGCTGTTCCCAAGCTGAATGAAGCCTTCTTCACGCATGGACGCTGCGGAAAAGAAGGTCAGGTGGAGCTGGGTCCTACTCTTTTGTACTAGGCTGACGCTGGGGCCTTGCTGTATACCGTTGGCTGAAAATGTTTCCAGAGGGTCCTAGTGCCTGCCGCATAGTCCTGATTGTTATAGCCTGCTGCAAGAACTCCCACTTGAAGTAAGATCAGTTATTCTGGAAGAAAGATAGGACACAGGGATTCTCCCCCTCTCAGGGAAAGAATTTTTGGTGTAAGAAAAATTAGTTCTTTTTTATTAAATAAGGAAGGATACGTCCAACGGACAAAGAAAATTAAGGATTGACGGGAACAAAGGAAGAGTAGAGAATGGAGGGCAACTGCCAACTCCCACCCCACAGGGGTGGAGCCAAAGCACTGGAGAAGGAGTGCCTCCCATGCTGACCACTCTCCCCTTAGAAATATCATCCCCCTATGTGGCCCTGTTTATCCCACTCCTGATAAAGAAAGGAGGGGGGCAAGGAAGGGCACAGAGAGGGAGAGGGGACCCAGAGACTGAGGCCCCAGGGGGATGGCGGGCGGGATTGTGATGAATGGTGAAGATACACAGAAAGATCATAATTACGGTAGGTAAGTAATTTTCATATGTTATCTGTGTCGATCTTCACCATTCATCACATTTGGGTGAGTGCCGAGCCCCCCGAAGGGGGTTTTAACCCTAAAGGACAGAGTCCCTTAGCTCTCAGTGGGTGACACACTAAGAGGAGAACCTTCAGGGCCTGGGGAGGCCCGAGTGTGGGGAGAGTGAGGCGGGAACCCCCCCGGAGGGGGAAGGAAGTTGCCCCGACAAGCGCCGTCTCTCTCTATGGGATAAGAGATAGGTTCTCTGGTGAGTGGAGTTAATCACCCTACGCCGGGCCAAGGGTGACAACTGGGAAAGACGTAGCCATGCCGCCCACCTAGTGCAGATCGCTGTCCCTACGACCCTGGTAGTTACCTCGTTGGCATTGTACGATGCCCTCGCTTGGTGCCTTGCTAGCTCCAGGCCATGTGCAGAAAGTGCGATGGCTTGTCTGGTTTGCTCCATGTCAGGCAAAGAGGCTAGGAGCTGACCTAGCCTGGACCACAAGAACGTATCACAGGATGCACAGTGGGCCTGATGTGCCGATGGAGAGCAGCAACTGTGCTGAGTAGAACGTCCTCCTCCCCCAGAAATCAAAATTCAAGGAATCTTGATCTGGGGGCCGGTCACGGTGGAGGGCGCGAAGCCCATCAGGAGTGTCCAGCTGCGTCAATCCGGACTGAGGATGAGGCATGGAACCTGGAGACTTCGGGGTGTAATACCACAGAGATCCTAGCAGGAACTCCGGAGACGGGTCTCTGCCAGAACGCAACGACGCCTCCCGAAAGGGAGCAGGCCAGGGGGGCACCACAAGGGTGTCCTCGCTTAAGTCGCCTAGAAAGGCATGCACCGAGTGCTCTGGATTGCTTTGAGTGGGAGGGGTGATGTGCAGGTCCTCCAACATCAGCAGCTGGGGTGATGTGAACAGAAGGCTCCTATCCCCCAGAAGAGGGGGATGAGGAGTTAGAGGACCTCAATTTCTCAGAGGGTGGCTGCTCGGGGGGAGGTTGAAAAACCTGTCTGTCCATTGCCCTGACATAAGCGGGGAATCGAGCAGCCACGGCCCTGAACTGCTCCTAGGAGAGAGGCCCGCTAGGATCAAGGATGCCTGAGAGCACCGGAGAATGTGGCAGAGGGATAGGGGCAGAGCCGACAAGAGAAATCGACTGACCTCCGCCTGGGCTAGGGAGCGCACCAGGAGCACCAGCAGAAGAAGGTGCTCCAGAAGACCCTACAGCCGACAGCTGAACCATCATTTTGAAACTGCCTTGGCTGCACCTGGAAGAATCCCACGTGAGGTGACCGGGGCTGTAGGTTCAGAAGGACGGTCCCCTACCTACAAAAGAATGGGGCCTCTCAAAGAAACTGAAGGGGAAGAGCTGAGATCACGCCACAGCTTCTCCCAGAGCCCGGTGGACTCCAGAAAAAGGTCGCAGCACAGAGCCCATGCCCCTCGACTCCTCGGAATCCGAGAGCACCCTCCTCCTCGAGAGAGCCAGCCTAGGCAACTGACAGCCCTGGCTGGCCCCCGAAGGAGCTATCCACGGCGCAGCACCCTCCCCTCCTGTGGGTGCTCTGATTGGCCCCAAAGTTGGGCGATCTACGCACATCACCTGAAGGGGTACCACCACTGAGGGATCAGAGAACCCTCCGAGGTCAGGCTGCAGTGCAATGGTGGCCTGCACCGCTGCCTGCTGGTCAGAAACCCTGATCCCAGCCCCGGCAGTCCCTGCCCACTCCTCAGAGGGGGGCTGACTCCAGCCTGTCGAGGACACTACTAGGGTGCCCACGCCAGCAGCTAACTCCAAGGAGCCAGACTGCCTGTCTGACTCAGAGTCCGACTCCTCCTCCGAAGAGGTGGAGATCGGAGCCCTGTGCCAAACAGTTGGCAGGCGCCTGCTGCCATCTCGACCAGATAGGGCACCAGAAACAGAGACCGTACCCGAGTCGGTACCAGTGTCCTCCGCAGCACCGTGAACGGTGGCAGAAGAAGACACGGCTCCAGCCAGGGCAGCAGTCTCCGAGCCAGAAGCCGACATGGTGCCGTCCCGTCCAACGGCACCGCGAGCGGCGCCAAGGACAGAGATGGCGTCAATGACAGCTCCGACAGCGCTCTCGGCGCCGAGGCCAGAAACCCCCATGGCGCCGTGCCCATGCCCAGAACCACGAACGGCCCGAACTGGACATGGTGCCATGCTCAACCTCGGCGCTGCGGATGGTGCCGAGGCGAGAAAAGTAAGACGGCACCATAGAACCTTCCACGGCACCACTAGCCCATCAGCTCCGCGAACAGCACCACGTTCAGGGCCGACGCACCGCAGATGGTACCGAGGCTCAAAATAGCTGCACTCGAGAGCGGCGAGACCCAGGCTTGAGCCGCGGGTCCGAGACTGGAGCCTTCAGCCCCGAAGGGGCGATTGCCAATGCGATGCCTCCCGTCCGTCTCCCAGAGGAAATGGACTGGGCCTCTTGCACCGTGGGAGAAACCTCGGCTATGGCTAGGCTACAAGAGGCCGAGGCTTCCTCCTCCTCGGCCAGTACAGAACCAGGAGGGGACCCGGAGGAAAGGCCGAGAGAAAGTGGCTTGGCCCGACGAGCTTGCCCCACTTTCCAGGTGCGTTGCTTGATGACCTGGCGGTCCATGGAGAAACAGGCGGCGCACGAATCCATGTCGTGAAGCGGGCCAAGACACGTAAGGCAACGGTCGTGCTGGTCGGTGACGGAGTATTTTCGGCCGCATGGGCACCGTCACATGGGGGCCATCCCGTCTTTGAAGTTTTTGTCTCTACGACTGAGACATGACCTACTGAGAAAAACACCAAAACAAGACTCAACGTTGCAGTATAACTAAAGTAATGGAAAGATCTTACCGAGTGACGTTGAGTGTGGCGAACAGAAACGGCAAGAGGGAGCCGACAGACTACGGCACTGAGAAACGACACGGAGTCGATGGATAAATTTGCTGCGATGCAGGTAGGCCTCACTTTCTTCTCTCGAAGCTCTCACAAGGTGACCTTGACGGCAGGAGATGAAGAACTGGCAGGAGGGCGGAGTCGACAGCACATAATGGCCAACCCACCAGCACCACGCTGTGTGTCGGCCTTGAGGGCGGCGCCAACTCTGTCCATCCAAAAAAAAAAAAAAAGAAGCTCCCATGGGGTCATGACCTCCGGCCGGTAACCCAACTTTGATGAATGGTGAAGACTGACACAGATAAGATCAGGTGTTCTGGCTCCAGCACCAGGGCTGTGTCACGCAGATGCCCCTCTGATTCTGGCTCATAGTGTCACCACCAGGGGAGGCGGCGAAGGAGGATCCTGAGAGGAAGAACCCTCTGGGGAGGGTTATGACTGGAGTGGCAGCGAGCGCTTTATTGTTGGTGCAGTGACTGGGCAGATGCCAGAGGAGCTGGCATGCGACTTATCAGCTGGAGCCAGGTGTTTGTCAGAGCAGCTGATGACCGACTTATTGGCTGCGCCACCAGAATTAGGCCAGGGGGTTTGAGGGGCCTAAGGGTGGCGGAGCTCTCCGACGGATCGGAGGCGCCCACCTGAAATATGACCAGCTCAGGCAGGGGGACCAGGGGCTGCTCCCCACAAGGAGGGGCAGGCTTGGTTGGAGGAGCGGTACCCGCACCAGTGGAAGACCACTCGTCATCCGTGGCCCTCAAAGGAAGCCACGGGCAGGAAGGAGACCGATCACTGTCCCAGTGCTGCTCCTTGGCCTTCTTCTTGTGGGAGTCCAAAGAACCCCCTGGTGAGGGCGACTATCCCCGCAGCTTCTTCTCCATGGAAGCCATCCTTAGTTTAAGAATGTAGGCTTGGCTGGCCTGGTGGGATCAGCAGGGGAGGACTGGGATCGAGCGTCCACAGACTGCTCTCCTAGTGCTGGGGTGGGCTGGGGAATTTCACAACCCTGTAACGGCCCCTGGGGACACCCGGGGGCACTGCTAGCATCGGTGACACTAAAGGGGAAGTGCGGCGGACGTCGGCACATCGTGCCCGGACGTCATTTCACATCCGCGCTCCAGGGGCCAATCGGAGGGAAAATGGCTGGGTGAGACCATGCACCTTGATGGCCGCTCTCCGAGCTGCCTGGCGGACTTGGTCGGAGTCCTGTCGGGGAGGGTCCAGGGCTATCCTGGCAGAGGGGGAGCCTTCCAGCAGGATGGCATGACGGCCGTCCCAGATCCTCCTGGGTGCAGTTTGAGCTACCCAGCTCTCCGGGAAGGCTGAGCAGGTGGCTGGATACCCCAAGCCGGAGTGTGCCGCAGCAGGGGAGAAAATATGACATGATAAAAACCAAAAAAAAGGCTTCCAGGGCCTGTTGGCGGCATTTCTGTAAGGCCTGGTTGAAATTCTGGCAGGCTTCACAGTCCTTGGTCTTGTGCTCTGGTCCCAGGCAGAAGGGGCAAAGGGAATGGCCATCCTTGTGAGGGAGCTGAGTGCCACAGGAACCGCACTTGTTCTTATGCGACTCGGAAGACGTCTGAAAAGAACATGCACAAAAAAGTAATACTTTTCAAAATTTTACAGAAAGAAAAAAGCAATGAAATACTCATCCAAAAATAGCGGTCGACTGAAGCAGCGTTCTCTGCGAGGTCTGACGTGCACAGGTCGACGGCGGGCAAGGAGACTGCCCACTATACAGTGTCACTCTGCTGTCCATCACGTGACGGTGGGCGGTCCCCTGCCAGAAACTGCTTGCTTAAGTTTTCCATGTGGTCCCAGTGCCTGATGGCTCTAGTTCTAATGATCACTACCTACTGCAAGAGCTCTCTTTAAGTAAGATCATTTTTAAGCAAAGCTCCTCCCACCACCCGGTAGGTATATCCCTCAGCTCTGCCCCATGACCCCAGATCGTGTACAATGGAAGCAGGGATTGGTATGCCACCTGCCAGGGAAGGCTGGGTGGGTGGCGTGGATGTGAACCATATATTACCTAGAAACACAGGTTACTCACCTGTAACAGTAGTTCTAGGAGTGGTATATGTTGTTCATCCGCACTTACTGGCAGTGTCCTTTCCCTTTAAGGGCTGCTGGAAAGTCTTCAAGCTGGCTCCTCCCACCCACCCCGGTGGTATATCCCTTGCCTCTGCCCCATAACGCCAGATCTTGCCTGCTGAAAGCAGAGGTTGTATGCCTGAGCCAGGGGAGGTCGGGTGGGTCTGTGTGGATGAACAACATATACCACTCTTAGAACTACTGCAACAGGTGAGTAACCTGTGTTTCTAGGACGTGGATATGTTGCTCTACCCATACTTACTGGCAGACTCCTGGCAGTTCTCAGGGAGGATGGAGGCAAGGCACACACACCCTACTTAGGGAACAGAGATTGGAGAACTGAGGCCCCAAAACCAGCATGACTCAAGGTGAAATGAAGGTGTGTTCTGACTTCCAGGTAGCAGCCCTGCAGATTTCCTGGATAGGGACATCCCTAGAAGCAGCCACCGATGCAGCGGTATGGTGAGTGAAATTAGCCCTTAGCCCTCCAGGAAGCTCCCTACCTGCCAACCTATAGCAGAGATCAATGCAGGATGTGATCCACCTGCCAATCGTCCATTTGGCTGCAGGTGAGGCTTCAGCGTAGGTGACAAACAGCTGGTGAACCTCTCCCCGAACTCCACCCGTGTACTCCTTGTAGTAAGTGAGCGCTCGCCTTAGGTCCAGAGTATGGAGCCTGTGTTCAGCCTCCGAGGTGTGATTCGGGAAGAACTCTGGAAGAGTCATCACCTGATTCAGGTGAAACTCCAACACAACCTTTGGGAGGAACTTCGGGTTGGGGCACAGGACAACCTTCCCCTATGGAAGACCAAGTAAGGAGACTCCACTGAAAGCACCTGGAGCTCACTGATCCTTCTGGCTGACATGATAGCTACCAGGAAGGCGGTCTTCCATGACAGGTGAGACATCACACCTGTGCACTGGTTCGAATGGCTTGCCCATGAGCTCTGCCAAACCGGCAACAAGTCTCATAGTGGTGCTGGTTCAAGCACCGGAGGGGAAATGTGATCTAATCCTTTGAAAAAGCACCAGATCATCATCTCCTGTGCCACTGACTGCTGACCAGCCTGCGCCCGGTGAGCAGAGATGGCTGCCAGGAGCACCTTAAGGGTCGTCGACCGAAGTCCCCCTTTGGAGAGAGACCACAGGTAGTCCAAAAGAAAAAATTACTCACCTTAGTAATTATGTTTCTTCTATTGGAGTCTTGCTGTATTCTGACTAAAACAGTTAGCCCCAGCCTTTAAACTGCCCCGGAGAACAAAGAGTTAAATTTTCTATGCAGAGCATAGAATGCTGAGCTCGAGCTCGGTTGATGTCTCTGTCTGTTTCCCTTTGAAATCTAACCACCAGATTCTTATGAGCAAAAACTCACTAGCTATCCTATGTGGAAATTGTAAAATTTTTACTCGCCAACTGGCAACAAAAAGTTTTGGATTCCCAAAGTAAGATTCAAGTCAGGAAACTCAAAACAAAAAAACAATTCAAATAAGAACAACAACAAAATAAACACCCAAACAAAAAAGGCAGAGGGTGTAAAGGAGCACCCCTGAGGTGCAACACTGCGTCTGCCCACCCACTTCCAAAAACCAGGTTCTGAGAGGGGAGGCAGGGGGGGAGGTCAGAATACAGCAAGACTCCAACAGAAGAAACATAATTACTAAAGTGAGTAATTTTTTCTTCAAACAACATGAAGTCTTGCTGTATTCTGACTAATGCAGACTACCAAGCAGTACCTCCATTGAGGAGGGACAGAACCTACTTTGGGAATAGGCTCTGAAGTACTGATGTGCCAAACCGAGCATCACGCCTAGCCTGGATATCCAGAGAGTAATGCTTGGTAAAGGTATAGACTGTTTTCCAGGTGGCTGCTTGACAAATTTCTAAGAGAGGGATATCCCTGGCAGCAGCCAGGGAAGCAGCTGTACCTCTTGTAGAGTGAGCCCGCAGGCCTGAGGGTGGAATCTTTCCCAGTTTCTCATAGCAGAATTGTGTACAAGACACAATCCATCTGGCAACAGCTCTCTTGGTGGCAGGTTTGCCCTTTCCCACTTCTCCATAAGTGAGGAACAACTGGAGGGAATCAAACCTGTGACCCTCGGTACACTCTATGTAGTAGCTAAGGGCTCTTTTAACATCTAAACTGTGTAGCCTCCTCTCTCCTGAGGAAGAATGATCAGTGAAGAAAACAGGAAGAGACAGACTGATTCAAGTGGAAATCTGAAACCACTTTGGGCAAGAACCTTCTATTGGTTCTAAGTACCACTTTATCCCTGTGAAAGGAGATAAAATCAGGTTCCACCGACAGGGCTTGCAATTCACTGATACATCTGGCAGAGGTAATGGCTACCAAAAACAGTTTTCCAAGTCAAGTACTTAAGCTCTGCTGAGGACATAGGTTCAAAAGAAGGTTGCATAAGTTGAGCAATGCAAACATTTAAATCCCAGGCAGGGGCAGGGTCTCAAAAGGGAGGATTGGTATGAAGCAATCCTTTAAAAAATTTACAGAATACAGGATGAGATGATAGTGAGGAAGACTTCCCCACTGACAGAAAAGCAGAAACAGCTGACAAGTGTACCTTGAGAGTAGCTGGTCTGAGGCCTAGGCCATTAAGATGGACCATATAATCCAGAACTGTAGGCAATTCAGTAGTATCTGGAGAAATATGCTTCTTGGAACACCAAATGCCAAATCTCTTCCATTTTTAGTTACAAGTCTTTCTGGTGGAGAGCCTTCGAGAAGCTTTGAGAATATCCAGAACCCCCTGAGACAGATGCAAATCTGCAAACTCTTAACTCTTCAAGAGCCATGCCTTGAGATTGAGAGACTAAAGACTGCGGTCTAAAGACTAAATCCTCCCCTGAGACGAGGTTAACAGGTTGTAATTCCTGGGAAGAGATGGGGGAAGATGGACTGCTAGGGACAACAACAGGGGGTACCAGGGCTGTCTGGCCCAATCTGGAGCAATCAGAATCACTTTGCAAGGTTGTGACCTTATCTTGACTAAAACTGTGAACAGAAGAGGGAAGGCCTACAGAAATTTCCCTTCCCAGTTCAGAATCAGAGCATCCAGGGGGACTGAGCCCAAGACTGGGGGTCTGCAACAAAAGAGAAAGCTGGTGATTATCTGGGGCTGCAAAAAGTTCCATCTCTGGAGTGCCCCACCTTGAAAAAATCACCTTCAATATCAGAGGGTCCAGGGACCATTCGTGATGGCCCTGTGAGATCCTGCTCAGTGCATCTGCTAGCACACTGTCCTTCCCTGGAAGGTGAACTGCTATCAGAGAGGTTTGCAGGGAATAAGCCAGGGACCACAACTCATGGCTTCTATGCACAAGCGTCAAACCGAGTGCCTCCTTGTTGTTGATGTATCACATGGTGGTGGTGTTGTCTGTCTGACCTGAACCACCTTGTTCTGTACTGACTCAGAGAAAGCTTGCAGGGCCAGAAAACTGCCCTGAGTTCTAGGAGATTGATATGGAGAAGGGATTCCTGAGGGGACCGAGTCCCTGGGCAGTGAGGGCCCCCAGATGGGCTCCCCAGCCCAGAAGGAAGTATCCATGGTAAGGACCACTGAATGAGACTGAGTGGCAAATGGGACCCCTTGCCTTAAATTGTCCTGATCCTGCCACCATTGAAGGGCTTGAATCAAGGTCAGAGTAACTGGGATCAGTTTGGTAAGGGAATCCTTCCTCTGAGACCAAAAAGCCCTCAGATGGAACTGAATGTCCCTCATCTGGAATCTTGCCCCTTGGACCACTGCCGCAGAAGCTGCCATGTAGCCCAAGGGCTGGAGGAAATGCCTTGCTGGTCGAGATACCTGAAGGCTGAAGGAAGAGGCTAGTTCTATAAGAACCCTTGCCCTTTCCAGGGGAAGAAAGGCTCTTGCTTTGACCGTATCCAGCTCTGCCCCTATAAAGGTAAGAAGCTGGACTGGCTCGAGAACTGACTTGGGAAGGTTGAGAAGAAATCCTAGAGAAGTGAGCACTTGCTGGGTTACTTTCAGGTCTGACTTGACTTGGTCTGGAGACTGGCCCACTATTAGCCAATCGTCCAGATATGGAAAACTGGAAATCTTTTGCCTCCTTAGAAAGGCAACTACTAACATACTAAAATGCCAGCAGAATAGGCCTAACGGTCTTTCGTGTCTGCTCGTTTGGTCAGCCTCCACCCTGGGTGCTGACCTTGCTGCCCCCCTTGCCTCCTCTGGCTTCTTCCTTCCCAGTTCCGGATATTCTTGCTGCATTGGATTTTGCTTCCAGAACCCTTCCCCCGTACCTGTCCCACCCCCTCTTGAACCCCTCCACTGTCTCTGCCTCCACCACCCTCTCAGTGAAGTAGCACCTCCTCCTTTCTCCCCTGAATCTTCCCCCCTCCAGCTTCCACCCATGCCCTCTAGTGGCCCCCTCCTCCTTCCTTCAAAGCACCCTGACTGTTCCTCCCTATTTACCCTCTCTCATGTACCTGAAGACCTCTATTATGTCCCCGGTCCCTTCTCTCTTCCAATGTGTACATATTTAGCTCTTCGAGCCTCTCCTCATAGGTCCTGTCCCCAAGCCCCAAATCATTTTGGTTGCCCTCCTCTGGACCCTCTCCAGGAGGGTAATGTCCGCTTAAGTGTGGCCTCCAAACTGCACGCGAGTACTCAAGGTGCGGCCTCACCAAGCAGTTATACAGAGGAGTATCACTCCTCCTTCTGGAGGTGATCCTCAGCGATGCATCCTAGCATCCTGTTGGCCTTGGCTGCTGCCCTCCTACAAGTCTCTGAGTTGTTCATCTTGACATCCACCACCACCCCAGGTCCTTCTCAGCCATCGAGACTTGTATCATTCCCCCGGTGTACACTTGGCCTGGGTTTCTGGCCCCAGGTGGAGTACCTTGCATTTCCCTGCATTGAACCTCAGCTCCACTTTCTAGACCATCTTCCAGAGCCTTCAGGTCCCCCGTAGGCCACCCTCCCTCCCCCCATCCACCACCGCCCCAGTTTTGAGTCATCCAAGAAGAGACTCATCTCACGCCTGATTCCTGTCCTATGTCAGAGATGTAGGCGTTGAAGAGGAGGGGCCCAAGCACTGATCCCTGTGGAACCCATTAATGACCCTCCTTGGGGATGAGACTATCCCACCAACTACGATCCTCTGGGTCCGGTCCTGGAGCCAATTGCCTATCCATCTGATCATCTGGTTCCCCACCCCCATTTCTCCCAGCTTATCCAACAGGCCCACGTGAGGAACAGAGTCAAATGCCTTGCTGAAGTCTAGAAAGAGGACGTCCACTGGTCTACCCAGGTCCAAGGCACTGCCACCCAGTCATAGAACTCCACAAGGTTTGTCTGACACGATTTCCCGACTTAATCCATGTTGTCTATTGTCCAGGCACCCTGACTTTTCCAGGTCCCCCCCCCAGCCTTTCCTTGACAATGCCCTCCATCACCTTGCCCACCACCGATGTCAGGCTGACAGGCATGTAGTTCCCTGCCACCTCCCTTGATCCCCCCTTGTGGATAGGCACTATATTCGCCACCTTCCAGTCCTGGGACACCCACCCTGTCCTCAGAGAGATGGTGGAAAGCTCCGCCAGGGGTTTCGCCAGGACATCTGCAAGTTCCTTCAGCACTCTGGGATGTAATTTATCCGGCCCCTGTGCTTTCTCTGTTCTTAAGGGCTGAGGGCTTCCCTCACTCTCTGCTGTGATTTCCACTTCCAGTACCTCTTCTCCTGCTTAGCCCTCCCCCTCCTGCCAGTGATGCCTCCCTCTCCTCAGATCCGCTCATCGGTAAGGGTCCCCCTCCTCAGTATCTCTGTCTCCCCCATGTATGATGCAGCATCCCCATTTTCCTTGGTGAAAACTGAGGTGAAGTACTCATTTAGTACCTCAGCCTGCTCCCCCGGGTCTTGTGCCCATCTCTCCCCTGATTTAATCCTGCTAATCTGCCCCTTCACCCTTCGTTTTTCCCCAATGTATCTGAAGAACCCCTTGTTCCCTCTCCTAATTTCCCTCGCCAGGTTCTGCTCCTTCCTTGCCTTAGCTGCCCTCACCACCCTAGTGGCCCTTCTAGCCATCAGTTCATACTCCCCTCGATCCCTTTCACTCTTTGAGCACTTGAATTGTCTATAGGCTGCCTTCTTTCCCCGCACCACCTCCTGGACCTCCCTGGTCCACCAGCAGGGTTTTCGGGCCCTACCGCATTTTTGTCTTACTCTTGCACAGGTGCTGGTAGCATCCTGTACCCCCTCCTGATGATTTCCCACCTACTATCAGCGTCCATGTCTGACCCAATCACATCCAAATGCTCCTTAAGGATCCTTCCCATTTCCTTAAAATCTGTCCCCTGAAGTCAGTTACCTCCGTCTTTGTGCAGCCTTCTAGCCCTCCTAGGTCCAGGCAGAACCAGACTGTGGCATGGTCACTCCCAATGGGTCCCTTACCTCCAGGCCCCCAATCTGGTCACTGTCTGCCAGGACCATATCCAGTACCCGCCTCCTGGTCGGTTCCCCACCTGCTGAGTTAGGCACGCGTCCTGAAAGATGACAACAACCTCTGCTCCCTGGTCACAGAGGATGTCATAGTTCCCAGTCTGATCCTGGCATGTTTAAGACCCCAACACCACCCAGTTCCTCTGCCAGTCTGCAGTGTCTCCCATCTGCCACCAAACTCTCCTCCAGCTCCTCCGCCAGGGCAGGGGTCTATACACTCACCTATTTTACCTCTCTTGCCCCCTTGTTATCAAGGTGACCCAAATAGCCTCCACGGTTCCCTCCTCCTCCTCTACTCCCCCTATGCCAATGCAGTTTTTGACTATCATTGCTACCCCTCCTCCCCTTCCTTCCCCCCAGTCCTTCCTGAACATACTGTAACCCTCCAGGTTCAGGTCCCAGTTGTGTCCTGCAGTGGCCCAGGTCTCAGTGACCGCTGCCACATCCACTGCTCCCTCAGTTAGCATCGCCTGGAGCTCAGGCATTTTATTTCCCAAGCTCCTGGCATTTAGCAGGACTACCTTCCACCCTTTCCCTATACTTCCATTTCCTCTGCTCGTGTTCCCATGGGGATTCTGTTTTCCCCTGGTCTGCACTTTACCAGTCGGCCTTTTCCCGCAATCCTCCAGCTCCCCAGGGGGGTGAAGATAGAGTCCTCCCTTATCGGCACCCCTTGACAGCCTTTCTCCCATCCTCCCTTCACAAGTTTAACCCCACCTTCACCAATGAACCTCTATTTTCAACTTAAAAGATTCTCCTCCTCCAAATTGAGATGGAGTCTATCTCAGAATACAGCTCCTTATCCTCCCAGGTCTCCCCCAATCCCCCATCAACCCATACCCCTCTGGCCTCACACCACTCCCTGAGCCACTGGTTTATCTCCTAATCTTCCTTTTGTGTTTCCCACTAGCCCTTGGCACCGCAGGATTTCTGAGAAGGAAACTGTGCATCCTATGTCATGACAGACCCTGGCAAGCTCCTGAATCTTGCCTGTATCTCTAGCTCACTATTTCCCTCAATGTCATTTGTACCCAGGTGGACCAGTATGTCAGGGGAACCCCCACAATCCTTTGCCTGCTGATATACCTCGTGCTTAGCCCTGTGCACCGTTAGTCCAGGGAAGCATTTTGTTCTAACTGGCCAGGCTTCTCCCTACCTATCCCATTTGATACCCCTGATCATAGAATCCCCAACAGGAGCACTCTGACCGCCTTTCCTCCATTCCCCTTCCATGTCCCTCATCCTTTCTCCTGCCCTCCACCCAGCTGGCTCCTTGTTCCTCCCCTATCTGGGTGCCACATGCCACCCCTCCTTATTTACCCTGGCCACCCCTCCTCTCCAATCCTATGTCTCTCCTCCTCCTGAGTATCCTTCTGTACCTTGCTAACTCCCCCCTCACTGCTCGCGACTGGTCCTTCTCCCCCATCTGCTAAACTAGCCTGGCTCATCCTCCCTCCCTTCCTTCCTGTTTCCATTTAGTCCCTCCTTGCTTGTCGTGCTCCCCTGGCCTAAACCCTCAGCTCCATTTACTGAATCCTTCTTCTACTTCTGGTCCTTCTCCTTTACCTTTCCTCCCAACTGGTCCTTCTCCTTGCGCTTTCCTCCATCTTCCCCCTGCCCCTCCTGCTCCGCTTCACTGCTCCCTCCATTTTCCTGCATTCCAGGTTCCCCCCTGTTCTTCCTGCTATCCGGCCCCTGCCTCCTGCCCCCCACTCCCTTTCCATCTCTAACCACCCCTGTCGTGGCTACATCACCCCCTCATCCTCGAGCAGAAGAAGAGAATTGAAGCGGTTATTGAGTGTAAGGTCTGATCCACCTCCCGCCTTGCTTCCTTCTGTCCAGCCCGGCCATCTGCCTCACTTCCTGAGAATGTTGTCCCTCTGTCCCTCCTTTGTGAGGGTCCCCAGTTACCTGCCTGCTTCCTTGGTAGTGTCCTTTTGGACCCCCTCTACCAAGGTCTCTATGTGACCCCTGAGTATTCTCCTGCACTCTTTTCCCTATGCCCCCGCCTCCAGTGCTTGGTGCAACCCTGTGGGAGATCCCCTTCCCCAACCATACCTCCCCCTTCCCCAGCTGTCTCCTAATCCCCGCAACCTCCTCCCTAAGTTGTGCCAGCTGGTAGCACACTGGGCAACCACCGAACTTCCAAGCCCAGTCCAGTATCATGGCTGCTCCACACCCTGTGCACCCCACCACCCTCCCAAAGATGCCGGCCCTAATGATGTGTGGTTCCATCCCCTTTCAAGTAGGTTTCCTTGGGTGAGCCACCAGGTTCCCCCCTAGTCCAAGATACACCCCTACTACCTAATCAGGTCACCCACTAATCTTACATACAGTCCCACAGTACACTGGTAACCCTGTTACTAGGTGCAGTACAACACAGTAAACTTATAAGGGAAATGAACAACTCCCTAAGCTACTCTCTCCCAGCCTTTAAATCCAACCTCCAGTGGCTAGAACTACATGAGCTGCACCTGCAGCCTTTTCCTCCAATTGCAGGACAGGTGTTCCCTATAAATTAGAACTCTGGGGAGGGAGGGGGGGAGGGTGGGTCTGGGCAGACACCCAACTCCGAGAGATGTATCAGCCCGTGTCTCCCTCCAAGCCCAGCAGCCCAAGAACCAGGCCCCAGCAAATCCCACCAAATAGGTTTTAAATCAGAAGAAATAGGAATCCACCAGCGCAGCCTGTTACACAGTGAAACATCCAACAAATGAGCCCACTTACAGCCACCAAACCAGTTTTCAAACTTTCAACAGCCCCCAAAACAATACCCTGCTAGCCCCTTAGAAGTAAGGAAGAAAAAAAATAACCTTCTACCAAGTAAAATCCACAAGAACCCTGTGAAAACAACAAGCAGCAGCTACTGTCCTGGAACACAACTGATCCTGTCCCCTTCCAGTTCCTACTGCCAGACACTTTGTGAAGACCCTTGGGGCTGAAGTTAGGCCAAAGGGCATTGCTCTGAACTGATAGTGGCCTGAGGGCAACTCGAACCTGAGGTACTTTCTGTGGGAGCACCTGATGGGAATGTGAAAATAGGCATCTTTGAGGTCCAGGGAGGCTAGCCAGTCCCCTGGCCTTAGAGAGGGAAGGATTATTCCCAGAGTTACCATCTTGAACTTTGGTTTTAAAAGATGTTTGTTTAGGTATCTTAGGTCTAGGATGGGTCGCCACTCCCCTGTCTTTTTGGGGGTAAGGAAGTACCTGGAGTACAGACCTTTGCCCCAGTGTAGGGTAGGTACTCTCTCTCTCTATGGCTCTTAAAGCCAGCAGAGATGAAACCTCTGCCTCTAGGGCAAGGGTTTCTGAGAGACCTGCAGGTGGAAAAGATCTGGCTCTCATCTTTGGAAATTTTTTGAAGCTGAGAACCAGTCCCTGGCTTACTACTTTCAGGACCCACTTGTCTGATGTAAAAGACATCCAGTCCTGGATGAAGTAAGTCAGCCTGCCCCCAACTGGAATAGGAGAGTCGACCCGGGTAGGCCCATCAGGGTGTCTGCTTGGCAGGGGCCTTAGGCTGAGGAGTGGATGCAGCCCTGCTCATCCCCCTTCTGCCTCTCCCTCTGAAGAACCCCCTCTGTGAAAAGGGAGAAGAGGCCTGTGCTTGGTAAAAATTCCTATGAAAAGGCCTGCCCCTAGACTGCAGACTTTGAGGAGTTGCCTGCCTCTCTTTGGCCTGAGCACTCCTGTAAATGGTCCTGTACTCATCCATTTTCTTCATGTCATTCTCTGTCTGCTCCACAAACAGAGAATTACCCACTACAGGAAAATCCATGGCCTTGGCCTGGGTATCCTGCGAGAGGCTAGTACATCTGAGCCAAGCCATTCTCCGAAGAGCCACAGATGTAGCCATGACTCTTTATGACATCACTGGAGTCCACAGCAGCATGAAACTGAACTTTTTGATGCCTCAATCCCTTCTGCAGCCTCCTCCAGCTCCCTGGCTAGCTGGGAGGAGGCCTGTTTAGCCAGTGCCAGTACAGTGTCCCACCTGGACTTCTGGTACCTGGCTGTACAGGCCATGTAATTCGCCTGCCTGAGTCCCAAGGAAGATGCCACGTACTGCTTTTTTGCCATGGCATCAATCTTCCTGGAGTCTTTGTCTGGGGGGTGTGAAGCCAAGGGAATGTTTGCCTTATCACAGGCAGCAGCCTGCACAACCCCAACATGGCTGCACTGTTGATATAAAAACTCCGTATCTCAGCCTGATAGTGTATACCTCTTGTCCATTCTTCTATCAACAGGACGTATAGAATTGGGAGACTTCAGGATTTTTTGTGTCTGCTTCCCAAAAGATTTGTGAAGGGGGAATAGACAGTTTCCTGGACTCTGGGATGTCCATCATTTCCACAAAATCAGGCTCCTCTTGATCCTCCATTGCCTCCTCCATAGGAAGCTGGAGGGTCTCAGCCACCATTCTGTAGAACATAAAGTGGGAAGGGGACTCAGAAAGCCTAGGAGGGGATACACCTGAAGGTCTGTCTGGGGAGATGTCCGGTTCCACAGGCACATCCAGACTTTCACCATCACCATCTTCAAACTCCCCCTCCTCCTCAAACTCCGGTTCATAAAATTCTTCAGGGGTATAATCGTGAACCCGATCGAACCGAGCCCCTGCCAAAAGGTGCGGATCGGTCGGAACGGCTGAAGCGATTCCACAATCGAATCGCTCTGGCTATTTCGGGCGGTTGGAACATGGGCTTCGAATCCAACCGATTTATTTCTCTTTATGCTTTTTGTCGAACTGATCCTCAGGATCAGCTCTCCATTTGCCCAAAGAAGTATCGCCTTGGTCAGAAGGCACTCCTCCTGGTTCGGTCGGAACCGAACCGGCCTGGCCACCCAGGTCAGCGGACTTCTCGGACTCCTTTTCCCTCAGTCTACCTAATCTCTTTTCAAGGGTAGATTTGGGAACGTTTTTACAAATTTGGCAGTCTGAATCGAGGTGTTCAAACCCCAGACAATAAACACAGGTGGTGTGGGGATCAGCCTTAGTAAAGACCTCCCCACACTCACTGCAGTGTTGAAACCCAGTGGGCCTGGTTTTTTTCTTGGGTTTCTCAGACATGGCCAACCTAACCAAACTTACCCTTTTAGAACTGCCAGGCAAGACTCCCTATCGGTTCCTAACGGTCATGGTCTTGGAAAAAACGTACCAAACACGTTTTTTTTTAGAACCGATAAGGACCGGTAACCACACACTAAAGTAAGATACAAGAATCAACAAATGATCAGTTCAGCCGAACCGATCCACACTTTTACAAGTTCCAAACAGAAAAACAGTACAAAACCTATCTAGTACTCACGGTACCACCGACAGAGACTGAACCGACTATGCGGAAATAAATTTCGGTTAAAAAAACGACAGTAAACCGACACTTCAACCGACTTTCGAATGGAGCTGCAGGAGAAATCTCCGGAGCGACTGTTCAGTGAGGTGGAGTAAAGAATCTGACAGTTAGATTTCAAAGGGAAACAGACAGAGACATCAACCGAGCTCGAGCTCAGCATTCTATGCTCTGCATAGAAAGTTTAACCCTTTGTTCTCCGGGGCAGTTTAAAGGCTGGGGCTAACTGCATTAGTCAGAATAAAGCAAGACTTCATGTTGTTTGACTGCTAGCCACCGAACAGGATAAAGAGTCCAGCCCCTTGCCCTAACACCAAATGGAGAATCTCTTTCATTTCAAGGCATAGCATTTTCTGGTCGATTCCTTTCTAGATGCCTCCACAAAAGTGAGGACATCTTCAGAGAGACCAAAAGGCTGGAACTCTAGCCTCTCAGGAACCAAGCTGTCAGGTGCAGGGACTGAAGGTTCGGGTGGAGTACCTTCCCCTGACTGATGGACAGCAGGTTTGGGCGGAGTGGAAGACGCCTCGGGAGCTATTGCCGAGGCTGAGGAGATTGGGGTACCAAAACTGGTGCCTTGTCCCTCCTGACCTTGAGCAGCACCTTGTGGATCAAGGGAAGGCATAGAAGAGGCCTGGAGTCCAAGCCCTCGAGAAGGCATCCCCCTGCAGTGAGCCATGCTGAGAGGGGCGGGCACAGAACAGCCCCAGCTCTGCGTTCTCCCTGGAGGCAAACAGGTCCACCCGAGGGGTGGCCCACTGGGAGAACAGGCTGTGAACTACCTCTGGATGGAGAGACCACTCATGAGATGCCTTGCCAACTGTGACAGTGTTGAATAGGACCCTGTCCCAGTTGTTACGGAGAGTTTGAATGCAGGGATCTGTTCTGTTCTTTCCTTTCCTGTCTCTTTTCTGTCTGGTTGTGCAACCAAATTTTCCTATGAGACCTAGGATTTGATCACCCTGATAGTCTCGCAATTCTCTGCCTCTCACTGTCTCTCAGTCTTCCCTCGCTGTTTTTGTCTTTTTCTCCCTTGCATATCTGCTGGTATAAAAATATATGCAAATCATTATGTGGAAATGTAACTGATATTGCGATCTCTTTGTTTAGAAATGATGTAGTGTTATGTTGAAATGTATATAATTATAGTATGAGATGATTGCAAAAAGCTACTGGGAACTCAAGGGGTTAACCCGAGAGCAGTTTTTAAATCCTTTTTCAGAAGCTGTGGAGAAGGGGCCTCAGTTCTGGGACATTGTGTTCTAGCTGCACCTCCCTGAAACATACAAGAACATTTTAGAAAAAAAACAGGATGCTTGCTAAGGAGGGGGACTGCAGACTTATAAAAACAGAGCTACAATTTCTTGCAAAGGGAAGACACAGAGATTGAAGGAAAACTCAGATGAATCTTCTCTATTCTGCCTTTGTAAATAGTTATTCCGAACAATTTTATTTTTTTTTACTGTTACTGCTAGTACTTAATAAACACTTTTTGTGAATTCTACAACTGCTCCTGGTTTTTCCTATGCTTCCTGACCTGTTCCTCGATGACACCTACCTGGCTGAAGGCGTCCGCCAGCTGACTGGAGGCTCCTGCCAGAGAGCTTCCCTGCACAGAGGCAGGGAGTGTGTCCCGCCCTGTTTGTTGAGGTAGTACATGGTCGTGGTGTTGTCCGTCTGGACTTGGACCACTTGATCCTGAATATATGGAGCAAATGCAGTCAGCACCAGCCAAACTGCCCGGAGCTCCAGCAGGCTGATGTGTCATCGGGACTCCTCGGGGGTCCAGAGCCCGTGGAGACTCTGTTCCCCCAGATGGGCACCCCAAATGAGAGAGAGAGGTGTCAGTCGTCAGGATGACCGTCGGTTTGGGGTGGACAAATGGGATCCCTTCCTGCAGATGCTCTGGGACTAGCCACCACTGAAGGGTGTCGTACATCTTCTGAATCACAGTGACCAGTTGGTTGAAGTGACCTTTGCACTGAGACCACAGGCTGGCCAGCTCCCACTGCAGGGAGCGCATATTCCAACGGGCCCAACGGACCACACTGGTGCAGGCTGCCATGTAACCCAGAAGGTGCAGAAGTCCTGGACAGGGCGCAATTGCCCAACTCAAAATGATCGGGCAAAGGAGGAGAGAACCTCCGCCCTGTCCCCTGGGAGCCGGGCTCTGGCTCGGCAAGAGTCGAGCTCTGCCTCAATGAAGCTGATCACCTGCGAGGGCACAAGTTCTGACTTGGCCTCATTGACCAGGTGGCCAAATGTGACGCAGGTCTGGAGGGCCAGGTTCCTGGACCGCTCCACCTCCTGCCTGGAGGAACCTGCGATCAGCCAGTCATCCCTGTAGAGGTACACCTGGACTCCTCGGTGCCTCAGGTAAGCTGCAACTACTGCTATGCATTTGGTGAAGATCCTTGGGGCCAAGACTGGCATGGCCTGGAACTCACAGAGGGTTCCCTCGGCTTGAAAGTGGAGGAACCTTCGGTGGGACAGATGGATCGGGACATGGAAGAACGCATCCTGGAGATCAAGAGAGCAAAACCACATGTCTTGCTCTAGAGATGGTATGATCTGAGACAGAGTTACCATCCTGAAGGTGCGGGACCTAAGGAATTTGTTCAGGTCATGCAGATCTAGAATGGGGCGCCAGCCCTCCATCCGCTTTGGCATCAGGAAGTACCTGGAGACAAGCCCTGGGTGTTTTGCAGGATCTGCCACTCAGACTACTACCTCCTTGCAGAGAAGCTGGGCTATGTCATCTTGAAAGAGCTGACCAAGTGTCTGTGGAGACCAAATCCTCCCATGGGGCATGGGCTCTGCTTGGAGGGTACTGCTCGAATTCCAGAGGCAGACCCTCACCGACCACTTCCAGGACCCACCTGTCCGTGGTGACAGCGGACCAGGCGGAAAGGAAGTGGCGGAGCTGGCCCACCACAGGAGGACCCAGGTGAGGTGTGAAGGGCATGAGGGTGCCACCCCTCATTCCATCACTGAGCAGGCTTCGAGGAGGTGGACCAGGCTGAGGAGCCACCGGGTCCCTTCCCTCCGGACTTACCGACCACCGAGGCCATGGACTTGGGCCTGGGTCACCAAGACTGAGCCTGCTGGCCAGACTGGTGCTGGGCTGGTTTTGCTGCAGGAGTGGAGGACTGAAAGGCTTACATTCCTGCTGCCTGCAGCCCTTGGGATCCCTCTGGGCGGATGTCACGAGATCAAGGTGGCACTGGACTTCTCGTTACGCTGGAGGTGACCCTCCACACCGGGCCCAAACAGGTCAGTGCCCAGAAATTGGATGTCCGCCAGCTTTTGCCAAGTGTCTGCCGTAAAGGTCGAGATCCGCAGCCAAGTCCTATGGCATATGGCACCTGTGGCCTCCACCGAGTGGGCACAGGAATCCCCCATATCCAGAGACGTTTGAAGTTGCTGCTTGGTCACAGCCCAGCCCTGATCAGGGACCTGCTTGACCATGGTCTGGAGGTCTGCAGGAGGGTGAGGAATCACCTCATCCAAGGAGCCCAAGAGGACATGGGAGAAGTTTGCCATCATGATGACAGCTCGCCTTGTGGAGGCAGAATGAGGAGACAGCATAGACATTTTTGGCCGCATGGTCCAATTTACTGGATTCCTTGTCCAGCGGCTTGTCGACTTCCCCAGTATTGCCAGAGTGCCCAAACACGGAGTCGGCCACCAGCCCCTCAGCTGAGGGGTGCTCCATGAAACCTAAGAGGGTACTGGTGGGCACAGCTCACTTACAGGCCATCCGGGCCGAGGGTGCAGGACAGGACGCGGGTCGTTGCCAAAGCTCCAGAGCTGGGCCAACAATGGACTTGGCCACTGGGAAAGCCTCCATCAGAGAGTCCCATCTGTCCAGAATCTCTGTGAGGGGATAGCGAGCCGGCTTCTCAATGGGCTCCAGTTTCATCCCCGTGGACTCAGAGATGAGGCGGAGGATGCCCATGAAGGAAGTGGGCCCTTCCTCCATCGAGAGAGCCCCCACGGACTCCACGTCGACCAGACGGGAGGAGTCTACATAAAGCAGCCGACCGCCCGAATCACTTTCGAGCCAGTGGGGGCGGTCAGGTGTGAGAGTGACTCACAGCCAATGAGGAAGCCCCTTGGCAGGCTGAGACTCCTTAGTTGGAGCACCGGTCGGCAGCTGCTTGGTCGGCGGGTCCACCATAATCTGTGGAGAGGCCAGCTTCCGCCAAATCAAGATGGTTGTGACCGGCTCCGCTGCGGGAGGAACGATTTCGACCGGCCCTAACCATGGGCGTCAGTGACGGCCTGTCGGGCGACAGCCAAGTGATGGCCGGAGTGGGAGCCGGGGTCAGCTTTGGACTGGACAACACCAACTGTTGCCACATGAAGTCTTTGTAGGGTCGACATAACTTGCGCCGAAGCCTCTCCCCACCTGAGGAAGATAAAGAATAGTGGCGCTGCTGCTTCCCGTGGCGTCGAGAGCTGGATCGCCGAAGACGGTGGGATCTGCTTGACCCACTGGATGAGGAAGACCGAGACCTTGACCGCTGGGGGTACCGTTGGGGGATCTCAGAGGGAGCTGGAGAGAGCCGCGGTGACCAGAGGGTTCAGCACAGCTGGCTGAGCCGCTCCTTCAGAGGTCACAGGCAGGACCGGAGTCCTGAACACAGAATTGATGGCATCTTCTGATGACAACTGGTCAACAGGGTTGAGAAAAATCTCGGCTGCATTGTCAGCTGGTGTCTCAACCAACTGTACTGACAGGGTCTCTGTGAAGCCAGTGGTCAAAGCTGCGGTTTTGATGGAGGTCAAAACCTGAAAGTCCTGAGACGAGAATGCTCCTGATCCCAGGAACATCGACAGTGAGTCGTCTCTTCTTTCTCTGACTCCTTCTTGCGAAAGCAGGAGCTGTGCAACCCAGAAGGGCTCTGCCCTTTAGTCGGGAGGGACTGGAACAGCTCCTTGAAGAAGCCTGAAAAAGTAGAGCTTAATTTGAGCGGAACAAAGGCAGAAGCCGAGGAGGACTGTGCGGTGGCCCGAGCCGCCTCCTCTTCGAAGGCTGTAAGTTATTCCAACTGCTCAGCGGACCCCGCAGCCTCAGAGACTACCCAACGGCATCCTTAGATTTGACCAGCAGATGTTATTTCTCTGGATGGCTCAACTTAAGGCGGGCGAGGCAGTCCTTGAGGACCGTCACGTGAAACTACCGGCAAATTTCGCAAGTCAGGGTATCGTGTTCATGACCCAGGCAGTGGACGAACGTGGCATGGGGGTCAGTACGCGACATCTTCTGTCTGCATGGGCACGGGGAAAATCTGGGCGAGGACTTTTTGTCCATTGCGGTCATGATCGATGATCTAACTGAAAACAAAACTCAAAAGAGTTCAAAGTTTTGGAAGTAAATCCGAAGATGTTAGCTCTAGGGCCTACTCAATGTGGGAGCGGTAAGGAGGGAACTTGCTTCTTCCAGCGGATAAGAAGATCTGGCGTCATGGGGCGGAGCTGAGGGATATACCACCCGGGTTGGTGGAAGGAGCCAGCTTGAAGATTTTCTGGCAACTCTTAAAGGGAAAGAACACTACCAGTAAGTGTGGATAGAACATATCCACGTCCCTAGAAATGAAAATTACGTACCAACCATAATTCTTGATTTTCCTGTAAATCTTCATTCATCACTGGTGTGTTAAAGCTGGAGGTGCTAGGACCCCGGGGGGGAAAGGGGTCCTAGCACCTTCGGCTTGAACCCAACTGTGAAGATTTATACAGGTAAGATATAAAAATTACATACCTACCGTAATTCTTGATCTTCATGTACTTCTTCAACATTCATCACTAGTGAGTTCAAGCTGGAGGCGCTAGGACCTCTTTCCTGTGGGGCCCTAGTGCCTCTGGCTGGAACCCACCAGTAATGAATGGTGAAGATTGATACAGGTAAGATCTACAGTTACAGGTGAGTAAAGAACTGTTTTATCTTCTTCGAGGATATCTCTCATCAGGCCACAGCTATGAAACGAGTACCAAGCAGTACTGACCATAAACAGTCTGGGTGGCAGAAGCTGACAGGCCTAAGAAATTACGCCTTGGAGCAGAGGTAGGCTGAAGCCAGCCCTTTCTCTTGAAGCTATATCCAGACTGTAGTGTTTGGTAAAGGTGTGGACTGTACTCCAAGTAGTGGCTGCACAGATTTCAGCAGTAGAACCATTTTTGATATATTTTTTTTTTGCATAACAAAGTTTATTAGAGTTTCGAAGCACACATACCATCACTGACAGGTACAAAGACCATCAAATCACTTTAGCCTGACAACAATCTATTCAGTTTTACAATTGCAATATCACCTTTCCCAGTTTTCTCATAAATATATATTGTTCAACCTTTGTGCCAAACGATCCCCTGGCGTACATAAACTCCCACCTTAGGGAGATTGTGCTATCTTCTTAAACCTCGAGACCCTCCCACAACAGAGCATTCTCAGACTGCGATAGGTCTGCCAGAAATGGAGCCCACTCCCCTGCGAATTGTTCTAATCTATCCTTAATCAAGAGAGTAATTCTTTCCAAGACTAATGTGTGCAGGACAAGCGTCCACCACATTTGTACTGTGGGGGCAGTACAGGACACCCATGTGTTTTGGATGCAGTGCCTGGCTAGAATTAATAATATTTGAACCCATCTGGGAAGAGGGTCCCAATCCCCTTCTTCGTCCTTTTCAACCCCAAAGAGACACAAGTGGATCCACCATCAGCTTCCTATTCCACATCCTCCCTATTTCCTTGGTCACTGAGGTCCAAAAATGCTGCAGAATGGTGCATCCCCAAAACCAATGCACACAGGTGCCCCTCTCCCAATTACATCTTCTACAATAGGGCAAGACTGCGAGGTGATACTTGTGTACAATTACCGGCGGGTTATAAACCCGATGTATAAACTTATAAAAAGCTTCCTTAAATTTATTGCAGATAAGAAGACCCATATGCATACTAAGGAGCCCCCCCCCACTTCTTATCACTTATCCGAATCCCAAGATCCCTTTCTCAAAGTCTTCGGGTCTTTCCCGATAAATCTGGTAAACATTGTCTTCTTTCCCTTACTACTTTCCCCATAAACCCTCTAATACTCCCCCGTGACACCTGTATTTGGGCTTCTATCTTCTGTAATTCCCCAACCCCCGGTCCGCCCCTTTCCAGCCCAAACACATATGCTCTGGCCTGAAAAAAAACGGAATAACTGCCCTTCTCCTAATTTAAATCTTTGGTGTAACTCTAGGACTGAACCCAGTCGTCCCCTTACCCACAGGTCCCCCACATTCTTTATTCCCTGTTTCTCCCACATTCTAAAACCAGGATCTTCACAGCCTGGCAGAAAAATTGGGTTTTCCTTGCCAACGGCACCAGATATGTATCCAATGTCCCGACGTCCCTACATCTTAACATCCTAGCCCAACTATTCAGTGTCACCTCTACCAGTGGGTTCCTGAACTCCTGTCTTTTATATGCTCCCCTATCCCGCCTATCTAAATACGCAGAAAGTTGTGCCTTACAGTCCCGCTGTTCTAGGTCCACCATCTAGCTACTGGGGCTTGTGAATCCAGTCACTTACATATCTTTGCTGTGCTGCCAGGTAATATGTACACATGTCTGGGAAATTTATCTCCCTACCCGTATCTGTTTTTAGGCGCCGCAGAGGCTAATCCTTGAGCGCTTTCCCTGCCAAATAAACCCAGAGAACAATTTCTCCAACCCTTTTATGTCTCCTCTAGAAATTCCCATAGGAAGCATCTGCATAACATATAACAGGTGTGGGAGTATATTCATCTTTATCAGATTTATTCTCCCCAACCACGAAACTGGCAATGAGGTCCACCGTTGAAGATCGGCAGCAACCATCTTGAGTATGGGGTTATAATTAAGTTTATAAAGATCCCCTACTAACCATCCAATTTTTATCCCCAAATATCTGAAATAACCTCCTACCTTCTTAAAACCCCATCCCTGTTACCTCGTCTCTTTTGGGGAGCCTCATAATCTCAGATTTGTCTAAATTCAATTTATATCCTGAGAATTCCTCAAACCTTTTAATGATCTGAAGAAGTCCAGGCATAGAGTTCTCAGGATCTGTTATAAATAGCAACATGTCATCAGCGTACATGGCTACTTTGTGTTGCTCCCCTCACCCCCTGTATGCTCGCCTCCTGTCTATAGCTGCTGCCAAGGGCTCCACTGCCAAGGCAAAAAGCAACAGAGAGAGCGGGCACCCCTGCCTCGTGCCCCTGTCTAGTCCAAAGCCCGTCGAGAGGGAGCCATTTACCAAGACTCTTGCTCTGGGTGATCTATACAGAGCACGCACCCATTCCTCGAATGCTCCCCAGACCAAACTGGCCATAGCCTCAAATATATCTCCCTCCCCTATCAAATGCTTTTTCCGCATCCATCGAGAGGATACAGGTGTCTTCTTTCCTCCTCTCCGCCCCCCAAATCACATTCAGAAGCCTCCTATCATTATGGTATGATAGCCGCCCCTTAATGAACCCGGTTTGGTCTGGGTGGATCAGATCAGGCAACACTTCCCCTAGACGCCCCGCTAAAACTTTCGCAAATATCTCAGCATCACAGTTAATTAGGGAAATCGGATGGAAAGATGCACACTCCAAGACATCCTTCCCTTCCTTTGGTATCAGACATATGACTGCATCAGAAAAGGTTTCCGGTAAACCCCAGGCCTGCCCTTCCATCTTCTGAAATGCCTCACAGAGTGGTCCGGATAGCTGACCTGCCAAACATCTGTAATATTCTGTTGGGAAGCCGTCCGGACCACTTGCCTTCCCCACCTGTAGTCTCTGTATCGCCCGCATCATCTCCACCCTCTCTACTGGGCTGCTAATGATTTTTCTGTGCTCCTCACTTAACTGGGGAAGTCTCAAGTTTGTCCAGAAAGTCTTTACCCCTTTCCCTAGCCCCCTGTCTCCCTTCCGCCCGGTATAAGAGTTCATAAAAACTAAGAAAACATTCTCTCACTTGCTTCTCTGCTTTATGTAGGATCCCCCCTCTGTCTTTAATTGCCGAGATGTGGGTTGGGCCCTTCCCTCCTCGCATCAGACGCACCATCAGAGGTCCTGGTTTATTCCCCCATTCATATAACCTTTTCCGCCCCAAAAGTCCATGCCTTCCTAGCCTCACACTGGGCATAGTGTTCAGGGCTTCCCTCGCCGCTTTTAAACTATTCCGGTTCCCCTCGTGTCCTCCCCCTGCCACCTTCCTTTCCAATTCTCTCACTTTAGTTTCTAAATTCGCTCTTCTGGCTTGTTTCTGTTTCCTATCCTGACACACATATTTTATCATCCCCCTCATATATGCCTTTCCCGCATCCCATATTACCCCTTTACTAGTAGGTGAATCCCCATTATTTACTATGTAAGTTTCCCAACAATCCTTTAAATACTCCTGAAATATTTTACCCCCTAGCAGATAAGTCGTGAACTTCCAAGGTGGAGGGTCCTCCCTCGGCCTCTTCATCTTAAATGAGACCATCCCCATGGCATGGTCTGATATATAGATAGGGCTGTGTCGCGTCATTTGGAGCCTTCTGTACCAGTCCTGGGGGATAGAAAGATAATCTATCCTTTACCATGTGCCGTGCGGATTAGAGTAAAAAGTATACTCTTTAGCACCCGGGTTTGCTTCCCGCCACCCATCCGCTTACTTTGACTCTCCCATACCTGTACGCCACTGTCGAATTGCTTCACTACACCGACCTCTGCTCTGCGAATGATCCAAATACGGATCCAGTGTGCAATTTAGGTCCCCTCCCAAGACCAGTCCAGAGAACTGCTCCTTTACCAGAAGTGAAAGAATTGTACTGTAAAATGATGCCTCAAATACTGCAGGGGCATATATACTTCCAAAGATGATCTGCTCTCCCCAGAGCTCTCCCTCTACAAATACATATCTACAACCATTCTGATCTCTAACCACTCTTTTTACCTGAAATGGGAGATTTCTATGCAGAAGGATAGAGACTCCTCTCTTGTGCGCCTTAAACGAAGCCACAAAACACTTTCCCACCCATCCCCTCACTAGCTTCAAATGCTCTATCACAGTTAGATGCATTTCCTGTAGCAATGCCACCTGAATCCCTTGTCGCTTCACAGCTGTAAGCAGTTTAGTTCTCTTCACAGGTGTCGCTATCCCTCGAACATTCCAAAAGCAAACCACCAGATGTTGTTTACTAACCATTTCTAGGGACATGGATATGTTGTTCATCCAGGCTGTCTGGCAGGTTCCGTGCCACTTTAAATCTTGCCAGAAGGTCTTCAAGCTGGCTCCTCTCACCCACCTGGGTGGTAAAACTTTCGGCTCCGCCCCATGATGCCAGATCTTCCTTACTGCTTGGAAGCTCAGATTCCCTCAATGCTCTGCGTATAGACTGGATCCTAATTCTTCGGTTCACCCGAAACTCATTCTTAAGTTTTCAAGACTTCGGTCAAATTACACCCTCGTGGCTGCGATGGACAACTCGACTCCTGGTTTTCGGCGGTGCCCATGTGGGCAGAAAATGTCCAGGACGGATCCGCACTCCACGTGCGTCTACTGCCTTGGCCTAGACCATGATCCATGAGCCCTGCGGAAGTTATGCCGTTCGTTTTCGCCAACGTCCTGGAAAACTGCGCTGCCCGGTTACAGCAGGCGGCCCGAAGCACCACCACCGCCGGTGAAGTCAAGGAGGCCCGTTGGGCGGTGTGTCCGGGCGTGACTGACTCGGCTGAGCAAACGCGAGCAGATGATTGCCTTCGAGGAGGAGGCGGCCCAGACCACATCCTCATCTTCCTCGGTCGCGGCATTTATCCCGCTCTCTCTGGGATCCTCCTACACAGCTTCTTTCAAGGAGCTTTGCCAATCCCTTCCCACGAAGGGAGAGGGGCCATCGGGACACTCTTCTAGGTCCAAAAAGAAGGACTCCAAAGGTAAGTCCCACCGTCGGCGTTCGTGGGAGCGGGAGAGGTCCCCTTCCCCAGACAGTCAACACTCGACTTCGGTCGAGGTTGCGGCTAAAGCTGCTGGGTTCACGGTGTCTCCGTCAGGTCAGCCGGCCGAGACTCCCGACAACGCGTTCGAGATTTTTCTCGACCCGGACGGGCTGTCGACTGGTGAAGCCAACAACCCTTCTTCACTGGTTCCCCTGGTGGAAACCGAGGACTTGCCTGCGCCTCCCGTGCCGGAGTCCCCGGTCAAGGCTTCCGAGCCGAGGGAAGAACGGGTGTCCGCCGTCCCTTCCCAGACCCGTCCCTCGGAAACACCGAGGTCTCAGTCTCGGACCTTGTCTGGTCCAGCCGATCCCGCCAACATCGCGTCTCGGCACTGTAACCGGCACCGCCGCTCGTCCTCGTCTTCCTCCTTGGAAAAGGAGAAGCTTCGGTGCAAATTGCGTCGACGCTACGAGGACCTAATGTGGCAGTAGTTACTTCTGTCTGGGAACAAGCCGACGCTGTTGCCTTCCCCGGCCATTAAGTGGCTGTCATCTGAATGGCCGAAACAACCCCTCGCTGTAGTCGAGGTGCCCAAGCCGGGGCCAGTTGTTCATCCGAAACCAGCTGCCCCACCGATTGTGGTGGAACCTCCGCCTCCACAAACGAAATCGGGGGCGCCGACCAAGGACTCTCGGTCGGGTCAGGGTCTGCTCCACAGGTTGTCGGTCACCCTCACTCCCGACCGTCCTCGGTAGGTGGAGGGTGGCTGAGGCCCCAGGCAGCTCTTCGTGGACTCCTCGGAGTCCGACGATGACTCCTCCCTGTTTTCCAGGTCCCTTGACCTGGAGTCCTCTGGGGGGGCAGTTGATGGACAAGAGCCCATCGTCCTTTATGGGTTTGCTTCGGCTCATCTCGGAGTCCAGTGGGATGCGGATCGAGCCCGTATCCAAGCGGGCCAAGTATCCCGACAGAAATACTGGACCGAGGGGATTCGCCCGCGGAGGCTTTTCCGGTGGCTGAAGCCATTGTTGGCACAGCCTTGGAGCTTTGGCAGCGGCCGGCTTCCTGTCCTGTGCCTTCGGCCAGAATGGCCAGGAAGTATGCGGTCCCTACCGGCTCTTTGTCCGTTTTTTCAGAACACCCCTCCGCTGAGGGGTTGGTCACCGATAGCGTTTTCCGGCGTTCCGGGAACGCTAGGGATGTGGATAAGCCCCCAACAAGGAGTCCAAAAAGCTGGACTATGCTGGGCGCAAGGTGTACGCTGCATCCTCCCTTGACCTCCGCCAGGCCAGCTCGGCCGTGCTGATGGCACACTTCTCCCACGCCCTCATGGGCTCCCTGGATGAGGTGATCCCTCATCTCCCGGCCGACCTGCAGACCACGGTCAAGCAGGTACGGGACCAGGGAAGGGCGCTGGCAAAACAGCAGCTCCAAACAGCTCTGGACATTGGAGACTCCTGTGCCAGATCAGTTGCGGCCGCAGTGGCCATGTGCCGCAGAGCATGGCTGAGGATATCCACCTTCATGGCGGATACCCAGCATAAACTGGCGAATGTCCCCTTCCTGGGGACTGACCTCTTCGGCCCCGGAGTGGAAGATCACCTCCAGCGGATCGAAAAGTCCAATGCCACTCTGGACTCTGTCACCTCCGCCCAGAAGTACAAGGGCCGTCGCCAACAACATAAGTCCTTTCGTCAGTCTGTGCCTGTGGCACGTCCGGCCCTACAGCACCAGCATCAGGGCCAGCAGGCTCGCGCTTGGCACCCCAAAGTCAAGCCTGTGGCTTCCTCTAACAGGAAGCAGGGAGGAAAAGGCCCAGGAGGTCCCTCGGCCGGTCCCTCCTCCAAGCCTGCCCAGTGACGGGTTGAGGGGTGTCGCCCACAGCCTCATCACTCCCTCCTGGGTTCCCCCCTCCGTGGGGGGACGGCTCCGCCACTTCCTTTCCGCCTGGTCCGCTATCACCACGGACCGCTGGGTGTAGGAGGTGGTAGGAAAGGGCCTGCCCCTGGAGTTCGAGCAGGCCCCGCCCTTCCGAGCCGTCGCCCCTTGGGGGGCTACGGGGTCTGCAGCCTGTCGGCCCGAGCCGACATCGCCCTGCTCCTAAAAGAGGTTATCAGGAAGGTGCCGGATCCTCCACCAGACCCGGGGTTTGTGTCCAGGTACTTCCTGGTCCCAAAGCGGACGGGGGGCTGGCGCCCCATCCTAGACCTGCACGACCTGAACAGGTTCCTAAGGTCTCAGACCTTCAGGATGGTCACTCTGGCTCAGATAATCCCATCCTTGGAGCACAGGCGTGTGGTTCTGTTCTCTGGACCTCCAGGCAGCGTTCTTTCACGTCCCAATCCGTCCGTCCCACCAGAGATTCCTCCGCTTCAGGGCAGAGGATCCTCTCAGATCGGGCCATGCCCTTTGGCCTTTCCCTAGCTCCCAGGGTCTTCACCAAATGCATGGCAGTGGTGACAGCATTCTCTGCGGTGCCGAAGGTCGGGTGTACCCTCACCTGTACGACTGGCTGATTGCAGCCTCCTCCAGAACGGAGGTGGAGCGGTCCAGGGATCTGGCCCTCCAGGTTTGCTCTCAGGTTGGCCTCCTCATCAACAAGGCCAAGTCGGAACTCATGCCAAAGCAGGTGATACAATTCATCGGGGCAGAGCTCAACTCTCTATGAGCCAGAGCACGGCCGAGGTTCTTTCCTCCTTTGCTCAATCATTTCAGGTTGGGCAATTGCGCCCTGCCCGGGACTTCCTGTGCCTCGTGGGCCTCATGGCGGCCTGCACCAGCGTGGTCCGTTGGCACATGCATCCCCTTCAATGGGGGCTGGCCAGCCAGTGGTCACAGCACTTCGATCCTCTGGATTACCTAGTGACAGTGACCCAGGGGATGTGGAATGCTCTCCAGTGGTGGACCATTCCAGCACATCTGCAGGAGGGCATCCCGTTCGTCCGCCCCGAGCCGACGGTCTCTCTATCGACCGACGCCTCTCTGATGGGTTGGGGTGCCCATCTGGGGGAGCACAGAGCGCACGGCCTCTGGTCCCCTCGGAAGTCCCGATGCCAAATCAACCTGCTGGAGCTCTGAGCGGTTCATCTAGCCCTCACCACCTTCGCTCCGTTTCTATGGGGTCAAATGGTTTAGGTTTAGACGGACAATACCACGACCATGTACTACCTAAACCGCCACGGCGGGACGCGCTCCATGCCTCTGTGCAGGGAAGCTCTCTGCATTTGGTCACTTGTGCGCAGCCTGGAGGCGGATCTCCTTGCTATCCATGTGGCAGAGCCTCAACATTCTGGCCAATGCCTAAGCCGGATAGGGCTGCGTCCACGAGTGGTCTCTCCTGCGGAGGTAGTACAAGATCTGTTCTCCCACTGGGGCATGCCTCAGGTGGACCTGTTTGCCTCCAGGGAGAATGCGAAGCTGAGACTGTTTCATGCCCGCCCCCCTCAGCAGGGCTCACTGCAGGGGGATGCCTTCTCGGGGCCGTGGACCCCGGGCCTCTTCTATGCCTTCCCCCATTTCCCTTGATCCACAAGGTGCTTCTCAAGGCGAGGAGGGACAAGGCGCAGGTGATTCTGGTAGCCCCAGACTGGCCCCGCCAGTTCTGGTATCCAGAACTCCTCAGTCTCAGCTCCAGGCTCCTGAGGTGGCTTCCAGCCCGGCCAGACCTGATCTCAGTCAATCAGGGGAAGGTATTCCATCCGGACCTTCAATCCCTGCACCTGATGGCCTGGTTCCTGAGCGGCTAGAGTTCCAGGCCTTGGGTCTTTCCGATGAGGTCCTCAGCGTTGCTGAGGCGTCCCGTAAGGAGTCGACCAGAAAATGCTATGCCTTGAAATTGAAGAGATTCTCCATTTGGTGTCAGGGCAAGGGCCTGGACCCTTCCACCTGTTCCTTGGCAAGCATTCTGGACTACCTGTGGTCCCTTTCTCAGCAAGAGCTTCGGTCGACGACCCTTAAGGTGCACCTGGCAGCCATCTCTGCTTACCAGGCGCAGGCTGGGAAGCAGTCGGTGGCGCAGAAGGTGGTTGGGCGCTTTTTCAAAGGCCTTGATCACATATCCCCTCTGGTGCAAGAACCTCCACCTCCATGGGATCTACTGCTGGTATTGGCTAAGCTCATGGGCAAGCCATTTGAACCGATGCACAGGTGTGACATCTCTCACCTGTCGTGGAAGACCGCCTTCTTGTTGGCTATCAAGTCAGCCAGAAGGATGGGAGAGCTCCAGGCACTTTCCATCGAGTCTCCCTATCTGGTCTTCCACAGGGACAAGGTTGTACTGCGCCCCCACCCAAAATTCCTTCCGAAGGTGGTGTCGGAGTTTCACCTTAACCAGGTGTTGACTCTGCCAGTGTTCTACCCCAATCACACCTCGGAGGCCGAATATAGGCTCCATACTTTGAACCCTAGAAGAGTGCTCACTTACTATAAGGAGCGGACGGCTGAAGTTCAGGGAGAGGTTCGCCAGCTGTTTGTCACCTACGCTGAAGCCGCACCTGGCAGACCTGCAGCCAAGCAGACGATAGGTAGGTGGGTCACCTTCTGCATAGAGCTCTGCTATAGGTTGGCGGGCATGGAGCCTCCCAGAGGGATAAGAGCTCATTCTGCCCGCCATACCGCTGCATCGGTGGCTGCTTCCAGGGACGTCCCTATCCAGGAACTCTGCAGGGCTGCTACCTGAAGTCAGCACACACCTTCATCACCCACTCACATATCGACCTTGAGTCACGCCGGGATGCTGGTTTTGGGGCCTCGGTTCTCCAGTCATTATTCCCTAAGTAGGGGTGTGTGCTTGCCTCCCTCCTCCCGGAGAACTGCTAGGAGTCTGCCAGACAGTGTGGATGAACAACATATCCATGTCCCTAGAAATACAGGTTACTCACCTGTAACAGGAGTTCTAGGAATGGTGTATGTTGTTCATCCACATGACCCACCCGGCCTCCCCGGCTTTGACGCACAACCTGGCTTCACAGGGCGGAGCCAAGAGTTTTACCACCCGGGTGGGTGGGAGGAGCCAGCCTGAAGACCTTCCGGCAAGATTTAAAGCGGCAAGGAACCCGCCAGACAGTGTGGATGAACAACATATACCATTCCTAGAACTCCTGTTACAGGTGAGTAACCTGTATTTATATAATATATGCAGATCCCTCCCCCCACCATTCACCTCCCCTTTTCCAGTGGTGTACATATTCCCGTTCTTCCGACCAATCACTTCAAAAAACTGTGTTCAGTACATTGTCAGTTTCCTCCATATGTATGTGTGCAAACATAACATTTTAACAAAATAACTATGGTATACCCAACACGTATACAACCTTTAAATATTCTCCCCCAACTGTCCAAACACTCGGACTTAACCCTCCATTTGCCAGTCTCTAGAACTCGACTGGTCACTTGAAAAATTCCCCCATAACACATTTGCTTCCATCCTCCCTTTCCTGACATTATCTGCAAATTCTGCATGAATGTCATAAAATTCCCCACCAGAGATATGCCCCCCCCCCCCGGAGCATCAGTTGCTATCATGCCCTCAGGTCATTTAACCACTTTCCGCCCCTGTTGACAGAGCAGTTTCCCCCCCCCACAAGAAAACCCTCATCTTGTTCACTCGGTATCTTCCACCCTACTTATTATTTGTACCCTCCCTCCCTCCCACCTGTTTATTTATTTTTCCATACCCTGCGTTACTACTCCTCCACCATGCATTTACCCCTCTCCTTTCTCTTAATTAGTTTTACCCACCCAACCCCTTCCTTAGTTTAGTCCATAATTGAACATCCAGGTAGTTCCCGTTTTTCCCCTCCATCAGCCATCCTCTATCCTGGCCCTGCACCTCCTGCGACCGGAGAGCAGGAAGATACATAAACCAGTTCACGTTGTATTCAGCAGCACTGAGTATGGTGGAAAGAGAGAAATGCCCAACCCCAAATCCACCGCATTACTCAATTCCATCCCTTTCATTATTTCCCGACATGTCCAAAGAACCAAACCTCCCCTCGTATTTAGCCACCAACCCCCCCTGCTTGAGTTTAGGCCACAGGCCAATTATCCAGGTAGTTCCAGTTCTTCCTTCCCATCCATCCTCTATCCTGGCCCTGCACCTCCTGCGACTGCAGAGCAGGAAATGAACAAACCAGTTCATATTATATTAATAAAATATGGTAAGAAGAAATAGAAACTCAGCCCCAAGCGACTGCATTACTCAGTTCCATTGCCTTCATTACTTCCCTTTGTGCTCAGAAAATCAGACCTCCCTTCGTGATTGCCTAGAAAGAGATAGACGAGTGCTCAGCACCATACGAGCCTGCTAGCATCATAGTCAGATGAGATTTTAAAGTTACAAGTCCATCTTCCTCCACCTGCGTTAGTTGCTTCACCCAATCTTCTGGCGCAAACTTTCCACAAATTTCGCCGCCTTGTCCGCTTCCCAAAAGGTATAGGTAGCCTCTTCATGCTTCACCTTGACAGCCGCTGGGTACAGTAGGAAATTCTCCACTTTTAAGGACCAACGCAAGGCCATGGTCTCATTGAACTTCTTTCGCTTATTTAACAGTCTCAGACAGTAATCTTGGGATAAGAAAATTCGGTGCCCCTCATATGAAACCTGTCCTTTTTCCCGGAAAGGCCTTTAACACTCTCTCCCGATCTTGAAAATTATGGAAGCGCATAATTATTTGGCGAGGCGGCTGCCCCGCTGAAGGCCTAGGGATAACGGCTTGATGCACTCGCTCCAGCTTAAGCTTACCATGCTTCATTTCAATTCCCAGGAGCTTGGGGAGAGCCTCTGCACAGAAATCAATGGCATTTCCTCCCTCCAGTTGCTCCGGCATACCCCTCAGGTGCAGACTGAGGCGGCAGTGGTAATCTTCCTGATAATCCGCCGCTTCCTTTATTTCCTCCTATTCTTTCTGCAGGTTCAGAATTTGTTCAGGCACCCCCTGCATTTCATCCTCCACCCGCAACACTCGTTCCTCCACCTCAGTGATCCTCAATCCTCGTGCAGCCTGCTGTGTGAGAACCTCTTGCAGCTGATCGTCTATACGAGTCTCCAGCTTTCGGAGTCGGGGCTCCAGCGCCGCCAGTACTTGACCCGTTAACTCGCGCCCTAAAGTGCTCACCTCTGTGGCAGACAACGATACAATTTGCTGGCTCTCCGGTGGTGCACAGGCCGCTCCCTTCTTCAGAGTTTTCCCAGTCGCACGTTGACTTCTACCGGGGCCGGCGATAAATACTCATCCATGATGGGTTATTGAACTTCTCGCAACAAGAGCAACCGTATTTTAGAGCAATTTTACTGGTTTTTTTTGCCACTTAATTTTACTCCGGGGATGAGGAGCGAGGCAGAAACACGTCCTTCACTTTAGGTGCTCATTAGCGCCCCCCCAGAAACATTTTTAAAGCATGCAACAGATGTGACCATGCCTTCAGTGGAATGACCTCACACAACCCCTGGAAGTTCCTTATCGTACTTCCTATAACAAAAAGTAATGCAGTTTGATAACCACTTGGATAAGCACTTTTTGGAAACTGGAGCATCCTCTTTCTTCCCAGGGGCAAGTGAAAAAAAAAAAAACATGAGGACTTCCTGCAATTCTTTGGATGGTGTATACAGTACTGGAGTATTCTATGTTTGTTTTTTCTTTATTTATTTGATTTACCAAGAAAGTGGACTGGATCAAGGACCTGTTTTCAGCCACATCTGGGGAAGGGGGAAAACAACAGGGATACAATACATAAAATCAAACATGTTAAAACGTAAAATAAAACAACATATACACAATATGTACAAATATAGCCTCAGAGCATGTACACACAAGCACACAGTCATCCCTGCTAAAAACAGATGGTCCCTCCTCAAATTCTACCACTACCACAAACCCCAACGGTGGCCCTCTCCCACGAGGCCTACGTCTCCTGCACCTAAATATAAGCAGTCTAGCCCTCAAGCTCAACTCCCTCCTGGTACTCGCAGCCCACTATGTCCCAGACGTCACCATCCTCTCCAAGACATGGCTAAATAAAATCATCACCGATCCTTCGGTCTCAATCCCAGGTTACACTATGGCCTGCCAGGACAGGGTGACCAGAGGCGGGGGTGAGGCCATTTGTGTAAAAGCAGACTTCCACTTCTCTGTAGTCACAGCCAAGTCCGAACCTAAAGCCCACAAACTACTTCTGATTCAACTGGAACTACTCTATTCACTCCCAATTTACATAGCTGGTGTTTACTGCCGACCGGGTACTCCAGCAACATCTGTCACTGACCTCCTCACGCAAATCTCCTCCCTTGCCTCGTCTGGAGAATTATTTATTATGGGAGACTTTAACCACAACTGGTTAGCCCAATCTCTCAGTAAAGCCCGGACTGTCATTTCGGCACTGAACCTGTTACAATCCATCACCGAGCCCACCCGCCTAAACCTTAAATCTGGGAACCACTCACTAATCGACTGGGCACTCACCACCCACCCCCACCATGTCATCAATGCTGGACTTCTCCCTGACTCCCTGAGTGACCACCATATTATATACCTGATCCGTAAAATTCACCACCCCAAATCTTCCCCCAGATTTCTAATCCAACGGTCCTACAAATCCCTTAATCTCGCCCCGTGCTAGAAGACCTAACCCTCGCAAGCTGGAACCCACCCTCTCCTTCCTGCTCCATAGATGACGCCCTCCTACACTTCCAAAACACATTCCTCAATGTCTGGAATACGCATGCCCTACTGTGTCGTGCAACAGTGAGCGGAAACCACCTGCCTTGGATTACCCAAGACTTACAGCATGCCGAAATGCCTACGACAAAGCTTGGAGAGCGCAAAAATCTTCTAACCTCCCACAAGACTTCACCACATACCGTATGCTACGAAATAAATGCACCAGAGCAACTCGCCTAGCTAAAGCAGAATATTTCAACTCCTCCCTCAAGTCAAACTTAAATAGCCCATCCAAATTCTGGAGGGTCATCCAACTCCCTCTTCTCCCCGCCGGCTGCAAATCCTACCCCGCTCCTAAAAGTAAACAACTCACTCCTGTCAGATCCACGGGTGGTTGCTGCCGAGTTCAACACATATTTTTACTCCTGCACCACAACTCTCCTCTACTCCCTACCCTCCATGTCCCCACTCGACCCTGCCGCAGGAGCTACGAAACCACTAGGGCCTTGCACCTTCTCCTTCAAAGATATCGCACAAACCAAAGCCCTCGAGGTCATACTGGCTCTAAACCCTTCAAAAGATAAATCCCTCAACGGGCTGGACACCAAACTCCTCCACCTCTCTGCCCCAGCCATAGCAACCCCTCTTACAAATCTCCTAAACCTCTCCTTTGCCACTGTTGCTGTCCCCCAGACCTGGAAACATGCCGCTGTCATTCCCCTCCCTAAAGGGGGTACCCCCCACTTCCACTTCAAACTACCATCCTACCTCTCTCCTCCCAGTTCTTGCAAAAATACAAAAACACCTGGTGCTCGCCCAACTCACCTCCTTTCTGTCAGACTCTAACTTCTTCACGCCGTTTCAGTCTGGATGCAGAAAGGGTCACTCAACTGCATCCTCGCTGATCAGACTCACTGACACCATCCTTTCTGGAATGGATAAAGGGCAGATCACCTCGGCAATGTTTGTCGACCTTGCTAAAGCATTCAACACGGTCTCCCACCCCTGCTGTTAACAAGCCTCTCGGAAGAAAGGCCCCACTTCCTCAGCCACTAACCGGTTCAATGCCTACCTCTCAGGTAGAACACGATCAGTAAGAATTGCAGACACCACATCCTCCCCCCTCCCCATGACTACTGGTGTCCCCATTCTGTTCTCCATTTTTCATAACAACCTGCCACAAATCTGCACAGCTACTTCTCTACACATGTATGCAGACAACACCGTCTTATTCGCCACCAGCTCTTCCCCGGAAGAAGTAGTGTGGAAGGCTTAAGGGTTACCAAGGACGATGTAGAGGCAGAATGGATTCTTTACTTCCTTTATTTGTAGAAAATCAAAACGACCACTTCTTGGAAGAACAAAAAAATGAAAACGAACTGTACGTTTGAAAATAAAAAGCAAGATTTTACAGATAAATTAAATAAAGCCTCATTTTAGGTCAGTAGTAAGTACTACAATCACCTCTGTGGTGCTTACACTTCAGCACCCAAATGCTATCTGATCTTATGTTCAGCAAGTCTGGCATATAAAGGGTGTAAAAGGCCAGGATTGGTCCTGGCACAATTCAAGTCAACCAAACATTTTTTATTCTCTTACAGAATTACTTATATACATTAATGTCTGTGTTACAATATTCCTTAATTAAAGACAAACAAAGATGTACGAAAAGAAATGAAATTTGGTAACATTTAAGTTTGGTTTTGAAACGCCGTCAGGGACCGCCCCATCTCTTCTGCATAAAAGTGGGATGGAAAGGGCCGGCTGGCTCTTAGAGGGACAGAAGAGATGTAGGTAGCTGCGGCGTTTCTAAGCACCTCGCAACCTTTATTCTACACTACGAAATTTGCTCCTTGAAATAAGCGGTTTAGGAACATTCCGGCTTCAGGTATGCTTATTCATTTTGAGAATGCACTTTTCGTGAAAAGCATTCGATTACCTGGCTCCGATTTTCTAATTAAGTTCACTTACGGAACAGAAACAGAAGCACGAACGTTTGCACATTCGTGCAGGAAACGGAATCGGAAAATAAAAGTAAACCGGCTATTGATTCCTTTTCTAAGAAAGCACAGGTTGACTTTTCCTGGGAGTTCCCAGACATTTACAGAGACTATTTTGTTTGGATACAAAATGAATATAAAGGGGTTCAAACGTGTATCCATGAATCAACCCTAAAACGCCCTGCTCCTGGTAATGAACCCATATAAGGCAGCACTTTATGAACCTCGAGTGGCTAAAATATACTATACTAAGGTACCCCTGATACAAGGGGGGGGGGGATTACCGGTTTTATATATCCATATTCTTTCATACTTTTAACGTATCTTTGCAATGTGTATTCTACTGTATACAGTAAATACATAAAAAAAAAAAAGACTAGTATTTCATTTTGGATAGAGGGAGATAGATGGCCAGTCTATACTCCACTACTACCACATACACATATCACAAAACAAAGGACACCATTCATACGACAAGACAAGAAAATCAAATGCATACAGAACAAAAAAATATAGCAGTGCCAATGCCTTTCACAAATAACATCCAGTCTCCAGTCGACTTCAGTAAAGTTCAACTCTGGTTCAGTTCGAACAGTTCTCTCTCAACACAAAAAAACTGTCACCATGACCTTGGCACAAGGCAACGGCTATCCAGACTTCCTCCCTCCCTCCCTCCTTCCACACCCAGGACAGCAAAACCCTGGAGGATGTCATTTCCTTCGGTACCTAGGGGTATGGCTCGACCGTCACCTTACCTTCTCCGACCACATCGATGCAATAATAAAAAAAATGCGCCCAAGCTCGGTGCCCTGTATAGGAACCGCTCTAACCTCCCTTTTACGGTTGACGGAAACTGCTGCAGAAGATGATCCTTCCTTCCTCAGACTACTGCGACATAGTCTACAGCGCCGCACCTAAATCCGCCTTATCTAAACTAGACCCCCTTTCCAACGCCTTCTGCCATTTAGCTCTCGATGCTCCCACCCGCTCCCACCACTGCAGCCTCTACCGTTTGCTTTCCCATCCCTCGAATACTGCCACCTACTACACTGCTCCAAATCTGTCTCAAAATTCTGGCTTGGCTTCCTCCCCTCCTACCTCTCCTCCTTACTTTTGTCGGCCCCCACTCCCCCTCATGCCCTCAGGTCACTTGACACTCAGCTGCTACATATCCCCAGATGGAAGACCTCTGCTGGCCAAACTGCCTTCTCGCACCGCTTCCTGAAACTCTGGAATGATATCACCCCCCCTCAAATTTGCCACTCCTCCTCCAGCCACTCCCTATCCACCACACTGGCAAATTACCTCATGGTAAACTGTGCCTGCACCTGATAACCAAATGACCCCCTCCCCAACCCAATCCCCAACTGCCTGACCAGTGGCACCTCCCAACGCCTGAAAGCTGGCTTGTATCACCTCCATGGCACTTACTGGCTAGTCTTGCTTTTCTCTGTCTTGTCTAGAATCAGCCGCTGCATATTAATCTGCCTCAGCAATCTGTACGCTATATTTGTGTGTGTCTATGTATGCCTCTGGGATACGCTTACTGCTTCATGTAACTGACTGTTAACCAATGTGTAGCCAAATGTTACCTTTTCCAATGCATACCTACTTTATGTTAACTGATAACCTGCGTGTTATTCTCCCGCTGTACCCCTTCCCCCAGGTCGCACCGGGAGACGAGCATCTTTTTGCTCAGTGTGCCTTTCCTGGTGAAACAATTCAATAAATAAATAAAGGTATTATCGTAGCAGCAACAAACTGACAGTGCATCTATTTTTTTTTTCTTGTGAACTTTCTTTATGCACTGGTTTACCCGGACTCTCTCTGGCGTGGTCGCTCAGTACGGCCTACTCCCGCACACCTGAAGCTTCCAGAACCCCACTCTCCGGTATGTGCCCTTCTCCCTCCACCTCACCTAGCTGCCTGACCTCTGACACCTCCTGGTGCTCTATCTGGAATCTAGTGGAGCGACCAGGGACTTGAAGGGAGTACTGGAAGCAGAGCCGGGAAGACCCGACTGGACCTGCCTTCGCCTGCCGGAAGACATGGATTTTCTTCAGTTCCTCCCCCATGGTGTGAACGTGCAATGGCGTCAGCAAGTGGAGGGTACACTCCCGCCTCCTCCCGACTGCCGACACCATGCCCCCATTGGCTGTCCCCGACCAGGTTTGTGGTGCCCCCAGCCTCCACTAGGAGCCCCTACCAGGCAGGGAACCCCCAGGAACCCACCCCAAGAGAGGACAGCAGTCCACTGGAAGCTCAATCCACTCCTCCCCTGCCGACCCCCAGCAGCCTGAGCTTGCTCCCAAACCCGGGTTGCTGATGTGGTGCGAGTTTTGGCATCCAGTGCCTCAACCCTCAGTGCCACTGGGCCTGACAGTGCATCTAAACAGTTCCTCACACTGTTTTTGTACTGTTCATGTACATCTAACATATGGGGCAATGCTTCCCCTGGATTGGCATGCTCAAGAAAATAAAATGGCACATGGATGGTTTGATTTAAGGTAAACTCAGACACTACCTTTGGTAAAAACTTGGGACTGATACTCAAAGAAACCCTGGCTTTGTAGAAAATCAAATACGGAAGCTCACACATTATGAAATCAAGTAAATCGCAACCAAAAACAATGCTTTCCAAGAAAGAAAGCATAGGCCACAAGTCACGCCCAGCGCAAACCAAAGTAAGCTTTTCCAACACAAAATTCAAGTCCCAAGCTGGGACTGGAGTACGGATAGGAGGATACATGGAAAACTGAGATAGCAGCCAACTGCACCTTAACCTTTAGGCTACCAACAGAATTAGAACATATAGGAATTCTGGACTGATGTATCAGTCAGCAGCACAGCAAGGGTTACTAGAGCAGTTCTGCAGGCCTGCATCTGACAAGGACAGTAGATACTCTAGAACTGGACTTATAGGACAGGTGAAAGGGTCCAAGTGACGATAAGTGGTCTACAAGGCAAATCACTTCTGCTTCATAGAATAAGTGGCTCTGGCAGAAGACTTTCTAGCAGCCACCTTTTGGGAGACCCCAAATCTGGCAATGGCTACGTTTTCAGAAGCCGTGCATGGAAGTGAAATGATCTGAGGTCTGAATGGAGCCAGGTTTCCTGCTCCTGAGACAGGAGTCTCTGGCATAAGGGTGGGGTACTGGTGGTTCCACTGTCAGCTGCTGCAATAAGGGAAACCAGATCTGTTGAGACCACAGGGGAGCAATGAGGATTACAGTTACTTCCTCCATCTGAAGCTTGAGCAATACCTTGTGAATTAAAGGGAAGGTGTACAGAAACCTCCCCTTCCAAGAGAGGGACAACACGTCTTGGCAGAAAACTCCAGGCAGGCCCTGGAACGAATCAAAAGTGTAGCGCGACAGAAAGCAAACATGCTACAATAATGTAGAAATGCAAAGTTACTTATTCAAGGTAACACGCAGCTTACAGCAAACACCTCTGCACCAGCTCAGACCCTGGAATGAGCGAGCAAAAAAGCAGCAGTTTTGCATTGTGTGGGGATGCAAAAAAGGTCCAGCTCTGGATGACTCCATCTGTTGAACAGATCTTCCACTACTGTGGTCAACAGTTCCCATTTGCCCATTCTGGACTGGAACTGGTTTAGTCTGTCTGCCAAGACGCTTTGGGAGCCTGGAACATGTACTGCTGACAGTTCTAGACCGTGTTTTAGAGCCCAATACCATACTCTCATTGCCTCCCTGCACAGGGTTTAAGAGTGCCCTCTTGTTTGTTGATGTAATGTATCACACTAACATTGTCTGTCTGTACTAGCAGAGGACCTGGAACAGGTGAGCCTGGAAGGCCTGCAGGCCATAAAGAACAGCTCTCATCTCTAGAACATTTATATGCAGGGTGTTCTCCACTTTGGTCCATACACCCTGCGTCTGATGGGGCCCTAAATGTGACCCCCCCAAGCCCATCCCCAAGGCATCTGTTAAAATCTGGCGAGGAGACCGAATCAGAAAAGGAACCCCTTTCAACAGGTTGCTGGGTTCCATCCACCATTTGAGCACTCTGTATACTGAAGGGGTTACTAGAACCCGCTGTTCTAGATAGTCTGTGAGTTGATCCCACTGGACTTTCAAGGTCTGCTGAGGGTCTTCATATGTAGCCTAGCCAGCAGTACTGTGACAATGTCCACTGCCATTAGGCCCAGAAGCCGAAGGAATGTTCTGGCTGTGACATATCTGCTGTCATGAACTAGCTGGGTTTGTGCAATCAGACGCTTGGCCCTGTCCAGAGGCAGGAAGGCTGAGCCTAGAGCTGTATCTAAAACTGCCCCTATATACAGCAGATGCTGGCAATGTATCAGGACAGACTTTGGCACACTGATAGTGACCTCCAGAGCATCGAACAGTTGCCTGGTTTGGGCTAGGGTGCGCAAGAGTTGCTCCCTAGAGTGGGCTTTCAGGAGCCAGTCGTCCAGGTAAGGAAAGACATAAAGGCCTTCCCTGTAAAGGGCTGCTGCCTCCACTGCCAAGCATTTGGTAAAGACCCGTGGTGCAGATGGCAAGCCAAAGGGCAATACTTAGAACTGGTAGTGTTCCCTTTGAAACAGGAACCTCAAATATTTCCTGTGAGGTTTTCAGATTTTGATATGAAGGGAAGCATCCTTCATGTTTAGGAAGCAAATCCAATCCCTTCCCTGCAGCAGTAGGAGCAGGCCCTGCAGGGTAAACATTGTGAACTTTTTGTACTCCCTAAAAAAGAGTTCAGATCCCCGAGATCCAAAATAGGCCTCAGATCCCCTGTCCATTTTGGAACTAGGAAATACTGAAATAGAACCCTGTGTTTCTTTATTCCACAGGTACAGGTTCTACTGTTCTTTTCTGTGCAAAGTGTGGATTTCCTCCAGAAGCAATGGGATGTGAGCTGGAGGATAAGGTGTAGGCACTGGTGGATAGTCTATAAGTTCCGGAGCATGTCCTTGTGATATTATTTCCAGGACCCAGGCATCTGAGGTCAGCTCCTTCCTCTGGTCCAGGTGGAGGAAGAGACACCAACAACCACCCCTGGAGGCAGTGGTCACTGGGGGAGGGGTGTAAAGGGAGTCAGGCAAAGCCAGTTGTGACTCTTGACGCACCGCCACCTCATGGGGCTTTTGAATGGGTACCTGGAGTGGCTGCTGACATAGGCAGGGCTCCTGCACCTTTACCCTTACTTGACTGTCTGATAGTGGTATGGTGTCTAGTACCAGCCGGATGAAAAAGCACCCTCTGTCTGCTCCTTGGCTGGGTGCGATACAGGAAGTGTACTGATCTGAGGGTTCTTCCTAAGGCCTGCAGATCAGAGAGGATACCCTGAACATCTGCACCAAACAACTTGCATCCTCTGAAAGGGGCACTCAGAATTGACTGCTGGATGTCATTTGCAAAGCCCATCACCCTTAGCCATAAATACCTTCTGAGGCACATTTCTGATGTCACTGCCCTAGATGAAGCATCTGAAATATCACAGGCTGTACACACAGCAGGTGTTTTCCTACAACAGCCCCAGTTGTTAAAGCTTTAAAGAGCAATTATCATGCTCTCTATCAAATCTCTCTCCCCCCCCCCGAAGCACAAAGAACCCTACCTGCCCCCAATCAAATCCTTATTAAATTGACTTTATGAAGTTCTCAATTTAGAAGGGAAGGATCGATTTTTTGTCTGCGGAGCCTCACACACGATCCTTCCACTTCCGCGCACCTCTGCCAACTGTGATTCTCCCCTGTGCTACTACATTTTGTGACATCAGTTTATGAGGAGCGCGGCGGCGAGCGCCCATTGCAATGAATGGGGCTGTGTTTAAAAAGTACAGTTACATAAGAACTTACTGTAACAGTAGATCTTCGAGAGAGGTTCCTTCAGTAGGTCATAACATGTAGGACTTGCGCCATCTGGCATCCCGACCCAACGGCAGACCTTTCCAGCAATACCCGACAGGGAACTTCCCAGTGACGTCAGCGTGAGCCTATATAGTGGGCGGTTCCCAGGCTCACCCTCCAGTTCTCCCTCCGGAGCCCTGGAAGGAGAGAATGCAGGTCTGGAGACCGAAAACCAAACATTTTTGAGGGGAAGGAGGGCAGGAAAAACATGACCTACTGAAGGAACCTCTCTCGAAGATCTGTTACGGTAAGTTCTTACATAGCTGTACTATCTTACTTCGACAGGGTTCCTTCAGTAGGTCACAACATGTAGGACAGAATCCTAAGCAGTCCCTCGAAAGAAAGACTGAGAGAAACATGGGAGGAGGAACAACATAAAACACAGAAAGGAGCGTGCCTAGGACAAAAGACCCTGCAGGACAGCGAGGCCAAAACTGGCCCTTCGCCTAGAAGCAATGTCCAGACTGTAATGCTCAGTAAAAGTGTGGACAGAACTCCAGGTTGCTGCTGCACAGACCTCCGCTGCAGAAACATGGTGGAGGAAAGCTGCAGAAGCAGCCACGCCCCTAGTGGAATGAGCCTTGACAGGCCCAGGCAAAGGCTTTTCATACTTCTGATAACAGAAGAGCTGATCCACTTTGCGTGACTCTTTAATGCGGGAGGTGCAACACCTAAGAATCCAGTGTATGTCTAGGGTATGAAGCAGGGCCTCACCTTTGTTTGTTGGGGCCGGATAGTACACCGGGAGCTCCACCAACTGGTTAAGGGTGAGCTGCGATACCACCTTGGGAAGAAACCTATGATGAGTGCGGAGGACCGCCCGGTCCTTGTAAAAAATAAGGTAAGACTCTTTGCAAATTAGAGCCTGGAGCTCAGAAATCCTTCGAGCAGAAGTAATGGCAACTAAAAAGAGTGCCTTCCAAGAAAGGAAGTGCATATCACAGCTCATCGCTGGTTCAAAGGGAGGGCGAGTGAGCTTCTCCAACACAAAATTAAAATCCCAAGGTGGAGTAGGGCTGCGGATTGGGGGGGGGGGGGCGCTTTCAGATAGAGGATGTCTTTCAGAAAAGTTCTGGCGAGTTCCAACTGAGCCATGGGTTTTCCATCCACTAGCACATGGTAGTCCGAGATGGCAGATAGGTGGACTTTTAGAGAGGAATAAGAAAGTCCCGAGTCCGACAGAGAACGCAGGTATTCCATTAGCTGAGGCGTCGAACAAGTAAAGGGGTCCCAACCCTTGGAGGTCGCCCAAATAGAGAAACGTTTCCATTTCATAGCATAAGTGGACCTCGTGGAAGGTTTTCGGGCATCCATGATGACTTGAGCAACTCTCGAAGAGACTCCGAAGCGGGAAATCGCTATGTCTGTAGGAGGCAAGCATGGAGATGCAAGGTCCTGAGCCCCAGCCAGCCCCTGTCCTGGGTTGAGAGGCTGTGCTGTAATGGAAGTGGAACTGGGGGTTCCCTTGACAATTGCAGTAGAAGTGGGAACCAAATTTGTCTGAGCCAGAGGGGAGCAATTAAGATCATTTTTGCTTCCTCCGATTGGAGCTTGAGGAGCAGTCTCTGGGAAACGGAGGGAAGGCGTATAAGAATTTCCCTGTCCAAGAGAGAGACAATGCGTCGTGCCAAAAACACCATGCTCTGGGACGAGCAAGCAAAAGCTGGGAAGCTTTGCGTTGAATGGGGAGGCGAATAGGTCGAGTTCCAATTGCCCCATTTCTGGAACAGTGATTCCGCCACTGCCTGATCTAGCTCCCATTCGTGGTCGAGTGTGAACGTTCTGCTGAGGTTATCTGTCAGAACATTTTCCACTCCTGGAACATGCATGGCTGTGAGTGACAGTTCGTACTGGACTGCTCAGTCCCACACTCTCATCGCTTCCCTGCAAAGGGGATACGAGCGAGTGCCGCCCTGTTTGTTGAGATACCAGACAATAGAGGTGTTGTCTGTTTGAATAAGCAGGAGTCCCTTTGGTAGAATGGTCTGAAATGCCTGAAGAGCATACAGCATGGCTCTCATCTCCAGGACAATGATGTGTAAAGACATCTCTTGTCGTGACCAAAGACCGTGTCTGATGGTCCCCCAAATGAGCTCCCCAACCCCTGTTCGAGGCGTCCATAGTGAGGACTGCCGTGGGAGCTAGGCCACGGAAAGGGCGGCCTAGAGATAGGTTCGTGGAATCTCTCCACCATAAAAGATCCTTCTGAAAGGCAGTGGAGATGAGTACTGGTTGATCCAGCTGATCCCACTGAACCCGGAGTGACCACTGAGAAACTCTCACGTGGAGCCACGCCATGGGGACCGTGGAGATAGAGGCTGCCATCAGGCAGAGAAGACGAAGGACTTCCCGGGCTGGCAGGTACCTGGAAGAGGCCAGCAAGGTGGCCTGCTCCATCAGAGTATCCCTCCAGTCCGGAGGGAGGACGTTTCTGCCGTGAGCTGTATCCAGAATAGCTCCAATAAACTGAAGTCATTGAGAGGGAGCTAGGGAAGATTTGGGAACATTGACAGTGATCCCCAATCTAAAAAAACAGGTTCAAGGTAATCTAGAGTGCCTCTGTAAGGGACTCCCTGGAGGGGGCCGAGATCAGCCAGTCATCCAGATATGGAAAAAATGCAATGCCTCGACGTCTCAAGGCTGCAGCCACCACCGCTAGGCACTTGGTAAAAACCCTGGGTGCCAAGGAAAGGCCAAAGGGGAGTGCTTTGAATTGGAAGTGATCCCCCTGAAAGGCAAACCGCAGGAAGTGGTGGTGGTTCTGTAATATCGGGATGTGCAGATAAGCATACTGCATGTTCAGAGCGCACAACCAGTGGTTCTCCTGCAACAGCGGAAGCAGACTCTGGAGCGTGAGCATCCTGAATTTTTTGTACTCGACGAACAGGTTTAACCTGCTGAGGTCAAGAATGGGTCCGAGGTCACCTGTGTTTTTTGGAACCAGGAAGAAATGGGAGTAGAACCCCAGTCCCCTCTGATGAAGAGGGACTGGTTCTAGTGCTTGTTTTCGCAACAGAGTCTCTACTTCTTCCCTTACTAGAAGAACCTGGTCTCTGGGATAGGTGGACATTCGAGGAGGAGAATCGGGCAGAACCTCCAAGAACTCTATGCTGTGTCCTATGGACACAAACTGCAGGACCCATTTGTAGGAAGTAATCTGCTGCCACTCCTGCACGTGGTGAGCGAACCTCCTCCCCACCTGTTCCTCTTCCAGGGATGGAGGAGGGGGTAGGGCCAAGAAGTGGCGGGCCAGGCTGGAGAAGGTCCTCCAGAATGATGCTGAGTTTTGTAGGTGGAAACATTTCCCGTGGCCTTATGCTTTCCCTGCCCAGGCTGGGTGCATCTACGTCTCTGCCTCCAGGTCCAACTCCAAAAGGGCTGCTGAGATTGACCCTGTTGGTTGCCCTGACGGTACACAGACCTCACAGACCTAAGAGCTTGGCCGTGTTCTTGAAGATCCGTGATAATGTCCTTGGTGTCCCCACCAAAGAGCATCAGGCCCCGAAACGGGGCGTCCGATATGGCCGACTGGACCTCGTTGGCGAGGACCGCAATGCGGAGCCAAGCATGCTGCTGAAGTTTGAGCCACTGAATCAACAGAGTCGTAGATGGCTCGAAGAGCATGCTGACAAGAAATTTTAGAGTCGGATATCTTGGGCGAGTTCCTCCTTGAGGTCCGAATTCAGCATATCTTGAATTCGGCCCTCCAGCCTGGCTAGGGTGGCCTTTTGGTGTGACACCATATGTTGCTACGTAGTTCAGGGACCTCGATGCACACGCAGCCGAGGAATAAACATTTTTCCCCAAACTGGTCAAACTGCTTAGGCTATTTGTCGGGAGGAACGGAACTCGGGTGTTTAGGAGCCGAAGATCGATCCCGAGCAGCCAAGATGACCACAGAGTCTGCCTTAGGATACGTAACCAAAAAGGGGGCATCCTTAGGCACCCGGTATGTCCTGTCAGCTCTCCTAGGGACAGCCGGGATGGAATTAGGCAGTTGCCAGATGGTCAAGGTGAGGTCTTAATGAGGTGCTATCCACGAAGGAACTGGAACAGGTGACAGAGACTCCAGATCCAGATGCTCAGCAAGCCTCTGCCGCATCAGATCTTATTCCTCCGTCTCCCACTCCTAAAAGGTTTGGATAGACTTCAGGAGATCCGCAAAGGAAGGGTCTTCTGGAGGGGATTCAGGAGAGACCTATCCCGGGATCGGAGATTGAGGACGCGACGATTCCCCCGATGAGTCCCCCTCAGAGTCTGGATCGTCTCCTGTTTGAAAGTCTGGCAATGAGATGTCCGCCCTGGTCTTACCCCGGATGTGGACGGTGTCGGAGTTCACATAGGAGTCTGACCTGGGAGAAGGAGAAGGTTGTGGGAGCCTGCTCTCCAGGTCCGTAACTAGTTCCGCCCTCGCATCCTTCCACCAGGATTGAATAACTTCCTAACGTCCGGTTGTGGGGCCGAAGTGGGAGGAGGGGGAGTAGTTTTAGGTGGAGGAGGGTAGCAGCGAGAAAAGTAAGAATAATCAGGGTACCCTTGTAAATAGCCTGGGAAATTGGGATAACCCAGGAATACATGCCCATGAGCATGCCAATCAGGCAACTGGCCAGCTGGGGAGTAGCATGGAAAGTGAGTATATTGATAGGCATAGTGGGGTCTACCATAAAGACCTGACGTCAGGGAAGCCAAAGTCAGGGGCATCCACGTCGGACCCGGCGTTGAATAAATGCGTGTAGGGTCCGGCGTGGGATAAGCCGTCACCAGAAACTCCTGTCGACGGAACGCGCGAGGGGTCCAGCATTGGGTAGGCCGGCATCGGTACCACTGATGATGGGACTGGTGGAGCCGACGTCAGGACAATATCTGGCATCTGAAGCGCTGGTGTCAGGACCCGCCGCGAGGTATCCGACGAGGGACATGCTCTCACCAGAAGGTTCGAAGGAGGCGCAGGAGCGGGCTTCGGCTGGCAGACTGGCGTCGGAGGAGCCGGTGTCACAGGAAGAAGGACCAGTTCCGACGAGGGAGGAAGGTCCCATGCAGTTTGTTCAACCGGCCTGGGAAAACTCCCTCTATTAGGGACAGGAGGGACCTCACAGACAGATACAGAGGAGGAGGAGGATCCTCCTGACCCAAGTCCCCTGAAGGGGTAAGCAGGGTGCAATTCTGGGAAAGCAACCTCCAGAGGACCAGCGCTGTCTCCAGCCAATGAAGCGGGTTTTAAAGGAGCCTCGGTCGGCGGAGAAGGAGGGGTTGTCTTCCCCAGGCTCATCCGGACGACGTCAGATGGGAAGACATCAGTCCCTGACAGGAGAGCCACGCCTGAGTGATCCCCAGCAGGGAGCATCTGACTGGGTGAAAGTGCAGCAGGAGTTGAGGAGGAGCCCCCCCCCAACTCAGCGACCACAGCCGTGCAGGACCCTGTGGAGCGGGGAACCGACTTGTTGGCAGCCATGCGGTCCCCAGAGGAGCTGGGGAGCGGCTTCGCGGCAGTCGTGGACTTACCTTGCACTGTGACTGGGAGAAGAGTCTTGGAGGAAGAGTCCCCAGACATGGCCTGGATCTTCACAGCAGGTGGCGGGGGAGCGGCCTTGCTAGTCTCGGGCCTACTCTCCGTGGCGTGTTCCTGCTCCCTGTGCTTCTTCTTTTTGTGCTTTGAAGGCGAAGAAGAAGATGTGGAAGCCGAATCTCTAATTTTTTCCATCTGCTTTTCTAGCGATGCTAATCAGGATTTCAACAGATGGGACACCGGGGCATGCTGTCTCCACTTCCGTGTGGCCTGGTTAAATTGCTGGCAGTCAGAACAGGAGGCGACCGGGTGGTCTGGGCCTAAACAGATCACACACCGTTTATGACTGTCCTTCTTCGGGATCTGTGTGCCACAAGATTCGTACTTCTTTTTTGGAGATGAGACAGATAGACGAGATAAAGGATGGGTGATTTTTGCAGAAAAAAAAAAAAAAAAAAAGGATATGTTCAACCGACAATCAGTGAGGTGAGTCTACCAAAAGGCACTGCACGAGGCGACGGCGGGAAAGAACTGGAGGGTGGGCCTGGGGACCACCCACTATATAGGCTAACACTGACGTCGGTCATGTGATGCTGGTGGGTGGTCCCCTGTCGGGTATTGCTGGAAAAGTCTGCCATTCGGTCCTGATGCCAGATGGCGCAAGTCCTACATGTTATGACCTACTGAAGGAACCCTCTCAAAGTAAGATGTTTCATTTTTGTACTGTAGATGGCAAGTCGGAATAAATCATGGCTACCGCTTAACTAACAAGGTCCTGTTAGTTAAACGGTAGCCATGATTTATTCCGATTTGCCATCTACACTATGAAAATTAAACTTTTAAACACAGCCCCATTCATTACATAGGACGCTAGCCACCACGCTCCTCATATACTGATGTCACAAAACGTAGTAGCATGGGGGTGGATCACAGTCGGCAGATACACAAAAGTGGAAGGGATCAGCGCGGCGGAGGCCCATAGAGCAAAAATATGATCCCTTCCCTTCCTAAATCACGGAACTTAATGAAGACAATTTAACAAGAATTTGATTTGGGAGCAGGTAAGGGTTATTTGTGCTTCTTGGGGTGGCTGGGTCAAAAGTTGTTCTTTAAGGAGATCCTGTTTTGGTTCACTTTCTGGAAGAGCTTGAGCAGCTGCTTTAACTTTACTCCAGAGTGTGTTTTGGCATTTGACCACATGGGCCTGGTAATTTGGAATTCTCAGGCCCAAAGATGCTAAGGCATGGTTACTTTCACCCATTATGTCCAACCTCCTGGATTCCTTATCAGGAGGAAGAGAACCAAGATGTTTTGGTGCATTCAATTTGTTGTGGGCAGCATTTATGACCACAGAATCTGCTTCAGGTTGGCCTGCAAGGGCCATATACATTTTATGTGCCTTTCTAGATATGGCAGGAATCACATTAGGCCTATGCCAGGCAGCAAAACTGGCATCCTTCAGGGCAGGAATTACAATGGCAGGGGAATCAGGTAGTTACAAGAAGTCTATTAGATTCTTCCTGGTTGTATCCTGTCCCTCCAAGTTGAATCCCAAGGCAGCTTCAAGTTGCTGCACTATGGTGATGAAGGATGGGTCCTCAAGGGGGGACCTAGCGGTGTAACCACCAAGTCCTCACTGCAGGCTGAGAATATGGAACTAGTCCTCTCATAGGTTCTTTCCAAATAATCTTCAGCCTCCTCCTTATCCTGCACCGTGAGGTCAAGCTATACTCTAGGTCATCGTCAATCTGGCCGACTGGACAAAGGGAACGGGCTGGTGAGGCCATCGATGCTCGAGAGAGGGGCTGAAGCACAGCCCTAGCAGGCGCTGGCATAGGGGGTTGGCTGAGGCACCCTGTTGATGGAGTTCCAGGTACAGGAAGAGGGCGCAGAAAACATTTTAGAATGTCTGTAAAGGACGAAAGTACTACCTGTAAATCAGCGCCTGCATGATCAATGAGAATGCCCTAAGCGGTCAACAGGGGAGACAAGGTGCCTGGCGTAGATGGCGATGCACCAAAAGTGCCAGGCCTGAAGGCGCTTGTGGCCTGCCAGAACCTGGAAACAAGGTCAATGGTATGGGTGGCAGAATGGCTGGAGAAGTTGATGGTGCTGAAGTGGTCAGACCCAGGTGGTGAGGTGACTGAGAACAGGGCGTGGAGGTTTTATCTTTCTCTCACTCCCTCTCCCAGTGCTTGAGTTTGTGTGACCCAGATGTTTTTTTCCTGGGATTTAGACAATTTGGATCCCAAGGAATGTGCTGGCCCCATGGTGGAGCTCTTTTGCTGGAGCTCCTTCTCCATTAGGGCTACCTGCTGCTTAAGAAGGTACTTTTCTAAAGCGCCTTTTTGGCGTTGCAAGGTGGCTGTATTAAACCCCTTGCAGACTGGGCACGCCTTAACATTATGGTCCAGGCCTAGGCAAACCATGCAGGTGTCGTGCAAATCTCTGGAGTACATTTTTTCACCAAACTCACAATGGCAGAACAGCTTCAGTAGCTCTTTAGTTGACATGCATACCGTTGAGAATCACGAAAGTGACAACGTGACTAAGGTGAGAAAAACAATAAGAAAATCGGCGACTAACAGTATCGTTTCCATGCAAGGTCCGAAGAGAATGATCGACGGAGGGAAAAGAACTGAACAGGGAAAGGGCCACCCACGTTTATATAGCAGAGGTGACATCTGACATCACTGTGTGCGGCCCCCTAGTGGTCTGCTTACAAAAGTTTCTGTGTGGTCCTAGTGCCTGATGGCTTATAGTTCCAGATTAAACCCCTAATTCCGCCCAAAGACCTGCAGTCACTGGTACATGCCTTTGTAACATCCAGACTCTACTACTGTAATGCTCTTTACCTCGGGGTCAATGGAAGGAACCTCTGCCGGCTGCAGCTAGAGCAGAATGCAGCAGCCAGGTTGCTGTCAGGGCTGTCTAGGTCCTGTAATGTGATCTAGGTCCTGTGGGGTCTGCACTGGCTGCTGGTCAGGTGGTGGGTTCTCTTCAAGGTGGGCTTGCTCACCTATAAGACCCTATATGGATCAGGCCCTGGCTACCTGTCAGACCTCCTCACTCCTGCCATCCTGGCTTGCTCCCTTGGTTCCTCCACGCAGGGCATCCTGGTGGTTCCGAGGACCAGGTTGAAATTTTTGGGTGATCACTCATTGGGGGTGACTGGCCCGGTCCTCTGGAACTTGCAGCCAAGACCTTTGAGGGAGGCCCCTACGGTGGAGGCATTTAGGAGGGGCCTAAAGATTCACTTTTTTTGGCCTACCCTTTCCTGCAAATACTTTTTAATTTACACAAAATCTTTTAAATAATTTTACCTGTTGCTGATTGTTTATATAATGTGGTTATTTTATAACCCTGTTAAACTGTTCTACTGTATGGCACCCAGAGCCCCTGGGATTGGGTGCCTAACAAATAAAATATTACTTACTTAAGGTGTGGCCTGATGAAAGATATATCCTCGAAGAAGATCCTATTTTTCTAGTGGCATGGATATGATTTACATCCACACATTGGCAGACTTCCAGCAGTTCTGCAGGAGGAGGAGCAACGGGTGCACCCCTACTTGGCAAACAGAGACTGGAGAACCGAGACCCCAAAAGTAGCATCCTGATGAAACTTAAGCTCGATGCTGTAATGGCAGATGAAGGTGTGTGCTGACTTCTAGGTAGCAGCCCTGCAGATCTCCTGAACAGGGATGTCCCTGAAAGCAGCCACCGAGGCAGCGGTATGTCTGGTGGAATAAGCCCTGAGCCATATGAGAGGCTCAATACCAGCCAACCTACAACAGAGTTCGATGCAGGAAGTGATCTATCTGGCAATCGTCCACTTAGCTGCCAGTCTGCTGGGTGCAGCTTCAGCATAGGTAACATATAGCTGCCGAGTCTCACCTGAACTCCAGCCATACGCTCCACATAGGAGGAGTGCAACCGCCAGAGATCCAGGAATGGAACCTGTGTTTGGCCCCTGAAGATGAGTTGGTAAAGAAAACCTGAAGGTTAATCACCTGGTTAAGTTGGAAGTCCAAGACAACCCTTCAGGAGGAACTTTGTGTGGGGGTGAAGGACTACCCTGTTCCTATGGCAGACCAGATAAGGAAGCTCCAGAGAAACATAGAAACATAGACTTTGACGGCAGATAAGGACTGCTTGGCCCACCTAGTCTGCCCATTTCCCTACCTACAGAATAGGCCGCAGATCCTAGTTAACCAACAGCCTATTTCTTCCTACCCCCCCTCCCCCCACAAGAATTGGCTTATGTCTGCCCCATGCATTCTTGAATTCTCCCACAGTTTTAGACCCCACAACTTCCTCAGGAAGGCTGTTCCATGCATCCATTACCCTCTCTGTGAAAAAATACTTCCTCACATTGCCCCTGAACCACTCCCCCCATCTTTAAATTGTGCCCCCTTGTTCTTGCACGTCTCTTCTTCCGAAAGATGCTACCCTCTTGGACTTTGTTGATTCCACTGAGGTACTTAAAAGTTTCTATCATGTCCCCCCTCTCCCTTCTTTCCTCAAGGGTATACACATTAAGCTCCTTTAGTCTCTCCTCGGACGGCTTCTCTTGCAGACCCTGCACCATTTTAGTTGCCCACCTCTGGACTGCCTCTATCCTGTCTATGTCCTTGCGGAGATGGGTCTCCAGAACTGGATGCAGTACTCCAGACGGGGTCTCACCAACTGTCTGTACAGAGGGATAACAACTTCCTGTTTTCTGCTGGTGATGTCTCTCCCTATGCATCCCAGTATAGCCCCAGGCCTCCCTACTGCCTTCTCACATTGCTTACTAACCTTAAGGTCATCTGATATGATTACCCCCAGGTCCCTTTCCTTTTTTGTTGTTGCTACCCCCCCATTGTGTAATCTTCCCCTGGGTTCTTGTCTCCCAGGTGCATTATTTTGCACTTCTTTGCATTGAATCCTAGCTGCCATACTTCTGACCATTCCTTCAACCTTGCCAAGTCCCTTCTCATCCTTTCCATGCCTCCTTGTGTATCAACCCTGTTGCAGATCTTTGTGTCATCTGCAAAGAGGCATATTCTTCCTTCCAGTCCCTCTGCAATGTCACTTATAAAGACATTAAAAAGGACTGGACTCAGTACTGAATCCTGTGGCACCCCACCAGTAACCCCTCTTTCTTCGGAGTGGACTCCATTTACAATTACCTTCTGTGTCCTGTTGTCCAGCCAATGTTTTACCCAGGCTACCACCCTGGGACCCACTCCCAGGCTGGTTAATTTGACTATTAATCTTTTGTGTGGGACTGTGTCAAATGCCTTGCTAAAGTCTAGGTAGGCCATGTCCACAGCCCCTCCCTTGTCTACTACTTTGGTCACCCAGTCAAAGAAATCTATTAGGTTCGTCTGACATGACCTTTCCGCTGCGAACCCATGCTGCCTTGGGTCTTGTGCCCCACTGGCCTCTAGGTACTCAACAGTTCTTTCCTTCAGAAGTGATTCCATCACATTCCCTACCACAGAGGTCAAATTGACAGGGCTGTAGTTTCCTGCCTCTGTCTTGGTTCCACTTTTGTGAAGGGGAATCACAACCGCCTTCCTCCAGTCCTCGGGTACCACACCATCCTCCCATGATTTGTTAAAAAGAGTAGTCAGTGGTTTCACTAGTTCCCCCCTTAATTCTTTTAGAATTCCGGGGTGAATTCCATCAGGCCCCATTGCTTTGTCCACCTTCAGTTTTAGGAGTTCTTGCAGAACCCTTTCTTCTGTGAAAGGACTGGGATCGACCCCCCTATCAAGAGTGCTTCTGTTAATTGGATTAGGCACTTCCCCCTCCTCTTTTGTGAATACTGAGCAGAAATATTCGATCAATATCCCTGCTTTTTCACTGTCCCCCTCTGCCCACCCACTGTTCATTCTATTCAGCCTCACTATCCCTCCCTTTGTCTTTCTATGCTCTCTGATGTACCTATAAAAGGTTTTATCCCCCTTCTTAACAGAGTTGGCTATCTTTTCCTTAGTTTGGGCCTTTGCTATTTTGACTTCTCTCCCTGCTTCCTTCTGCCTTAACTGGTACAGCTCTCTGTCCTGCTCCTTCTGTGTTTCCTTATACAGAGAGCACCTGGAGCTCACAAATCCTCCTGGCTGACGTGATGGCCAACAAGAAGGCTATCTTCTATGACAAGTGTGACATCTCACATCTGTGCATAGGCTCAAAAGGCTCGCCCACGAGCACTGCCAGTATCAGCAATAAGTTCCAAGGTGGTGGTGGCTCATATACTGGCAAGGACAAGTGGTCGAGGCCCTTAAAGAAGTGGCCAACCACCTTCTCCTGCGCCACCATCAGCATACCAACCCGTGTCAAAATGCAGAGATGGCTGCCCGGTGCACCTTAAGGGTCGTCACATACAGTCTCAACTGAGGCAATGCCAGAGGTATTCCAAGATGCTAGCAATGGGGCAAGCCAGGGGATCAAGCTCTTGGCCCTGACATCGAATGGAAAACCGCTTCACCTGAAGGCGTAAAACCGGCGAGTCAGCTCTTTCTGAGAAGCCTCCACAACATGGAGAACAGTCTCTGAAAGACCCGGAGCCTGGAACTGTAGCACAAAAACAGAATCTGATGGCAGATAAGGACCGCTTGGCCCACCCAGTCTGCCCACACTTACTGCAACACTGCCGACCTTACTTGATCTCCGGCTTTACCTTCCTCCTTCCACAAGGTTCCCTCATGCCTATCCCATGCCTGCTTGAATCCCATTACAGTTTTTGCCCCTACCACCTCCTCTGGGAGGCTGTTCCAGGTATCCACCACTTTCTGTGAAGAAGTATTTTCTTACACCTCTACTGAGTCTACCCCCTTTCAGCTTCATAGCATGACCCCTAGTTCTTGAACATCTTTTGCTCTGAAAAAGGCTTTCATCTTAATCCTTATTTATACCTGTGAGGTATTTGAAAGTCTCTGTCACATCCACTTTCTCTCTCCTCTCCTCCAGGGTGTATATACTGAGGCCCTTCAGTCTCTCGTCAGGTTTTTTCATGCAGAACCCTTCACTATTTTAGTTGCCCTCCTTTGGACTGCCTCTACTCTATTTCCTTCCTGAGATGTGGTCTCCAGAACTGGATACAGTACTCTAGGTGAGGTCTCATCAGTGATTTATACAGCGGTATCATGACCTCCCTCTTTCTGCTGATGATACCCCTCCCTTTCTAGATAGGGGAAGATAGCTGCTAGGCTGGGCAGCCGTCTGTCTGTGTGATTAAATGCTAAATATTTATGCTCTCCGGCTGCTAATTTTTGGAGACAAACTGAAGATTAGGAGAATCTCTTAGTTAGTCGTGTCACAAATTCGCACAACCGGTCAGCCCTCTACTCCCAAAGTGCCAACCTCTGAGTGTATGATTTGTGGACAGTGAACAGAACAAGGTAACCCTCTTGTCTGTTTTGTGGGTTCAAGTCACCTTAGTCTCAAGTTCTGGAGGGATTCAAACTGATAGACTCTTGTTAGCGTACCCAATTATCAGGCTCAGATAATTCTGTCTTTGGGGGGGCCAGACATCTTTGCCTACGGGCACCTACCAAGGTCTACAAAATGAAACCTTAGAACTCTATGCAAGACTTTAGAGAACTCTATCCGTTTCCCAGTTTGGTATCAAAATAAGCTCTTACACAGTGTCAACTATAACCTTTAAAAGCTCCACTTAAATAAAAAGAAATCTCAAGGCACTCCAGGCAGTTTCCGTTTTAAAATGTATATCTTTACTTTAAAATAGGAGAACAGAAAATCATTACAGAACAAAAATATCCCAACACATACAGCCTTAAAACAAACAGGTAAAAGTGCAGATGCCTACAAATAATAACTCTCAGACTAATCTTGTCTAAAGTCCTTACTTCTGAATCTTCCAGTGCTGATGTCCTTCTTTCAGTCAGAAATAATATTGTGTGGCTTTCAAGGTTTGCAGTAGGCTTAAGAATAGTCTTGAGCCGGCCTTCTCTCTGAGGTCACCTAACTCCGCCTCGGTGTAACAAAATCTATATTTTATAACACAGGATGTCTAAATAAAATATTTAAAAAAACATAATAGGTGACCTCACTGACTTTCCTCTCCTCAGGTTAACCAGACAAAACCGGTTTGTTCTCTGCTACACATACATATCAAAAGTTTCTTTGATATAAGTCACTGTATTCAAAGCAAAAGTGTATTTGACTCTTTAATCCCATTTGGGCCTTGGTATCTACACATCAAAGGTCTCTCTGATGTAATTCAAGGGTTTCCCGGGAATGGATATTGGACCTTCCAAATTCGTCTGGGTCCTGCTTGGCCCAGACATCAACCTCTTTGATGAAATGAGCTGGTTCCTGGAAGGTTATTCATAACACTGGCCAGTGTCCCTTTTCTCAGGACACATCAAAGGATTTCCCTGAGAACGTCATGAATGGCTAATTTTATTTCCTGGGATGAAAGCAAATTGACAAGATAATTGCACCCAGGATATCTGCAGTTTAGCTATGTCCTGTCCTTTGAACTTATCCCTGGGGGGTTTTGTGTCAGTTCAGCAAGACTGGTAGTTTCCTCAAACTGACCTTCCCATTACATATTTTATATGTAATTAAAAAAAATTGATACAGCACTCAGAACTTGCTGTCTACGTCACACTTCCTCCCCACCTAGACTGAATTTGGGGGCTCTATCCCCTACATTGGATAGTTTCCCAAATCAGTTCACTCCTCATAGACCCTAGACAGCCCATCTGAGTTCTGATTCTTGGCTCCGGCCCTATGTACGATTTTCAAATCATACACTTGTAAAGCAAGACTCCATCTGAGCAGTCTGCCATTGTTTTTCCCCATCTGCGTCAACCAAACCAGGGGGTTGTGGTCAGTCTGCACCACAAAAGGCTGCCCACACTAGGGCAAGACACTCCTTTTCCACCGTGGAGTATGCTTGTTCCCTGGGGAGCAGCTTCCGGCTCAGGTATGTGATAGGGTGTTTGATCCCTTGGTTGGATACCTGATTCAGGACTGCCCCAATACCCACATCTGAGGCGTCCGTCTGAACTATAAAAGGGTTGCTATAGTTGGGACTTGTCAAAACAGGAGCACTGTACAGTGCCTCCTTTAGTTTGGAAAAGGCATCCTCACAGGCTGGGCCCCAGGTGATTTTCTTGGGCATCCTTTTCTTTGTCAGGTCAGATAGGGGTGCAGCCAGGGCACTGTAATTGGGTACAAACTTTCTATAGTACCCGGCTGTCCTGAGAAAACTCCTGACCTGCTTCTGAGTTTCTGGTCTGGGCCATGCCTGGATTACCTCCATCTTTATTTGGTTAGGACGGAGCTGTCCCCGGCCTACCACATGCCCGAGGTATGCCACTTCTCCCATGGCCACCTGGCACTTCTTGGCTTTGACAGTGAGCCCGGCCCTCTGTATCCTGTCCAGCACTTCCCTAAGGTGTGAAAGATGTTCCTCCCAGCTGGTACTAAAGATGGCAATGTCATCTAGGTACGCCACAGCGTACTCCTCAGCACCATTTAACGCCTGGTTCACCAACCTTTGGAAAGTGGCCGAGGCATTCTTCATTCCGAAAGACATTACTTTGAACTCAAATAAGCCTATCAGAGTGATGAAGGCCGACCTCTCCCTAGCTCTGTCCGTTAACTCTACCTGCCAATACCCCTTTGTCAGGTCAATGGTCATATGGTAGGTCGCCCCCCCAACTTGTCCAGGAGTTCGTCCGTCCGGGGCATCGGGTGGGCGTCTGACTTCGTGACTGCATTCAGTCCACGACAGTTTACACAGCAACGAGTTGAGCCATCTGGCTTGGGTACAAGGACTACGGGTGAGGCCCAGGGACTGTGGGATCTCTGGATTACCCCTAAATCCGGCATCTCCTCCACTTCCCTCCTAATGTCCTTTTGAACAGCCTCTGACACCCGATATGCTGTCTGCCGTATGGGCGCCTGTGTCCCTGTCTCCACATCATGTGTTGCTATGGGGGTTAGTCCAGGCTTGGCGCTAATTAAGGGGGAATAGTCTGCTAAAACCTCCCTCACTTTCTGGATCTGGTCCGGGGTCAGCTGGGGAGACAATTTTACTGCCTCCACAGAGGACTCCCCCTTACTCTCTTCCAGCAAGTCCAGAAGGGGGTCTCCTTCGTCCGTCCCCTCCCCATGACTACACACTGTGAACACCATGTCAGCCCTGTTTGCATATGTCTTCATCATTTTGACATGGTACATCCTTTCCGTCTGTCTACGGTCAGGTAACTCCACAATGTAGTTCACGTCATTTACCTTCCTAACCACTTTGTACGGTCCTGCCCACTCAGCTTGCAGCTTGTCTTTCCGGACCGGAATAAGGACCATGACTTCCTGATCCACCATGTACAAGCGAGCTCTGGCTCTGCAGTCGTACCATACTTTTTGTTTCTGTTGGGTCGCTGCCAGGTTGCTCTGGGCTGTCCCCATAAGCTCCTTCAGCCTTTCCTTAATCCTTAGGATGTAATCCACAATGGGAGTTCCCTGGGTGGTGTGCTTTATTTATTTAGCTTTTGTTTACCCGGGTAAGTACACTAGACAAGTATTATGCCTATTTTCAGGAATGACCCAGGAGAATACAACATGAGGAACAACAGTCAAGGAAATATGGCAAACAGAGTACAGTTTTTTGTCACAGTAAACAAACGTGGGAAATACATCATTTAACGCTAGGGGAAACATATAGTAGTGCTTGCCTTCCCAGTCCTCCCGGATTACCCATCATTTCCATTTGCAGCAGCCCCCCCCCCCATTCCAAAGACCCTTTGTGTATACCTCTCTGTACGATTTTTTTTTTTTGCATTCCAAACATATTGGTGGGCTGTCCGTTCCCCCCTTGAAACAATTAAAAGGGGGGCTTTATTCCCAGACAACGGTGTCTGGAGAAATTTAGACACATTTGTGGGGAACTGAGCCTTATACTAGATTTAATTTTCCTTGGCAACAGAGAAAAAATATGTGTGTCAGTGGTGTGTTTATAGGTCACATACAAGGAGCAGGTGAGCAGAGCTGTGAATATTAAATCTAGAGTAGTGCAGAAGCAGCTCACGGTACTGTAGTAGTCTTGTAGAATCTTACAGAAGTAGTCTTGTAGAATCTTCCAAATGTTCATGTGACTTGTAATATTACTGTTTGCATAACCCTTACTTGTAATGCCCCATAATTTTATGTAACCTAAACATTCTGTATGCTTATGCCTAAAGGGTCTTGAGATGGTCCCCGCCTGTGGCTGAAAATGGGCTAATGCCTCAACCCACTTATCTGGATAAGGAAGATAAACTAAATAGATAAATTAAAGGGCAGAAAACTACTGTGATTCACTTTATAACACTTTGGTAGGTATATGTATAAATGGTTTTGATATGTCCCCACCTGTGGCTGAAAATGGGCTAGTGCCTCAGCCCAGCATGAATAATTAAATAAATAAATGCAGTACAGGGCAAGAAACTACCATCATGCATTTTATAATGCTTTTCACCAGAGGTGTAATAATCCACTCTGGGTGTACACGAATGTTTTAATAGCTTAATTTCCTCGGTGGTTGAAGGCACACTGCTGCCCGTAAAGTTTTTCCTCCTGTCTACCACACATTGTGCGTGTCAGATCGGCTCGGGATGCGAGGCCAGCAGTGTCAGTTAGCGAGAGACAAGGAGAACACCCCATATGTTCGGACTCCAGGATAGCCAACAGATAAAGACGAGTGGCAGCGGTGACTGGCTCCCCCACAACCGGTGGTGTGAGCAGCGTCAGGCATTCAGGCCCGGCAGCAGGACTCTGTTGTTCTTGGCGGCGCTGGGAGCTGTAAATCTGGGGAGTGGAGCAGGAAGGCAGCAGCAGCGATTGGTCCAAAGATGCTACAGCTGCTGAGCCCCCTAGCACTCGGCACTCTGCTACTTACCATCCTGGACAGCTACTCAGAGGATCAGTGCAGCTGGAGAGGGAGGTACAAGAAAAGAGGATTAAACTGACTGCAGGTGGGGTTGGGGGATTCTGGATGGATCGGCAGATTTCTTTTTTGGGGGGGGGTGTACCTTGTTGCCTACCTTGGTGCTCCCATGCCATTCAAAGTTCGGATTTGCAAAAAGTTTGCATTTTGCTTTTTACAAATTGTTGTGCAGTATATCTGGCTTTGCTGTTAGGGTTTCGAGCTTTGGCAAAAAGGCTTTGGCTTATGTGACCTTCCTAGACTTTTTTACTGGAAGTGAAAGATTACCCTGTTAGGGGCTCGGATGGACTGAAGAGGCTTTAGTAACCCAGGTTGCTGTGTTTGCAGGGCTGCAGAATGCAGTCGCTGAGTGACTTGAAAGCTTTCCTTCAGCTCTGCATCTCGTTAGCAGCTTTGAAGAAGTCCAATCTGTATTGCAGGTTGTGCTAACGCCTCCTCCCCACGTTTTTCCCCCCTCCGCTACTTTTCTGGAGTTTGCAGGTGTTTTCGGGCCCGCTATATCGCAGGATGGACACGACCCCCCCAAATAATTTTTGGCGGGTCCTTTGACTCTTTGGTTTGCCCCAGCTTTGCAGCAGTGTGTAACCTGTCGCGGCAGGGTGTCAAACAAGTGTGTGTGTGTGTCTCTACTGTTTCTCACTTCAGTGGCTGGTTTAGAGGCACCACTCATCTGGGCTGCATGAGCTGACACAGCTTACAGTGATTTTCCAGTTTCTTGAAAAATGAGCTGCTTATGACAGCAGTTCAGAGATATAGTGGTGACGTGTAGGTAAACTGCATACTGTCGAACACAGTGGCATGCAAATTGCTCAGATGTTACCACCGCTGATTGTAGGTGGTTTACTTTTCAACTGTATGCCACCAGCATCTGAACTGCTGTCATAGACAGCTCGACATTCATTGATGCCATGCGGCCGTGCCTGCAAAAAGGAGCAGGACATTGGAAGCTGGGTGGCGCATCTACGAAAACTTGTATAGTGGCACTATGTTTCTTGCACATGCGTGCAAGCAAACATAAAAAGGATACTGCACATGTGCTTAATTTCTGAAAGTTAGAAGCTAATGTTAGAGAATTAATAGAAAGTTCTGGAAACCTATTTGATAAAACAGGTTCCCTCTTAAGGAGGGGGGTGTATGTGACAGGGCTGAAAAGGATCCTGTCCCAGTTGTTATGGAGAGTTTCAATGCAGGGATCTGTTATGTTCTTTCCTTTCCTGTCTCTTGTCTGTCTGGTTGTGCAACCAAATTTTCTCGTGAAACCTAGGATTTGATCACCCCAACAGTCTCACAATTCTTTGCATCTCACTGTCTCTCAGTCTTCCCTTGCCATTTCTGTTTTTTCCTCCCTTGCATATCTGCTGGTATAAAAATATATGCAAATCATTATGTGGAAATGTAACCGATATTGGGATCCCTTTGTTTAGAAATTATATAGTGTTACTACTGAAATGTATATAATTATAGTTTGAGATGATTGCAAAAAGCTATTGGGAACTCAAGGAGTTAACCTGAGAGCAGTTTTTAAGCCCTTTTTCAGAAGCTGTGGAGAAGGGGCCTCAGTTCTGGGACATTGTGTTCTAGCTGCACCTGCCTGAAATTTACAAGAACATTTTAGAAAAAAACAGGGTGCTTGTTTGGGGGGGTGTGCAAAGACTTATAAGAGAGAGAGAGAGAGAGACAGCTGCAATGTTTTGAGATGCACAGAGATTGAAGGAAAACTCAGATGGATCTCCTCTGTTTATTCATCCTTTGTAAATAGTTATTCTGAAAAAGTTTACTTTTTTATGTTAATGTTAGTACTAACAAACACTTTTTGCAAATTCTACAACTGCTCCTGATTCTTCCTATGCTTTATGACCTGTGCCTCGACGGCAGGAATGTTCTGATTCGGTACAGTAGCCCAAGCCTCATATGGATCTTCTTGATGAGGTTAGTGATATGGATTTTGAAAGTCAGGTGGGGGTCGAGGAATAGTCCAAGGTATTTAAATTCGTCCACTTTTTCTATATAGTTACCAAGATTGCCTGTGAGGTTTAGGTCAGGGATTAAAGTTTTTCTTGGGCCAGAGAAGATCATAAGCTTAGTCTCCTTGGAATTAAGGACCATGCCTCTGGCAGAAAACCAAGAGTGTAGCTTGCTGAAATCCTCTTGCAGATTTCTTAGCATTGTGTCAAGGTTGTTATTGCTGCAGTACACGGCTACATCGTCGGCATAAAGTACAATTCTTGTGGAGTGGCAGATATCAGGGAGGTTGTTTATGAAGAGGGGAAAAAAGGAGCTGGCCTAGAATGGATCCTTGGGGTACCCCATATTTAATTAGGCAGTTGGTGGAAAAGTGACCATTAATGGTTGTTTTCTGGGATCTGTGAGACAGGAAGCTACCAATCCATTCAACAACGTTCTCTGAGATTTGCAGGCCCTTAAGTGTAACCAGAAGTAAACTATGGCCGAACAGGTCAAAAGCCTCGGTCAGGTCCACAAAAAGCAGAGCAAGTGTACTGGCCTTTGTCGTTAGCCTTGTGAATGTCACTAGTGAACTTAACCAGGGCCGTTTCAGTTCTGTCTAAGTCGATACCATCTGTCCCTACGTTGGGTTTAGGGTTGTTAGTCTGGATCAGCTTGATAGTGTCCGAAGGCTTAAGGGCCTGGAAGTAAAATTTGGGGCTGGACTCAGCAGTAGGGCTGGAGACGGGGGGCTTTATATTTATCAAGGTCCCCGAAGAAGGAATTAAAGATGTTTGCGACTTTGGTGGGGTTGTTGGTTTGCTTATCCCCCTGGATAAGTGTGATGGGTTCAGAATGATTGTTCTTCCTGAGCAGGGAGTTTAGAGTTCCCCAGAGTTGACAAGGGTTTGTCGATTCCCCCAGTTGTTTATTATGGACATAGTCTATTTTGGCCTTTCTGATAGTGGATTTGCACTTGTTTCTGAGAGCTCTGTAGAGGGAAAGCTGGGCGGGGTCACTGCTCTTATGGTAGTGGACCGAGGCCTTGTCCCTAGACCTCATCAATTTGAAGATTCGGGAGAGACCCATTTGTTTACATGTCCCCTGACCTTTATTTTTTTGAGTGGTGTGAATCTGTCGCAGACACTGTTGAAGATAGTAGAGAATTTGTCAAGGACAGTACCGAGGTTTCCTGGGGCAGAGGTGAAGGACCAGTTGACCAGGTGGAAAGCACGAGTAATGTTGTCAATACTGTTACTGGAGAGGCGTCTGGAGAAAATGAAATTAGGGGGTAGTTTGGGGTACTGTGCAGACCAGTGGCAGAAGGTGGCGCAGTGATTGCTTAAACAGTCTGGCAGTACTCCAGAGTTGGTGATATGGGAAGGGCTGGAGACGATGATCCAGTCAATCAGCGTTTGAGTCCCAGTTTTATAATTGGATCTGGTGGGGGCAGAAATAAACGGTTGCAAGCCGTGGCCTGTAATGTAGGATTTGGCTGCGTCAGCTTGGCCGGAGATCGAGTTAATGTTAAAAGTCCCTGAGAAGAACCCACACTCTGTTAAGGGGAGGGAGTTTTTGAGGGTGAGCAGGGTCTCAAGGTTGGGGGGGGGGTTTCCTGGGGGAGGTAGGCTGTTGTGAGGGTAACGGTTTTGTTTTGTCTGAGGAGTAGGTGGATGAAAAGGGTCTCTAGTAGGATGAAATCGGTGTTAGGAAAGTATTTGGTGTAATAGAACTTATTGGAGACAAAGAACATGCAGCTCTCCCCCTCTTTTCTCCCCTGCCTGTCCTTTCTGACAGAAGGGTAGCTGCTGAGTTCTATCTCCCCCTCGGAGATTCTGTTGGACATCTAGGTTTCTGAGCGTGCTAGGATGTCAAAATCGTTCACAGTGACCCAGGCCTGGAAAGCATCTATTTTAGCGGTAAGGCACTGAATGTTAAGGTGGACTAAACTGATGTTTGATCCTTTAGTGGTGTGGGACAGGCATGGAGAGAGGCTAGGGTTTCTGGGTCCAAGGTTGGGGTGGATGGTCCCAGTTAGGAGTAGGAGGAGGATTTGTGTCCTGGACCACCTAGTGAAGAGAGGTCGAGATGAATGTCTGCGGAACCTTGATAGCTTTACATGTGTAACAGAGAGGCACTTGGTAGAGTGGCAGGGGTAGGTGAGGAAAATAAGGTGGAGGATATAATGGTTACTATCTTCCTGATGCAGAACGAGAGAGAAGTTTTGAGGAAATTTTGAGATACTGTAATCGTATCCCTCTGGGCCCTGCACTCCCATCAGTCCTTAATGATATCCATATTTGTGTGTGGGAGCATAGGGCCCCCCCAATCCATATATAATTTTTGAGGTAGTGCAGTGCTACCCTTCTTTGCCATCCCGTAGTGTGCAGATCCAAATAAACATCTGACACTGCAATGTGATCCTATAGAAAACACAGGAAAATGTGAAACCTGTGTAACTCGACACCAAATTAATATATTTTCACGAAAACAGCAAAAGGCACATTGGTGGGACAAGCCCTTTGTACCCTGAAATGTTCAGAACAAAACTGCAAACCGTTTCTTCACAGCGCAGTGACAAGGAAACAACTGGGTACATTTCTCAATACAATGTTATCCTATGGGCAACAAAGCAAAATTGAACCCTGCAGAACTCCAGAGCCAAGTAATATATTTTCACCAGACCAGCAAAAGGCACATCTCTCATGTAAGGCCTTTGTACTCTAAAAATTACAGACCAAAATAACAAACCATTTTGTAACTGTGCAGTGACAAAGAAACAGCTGTCTTAAAAATCCTTTTTCGTAAATTATGAAAAAGAATCCTTTTCTGCAGTTCCTTTTTTCACAATCTGCGGTAAAAGAAAATAATTTTTTGCAAATTACAAAAAAGAATCCTTTTTCACGATTCTTTTTTTTGCAATTTGCGGCAAAAGAAAATACTTTATCGCAAATTGCAGAAAAAGATCCTGTTCAAACAACATGAAGTCTTGCTGTATTCTGACATATGCAGTGATGTCCAACCTTTGAACTGCCCCGGAGAGGAAAGAGTTAACTTTCCATGCCAGGCATGGAGCGCTGAGCTTGAGCTCGGTTGAGACTCTCTCTGTTGTTGTTTGAACTCAAACCGGCAGATTCTTTACTCCGCCTCACTGAACAGTCGCTCCGGAGATTTCTCCTTTGCTCGGTTCAATTTAGTCGGTTAAAGTGTTGTTTTTTCCTCGGTTTCAACCGAATTTAATCCGTTTAACCTGTCGGTTCAGTCTCTGTCTGTGGTATCGTGAGTACTAGATAGGTTTATTATTATTGTTTCTTCTGTGTGGAACTTGTAAACGTTGGATCGGTTCAGTTTGAACCGATCAAGTTTGTTCAAAAAAGTTTGTTCTACTTTTAGAGTGTGGTAACTGGTCCTTATCAGTTCTAAAAAAAAGACGGATTTCATTACGTTTTTTTCCACGACCCGTAACACGGTCAGGAACCGATAAGGGTGTCTTGCCTGGTGGATTGCCGAAAAAAGGGTAAATTTGGTTAGGACTGGCCATGTCTGAGAAACCCAAGAGAAAAACCGGGCCCACTGGGTTTCAACACTTAGTGTGTGTGGGAAGCCTTTGCTAAGGCGGACCCCACACCACCTCTGTTTATTGTCTGGGGTTTGACCACTCCGATTCAGACTGCCAGATTTGCAAAAATGTTCCCTCAGCTACCCTGGAAAAGAGAGTTGTTAGGCTCAGGGAAAGGGAGGCCAAAAAGTCCACTGACCGGGATGGCCAGCCCGGTTCGGTTCCAACCGAACCAGAGGGAGTGCCCTCTGACCAGGGCGAAACTTCTTCGGGCAAAAGGAGAACCGACTCTGAGGAGTTGGTTCTGGTTAAAAGAAAAAGAAGGGATAGATCAGCCGGTTCGGATCCACAAGTTCTTTCTCTGATCGCTGATGAAATAGCCAAAGCGATAAGGATTGTTCAATCGCTAACCCCGGTTCCGGCCGAACCGGCACCATTGGTTAGGGGCTCGGTTCAGTCAGTTACCCCGGTTCCAGATTATAATTTAGAGAATTTTTATGAACTGGAGGAGGAGGAAGGAGAGTATGAGGATAGTGATGGGGATTATGAAAGTCTGGATGTGCCCATTGACCCAGACATCTCCCCAGACAGACCTTCACGGGTTTCTCCTCCTAGGCTTTCTGAGTCCCCTTCCCATTTTATGTTTTACAAAAAAGTGGCTGAAACTCTTCAGCTTCCTATGGAGGAAGCACTAGAGGATCATGAGGAGCCTGATTATGTTGAGATGATGGACATCCCAGAGTCCCGGAGGCTGTCTATTCCCCTCCATAAGTCTTTTGGGAAACAGACAATAAAAATTTTAAAGACTCCTAATTCTATACCTCCTGTGGACAAGAGAATGGACAAGAGGTATACTCTCTCAGGCTCAGAAACGGAGTTCCTTACCCAGCAATGCAACCATGTTGGAGTAGTGCAGGCTGCTGCCTGTGATGAGGCAAATATACCCTTGGCTTCACACCCCCCAGATAAGGACTCCAGGAGGATTGATGCCATGGCAAAGAAACAGTACATGGCAGCATCTTTGGGACTCAGGCAGGCTAATTATATGGCCTATACAGCTAGATACCAGAAGTCTAAACAGGTCCCTGGCCAGCTTGCCAAGGAGCTGGAGCAGGTGGCTGCAGATGGTATTGAGGCATCCAAGGTGCAATTTCATGCTGCAGTAGACGCCAATGTTTCATCTAGAGTCATGGCTACATCTGTGGCCCTTCGTAGGATGGCTTGGCTCAGATGTACTAGCCTGTCTCAGGATACCCAGACTAAGGCCATGGATTTTCCTGTTGTGGGTAATTCTCTGTTTGGGGAGCAAACAGAGAACTACATGAAGAAAATGGATGAATAAAGGACCACCTATAGGAGTGCTCAGGCCAAGGAAAGGCAAGCCATTCCCCAGAGGCAGCATTCCAGGGGCAGGGGCAGGTCTTTTCATAGGCCTTTCTACCAAACCCAGGCCTCCTCTTCCACCTTTGCCCAGAGGGGGTTCTTCAGAGGGAGAGGCAGACGGGGTACAAGCAGGCCTGCTATCACCCCTCAGCATAAAGCCCCTGCCAAACAGGCACCCTGATGGGTTTGCTCGGGCCGATTCTCCACCACCTGTAGGGGGCAGGCTGGCTTACTTTGTCCAGGACTGGATGTCTTTAACATCAGACAAATGGGTTCTGGAAGTAGTAAGCCAGGGACTGGTTCTCAGCTTCAAAAAATTTCCCAGGATGAGAACCAGATCCTTTCCACCTGCAAATCCTTCAGAGGCACTTGCCCTAGAGGCAGAGGTCTCTTCCCTCTTGGCTCTGAGAGCCATAGAAAGGGTTCCACCCCTACACAAGGGAAAAGGATTGTACTCCAGGTACTTCCTAACTCCCAAAAAGACAGGAGAATGGTGGCCCATCCTGGATCTCAGATATTTAAACAAGCACCTTTTAAAGCCAAAGTTCAAAATGGTGACTCTGGGAATAATTCTACCCTCTCTAAGGCCAGGAGACTGGCTAATTTCCCTGGACCTCAAGGATGCCCATTTCCACATTCTCATCAGAAGCTCCCACCGAAAGTACCTCAGGTTCGAGTTGCCCTCAGGCCACTATCAATTCAGAGCAATGCTCTTTGGGCTAACTTCAGCTCCAAGGGTGTTCACAAAATGCCTGGCAGTAGTGGTTGCTTTCCTAAGGAGAAAAAAGATCTCCATCTTTCCATACCTGGACGACTGGCTCATAGTAGGTCAGTCTCCAGATCAAGTCAAGTCACACCTACAGATAACTCAGCAACTGCTCACTTCTCTAGGATTCCTTCTGAATCTTTCAAAGTCAGTTCTAGAGCCTGTGCAGCTCCTCACCTTCATAGGGGCAGAGCTGGACACATTGAAGGCAAGAGCCTTCCTTCCCCTGGACAGGGCAAGGACCCTTGTTACACTGGCCTCTTCATTCACCCTCCAGGTGTCTCGACCAGCAAGGCATTTTCAGCAGCTCCTGGGCCACATTGCTGCCTCTACAGCAGTGGTCCAAGGAGCAAGATTTCAGATGAGGGACATTCAGTTCCACTTAAGAGCCTTCTGGACCCAGAGAAAGGATCCTTTGACCAAACTAATTCCAGTGACTCGAACCCTGATCCAGGCTTTGCAATGGTGGCAGGATCAGGACAACCTAAGATAAGGAGTTCCCTCTGTCACTCAATCTCATTCTCTAATCCTTACCACAGATGCCTCCCTCTTGGGCTGGGGAGCCCACTTGGGGGACCTGACCACCCAAGGGTTGTGGTCACCTCAAGAATCTCTGCTTCACATCAATCTCTTAGAACTCAGAGCAGTGTTTCTAGCACTTCAAGCTTTTTCCAAGTCTGTTCAGAACAAAGTAGTTCAGATCAGGACAGACAATACCACCACAATGTGGTACATCAACAAGCAAGGGGGCACTCGGTCTACGGCCTTGTGCACAGAAGCAATGAAGTTGTGGTCTCTGGCCTATTCCCTGAATACCTCTCTCATAGCAGTGCACCTCCCAGGGAAGGACAATGTCCTGGCAGATGCTCTCAGCAGGATATCTCAGGGCCATCACGAATGGTCCCTAGATCCCCTGATTTTGAAGGTGATGTTCTCCAGATGGGGCACCCCACAGATAGATCTTTTTGCAGCCCCAGACAATCACCAACTTCCTCTTTTTTGCTGCAGGCCCCCAGTGTTGGGCTCAGTCCCCCTGGATGCCCTAGTTCTCAATTGGGAAGGGAAGTTCCTGTATGCTTTTCCCCTTCCTCTCCTGTTCAAGGTACTAGTCAAAATCAGGTCTCAACCCTGAAAAGTGATTCTGATTGCTCCAGACTGGGCCAGACAGCCCTGGTACCCTCTCTTGCTGTCCTTAGCAGTCCACCTTCCCCTGTCTCTTCCCAGGAATTACAACCTGTTAACATGTTCTCAGGGGAGGTTCTGGTATCCGAATCTCAAATCTCTCAATCTCAAGGCCTGGCTCTTGAAGAGTTAGAATTTGCTGATTTGCATCTCTCTCAAGGTGTTCTGGATATTTTAAAGGCTTCTCGAAAGCCTTCCACCAGAAAGACTTACAACTCAAAATGGAAAAGGTTTACTATTTGGTGCTCTGGGAAGCATATTTCTCCAGAGTCTGCTGGGTTGCCTACAGTCCTTGACTATATGGTTCATCTCAATAGCTTGGGACTCAGACCAGCTACACTTAGAGTGCATCTGGCAGCTGTCTCTGCCTTCTTGTCAGCAGGCAAGCACTCTTCCCTTTCAGCTCATCCTGTATTCTGTAAGTTCTTCAAGGGATTGCTGCATACCAATCCTCCCTTCAGGGACCCTACCCCTGCTTAGGACCTTAATGTTTGCATTGCTCAGCTTATGCAACCCCCTTTTGAGCCTTTGTCCTCAGCAGAGCTTAAGTACTTGACTTGGAAAACTGTGTTCTTGGTAGCCATTACTTCTGCCAGATGCATAAGTGAGTTACAGGCTATGTCAGTGGAGCCTGATTTTATCTCTTTCCATAGAGATAAGGTGGTCCTCAGGACTAATAGGAAGTTTTTGCCTAAGGTGGTTTCAGATTTCCACCTTAACCAGTCTATGTCTCTTCCTGTTTTCTTCACTGACCATTCTGGGATGTGAAAAGGGCCCTTAGCTACTACATAGAGCGCACCAAGGGTCTCAGGTTTGACTCCCCCCACCCCAACTGTTCCTCATTTATGGTGAGGTTGGTAAGGGAAAACCTGCCACTAAGAGATCTATTGCCAGGTGGATTGTCTCTTGTATTCAATTTTGCTATGAAAAATAGGTAGGATCCCACCTTCAGGTCTGAGGGATCACTCTACCAGAGGTACAGCTGCTTCCCTGGCTGCTGCCAGGGATATTCCTATCTTAGAGATCTGTCAAGCAGCCACCTGGAAAACAGTACATACTTTCACCAAGCATTACTCTCTGGATATCCAGGCTAGGAGTGATGCTCGGTTTAGCACAGCAGTGCTTCAGGGCCTATTCCTGAAGTAGGTTCTGTCCCTCCTCCATGGAGGTACTGCTTGGTAGTCTGCATATGTCAGAATACAGAAAGACTTCATGTTGTTTGAAGAAAAAATTACTCACCTTAGTAATGTTGTTTCTTCTAATGGAGTCTTGCTGTATTCTTCCTCCCTCCCTCTCAGAACCTGGGTTTTGGGATGTGGGTGGGCAGCAACAGCGTTGGCACTCCGGAGGAGCCCCCTTTTTCTCACCCTCTTAATTTGTGTGTGTGTGTTGTGTTTTGTTTTATTTCTTTTTTTGGGTTTCCTGACTTGAGTCTTTGCCTTGGAACCAAAACATCTTTTTATTATATTTAGTAGCCAGTTGGCTAGTGTGAGTTTACAGTTTCCACACAGGACACCCAGTGAGTATAGCTCGTAAAGATCTGGAGGTTTGAGTTCAAACAACAACAGACAGAGTCTCAACCGAGCTCGAGCTCAGCGTTCCATGCCTGGCATGGAAAGTTAACTCTTTCCTCCCCGGGGCAGTTCAAAGGTTGGACATCACTGCATATGTCAGAATACAGCAAGACTCCATTAGAAGAAACAACATTACTAAGGTGAGTAATTGTTTCTTTTGTGGCATTTGTTTTCCACGATTTGCGAAAAAGGATTTCTGTGGCTGAAAAAAAAGGCACATTTCTGAGTAAGTAATCAAAAAACTAACCTCAGAATCAGATTCTATGGGCCCCGATAAGGTAAACACAATGGTTGGTATTTTCTAAAGCCCTCTATTTTCTTAGTAATTCAATTTTGTTGTCACCTCTAACTGAAAACAAGATGGCGGCAGGACGAAAAAAAATTCTGCATTTGTGGCAAAAGATCCCATGTTTGCAAAAAAGAATTCTGCATTTGCGATAAAGAATCTTTTTTTTTTTTAGATTTCTTTTCCCCCTTTCCTTGTCCCACTTTTGGGAGGAAGCCCCAGCCTTCCCCGACCGACGCCAACCGTCTTCCCCCAGGGTTTGCCCCCCCCCCCCGGCAGGGTCAGAGGGAACTCCCCAGGTGCCACCAAAGACCGGATCCAGTTCTGGTCGGCGCCGCAGCTAGTTGGGAAGGGGGACCTATGAGACCCCTCCTTCATCCAGTCAGGAGATAATTTTTTCACTGTTTTTTCCTCCCTCAGAGGTGGGGCGTGCAATAACACCAGAGTCGGTGCCATGCACGCCACCGTGCAACGCTCCATCGGCTGTCTGCCCCGCCTCTGCTCATCGTGAACAGTGTTGGTGTGCCAGCCCCCAGCCTCCGCAAGGAGCCAGGCAAACATCGACAACTGATTGCCCCCCTCCCCAGAGAAGGAGAGCGGTCCCTGAGACACTCGATCCTTCTCCTCCCCGGCCGACTCCTGTCGACCCACTCACGCTGCAAACATGGGTTGCCAGCGTGGCAGGAGGTAAGCCAGGATGCCTCAGCCCTCCACACCACTGAGCCGGCTAAAGAATCCATTTTTGAGGTGAACATCTATCTTTTCTTATAGGAAATAATGGGAAACTTTGAAATGTAATAGCTTTGGAACAGATTAATTTTTTTTCACCAAACCTTCGAAAGGCACCACTGTGACCCAAGACTTATACACCCTAACAACTGCAGACCAAACTTCCACACCGTTTTTGCGCAGCAGTGTGACAAAGAATTTGACAAAAAACAGTAATTTACATGTTTTTTGACACTCCGTATCGCCGCACACATCCAACCAGAAAGAAACTTGCCACATCAAAAGATCTTTGGTCTCTGGTGGCGCATGCAAAATTTCATGCAAATCACTTGAAGTTTACTGAAGTGCAAAATTTTCAGTTTAACACAGAAGTGCAGCATGAACCCTAATATAGTGGCACAACTGTGCCAGAACCGGGTTGCCAAAGCTAAATTCCCCACATCTGAGGGCTAAATTTGCACATGATATACCTGCTGGCTCACCTCTCTTGCTGTTGTAGATCACCGATTGCATTAATTGAGGTCACTCTCCTTACGAAAAATTATGCATCCTGTCATCTGTTTCTCTTGGGTGATTTCTGGGTCTATCGCCGCCTAACGTCAGTGGGAGAACAGAACTCTGGGTAGCGTGGCATGATGGGGAAACATGGCGATCGGAAGAAAAAATAAGGCTCGGTAGTTTAACATTTTATTTCTTTACTGACAGGTAAACATTATGTCCCAAGGAAGATGTCTTAATCAGGGGGAGGGGATCATTAAACAGTGACTCTGGATCCACTGAGATGGCACCTTCCCTTAAAGTTTTATTTGCCAAAAGATTACTTTATCTTTATAATCTATCATAATCCTCTCTGTTGGCTTAACCAAATGAAGGATAAATATTCCAAAATCACAAGGTGGTAGCTGGCACTACAGCTATTTAAATTAAAGTGATGTACAAATCTGGAAAAGAGAATGTTAATGCTGATTTTCTGTCAAGATATGGATTAGGAATGGAGAATTCCAAAGGTTGAAAGAAAAAATGTGTGGGTTTAAACTTCATCGTTTGCTGTGCTGGTTGTTATGGAAAAAAGGGATACTGCATATGTGCTGAACTGTAAAGATTATATAATGTTAGAAGATAATTAAAACAGGTTCCCACTTAAAAAGGGGGTACATGACGGGACTGAGTAAAGCCCTGCCCTATTTGTTATGTAGAAAGTTAAAAGCAAGAATCTGTTCTATCCTCTCCTTTTCTGTCTCTTGTTTGTCTGATTGCGCAATCAAATTTTCTTATGAGACCTAGGAACAGATCTTTCTGATGGTCTCAAGATTCTCTACCTCTCGCTATCTCTCTGCCTTCACTTGCTCTTTCTGTCTTTTCTTCATCATCTGTGGTTGTAAAATATATGCGAATCTTGTATATGAAACTGTGATCTCTTTGTTTGTCAATGTATATAATTGCATTGTTGAAATGATTGCAAAAAGCTATTTGGAACTCAGGGGGTTAACTCTGAGATGCAGTTTGACCTCCATGAACTCTTTTTGCAGAGTTGTCAACAGGAGGTCAGTTCTGGGTCACCATATTCTATTTGCAAGTCTGCTAAGGAAAGAACTGGCACAGTTCTGATACATTTTGTGAGAAACATGATGCCTCTTCTCTTAACGAGATCAGGATGCGGAAGTTAATTACCAGGCAAAGACTTCTTATAAAAACAGAGCAATTTTTTGTCAGAGGGAGACCAAGATTTAAAACTGAAAAGAAACTCTCAGATGAAAGACTTTCTTTTCTTTGTTCTGCCTTTGTAAATAGTTCCTGAACAATTTTATTTTTTTTATTTTACTGTTATTCATAATAAAACGCTACTTGGGAATTTTATAACTGCTCCTGGTTTTCCTAGGTTTCCTGACCTGTGCCTCGACAACACAGGGTGACTGATAATAAACAACATAATAAAGAAAGGAACATTATAAGGAAGCATTAAATAGAGAATAAAGGCTATACAACTGTGTGTTATGGATTTTTTTTTTTACGCCCGAGGTTTATGATTTGGAGACGGGTGTTGCTGGCTCCGATCTTTCGGGCGGGTTGAGCGTGGGTTTGCAGTAGCGCGGGGGCCTGGGCCCTATTTCGCTGGGGAGCCAGTGGCTGGGGCAGGTGCTCCCTAGGGATTCCCTGTGGGATCTACTAGTTGGTGGGTTTGGACAGGGGCCCGTGGCAGTTGATGCAGACCTAGGTCGGCCGTCCATATAGATTTTTTTGGGCCCACTCCTAGCCTCAGAGCGACCCACTCATAGAAGAGGATTTTTTGGACCCCCCTCCTCTGCTTTCAGCTATGGTCAGATTTACAACCTTATTTACTTTATTGGCAGTGAGAGTGCCATACGTTATTTTCTAAACCCAGGCAGTGAGAGTGCCTGAGGATTGGGAAACATCTGGATTCATTTTATTGGGAGAAACTTTCCAGACATTCCTAACTGTCTGTTCAGGAGCTGTGAGCTCCTGAGGGCTTTTCAGTCTCTGCTGGTGGTGAGAGGATCATTGAGGTCTGGAAAACTGAATCTTTCTCCTGATACTTTTCTTTTTTAGTTACAGTACCAAAGACTTATCCGCCAACTTTGACTGATTTTGTTCCATTCAAACAGCAGTTCTGGACTTTGTGATTATGTTTTATTTCATTTATTTTTCAGTTTAATCTTGTTCTGTTTATCTCCTGATGCTGTGAGAGGGCCTTGGGGAGGTGAAGATTCTGCTGCTCTTGTTTGATTTTTTTTTTTTTTGCATTCTCTGGTTTAATTTACAGTATCACGAAGGTTTAATTTTTTATTTTTGACTGAATCTCATTCAAGCAGATTAATTCTATCCAAGACTCTGAGTTATTATATTTTTATTGGGGAGGTTTGTTTGAGGGTTATTTATTTATTTTATTAGGGGGGTGGATGTTTGAGGGTTATTTATTCTTAAGTAAGAGTTTTGTTTAATTTAGTTTTATTTTTAATATTGTTTTGTATGTCGTTTTTAGGCATATAATTGGTCTAGTTAAGGGAGTGTTGTTCTGATATACTGGTCACCAGAATGTGTTGGGCAAGGCCTGCCCCCACGGTTGTGCACTATTCACCTTCTGTTCTCCGCGCCCTCCGCCCCCTTTGTCCCCCCTTTGCAGTTTATAACTTACCAGCGCTGTAGGGTGCTGGATATTGCCCATGGGGGAGGGGGCGCAGTGGTGCGAACAGTGGAGGGTGAATGAGCGGGGCCACTGTATTGGGGTTGTAAGATCCAGAAGACGCCCTGGGGCGAAATGGAACCAAGATCGTTGCCAGTCATGTCTGGTCTCCATACGCAAGGGCACTACCAATTTTGGTGGGCAGGTGGTTCGGGCGGCCCGGGAGGCTCATTCAACTCGGACAGTGTTATACAATGCCAGGTCCATTAACAACAAGACTGCAATTATTGCAGATCTCGTTAGAACAGTGGACCTGGCTTTCATTACCAAGACCTGGCTGGACGAGAACTCTGGCCCCCTATTGGAGGCTTTAACTCCAACCGGGTGTGACACTCAGACAGCTGGTTCTGATCAATCTATGATTTTCATAATATAAAAATGTGTTATTGAGTGTCTCTCATGAGAGATGCTGAAACAGCCTGTGGAATGACAACCCCCTCCCAGGTTTTAGCTACAAGGTGTGACCTGGAAGGCCAAGAGATAATTACAGGCTAGAAGATACCTAAATTAAGCATCTCCTGTTTATCTAGCTTATTTGTAGCTTGTCAGCTGCTAGGATGGGAAATCATAAACTTTTATAACGTTTGGAGGAAGAGAGCAGGTTATGACACTTTAGTGCGAAGTCATAAAAGATTCTCTGATGTGTCCTGAGAAGAAGAGCTACTTGAGATCAAAGAGGGGATGTTATTTAAAGAATGTCATAACTTGTAAAATGAATTTTGCTGAAATGTCACTTAATTTACATCCTGATTGATAAGACATACTGGGTGTATAATTGTTTAAATTCTGACAGGGAGGAGCTAGGTGACCTCACGCAAAGAGGTTGGCAAAGCCAGTTATAAAACAGTATTCTGTTTTCCACTAAGACACACATGTTTAGACTCTCCTGACAACAACAACTGTCTATCAGCACTATTAGAAGTATACATTAGAAAAGACAAGTCTAAGGGTACTGTGGTAGGAGATTTTGTCTGCACTTTTAAACCTGTTTTGTTTAAGTGATTTGTATGTTTTGTGATATATGGTTCTGTATTTACATTTTACATTTTTTTATCTATCTTTAAGTAAACCTCTACTTTAGAGACTACTTGGTGTGCCTTTGAAATTCTTTTTCTTGACAAGTGAAGCATACATGGTTAAAGCTGACACTGTACAAAGCTTACTGGTTTTACCAAACTGGGAAAAGGTAAGAGTTTATTCTGAGGTCTTTAATAGAGTTTTAAGGGTTCATTTTGTACGCCTGGTTAGGTGCCCATAGGTAAAAGATATCTGGCCCCCCCAAAGAGTAGAATTATCTGAGCCTGTACATTGGGTACACTAGCAAGAGGTTCACAGTTTGAATCCCTCCAGAACTTGAGACCAAAGTTTGATTTGAACCCACAAAACAGACAGGAGGGTAACCTGCTCTGTTAACTGTTCACAAGACTGCACTCGGAGGTTGGCACTGTGGGAGCAGAGGGCATGACTGGCTGAGTGGGTTTGTGACACCGGGTACTCTGTGATCCACCGCCCGAGACTGGATCTTTGGGGTTGACGTCTGTTTTAAGACCCAACTTAACCTCATGAGTGTACCAGTTGAAGAGACAGTCATTCAAGTGTACCACGGTAGCAGGTGTAGGCTGTAGGATCACCCTCATCTGTCGTCCACCCAAAGAAGAGCAGTTCCTTCAGGAAGTCGCAGACTTAGTCATCGACATGGTGCCTGAGTCGTCCAGGCTGATGGTCCTGGGGGCGACTTCAACGCCTGGGTCGATGATGAACTTTCACAATTTGGACAATTCCTCCAGCTGATGACATCTCTGGGCCTCACACAGATAGTTACTACTGCTACCCATAAACACGGTCACTCTCTTGACTTAGTCTTCCTCCTGGGGATCGAAGCCTCTGATTTGGGGGTGGAACCAGTTGGATGGTCCGATCACTACACCGTGGGGTTCAATTTTAGTGCCCCCCTTTGTAGGCCTACCCCTTTGGAGATGGTCAGGTATCGCCCTTTATGAGATGTAAGCTCTGAAGGCCTGGAGGCGGCACCTGACCTATCGTCCCTCCTAGTGGCAAACAGTGACCCACAGGCCCTCGTGATGGCCTAAAATTCAGCCATCTCGGTAGCCCTGGATGTCATTGCTCCTGTCCGGGTTCGTCCTCTCTTCCTTCGCTCTCAGTCCCCATGGTTTGATGGGACTTTGAGGTAGATGCGGCAATTAGGACAAAGGTTAGAGCGTTGCTGGCGGAAATCCGCCCTTGATGCCAACTGCCTTAGATTGATAGACCATTATCAAGCCTATCAATCTGCAATCACCAGTAAGAAGGCAGAGTTCCTGTCCGGGGAGATTGCGGTCGCTCAGAATTGACCAGCTCAGCTTTTTCAAACTGTGAACAGACTGTGCAACCCAGCCTGTTTACAAGTTCGAATAGAATATGATGAACTTGCCTGATTCTTTGCGTCTAAGGTGGCTGACATCAGGGCAGTACTCCAACCAGCACACTCTAAGGGCGTTGCTTTGGATCGGCACGAGGCCACTGCCTCTCAGCTTTCCTGGAGTACCTTCGACCGACTGGAGTTTATGGATGTCATGCGGATTGTCCAGGGTGCACGCCCTACATGCTGTAGCTTGGATCCAGGACCAACGTCCCTGTTTTTGAGTTGTACTGATTCCATTGGCCCGGTCCTAGTATAGATAGTCTGGTGCTCCTTGGAAACAGCTGAGTTTCCTAGCTCCCTGAAGGAGGTGGTAGTAACACCCCTCTTGAAGAAAGCATCTTTGGACCCAGACTGCCATGCAAACTACAGACCAATCTCTAACCTTCCCTTTTTAGGGAAGGTGATGGAGAAAGTAGTGGCTGTGCAGCTGGAGAACCATTTGACCATCCATGACATCTATGAACCCCTCCAGTCCGGATTTCAAAAGAGATATAGTACTGAGACAGTGCTGGTTCGGGTGCTCAATGATCTCCTGATGGCTAGTGATAGGAAAAACTGTTCCATCTTGGTTCTTCTGGATCTCTCATCAGTGTCTGACACTGTGGACCATGGGGTCCTGCTCAATCGCCGGAGGTTCATCTGTGGACTGTCGGGTACAGTCCTCAGGCGGTTTACATCTTTTCTCACTGGAAGAACTCAGAGAGTGGTGTCCAGGGTTTACTCCTCGGACCCAGTTTCTCTGTCGTGTGGGGTTCCTCAGGGCTCGGTGTTGTCCCCCATGTTGTTTGCAGTGTATATGCTGCCCCTCGGAGACACTGTAAGAAGGCATGGGCTGAGGTTTCACTGCTATGCTGATGATACCCAGCTCTATCTTTCTTTTGCACCTGACCAGGATGGAGCTCTCTCAGTCTTTAATAGCTGCCTCGCAGAAATCTAGGAGTGGATGGATTCCAGTTGGCTGAAGTTGAACTCGGAAAAGACTGAAGTGCTGGTTGTGGACCCGGCGCACTGGACAGGGGGTCTGGGAGCAGGTTCACCCTCAGGGCTTTTTCTTGGGGGCTTATCACTTCCGACCTCTGAATGGGTGCGAAACCTGGGGGTAGTTTTTGACGAAGGGCTGACCCTGCATTCGCAGGTGTCGGCCATCGTCAAATCCTCTTTTTATCATCTGAGGAATATCTCCAGGATTAAGCACCTTGTTCTGTCCGGTGATCTTGCTATACTGGTCCATGCCTTTGTGTCCTCGTTGCTAGATTATTGCAGCTCCCTTTACTTAGGGCTACCTGGGGTGGAAATCCGCCACTTTCAGCTAGTGTAGCACGCTGTGGCCTGGCTTTTGATGGGAACCCCCTGGTCCTGTCATATTTCGCTGGTGCTGCGTGGACTGCACTGGCTGCCGGTACAGTGGCGGAGCACCTTTAAAGTCGGTCTTCTGACTTTTAAAGCCCTAAACAGATAGGGCCCGGACTACCTGAAAGAGCTTCTGGTCCCTTACTACCCTGGATGATTGCTCCGCTCAGCTGACGAGGGGTTGCTAGAGATTACAAAAGTGTGTCTGAAATCTTCTGGGGCCCGGGCATTCATGCATACGGCCCCATCCCTCTGGAATTCTCTACCCTGTCGGTTACAGGAGTGCACGACCGTGGAGGGATTCAAACAAGCTTTAAAAACATATTTGTGGTACCAAGCTTTTGGTGAATGATTTCTGCAACTGGATTAATTGTTTTATATTATTTATGATTCTGGATGTTTCATGTGTTATTTTAAATTTTGTTAGGAGCCTTGGTATTTTGAAAGGTGCCATAAAAAAAGATATTATTATTATGAGGTCATCACACACCGAGGGTGTGTAAAAAATCCATAAGAACACAGATGCATACCCATTATTTTTTATAATTACTGGTGCAGGGAGTCAATGCTGCATAAGTGTCTGAAGCAGTTCTTTTATCCCTGCTGCCTCTCACTAAGTCTTTCTGCCACACACACACACACACACACACACACACACACACACACACAGTCTCTCGCTCTCTCTCTGTGCACAGTGCAGGCATTACTTTTATTGTTTACTTTTTATATATTTTTTTTTTAGTTAAACTGTGCAGCGCAAGTAGTAAAACTGACAGTACTCAGCCTGGGGACGATGTACTTGCTGTCTCCGAAGCCACAGCCAAAGGATACGAACAGCAGGATCAACCAGATAAATGTTGTGAAACATTACAAAGTTTATGATAAGCTCAGGAGAGGATCAGAGGCGGAGACGAAATCACTGAGGAGGCTCACAGGTAAGTGATACACAAAAGTAATGTAGAGGAGGGGACGTATCTGCAAAGATATCTGGGAAAGTGCTAAAAAGGTACACATACGGATATGAAGGTAAAATTCACCCAAGGGGAAGCATGACATTACCACCACCTGTAAGTGCCATCTGGAGGGTAGGGGAAGGACAGAGAGCAGCCCTCTGTGAAATATCTGAAACACACAGCAAAGTTTAATAATAGTTGCTACATATGTATAACTGTAATGAAATGTGGCCTGTAAATAGTTTGTGGGGATTTTAGGATAAAATGTGGTCATTATATAAGCAGGAAAGGAACAGACAATGCTGAATTTGTAATAAGAATGTAACAGAGTGAAAGGATGGGGCGGCATTCTTGGAGGTTGGAAGAGAAGCTGTATATTGTCTGTAATGTCATTTTATGCATGATTTTTACCTGAATAAAAGATTTGAAACCAAAAAAAAAGTTCATGAGAGGCAAACGAATAGCGCAGGTCTTCCATTATGGAGAAGCGACGCTGCCATGTTTGTCGAGTTATTCGGCCTGCCTACTCCCATAGAAAGAGCCAATGAGGAGGCACGTGAAGAGAGAACAACACTGGTAGTGAAGCAAAGTATGCGGAACGCCATAATAACTAGTTTTCAGGTTACTACGGCATTTGAAAAAACCCTGGATAAAGGGGGTCATGTAAGTAATAAGCCACGACAGGGTGTGCATTAAAGGATTTTAATACACGCCCCAGGGGTGTGCTAAGGCACGAGGCTGAAAGCCGAGTGTCCTTACGCCCCTGGGAAGTGCATTAAAATCCTTTAATGCACACCCTGGAGTGGCTTATCACACTTATAAAATGGGCCACCATCATAAAATAATTTGTTTGATGTACTCTGATAGGGATTAAAACTTATTTACTATTTTCAAAAGCGTGTACAATACATTACCTCTAAAACATCTAAAAACTGAAAGAAGTAGTCCCTATTAACGTATAAAATAGGATATGTCAGCAATAGCTTAACTAGTACAGTAATTTGCAGTAAAAGTATTTATTAGTAGAGTTGGTTGAAAATAAATACTTTGTCACATGTAAATTTTATTATATAAATGCACTGTAACATTTGTACATTTGTAAGACATAAGCAGTGTTTAAAACTTAATTTTCATTACACTGTAGTTATACAGTCTCATTGAAGGCAACCTTCTCTTTATTTTTGTTTTTTACTTATGTGCTGTGGTCTAGTACATAAAAAGAAAACTGCTATAGGATTGAGGTGAAAGGTTAGTAAGAAAAAAAAACTTTAAACCTGCCAGGTTGCCTTTTTTTTGGTGGGCAAGGAGGGTAGATTTCACCTGAAAACTCCTATATAAGATTCAAATGTACGTGCTTTTATTAATATTAGCAATGTGTTTGGGCACTTTGGGTCTGCCTCTACCTATTTAACTGTGTTTTCCCACCTTTTCTTTTTGTTTATACAGTATTACTGTATTGCCTACTTTCTTCATTCTGTTTTTTGTTTTCTGTTTTTCCCCACATTCAAGACATAGAATGTTTATCATGGAATGTTTACCATGGAATACAGGGATTCAAAATTCTGCTCTATTCCACCTGTAGAATGTTACTCTCCTGACATTCAGTACACACAGACAACAAAGGCATGTTTTAGAGCCACAGACTCAATTCTCTCACTCTCAGGGTAATCAGAACAGATTTCCCTGATGAGCAGGTAAAGACGGGAGATTTTTCACTGTTAGTAAAGAAACACTTGTAATGAAAACTATAAACAATACATAATGTTTCTAATTTGTTTGTGTGTGTAAGGAGTGTGTGATGATCAGGGAAACAACATTTAATTAATGCGTTTTATTTTTTATTTAAGGTAGTTTTATTTTTAGGGCCCAGTTGAAGGTTTTTACAGTGTAAAGGTAGCAGCCATGTTTGTGATGGAAGACTAGTTCTGGTTGCAGGGGGTCTGACGGAAGACAGTTCTGGCTGTATGAGGACTGACTTGTTCATTGTGTGATGTGGTTTAGGACCAGAATGACTGTGCGTATAAAGAGATTTAATGTACAGTCAGCTGATATCTCTTGGTCAATGAGATTTCTAGATTTTTTTCTTGCCATTTTATAACAGTAATTCAAACACCATGAAGTCTTGCTATATTATGACTATATGCAGTCAGCCACTGCAGCTGAACTGCCCCGGAGAGGAAAGAGTTAACTCCAGAGAGTCTGGAGTTCCACAGCGCGAGGGCGCTATACCAAAGCTCTATCTGGCCAGTTTCAAATGAAACTGTTAGATTCTTTACTCCGCTTCACTGAACAGTCGCCCGGAGATCAGCTCCTTCACATCGGTTCATTTCTCGTTCAAGTGAGTATTTTCGATTCATTTGAACGGCAAAAGTATTTATTTTACCGCATTTCGGTTAAAAGCTCTATCTGTAAACCTAGCAGAAAATTTAAAGTCTGTGTGGAAATTCAATTATCGGTTCGGTTTGAACCGATCGGTTTGCTTAATTTAACGTTTTAAAGTGTGGTTGGGCTTTTAGAGTGCGGTTCCCACAGTTCTTATCGGTTCTAAAAATCCTTGCTTTTAAAATAGGTTTTCAAATACACCGGTAACCTGATTAGGAACCGATAAAGTGTCTTGCCTGGCACTGCCATCAAAAGGGCAAGTTTTGGTTAGGCTGGCATTATGTCTGAGAAACCCAAAAGAAAAACCGGGCCCACTGGGTTTCAACACTGTGATGTCTGTGGGGAAGCCTTTGCCAAGGCTGACCCACACACCACTTGTGTTTATTGTCTGGGGGCTGACCACTTCCTGTCAGACTGCCAGGTGTGTAAAAATTTCCCTGCAGCCACCCTGGAAAAGAGATTGGGCCGGCTCAGGGAACGAGAGGCCAAGAAGTCCGCTGACCCGGATGGCCAGCCTGGTCCAGTACCTATTGGACCAGAGGGAGTGCCCTCTGACCAGGGCAAGACTTCCTCGGCCAAAAGGAAGGCTGGTTCAGGGGAACCAGTCTCAGTGAAAAAGACAAAGAAATCAGTAGGTTTGGAGTCCAAAATTGTCTCTCCAACTGCTGCAGAAATAGCTAAAGCCATACAGATTGTCCAGTCACTGTCTCAGGGTCCTGCCGAACCACCTACAGTTGGTAAAAGGTTGGTTGGTTCAGTGCCAGTGGTTCAGGAGTATGATGTTGAGGAATTTTATGAACCACAGGAGAGGGAGGACGAATTTGATCATTACATGTGTGGCTGGGAGGGTCTGGACGTGCCCATTGAACCGGACATTTCTCCAGACAGACCTTTAGAATCTCCTCCTATTCTGTCTGAGTCCCTTCTCATTTTATGTTTTACAAAAGGTTGCAGAAACTCTCCAGCTTCCTTTAGAGGAAGCTGTGGATGAGCAAGAGGAGCCTGATTATGTAGAAATGATGGATATACTAGAGTCTAGGAGGTTGTCTATTCCTTTGCATAAGTCATTTAGGAAGCAAACAACAAAGATTTTAAAATCCTCATTCTGTCCCTCCTGTAGATAAAAAATGGACAGAAGATATACCTTGTCAGGCTCTGATACAGACTTCTCACTGAGCAGTGTAGTCATGTAGGTGTGGTACAAGCTGCAGCCTGTGACAAGGCTAATATTCCTCTGGCCTCACATCCTCCTGATAAGGATTCCAGGAAGATTGATGCCATGGCGAAAACAGTATATGGCAGCTTCTTTGGGACTCAGGCAGGCAAATTATATGGCTTATGTGGCTAGATATCAGAAATCTAGGTGGGACACAGTATTGTAGTTAGCCAAGCAGGCCCATGGCCAGCTGGCTAGTGAGTTGGAACAGGTGGCTGCTGATGGCACTGAAGCCTCTAAAGTTCAATTTCATACTGCTGTTGATGTTAATGATGTTTCCTCTAGGGTCATGGCCACTTCTGTAGCTTTCCGTAGGTTGGCATGGCTCAGATGCACTAATCTGTCCCAAGATACTCAGTCAAAGGCTATGGATTTTCCTGTTGTGGGTAATTCTCTGTTGGGGAACAAACAGAAAACTATATGAAAAAGATGGATGAATACAGAACTACCTACAAAAGTGCCCAGGCTAAGGAGAGGCATGCCACTCCACAGAGGCACGCTCCCAGAGGTAGGGGCAGGCCTTTCCACAGGCCTTTTACCAACTCTCAGGCCTCCTCTGCATTTGCACAGAGGGGTTTCTTTAGAGGCAGAGAGTAGACGGGCACAAGTAGCAAACCCCCTCCCCTCAGCCTAAGCACATTGCCAAGCAGGCACCCTGATGGGGTGCCCAGGGCAGATCTCCTGTACCAGTGGGGGCAGGTTGGTTTATTTAAGCCAGAACTGGGTGTCCCTAACCTCGGACAGGTGGGTTCTGGAGGTAATGGCCAGGGTCTGGTTCTCAGCTTCGAACAGTTTCAAGATGAGAGCCAGACATCTTCCACCTGCAAATCCTTCAGAAGCCCTTGCTTTGAAGCAGAGGTTTCTTCTCTTTGGACTGCAAAGCAGTAGAAAGGGTCCCTCCTTGCCATCAGGGCAAGGGGCTGTACTCAAGATACTTTCTTACCCCAAAAAAGACAGGAGAATAGCGGCCCATTTTAGATTTAAGGTACCTGAACAAGCATCTTTTGAAACCAAAGTTCAAAATGTTAACTCTGACAATGATTTTGCCCTCCTGAGGCCAGGGACTGGTTGGCTTCCTGGACCTCAAGGATGCCTATTTTCATGTTCTGATCAGGCCTTCTCACCGAAAGTACCTCAGGTTCGAACTACCCTCAGGCCACTACCAGTTCAGGGCAATGCCCTTCGCCTTACCTCTGCGCCAAGGGTATTCACTAAATGTCTAGCTGTGGTAGTGGCTCATTTAAGAAGGCAAGGGATTGCTGTGTTTCCTACCTGGACGACTAGCTCATAGTGGGTCAGTCCCCAGATCAGGTAAAATCCCACTTGCAAGTCACCCAGCAGCTTCTCACTTCCCTGGGATTCCTGCTGAATTTACCAAAGTCAGTTCTCGAACCAGTTCGGGTACTAACTTTCATAGGTGCAGAATTGAACACAAAGTTAGCGAGGGCATTTCTCCCCTCGGAAAGGGTAGACAGACTCATTGCCCTGGCATCCTCCTTTACCCTGCGGGTCTCTCTACCAGCAAGGCATTTTCTGCAACTCCTAGGGCACATGGCTGCTTCCACAGCTGTAGTGCAAGGAGCAAGATTCCAGATGAGGGACATTCAGTTCCATTTGAGGGCCTATTGGTCTCAAAGGAGGGACCCCCTTTCCAAATTGGTTCCAGTGACCCAAACCCTGATCCTGGTCTTACACTGGTGGCAGGATCAAAGCAATCTAAAACAAGGGGTTCCTTTCATTCCCGTTTCCCACTCCCTCACCACGGATGCTTCCCTGTTAGGGTGGGGAGCTCACTTGGGCGACCTGTCCACTCAGGGAGTGTGGTCTCCCCAGGAATCTCTGCTCCACATCAATCTTTTGGAACTCAGAGCTGTCCTTTTAGAGCTCTTCAGGTGTTTTCAGCTTCTGTCCAGAACAAAGTAGTTCAAGTCAGGACAGACAACACCACAACAATGTGGTACATCAACAAGCAAGGGGGCACTCGGTCATCAGCCTTGTGCACTGAAGCAATGAAGTTGTGGTCTCTGGCTTACCCCTGAACACCTCCCTGATAGCAGTTCACCTTCCAGGGAAGGACAACAATCCTATGGATGCCCTCAGCAGGATTTCTCAGGGCCATCACGAATGGGCTCTGAATCCTCAGGTGCTGGGGTCAGTCTTTGCCAGATGAGGCACCCTCAGATAGATCTTTTCACAGCCCCAGACAACCACCAACTTCCTCTGTTTTGTTGCAGGCCTCCAGTGCTGGGATCAGTCCCCTGGACGCCTTTCAGTTGGATTGGAAAGGAAGTTCCTGCATGCCTTTCCCTTCTTTTCAGGGTACTAGTAAAATCAGATCTCAGCCCTGCAAGGTGATTCTGATTGCTCCAGATTGGGCCAGACAGCCCTGGTACCCACTGCTTCTGTCCTTGACAGTTCACCCTGCCTGAGCTTGCCCAGAGTCCACGACTTACTGGCCTGTGCACAGGGGAGAGTGTGTATCCGGACCTCAAATCCCTCCTTCTCAAGGCATGGCTCTTGAGGAGTTAGAATTTCGACTTACACCTTTCTCAAGGTGTTTTGATATTTTAAAGGCTTCAAGGAAGCCTTCCACTAGGCCACTTACAATTCTAAGTGGAAAAGGTTTTCCATCTGGTGCTCTGAGAAGCAGATTATCCCAGAATCTGCTGATCTGCCCATTTTACTGGACTATTTGGTCCATTTAAATTCCTTAGGCTTTAGGCCAGCTACCTTAAAGGTTCATCTGGCAGCTGTCTCTGCTTTTCTGTCAGCAGGGACGCCTGCTTCCTTTTCTTCTCACCCTGTGCTTTCCAAGTTTTTTAAAGGGTTACTTCACACCAACCCTCCTTTTCGAGAACCAGCTCCCGCTTGGGACCTGAATGTTTGCATTGCTCAGTTAATGCAACCCCCTTTGAGCCTCTGTCCTCAGCAGAGCTCAAGTTTCTAACTTGGAAAACTGTTTTCCTAGTGGCTATCACTTCTGCCAGGCGCATAAGTGAACTACAGGCCCTGTCAGTGGAAGAAGATTTTCTCTTTCCACAGAGATAAGGTAGTCCTCAGGACTAACAGAAAGTTTTTGCCTAAAGTGGTTTCAGATTTCCACCTGAACCAATCCATCTCTCTTCCAGTATTTTTCACTGAGCATTCTTCCTCAGGTGAGAGGAGTCTGCACAGCTTGGACGTCAAAAGAGCCTTAAGCTACTATTTGGAACGCACCAAGGGTCACAGGTTCGAATCCTCCAACTCTTCCTTACCTATGGCGAGGTTGGCAAGGAAACCTGCCACTAAGAGGACAATTGCAAGGTGGATTGTCTCTTGTTCCAATTTTGTTATCAAAACTAGGTAGAGAACCCCTCAGGACTGAGGGCTCACTCCACCAGGGTACAGCTGCATCTCTAGCGGCTGCTAGAGATATTCCCATTCTGAAAATCTGTCAAGCTGCTACTTGGAAAACAGTTCACACTTTTACAAGCATTATTCCCTGGATATTCAGTCCAGGAGAGATGCTCGTTTGGCACAGCTGTGCTTCACAGCCTATTTCCTAAGTAGGTTCTGACCCTCCTCCATGGAGGTACTGCTGTGTAATCTGCATATAGTCATAATATAGCAAGACTTCATGGTGTTTGAAGAAAAAATTACTCACCTTAGTAATTGCTTTTCTTCTCATGGAGTCTTGCTATATTATGACCACCCTCCCTCCTGCCCTCTCAGAACTTCTACTTGGGTAGGGTGGCAAATTAGTGCAAGCACTGTGTCATGCCATTTTAGTTCTTCCCTTCACCCCCTTTATTTAGGGTTAGGGAATTAGGTATTTCTGTTTTAAGTAATATGTTGGCCCCCTTCCTGAACTTGAGTCTTGGGGGAAGGGGGGTCTAATAGTGCTTGTTAGGGAGAAACTAATAATACTATTATTCATTGTTATTATTATTATTGCTGTTTATATTGTTGTTATTCCTACTAGTAGGTAGCCACTTGGCTAGTGTAGAGCTTTCCACACAGACTTGTTGCTTAGTGTTAAGCCTGAGAAGACTGACAGTTTCATTTGAAACTGGCCAGATAGAGCTTTGGTATAGCGCCTTCGCGCTGTGGAACTCCAGACTCTCTGGAGTTAACTCTTTCCTCTCCGGGGCAGTTCAGCTGCAGTGGCTGACTGCATATAGTCATAATATAGCAAGACTCCATGAGAAGAAAAGCAATTACTAAGGTGAGTAATTTTTTCTTATTTAATACTGTGGGAACTCATAGGGAGGAGAGGGGGATGTGGCTCAACTAAGATGGCAGCATGTTGGTTCCTGCTCTGCTTGAGCTGCTTTTAAACTATTTAATGCTGAGTTTTTCTTCTTTTTTTCTTCTCACCTCTAGGGAAGATCGCTATGTTTCTTAAATCCAAAGTGGCTATACAGACTTTTGAAGTGAAGTTTGCTGTTGAGTTCAGATAAACACAAAAAGTTAGTAGCTGTTACTACATTTTCTTTAATAAAGTAGATGCAAATTCTAAGCAACTTACCGACGCTGAACAAATTTTGGACTTGCCACATAACGTACTGACTCTGGAAACTATTAAAAGTGAGATAATAAAAAAACGCGATTGAAGCCCTTACTTACCGCAGACAGCACACAGAAATGTGTTCAGGTAAAATTAAGTAAGCAGTTGTACCTGGTATGTTTTGTTTGTTATATATTTTGTTTTGTATTTCTATAGGTTTCTGTTGACCATGTAAAAATGAAAATTACAAACCTACTGTAATTCTTGATCTTTCTGTGCATCTTCACCATTTATCACAATTGGCTAGTCAGCCGGAGGTCACAACCCCTCAGGAGCTCTTTTTTTTGGATGGGCGGAGCTGACGCACCGATGGCGCCACCCTCGAGGCCGATGCACTGCATGGCGCTCAGGGGTTGGCCATTAGGTGTCATCGGCCCCGCCCTCCCGCCAGTTCTGAGTCACCGTAGAATAAGAAGCAGGGTTGGGAGGGTGGGACAAGGAAGTCCAAGGAATAGACAAAGGAAAAGATATCAGAACTAACAGGAGAAATAAATGACTGACAGGACAGACGAGAGAGGGAGAGAAAAACTAAGGGGATTGGGATGGGCCCCGATCTCTGGAAGGAAGGAAGGAAAGAAGAAAGGGAAGGAAACATTAAGTGGGAGGGAAGGGGACAAACTTAAGGCTCGCGGTCTGGTCCCAATTATGGAAGGACTTACTGCCCAGGGAGTTGCAAGCCTGGTTAGGCCGCCAAATCCAAGGCACAGGAATTTGGCAAGCATACTCCTGCAGAGCGAAACAATGTTGAAAGAGATAGGAGGGACCAAGGGCCGAAGGCCGTCCCTTCCCCTGACCAAGCAAATAGGAAAAAAGGGGGGTATCCACCTCTTAAAAAGAGAGGATTAAACCACAAGGACAAGGTCCAGAGGAGGAGAGAGGGGGCAGCCACCATCATCCCACCCCAAAGGGGTGGAAGCCGAAGGCGATGAGGAGAACAGTCCCCTCCTACTCCTCCTCCATCAACCAAAAGAAGAAGGAAAAATCCCCCTGCATGGCCAAGGTCACCCCAATCCTGACCAATGGGAAGGAGGGGGGAAAGAGAGAGAGAGAGAGAGAGAGAGAGAGAGAGAGAGAAGAGGCACGCAGAAGGGGGGGGACGACCCAGAGACTGAGGCCCCAGGGGGATGGAGGGTTGGAATTGTGATGAATGGTGAAGATACACAGAAAGATCAAGAATTACGGTAGGTATGTAATTTTCATATCTTATCTGTGTCAATCTCCATCTTCACACATGGATGAGTACTAAGCCTCTCTCGAGTGGGGCCCGAGACCCCAAGGGATTCAAGCCTCAGGCCCCCCAGTGGGTGAACACTGAGAGGAACACCTCTATGGGCCTGGTGAGGCCAGAGTCTGGGGACAGTGAGATGGGGACCCCCCGGAGGGGGTAGGAATTTGCCCCGACAGATGCCGTCTCACCCTACGGGGGAGGAAATCACCCTATGCTGGGTCAAGGGTGACAACCGGGAAAGACGCAGCCATGCCGACTGCCTAATGCAGATCGCTGTCCCTACGACCCTGGAAGCTACCTCGCTGGCGTCATAAAATGCCCTAGCTTGGTGCCTTGCTAGCTCCAGGCCCCATGCAGAGTGTGCAATGGCTAGTCTGGTTACCTGCAAATTAGGCAGGGAGGCTAGGAGCTGACCTAGCCTGGACCACAAGAACCTATCATAGGAAGTATAGTGGGCCTGATGTGCAGCAATTGACAACAACCACTGTACCGAGTAGAAGGTCCTCCTCCCCCAGAAGTTAAAATCCGCAGAGTCTTGATCTGGGGGCCGGTCACCGTGGAGGGCATGAAGCCTGTCAGGAATGTCCAGTTGCATCAACCCTGACTGAGGTGGAGCATATGACCTGGAAACCTTGGGGGAATACCTCTGGCTCAAATCCCTAGGGGCTGGAACTCTGGAAAAGGGTCGCTGCCAGAAGCACAATGACGCCTCCTGAAAAGGAACAGGCCAGGGGGGCACCACAAGAGTGGCCGCACTGAAATCGCCTAAAAAGGTGCGCGGCAAATGCGCAGGATTGTGCTGAGTGGGAGGTGGGGTGATATGAAGGTCTTCCAACATCCTCGCGAGGAAAAGCTAATACTCGGCCAGATTATCGGCAGGGGAGATGTGGACGGAAGGCTCCTCTCCTCCAGAAGAGGAGGATGAGGAAGCAGAAGACCTCGGAGATCCAGGGGCCGGCTGCTCGGGGGAAAGGGGGGAACACCCGCTTGTCCATGGCTCTGACATAAGTAGGGAAGTGAGCAGCAGCACCCTTGAATTGCTCCCAGGTGAGAGGCCCCCTAGGACCAGAAATACCTGGGAGAGCAGGAGATGGCAACGTAGAGGAATGGGGGCCAGATTCACCACAGAAGAGGAACGTCCTCTGTCCAGGCAAGAGAGCCCACTGGAAGTCCCCAAGGGAGGAGGAGTTCCAGAGAGCCCAACAGCCTAAAGCTGATCAACCACACTAAAACTGCCTAGACCGTGCCCTGAAGAATCCCCCTTGTGAGGTGACTGGGACTGTGTGAGCCCAAAAGGATGGTCTCTTCCCTCCAAAGACAAGGGCAGTCTTAAGAAGACCGCGAAGGAAGGGTGGGGGTCTGCACTATGACTCCTCCCCGAACCCGGGTGGGTCCCAGAGAAGGGCAGCCATCTCGAACCAGGCCCCTCTACCCCTCGGACTCCGAGAGAGCCCTCTGCCTTGAGAACACCAGTCTAGACAGCTGACAGCCCTGGGCGGTCCCCGAGGAGACCACCTAGGGTGTAGCACCCTCCACTTCCGTGGGTGCCCTGGTTGGCCCTAAAGTTGGGCGATCCAGGCACACGTAGCTGAGGGAGCAGAAAATCCTCCAAGTCCAAGTTGCAGGGCAACAGTGGCCTGGACCATCGCCTGTTGGTTAGAACCCCTGACCATAGACTTGGGGACCACTGCCTGCTCCCCAGAGGGAGGCTGGGTCCGGGCCACCAAAGTGACTACTGAGGTGCCCATGGTTTCTGCCAACTCCGAAGAATCGGACAGCGAGTCTGACCCAGACCTGGAGTCCACCTCCGAAAAAGTGGAGACTGAGGTTTGGTGCCAGACCACCCGCAGGCGCCTGCTCCTGTCTGGACCAAGGGAAGTGCCAATCAGTGGTCCCACACCAGAATCGGTACCGATCTCCTCCGCAGCACCGAAAACGGCGCCTGAGGAAGAGATGGCCCAGACCATGGCAGTGGAACCGGAGTCTACTCCAGACACAGTGCCGTCCCCTCCCACGGCACCACAAATGGTGCCGGGTTGGAGATGGCACCGATGGCAGTGCCGACAGCCCCCTCGGTGCCACATATGGCGCTGAGAGCAACAACACCCCCCATGGTGCCACAAGCGGCACCGGAGCTGGACAGGTGCCATCCCTGGTCTCAGCAGAAACAAAGATGGCGCTGTAGAACTCTGCCATGACACCATCAATGTCAGATAGCAGAAATGGTGCCGAGTGGAGGACCTGCGCCGACCATGGCATCGCCAGAGTTCATGGTGCCGCAAGCAGCACCGAGGCCCAAAATGGCACCAACGGACGGCATAGAGGATGGCGCTGGCCCGGGACCTCAAGCCCAGGGACGCGACACCAGGGGAGTTGCCAGAGCAGTGTCTCCCGCCCACTCCCTAGGGAGAACGGACTGGGCCTCCTGCACCACGGAAGAGGCCTCTGCCACAGCGAGGCTACTAGAGGCGGAAGCCCCCTCCTCCGCGGTCCGTACAGAACCAGGAGGGAACCCGGAGGAAAGGCCGAGAGACCGTGGCTTGGGCCGCCGAGTGTGTACCAGTCCTCCGAAAGTCGGCAGAGCTCGTCCAACTTTCCATGCGCGCTGCTCAAGAACACGGCGATCCACTGAAAAACAGGCGCCACACAAATCCATGTCAAAGTGGGCCAAGACACTTCAAACAGGGATCATGTTGGTCAGTAACTGAATACTTACCGACGCATGGGAGGCCGCCCCGTTTTCTGCGACTCCCCCCCATACCAGACATGATCAACGCAAAATAAAATTACAAATAGACTCGATGTCGCTGTAAAAGCAATAAAAAGAATGTTCTTACCAGTCAACGGCGTTGAGTAGGTGACGAAACGGAATCGACAGGATTTGCTTCTTGACACGAAATGAAGGCCGAGTTGCGATGGCGAACTTTCGAAGAGAGCTTCACATGAGCTGCTACCTCTTCGGCGGGAGATGAAGAACTGGCGGTAGGGTGGGCCGATGACACCTAACAGCCAACCCATGAGCGCCATGTAGTGCGCTGGCCTCGAGGGTTGCGCCATTGGTGCGTCGGCTCCGCCCCCCCCCAAAAAAAAGCTCCTTCGGGGTCGTGACCTCTGGCCGACTACCCACGTGTGATGAATGGTGAAGACTGACACAGATAAGATTGGGCTAATAAGCCAATGGACTTACCAGAGTTGAAATAAACAAATCAAAGAGACACAATGGGGTGTGTATTGTGCTGCTCTAACTGCATGCCCTGGGATGTAGTAAGATACAATGACGCAGGTGTTGTGCCTTCAGCCCCGGGAAGTTCAGTTAGGTCAGCATAACCTAAACCCCGAAGTGTTGTATTACGCTTAAAAATGAGTAATTGGGCTAATTAAATAAAAAAAAAAAAAAAAAAGAAAAACTTTAAACAAAAATAAATCAGGCAATTTCTTTAAATCATAGTGTAACAGTCCATGTGCTTCAATGCTGAGTGCTGCCAGAGTTCTCTGTCACACACACACACACACAAAATTAGGTTATGTTTTAATAGTAGCGAGATCTGAAAGTACTCTGAGCACTGTGGGGACAGCGGTGGTGTGGCAGAAGGAAGGAAGCAAGCAGGGATGTGGGCAGCCAGATGATGGAAGTTTGTAGTCGAGAGTGAGAACAACTTGGCAACTGGCTGGGAATATAATTTCAGTACAACCATCAGGATATAAAATGGCAAAAAATGGAAAGACATATAAGCACTGTTCAGGAGAGAGAGAGAGAGAGAGAGGAAGAGTGAAAGAGAGAGCACTGTTTGGTGCTTGGAGTGCGAAGAGCTAGCATGGTCAGAGAAGGAAGCAGCTGGACACCAGATGGGGGTGTTAAGAAAACTGACTCAGTAAACTGAAACATTTACAAAGCTTGACACCTTTAATTCATTCTGAATGCTGTGACTTTCTGAATTTCCCTCTTGAGATGGTTGGCAGTATCACTGTGTGCTGGGTGCATGATCTGCAAGCAGGAGACAAGTACAAGTTTTATTCAAATGGTGGGTGGGATTCGGGGCTAGCTGATTAGAAAAAAAAAAACATTTAATCAGAGTGGGACAAATCAGTTTGTGAACTGGTGGTCAGTTTGGCCAACAGCTTTCAAAATCAGGTAGCCAAATCAATATTTTTAGTAGCTAGGTGCTCAAATAATCATTTTGTGTTCCCATTGCCAATTGGCCAGTAACTTTTAAAATCTGGTAGCCATACCATTTTTTTTTTTTTTCTGGCCAGTGGCTGCCTGGGTACCTGATTTGTCCTACCCTGCATTTAACAAAAGCTCATCAAAACAAAACAAAACAAAAAAAAAAGAAAATGCGATTTTGAAAAATAAACATCTTTACCGGTACAGCCGATTATTTATTTTACCCCTACTAGGGGAAATGGCACAGCCCAAGGCTGTTAAGAGAACAGAATGTTGGGCACATGATGATTCTGGACAGCAGCAACTCTCCAGTCACTATTGTCCCATAGTGCTACTAAATATGGAAATAAAATACCATACCAGTTGACTTGACACGAACCCCCCACACACACACACAATCAGTTGCCTACACACACAGGACTTTAGCCAGAATAAAATACAGTACACAGTGGTCTACCTTGTCAGATGAAAAGTGAGTGATCGAGGCTCATCTTCCAAATGTCTACATCTTGGAAGGTCCTGCAGACCTGAGTCAACTGAAACAGACTTATTAAATGGAAAAGGACTGGATGCAGTGTAAGCACTCACCCACACCAAAGAAGGCATTCTTGGTTAACCTCAAATTTGAACCTGTTAAATCTATGTGCTACCAACCAACTTTCCAATGTGGAACTGCTCTTTATTTTTTTGTATATCTATATAAATACAAGCACAGCAAGTAAACTATAGAGGGATGTCCAGACAGGCTTACAATTAGAGTTTATAACAGAACAATGGACATCCCCTGCACCGGCATATGGGACATTAGTCTCCCACAGGAGAGAGGCTCAAGGGCGGGCCCCACTGACAATGTAGGAGCTAACAGAAAAAGAAATTATGGTAAGTATGAAGACATTTCTTCTTTCTGTAGCGCTCCACATTGTCAATGGGTAGTCACTGCAACTGTGTTCTAAGAAGTAATACCCACACAAGAAACTGGGTGGGGGAGAATATTGTCCCATACGACAACCACGTACAGGAAAGGAATTTACCTGCTAACTACCGCCTGCAGATCTCTGTGACCAAGGCTGCATCAGCAGAGCTTTGAACATCCAACCTGTAATGCTTGGTGAATGTGTGGATGGAGGACCACTTAGCTGCCTTGCATAACTCTAAAACAGACGCCTCACCTCTCTCTGCCCAGGAGGAAGCCATAGCCCTGGTGGAGTGAGCCCTGCGAGCTGGAGGTCTCATCTTTTCTGTGACATAATCCTTGGCAAGGCAGGCCCTTTTCCACCTAACTAGGGTGGCCTTGGAGGCTTTTTAACCCTCCTTGGCCGCTCTGAAAAGAACAAACAACCTCTTTGATTTCCGGAACTCAGCAGTCTAAGATATGTCCTAATGGCCCATCGGAACTCTAACTTGTGCAACTCCTTCTCCTTTGGTTGAGTAGGTTGCGGACAGAAGGACAGGAGACAGATTTCCTGGTTCACATGGAAGGTCGTAGGGACCTCTGGAATAAAAGATGGGACTGTTCTGAGCACCAACTTGTCCTTATGCAAGACAAGGTATGGTTCTTTCTGGGACAAAGCCTGGAACTCACTAATCCTCCTGGCTGAACACACAGCAACTAAGAAAGACACCTTTGTAAGACAGCACATCCAACGATACAGACAAAAGCATTTTGAAAGGTTTTTTTCACAAAGAGCATTCAGAACCAGATTCAGGTCCCATGGGGGGAAAAGGGGATTAGAACAGAGGTCGACTCCTGCCAACAGCCTGCAAAAAGTAACCTCCCAGTTAGTCCCTAGAGACAAACCCAAGGAGGCTCCAAGGGCCAACACTTGACCTCTCAAGTGCTCAAGGCCAAACATTTTTCCACTCTTTCCTGCAGGAAATTCAAAATGTGGAACTGTGGCTTTATAAGGCCAGATATATTTTCCTTAGACCAAGCTAAAAAAGTGGTACATACGTGAGCAAAAACTGCCAAAATGGAAACCTTCCTGGCAGCAATCAGGGTGTTCACCACCTTCTTCGAGAAACCCTGCTTTAGGAGTCGCTTCCTTTCAGAAGCCAGGACATGAACTACATTTCTCCCGGATTTGGATGCAGAATGGGGCCCTGTGAGAGCAGGCTCCCCTGCACTGGAAGGTGAACCGGTGCATGTTGAGCTACGTTCATGAAGTCCAAGAACCACAATCTTCTGGGCCACTCTGGAGCTATTAGAAGAAAGCTTTCTCAACTGCCTTATTTTGCACATGACCTTGGGGAGGAGCAGCAGAGGAAGAAAGGCATACGCTCTTCCAAAATTCCATGCTTGTGACAGGCCATCCATAGCCTCTGCCTGTTGGACACTGGTAGCAGCTGAAGAACCAAAGAACGGAAGCACTGTGGCTGGAGGCAAACAGGTCGATCTGAGAACGACCACACATTTGACACAGAAGGCTTAACATCTCCGGTTTCAACATCCACTCCCCTGGATGGACATTTTCATGGCTTAGTCAATCGGCTTGAATATTCAACTCCCCCACAAGGTGAACTGCTGACCGAGAGAGAGAGAGAGAAGACTCTCCGCCCACAGCAAGAGATCAGTGGCTTATTTCAGTATCTCCCTGCTCTTTGTGCCCCCCCTAACTGTTTATGTACGCCACTATGATGACGCTGTCTGACCTTATTTTCATGGCTTTTGACTGCACCTGACTTTGAAAATGAAGGAGAGTGAGGCGGACAGCAACTCATTTCCAGAATGTTTATGTGTAGGTGCTGTTCCTGTGCTGACCAAGTCCCTTGAATGGAAATATGGTCCAGGACTGTCCCCGACTCCACAGGCTGATATCAGAATCAACTCGGGGACACTCCAAAAGAGATCCTTTGCACAGATTTTCCAAACTCACTCACCAACTCAAAGACTGCCATAGTTGTGGTGAAATGGGGATCCTGGCCGGATAATCCTCCAAGGTCATATCCCAGGCTGACTGCAATTTAATCTGAAGGGACTGCATGTGAAGGCGAGCCCATAGAACTACTTCTGTCACCGCTATCATGAGGCCCAGATTTCGCAGAAGGCGGTAAGCCGAAGCCGACAATTGGCTCCTCAGCCACTGAACCTCTCTCAACAGGGTCTCCTTTCTGGCTGGCAAGAGGAAGACTGTCCTCTCGTCCATCTGGAACATAGCTCCTATGTGCTTCAGGGTCTGGACAGCTCAAGACAGCTCTTCTCCCCTTCACAAACCAGCTGTGGGACTCCAACACCTATGGCACTCGAATGAGGTCCAGGCAAGGACAGACATGATGTTCCTTCTGTCCGAGCTGAGCCAACAGGACTATAAGCACCTTCAAGAAAGCTCTGGAGCTGCTGCCAGCCCAAACGGGAGTGCCCTGTACTGGAAGTGTTGTCCTAGGACTGTGAACCTGAGGAACCTCTGATGCGACTGCTGGATGGTGATGTGGAGATACAAATTCTTCCAATCTATGAAAGCTAGATAATCCCCCAGCTGGACAGCTCGGATGATCGAATGCAGGGACTCCATCTTGAAGGTCATGTGACAAACAGACTTATTTAGGTGTTTCAGATCCAGAGTAGGTCTGACCACCACCACCACTTCTTGGGAACGACAAAAGAAATTGAGTAGAATCCCTGGCCTTGCCCCCTGGTAAGCACCAGAATAATCGCCCTGATTTGTGTATGGCAGTCTAGGGTCTGTGACCTGCTTGCCTCTTTATGGGATCCTTTGGAACTGGGGACGGCACAAAACGCCGCTTTGAGGAATAGATGAAAATTCTATTGCATAAGCCAAAGCCAGAGTTTCCAAAACCCAAGCACCTGAAGTTATCTGGGCCCATCTTGTGTAAACATTGTGCAGTCTTTCAACAAGGGAAGCAGGGCCACTGTCTGGATTTTTGCCGGGGGGGCGCATTCTTTTACTGAGGGGTAGGGGCATGTTGTGCGTATTGCACGCGAAAATCTTTGGTAAAATGCCAGTGGTCGGGGTCTTAGGTGCTCTGTGGTGCATTTTAAGGCTTTATACTGAAGATAAAAAAAGTTCTGTTAGGTCCCCCCCAGCCCTTGATGGAGAGGGGGAAAAAATACAGGTTACTCACCTGTAACAGGAGTTCTAGGAATGGTATATGTTGTTCATCCACACTGTCTGGCAGGTATCCTTGCCGCTTTAATTCTTGCCGGAAGGTCTTCAAGCTGGCTCCTCCCACCCACCCGGGTGGTAAAACTCTCGGCTCCGCCCCATGGACGCCAGATCTGGTCCGCTGGAAGCTCAGGTTGTGCGCCAAGTCAGGAGGTCAGGAGTCAGGGATGAACAACATAGCCACCCTAGAACTCCTGTTGACAGGTGAGTAACCTGTATCTAGGACATGGGATATGTTGTTCATCCACACTGTCTGGCAGACTCCTAGCAGTTCTCCGGGAGGAGGGAGGAAAGGCGCACACCCCCGATACTTACTTGGGAAAGAGAGATTGGAGAACTGAGGCCCCAAAACCAGCATCCCGGCGTGACTCGAGGTCGATGTGGTAGTGGGTAATGAAGGTATGTGCCGACTTCCAGATAGCAGCCCTGCAGATATCCTGGATAGGGACGTCCCTGAAAGCAGCTACCGATGCAGCGGTATGGCAGGTAGAATAAGCTCTTATCCCTCTGGGAGGCTCCATGCCCGCCAACCTGTAGCAGAGCTCTGTGCAGGAGGTGATCCACCTGCCTACTGTCCGCTTTGCTGCAGGTCTGCCAGGTGCAGCTTCAGCGTAGGTGACAAACAGCTGGCGAACCTCTCCCAATTTCAGCCGTCCGCTCCTTATAATAAGTAGCGCTCGTCCTAAGGTCCAAAGTATGGAGCCTATACTAAAGCCTCCGAGTGTGATTGGGGTAGAACACCGGCAGAGTCAACACCTGGTTAAGGTGAAACTCCGACACCACCTTCGGGAGGAACTTCGAGTGGGGGCGCAGCACAACCGTGTCCCTGTGGAAGACCAGGTAGGGAGGTTCGATGGAAAGCGCCTGGAGCTCTCCCATCCTTCTGGCTGATGTGATAGCCACCAAGAAGGCGGTCTTCCACGACAGGTGTGAAAGATCACACCTGTGCATTGGTTCGAATGGCTTGCCCATGAGCTTGGCCAATACCAGCGGTAGATCCCACGGAGGTGGAGGTTCTCGCACCAGAGGGGAAAAGTGGTCAAGGCCTTTAAAGCGCCCGACCACCTTCTCCTGTGCCACCGACTGCTTGCCGGCCCGCCCAGTAAGCAGAGATGGCTGCCAGGTGCACCTTAAGGGTCGTCGACTGAAGCCCTTGCTGAGAAAGGGACCACAGGTAGTCCAGAATGCTTGCACAAGGGCAGTCGGAAAGGTCCAAGCTCTTCCCCTGACACCAAATGGAAAACCTCTTCCATTTGAAGGCATAGCATTTTCTGGTCGACTTTTACGGGACGCCTCAACGATGCTGAGGACCTCGCCGGAAAGACCCAAGGCCTGGAACCTCTAGCTGCTCAGGAACCAGGCCGTCAGTACAGGGACTGAAGGGTCCAGATGGAATACCTTCCTCTGATTGACTGAGATCAGGTCCGGGAGGGCTGGAAGGCCCTCGGGAGCCTGGAGCTCAGGCTGAGGAGATCTGGATACCAGAACTGGCGGGGCCAGTCTGGGGCTACCAGAATCACCTGCGCCTTGTCCCTCCTCGCCTTGAGAAGCACCTTGTGGATCAAGAGAAATAGGGGAAAGGCCTAGAAGAGGCCCGGGGTCCACGGCCTCGAGAAGGCATCCCCCTGCAGTGAGCCCTGCTGAGGGGGGCGGGCATGGAACAGACTCAGCTTCGCATTCTCCCTGGAGGCAAACAGATCCACCTGAGGGGTGCCCCAGTGGGAGAAGAGATCTTGTACTACCTCCGGCAGGAGAGACCACTCGTGAGACGCAGCCCCTATCCGGCTTAGGGCATTGGCCAGGGTGTTGGAGGCTCCTGCCACGTGAATGGCAAGGAGATCCGCCTCCAGGCTGCGCACTAGGGACCAAATGCGGACAGCTTCCTTGCATAACAGCAGGGAGCGCGTCCCGCCCTGGCGGTTCAGATAGTACATGGTCGTGGTGTTGTCCGTCTGGACTTGAACCACTTGACCCGGTAGAAACGGAGAGAAGGCGGTGAGAGCTAGACGGACCGCTCGGAGCTCCAGCAGGTTGATGTGGCATCAGGACTCCCGAGGGGACCAGAGGCTGTGCGATCTGTGTTCCCCCAGATGGGCACCCCAACCCATCAGAGATGCGTCGGTCGAGAGAGACCGTCGGCTCGGGGCGGACGAACGGGATACCCTCCTGCAGATGAGCTGGAACGATCCACCACTGGAGAGTGTTCCACATCTCCTGGGTCACTGTCACGGGCCGGTCCAACGGATCGCGGCATTGTGACCACTGGCTGGCCAGTCCCCATTGAAGGGGACGCATGTACCAACAGGCCCAATGGACCACGCTGGTGCAGGCCGCCATGAGGCCCAGGAGGCGCAGGAAGTCCTGGGCAGGGCGCAACTGCCCAACCAGAAATGATTGGGCAAAGGAGGAAAGAACCTCGGCCCTGTCCGCCGTGAGCCATGCTCTGTCTCGAAGAGAGTCGAGCTCTGCCCCGATGAACAGAATCACCTGCTTTGGCACAAGTTCCGACTTGGCCTCGTTGATGAGGAGGCCAACCTGAGAGCAAACCTGAAGGGCCAGATCTCTGGACCGCTCCACCTCCTGTCTGGAGGGCGCTGCTATCAGCCAATCGTCCAGGTAAGGGTACACCCGGACCCCTCGGCGCCGCAGGAATGCTGTCACCACTGCCAAGCATTTGGTGAAGACCCTGGGAGCTAGGGAGAGGCTGAAGGGCGTGGCTCGGAACTCGTAAAGGGATCCCTCCACTCTGAAGCGGAGGAATCTTTGATGGGACGGATGGATTGGGACGTGAAAGAATGCGTCCTGGAGGTCCAGGGAGCAGAACCACACGCCTCGTTCCAAGGATGGGATAATCTGAGCCAGAGTGACCATCCTGAAGGTTCGAGACCTAAGGACCTTGTTCAGGTCGTGCAGGTCGAGAATGGGGCGCCAGCCCCCTGTCCGTTTTGGGACCAGGAAGTACCTGGACACAAACCCCGGGTCTGAAGGAGGATCCGCCACCTTCCTGATTACCTCTTTTTCGAGAAGCAGGGCAATGTCAGCCCGGCGGGCCAACAGCGAGGCTGCGGACCCCGTGGCCCCCCGAGGGGCGACGGCTTGAAAAGGCGGAACCTGCTCGAACTCCAGAGGCAGGCCTTTTCCTACCACCTCCAACACCCAGCGGTCTGTGGTGATAGCGGACCAGACGGAAAGGAAGTGGTGGAGCCGTCCCCCCACGGGGGGAACCCAGGGGGGAGTGACGAGGTTGGGGGTGGCACCCCTCAACCCGTCACTGGGCAGGCTTGGAGGAATGACCGGCTGAGGGACCTCCCGGGCCTTTACCTCCTTGCTTCCTGTTGGAGGAAGCCGTCGACTCGGGAAGCCAAGCTCGAGCCTGCTGGCCCTGTTGCTGGTGCTGCTGGGCCAGTCGAGGAGCAGGGACTGAAGGACGAAAGGACTTCTGCTGCTGACGGCGGCCTTTGTCCCTCTGGGCGGAGGTGACAGAGTCCAGAGTGGCATTGGACTTTTCGATCCGCTGGAGGTGTCCCTCCACTCCAGGGCTGAAGAGGTCAGTCCCCAAGAAGGGGACGTCCGCCAACTTGTGCTGGGTATCCGCTGTGAAAGTGGATATCCTCAGCCACGCCCTGCGTCGCATGGCCACTGCGGCCGCTACTGACCTGGCACAGGAATCACCTATGTCCAGAGCAGTCTGGAGCTGCTGCTTCGCCACCGCCCTGGTCCCACGCCTGGCGGACCGTGGTCTGCAGGTCAGGTGGGAGATGAGGAACAACCTCATCCAGGGAGCCCATGAGGGCGTGGGAGAAGTGTGCCATCAGCATGGCCGAGCTGGCCTGTACACCTTGTGCCCGGCAAAGTCCAGCTTTTTGCATTCCTTGTCGGGGGGGGGGCTTGTCCACGTCCCGAGTGTTACCGGAATGCCGGAAAACGCTGTCGGTGACTAACCCCTCCGCAGAGGGGTGTTCCGAGAAACCGGGCAAAGAGCAGGTAGGGACCGCATACTTCCTGGCCATCCTGGCCAAAGGTGCTGGACAGGAAGCAGGTAGCTGCCAAAGCTCCAAGGCTGGGCCGACAATGGCCTCAGCCACCGGAAAGGCCTCCGTAGGAGAATCCCCTTGGTCCAGAATCTCCATCAGGGGATACTTGGCCCGTTTGGACACGGGCTCGAGCTGCATCCCGGTGGACTCCGAGATGAGCCGAAGCAGACCCAAGAAGGACGATGGGCTATCATCCACTGACTGGCCCCCGGAGGACTCCAGATCGCACTGCCTGGAGAACAGGAGGAATCATCATCGGATTCCGAAGAATCTGCGAAGAGCTGCCTCGGCCCTGAGCCACCCTCCACCTGCCGAGGACGGTCAGGAGTGAGGGTGACAGACAACCTGTGGGGAGGCCATGACCCGACCGAGAACTCTCGGTCGGTGCCCCGGACTTCGGTTGTGGAGGCGGAGGTTCCACCACAATCGGTGGACCAGCTGGTTTCGGCTTAGCAACCGGCCCTGGGGTGGGCAACTCGACTGGAACGAGTGGTTGCTTCGGCCGTCCCGGTGACAGCCACTTGATAGCCGGGGTCTTAGCTTGGGTCGGCTTAGGCCCGGATAGCAGCAACTGCTGCCACATCAAATTCTCATAGCGCCGGCGCAACTTGCGTCGAAGCCTCTCCTCCGAGGAGGACGAGGAAGAGCGGCGTCGCTGCTTACTTCGGTAACGAGACCGAGACCGCCGATGTCGGCGGGAACGGCTGGACCGAGAAGAGGTCCGCGACCGAGACGGAGACCTCCAAGGGGACCGAGGGTGGGTCTGGGAAGGGCCGGGGGATACCCACTCTTCCCTCGGCTCGGAAACTTTAACTGGGGACTGCGGTCCCGAAGGAGCAGGCAGATCCTCGGTATCCACCGGGGGAACCGGTGAAGTAGGGTTTTCGGCTTCTCCAGTCGACAGCCCGTCTAACGGATCGAGAAAAATCTCGACTTCGTCGACGGGAGTCTCGGCAGGCTGGCCTGACGGGGGCACCGTGAAGCCAGCGGCCTCAGCCGCAACCTCGACCGAAGTCGACGGTCGGCTACCCGGGGATGGGGACCTTTCCCGCTCCCAGGAACGCTGACGGTGAGACTTACCTTTCAACTCTCTTTTCTTGGGCCGAGAAGAATGTACCGAAGGCCCTTCTCCCTTCGTGGAAAGGGACTGACAAAGCTCCTTGAACGAAGCTGTATAAGAGGAACTCAGAGAGAGCGGGATAAATGCCGCGGCCGAGGAAGAAGATGCGGCCTGGGCCGCTTCCTCCTTGAGGGCGATCATCTGCTCGAGCTGCTCAGCCAAGCCAGCCGCCGTGGATACCGCTCAACGAGCCTCTTTGGATTTCACCGGCGGAAAACGTTTCTCGGGGCGCCCGAGCTTTAAACGGGCAGCGCGATCATCCAGAACATTGGCCGAAAAGGAACGGCACAACTCGCAAGCCTGCGGGTCGTGATCTAGGCCTGAAGTAGACGCACATGGAGTGCGGATCCGTCCTGGACATTTTCTGCCCGCAGGAGCACCGCCGAAAGCTGGGAACAGATTTGTCCATCGCAGCCGCGAGGGAAAAGGAAGACCGAAGTTTGAAAAAACTTCAAAATCAATTTCGGACGAACTGAAGAATTAGGATCCAGTCTCAAACGCAGAGCGCTAAGGAGGGAACCTAAGCTTTCCAAGCGGTAAGGAAGATCTGGCGTCATGGGGCGGAGCCGAGAGTTTTACCACCCGGGTTGGTGGAAGGAGCCAACTTGAAGACCTTCCGGCAAGAATTAAAGCGGCAAGGATACCTGCCAGACAGTGTGGATGAACAACATATCCATGTCCCTAGAAAATAAAATTCTATAGATGTCTGTCTGAATGGGAAAACAGGTGCCTCAATGGAAGGGAGCAAAGCAGTAACCAACTGCCACGTAGTACACTACAGGTATATACATTCAGCGCCTGAGGCTACTAAGATGCTGATAATGTACTGTACCTGAGGCACAGTACTGTTCTCTACTGCCCACCTATTGCAGTAAAATGCATTGGATTTTATAGTACGTATTATTTTGCTGTATTGTTTGCACTGAATGGCTCGCTCTTCAAATAAAGTTGGCAAGATAATGTGTGGGAGTGGGAGGAGGTCTGTCGCTCTTGAGCATAAGGTCTTCTTAAATCACATTTTTAAAGAACAGTCGTCCCAGCACCCCAATGATAAAATACAACAGTCATGACTTGCTGACAATTCCATTTGAGCTGGCACCAGTACAAGAGAACAGGTTCGGAGACAAGGCTATCACACGGACTTCAACAGAGTAGCATTCAGCATGTCCCCCCCCGAGCAAATCCATACCCAACACCAAAAAACTGTGAACTAATAAATTCTATTTAGTGCATAACCTTTCTGCTCATCATAGCACTCTACAGGTAAAATTATGGCATTTTTTATACTTCTGAAATATCTGAATGTCAGTTACTCACTATGAAATCTCTGTCTTTCTCCCTTGGGGGAAACTGATCAGAAAGAAAAAGCTATGGAAAGACAGAATTCTCTTGATTTCTGTAAATGTTATTTTTAGTATCACCTTATAGGCTGCTATAATTCTGCAATTACTGATACGACACTCATTATTGCTTGCTGACACACTGACAAGCATTTACTTTTTAAACTGCATTTTTGGAAGTTGAACAGCCTTACATACCACCCCACATCTTATCTTGAGCAAGGTGAAGAATTCAGAGTAAAAGTTCTCTGACGCCAAAATATTACCAGTGTCATCATCATGTTTCACTGTTCTGGGAAAAAAATCTGGGGAAAAAAATCCAAAACCTGTGCGTCTCACTCCAAAAACTGTATCCCTGAATATATTCTGAAATATGGCCCATTTCAAATTATAGCCAGGGATAGGGGCTTACGTCTGTCTCATTAATACACAAAAACTTCACTGATTGAGCCATTCACTCAAAAGCATTTCACTTTGTCCCTGGTGTAGTATATGGTACAAAATAGTACAGTTGTTTTTTTTTTTTTCAGTGGGGAGGCTCATTAGTGCAAAGTTTGAGAAATAATCATGATCTGGATTGATTCAACAATGTCTGCTTTGTGCATTTGCATCATTCCACAAACTGGCTTGCACCTCACAATCTGCTGCTTCCAATAACATGATTGTCTCACAAACCACTGACTGCATTCCCTATCCCAGTTTGTGCGGCACAGACCAATATATCTGATTAAGCAGCCCACATTAAAATAACTGCATTATACAAAATGATAAATATCTGGACAAATAAGAAAATCTAGAAAATATTAAACATAACTGTTACAAATATAATAGTTTCAAGTCTTTTATTTGGGTAGATACCTGCTCTGTAAGGCTGACCCACAAATGATATATCCGTGGCTACACCATGTCTGTATGGGGCACACACACACACAGACATGGCACACTGGGACGGTCCACAGGAATACACAACTGACAGCTACAGCTGATGCACAAGTGAAGGCCAAGGACATCTGCTTTTGTGTGGTCGGTGTGTGTGTGTGTGTGTGTGTGTCTGTGTGTGTCTGTGTGTGTGTGTGTGTCTGTGTGTCTCTCAGAGTTTACAAGGTGATATGCCCACACACATCCACAATGTGCGATATATCCATCAATGTACAAACCAGAAAGGATATCACTATGCCAGCATGAGGGCAGCCAAAAGAAATGGAGTACCGCCTACCATGTCCCCTACTTGGCCTGCAGATCTGGATACCTGACGGGTGTCCACAGCCAATGGAAAGGACCAACTGGCACACACAGGGCATCTAAAGCAGTGTATGTTAGGCCCTGTACTTATAATGTAACCCACCGGTACATAGGATAGGAGCTCAGCTGAGCTGGAGTATGTGAGCCTCTGGTAAGAGGCAGGTCCAAAACTGTGACTAACTTGAGTGACTTGAAGCAATATACCTTTGTTCTTATGTGATATATTTTGCACTGTGACCGATTAAATACTACAGTTTGGAACTGATTACAGGGCTTGCAGCACTGTGGTGTTACTGCTCTCTGAGCATCTTATTAGAGATTTTAAACAGTTCACTTTAGACCACTCGTTGTAACCGTAAGTAGACACACAGTCTACCCGGTTCTGTCACTATAAATAGACTGCACTAGCAAGCGTGCGTTGGGCCGCGTGCAGAGACATGTGCATCGGCGTGTTTGGAGTGAAAATAGGGCAACACAGGAAAAGTTAGTGTTACGTTTTGGAAAGAACAAGTAAAGTAAAAGGCACGGTAAGGGTTGATAAATAGGATTTCGGTGATTGTTTGAGGTACAACAGAGGAGTACCTAAATACATGAGTAAGCTGTAGTAACTACTGCCTTTAAAAACTAACTGTAAACAGAAATAGGGGGTGCATAATAAAAGGGGAGTACATGGTAAACTAAAACCCCGAGCACCAAAAATATAAGCCTCTATCTGCCATACATTAGTGCAGTAATTTAAAACAAGATACTGCTTGTATCACACTGGTTCAAATTTAGGTCTGTGTGAAATTGCTTATTCATTTTCTTTTTATTTCATTTTTTATTAAATTGCAGCATAAAAATGGTGCAAACAGTGCTGATGGCAGATGGGACAATACGTGTAGTATGTGAAAACTGTAACATGTTCCAAACAAACAGAACGACAGATATTCCTCAAGCATTTATTTGTAAGAAATGTGAGGACAACATACTTTTGGCAAATGCATTAAAGTTATTTAATTGCAGACTACAAGCTTTAGAAGAAAGCCAACAGCAAATGAGTAGCAGATTTCATGAAAGGGAAATTAACTCTAAAATTACTAACTCAGAAGTACTGGAGTTTTGAAATGGGCCTGAGACTAATATTCAAACACTAGAAGGGACTAAAGAAAACATAAACCATCTAGAAAAGAATTCCGATCCAGTACAAAGAGCAAACAAAAACGAAGTAGACAGGAGCAGATTTATAGTTCAAATGACTGGTTTCAAATACAATCGAAAAAGGTGGCTAAAAAGGGAAGAAAAGCTAGTAAATTTGATATAGCTCTTATTAATCACTTTGACCCTCTTAGTAATAATGAGACGAACCAAGAAGATACTACAGAAAGTGAAAACCCAGTGACAATAACAATAACAACAATGGCTGAATCTAATCAATCTTTACTCAGTGTAACAAACAATGGAAAAGGGTTAATTAATATAGGAGACAATGTTAATATGTTTACAGAACAAATACCAATTACAACAGCTTCCTTACCAGATCATATTATTACATAAGGAACTGAAGCTATGGACATAGGTATCATAATGCAAAGATAAATTCTGTTTCTGGGAGACTCAATAGTGAAACATAAGGATAGAGACATATGTAATCAAGACAAGCAGAACAGAACACTTTCAAGCTTCAGAGGAGCCAGAATAGCTGACATTACAAGAATGATACCAACAGGGTTTTATTTAACTCTAAAAATTGATTAGCGTTTTGCTCATAAAAGTTCTAAAACATTGTGAAAATGCATAGCATTTGCCTCACTGTGTTTAACAAACATAACACTTCTAGAAAACCTATATAAATGCTTTCTATACAGTTAGTATTGTCCCAAGAAAAAAAGTGCTAATCAATTATTTAAAACCCTGCCTAACATAATAAATAATGAAGGGATAAACCCTTTGCTTACTGTACACGCTGGGGCTAATAATGTTTTGAACAAATCTATTAGAAAGATTCAGGAAGACTTTGTTGCCTTAACAAATAAGTGTATAGATTTGGGCAGTGAAATTGTATTATCAGAAATCCTCCCTATACCAAAATTAGATAGTATACAAAACTATAAAATAAGATGCATTAATAACTGGCTACGGAAATGGTGTCTCCGACAAAATTTAAAATGTCTTACACACTAGGAAACTTTTTATGAGAAGCAAGAACTGTATTGCTGGGACGGTCTCCACTTAAGCAGAAGAGGGAGTAGACTATTAGGGAAACCTATGGTTGAACATATTAATAACTCTTTAAACTAGATAATAAGCGGGAGAGAAACATTTTAAGTAAATCTCTAGAAACACAGAAACAAAATGCTAACTTGAACAAATGAAATTGTTGTACCAGGACATGTGAAGCATAAAGAAACTATCAATCTAAAACTAATTTTACTAAACGCAAGAAGTCTAAGAAACAAGATCGAATAACCTACCTGTATACTGGATAATAATAATATTGATATAGCAGGAGTCACAGAGTCCTGGTATAATGATACAGACTGGAATATGAATATACCCGGGTACATTAATATAAAGAAAAATAGGAACGACAGACGAGGTGGAGGAGTAGTGTTATACATAAAAGAAAAACTAAAACCTTGTGAGCTCCTAAAACCTGGGGAAATATATGAATTTGTTTGGGCTCAAATAAAATTAATAAACAAAACCTTAACATTAGGACTAGGATACAGGCCTCCTTGTATGGACAAAGAAGAAAGCGAACAACTTATGAATTATATGGAAAAACAGATAATCCAGGATACAATAATAATGGGAGATTTCAATTTTCCAAACATAAATTGGCATACTGCGGAAGGAAGTAATAATTTTGAAAACAGATTCATAGACTACATTATATATAACAGTTTAGATCAATTAGTGAGTCATCCCACAAGGGGGACTAACATATTAGATCTAGTATTAACAAACGGAAGTGACTATATTTATGGTATTAGAACAATGCCACCTCTTGGAAATAGTGATCATTCAATTACAGGATTCAACTACTGATCAGGTCTTACAGTAACAAAAGGGAAAGCAATTGTTAAAAACTATAGAAAAGCTAACTATAAGAAAATAAAGCAATATTTAACAAGCAGGGACTGGCAAAATGACTTTAAAAACATAGATCTTAATAATACATGGAATATAACTAAACACATATTAGATTACTGTATAGATACATGGGTCCCAAATATCATCAAATATAATAACAATAAAAGACGACCCCCCTGGTGGAATAGGAATATAATGAAATTTATTAAAAAAAAAAAGTTATTTAAAAAATGTAAGAAAAATCCAACTGACTGTTTAAAACGTTGTGATAAACAAATAAAAAGTAGGATTAGAAAATCCAAAAGCAATATGGAATTAAACTCACTGACAAGGTTAAGGATAATAAAAAACAATTTTACAATTATATTGGGACTTTACGAGGGAAACATAATGGGATAGGACTAATAATTACAGATAAAGGTACATTAACTGAGGAAGTAGATATAGCTACTGAATTACTTATTTTTTTTATAAGTACATGAACCCAAAAAGATAATACAGAAACCTATTATCACAGAAACAGAAATTAAAACCATTATTAAGGGACTTAAACCCAATGGATCAGCTGGCCCAGACAGAATAACACCTGGGATTCTAAAGGAATTGTTACCTGAACTTGTGGGACCACTCACGCATCTTTTTAATTTATCAATACAAAGTGGAAAAGTACTTCCAGAATGGAAAAAGGCATTTGTAACTCCAATACATAAAACAGGAAGCAGATCGGAAGTTAAAAACTACAGGCCCATAAGCCTGACTTCAGTGATAGGAAAAATACTAGAAAGAGTAATACAAAACAGAATCCTGGATCATTTGGCAAACGAAGGAATAACAGATATCTCCCAACATGGGTTTACTAAATGGAGATCATGTCGTACTAATCTGATATCTTTTTTCGAGCCAGTAAGTGCAGCACTGGAACAAGGGGTACCTGTGGATGTCATATACATAGACTTTGCAAAAGCATTTGACAAAGTCTCTCATAAAAAACTGATTGAACATCTGTACAAGATTAAGTTGGATAATAACATTATAAATTGGATAATATCAGTTTTAGAAAACAGGACACAGAGAGTTGTGATTAGGGGTTTTTGCTCAGAGTGGGGAGAAGTGACCAGCGGAGTTCCTCAGGGATCAGTTTTGGGTCCCACATTGTTTAACATCTTGGTCAGTACTCTACAGACGACAAACAATGCATGGTTAAATAAATATGCAGATGATTGCAAATTAGGAGCATTGGTACAATCTATTCAAGATGGACAAAAACTTCAGGATAATCTTGACAAACTGTTTGGACAAAGGAAAATAAAATGCAGTTCAACATTTCCAAATGCAAAGTAATGCATTTTGGTGCTAGAAATCTTATGTACAGATATTACATAGACAATCAAGAAACAGAAGTCACTGCTGAAGAAAGGGACCTGGGGATAGTAATGACAAACAAATTAACAACAAATGTTCATACTAGTATAATTGTTAAAAAGTGTCAAACTGTTCGGATGTATATTATCCAATATAAAGAGTAGGAAATCTAAAATTATGATACCCCTATATACAACTTTGGTAAGACCACATATGGAATACTGCTCCCAGTTTTCAGCGGCAAATACAGCTAAAGGTAGGAAGCTAAAACAGGGAGTTCAAAGAAAACTAACTAAAATAATACGGGGGCTACAAGAATTTTCATATAACAACAGATTAAAAAGTTTTAGGTCTGTACGCAGCAGATTCCAGACAACTTAGAGGTGACGTCATATTTAGAGCTATGCATGATGAGTACTTGATGGAAAGCATTGGTATTAGTAGATGGCAGGAAATAAATAAAAGAACAAGATCCCATGGATTTAGATCAAATGGTGACATTAGTAAAATGAAGAAAAGATGTGATTTTTTTACACAAAGGATTATACAAGATTGGAACACACTACCATCATGCGTAGTCAAAAGTAGCACTATTAAGGAATTTAAAAACAGATTAGATCAATATATGGGGAAAAAATATATATGTTCCACCTACAGGAGTAACAGGTGGCGAGTTCACAAAGGACAAATTGTTCACAGAACTCGTATCAGACTATGAACTATATAAAACTATGAAGTTTTATGTAATTTCAAATTACATAAAAACGTACTGGTTGGTTACATTAAAAGTGCAGGGCTTAACATACGCATGCTATGACTGTGATCCGAAAGGGTAGTTCAGACGACATGATCGGTGTGGACAGGAGATGGATAAGTCTTTAACTACCAGCCAGTCCCTGAAAAAAAGGAGCTAATCAGCTGACACACGTCTGTGTCACTTTTTCCACTGCAGTGCCTCGACTCAACCACCATTTCTACGCTCACGACTCGTTCGGGACTCGGATATCATGCGCATCTTGGAACAGTCTCAGCGGCTGCAGTGCATGCTGATTTGTGCAGATGACATCAGAAAACACACTGACTTACAGGCTGACCGATCACTGGTGGTGGTGGTGGTGGGCACTGGAAAGTCGTGCAGGGACCATGCATACTACAGACTGCGCACTGGCAAGGATTTATTTTAAAGGACAGAAAAGGGGGATGGGGGTGGGAGTTCGTTGGAACCTGATGAATCCCAGCTGGCAGCGGCCCTGGGAAGGGAGGCAGAGATGGGCCCGTGTACCCTCATTGTGAGGTGCCTACTTTTTGCCCTGTGCCTCTCTTGCAACTTCGGGCAAGGGCTCCTCTGATACTATTGCTCTTGAAACCAGAACAGGCTCCTTTGCTCCTCCATTTTCCGAAGTTCTGAAAGGGATGAAAACCCCCTCGATACTGCCTCTGTTGGCTGCCTCCTTGACCTTTTGGAATTGACTCAACCTTTTACTGTTGCTTTGACATGAGAAGGTGGCTGTTTTTATCCTGGATATCTTTCAAACTATCAAGGCTAGAACCAAACAACAAGCCTCCCTCAGAGCCTACATTAAAAGCTTGATCTTTGAAGCCTGATCAGCGACCCAATGTCGAAGCCACACTCCTTGCATAGCGGACACAGTGTGGTAAGCGGGGCAAGCTGACATGCGCAAATTCTCTACTGTGGCATCCTCTAAGAAGGTGGAGGCCGTGGATACCAACTGCAAAATGCTCACCCCTCTAAATCTTTGGGAACAAAGCTGCCCATGGTTGTGACCTACAAGTTTAAAACTCTGGCAACAATAAAGGAGGGATAGGACGTGCAGAGGTTTGTATTGTTGGAGGCGAAAGCTCTACTGCATGAACCATTTTATTTTTCCAATTGTTTAACCAGGTGAGACACACTAAGCTGAAAGCTTGTTTACAGGTGCAACCTGGGAGCAGAGGGAAGTTAAGTGACTTGCTCAGGGTCACACAGTATGCAAGTGGGGGCTGTGGGATTCAAACACAGGTCTCCAGATTTGCAGCTCAGAGACTTCAACCACTGCGCTATACTGCCTCCAAGCATCCACTTGTGTGAATCTGTTAAGGCCAAGGACCCTTCAACTGGAAGAAAAAAAATACTCACCTGTAGTAATCTTGTTTCTTCCAATGGGCTCCAGTAATATTACTACTTCTAGCAGTGCTCCTTTAAGCCAGCACTGCCCCGGAGCCAAATGGAATGTCATGCTAATGATGGACTCTAGCTTGTGCATTCAACTCAAAAACTGCCCAGTGTAACAGCCTACATTCTAACCTCAGATTTCTAGGAGCCTGCAAAGAGGCCATGCTATTATCTAATTTTGGATAGAAAGAAAAAAGGCCCCAACTGGGGCAACTGGTAATCATTAAATCACAGGGAAAAGAGAAAAGTTCCCCCTTTTAAATGTCAGATTCACCAAAGGAAACAAGACCTACTAAACTAAAAAGCATTACTAAGAAGTGCCAGCAGATGGCATACCACTTCAAGTATTTATACAATCAGCACTGGAGAGGTCATTACTGATTCTGTCAGGGGAGGCAAGGATGGGGAAGTAATAGTATTAGTGGATCCCACTGGAAGAAACAAGATTACTACAGGTGAGTAATTTTTTATTCTAACCCCAGGAATCCACTAATATTATTACTTCTTGCAGACTACGCAGCAGTACCTTACGGAGGTGGGTAAAGAATCTACTTAGGAAAAAGACTCTGCAGGACTGCTGTACCAAACCTGGCATCACTCCTGGACTGTGTGTCCAGGCTATAATGCTTAGTGAAGGTGTGGACTGACCTCCAGGTTTTTTTTTTGTTTTTTTTTTATTTTATTAGAGATTTCCACCAGTGGCACTTCTCGGGTAGCTGCAATAGTGCCAGCTGTGCCCCTTGTAGAATGGGCCCTGAGTCCAACAGGGGGTACCTTACCTGCTTTTGAGTAGCAAAACTGGATATACTGAACTATCCATCAAGAGATCGTTCTTTCTAAGGCAGGTGTTCCTTTACCTACCTCTCCATAGGTGAGGAAAAGCTGTTGTCTGTGCTGCCTATGGTCCTTGGTATGTCATGTAGTAACTTAAAGCCCTTTTTACATCAAGACTGTGGAGCCTACACTCCCCTGAGCTAGAGTGCTCAGTGAAGAAAACTGGCAAGGTGATGGACTTCCACCTGAATCAGTCTGAGACCACTTTTGGGAGGAACTTCCTATTAGTTCTCAACACTACCTTGTCCCTATTAAAAGGAAACATATTCCTTTTCCACACAAAGGGCTTGGAGCTCACTTATCCTCCTGGCAGAAGTGATTACCACCAAGAAGACTACCTTCCAAGTAACAAACTTGAGATCTGCAGAGGCCATGGGCTCAAAGGGAAGAAGCATAAGCTAAGCAATGCAAATGTTCAGGCCCCAAGCTGGCACTGGTTCCCTCCTGTGTGGGGGGAAACAGATGAAACAGTCCCTTGAAGAACCTCCTGAAGACAGGATTTGATGCTAAGGAGGTGTCCTTTCAGGCCAAAATGTATGCAGACACCGAAGCCAGGTGCACTTTCAGGGTTGAATGCTGTAGACCCTGGGAATGCAGATGAGTCAAGTTGTCCAGCAAGGTTGGTATGCCACCTTGAGCTGGGGTTACACCCTTATCTTTACACCATATAGAGAACCTTTTCCATTTTGAGATATAGGTTTTCTTAGTAGGTGGCTTCATATACCCTCTGAGGACCTCCAGGACCCCTTCAGAGAGTTGCCAGCCTGAATATTCTAAGTCCTCAAGAGCCATGCCTTGAGTCTGAGGGACCTGAGATTGGGGTACATGACCCTCCCTTGGAAGGAGGTCAGTAGGTTGTACCTTTGTGGGAGGTGAATCGGTTTGGCCACCGACATACAGAGCAGGAGGGAGTACCAGGCTTGTCTGGCCCCGTCTGGGGCTACCAGTATCATTGAAGCTGGCTGTGATCTGAGCTGATGAGCACCCTGAGTATCAGAGGAAAGGGGAAGGCATAAAGGTGCCTCCCTGTCCAATCCAGAATCAGGGCATCGGGGGAGACTGTTCCTTGGCAGGGGCTCTGCAACAATACAGAGGCAGGTGGTGGTTTTGGGAGGATGCAAAAGATCCATCTCTGAAGTGCCCCACCTCCTAAATAGGACATTCATCACTTGCTTGTTCAGTGTCCATTCGTGATGGGACTGGTTTATCCTGCTCAAGGCATCTGCCAGGGTGTTGTCCTTGCCAGGCACATGGATAGACTGTAGGTAGGCATTCAGAGAGTAAGCAAGGCTCCATATCTTCACTGCCTCTGTACAAAGTGGGGGTAGACCTTGTCCCGCCCTGCTTGTTGATGTAGTACATTGTTGTGGTATTGTCTGTTCTGAAGTGTACCACCTTCTCCTGGATTAGATGCGAGAAGGCCTGAAGGGCCAGGTAAACTACTCTCAGCTCTAGCAGATTTATATGCTGGAGGGAATCTGCACTCTGCCAAGTGCCGTGAGTGGTGTGCTCCCCCAAGTGAGCACCCCACCCTAACAGGGAAGCATCTGTCGTGAGAATCAGTGAAGGGGGCTCCTGCAAGAAGGGAACCCCCTTCTCTCAAGTTTTCTGGCTCCATCCACCACTGGAGTGCCTGTTGTAACACTCTTGTTACTGGTATGGGTTTTGACAGAGTCTCCTGCCTTTGGCAACAGTGTGCCCTGAGGTGGAATTGAACATCTCTCATTTGAAACCTTGCACCCATGACTGTGCTTGTTGCTGAAGCTATGTGGCCTAATAGTTGGAGAAACTGTCTTGCTGGCTTTGGCCTGCCCAGGACAAATGAGCTTGCCAAAAGCCGAATGCTTTCTGCCATCTCCTGAGGGAGGAAAGCCCTTCCCAGTATGGCATTTAGTTCTGCACCTATGAACTGCAGTACCTGCACAGGAGTCAGGACTGACTTTTGATGCTGAGAAGGAATCCCATGGGGTGCAAAAGATCCTGGGTTACCTGAAGGTGCTCAGTCACCTGCTGGTGAGACTTTCCCATGATTAGCCAGTCGACCAGGTAGGGAAAAACTGAAACACCCAGTCTTCTTAGGTGTGCCACCACTACTGACATGCACTTGTTAAAGACCCTTGGTGCAGAGGTGTGCCCGAAGGAAGTGCTGAGAACTGATAGTGGCCTGAGGGAAGTCTGAATCTCAGATATTTTCTGTGCTACTCCCTTATGGGAATATGGAAACATGCGTTCTTTAGGTCTAAGAAGGCTAACCAGTCTCCTTTTTGCAGAATTGGCAGAATCATGGCCAGTGTGACCATCTTGAACCTGGGTTTTACCAGGTACCTGTTTAGCAGTCTGAGGACTAGTATAGGCCGCCACTCCCCATTCTTTTTTGTCGTTAGGAACATTTTGCTGTGATACACGATTGTGCAGAAGAAACTGTAAGGAGAGTGGAACCCACTATTGTGAGGTTGCAGTATTGTTGGCGCAGTTTTGTTTTTATTATAGTCTTGTGTTATTGGGACATCTTAACTGAAAGCCCTGCCTCCTGTCGTTTTACAGGAAGCAGGAAGAGGGCTGGTAGTTTTAGAGGGACAACAGTTAAAACTACAAAGCCAGTAAGTGTGTTTTTTATTTACTGTGGCTCTGAATTTCTGTGCCTTGGTCACACGAGTGGCAGACGCACTGAAGGAGCAAGTTTTATTACTAAATAAATGCAACAGTGTTGTGAGTCTCTGTGACCCCCTAGCAACCATTTCTAGGTCGGGTGCCCCTATTTAGCAAGCCCTTGCTGCTAGAGGGCAAGGTACATTTTGCTGTGATACACGATTGTGCAGAAGCAAATGTAAGGGGAGTGGAACCCACTATTGTGAGGCTGCAGTATTATTGGGGCAGTTTTTTTTTTTTTTTTTTTTTATTACAGTCCTGTGTTATTGGGACATCTTAAATGAGGGCCCTGCCTCCTGTCGTTTTACAGGAAGCAGGAAGAGAGCTGGTGGTTTTAGAGGGACAACAGTTAAAACTACAAAGCCAGCTAGTGTGTTTTTTTTTTTTTTTTTATTTACTGTGGCTCTGAATTTCTGTGCCTTGGTCATGCATGAGTGGCAGATGCATTGAAGGAGCAAGTTTTATTACTAAACAAACGCAACAGTGTTGCGAGTCTCTGTGACCCCTAGCCACCATTTCCAGGTCAGGTGCCCCTATTTAGCAAGCCCCTGCTGCGAGCAGGGTAAGCCTGTGCAGGGCGCGCGGAGACGTGCACAGAAACATGCGCAGATCTGTGTCCGCTGAGGATGTCTGAGACTTAGGCTAGCTTACTAAATACAAGGTAAACCTCTCAATACCCAAATAACTGATGCCAATATGGAGAAGGAGGGGACATGTTGTTGCACAGTTTGTAAAAAGTTCATAGCTGGCGATCAAATAATACAATTTGTATGTAATAACTGTGAACTAATAGATGTTCTGAGGAAAGAAATAAACATTCATCATCATGGACTAGCAGTTAGAGAGGAAATCAGTACATTATAACATTATATTGACCAAGCAGTAGATAGGTATGTACAGGAGTGCCCCCCCCAACCTTAATAATTTACAGACAAATGTTGGTAACAATAGGGGAGGATGAAGTGGAAGATTGGTGCACCATACAAAAGGCACCAAAGAAAGGGAGAAGGAACATTGGAGGCTCAGCAAATATCCCCCTACATAACAGCTTCCAAATATTAGCGAAACCTAGTGATACTGCTGAACTGAATCAAGTGAGTGGGTTAAATGCTCCGGATCCAACTAGCAAATCACCAGTAGTAGTTCCTAGACAGCAGGATATGGTTATCTCGAGGGAAGTAGTAAATCCAAGCCACGGTACACAGGACATACTAGTAGTGGGGGATTCTATTTTGAGAGCCACGGACCAGATTCTGTGTAACAAACGAAATGATTTTACCACAGTGAGTGTCCTCCCTGGGGCTGTCATAGGGGATATCAGGCAGCTCCTTCGTGGCTTATTGCAAAATACCAACAAACCAGTTACTGTATTGCATATGGGAGTAAATGATGTAAGGAAAAGAAATATGATAGATATTCATTGAGATTTTGAATATGGGGGGGCAGCATTACAGGACAAGGGTTGTAAAGTCCTGATCTCTGAAATTCTCCCAGTCCCTAGGGCAAACTTGGCTAGAGTAAATGCTATACACCAGCTAAATGGATGGCTAAAACGGTGGTGTCATAGGGAAGGGCATACTTTTATCGCACATAAGGACCAATTTCAACAAAGTAGCTTATTTGCACCTGACGGTTTGCATCTTAGCAAGATGGGGAAAAGAATTCTGGCATATAAACTTCGGGGATCAATAGTCCTTCATTTAAACTAGTTAGGAGGGGGATAAAGTGCATGCACTTACACATACCAGGGATAAAATATCCAAAGCCACAAATTCGCATCTGAACTGCTTGTTATTAAATGTCAGAAGTTTAATAAATAAATTTGATGAACTGAGATATGTACTGGTTAAGGATAGAATACACATTTGTGCTATCACAGAAACATGGCGGGACAAGGAAGATGTATGGGATAAACAGATCCCTGGTTATATATTATATTCAAGAGACAGGATTAAGAATAGGGGAGGAGGAGTAGCACTATATCTGACCACTTGTCATTAGAACAGGTAGAAACTACTAACTGGGACCCTCTAGAATTAGTTTGGATTAAGCTTACCCCCCACAAAAGGACCTAAGGTTGACATAGGAGTAGTGTATAGACCCCCCTCATATCTCCTCCATAAGGATACAACAGTCCTGAAAAAACTACACACCATAACAGATGGAGCAAATTGTTTACTTATGGGAGATCTGAACTTGCCAGGTATAGATTGGACCAATCTTACAGCTCAGTCTGCTGTAGAGCACCACTACACGGAACTCTTTAGCCTAGCAGGACTTCAACAATTTGTGACTGCAGGTACCAGAGGTGACCACACCTTGGACTTAGTTCTTTGTAATAATCAAGCTGTACAAAATTTTACAGTCCCCCCAATTAGGCTCAAGTGACCATAATACGGTTAATTTCACCTTACTAAATGACTTGGGGAACATTAAGGGGAATACTATTATTTACAACTATAGCAAGACTGATTGGAGTAGTATGCGGAGAGATCTGGGAACCTGGGACTGGGAAGAAGAGTTCAAGGATCAATCTTTGAATAAGATGTGGGATACTCTAGCAAGTAAGATTACCTTACTAATTAACAAATATGTACCACGAAACAAAAAATACAGCAGCACTAAAATGATCCCTGTATGATGACAGCCAAAGTTAAAAGGTGTATTAAACAAAAAAAGAAAGCTTACATAAAGGCACAAAAGAGCAATCAAGCATCATGCTGGAATACATATCGCAATTTACTTAAACACACCAAAAAAGAGACTGTACAGGCCAGAAAGAGATATGAGCTAACGGACAGCCAATAAAGTTAAAGATAATCATAAAACCTTCTACACTAATATAAATAAAAGGTGAGGAGTTAAAACCATAGGCCCATTAAAGCAGGAAGATGGTATTACCATTACTGACAATGGTCAAATGGCCACCAGTTTTAACAAATTTTTTTTACCTCAGTATACAATAATAAATCGTGTAACATAAAAAATCATTTAATTGGAAGGGGCAAACATGATTTAGTAACTGATTCTATCAAAGTCAGGGAGAGAAACTGGATCCAAGAAAGGCTCAGGGACCAGATGGGTTGCACCCAAGACTTATCAGGGAGACGGTTAATGAATTAACTGGCCCTACTACAACTATATTCCAAACTTCCTTGGCCCAGGGTGAGGTGTTAGATGCGTAGAGACTGGCTGATGTTATTCCCATATATAAAAAGGGGTCTAAACATGTGGTAAGCAACTATCGGCCCATAAGCCTAACTGCTGTTCTGAGGAAGGTCATGGAGGGGATTATAAAAGATTTTATGGTACAATATATGCAGGAAAGGGGGGACACTAACCCAGCATGGCTTTGTCAAGGGACGTTCCTGCCAGACAAACCTCCTGGAATTTTATGGAAAGGTTAGTCAGGCATTGGATGAGGGGGGACTCTGTGGATATTATCTTTCTAGATCTGTCCAAGTCATTTGACATACATGGATTGCCTCTTGGCTAAATGACAGGAAGCAGAGAGTCTGCATAAGGGGTAGCTATTCGGACTGGTCCAGTGTCACTAGTGGGGTGCCACAGGGTTCTGTCCTGGGGCCAGCCCTGTTTAATGTTTATATATCATCTATGAAAACTAAGGGAGAAACTTGGATGTGCAAATTTGCTGATGACACAAGGTTAGGCCAACCAGTAAATAACAAGAAGGATGCAGAAATACTACAAGAAGCACTGCAAGTACTGGAGGACTGGGCTAGGATGTACAAACTTACATTTAATGCTGATAAGTGTACAGTGATGCACCTGGGCCACAAGAATCCTAAATACAACTATAGTTTAAATGGTTCCTTATTAAGAGAAGTAACTGACGAAAGGGATCTGGGAGTCAGAATTTCAAATGACCTTGGTTGCAAGACACACTGCAACCAGGTAGACAAAAAAGGCTAGCGGAATCCTAAATTATATTAAGCGGCATATTAAGAGTAGACACCATGATGTTCTCATTCCACTCTATACTTCACTGGTCAGACCACACATGGAATACTGCGCACAACTATGGGCACCAGGGGGAAAAAATGAAATAAGAACACTGGAAAGGGTACAGAAAAGGGCGACAAAATTAATCAGAGGGGTACAACACCTGGAATATAGTGAAAGATAGCAGAATTTGGGTATGTTTAGTCTTGAGTATCATAGGCTCAGAGGAGATACGTGCTTCGTGCACAAAGCCTTTTCTAACCCAGACTTGTGGGATATGTTGAATCTAGATATCAGGGAACAAAGCCACTATACAGGAGCACACCCCTTGCAGATTAAATGTAATAGGTATCAAACAACAGAAGGAAATACTGGTTCTCTGTTAGAGTACCAACAATCTGGAATAGCCTCCCTATTGAGGTAGTGGCCTGTAAAACTACTGAGGAATTTAAGCATAGCTTGGATAGATAGATAGATAATACAAAAATAACGGGATACTAAATGGCTAGCAATATTGACTACTAGTCTTCTCTGCTCTGAACCACCTATGAAACCCCTGCCCCTTTTGGCTGGGGAGGCAGGCTCTACTGCCTTTGCAAGAAGTAAGGCCTGAACCTCCTGTGCCAGCAGTTTTCTTTCTGTGAAAGGAACTGCTGTGAGCTGCCTTGATCTCGGAGGAGGAAGGGATTTGAAACAAAGGGACAGACCCTGACTCACTATTTCCAGAACCCACCTGTCTGTGGTGATTTTCAGCCATTCCTGAAAATAATGAGTCAGTCTTCCCCCTACAGGAGATGGAGAGGCAGCCTGGAGGGAAAAGTCAGGGATTTTGTTTTGTTTGTTGCTGGGTTGTGCAGATTGGGATCCTCGCCTGGAACCCCTTCTGCCTCTGGCTTTATAAAAAAAGCACCCTGCTATGACTGGTACTGCTGTTGTGGCACAGCCTGCACTTGAAAGAAAGACCTCCTAAAAGAGGACCTACCCCTGCCTCCACTTCTGTATGCTGAAGTGAAGGCAGAAACTCCCTGGTAGAATTACTGCGGAAAGTAGCTTTATACTAATCTACTTTCTACATATGTGCCTCAGTCTGGGCACAAAGAGTGAGTGACCCTCGACTGGGAAATCCATAGCCTTACTCCGGGTGTCCTGGGTGAGATTAGTAGCTCTCAGCCAGGCAAATCTTCTCAAGGCTATAGTACCTGCCATCCATTGAGCAGCTGTGTCATTCGTATTAGCTGACATTTTTAACTGATACTTGGAAGCCTCCAAGCCCAGTTTTGCAGTGTCCACTAACTCCGAAACTGTTAATGAGGGGTTAGCTTCTGCATTATCCAAGATGGACTGCCAAAAAGCCTTCTGGTAGAGGGCTGCATAGGCATGGTAGCTGGCTTGGTGAACTGCCAGGGAAGCAGAAAGGTACCCTTTTTTTAGCCATGCTATTTATTTTCTCGAGTACTTCTCAGGGGGTGAGAGGACAAGGGAGTTTTTGCCTTTTCATAGGCAGCCTGTTGTACAATCCCCTGGTGGTCAGGGTGAGTGAATAAAAACTCAGCCCCTGACCTCACAAGTTGGTATTTTTTTAATCACACTTTTTATCCGTAGGTGTGACAGTATTTGGAGTCTTTTTTTTTCTGTTTTATTTCTGTTAACTCTTTATGCTCTCCCACACCAGGGCATCCTTCTGGGGTGTACCCTCGACATTGGTCTCTACTCCCTTGCCTGAACCCTGCTACTGACTGGAGAAACTCCCCCAACAACTCAGGCAGACCTAGCCCCCCCTCCGATCACCCCCTAGGGCGGGCCTGTCCTCCCTTGATGGCCTTTCTGAAATTAGAGAGGTCCTACCCTGGGTGGAGGGCTGGGCGTAGAGTCCTCTGGTTGCAAGGCCGACAGCTGGGATGTGGACTGCGTCTCCTATATCCCCATCATCTACGCGGTGTGTGGCAGGGATTTTTTAATTTTTTTGTCCCCTGTGGAGCTCGGCCGGCGAGGCAACGTAGTGCCGTAGCTCGGCCCCAGGCATATGCCGCGTTGCTATGCTGGCGCCCAGCAGCCATCGCCAGAGGTTGCGCAGTGAGCTGATGCTCCCCTGTCCCCAGGAAGAGAGAGCAGTAGGTCAGACGCTCGATCTCTTCCCTCCTCTGCCGACCCCCGACGACCTGGGCTTGTTCCCGAACCCCGGTTGCCGGCGTGGCGTGAGGTGTGGCATCCAGCGCCTCAACCCTCAGCGCCACCGGGCCGTCTCAGTATTTGGAGTCTTAAGAACTTGAAGGACAAATTTCTTGAAAAACTTATACACAGGCAACAAGAGCCTTCTAGTGGGTGTCAGCCCCATAAGCTCCATATATTGGACTTCTTCCTCATCCTGGATCTCTTCTGCAGTTTGTAAATCAAAGGTTTCCACCATCTTCCTGACAAAGGAAAAATGGGAGGAAAAATCCTCTGTGGGTCTGGAAGGAGAGCCAAAGTCCTGTTCTGGCGAGACCTCAGGTTCAATACCCTCCTCTGCCTGATCATCATCCTCATATTCTACTGTGTCAGTAATTAAAGGAGGTACAAAAAATAGTTTTTTTTTTTTTTTTCAACTGGAGTAGCCACAGGCTGCTTTGGGGGTAGTAAGCCCTGCAGCACTTGTAGTAAAGCCAGAGCTTGGGTTAGCTCAGCAGGCGATGGAGCAGGTACAGGCACCTGAGGGACCCCTGAAGGCGCTTCAGCCAGGGTCTCAGTGTGTTTTGTCTTCTTGAGTTTTTTGGCAGGCACCAGAGCATCAGCCGGTTCACTGCCTCTCTTGCCAGAGCCCTCACCCATCTCAGGGGTGGTTTTTCAGCCTCTGGAAGGGACAGCCAAAGATTTAGAGAGGGTGGACTAGTTAGAGACCATGGACCCCTTACAATTTTCTTTTCAGCCTTCCCTTATGTTTTTCTACTGTTTTTTTCAGGGAAAGACTTACAAATCTCACAATCCCCAGAAAAATGCTGTTGCCCAAAGGCAAAGCAGACATAAATCATGTTTGTCTGCCTTTGCAAACACTTCAGAGCACTTCAAACAATTTTTAAACCCAGGAGGTCCTGTTTTCTTTTTAGGCTTATCTGATATTTTAAAAGAAAACAGGAACCGGGAACCAACAAAAATAAATGCAAGGTAAATATCTGCGGTTGATTCAGTAACTGAGAAAAACCCAAATCTACTGGTTCTGATCGGATCCAGAACTGAAGAGCAGTTCAGGGAACCGAGAAAAATTGGTTCAGAAGAGATACATTTTACAAAAAAAAAACCCCCAAAAACACACACACAAAAAAACAAAACAAAACACAGAAATATAATCGGAACCACAGAAAAAAAGGTTCCGATTTAGGAGAGAAAGTAATCGGTTGCCTCTCGGTTCACAGGAACCGTTAAAACTACACTAAATTTAAACTATAAAATAAACTAGGCAGTTAATGAAAAATTTAACAAAAAAACTTACGTTGTTTTGTTCAATGCACTTCAGGAATTGCTCTTGATGGAGAGATCATCTCCAGGGCGTCTAGACTTTGCAGCGGAGAGAAGAAATCTGAGGTTAGAATGTAGGCAGTTACACTGGGCAGTTTTTGAATTGAATGTACGAGCTAAAGATTCCGACATTAGCAAGACATTCCATTTGGCTCTGGGGCAGTGCTCGCTTAAAGGAGCACTGCAAGAAGAACAGGTTACTCACCTGTAACAGTAGTTCTAGGAGTGGTATATGTTGTTCATCCACACTTCTTGGCATGTCCCTTTCCCCTTTAAATCTTGCTGGAAAGTCTTCAAGCAGGCTCCTCCCACCCACCCGGGTGGTAAACACCTGGGCTCCGCCCCATGACACCAGATCTTAGCCTGCTGGAAGCAAGGTTGTGCGCCTAAAGCCGGGGAGGTCAGGTGGATGCATGTGGATGAACAACATATACCACTCCTAGAACTACTGTTACAGGTGAGTAACCTGTTCTTCTAGGAGCGTGGATATGTTGTTCATCCACACTTCTTGGCAGACTCCAAGCAGTTCTCCAGGAGGAGGGAGGCAAGGCGCACACCCCCTACTTGGCAAATAAAGATTGGAGAACCGAGGCCCCAAAACCAGCATCCCGGCGTGACTCAAGGTCGATGTGGTAGAGGGTAATAAAGGTGTTTGCTGACTTCCAGGTAGCAGCCCGGCAGATTTCCTGGATAGGGATGTCCCTGGAAGCAGCCACCGATGCAGCAGTATGGCGGATAGAATGAGCTCTTATCCCTCTGGGAGGCTCCTTGCCCGCCAACTCATAGCATAGACCTATGCATGATGTAATCCACCTTGTAATGGTCAGTTTGGCTGCAGGTCTGCCAGAAGCAGCTTCAGCGTAGGTGACAAACAGCTGGCGAACCTCTCCACGAATTTCCGCTGTTCTCTCCTTATAATAGGAGAGAGTATGTCTCAGGTCCAGAGTATGGAGCCTGTACCCGGCGTCCAAGGTGTAGTTAGGGTAGTACACCGGCAGAGTCAACACCTGGTTAAGGTGAAACTCTGATACCACCTTCGGAAGGAATTTCGGGTGAGGGCACAGGACAACTTTGTCCCTGTGAAAGACCAGATAAGGGAAGTCCACCGAAAGCACCTGGAGCTCCCCTGTCCTTCTGGCTGATGTGACAGCCACCAGGAAGGCCGTCTTCCACGACAAGTGAGAGAGCTCACACTTGTGTATGGGTTCGAATGGCTTGCCCATGAGCTTTGCCAAAACCAGCAAAAGATCCCATGGAGGTGGAGGTTCACGCACCGGAGGGGATATGTGATCCAGGCCTTTGAAGAAATGCTTGACCACTGCCTCCTGTGCCAGTGTCGGCTGACCGGCCCACGCCCATTAAGCAGAAATGGTTGCCAGGTGCACCCTAAGGGTCGATGACCGCAGACCCCCTTTGGAGAGAGACCAAAGGTAGTCAAGAATGTTAGCCATGGAGTAGGATAAGGGGTCCAGACTCTTATCCTGACACCAAATGGAAAACCTTTTCCATTTGAAGGCATAACATTTCCTGGTTGATTCCTTACGAGATGCCTCCACCACGGTGTAGAGGTCCTCGGAAAGTCCCAGAGCCTGGAACTCTAGCCGCTCAGGTACCAGGCTGTGAGGTGCAGGGATTGACGGTCCGGATGGAATACCTTCCCCTGGTTCAATGATATCAGGTCCAGGCATGTACAAAGCCGCTCCGGGGGCCTGCAGCTGAGGCCGAGGAGATCTGGGTACCAGAATTAGCCGGCCAATCTGGGGTTACCAGGATCACCTTCACCTTGTCCCTCCTCACCTTGAGTAACACCTTGTGGATCAAGGGAAATGGAGGGAAGGCATAGAGCAGGCCTGGGATCCACGGCCTCAAGAAGGCATCCCCCTGCAGCGAGCCCCGCTGAAGGGGGCAGGCATGGTACAGCCTCAGCTTGGTGTTTTCCATGGAGGCAAACAGGCCCACCTACGGTTTGCCCCAATGGGAGAACATACTGTAAGCTACCTCTGGATGGAGAGACCACTCGTGGGATGTGTGGCCTATGCGGCTGAGAGCATCCACCAGCTGGTTCGAGACTCCTGCCACATGAATGGCTAGGAGATCCACCTCTAACCGGCTTACGAGGGTCCAGATGCAGAGTGCCTCCTTGCACAGCAAACGAGAGTGCGTCCGCCCTGTTTGATGAGGTAGTACATGGTCGTGGTATTGTCCGTCTGGACTTGAACCATTTGACCCCAGAGCTGAGGAGCGAAAGCTGACAGTGCCAGTCTAACTGCTCTGAGCTCCAACAGGTTGATGTGGCATCGGGGCTCCTCGGGGGTCCAGAACCCGTGGGCCCTGTGGTTACCCATGTGGACTCCCCAGCCCATGAGAGAGGCATCAGTCGTAAGGACAACCGTCAGCTCGGGGCAAACAAACGGGATCCTTTCCTGCAACCAGTCTGGGGCGGTCGACCATTGCAGAGCGTCCCACATCTTCTGGGTTACAGTGATCAGCTGGTCGAAATGACTGTGGCGCTGAGTCCACTGGGCGGCCAGCTCCCATTGGAGGGGGCGCATGTGCCACCCGGCCCAACGGACCACTGAGGTGCACGCCACCATGTAACCCAGAAGGCGCAGAAAGTCCCAGGCAGGGCGCAAGTGCCTAACCAGAAATGATCAGGCAAAGGAGGAAAGAACCTCCGCCCTGTCCGCCGGGAGCCAAGCTCTGGCTTGACAAGAGTCAAGCTCTGCCCTGATGAAGCCCATCACCTGAGAGGGCACGAGTTCCGACTTGGCCTCGTTGATCAGGAGGCCGAGTTGGGAGCAGGTTCAGATGGCCAGATCCCTGGACCTCTCCACCTCCTGAAGGGAGGAACCTGCCAAGAGCCAGTTGTCGAGATAAGGGTAGATTCGTATTCCTCGACGCCGAAGATGGGCTGCCACCACTGCAATGCACTTGGTGAAGACCCATGAGGCTGATGACAGGCCGAATGGCATGGCTCGGAACTCGTCCAGGGTCCCCTCGACCCTGAAGCGGAGGAACCGCTGATGGGGCGGATGGATTGGGACGTGAAAGAACGTGTCCTGCAGATCCAGTGAACACAACCACATGTTTCGCTCCAGGGATGGTATGATCTGGTTCAGAGTTACCATCCGGAAGGTGCAAGACCTGAGATATTGATTCAGGTCATGGAAATGTAGGATGTGGTGCCAACCCCCCGCCGTTCACCTGGGCACCAGGAAGTACCTGGACACGAAGCCTGGGTCTGTAGGAGGATCCAGCACTGGAGCTATCGCCTCCTTGTGGAGGAACTGAGCTATGTTGTCTCAGAGAGCTGATGGGTGCAAGCTGAGATCCTTTCCTCCCAAGGGGCTTGGCTTGGCTGGGAGGGTACTGCTTGAACTCTAGAGGCAGTCCCTGACCTACCACTTCGAGAACCCATCTGTCCAAGGTGATATCGGACCAGGTGGAAAGAAAGTGATGGAGCCAGCCCCCCACGGGAGGACCCAGAGCTGGCGTGACAGGTGTAAGGGTGGCAACCCCCAACCCATCACTGAGCAGGCTAACAGGAAGAGGAGGCTCCTGGAACTGCGCCTCTACCTCCTTTACGGGGCTATTGTGGACCCTGCTTGGGCCTTGGGCGCCAAGCTTGAGCCTGCTGCTGCTGCTGTTGCTGCTGGCCTCCTTGATAGGAGGGTTGCCTGACCGCAGAGGAAGAGTACCGAAAAGGCTTCTTCTTACGCTTCTGCTGGTTCTTGCCCAAAGAACCCTTTATCAAAGTAGCATCCAAGGTGGCACTGGACTGCTCTATGCGCTGAAGGTGACCGGCCACTCCTTGACCAAACAGGTCGGTGCCTAGGAAGGGCAGATCAGCTAACCTGTGCTGAGTATCCGTCAGGAAGGAGGAAAGCCTCAGCCAAGCCCTGCGGCGAGTGGCCACTGCGGCTGCTAAAGAGCGGGCACAAAAATCCCTGATGTCCAGGGCTGTCTGGAGCTGCTGTTTTGCAACAGCATGGCCCTGATCATGGACTTCCTTCACTGTGGTCTTTATGTCCACTGGGAGATGAGGGAGGACTTTGTCTAATGACCCTAGGAGGGCATGAGAGAAGTGTGCCATTATAACAGCCGAGCTGGCCTGATGAAGGCCTAAGGAAGAGGCCGCGTAGACCTTACGAGTGGAATGGTCCATATTTTTGGACTCCTTGTCAGGGTCGGTCAGTGTCGGTTGAGTTACCAGCACGCCTGAACACAGAAGGTCACCAGGCTCCGGCCGAAGGATGCTCTGTGAACCCCGCCAGGGATCCCATGGGCACCACGTACTTGCGGGTCATGCAGGCAGATGGTGCTGGGCAGGAAGCTGGGCGCTGCCAAAGCTCAAGGGCCGGGCCAACAATGGCTTCGGCCACTGGAAAGGCCTCCGTCGGGGTATCCCCCCCTTTTGAGCATATCCGTAAGGGGTTACTCCGCCTTCTTCTGGATGGACTCCGGGGCATCCCAGTGGATTCGGAGATCAGGCAGAGAATGCCCTGAAAAGAGGAAGGGCCTTCCTCCAAGCCTGCCACGGATGACTCATCATCCCCAGGATGGGAGTGCAATCCGGTGGCGTCAGAGTCCGACGAGTTGGGATACAACGGCCTTCCGCCTAGGTCTCCTTTGATAAGCCGAGGGCAATCGGGGATGACTGTTATTGACAGACATCAGGGAAGCCCGGTGTCTGTTCGGTCCTCTTTCGAGGGAGCCCCTCCCTGAGGCTGCTTAGGCTGTGGTTCCACCAAAAATTGGTGGAGAGACCAAGGCATGCCGAACTGGGATATGGGCTGGCCCCATGGTCGGGGGAACCGAAGACTTCGGTTCCGGAGATGTCAGCGTCGGCCTAGGAGGTGGAAGCCAAGTGACGGCCGGGGTTGCCGGCGGCGCCGACTTCTGCCCAGACAAAATCAGCTGCTGCCACATGAGATCTTCATAGCGTCGACGGAGTTTCCGCCGAAGCCTCTCCTTGCCTGAGGAGGATGAAGATCTATGGCGACACCTCTTCTTAGAGTGTTTATGACTCTTTTTTGGCCATTCGGCCGAAGGGGTTCTGGACCTCGATCGAGACCGAGGGAGTCGACCCATTCGATTGGGAGACACCAGTGTCAGTGAAAACAGAGGGTCTGGAACAGTTTCCTTGATGGGGACACCAGCGGGCTGGGTCTCCTCATCCAGAAAAACAAGGACTGGAGTCCTTTCCAGGGAGTCGTCAGCCGGGGTCGGCGACAGAGGGTTGACTGAGTCGAGAGTAATCTCTGCCTCATCGGCCATTTCCTCATTCCCCTGGCCAGACAGGATGTCCGAAAATCCGGCAGCAAAGGATGAGATCTCGACCGAGGCAGAGACCATATGCTCTTGGGACTCAGACCTTTCTCGGTCCCAAGAACGTCTTTGCTTAGACAAAGACTTAGGATCCTTATCCCTCTTGCGAAGGCGGGAGGAGTGCGAGCCCGAGGGCGCCTCACCCCTGGTGGGGAGAGACTGGCACTACTCCTTGAAGGAGCCCGTAAAGGTGGAGCCATGGTTGAGCGGAACAAAAAAGCTTCGACTGGCCAAAGCTTGAGCTGCTTCCTCCTCGAATGCCTTCATTTGCTCCAGCTGCTCGGCGGATCCCACAGCTGCGGAAACCGCCCACCTCGCCTCCTTCGATTTCACCGGCAGGTTCCTTTTCTACAGTCTCCCCAATTTTAGGCACGCCTTGCGGTCATCCAGGACGCTGGGATGGAAGGCCAGGCAGAAAGTGCAAGACGAGGTGTCATGTCCGACACCCAGGCAATAAACGCATGTTAGGTGGGGATCGGTGCGCGATATCTTCTGCCCACAAGTACACCGGCGAAATCTGGGGGACAATTTATCCTCCATGTCCGATGTGCTACAATTGGAATCACTAACTCGAACAAGTTTTAAGGTTAGTTTCAGTAAAAAAAAACGACGCTTTGTATCCCGGGCCTACAAAATGCTGTGAGAGCACGAGGGGACCTGTATCTTCCAGCGGAAAGGAAGATCTGACGTCATGGGGCGGAGCCGAGGTATTTACCACCCGGGTGGGTGGGAGGAGGCAGCTTGAAGACTTTCCAGCAAGATTTAAAGGGGAAAGGGAAATGCCAAGAAGTGTGGATGAACAACATATCCACGCTCCTAGAAGTAATAATATTAGTGGGTTCCTGGGGTTAGAATAGTGGTGTGTCTGACGGAGTTATGAACTGCATTATCCGTCAGAGGACGGGTTTCCCACTTTCGAGTATTTTCTTCCAAAAAAGGGAAATGCCATAGGTTAGGTGTCGGCAGATATTTTCTTTTGTCCACACCTGCCCATTTCTGTTCAGTAATTTGGTCACAATGAATAAAGTCTGGAATACATTGCTGGAATACGTTCTAGGGGATTCTATACTGAAAGGGGTCAGATGGGGCAGAAGGGGGGAAGGCACAGCTGTATTTAGGTTGACGCTATTCCCGGGTTGACCGTGGGAAGGGCAGAGCAGGCACCGCTCAAATGCACATTGAAGGGGAGGAGAAAACCTCAGTGTTGCACGTGGGTACCAACGACTTGGCGGGGGAGACTGTAGAAGTGGTAAAGGGGAGGTTCGAGGAGCTGGGCAGGCAGTGTGAGGGGGCTGGGGAGTCAGTGGCATTCTCAGAGGTACTCCTGGTACCACGTGCGAGCACGAGGAGGAAGGGTAGGATAAAGGAGCTCAACGAGTGACTGAGGGAATGGTGCCACACCAAGAATTATGGTTTAGTGACAAACTGGGGTAGGATCTGGGGGAATAGTGACTTGCACGCAGGACACAGGCTACACTTGAGCAGGGAGGGGAGTACTAAAGGGTGGAACAGAGGGGTATATATCAACTAAGGTGGATTTAAATGGGGGGGTGGCAAAATGGAAGAGGTTAGGAAGAGGGTCTCGATAGGGGAGCCTAATGAGCTCAACCCCCTAGATATGGATAAAGGCAGAGGAGAAGCGACTCAGGGAAGGGGCATGCAGGGTAGCCAGCGTGAAGTGCAGAAGGCACCACCACCCTATAATAACATGGCAGATAAAAGGTGTGGACTACCGAGAGGAGCAGACCAAGGAGAAGAGAGGAGGGAGGAAGGAGGGGTATGCATGGAAGGTGGTCTCCCTAAATGCAAGAAGCCTGGGAAACAAAATTGCGGAACTTCAGGCACTACTTTCAGAGGGGAATGTGGACGTTGCTGCAGTAACAGAGACTTGGGCCACCGAGTACCACGACTGGGATCTGGCTACCCCGGGGTACAGCACATACAGGAGGGACCAGGGAGTTGGAAGAGGTGGGGTGGGGGGGCTAGCACTCTATGTGAGAGTAGGGATCAATTGCACGAGGGGGAGGAGGGGAGGACAGAGGCGCTTTGGGTGCAGCTTCTGGATTCCAAGGGTAGAAAGCTGAGGCTGGGAATGGTGTACAGATCACCAGCCCAATCAGGAGACCTGGATGGGGAGTTAGCAGAGCAGATAAGGAGGGTGTATAGGAGAGGGGAGTGTGGTGATAGTGGGGCATTGTAACTTGCCAGGGGCTGACTGGAGTACCCCTGTCACCAACAGTGCCAGGGAGCAGGTGTTCCTGGATGCAATCCAGGATGGCCTCTTGACACAAATGGTAAGTTGGCCTACAAGGCTTGGTAACACACTGGACCTGGTACTGGCAAATGGGAAAGCAGTGAGGAAGGTAAGGGTTGAGGACCCACTAGCTGGTAACAACCACCAAACAGTGTGGTTCACTCTCACATCCGGCAGGGAGACTGGAGGCACAGGCACTAAGGTGGTAGATTTTAGGAGGGTGGACTTTGGGAGGATGGGTGAAATACTGCAAGGGAGACTCCAGGATATAAGGTGGGGGTAGATGCAGAGCAAAAGTGGGACGTTATTAAAGCTGGGCTAACAGTGGCCACAGTAGCCTGCACCAGCGCTAAGAGTAAGAAGGACACAGCCAGAAAACCATGCTGGCTGAACAGTGAAGTGCTGCAGGAGATGACTGCAAAGAGGACCGCGTATCGGAAGTATAGGAGAATTATGAAGGAAGAAGATAAGGAGGCTTACGGGAGTTGGTCCAAGGAGGTGGCCAGGTGGGTGAAAAGAGCCAAGGCCTCCAGGGGAATTAAGGTTAGCACAGGGCATAAAGGGAGAGGAGAAGGACTTTTTTTTTTTTAGATATGTCACGGAAAAGAGAAAGTTCAACGAACACATAGTGAGGATAAAGTGGGGAGGGGAATGGGTGGAAAAGGGAGAGGATCAAGGGGAAATACTGAATGAGTACTTCTGCTCTGTGTTCACTAAGCAGAGGGATGGACCACCACCAGTATGGACTGGGGTGGGGGGTGGGGGAAGAGGGGGTGACAGACAAAATGATCATAGGGAGTTGAGTGCTAGAGGGACTGAGGGTGCAAAGGGAGGACAAGGCACCAGGTCCTGATGACATCCACCACAGGGTGCTGAGGGAGATGGCGGAGGTGTTGGCTGAGTCACTGGACAATCTGTTCAACACCTCCATGGAAACGGGGTGTGTGTGCCTCAGGACTGGAGGGTGGCCCACGTGGTGTCCATATACAAGAATGGGCCAAGGGAACAGCCAGGAAATTATCGGCTGATCAGTCTCACTTCTATAGTGGGGAAGTTTATGGAGATGATATTGAAGGAGAGGCTGGTGGCACTCCTCGAGGGTAATGACCTCCAGGATGCGCAGCAACACGAGTTCAACTTAGGGAGTCTGGTCAAACAAACCTAATAGAGTATTATGACTGGGTAACAAGGGAGCTAGATGGGAGTTATGCAGTAGATATCCTGTATTTGGACTTCAGCAAGGCCTTTGATACAGTGCCTCATGGGAGACTGGGGGAAAAGCTGACTGCCGTGAGGGTGGGAAAAAAGCTGGCAAAACGGACAGAGAAGTGGTTACAGGGGAGGGTACAGAGGGTAGTAGTTGGGGGGGGTGGAGCTATCGACACCCAGAGCAGTGACAAGTGGGGTGCCGCAGGATTCAGTGCTGGGCCCGATGCTATTTGGGCTCTTTATCTCCAATACAGCACACGGAGTTGGGAGCAGGGTTAGTCTGTTCGCAGATGATATCAAAATGGGGGCGATGGTGGACGAAGAGGACGGATGGAAACAACTGCAGGGGGACCAAAACAAACTAGAGACATGGTCAGAGAAGTGGCAGCTAGGATTCAACATGAAGAAGTGTAAGGTGATGCACTTCAGGGCGAAAAACCATAGGAGGGACTACTGGTTGGGTGGGGTGAGGCTGGGGATCACCAAAGAGGATAAAGACCTTGGGGTGTTGGTAACAGGGAGCATGAAAAACTCAGTCCAATGCAGGAAAGCAGCAGCCAAGGCAAACAGGATGCTGGGTTGTATCGCAGGGGGTTTCATATCCAGGCATTGGGATGTGATCCTGCCTCTCTACAGATCCTTGGTCAGACTGCATTTGGAGTACTGTGTGCAATACTGGAGGCCATATCTGAAGAGAAATATAACATTGATGGAGGGGGGTATAAAGGAAGGCAACAAAAATGTTAAAGGGAATGGAAGGAAAGGACTATGAGGTCAGGCTGCAGGAGCTAAATATGTACACACTGGAACAGAGGAGGGATAGGGGGATATAACTGAAATGCTCAAATACTTGAGGGAGGTAAATAAACCTAGCACCGAGGGGGTGATTAAACTGAGGAAAGGTAGGGAGACGAGGGGGCATGGACTAAGGCTGGGGGGGGGGGGTGACGATTTAAGAGGGAGATGAGGAGGCAATACTTTACTGAGAGGGTGGTGGCAAACTGGAATGCGCTACCAGCGGGGGTGGTAGCATGAATGACAGAAGCTTTAAGAAGGAGTGGGACAAAGCAAGAGGAAGGGTCTGGGGGCAGGGGCTGTGGCAGGTATGGGAGGAACGGTAGGGGAGAAGGCTGGGGCAGCTGCAATCTAGGGTGCTAGCTGCACACTCGGGCAGACTTTGATAGACCGTTTGGTATGTTCTGCTGGCAGATTCGTATGTTCATATGGAGTGAAGAAGGATGTGGACAGGATAGGGCTGACATCCAATGTCTTCATGGATTGCATCTCCTTGAGCTGTAACGTCCTACATGCCTCCGTTATTAGACAGGACAAAGGCTTGGTATCAAACAGGGGAGGGATAGGAATCCTCCTCTTTGGCTCTGCCCACACCCCTCCACTGCCTTCTCTTCCTCCTCAGAAAGTTAGTCCTTATCATCAAGTAGCTTCCTAGGGTCAGAATTTTCCCCAAGATCCCCGATATCCTCTTCTTGACCATCTGTATGGTCAGGGTCAGGGTCTGCCTGCATATCCATATTAGCAGCCCTGTCTTGCTGCAGTGCACCTGGACGTGCCTGTGTGGACCCCCTCTGACCCGAGGAGCCCGGCCTGGGGTTGGGTGTGTCTGATGGAATGTCCTGTGGAACACAGGGGCCCAAAAGCTCTCCTAAAAGCAACAAGAAAGATTTATGCAACTCTACTTTGCCACTGCCAGCTGGTACTCCAGGTGCACCCCCTCTCAGCTTGGAGGTCAGACTGGGGTGGAACCGTAAGAGACATATTAGCTTGAGTAATACAATGGGAGCAAGGAACCCAGAGGAGAGGGTTGCATTACCTTTAGGCAGGTCTTAAATCTTTTAAATATGAGATGTCTCTGATAAGCAAAGGTACCAAGTAAAGTTGTCATGCAGGTCCCCAAGGTTAGAAACCTGAAGATCTTACTTTGAGGAAGGCTCTTGCAGCATGCCAACATCAGTAGGACTAAGCCTCCAGGCACCAGGACCACACGAAAAACTTTCTAGCTAGCAGCATACCACGGGGGACCGCCCAATGCCGTCAGTCTATCCTATAAAAGCAAGTGTCCCCCACACCCTCCTCAGTTCTTTTCCCAATGTCGACCCATGCATGTTGGACCTTAGCAGACCTCACAGCTTCAGTCAAGCGCCATTACTCGTAATTGGTGCACACTTTCTTTTAAGTAGTTAAACACTGATTTTTCGGTGTTTCAACTGTCAAGTTTATGTCTTCTCCACCAGCCTCGTCTTCCTACTGCTCCACGAAGTATGCCTGCGGCAAACAAATTCCTGAAAAAGATGGCCTTTCTGCCTGCATCCTTTGCCTAGGCCCCAGCCATGACACCGAAGCCTGCCAGATTTGCTAGAAATTCAACCAGGCCACTTGGAGACATTGTCTTAAGATTCTGGAGAGCCACATTATTAAGCAGAAGCTGGTTGCAATGGAAAAGGAGCTGCAGGACAGGAGCTCTTCGGCCTCGCCAGGACAGTCCTCTGGGGCTTCTTCCTCTTCTCATAAATCCAGCAGGAAGTATAAACACCGGGATAGGTCTGCTTCCCGCTCGCGGTCACCTCACAAACCCTCAACCCCGGTGGAGTCGTCCTCCTACAGGAGGCTGACTCCCTCAGCCCCTTCTTCTACTGGGCTGCCAGTGGCACAGCCGCCCACCCTCACTGCCATTTCAGGCGGTGGCTCCTCAGGGCAGGGGACTTCATCTCCCACCTCCCAGCCCCCGACACTCGCGCCCATTTCTTCCAAAGGTTCTCTGCCAGAAGGCTCAGCCAGTGTTGGTGTCTCGGGCGGCGGGTTCTCCACTGTTGTGGCCCCCAGGGCACTGCCTACATCAGTCCTTTCTGCAGGGCCCGAGGCCAGTCCTTCAAGACCACACCCGCAGCAGGCTACTATTGCTTCTGTAAGCCCTGCATCACCTCTGCCTTCACCTGGGAGGTCCCCCCCGCCCCGGCACCTGCCTCTCCAGCTCACCCAGTGCCAGCAGATCTATCTCCTGGGCGCTCCCTGCCGACACCTGCTGGACTGCTGCCCCAGCGTCGCCTCTTCCATAGCCAGCACCGCTGCCGACTCCCAGCCCGGCACCGGACCCCCAGCTGGTGCCGGGTGGTCCATTGCCAGGGTACCCTACACCAGCCTCACCACCGTCGTACTCTTATCCAGTACTGTCTTACCCATACCCACTGGTTTATAACTTCCCACCTCCAGTGGACTATAACCCCCTGTTCTCGGTGAGGTGGTCGCTCATCCAGAGGCAGATACCTACTCCTCAGGACCTGCCTCTGGACTCTCCCTTGTGTCCCAAGCGGGAACTGCCACCCCAGGATCAGGGCAAGTCTGGCGCCAGCGAACCCCAGATGTTGGGGTCTTCTAGGTCTCGACCCGTTGGCTCTGGCTCTTGCCAGGACAAGCACCCACCACCGGAAAGCGACCCAGACGAGTTGAATGGGGATGATTCAGACTTTTCGCAGTCTTCCTCCTCGCCAGGAGAATCTTCAGAGGGTGAAAAGTCCTCCAAGGTGATTCCCAAGTCCCCTCCTGATGATCCCTGATTTATGGACATCATGTGCCACATCCAGTCCATGATGGGCTGGAAAACGGAGGAACAGGACCCAGAGAGGCATCGGCTGGCTGTTTATCTAAGGCAGCGGATGTCCTCCTTGTGGTGCTGCCACTCTTGATTGACTCCTATAATGATGTCACCAGAGCAGCTTGGAATCACTCCTTGAATACCCACCCACTGCCTGAGAAGGCAGACTGCCTTTACCATGCCCCTACTGGTAAAACCTTTCCAGGGGGCCATCCCAACATGGATTCAATGGTCATTTATGCAGCACATGATCATACCAAAAGACCCAAGCACCTTAGGGCCCTTCCCTCAGACAGGGAGTGTGGGCAGTTGGGACCACTTGGGAAATCGCATTTTCGTGTCCACTACCCTAGCTATCCAGGCCATTAACTATCTGACCCATATGGTCCAATATCAGAATGTCCTGTGGGACCAAGCTAGGGATCTTGTGCAGACTTAACCAGAGGATTCCACCAAGACTCAACTTGCCTAGCTCCTTAAGTCGGGCTCCAACACTAGTAACCACATCCTCCAGGCTGCCTATGATGCCGTGGATACCTCTGGTAGGGATGTGGCTGCTGGGGTCTGCATCCAGCACCATTCCTGGCTTTGGGTATCAGGCTTTGCCTCAGATGTGCAGTCCAGCATCCTGGATGCCCTCTTTTGGAGCCCCGCCTCCTTTGGTGGGGATGTTCAGGACATAATCTCCACCCTTCAGGAGTTGGGCCAAGCCCTTAGGATAGTTCATTTGCTCTATCATACGCTGTCTAGAGTGGGTCAGCGTTCTTCCTTTTGACGCTTCTCCTGCAAACAATCCCACCAGCCTGCCAAAGGTCAGGGCAAGCACATGGCAGTGTTGGACCCCCCCCAGCTGCTGCCGCCAGAGCACCCAGAGTACCCATGGCCACCCTCCTGGCACTCACCCCTCTCTCTTGACACCTTAGCCGACCCCCTACCCAGCAAGGGTACTGGAGGAGACTGTTTGGGGGGGGGGGTTCTCCCTCCACCTCAATGGGTGGTGGGAGATAACCACGGACAACTGGGTACTTCAGATCACAGAGCACAGTCATACTCTAGAACCCCAACAGTGGCCTCCAGAAAATACTCCGGTAAACTCCTCCCCTCCCCCCAGCCAATCTGTTTCTGTTCTGGGAGGAAATTCAGGCTCTTTGAAGAGGAACCATAAAGCACATCTCTCTGGCTCAGTGGGGAAGGGGGTTTTACTCCCACTTCTTCCTTGTCCCCAAAAAGACCAGGGATCTTTGTCCCATCCTGGACCCTAGTCATTTGAACCTGTACATCAAGAACAAGTGTTTCAAGATGGTTACTCTTCAAGGGTTGTTACCCCTCTTGCACCAGGGGGATTGGCTCAGCTCTCTGGATATGTAGGATGCCTAACAGCATATTTAGATTTTTCCTGCCCATCGCAGTTTCCTCCACTTCCCATTTCAGGGGTCCATTTTCAATTCCAGACCCTCCGTTCTGGCCCATCTTCAGCCCCCAGGGTATTTACCAAGTGCCTGGCAGTGGTGGCGGCTGTTCTGAGGAGCCAGAGCTTCTATGTGTTCCTTTACCTGGACCATTGGCTACTAGCAGTCCCCTCCGGGGATCATCTGGTTCAAACCTTGGAATACACCCCTCCATCTCTTTCCGGCTGTGGGGATCAACGTTAATCTGCCGAAGTCCTGCCTCTCTCTGTGCCAGCACCTTCAATACACGGGTGGTTCTGGACACTACCCAGGATTTGGCCTTTTGACCCAGGGACAGGGCGGAACAGGCTGATGGGGCAGACCCATCTGGTTGCCTCCGGTTGCCAGGTCCCTGTCAGGGTGTTCCTGCGACTCCTGGGCCACATGACAGCAGTCATTGCCACGGTGTCCCTCACCCGCCTGCATATGTGGGTTCTTCAGTGGACCTTAAGGGTCCAGTGAGACCAACGCACGGACAACCTGGATGAGCTGGTCATGGTCTCCAATCCAGTCCGAAGAGTCCTGTCATGGTGGCTGGAGCCTGCCAACCTCCTTTTGGGGGGGGGGTTCTTTCAACCTCTAACCCCCTCTCAGATTTTCACGCACGGATGCCTCCGGCCTGGGTGGGGGTGCCCACCTGGCCAATCACCAAACCCAGGGCACCTGAACAGAATTGGAGCAGGGTCGCCATATCAATATCCTGGAGATGTGAGTGGTCATGTATGCTCTGCAGGCTTTTCAGACTCATCTCCTCCCCATTCCCCTGCTGGTGCAGATGGACAACGTGTAGTGTATTACATCAAAAAGCAGGGGGGACTCACTCTTACCCCATGTTGGAGGTCATGAGGTCTGGTATTGGGCCATCGAGCATGGACTGGAGCTTTTTTTTTTTAAACTCTTTCATCTCCGTGAGCCCCTGGAACCTCTCACATCCCCGCCACCCATCACCGCATACCACCCGCCTGAAGCTACACCACTGGGAAATCGGGAAGAGACACTCCCCTACCTATTTGGTCTGACAGGCCCCATCATCAGAACTAAGGCAAGGCCAGGGGATCAGGAGAGCCAGCGGGGTAAGCCCAGCAGGGTGTGTTGTGGTGGGACACGGGAGGTGCTGTCTATCCAGGGAGCGGGGTTTTTTTCCCCCCATAGGTGTTGCCCCTGAGCGCAGATTTGCAATGATGTCTGGCAACAACGTGCTGACGTCTGCCACAGCTTCACCCCTCAGTACAGCATTGATGCTGCAGTGCCCCTGAGCTCCATCGGGGGCCACTGGCAAGTGATGCAAGGCCCACTACCCACCCTGGGAGAGGACAGGTCCTCCGGATACTCAATCCTCTTCCTCCCCAGCCAACCCCTGGCGGCCCAAGTCCGTTCCTGAACCCGGGTTGCCGGTATGGCATAAGGTGTGGTGTTCAGTGCCTCAACCCTCAGCACCACTGGGCCGGCGCACAGTCTGGAGCTCATGGCCGTACATGTTCTAGTCATCCAAAACGTCCTGGCAGACGGTCTCAGCTGTTCCCAATCACTGGCTCATGAGTGGGAGCTTCTGACCTTGGTGGTCGAAGATCTCTGACAGGTGGGGTTGTCCAGAGTGTCCCCACTCAATGCAAAACTGCTGCTTTTCTGCTCGCTCGATCCTGGGCCTGGAGTTTTCTGGTGAGACACACTGTCCCTCTCTCCTGGAAGTGGAGGTTTCTATACATCTTTCCTCCCTTCCTGCTCCTGCAGAGGGTCCTGCTCAAGTTCCAGTTGGAAGTGGCAGAGATGATTCTCATAGCTCTCTTCTGGCCATGTCAGATTTGGTTCCCCTCGCTGAAACAGCTGGTGGTGGAACCTCCAGTGCCATTGCCCCTATGCACCGGCTTGCTCTCCCAGGACAAGGGCACCCTAGTCCATCCAGATCTAAAGTCCCTGCATCTTCATTCATGGCTCCTGCGGACCTAGTTATCACCTGCTTTGGGGTGTCCTTCAGGGTCGCAGATGTCCTGGTGGCTGCTAGGAAACCCTCCACCAGGGCCACTTACATCACGAAGTGGATGCATTTCACCTTTTGGGCTGTCTCCTGTCAATTGGATCCCTTCACTTGCCCAGTGAATCAGGTGCTGGAGTACCATCTCTCTCTTTCTCTCTTGGATTGGGGCTTGGGATATTCCTACCTCAAGATGCATCTTTCAGCCATCTCTGTGTACCATGCGCCTATTGAGGGCAGGCCTGTGGCTCAGCTTGAGGTGTCCCGCACCTTTCTGTGGGTTTCATGCATCTGAAACCTCTCATTCAGGATCTGGTCCCTTCAAGGGACTTCAATTTCATGTTGGAGAAAAGAACAGTTGTGTAAGGATTTACTGTAACAGTAGATCTTCGAGGGGAATCTCAGTCATCAGGTCACACCATAGGAACTTCATCATCGGTGAAGAAGTTTTCAGCAGTACAACTGGGGCTGATCAAAAACATATAGAGGTGTTAGCGGCCCCGCTCCCTCCTCAGTTATTTCCCCCGGAGACAAATGGAGCATAGCTCTAGCCACGGAGGATCAAGGAGAGAGAGAGGTGCCCAGGCCTATATGAAAGGCTGGATACACCAGATAGCCAGTACAGTAAGGAGCCCCAAAAAGGGGGATGGTGGGAGAGAAAATAGACATGACTCAGATCCCCTCAAAGATCTACTGCTATGGTAAGTCCTTACGTAACTGTTCCATCTTCTTCTGGGGTATCTCAGTCATCAAGTCACACTTTAGGAATGAGTCTCAAGCAGTTACAGGTGCACACAGACAGTCTGGGAGGAAGGGCAACCTTAAACTTAAGACAGGAGGCCCTGCAGCACCGCCCTGCCAAAGTCTGCACAGCTCTAGAGGCAATGTCCAGACTTAAGGCTTAGTAAAAGTGTGGACAGTATTCCAGGTGGCAGCCGCACAAATGTCCATGGCTGAGATCCCCCAGAGGTGGCAATGCCTCTGGTGGAGCAAGCTTTGACAACACCAGACAATTCTTTGCCGTACTTGTTATAGCAGAACACTATGCAATTAGCCAACCATTTGGATAAACATTGCTTAGAGACTTGAATGCCCTATCTACCGGGGTAAAAGAAACAAACAACTGCTTCGACTTCCGGCTTTCCGTGGATCGGAAAAGGTAATAATTCAGAGTTCTATGCATATCTAATGTATGGAGCAGTGCTTCCTCTGGATTGGAACGCTCTGGAAAATAAACAGGGAGGTGGATAGATTAGGTAGACAGGGTCAGCTTCTCCAAAACAAAATTCAAATCCCAAGCCGGGACAGGAGAATGGACTGGGGGATTCAGGTGCAGGATGCCTCTTAAAATGGTACGGGAAACATCCAGTTGAGCTATGGTATGGTCACCCATGGGCTCATGGAAAGCTGAGATAGCCGAAAGGCACTCCTTGAGGACGGAATACTAGAGACCTAAACCAGATTAAAAAATCATGTAGTCCAGGATCAGCTTCACAGGACACGTGAAAGGGTCCAGATTATGCTTGGCAGCCCAAATAGCAAGCCGCTTCCACTTCATGGCATACGTGGCCCGGGTGGAAGGCATCTGGGCAGCCACTAGGACGTCCGCCACCCTATCAGAAACACCAAATCTGGCGATAGCTACTGTACATATTCAGGAGCCAAGCATGCAGATAGAGAGACTTGAGTTTGGGATGGACCAGGGTCCCCTGATCCTAAGTCAGCAGATTCCTGCAGAGAGGAAGATGGACTGGAGGTTCCTCCACTAGCTGCTGAAGAGGACACCATATCTGGCGAGGCCAAAATGGAGCTACCAGTATCATGCTGGCCCTCTCCATCTGTAGCTTGATGAGCACCCTCTGAATCAAAGGAAATGGAGGGGAAGGCGTAAAGAAACCTCTTGCTCCAGAAGAGGGACAACGCACCTCACCAGAAAACTCCAGGCTCTGGATTGAGCGAGCAAAAACTGGGCAGTTTTACGCTGCGTGGGGACACAAAAAGGTCCAACTCTGGACGGTCCTGTCTGTCGAAGAGATCTTCGATGACTGATCAGAGGAGCTCCCACTCGTGCATACTGAACTGAGTCTGTCTGAGGCTGTCCACCAGAGTGTTTAGCACTGCTGGGACATGGACCATTTAGAGGGTTAGACCATTGTCCAGTGCCCACTAATACACTCTCATAGCCTCCCTACATAGAGGGCACGAATGTGTCCCCCTTGTTTGCTGATGTAGTACACCACACAGAGGATGCCTGACTGAATCAGTAACTGACCCAGAAGAAGATGGTTCTGGAAGGCCTGCATGGCATACAGAACCACCCACATCTCCAGGACACGGATATGCAGGGATGCTTCAATCTGGGAGCAAGAACCCTGAATTTGAAAGGGACCCAGATGGGCCCCCCTGCCCAACCCAGAAGCATCCGTGGTGAGGATCTGCTGTGGGGAGGAGATCTGGAATGGAACCCCTTGTAAGAGGTTCTGGGGCTCCATCCACCACTGAAGTACTTTGCAGACAGGAGAGGAGACCGGCACTAACTGGTCTAATTCAGCCGTCCGCTGGTCCCACTGCACCCTGAGAGTCCACTGGAAGATATGCATGTGGAGCCTGGCTAGTGGAACTATGGGAATGGTGGCCATCATCAGACCCAACAGCCTCAGGTATAGCCACACGGGGACATACCAACTCTGGGCCACCTCTTGGGCCTGGGCAATAAGGCACTCCGCCATGTTTTGAGGCAGGAAGGCCTTCCCCTGTGCTGAGTCCAGAACCGCCCCTATGTATTGCAGCCTTTGAGATGGGACCAAGACCAACTTGGGCAGGCTGACAGTGATGCCCAGGGAGAGGACCACCTGGAGAGCTCATTCTAAAGTCCCCAAGAGCAGGTCCCTGGATGGGGCCTTTAGGAGCCAATCGTTCAGATAAGGGAAGATGTACATTCCCTCCCATCTGAGGGCTGCAGCTATCGCTGCTAAGAACTTGGCAAAGACCTGCAGCACAGAGGACAAGCCAACGGGCAGCACTTTGAACTGGTAGTGTTTGCCCCGAAAAAGGAATCAGAGAAACCTCCTGTCCTGCATGTCCAGGGAGCACAGCCAGTCGCCCTGCTTGAGCAGGGACATCAGACCTGGCAAAGTCACCATCCGGAACCTTTTGTACTGGACATACAGATTGAGGTCTTTTATAACCAAAATGGGCCTCAAATTCCCTGTCTTTTGGGGGTCTAGGAAGAACCTGGAATAAAACTCTCTTTCTCTGCCGTTTGGGAACTGGCTCGATGGCCTGTTTGTGCAGAGGGGATTGTACCTCCTCCCGGAGTACAGACAGATGAGCAGGGGATAGTTGGAGGGCAGTGGTGGGAGGGGGTCTCTGGAGGCTGCTCTATGGGCTCCAAGGTGTGACCCCTTTCTATAAATTGCAGAATCCAAGCATCTGATGTTATGGTTCTCCATTGGTTTAAATGGAGGGAGAACCAGCCTCTGATCACCACCTCTTGGTCGGGGACTGGAATTGAGGTGAGTCAGCAAAAAGGTCAAGCGAGGTGGATCGAGCTAGAGGCTGGCCCCTTCTCCTCTGGGGTGCATGGCTGCATCTCCAGTACTGGAGGGGGTGGGCAGGGCATTGGAGGCTCTTCGCTTGCCCTGGGGCCGAGAGGCAGCTCCTTGCCTACTGGATGCCCTTCGAAAGGGAGGGCGCTGTCTGCCCTTCTGCTGTGTGTGATAAAGAGAGTGGACAGACTTAACAGCCCTGCAGGTCATTAATGATGTCCTGAACATCAGGACCAAAGATCTTAGCCCCATTAAAGGGGGCATTAAGCATCTTCTGCTGGATGTCAGTAGCAAAGCCAGAGACCCTCAGCCGGGAGTGCCTACAAAGGCAAATGCCGGTGGCAGCAGCCCTAGCTACAGTGTCAGACATGTCATAGAGGGCCTGAAGGAGGTGCTTGCTGATGTCTTTAGCCGTCTGCAAGCACTGAAGAAGCTTCTGCTTCGGAGTACCTTCTGGAAGAGCCTGGGCAGCGGCCTTGCCCTTCTTCCGGTTAAGTGTTCTGGTACTTCACCATGTGAAACAGGTAGTTAGCAATCCTCTCAAGCCCAAGGTAGAGGAGGCATAAACCCTCTTGCCCCAAAGGTCGATCCTGTGGGACTCTCTGTCTGGGGGGAGGGAACTAAGGTGTTTGGGCACCTTAGACGTGTCATGAGCTGCCTGCCTTAATGACCACTGAATCTGTTTCAGGCTGAGCAGCATAATGGGGAAACCCCTGAGGGGCATGGTAAAGTTTATCTGCCCTTCTGGGCATAGCTGGTACCACGTCAAGCCTGTGCCAGGCTGCAGTAGCAGTATTCCTCAAGGCAGGCAAAACAGGAGGAATGATTTTCAGAGGAGACTCTGGGATATTCAGGGAGTCCACCACATCTTTCCTGGTGACATCCTCCTCCTCAGTATGGAACCCCATGTCTGAGGACACCTGCTTCACAATACTAAAGAAGGTGGGGTCCCCAGGAGGAGACCTAGGGGTGTGTTTGACAGAGTCCTCGCTGACAGAAGAAGCAGTGGACCTATCTGAAGTAAGAGGATCTTCCTCCTCATCGGGAAGAATGAGGTCAGGGTGATACTCCTCAACATCAACCTCTTCCAGGTCTGACGTATGGTGCACCACCGACGACCCATGGGGAGCATCCAGCGGCCAACGAGGAGGTGTTGATGACAAAGCCGATGTCGAGAGCACATGTAAGGTAGGCATGAAGGTGCAAAGTTGGTGGACAATCACCGAAGTAAACTTTGTAAGGATCTCATCAAGATCGCTGACCAACGAACCCTACGTCGACAGAAGAAGGGTAGACAGAACTGGGAGCAATTTCCCAGTCGGGCCCTAGGAGCCCGTTACCCAAAGGCCAGGAGTAGGATCAGGCGGCCACCCTGAGAATCAGACGGCAGAGCTATCAGTATGGGTCTGGTAGGCATGGAGACCTGGACAGCAGATCTGTGCATCGATGCCGCAGCAGGCGACGAAGCACCCCCAGATGAAGAGGAAGAAGCCGTTGGGGGCAGGATGACTACTGGAAGTGGTCCCAATCTTGGTCTTTCCTAGGACTTTTCCCTGAGGACTCATCTCAGGCCTTAGCGGCCTGGGAGCTTGATGATCCTACCAGTGATTGAGAGGCTGGGGCCCCGGAGGACCCCTGCCCAGAACTGGCTACCTGCTGTTCCATTAAGACATTTTTAAGAACCTTCTTTTGTTGCCTGAGGGTTGTTTGATTAAACATCTGGCAGAGCTCGCAGTCAGAGACTTCATGATCAGGCCCAAGACAGCAGACAGAGTGTGTTCATCCGTAGCGCCAATCTTCTTTCCACAGTGGCAGTGACAGAAGAATGAGGTAGATGGATTAACTCTAGACAAACAAAATAAGTACATCTCTTGTAGGAAAGAGATTTCAATAGTAAAATACAGAAACAACCATAGGTGAAAAAGGCGCAAAACTGCCTTAGAGCTTCTGCGGAGACCCGTGTAGATTGAGTCGACCGCAGGAAAAGAACTGAGGAGGGAGCAGGGCCGCTCATGCCTTTATAGGGTTGGTGCTGTCATCACATGAAGTCGGCGTGGGCGGCCTCAGTTGTACTGCTGAAAATCTTCTGTGTGGATCCTGCTTCACTGACAGTAAAGTTCCTATGGTGTGACCTGATGACAGATCCCCCCCAAAGAAGATCTCACTTTACCTCCCTTTGAACTGGCTGTGAGTCGTGAGCTGCTCTTTCTGTTGTGGAAAGCACTATTTAGTTGCTGTTACTTCCGCTCGAAGGATTTCTGAGCTTCAGGCTCTTATGTGCAAGGAGCCTTATTTGGTTTTTCACAAAGAAAGGGTGTCTGCATACTAATTCTAAGTTTCTTCCCAAGGTAGTGTCAGAGTTTATGTTGAACCAATCCATCCACCTTCCAGTTTATTTTCCTGAGTACTCTAATCAGGGACAGGGTTTGCTCCACACTTTGGATGTGCATAGAACTTGCAGTATTATACGAACCAAGCCCAGACTTCACGGAAGTCTGACCAGTTGTTTGTTTTGTTCGTCCCTGAGAGAGGGCACTTCTGTTTCCAAACAGTGTTTGTCTAAGTGGTTAGCCAACTGCATTGTTTATTGTTACCGCAAGTACAAGGATACCTTCCAGGAGTGGTTAAAGGCCATTCCACCAGGGGTATGACTGCCTCCACAGCTTGTTTCAGAAATGTGTCTGCTGCAGACATATGTGCAGCTGCCACCTGGGGTTCTGTCCACACCTTTACCAAGCACTACAGTTTGGACATTGCCTCTCAGCGTAGGGCCAACTTCAGCCTAGCAGTTCTTCAGGGTCTCCTTTCTTGCGCTCTTGGCTGCTAATTGATCCTCCTCCCGGTGCTGTTCTGTTGGTTATGCCTGGTACTGCTTGGGACTCAGCTGGCCTGCTGCAAGAGTCTTCCTCGAAGTAAGATAGTATAGTTACGTATGAACTTACCATAACAGTGGATCTTTGACAGAAGATCTTGCAGCAGGACCCGAGTTCCCTCCCTCCTTCCCCCTGCTGTTCCTTTTTCCTCTCGCACTGCTTCTGTTTTTTTTCTTTTTCAGCTTTCGGGAACCCTCTCGATTCTCCACTTGCTACCTGCTTTGGATCTCCGGCAGGAGAACTGAGGAGGGTGTGGGGGGACCACCCTCCTTTATAGGATAGGCTGACATCAGCTGCTGACACTGGCGGTGGGCAGTTCCCTGTGGTAGACTGCTAGCTATAAAGTTTTCTGTGTGGTCCTGGCACCTGGCAGCTTAGTCCTACTAGGGCTGGCCTGCTGCAACAGCTTGTCTAGAAGATCTACTGTTATGGTAAGTTCTTGCGTAACTGTACTTTGTTTCTCCAAAATGAAACACAGTGTACTACTGCCACGATCCCCACCTCCGACTGTGGGGATAAGGAGAGAAACCTGAAAAAGTACACCTCTCAGCCCGTAGAGCTTACTGCCAGAAAGAAAAGGGCTATACAAGCAGAGCCACCGCATCTAGCATTGGGGAAGTGCAAGCACATGCTCTGTGAAACCCTGCACGTGTGGGACGTCTGCAAGCCGGGAGGGGGGTGAGGCATGCATAACACTGGTGCATGAACAGCATGCTGAGGCTAGAGAAGCCTCTTGCAGAAGGAGAGTGTGCCTAACAGTCAGAGAACAGCAGGAAAAAAAAAAAAAAAAGCAGGAAGCTGCATGGCTCAATGGAGCCTAGAAAAATCACCAAACCACCTGAAGGGTGGTAAAAATGGACTATTAACCTTCGGAAAAGATTAAGAGTACCCAGAGCCAAAAGGCTTTTGATTCAGAAACCTGTTTTTTTTTTTTTTTTTTTGACTTAGGAAAATTAAAGGGGAAATGTCCCTGTAAGGCAGAGAGCCAAATTATAAAGGGAAATTTCCCTTCAAAGAGTAGCAAGAAACACCTGACAGGCAAACACAACCGTGAGAGACCCTAAAAACGTGTTGGGGGGGGGGGGTTGAGACCAACACCTAGAAATGGAGGAGGGACCCCAGGAATGCCCTAGACTAAACACCCAAAGAAAAAACAGGTACTCACTTGAGGCACCTTTTTAAAAAAAATAAAAATAAAGAAATCAGAGACCTGTTGAAAATACACACCCCTGAAGTATGTGGTGGATGGTGGTAGAAACTGGAGTAAGAGTGAAAGGAGGCCCGGCTGAGGATTAGTGGGTGGGGCAGCTACAGTTGGAAGTGTTAAGGAGGTAAGGCCTGAGGCTGGGAAGAGTCGAAGGCGCTGATGGTCTTACAGGCCTGGATGAGGTGGGGTAGCTCATTGTGCAATCTGGTCCCTGCGTAAGAGAGAAGAGTTTTGTGCCCGCGAGGTCCGGTAAAATAGGGTGTTGAAGATCATGGTGGAGGAGCCTCTGGTCATCCGCCCAAGGGCAGAGAGTGGGGACATGGTGTTGACGCTGGGTGGGAGCAAGTCAAGGCGGATCTTGTGTAGGAAAGTGAACATTTTGAAGTGGAACCTCCCTTCGAGGGTAGGCTAGCTGAGTGAGGATTAGAGGGTGCAGTGGTGAGTACGCCAGGGGAGACCTGTGATGAAACGTGCTATGCTGTTTGTAAATAGTTCTAAGTTTGAAATAAAGGAGAGAGGAAGTTAGGGGGAAGTAAATACAGGAGCCATAGTCGATGAGAGGCAAGAGTAGAGAGGTAACCAAATGCAGTCTAGAGCATGGAAGCAGGAACTTTCTGACCCTGTAGAGAAGGCCGAGCCTAGCGTGAATATTCTTTATGAGGTTTTGTATATGTAGCGTAAAGGAGGGGTTGGGGGTCAAGGTAAAGACAGAGGTATCTGAATTCAGAAGCCTGTTCAATGGGGTTCCCAGAGTTGTCTAGAAGGGTGAGACCAGTAATGGAGGTTTTATGAGGGTCGGAGAAGATCATAAATTTGGTCTTCTTAGAGTTGAGGAGCATACTGTTCCTGGAGAACTGAAAGTGGAGTTCCTTAAAATTGGACTGTAAATTCTGGAACATCGTGGTAGGGGTCTCCTGACTGCAGAATAGGGCGTCGGTGTACAGTATGAGTTGAGTGGATTGGAGGATGAAGGGAAGGTGTGAGGCAGTATAGCACAGTGGTCTAAGGCTCTGCGCTGCAAATCTGGTGACATCCAGCAGACCAGACCTGGGTCTGAATCCCACAGCTTCCACTTGCATATTATGGGACCCTGAGCAAGTCATTTAACTTCCTTGTGCTCCCAGGTTGCACCTGGAAACAAGCTCCAGCTTAGTGTGCCTTTCCTGGTTAAACAATTTCCCCTTTCCCTTTCTCCTTATTAATGAAAAGTTAGAAACGAAGGGGGCCCAGGATGGAGCCCTGGGGAACACCATATTTGATCAGACAGGAAGAGGAGAGGTGACTGTCAATGGAGGTTTGATGTGATCTCCAGAGGACACTGTCGGAGAGGTGCAGACTTTGAAGGGTTTTAAGGAGGAGGGCATGGTCTACTAGGTCGATCACCCTGGTCAGGTCGACAAAGACAGACCTGGTGTAATGACCTATGCCGCTGGCAATAAAGGATTTTGCTAGTGAACCTGACCAGGGCTGTTTCGGTGCTGTGACCGGGTCTAAAACCGTGCTGGGCGTTGGAGAGTAGGTTGTGGGATTCGAGGTAGGCAGTGAGCTGAGTGTGAACAACTTTTTCTATTATCCTTGAGAGAGGGGCAAGGAGGGAAATGGGGCGGTAGTTACAGGCACCATTTCTTGATTCAGACTTGAATAAAGGTTTGATGATGGCAGTTTTCCAGGAGTTGGGGAAGGAGCCTTGACAGAGAGAGCGACTGATGAGATTGGTGATAGGAACTGCGAGACTGAAAAAAATTTGGATTTTAAAATAAAAACAGTCTGAGCACGGATTGGGGGTTTGAAACAGCCACGTAATCCCAACAGACAGACTGCGCCAGGCTGGAATACAAGGGGGGAAAAACATTGGTGACAGAAATACCTCAGGAAGTGCCCCATTGTTGTTTTACTCTTGCCCATACACTACAAAAGACAATGTATGGGCACCAGTGAACAATGCTGAGTTCACTTCTCGTGGTTGTCATGACAATGGTAGACCTCTTGAGCTGTGCTCTCGAGGTTTACATAAGTTGCATGTCAACCACTCGAAGTGAACACAGGGTTGTTGTTCACTAATGCCCATACACTATCTTTTAAATACGACCACACTGGGAAATTCTATGGAAAACTAATATGGCACAAGACAGTGGGGCAATGAACAAAAAACCTAGAGCTACTGGAAAATATTGGCAGAAAGAAAAATGTTAGGGTGCTGGACTTTCCAAAAAAATTAGGGGATAGAGGTTTATCAAAAGTCTTAAGTGATTATGAGTGTCAGTGGCTCAGTAGGTAGCACACTCGCTTCTGAGGCCGGGAGATCAGAGGGCTGAGGGTTCAGTTCCCACATCTGGCACATGGGTTAATATCCCAGTACTGACACTGTAGTGCAGCATGAGAGGGGTGCTACACTTATGAGTTGCCGTCTTTCGGATGAGACGTTAAACCGAGGTCCCATCTGCCTGGATTGGTGGTAGTTCAGGTGGATGTTAAAGACCCCATGGCACTTATCGAAAAGAGCAGGGGAATTTCCCCGGTGTCCTGGCCAAATTTCCCTCATTCACTAAAAATACAACTAACAGCTTAATCTGGTTCAAGGTCAATTGGCATTTCATCTGTATCCCCCTCCCCCGGGTCGTGCCTGAAAATAGGCAGGATTTGTCTAGTGCACTTACCCGGTCAACAAAAACTAAATAATAAAACAAATAAATTTGTTGTATGAAAGCATTTAGAATGTCTATTTCTTCAAGGCCCCCAAAATATTTAATGCTCGGCTTCTTCTGTGCGGCCACAGTTGGAGACAAGTCCTAGAGTCATTAGGACAATGGCATCTGTGCAGGAAGAAAAAATTACTCACCTTAGTAATTATGTTTCTTCTATTGGAGTCTTGCTATATTCTGACTAATGCAGTTAACCCCAGCCTTTAAACTGCCCCGGAGAACAAAGGGTTAAACTTTCTAAGCAGAGCATAGAATGCTGAGCTAGAGCTCGGTTGATGTCTCTGTTTACTTTTGAAATCTAACCGTCAGATTCTTACGAGCAAAAACTCACTAGCTATCCTATGTGGAAATTGAAAAATTTTTACTTCCCAACTGGCAACAAAAAGTTTTGGATTCCCAAAGGAAGACTCAAGTCAGGAAACACAAAATACAAAACCAATTCAAATGAGAATAACAACAAAATAAACACCCAAACAAAAAAAGCAGAGGGTGTAAAGGAGCACCCCTGAGGTGCAACACTGTGCCTGCCTACCCACTTCCCAAAAAACAGGTTCTGAGAGGGGAGGCAGGTGGGGAGGTCAGAATACAGCAATACTCCAATACAAGAAACATAATTATTAAGGTGAGTAATTTTTTCTTCAGACAACATGAAGTCTTGCTGTATTCTGACTGATGCAGACTACCAAGCAGAACCTCCATGGAGGAGGGACAGAACCTACTTTGGGAATAGGCTCTGAAGTACTGCTGTGCCAAACCGAGCATCACTCCTAGCCTGGATATCCAGAGAGTAATGCTTGGTAATGGTATGGACTGTTTTCCAGGTGGCTGCTTGACAAATTTCTAAGAGAAGAATATCCCTGGCAGCAGCCCGGGAAGCAGCTGTACCTCTTGTAGAGTGAGCCCTCAGGTTGGAATCTTTCCCAGTTTCTCATAGCAGAATTGTATACAAGACACAATCCACCTGGCAATAGTTCTCTTGGTGGCAGGTATGCCCTTTCCCACTTCTCCATAAGTGAGGAACAACTGGAGGGACTCAAACCTGTGACCCTTGGTAAGTTGTATGTAGTAGCCAAGTGCTCTTTTAACATCTAAACTGTGTTGCCTCCTCTCTCCTGAGGAAGAATGATCAGTGAAGAAAACAGGAAGAGACACAGACTGATTCTAGTGGAAATCTGAAACCACTTTGGGCAAGAACCTTCTACTGGTTCTAAGGACTATTTTATCCCTGTGAAAGGAGATAAAATCAGGTTCCACCGACAGGGCTTGCAATTCACCGATACGTCTGGCAGAGGTAATGGCTACCAAAAATACAGGTTACTCACCTGTAACAGGAGTTCTAGGAATGGTATATGTTGTTCATCCACACTATCTGGCAGGTTCCTTGCCGCTTTAAATCTTGCCGGAAGGTCTTCAAGCTAGCTCCTCCCACCCACCCGGTGGTAAACTCGGCTCCGCCCCATGACGCCAGATCTGGCCTGCTGGAAGCTCAGGGTTGTGCTCAAGCCGGGAGGTCGAGGTTTGGTAGGGATGAACAACATATACCATTCCTAGAACTCCTGTTACAGGTGAGTAACCTGTATTTCTAGGACATGGATATGTTGTTCATCCACACTATCTGGCAGACTCCTAGCAGTTCTCCAGGAGGAAGGAGGCAAGGCGCACCCCTAATACTTACTTGGGAACAAAGATTGAGAACCGAGGCCCCAAAACCAGCATCCCGGCGTGACTCAAGGTCGATGTGGTAGTGGGAAATAAAGGTGTGTGCTGACTTCCAGGAGCAGCCCTGCAGATCTCCTGGATAGGGACATTCCTGGAAGCAGCCACCGATGCAGCAGTATGGCGGTAGAATGAGCTCTTTTCCTCTGGGAGGCTCCATGCCCGCTAACTCATAGCAGAGATTTATGCAGGAGGTGACCCATCTGCCTATCGCCCACTTGGCTGCAGGTCTGCTAGGTGCGGCTTCAGCAGGGTGACAAACAGCTGGGCTAACCTCTCCCTCAATTTCAGCCGCGGGCGCTTCCTTATATCAAGCGAGTGCTCTTCTAGGGTCCAGAGTATGGAGCCTATATTCGCCTCCGGAGGTGTGATTGGGGTAGAACACCGCAGAGTCATACCTGATTAAGGTGAAACTCCGACACCACCTTCGGAAGGAATTCTCGTGGGGGGCGAGGACAACCTTTGTCCCTGTGGAAGACCAGGTAAGGAGACCATGCTCAGCGCCTGAGTTCTCCCATCCTTCTGGCTGACGGATAGTCACCAAGAAGGCGGTTTTCCACGACGGGTGGGGAGACCACACCTGTGCATTGGTTCAAATGGCTTGCCCATGAGCTTTGCCAGTACCAGCAGTAAATCCACGGAGATGGGGGTTCCCGACTGAGGGGAATGTGATCAAGGCCTTTAAAAAGCGCCCGACCACTTTTTTTCCTGCGCCACTGACTGCTGACCAGCCCCGCTCGTAAGCAGAAATGGCTGCCAGGTGCACCTTAAGGGTCGCGACCTAAGCTCTTGACTAGATAGGGACCATAGATAGTCCAAAATGCTCGCCACAGGACACGCAGAAAGGGTCCAACCTTTTTCTCGACACCAAATGGAGAACCTCTTCCATTTGAAGGCATAGCATTTTCTGGTCGACTCCTTACGGGACACCTCAACGACGTTGAGGACCTCGTCGGAAAGACCCAAGGCCTGGAACTCTAGCCGCTCAGGAACCAGGCCGTCAGGTGCAGGGATTGAAAGTCCGGATGGAACACCTTCCCTGATTGACTGAGAGCAGGTCCGGCGAGCTGGAAGCTGCCGGAGTCCTGAGCTGAGACTGAGGAGATCTGACGAGGCCAGTCTGGGGCTATCAGAATCACCTGCGCCTTGTCCCTCCTCGCTTTCAGCAGGACCCTGTGAATCAGGGGAACGGGGGGAAAGGCGTAAAAGAGGCCCGGGGTCCACGGCCTCAAAAAGGCATCCCCCTGCAGCGAGCCCTGCTGAGGAGGGCGGGCATGAAACAGCCTCAGCTTCGCTCTCTCCCTGGAGGCAAACAGATCCACCAGAGGTGTGCCCCAGCGGGAGAACAGGTCTTGTACTATCTCCGGCAGGAGAGACCACCGTGCGATGCAGCCCCATCCGCTCAGGGCATCGGTGGTGTTGGAGGCCCTGCCACATGAATGGCCAGGAGATCCGCTCCAGCTGCGAACTAGTGACCAGATGCAGAGAGCTTCCTTGCACAGAGGCAAGGAGCGTGCCCCGCCCTGGCGGTTTAGATAGTACATGGTCGGGTATTGTCCGCCTGACTCGGACCACTTGACCCCGGAGAAACGGAGCAAAGGCGGTGACAGCTAGGCGGACCGCACTGGAGCTCCAGCAGGTTGATATGGCATCGACTCCGCTGGGACCAGAGGCCGTGGCGCTTGGTGTTCCCCCAGATGGGCACCCCAACCCATCAAAGAGGCGTCGGTCGACAGAGAGACCGTCGGCTCGGGGCGGACAAATGGGATACCCTCCTGCAGATGGGACGGAACGGTCCACCACTGGAGAGCATTCCACATCTCCTGGGTCGCCCACGCTGCTGGTCCAGAGGGTCACAACGCTGGACCACTGGCCGGCCAGACCCCACTGGAGGGGGTATGTGCCAGCTGCTCAACGGACCACGCTGGTACAGGCCGCCATAAGACCCAGGAGTCGCAGGAAGTCCCGGCAGGGATGCATTGCCCAACCAGAAATGATTGGGCAAAGGAGGTAAGAACCTCGCCCCGAACCGCCGGAGTCGTGCCTGGCTCGAAGAGAGTCGAGCTCTGCCCGATGAAGGATATCACCTGCTTCGCTCGAGTTCGACTGGCCTCGTTGACCAGGAGGCCCAGTTGAGAGCAAACCCGAGGGCCAGATTTCTGGACCGCCCACCTCCAACCTGAGGGGCTGCTATCAGCCAATCGCCCAGGTAAGGGTACACCCGACCTCGGCGCCGAGAGGAAAGCTGTCACCGCTGCAATGCATTTGGTGAAGACCCTGGGAGCTGAAGAAAGGCCGAAGGGCATGGCCTGAACTCGAAGAGGATCCTCCGCTTGAAGCGGAGGAATTCTGATGAGATGGACGGATAGGGACGTGGAAAGAACGCTGGCCCTGAAGTCCAGAGAACAGAACCACACTGTGTTCCAGAGATGGTATTATCTGAGCCAGAGTGACCATTCTGAAGGTTCGAGACCTTAGGAACTTGTTCAGGTCGGTAGGTCTAAGATGGGCGCCAGCCCCCGTCTGCTTCGGGACCAGGAAGTACCTGGACACGAACCCTGGTTCTGGTGAAGGGTCCTCTATCTCTTTATCACCCTTTTCTGAAGGAGGAGGGCGGCGTCGGCCTCGACGAGCCTGTAGAGATTCTGGGGACTTAAAGCGCCGGGGCGACGGCCTGAAGGGTGGAGCCTGTCAATTCCAGAGGCAGGCCTCTTCCCACCACTCTCTGAAACCCACCTGTCCGTGGTAACAGCGGACCAGGCGGAAAGGAAGTGTCGGAGCTGCCTCCACGTGGGGAACTAGGGCGAGGTGACGGGATGGGGTGACACCCTCAGCCCGTCACTTAGCAGGCTTGGAGGAAGGACCGCCTGGGGACCACCAGGCCTTTTCTCCTTGCTTCCTATTAGAGGAGCCGATGGCTTGGGCTTGGAATACTAAGGTTCAGCCTGCTGGCCCTGACGCTGTTGTTGGGTCGGGCGGCGCGGAGTAGAGGGACCCAAGGGCTTAGACTGGGATTATGACCCCTGTCCTCTGCTGGACGGAGACCGAATCCAAGGTGGCATACTGGATTTTTGATCCTCTGGAGGTGGCCTTCCACCCAGGGCCGAACAGGTCTGTTCCCAGGAAAGGAATGTCCGCAGCTTGTGCTGGGTATCCGCGGTAAAGGTGGATATTCGCAGCCACGCCCCGACGCATGGCCACAGCCGGCCGCCACTGACCGGGCACATGAGTCTCCTATATCCAGAGCAGTCTGAGCTGTTGTTTGGCTACTGCCTCTCCCTGATCCCGCACCTGCTTGACCCGAGTCTGCAGGTCAGCGGAAGATGAGGGACCGCTCATCCAGGGAACCCAACAGGCATGGGAGAATAAAGCGAGGACGCCGAACTGGCCTGACGAAGGCCGAGAAAGAGGCAGCACACTTTCCGCCTTGAGTAGTCCAATTTCTTGACTTTGTCGGGCGGTTTGTCCACGCCCCTGGCATTACCGACACGCCGGAAAACACTGTCCGTGACCAGCCCTTCAGCCGAGGGGTGTTAGAAACCCGGACAGAGCCAGTAGGGACCGTGATACTTCTGGCCATCCTGGCCGGGCGCAGGACAGAAGCCGGACGCTGCCAAAGTTCCAGGGCTGCCCGACAATGGCTTCGCCACTGGAAAGGCTCTCAGGAGAATCCCTCACTCCAGAATCTCGTGAGGGGATATCTGGCCCGCTTGGATACGGGTTCAAGCTTCATCCCAGTGGATTCTGAGATGAGCCTAAGAAGTCCTAGGAAGGACGGCGGCTATCGCCCACTGACTGCCCTCAGAGGACTCCAAGTCAAACGCTTGAGAACAGGGAGAGTCACTGACCTCGACGAGTTGTCGAATAGTTGCCTGAGCCTGAGCCACCTCCACTTGCCGAGGCTTGTCAGGCGGAGAGTGACCGACAGCCCACGGGAAGGCCTTGGGCCAACCGCGATTCTTTTGTCGGAGCCCCAGCTGTTGGCTGAGGTGGAGGCGGTTCCACCACAATTGGTGGGCAGCCGGAATAGGTCGGACAACTGGCCTGGAACAGGCCTCGACCACTACCTGGTCCGTGGCAACCACTTAATGGCCGGAGAAGAGGTCTGAGCCGCTTATTGGCCAGAAAATTGTTGCCACATGAGGTCTCGATGGCGTAGCTTACGCTGAGTCTTCCTCTCGGCCGAGGAGGAAGAAGAGGAAGAGCGCAGCCGCTTTGCCGCGGTGCCGACCGAGACCGCTCTATGTCGACGGAACGGCTGGACCGCCAAGATGTCCGGAGACCGAGATCGGAATCTCGCTAGGCCGAGGTCGGTGAGGCGGGAGCCGAGGATCGGCGATCCTCGGTTCGGGTCGGCAAACCGATTGCTCTGATTCACCGGCACGGGAGAGCCGACGATATCCTCAGCCCTCACCGGGGAACCTGGAGGAGGGAATCTGGTCTCCAGCCGACAACCCATCTAACGGGTCGAGAAAAATCTCGACCGTCGGCGGGAGTCTCAGTCACCTGGCCTGACGGGGCACCGTGAAGCCAGTGGTCAAGCCGAGAATTGGACCAAGTCGATTGTCGACGAGGGAGGGGATCTTCCGCCTCAAGAGCATCGACGATGAGACTTTATTTAGACTTCTTCGACCGATGAAACGGACTCAAGAAGTAGGACCTCCTTTAGTTGAGAGGGTCAAGCAAAGCTCCTAAAGGAAGCTGAATATGAGGTCCCGAGCACAGAGGGACAAAGGCTGCAGAAGAGGAAGTCATGCCTGAGCCGCCTGCTCTTCGGGCTACCAACCTCTCAGTTGTTCATGGATCCCGAGCCGCTGAAACCGCCAGTCACCCTTTGGATTTGACCGGAGGAAATCTTTCGACGCCCCCAGATGTAAAGGGCAGCGCGTCCTCGAGGACGACCGAGAAGGAGGAACACAGGTCGCAAGCCCGCGGGTCGTGGTTCTGGCTAAGGCAATAAACGACGTGGAGGCGGGTCCGTCCGAGACATCTTCGCCCACAGGGACATCTCCAGAATCTGGGAGTCGATTGGTCCATCGCAGCCGCAAGGAAGAAGACCGAGAAAGTTATAAAAATTTTTCTTTTAAACTGAAGGATTTTAGGCCCAAAACTTAATCGCAGAGCGTTAAGGAGGGAACCTGAGCTTCCAAGCGGTAAGGAAGATCTGGCGTCATGGGGCGGAGCCGAGAGTTTTACCACCCGGGTGGGTGGGAGGAGCTAGCTTGAAGACCTTCCGGCAAGATTTAAAGCGGCAAGGAACCTGCCAGATAGTGTGGATGAACAACATATCCATGTCCCTAGAAACACAGTTTTCCCAGTCAAGTACTTAAGCTCTGCTGAGGACATAGGCTCAAAATGAGGTTGCATAAGTTAAGTAATGCAAACATTTAAATCCCAGGCAGGGGCAGGGTCTCTAAAGGGAGGAATGGTATGAAGCAATCCTTCAAAAAATTTACAGAATACAGGATGAGATGATAGTGAGGAAGACTTCCCCACTGACAGAAAAGCAGAAACAGCTGACAAGTGTACCTTGAGAGTAGCTGGTCTGAGGTCTAGGCCATTAAGATGGACCATATAATCCAGAACTGTAGGCAATTTAGCAGTATCTGGAGAAATATGTTTCTTGGAACACCGAATGCTGAATCTCTTCCATTTGGAGTTATAAGTCTTTCTAGTGGAGGGCTTTTGAGAAGCTTTGAGAATATCCAGAACCCCATGAGACAGATGCAAATCTCCAACTCTAACTCTTCAAGAGCCATGCCTCGAGATTGAGAGACTGAAGTTTGGGGTACCAAATCATCCCTTGAGAGGAGGTTAACAGGTTGTAATTCCTGGGAAGAGACAGGGGAAGATGGACTGCTAGGGACAGCAACAGGGGGTACCAGGGCTCTCTGGCCCAGTCTGGAGCAATCAGAATCACTCTGTAAGGTTGTGACCTTATCTTGACTAAAACTTTGAACAGAAGACGGAAGGGAGGGAAGGCATACAGAAATTTCCCTTCCTAGTTCAGAATCAGAGCATCCAGGGGGACTGAGCCCAAGACTGGGGGTCTGCAACAAAAGAGAGGAAGTTGGTGATTGTCTGGGGCTGCAAAAAGATCCATCTCTGGAGTGCCCCACCTTGAAAAAATCATCTTCAATACCAGAGGGTCCAGGGACCATTCGTGATGGCCCTGTGAGATCCTGCTCAGTGAATCGGCTAGCACATTGTCCTTCCCTGGAAGGTGAACCACTATCAGAGAGGTTTGCAGGGAATAAGCCAGGGACCACAACTTCATGGCTTCTGTGCACAAGGCCGTAGACCAAGTGCCTCCCTACTTGTTGATGTACCACATGGTGGTGGTGTTGTCTGTTCTGACCTGAACCACCTTGTTCTGTACTGACTGAGAGAAAGCTTGCAGGACCAGAAACACTACCCTGAGTTCTAGGAGATTGATATGGAGAAGGGATTCCTGAGGGGACCACAGTCCCTGGGCAGTGAGGGGCCCCCAGATGGGCTCCCCAGCCCAGAAGGGAAGCATCCGTGGTAAAGACCACTGAATGAGACTGAGTGGCAAATGGGACTCCTTGCCTTAAATTGTCCTGATCCTGCCACCACTGAAGAGCTTGGATCAAGGTCAGAGTCACTGGGATCAGTTTAGTAAGGGAATCCTTCCTCTGAGACCAAAAAGCCCTCAGATGGAACTGAATGTCCCTCATCTGGAATCTTGCCCCTTGGACCACTGCCGTAGAAGCTGCCATGTGGCCCAAGAGCTGGAGGAAATGCCTTGCTGGTTGAGGTACCTGAAGGCTGAAGGAAGAGGCTAGTTCTATAAGAACCCTTGCCCTTTCCAGGGGAAGAAAGGCTCCTGCTTTGACCATATCCAGCTCTGATCCTATTAAGGTAAGAAGCTGGACTGGCTTGAGAACTGACTTGGGAAGGTTGAGAAGAAAGCCTACAGCAGTGAGCACTTGCTGGGTCACTTGCAGGTCTGACTTGACTTGGTCTGGAGACTGGCCCACTATTAGCCAGTCGTCCAGATATGGAAAAATTGAAATCTTTTGCCTCCTTAGAAAGGCAATTACTACTGCCAGGCACTTTGTGAAGACCTTTTGGGCTGAAGTTAGGCCAAAGGGCACTGCTCTGAACTGATTGTGGCCTGAGGCAACTTGAACCTGAGGTACTTTCTGTGGGAGCACCAGATGGGAATGTGAAAATAGGCATCTCTGAGGTCCAGGGAGGCTAGCCAGTCCCCTGGCCTTAGAGAAGGAAGGATTATTCCCAGAGTTACCATCTTGAACTTTGGTTTTAAAAGATGTTTGTTTAGGTATCATAGGTCTAGAATGGGTCGCCACTCCCCTGACTTTTTGGGGGTAAGAAAGTACCTGGAGTACAGACCTTTGCCCCAGTGTAGGGTAGGTACTCTCTCTATAGCTCTTAGAGTTAGGAGAGAAGAAACCTCTGCCTCTAGGGCAAGGGTTTCTGAGAGACCTGCAGGTGGAAAAGATCTGGCTCTCATCTTCGGAAATTTTTTGAAGCTGAGAACCAGTCCCTGGCTTGCTACTTCCAGGACCCACTTGTCTGATGTAATAGACATCCAGTCCTGGACAAAGTCAGCCAGCCTGCCCCCAACTGGAATAGGAGTCTCAACCCGGGCAGGCCCATCAGGGTGTCTGCATCCCTGCTCATCCCCCTTCTGCCTCCCCCTCTGTGAAAAGGGAGAAGAGGCCTGTGCTTGGTGAAAAGGCCTGCCCTTAGACTGCAGCCTTTGAGGAGTTGCCTGCCTCTCTTTGGCCTGAGCACTCCTGTAAGTGGTCCTGTACTCATCCATTTTCTTCATGTAATTCTCTGTCTGCTCCCCAAACAGGGAATTACCCACTTCAGGAAAATCCATGGCCTTAGCCTGGGTATCCTGCGAGAGGCTAGTACATCTGAGCCAAGCCATTCTCCAAAGAGCCACAGACGTAGCCATGACTCTTGATGACACATCATTGGAGTCCACAGCAGCATGAAACTGAACTTTTGATGCCTCAATCCCATCTGCAGCCACCTCCCCCAGCTCCCTGGCTAGCTGAGGGGAGGCCTGTTTAGCCAGTGCCAGTACAGTGTCCCACCTGGATTTCCAGTACCTGGCTGTATAGGCCATACAATTGGCCTGCCTGAGTCCCAAGGAAGATGCCATGTACTGTTTTTTTGCCATGGCATCAATCTTCCTGGAGTCTTTGTCTGGGGGGTGTGAAGCCAAGGGAATGTTTGCCTCATCACAGGCAGCAGCCTGCACAACCCCAACATGGCTGCACTGCTGATATAAAAACTCTGTATCTGAGTATGAAAGTGTATACCTCTTGTCCATTCTTCTATCAACAGAAGGTATAGAATTGGGAGACTTCAGGATTTTTTGTGTCTGCTTCCCAAAAGATTTGTGAAGGGGAATAGACAGTCTCCTGGACTTTGGGATGTCCATCATTTCCAAAAAATCAGGCTCCTCTTGATCCTCCATTGCCTCCTCCATAGGAAGCTGGAGGGTCTCAGCCACCTTTCTGTAGAACATAAAGTGGGAAGGGGACTAAAAAAGCCTAGGAGGGGAGCCTGAAGGTCTGTCTGGGGAGATGTCCGGTTCAATAGGCACATCCAGACTTTCACCATCATCTTCGAACTCCCCCTCCTCCTCAAACTCCGGTTCATAAAATTCTTCAGTGGTATAATCCTGAACCAGGGGAACCGACCGAACCGAGCCCCTGACAAAAAGGTGCCAGATCGGTCAGAACCGGGTGAAGTAATTCCACAATCCGAATCGCTCTGGTTATTTCCTCGTCGGTCGGGACATGGGCTTCTGGATCCGAACCAGACGATTTCTCTGCGTTTTCTTTTAGTCGGAACCGAACCCTCGGGATAGGCTCTCCTTTTGCCCGAAGAAGTAACGCCCTGGTCAGAGGGCACTCCTTCTGGTTCGGTCGGAACCGAACCGGGCTGGCCATCCTGGTAAGCAGACTTCTCGGCCTCCTTTTCCCTCGGTCTACCTAATCTCTTTTCAAGGGTAGATTTGGGAAAGTTTTTACAAATTTGGCAGTCTGAATCGAGGTGTTCAAACTCCAGACAATAAACACAGGTGGTGTGGGGATCAGTCTTAGCAAAGACCTCCCCACATTCATTACAGTGTTGAAACTCAGTGAGCCCGGTTTTTTTCTTGAGTTTCTCAGACATGGCCAACATAACCAACTTACCCTTTTTTTGGCAACCGCCAGGCAAGACTCCCTTATCGGTTCCTAACCATGTCACGGGTCTTGGAAAAAAAACGTACCAAACACATTTTTTTTTTTTTTAGAACCGATAAGGACCGGTAACCACACACTAAAGCAAGATACAAGAATCAACAAATGATCGGTTCAGCCAAACTGATCCACACTTTTAGAAGTTCCACACAGAAAAACAGTACAAAACCTATCTAGTACTCACAGTACCACAGACAGAGACTGAACAGACTACGCGGAAACAAATTTTGATTAAAAACCGACAGTAAACTGACACTTCAACCGACTTTCGAACCCAGCTGCAGGAGAAATCTCTGGAGCGACCATTCAGTGAGGCGAAGTAAAGAATCTGACGGTTAGATTTCAAAGGGAAACAGACAGAGACATCAACCGAGCTCGAGCTCAGCATTCTATGCTCTGCATAGAAAGTTTAACCCTTTGTTCTCTGGGGCAGTTTAAAGGCTGGGGCTAACTGCATTAGTCAGAATACAGCAAGACTTCATGCTTTTTGAAAAGGTGCACATACAGTAGGTGCACATTTGAAAAAAGAAATCCTGAACTTGGTGTACTGCAAGTATAAAATAAAAATGGTCCTGAACTAGGCCTATGAGACGGAGTGCAGGAAAAACATCTGATTAAGTTTAAACGTGGTCTTGTGGAGCTACAGCACCACTTTTTTTTTTTAACTCCCAGTATATTTGAAAACGATTCTAGAACATAAAGGCTATATATTTCCAGAGACGTCTGCTGTTCAACACTTCTTAATCGCTAGATTGGCTTGGGCATATTGAGCAGAATCTTAATAGATGGCAGATGACCTAAATAATTCACACCATACTGACTACTGCATCTACTGGCAACACCTGGGCTTCAAGGGCAGTTACTCAAAGTCCTCCTAAAACATGGAATTGGGAGTCTGCTCGTGCCTGTTGTTTAGACTTGTATACTCAATCTATGCTCCATTATGGTGTTTAATCCCTGTATTTCAGTTAAGCAATAAGGTATGACAGGGTGTGGTATATCATGGGACATCATCACGCCTCGGGTGGTTGGGCATGAGGTCAAGAGGTCGAGTGATCCAACCCACCCGAGAAGTGACTATATCCCATGATATACCACATTCTGGAGTGACTTATTGCTATTATGAACAGAGTATGAAGTTTTATGAATAAAAAAACAAAAATACAGGTTTTAAAACATTTTATGAACGAGTTTTTGGGTGGTGTTGGAGTACATTTGGAAAAAACAGTTCTCAGACAGTAGAGAGCAAGGAGGCTGGCGGTGCCGAAACTTTTTTGAAGCCGTGATGATGTAGACCGATATCATCACGGCTTCAAAGAGCTCTCAGCCAATCAGATTCCTCTATTTACGATCCTCAGTTCATAACAGGATTTATCCAGCTGTACTTAGTCCTGCTGGATTAGCAACGTTGTTGCTCTTCACTGGAGCTATTCCCCTATTGTTTGCTTCTGACCTGTTCTTATTAACTGTTACAACACAGGGCTACCAAAATGATCAGGTATATGGAAGACAAAAGCTATGAGCAGAGGATGATAGTCCTAACAATGTTCATGTTGGAGAAAAGAAGGCTGAGAAGCAACATGATCTCAGTTTTTCAGTAGACAAGGGTATAAACAAGATTGAGACAGAGATGTCTGATTTGGTGTCCTCCCTGGATCCCTGCTAGTGTGCAGAGTAAATGTATTTGATGAATGAGCTATGTTAGCTAACTCAGATAACACATGCCTTGTTGGGGATACTCTTGTGCACATTGTATTTAAAGCTAGAAAAGCTGCATTACTTGTACATTTGCACAATTCTGTGTTGATTCATAAGAGCCTGTATGGGGAAAAAGGGCAATATCCTTATCAACAACCTATCCCAGACTTCAGGGGCAGGGCTTGGCACAGGCAGTCCCAAGGTATGTCTCCAGACCGTCCCTCCCCCCTCCAGTCCCCTCATTGTGTCCCTACGCCACTAAGAAATGTATTCAAATCCTTTATTACACACCATGGAGCGGCTTATTACGCTTATAAAATGGCTCAATAATCTTCTGCATTAGATGTAAACTGAAACATTTTTAATAAATGATTTTTACATGCATTATTTGTTTAAATTCATTTTTAATAAAATAATTTATGTGAAATAGTCCCTGATTTTGTATGTCATGAGGTTTTTCCTTGGTAATGAGACCGGGTACATGACCGTGCAGTGTTAGGAATTTAATGCATGGTCAGGTGGTGTTCCTCATCCAGTGAACCTTCTAATTGCTTTACTGTAATTTTCTAATGTAAAATTAATGCGTGTTCATGTGACCAGTACGACCAATCAGACTGCGTGATTGTTCCAAGCCATTTTATAACACTGTATACAGTTATAACATGATATATAATATCTATATATTGTTGCTCAATAACTGTGGTACAGTGCAAGCTGCTTATAACCAACTAGACATTTTCCCATTACAAGCAGCTGTCCGGTGTAGCCTTCAGTTGATTTTACAGCCCTGCTTTGCTTTTCCAATCACTTGCTAACCCCTCACACCTTTGCTGCCATCTGCCTTTTTCTTGCCTTTAACCAGCACTACTGACTGCTCCATTAGATACATGGTTCCACCTGCACGTCACCAACAGAATCTTCCCTGGAATGCTGCCACCATCTTTAAAATGGGTTGCAGCCAGATGCAATGAGTAGCTTCACAGATTCACTTCCATCAGATTATCAAATGGGTGGGCAACCACTTACAGTACATATCTCACCTTGTCCCTGCCCGTGGAGCAGCCTCTGATGTCTGGGAAAGGAGAGGGTGTCAGAGATGGTAGGTGGGGCTTGTATGACTAACCAAATAGAGGTAGTATGGCCATTGCACCCCCCCCCCCCAAAATCATGACAACCCCACACAAGATGGCACACGTAAGGATCAACCTGCTAATTTTTTTTCTGTTGCTCCATTTTCTCCTGTATTGGCAATGTAATTTAGACAGTATTATAAAGCGTCTGTCAGAGTCATCTACTTTGTGCAGAGACTCTGTGCACATTAAAGGGAAAAAAAAAAAGACACTGAGCAATTCGCTCAGGCGGGTGAAAAAGTACAGTTACGTAAGAACTCACCGTAACAGCAGATCTTCGAGAACAGCTCTTGCAGCAGGTTACACCATTAGGACTGAAGCAGGCAGGCGCCAGGACCCCACGGAAATTTTCCAGCTAGCAGTCTTCAGCAGGGACTGCCCCCGACGTCGGGCGTAGTACATAAGGAGGCGGTCCCCCCATAATCCTCAGTTCTCCCGCCGGAGACTCCCGGCCGCTGGATGATATCAGAAGAGGAGACCGAGGATCCGCCACCAGATGGCAAAGACTAAAGAACAGGAATGCCCCATCCCCTAAGATGGGTGCTTGACTACAACCTACCTCCAAAGAAAAAGGGGGATGGTGGGCGGGAAGGTACCTGCAGCAAGAGCTGTTCTCGAAGATCTACTGTTCCGGTAAGTTCTTACGTAACTGTACTATCTTACTTCGAGATACAGCTCTTACAGCAGGTTACACCATTAGGACTGATTTCCAAGCAATAGTGGCAATCATGCACCACTGGGAGGAGGAAAGGTAGAGACCTCGATATTACTTGAGCCTAGGACAGGAGTCCCTGAAGGACGGCTAAACCGAACCCCACTCTTCGCCTCGATGCAATGACTAGGCTGTAATGCCTGATAAAGGTATGCACAGAGCTCCAAGTAGCTGCAGTGCAAATAGCTGAGGTGGAGACGTTCTTTAATGCCGTAAATGAAGTAGCCACATCTCTTGTGGAATGACCCTTGACCGCGCCCGGTAAGGGTTTATTGTGCTTGTCATAACAGAAAGTGATGCACTGGATAAGCCACCTAGAGAGTGACTGCTTGGAGACAGAAGCTCCTTTCATCCTGTGAGCAAAGGAGACGAAAAGTTGGTCCAACTTTCGGAGCTGTTTGGTTCTGGTCAGGTAGTATCTGAGGTACCAATGCACATCAAGGGTGTGCAGAAGGGTTTCTCCTCGATTAGTGTACCTTGGGAAATACACTGGTAGATCAATATCCTGATTTAGTGTGAGGGCTGAAACCACCTTAGGCAAAAACTTTGAGTTTGTCCTTAGGGATACCCTGTCCTGGTGGAAAACCAAATAAGGCTCTTTGCACATAAGAGCATGCAATTCCGAGATCCTTCTAGCCAAAGTAACAGCAACTAAAAATAACATTTTCCAAGAGAGAAAACGTAGCTCGCAATCCGCAGCTGGTTCAAAAGGTGGCAGCGTAAGCTGCTCCAGGACAAAGGGTAAGTCCCAAGGAGGGATTGGATCCTTGATGGGCGGCCTAAGGTGAAGGATACCTCTTAAGAAGGCACGAGTAGTGTCCAGCTGGGCCACCGTCCGATGGCCTACGGGAGGCATGGTAAGCAGAGATTGCACAAAGGTGCACTTTAATCGAGAAGCAAGCCAGTCCGGAGTGGAAGAGGGAAAGCAGGTAGTCCAGAACCAGCTTTTCGGGACAGTCTAACGCCGGAAAGCTGCCGCTTGAGCCCACAAACAGAAACTACACCATTTCATGGCATACGCTATGCGTTGGTCGGTTTTCCGGTGGCAGAGAGTACGCCTGCCACTTTTACAGACCTCAGATCGCATCATGGCTATGTCTCTAGGAGCCAAGCGTGCAGGTTCAATGAGCGCAAGTCTGGGTGGACCAATGAACCCGCCTCCTGAGACAACAGATGGGAGCTGATTGGCAAATGAACTGGAGGTTCCCGGGATAGCTGGTGCAGAAGAGGGAACAAAATCTGTCTGGGCCAGAAGGGTGTGATCAAAATGAGAGTCACTTGCTCCCAGCGAAGTTTTAAGAGAACTCTCTGGATCAACGGGAAAGAAGGGAAGGCATAGAGGAATCTGCCCACCCAGGAGAGGGACAACGCGTCTCGCCAGAAAACACCAGGCCCTGGATCTAGCGAGCAAAAATTGGGCAGTTTTGTGTTTGATGGGGATGCGAAAAGGTCTAACTCTGGAGTGCCCCATCTGTGAAACAGATCCTCTGCCACCTCCTGCAGAAGTTCCCACTCGTGGACTCTGTCCTGAGAGTGGCTCAGACTGTCTGTGATGGTGTTATCCACTGCCGGGACATGTACTGCAATTAGGTTAGCGCTGTGTTGCAATACCCACTCCCACACTCTCATAGCCTCCCTGCAAGCGGGTAGGAGTGAGTGCCTCCTTGTTTGTTGAGGTAATACATCACCGCGGTATTGTCTGTTTGTAACAGAAGTGTACCCGGTGGAATCTCCAACTGGAAGGCTTGCAGAGCGTAAAGGACTGCTCTCATTTCCAAAATGTTGATATGGAGATGAGACTCTTGGGCTGTCCACAAGCTCTGCGCACCGAACACTGCCCAGGTGTACTCCCACCCGAGCCCTGAGGTGTCTGTGTGGGAGAGGGTCACAGTCGGAGACGGCGGCTGTGAAGGGAACCCCACAGAGAGGTTCCTGATTTAGCTACCATTGCCAATCCCGACCACGGCATTCATGGATTCGGATTGGATGCTGCAGATGGTCTGCCTTGGGTCCCATTGCACCCGTAGGCATCCACTGGGTCACCCGTGATGTGGAGGAAGTGCCAGCCGGACTGTCGCAATGGCCACAGCCATGTGTCCAAGCAGGCTAAGGACCAGTCTGGCTTGGGATGCGTTTTCTTCACCTGCCAAGTCCCTTGATGAGGGATCTGATGTTCCGGTCTGTCCGGAGGGAAGAAAAGTTTCCTCTGACGGTCTCCAGAACTGCTCCTATAAACTGCAGTTTCTGGGACGGCACCAAAGTGATTCAGAAGTTGATGAAAATACCCAGTGATTGAAAAAGGACTGGGGCAGTGAATAGCCAGCCATCAGTGCCTCCCTGGAGGGCCAAGTGAGAAGCCAGTCGTCCAGGTAAGGGAACACGCATTGGCCTTTGTCTCCTCAAAGACGCCGCCGCTTACGACCGCCATGCACTTCGTGAATTGCCGAGGGTGCCAATGACAGCCCGAAGGGAAGAGCTCGAACTGATAATGGCGGTTTGAAACTAGGAGCTTAGGAACCTCAGAGCACTTGGAGCAATCGGAATATGCAGGTAGGCGCCCTGCATGTCCAAAGACGCCAGGAAGGTGTCCTGCTTCAGCATGGGAATTAGGCCCGAAAGGGTCACCATGCGGAAGCATTTGTAAACGACCGAAAGGTTGAGGTTGCTGAGGTCCAGTACTGGCCGGAGGTCCCCTGTTTTATTTGGAACCAGGAAGAAGTGAGAATAGTACCCTAGTCCTCTCTGGTTCTCTGGGACGTGCTCTAAGGCTTCCTTTTCCAGAAGCGCAAGCACTTCCTGCTGTATAAGCAGGCATGCTGACCTGCATATCGGGAGAGCAGGGAGGTCTTGTAGGGTGGTCTATCCAAATTCTATATAATGGCCTTTTTGACCAGTCAGAATCCCACCTGTCGGTAGGATTGTCCCACCCTGGCAAGTGGTGTGGATTAGACCCCTACTTTCTTTTCCCGTTGATCCTGAGGAGGGCCGGGGGCCAGGAAGGAGTCATGCTGTGGCAGCATTTGATCCGGTAGGCTGGGCCGACTTTGCAAATTATTGGCCTCTGCCTGGGGATGACTTGGCCTGGGCCTTGCGGGTGAAAGTGCCCCTCTGCTGTTGGCCGGAACGTGGCTGTTGCCTTTGCAGCCAGCCACGGAAACGGCTCTGGTTCCTACGAAAGGAACTAGGCCGAGACCTGTACATAGCTTGTACAGAACGGACTGCCTTCCCTGTGTCCTGAAGTTTGGTGATTACTCTCTCAGAGGCTTCACCAAATAGGACCTCGCCGTTATAAGGGACGTCTAAGATGTTCTTCTGGACGTCTGGGGTAAAGCTGGAGACACGGAGCCAAGAGTGTCTCCGCAGACACACGCCTGAGGCTGCAGCTCTGGCTGAAGAGTCCACAGAATCGTATGCGGCTCTGAGCACTTGGGTCCTCACATCCAAACCCGTGCAGAGGAGGTTCAAGAGCTCCTCCTTGTAGTTGCCATCGGGCATCTTCTCGACCAGGTCTTGTCCCTGTTCCCACAGTGCGTTCTGGAATTGAACCATGTGGGTGAGGTAATTCAGTGACCTGATGGCGCAAGTCGTGGCCACGTACGTGCGCCTACCCAGGACATCCAATTGCTTGGATTCCTGGTCCGGTGGCTGTCTGCTCAAATCCTGAGGTCTCTGAAACCAGTCATGCGAAGCAGTGATGACCAGGGAGTCAGTCAGAGGATGGTTCGCCAGATACTGGTCCTCCCTAGGGGCCCTGTATAGGCGGTCAACCTTCTTCAGCACAGCAGAAGTGGAGTGCGGACGTTTCCAGGCAGCCTTGGTGACGTCCGCAAAGGTATCCACCAAGGGCGGCACTACCACAGGCTTCGGATCTTTCTGCCGTAGGTAGCGAGCAAGGCGTTGTCTCGCGGGGTCGAGCTCTTCAGCATCCCATCCCATATTCTCCTGGATGTGCCTCATGATCTCCGCGAGAAGAGGGATCATCCGAGGAGACCTGGGTAGGTCGTGTGGGTCCGGAGAGGGAATGCTGATAGGAGAAGGTGATCTGGAGCACCCTGAGGTGTCAGATCTGGAATCCTCCCCAGACGGAGTGTACCGGCGTCATCTGGGTCTCTTGGGACTGGGTGACCCTGAGGGGGATCTAGAGGAGGTCCTCTCCTTCTGAAGATCTACCCGAGGAGGTGGTGTCTGCTCCTTGGGGTTGGCGCCGCCCCACAGGACCCTTGCGGAGGAGGGGCGAGGCGGTGAAGGGTAGGTGGAGGCGGAGTCGGAGTAGGAGGAGGACGTGTGGTGACCACATCTTTTTTGATGGTGTCCCACCAGAAGGTAAAAAAGTTCCTTTACCTCTGCCAGATTCATACCTGACGGGCCTGGCACTGGTGGCCTGTCACCAGGGTTGGGCGTCGGGTCCCCGGGGGTCTCCCGCTTCGGGGAAGGTTCCCGTGGGAGCCCGGCATCTCCGGTGTCGCCCGCCTGGTCCTCGGGTTGTGTGGCATCCTCCTCTGATGAGTCCTTCTGACCCGTCCGCTCAGGCGACGGTGGTGCGGCCTCTCTTCCGAGTAGCCGACGTCGGTCCCCTGGCCGACGCCCTCCGAAGCGAACGCCTGGCCGGCGACGGGTGTTTATGTGTCGCCGGCTCCTGGGAGCGCCGGTGATGCTTGGCCAATGTCAGGTGGGCCGAAGTCGGGTCCGACGTCCGTTTGAGGGACATCAGGTCCTTGGTCTTACGAGGAACCAGATCCGATCCACGCGGAGGCTGGGAAACTGACCTGGCGTCAGTGTCCCGCCGGCGGGAAGAAGATTTATGGCACTCCCCGGACTTCGATGAGGCCTTAGATGGAGTGGAAGAGGCAGACGGCCTGGAAGTCTTCAGGGGCTGTAGAGAAGAGGAGCTGCTGGAGGATCTGACCTGAACCGGGGGAGGTTGCGACCGAGCCCTGGAGGGAGAGCGGTCCGATTTCAAGCCAGAGCTTCAGGAGTCCAAGGCCCTCGCAGGGGACCTGGACCTTTCCTTTTCCGTGTCTGTCCTGGTGCTTGTGGGTTTTACCCGACGACTCCCCCTGGAAGGAAGGTTCTTTATCCATAGTTTTCAGTTTCTCCTCCAACAGAAACGCTTGAAGGGCCTTCTGGCGGCGGATCCTGGTGCGACTGTTGAAGCCCTGGCAGAAGGAGCAGGCCTTGGTGTCGTGTTCTGGGCCTAGGCAGCGCACGGAGGCCGAATGTGGATCCTTGAAGGGGATCTGTTTGCAGCAGGCACACTTCGAATGGTGACCCTCTACAGAAGTTGTTGAAGAGGACATCAGTTGATCCAAAGTCGAAAGAAAGATGAAAATCGTCGTAGTGCTAAAGGTCGTCGCACGCTAGAAAAAAAGACAGAGAGGCCGATACTGGCGATGTCGACGATGGGAAAAGAACTGGGGATTATGGGGGGACCGCCTCCTTATGTACTCGCCCGACGTCGGGGTGGGACCGACGTCGGAGGCGGTCCCCGCTGAAGTCTGCTAGCTAGAAAATTTTCGTGGGGTCCTGGCGCCTGCCGGCTTCAGTCCTAATGGTGTAACCTGCTGCAAGAGCTGTATCTCGAAGTAAGATCTCACATTACATACCTTACACCAAAAGTGCCCTGGCGCTTCTCTATGAAAAGCTTTGTCAGGGGCCCCCTGCCGAAGTTTTCATAACAAAGCGCCAGGACACCTTTGCTGCAAGGTATGTAAGAACAAATTACTCACCTTAGTAATGTTGTTTCTTCTAATGGAGTCTTGCTATATTATGACATATGCAGTGAGTCCCAACCTCTGAACTGCTCCGGAGGTGAAAGAGTTAACTTGCCATGCCAGGCATGGAACTTTGAGCGTGAGCTCAGTTGAAAACTCTGTCTGTTGTTAATCAAACTCAAACTGTCAGATCTTTACGAGCAAAACTCACTAAGGTTCTGTGTGGAAGCCGTAAACCTACACTAGCCAACTGGCTACTAAATATAAGAACACATTTTTCTTGGTCCCAAAGCAAAGACTCAAGTCAGGGGATCCAAAAATTAAAACATAACACCCAAACACCCCAAAAAGGAAGGGTGAAAAAATAAGGTGGGCATCTACTAAGTGCCAACACTGCACTGCCCACCCACATCCCAAAAGTAGAGGTTCTGAGAGGGGCTATGGGAGGTCTATATATAGCAAGACTCCATTAGAAGAAACATTACTAAGGTGAGTAATTTTTCTTCAAACAACATGAAGTCTTGCTATATTATGACATATGCAGACACACAGCAGTACCTCCATGGAGGAGGACAGAACCTACTTTGGAAATAGGCTCTGAAGCACAGCTGTGTCAAACCGAGCATCACTCCTAGCCTGGATGTCCAGGGAGTAATGCTTGTTAAAAGTGTGAACTGTTTTCCAGGTAGCTGCTTGACATATCTCTAGGATAGGGATGTCCCTGGCAGCAGCCAGAGACGCAGCTGTATCTCTGGTAGAGTGAGCCCTCAGGCCTGAGGGAGGAACCTTACCCAGTTTTTCATAGCAAAATTGGATACAAGAGACAATCCACCTGGCAATGGATCTTTTAGTGGCAGGTTTCCCTTTACCAACCTCACCATAAGTGAGGAACAGTTGGAGGAGTCAAATCTGGACCCTTGGTAATGCTCTATGTAGTAACTAAGGGCTCTTTTGACATCTAAACTGTGCAGTCTCCTCTCACCAGAGGAGGAATGGTCAGTGAAGTACACAGGAGAGACATAGATTGATTAAGGTGGAAGTCTGAAACCACCTTAGGCAAGAACTTTCTGTTAGTCCTGAGGACCACCCTTATCTCTATGAAAGGAGATAAAATCAGGCTCCACTGACAATGCTTGTAATTCACTTATCGCCTGGCAGGCGTGGTGGCTACCAAAAACACAGTTTTCAAGTCAGTACTTAAGCTCTGCTCAGAAGACAAGGGCTCAAAGGGGTGTATAAGCTGGCAATGCAAATATTAAGATCCCAGGCAGGGGAGGGGCCCTGAAAGGGGTTGGTGTGAAGCAAACCCTTGAAAAACTTGGAGAATACAGGGTGAGCTGAAAGAGAAGAGGGTTTACCTGCTCATAAGAAAGCAGACACGGCTGCCAAGTGCACTTTAGGGTAGCTGGTCTCAGCCCCAGAGTATTCAAATGCACCATATAATCCAGGACTGTGGGTAAGTCAGCAGATTCTGGGAATATGCTCGCTAGAGCACCAAATGGAAAATCTCTTCCATTTGGAATTATAAGTAGCTCTGGTGGATGGCTTCCTAGAAGCCTTCAATATATCCAATACACCTTGGGAGAGGTGTAGGTCAGCAATCTCTAACTCTTCAAGAGCCAGGCCTTGAGATTGAGAGATTTGAGATTCGGGTACCAAACCCTCCCCTGAGCACAGGTTAACAGGTTGTGATTCCTGGGAAGACACAGGGGAAGATGGACTGCTAAGGACATAAGGAGTGGGTACCAGGGCTGTCTGGCCCAATCTGGAGCAATCAGGATCATCTTGCAGGGTGGAGATCTGATTTTGACTAGCACCTTGAACAGAAGAGGAAAGGGGGGGAAAGCATAGAGAAACTTCCCTTCCCAACTGAGAAGGAAGGCATCCAGAGGGACTGAGCCCAACACTGGGGCCTGCAGCAAAAAGGGAAGTTGGTGACTGTCTGGGGCTGCAAAAAGATCTATCTGCAGGGTGCCCCATCTGGCAAATACTACCTCCAATACTAGGGGATCCAGTGACCATTAGTGATGGCCCTGGGAAATCCTGCTGAGAGCATCTGCCAGGACATTGTCCTTGCCTGGGAGGTGAACTGCTGTAGGAGGTGTGTAGTCTGAGACCACAACTTCATTGCTTGTCACAAGGTCCGAGACCGAGTGCCTCTTTGCTTGTTGATGTATCACACTGTAGTGGTGTTGTCTGTTCTGATCTGTACAACTCTGTTCTGAACAGAGGTGGAAAAAGCTTGAAGTGCTAGAAAAACTGCTCTGAGTTCCAACAGATTGATGTGGAGCAGAGATTCCTGAGGGGACCACAATCCCTGGGTAGTGAGATCGCCCATGTGAGCTCCCCACCCCAAGAGGGATGCATCTGTAGTAAGGATTAAGGAGTGAGACTGAGGGGTGAAGGGGACCCCCTGTCTCAGATTGCTCTGGTCCTGCCACCACTGAAGGGCTTGGATCAGGGTTCGAGTCACTGGGATCAATTTGGTTAGAGGGTCTCTCCTTTGAGACCAAAAGGCTCTCAAATGGAACTGGATGTCCCTCATCTGAAATCTTGCTCCCTGCACAACTGCTGTAGAAGCAGCCATGTGCCCTAGGAGCTGCAGAAAATGCCTTGCTGGTCGAGAGACCTGCAGGGTGAAAGAGGAGGCCAGAGAAACCAAGGCCATTGCCCTTTCCAAAGGAAGGAAGGCTCTGGCCTCTTTTGTGTTCAGTTCTGCACCTATGAAGGTGAGAAGCTGGACAGGCTCTAGAACTGACTCTGGAAGACTGAGAAGGAAACCTAGAGATGTGAGCAGTTGCTGAGTTACCTGAAGGTGTAGTCTGACTTGGTCTGGAGACTGGTCTACTATGAGCCAATCGTCCAGGTAAGGAAAGATGGCAATCTTTTGCCTTCTTAAGTGGGCCACTGCTACTGCCAGGCATTTTGTGAATACCCCCGGGGCAGAGGTGAGGCCGAAGGGCATTGCTCTGAACTGGTAATGGCCTGAGGGCAGTTCAATCTGAGGTACTTCATGGGAGCTTCTGATAAGAACATGGAAGTAGGCATCCTTGAGGTCCAGGGACGCTAGCCAGTCCCCTGGCCTTAGAGAGGGTAAAATAATTCCCAGAGTCACCATTTTGAATTTTGGTTTTAAAAGGTGCTTGTTTAAGTATCTGAGATCCAGGATGGGCCGCCATTCTCCTGTCTTTTTTGGGGTAAGGAAGTACATGGAGTACAACCCTTTGCCCTGGTGTAGGGGTGGAACCCTTTCCACAGCTCTGAGAGCCAGGAGGGTAGAAACTTCTGTTTCTAGGGCAAGTGCCTCTGATGGATGTGCAGGTGGAAAGGACCTGGCTCTCATCTTTGGAAATTTTTTGAAGCTGAGAACCAGTCCCTGGCTTACTACTTCCAGGACCCACTTGTCTGATGTTAAAGACTTCCAGTCCTGGACAAAGTAAGCCAGCCTGCCCCCTACAGGTAGTGGAGAATCGGCCCTGGCCACCCCATCAGGGTACCTGCTTGGCAGGGGCTTTGGGCTGAGGGGAGTGCCAGACTCTGCTTGTACCCTCGGCCTGCCTCGCTTCTCAAAGAACCCCTCTGGGCATAAGCAGAAGAGGAGGCCTGGACTTGGTAAAAGGCTATGAAAGGCCTGCCCCTGCCCCTGGGATGTTGCCTTTGAGGAGTGGCCTGCCTTTCCTTGGCCTGTGCACTCCTATAGGTGGTCCTATATTCATCCATTTTCTTCATGTAATTCTCTGTCTGTTCCCCAAACAGAGAATTGCCCACAACAGGAAAATCCATGGCCTTAGACTGGGTATCCTGTGACAGGGAGGTACATCTGAGCCAAGCCATTCTGCGAAGTGCCACAGATGTAGCCATGACCCTTGATGACACATCATTAGAGTCTACTGCAGCATGAAATTGCACCTTGGATGCCTCAATACCATCCGCAGCCACCTGTTCCAGCTCCCTGGCAGGCTGGTCAGGGACCTGTTTTGCCAGGGCCAGCACAGTATCCCATCTGGATTTCTGGTATCTAGCAGCATAAGCCATATAATTTGCCTGTCTGAGTCCCAAAGAAGCTGCCATGTACTGTTTCTTTGCCATGGCATCAATCCTCCTGGAGTCTTTTTCAGGGGGGTGCTAAGCTAGGGGAATATTTGCCTCGTCACAGGCTGCAGCCTGCACTACCCCCACATGGCTGCATTGCTGTGTGAGGAACTCCGTATCAGAGCCTGATAATGTATACCTCCTGTCCATCCTTTTATCAACAGGAGGTATAGTGTGAGGAGTTTTTAGAATTTTTACTGTCTGTTTCCTAAAAGATTTATGCAAAGGAATAGACAGTCTCCTAAACTCTGGAATATCCATCATTTCTACATAATCAGGCTCCTCTTGGTCATCAACAGCTTCCTCAACAGTGAGCTGGAGAGTTTCAGCAACTTTCTTATAGAACATAAAATGAGAAGGGGACTCAGACAGCCTGGGGGGAGAAACCCCTGACGGTCTGTCTGGAGAGATGTCCGGTTCAGTGGGCACATCCAGACCTTCAAAACCACATTCACTCTCCTCGTAGTCCTCTTCCCCCTCCTCCAGTTCATAAAAATCCTCAAAATCATAATCTTGAACCGGTGGAACCAGCCGAACCGAGCGCTTCCCTGATAGTGTCGGTTCGGTCGGAACCGAGGAAAGTGACTGGACAATTTGAATTGCTTTAGCCATTTCCTCGTGGTTGGAGAAAGAACCAAACTAGCTGACTTTCTAGTCCTTTTAGTTGGAACCGGCTCCTCGGAGCTGGCTCTTCGTTTGCCCGAGAAAGTATCACCCTGGTCAGAGGGCACTCCCTCCGGTTCGGCTGGAATCGAACCGGGCTGGCCATCCGGGTCAGCGACTTTTTGGCCTCCTTTCCCTGAGCCTACCAACCTCTCTCTATGGTGGCAGCAGGAAAATTTTACAAATCTGGCAGTCTGCATTGAGGTGATCAAACCCCAGACAATACACTACAGTGGTGTGGGTCAGCCTTAGCAAAGGCTTCCACAAACACTACAGTGCTGAAACTCAGTGGGCCCGGTTTTTCTTTGGGTTTCTCAGACATAGTGCCAGCCTAACCAAACTTGCCCGCTTATGGCAATCCACTAAGCAAGACTCTCTTATCGGTTCCCAACCGTGTCACGGGTCGGAAAACCGTAATGAAACCGCTTTTTTAGAACCGATAAGAACCGTAGAACCGTGACTTAAATAAGGACTAGTAAAGTTGGAGAGTAACCTGATTGGTTCAAACCGAACCGAAAAGCTGCCATGTTCCACACAGAATAAAATAAATGTAAGCCTATCTATTACTTACAATGCCACAGACAGAGCTTGAACCGACCGTTGGGTTTAATTTCGTCAAAACTAAAATAATACTTTTAACCGACAAACGAACCGAGCAGAAGGAGAAATCTGAGCGACTGTTCAGTGAGGCGGAGTAAAGAATCTGACAGTTTGAGTTTGATTAACAACAGACAGAGTTTTCAACCGAGCTCGCGCTCAAAGTTCCATGCCTGGCATGGAAAGTTAACTCTTTCACCTCCAGAGCAGTTCGAAGGTTGGGACTCACTGCATATGTCATAATATAGCAAGACTTCATGTTGTTTGAATGTGAGTTTTCAGCTGCCAAAGTTAACTGCTCAATAAATTTCTAGCTGATGATTCCAGTGTCAGTGTCTTTGTTCCTTTAGTGTGCACCGCGTCTCTGCCCTAGTGTGTTTACATGGGATGATCGAGCCCCAGCAGTTGCACCTGCACATTTTCACCGTGAGGGCCAGCTCGGGTTGGTTTTCTTTTAATGTTGTGCTTGGTTGGTCAGGTCAGCATGTTTTATTAGTTAGTAAATGTGGAAACGGCTGGAGAATGCTCTTATAACTCTATTCCATCAGCTGCCATGGTCACTATAGGGACACTGTTTTTTTTGTTTTTTTTTTCCACTTTAGGTTTCATTCTCCAAATTCCTTGGAGGTTGTGTTGGGTCTTTTGTTGGCTGTCTCTGATCCTGAAATCCCAATGCTTTCTCCCCGGGGAGGAGGGGGGGCCACCTCCTCTATCCCAAAATAACTATTTTCCAATGCCAATGGAGGCCAGTGGTGTGCTGAGAGCATCATTCTGCTACCATTAAGTTATTCCACTTATTTTTCTCCATACCTAGACTCTTCAGGTGATGCCAACGTTCAGGGGCTCCATGTGAGTGTCACAGAATTGCAGGTTGCCTCCGTGCCCATCAAGAGTTCTCCATTGTATGTCATATTGCTATAGCTCCACCCATGGTCACCCAACAAAGCCTGCAACCCATTCTCTCTGGTGGAGGAGAGCATCTCTTGGGATACTTAGTCCTCCTCTGCCTGTTGGCCCTGCATCAATCTGAGCTTGATGAATGAATCTGGACTGCCCGTTTTGTGAACAGTAACACTGCCATTGCGCCAGCAGGTTGATCAACCTAGCAATGATGGTAACAGTGTAAGATAATTTGAATATATACATATATATATATATATATATATATATATGTGTATATACATATACATATGGAAACAAATGAATAGTAAAAAGGCTATGGCATTCTCTGAAGGAGAATGGGCCTAAGACATGCTTCACACTCGGACCATTATCCTCCAGTAAAGGCCCTCATTATCAGCCTTTATTACAGTAACACAGATATACCACAAATAGTAGTACAAAACTCTCTATTCCGATTATTCACTGTGCTGTTACAATAGCCCAATACAGTAAACAAATGGCACCTAAATGTGCAATAGCACATGACAAGTCTTTGCACAAATTATATAAATCTGGAAAAATTTATTTCCAACAGATGCATTAAAATGTCAATTACGCCAGCTACAAAGTAATTTTTCTTGTATCCCACAGAGAGATCTACATAGTGATGACTACTGAATTTGAAACAAAAAAAGAGAAATTTACACAGGGGTAGCAGAACCAGTTGTCAGGGCGTGCGTTTGACAAATAGAAGCAAGTCTTGCAAAGCTGTAGTTCATCCAGCTGGAAAACCAAAAAAAAGCAAGAAATGACATTACCAACATGTCAAGATATCATCAGCTCTTTTGCTATTATAAAAGCTTAATCTGTTGTGGTTGCCTTTATAAAACAATAACTTGATGAGCCACTTCTCTACTAAACAAATGCAGATACCCTCTAATTGTGAAATCATTATGCATGTTTCTTTTACAAGAAAAACCCTACCCACACTTCCATATAATGTAAGCGGAGGTCTGCTACGAGTTTTATTGACACACTTGAGGTGTGTGATGCTCCCATCAATCACAAGAGCAAAGCATTACTAATTTATTAAGACATCATATACCAAGGGTGTGCAAAAAATAAAACAAATGAAACATGAAACATACTGCTCTATATTTTATTTTTCATGACTGTCATTTTTGTTTTTTAAAGAAATATACTACGGTTCTGACGCTGCCGTTGTACAGCTGTACCCTTCCCAGTTTTGACAAATGCTATTTTCGTACCCCCACCAAATGTCTTTACTATGCCATCCCACAGCCACAAAGTCCACAACTGTTTAATCAAGTACCTCATCCGGCTGATCCTGCAATGTTTTGTTTAAGATGGTAAACACAGAAATTGAGTTATTACACTCTGCTCTTCTGACTTCATTGGGTAGGTGGAAAAGCAGTGCTAAGTCAATGAACCTGTGAGTTCAGTATAATAAACAGGCAATCATAGCAGGTTCAACCACATCAGTTATCTGATTAAACAAATGTGGGTTTTGTGGCTGTGGGGTGGCAGAAGGGTGCTGGAGACTTTAGTGGGGGTACACAAACATACATTCATCAAAACCAGGGTTGAAGTTGTTGGGAAGCTCAAAAACGACCAAGGAGGGGATAAATCAGGTTGCCAGGAGGCCAGCGGTCACTAAACAACTGGTTTGGCTACCTGATTTTTAATGCTAGTAACCAAATTGACCACCAGCTCACAAATGCATCTGTCCCACACTGGGCAGAGTTGAGGTTTTATTTCAATGTGAAAATTCTGAAAATCTCATAATACATGGTTGTGACAGTATAACCACATTTTTCCAACTGTTTTTAGGTTTTTGCACCTAACCAGTAATTATAAGAAAGTAATATGTAACCATGCAACAGCCACTGGCCCAGAAAACATATATGATAGTCACATTTTGTGTAGCTTTCAAGTCAATTGTGAGTTTTTAGTTGAATACAATTACACATGTACTCTATACAACATGCCATGAGTGGTCTTGCAGGCTTGTCATTATCACACCGAAGTTCATGTTTCCCTACCAAAGAATTTAAAAAAATACTGAGTAACATTTGTGATGGCTATAAAGAAGACAAGAACTTTGTGCAAATTGGCAGCAGTTAGTAATGTTCATACAGTATTTACAGATCTAAAACTCGTATTTTAAAATTATTCTTTTTCGAAGGGGAACAGTCAGCACCAAGAGCCCTGCACCTAAGTGTTGCAGCGTATAAAACAGCTTGCGCCATCATAGCAAAACGCTACCCGAAACTGGGGGTAATGCTAACCATTTCCAGAAATATGTAGTAATAGACTGCTAACCATTTTTTTCTGAGTGAGTCTATGGCAAATGAGACTACGTATATTTTCTTTTTAATTTTGCTAAACAATCTTTGCCATGTGCTTAATGTTTACTGCAGTATAGTACATTGTATCAGACTGATTCCGCTGACTTGCAAGCTGACATTTTCTGTAACTACAAATCGCAGAATCCACTGGAGCTGAAATCAGATTAGGGCTGCAGCAGTGGGAGAGTCAACAGCCACCTGCAGTGCATGTTAGAGCTTTAATAAGCTCCAATCACATTTGCCAGTCCCGCTGTTCTCCTGGGGCCAAGTACACTCTTCTGCAACTGTACTTAGTACAGGGAGAAGAATGGGACCAGCACATAACAAATCTGAGCTTATAAAAAACTCTAACATACACTGCAGGCTATTGAATCTTCCACTTCTGCAGCCCTCATGTCAGCCACAAGAGATTCCGGGATTTGTAGTTACAGAAAATGTCAGCTTAAAGTTAGCAGAGTTGGCCTGATACAAACTACTATAGTACAGTAAACACTAAGTAAAAAAATGTTTTTGCACACAAAATGCAAACTGGAACCAGCCTCCACACTTGGGCGTGGCAGTCTTGGTGCCAACCATTGCTCTATAAGTGTACTTGAATAAACATGCGTGAGAAACTGTATTTTCAGTCATCTTTTTATAGACTACAGTCTGCACAGTTCAATTCATGAAACCAGCAATTTAGAGTTTTTACTGTGTCATGATTTGTGACGAGAACGCCAAGCATGAGTTATTGACCTATTAGAAACATGCTCAGTGTTCTGTACACAAACCGTGACTTAGTTAAAACTCCAGATCACTGGCTCAATGAAGAGAACTGTAACAGAAAGCTGCCCATAAACACAAAACAATACAAAATACAGTTTTTTCACTTTTTATTTAAGTACACTTAAATATGGATCATTTAGGGTCTGGATGTCATTTCTGAAAATAGGAATATTATAAACGGCGGCCAATTAGAAATAATTCCCTATCCTCTTTAAGAGCTGGGGCTCCATATAAAGTTGAAGGTTCTGTCACTTAGTGGTCATAAGAATCACTTAGCATCACTCTCTCCACCTGCACCCCTATGCATGACATGAGGCATGACATCTGGAGCATGGAGGTAACGTGCACTCAGGGTACAGTTGCAGCCACTTGAAGGCTATAATTTGGCCATCTCAGTGGCGCTGGACTCCATCTCATAATAAACCATGCCCATGCCCTGAACTCCTACCACAGCTTGCCATGGTATATTTTTTTTTATTAATTTAGTTTTTTGTTTACCAGGTAGGTGCACTAGCCATAGACCATTTTCAGGCATGACCCAGGAGGGTACAGTACAAAACAGCAAAACATTACAAGTAAGATGTCAGTAGGTGTTGATACAAAAGAAAGTAACGTCCAGGAATAGCAATTTGTTACAATGCAAATGGTAGGGCAGGAACAATACAGCAAACAATACAAATAAGGTGTTCACAATGTTGATTTAAGGGAGAATATCCAGGAGCCACAACAATCTGTTACAATGACAGTGGTAAGGCAGAAAATAGTCAGCAGGATAGGCGTATGAGATGTGGGTACAGGAGTATAGTTGAGAAGCAAGTGGCTGTAAGGTAGAGTAGAGCAGATCAGAACAATACCAAGGTATCTAACAGTTCGTATATGTAGTATGATTAATCAATTTGTCAGATAAGTGCTGTGTATTGAGAAAAGCCTATTGGTGGCAAGGGGTGATAAGGTAAATCAGGAGAGGGAGGGCTAAGGGGGTTTGAAGCAGGAGCACTTGTTTGAAGAGATGAGGTAGTTGCATAGCTCTTTCTTAAAGGTGGTGTGTGAGGGAGCTTGGCGAATAGTTAAGGGGAGGGAGTTCCAGTACTGGGGAGCTTGACAGGCAAAAGCACTGGCACCTTTGGAGGTACTGTGTCTAGGGATATAAACAAGGGATTTGTCCACAGAGCGTAAGCCGTAGCAGGATGTATGATGGAGAAAAAGATCCACAAGGGGCTTGGGAGTTTGTGATCTTGTAATACTGTCAATGATAGAGCCAAGTGAGTAAAGCCTAGACGCATTAGGCGGTAGCCAACTCAGGACTGAGTAGAGGAGACAATAGTGTTTCAATCGGTGGGAGGAGGATACATAGCGACAAATATTGTTGTAGGTGACACCCCACTTGTGAAGAATAGACTTTGACACAGTAGCTTGTAGCAGCACCATAGGTAAGCGAGGGCAGAAGTCTTCCACGAGCAATGGAAGCCTAGCGGAGGGAGTTAACACATAGCTAGTGTGGTAGGCGATGCCAGGTTTGGAGTAAACAGACTTGGAGGTCTTTTGTAAATGGAGATCAAAGTTTAGTGATGGGTTCAGGGTGACACCCAGATATTTTAAAGAGGTCACCACTCCAACTGAACAGCCATCCAAGGCAGAGACTTTAAAATTGTTTAGGGAGTGTTTGAGTTTGAAGTTGGTTCCAAACAGCACAGCTTGGGTCTTGGACTCATTTAAGACAAGTTTGTGGCTAGCCAACCATTTTTGGGTTAGTTGGGAGTTAGAGGAGAGCTGTCGATTTATGTCTGCAGTGCTTTTTGCACTAGTGTACAGGACAATGTCGTCCGTGTACAGAAGAGAGGTTAGAGGTGATATCATTTATGAATATAGAGGAGTGGTCCTAGGATAGACCTTTGGGACACACCAATATTTATCATAGTCTTGTCAGAAAGGGTAGAGTTGTACTTTACAATTTGTGTCCTGTTCGATAGGTAGCTGCCAAACCAACTAACAACGTTAGGCACAAAGCCTAATGACCGTAGGGTGGTTAGGAGAATGGAGTGGTCGACCAAGTCAAACGCCTTAGCCATGCTGATGAAGATACCCCGGTAAGAAGGCCTGTATTCATGGCCGATAAGGTATCCGATGTAAATTTGAGGAGCGCTCTGGCAGTGCTGTGGCCCTTTCAGAATCCATGCTGAGCAGCAGTTAGGTCGTCATTTTTCTGGAGAAATTCAGTTGTTTGAGTAGCTATGAGTTTCTCAAGGATTTTACTGAGAACTGACAGGATAGCTATGGGTCTGTAGATTGAGGGGTCTTTAGGGTCACCTTTTTTAAATACAGGGGTTATCCTACCAATCTTCCAGATATCCAGAACATGACTCTGGCAGAGAGAGAGAGAGAGAGAGAGAGAGAGAGAGTAAAGATCTTTGCTAAGGAAGCTGCAATGAAGGGGGCAGCTAGTTTTAGAAGCCTGGGTTCAGGACTGTCAGAGCTTGTAGCCGTGTTCTCTGAAATTGTAACCTTAGGACTTCATGTCGTGTAACAGACTTAAAATGGAAGTGAAGGACTGAGACATCTGGAGTAGTGGCGGAACTAGGGGGGGTGCTAGGGGGGTGGTCGCCCCTCCTGTTTGCCCCAGTGTGAGTAGTGGTGCTCCACCACCATCTTTAGTCACTGTTTAGTGCCCATGGTGGAGCCCATAATTGACTGAATGCGGCCCCCCCCGGCACCCAAACCTGGCTCCACCACTGATCTGGAGGAGTGTTCGAATTTGGCAAGGCAGGGAAGGAAGAAGAGAACTTGGTTAAGCCAGAAAATTGCGCACTGAAAAAGTTGGCAATGGTCTGAGGGTTGTTACAGTGGATGCCGTGAAGTGTCATGTCATTTGGGGTAGAGGACTGGTTTGATCCCAGGAAGGTCTTGTTATGGGACAAAAATTTTCTGGAATCACCATAGGAGTTTGTTAGCAAGTCTTTGCAGTAAGAGCTTTTTGCCTGTTTAATTTCCTTTTTACAGGCATTCCGCTGTGCCCTGTAGGTATTGTAGTCAGCTGTTTGTCCAGAGTTTTTGAAACTGTGCCAGCTTTTATCTTTCACTCGTAATTTGGTGAGTACGGCAGACTTCGGCCAGCGGGTTTGCCTGTTTTTAACACGGTGTGTTACAAGTCGGCAGTGGTAATCCTGCAGTGCTAGAAAATTGGTTAGGAAGATATTAAGGGCTGACTGTACATCAGTAATCTTGTACAAAGTGGACCAGTCAATACTAGAGGCATCTAGTAGAAAAGTGTGAGAATCAAAGTTTGCATAGTTGCGGAAAGTAATGAAATGGGGCTTAGCCGGAGCTGGTCTAACTTTGCCCCAGATACAGAAGGTGGGGGAGTGGTCAGTGATGGCATCAGCTAACATACCTACAGTGACTGTGTGTTCAGGACGGTTTGTCATTATCCAGTCCAGCAGGGTGCTAGTGTTCGAGTGCGGAGTGATCCTAATAGGTTCAGAGATCAGCTGGTGCAGGTTGAAACTTTGTATCCTAGACAGGGACGTGGACAGTGTATTACCCAGCCAGCTGATATTTAGGTCTCCTAGTATAAGCACTTCATTTCTACTAGACAGAAGTGATGTTTGATCAAGCAGCTCATCCAATCCTTTTATGCCAATTTTAGGGCGGTTGTAGGCACAGACAATGTGTAATTTTTTTTTGTGCCAAGGGTGAGAAGTACATGTAGTGATTTGTTGTGGTTTATTTACTGAATTATTTATTTATTGAATTTTGTTGACCCGGCAGACCCACTGAAACTAGAAGTCCCTTTTTCAGAGATGACCAGGGGGAGGGGGGGATACAGATGGTAACCAAGTGAAATTGAACCAGATTAAGCTGTTGGTGGTATTTTTAGTGAATGGGGGAAATTTGGGCAGGACACCGGGGAAATTCCCCTACTCTTTTCGAGAAGTGCCATGGGATCTTTAACATCCACCTGAACAACCACTAGAACAGGCAGACGGGACCTCGGTTTAACATCTCATCCGAAAGATGGCACCTCAGGAGTGCAGCATCCCCCTCATGCTGCACTGCCATGTCAGTATTGGGATATTAATCCAAGTGCCTGGTGTGGGGATAGAACCCACAGCCATCTGATCTCCCAGCCTCAGAGGCGAGTGTGCAACCTGCTGAGCCACTGACACGGTTTAGAGGAGAGGAACTGATGGCAGTGAGGTGGAGATGATTTTTAAAGTAGATAGCTGTACCACCCTCTCTTTTTGATGCTAATCTGTTATTCCTTAGTAGATTATAGGATGGTAGGGAGCATAGTGAGTCAGCGATGGAGGATTTGAGCCACGTTTCTGTTAGGCAGAGACTATTAGGCTTGTAGAGGGCAGTCCAGGTTTGCAGTACAGCAAAATTATGCTCAAGGCTCCTGATATTATGATGGGTGATTAGGAGACCTTTAGAGTTATTTATAGGACTGGGTGGAAGGTTTACAGGATCTGGGTTCAACTGTATATCACCCGAGAGTAGTATAGCCAGAAGGAGGAGATACCATAATTTGCGGTGCAAGAAGGGAGACAGGATCGGTTGATGCAGTGGACAGTTCTTATGGTCACGAGCAATCATATAGATACAAGCCCTGTTAAGTAATAAATGTGTGGAGTCACAAGGGACTACAGGCAACATTAGGAGGTTCGAGAAACAGAAATCATGTGTGTATGGCAAGATGTTCGGGTAGGCTGATTTAGCTAGGGGCACAGCCATTACTGATAAGTGGAAAAGTGGCAAGGCAGCCGTAGGAGAAACATCAGCATGTGCTGGTTCATTTTCGAGCTGGTCAATTGTAAATGAGCAGACCTGTGTGACTGATGGCTCACGAGGGAGTTAGGAACAAAAATTATGTTAAACCTGGAACTGAGGCTTTTAGCAGCACTGGGACCCCTGGTGGTTGGACGTTATAACCGACCAATGGAAATTCAGACACTCAGACTTTGGAGGGAGCACCCGCAGTCGGGTCTCCACTTGTCTTTTTTCCTGTGGGCCTTGGAAGCACGGGCGTCGGCATTTTCAGGGCCAGCCGCGCCACTCAGAGTAGCATAGCAGATCCTCATTGGAGGGAGCACCCGTGGTCGGGTCTCCGCCTGTCTTTTTCCTGCAGACCTTGGAAACACAGGCGGCGGCTTGTTCAGGGCCAGCCAATATATTATGAGCTGAGGCGGATGACGGCAACAGGAAGCTCCCCTTGGTGGAGGCATTTAAAAAGGTGCTTAAATGTCATTTGTTTATATTAGTTTTTGGCACTGTTCACTGTACTTAATAGCTTTATTTTTACTATCTATACTGTTTTGATGTTATAACTGGAAATATGGACCTATCTTTAATCTTCCTATCTCTTGTGCTTACCATGGACATTTTTGTTTTTCTTTTTTAAGGGTTCCTTGCTGGTACTGCCTTTTTTCCTAGCTGATATTAAGTTTTTAGTTACTGATCAATTCCAAAAATTGGTAACATCAGCTGAATGAAAGGCTCGAGTACAGCTTTCAAAGTAGAATTTTACTCAATTGATGTCAGCAGGTTCTAGAACTTGATCAGTAAATAAACAGGATAATACATGGGTGGGAGTGTGTAACAGAAATTTTATATACAGCCGAGGTATGGGATGCTGCATAAACCCCACAGAGCCAAGCTCGAGGGGTATATAAAAACATACCACACCGAAGGTGTGTTTAAAATTCAGAGCTAGTGTACTGCCTCGAAATAATAGTAATTTTCAGATGCAGTCAGCTATTGCTTCTTATATGTGAAGTATTTTTTTTCTGTTTGCTAATTAGAAGATTTTCCACCTGGCACTACTGGCATGATGTGTGAAGCAGCACTCTATCTGGAGGCTAAAAAAACAAAAAAATCAGTTCTGTTCCTCCCACTACATCGTTAGAAATGTGACCAAACACAGAGGCACCACAACCCTTGCAATCTAAGAACTGACTTTACCAAATTACCAATCAAAATACAGGAAATTGTTACATCACTAGTAACCAAGAGCAGCCAGTCCCTGCTGCTTCACGTGAAAGAGAATAATCTGGCCATGAGAAATGGTTCTCCCTGGTTACCAGTGATGTCACAGTAAGCAAGGTCTCAGTGTTAATGGTGTAGTGGGAGGAACAGAAATGGAAATTATGTACTTACCGTAATTCTTGATCTTCTTGTATATACAGTGGCGTGAAAAAGTATTTGCCCCCTTCCTGATTTTCTCTATTATTGCATATTTGTCACACTGGATGTTTTCAGGTCTTTAGACAAAATATAATATAAAGTATAAAGGAAACCTGAGTGAACAAATAACACTTTTTTTTTTTACTTATTTCATTTATTTAATGATAAAAGTTAACTAACACCAACTGGCACTGTGTGAAAAAGTAATTGCCCCCTAGTTAAATCAACCCAATTAAAGGGATAATTAGAATCAGTTGACTGAACACAGCCAGGCTTGATTACAGCCAGCCCTACTTAATATAAACCTCACTTATTTTGACCCTTACCATCAGAGTCACGAGCCAGCACAAAGATTCAACAAGCACATTGTGCCATGATCAAAGGAAGTTCCTGAAAAGATCAGAAAAAATTGTTGCCCCTCATCAGTCTGAAAAGGGTTACAAAGCTATTTCTAAGGCTCTGAACTCCATAGAACCACAGTGAGAGCCATAATCTCCAAATGGAGAACACTTGGAACAGTAATGAATCTTCCCAGGAGTAGGGCCTGCCAAAAATTACTCCAAGGGCATATAAATCATCCAAGAAGTCTCAAAGGATCCTAAAACAACATCCAAAGAACTGCAGGCTTCTCTTGCCTCAGCTAAGGTCAGTGTTCATGACTCCACAATCAGAAAGAGACTGGGCAAAATGGGCTTCATGTGAGAGTAGTACATGGAAACCACTGCTAAACCAAGAACAACATAAATGCTCATCTCTCATTTGCCAAGAAGCACCTGGATGATCGACAAGCCTTTTGGGAAAATGTTCTATGGACAGATGAGTCCAAAGTGGAACTTTTTGGACAACATGGATCCCATAATGTCTTGCATAAAGCAAACACAGCATTCCACAGTAAGAACACCATACCAACAGTCAAACATGGTGGTGGTAGTGTGATGGTGTGGGGATGCTTTGCTGCCTAAGGACCTGGATGACTTGCCATAATTAAAGGAACCATGAATTCTGCTCTGTACCAGAAAATTCTTAAGGAGAATGTCCAGTCATCCATCCGTCAGCTGAAGCTGGAGCGTAGTTGGGTCATGCAGCAAGACAATGATCCAAAGCACAAAAGCAAGTCCACATCAGAATGGCTAAAAAGAAGTAAAATTAAAGTTTTGGAGTGGCCTAGTCAAAGTCCAGACTTAAACCAAATAGAGATGCTGTGGCAGGACCTGAAACGAGCAGTTCATGCTCAAAACCTACCAAATGTTACTGAATTAAAGCAGTCCTGAGGAAGAGTGGGTTAAAATTCTCCACAGTGATGTGAAAGACTGATATTGAATTATAGGAAGTGTTTGGTTGCAGTCATTGCAGCTAAATATGGCATAACCAGTTATTAATGTAAGGGGCAATTACTTTTTCACACAGTGCCAGTTGGTGTTGGTTAAATTTTTTTCATTAAATAAGTGAAATAAAAAAAAAAAAAGTGTTATTTGTTCACTCAGGTTCCCTTTATCTAATATTACATTTTCTCTAAAGACCTGAAAACATCCAGTGCAACAAATATGCAATAATAGAGAAAATCAGGAAGGGGGCAAATACTTTTTCACGCCACTGTATCGTTACCGTTCATCACTGGTGGGTATCGCGGGTGCTATGACCCGGAGAGCTTTCAACAAAAAAAATTGTTTGAGGGAGGAGCCGGCGTCAAGGCCGGTGCCACCCTCGAGGATGACGCACAGCGTCAGCGAGTAACCGATGCCAACTCCTCCCTCACCTCAGTTCTGTCTGCCAGAAACAGTGAAAATTAGGAGTAGAGAAAAAGAGGGCGGGGTAAGGGAGCCTGACAGATAGGAAAAGGAAAGGATATAAACAGAAAGGAGAAAAAGCTGACACAGGAGAAGAGGAGAGGGGAGGCTACCTGTGGGTGTGGCGTAGGGGTGGGGGCCCCAACCACTGGGTAGTCCTAGGGGATAGAGAAGTGGGGTGGGTGTAGAAGAGAAGGAGAAGGAGGAGAAGAAGAAGGGATAGCAAAGGATGATGGGAGACCCCACAACACCCCCCCCCGGGAAAGGAGTATGTCAAAGGACACCTCCACTTCAAAAAATTTACCAGACAGTCCTTAAAAAGGGGAAACAGGCCCGTCTCCAAGTGAGGTAAGATCAGGTTGATCGAGCCAAGCTAGCCCAAGAAAACAACCCCAAGGATGCAAACAGAGGATGTGCCAGACAAAAAATTCCCAGAAGCAGGGTGTCAGGGTCTTTGAAGTTGTTCTAGGATGCAGGGGTGGAGAGAGAGTCCACCCCGGAACAAAGGACCTTCCACCAGAATTTCACATCCAGGCATTGATCCACCCTGAAACTGATCCCGAGCCAAGGCAAGGGAGAAGTCCTGGAAGGAAAGGTACTATCCTAGGCCAACCGGAATGGATCAAGGAGAAGGGGAGGGGTCCTTGGTTCCCCCCCACCCTCTGGACTGAGAAAGTCAGAGGAGGACAGAACTCCTAACTTGTCAGCAGGCAAAATGAAGGAGAAAAGAGGGACCTGAGGAGCCCCCATTGTCAAGGGCAGAAAAAAGGGGGAAACCCCACTAGTCCTCCTCTCTTTAAGGAGAATAATCCACTGTAGAAAAAAAAGGAGTAGAGAAGCAAAGGCTTAACCCACAAGGTTTCCACGGAGGGGAGAGCAAGCAGGGAGGAGGCACTGCTCAGCGGTTGAGGCACCAGAGGGAAAGGTGGGCAGGAAGCAGTGATGAATGGTGAAGATATACAAGATCATCAAGAATTACAGTTACTACGTAATTTCCATATCTTTCTGTATGTATCTTCACCATTCCTCACTGGTGGGAGAGTATCAAGCCCCCCCAAAGGGGACCAAGCACATCCCTGAGGGCAGCCGTTCCCTCAGCCCCTTGTGGGGGAGAACCACAGGGGAAGAAGCCCACTATGGGGGCGGAGAGGCCTGAGACTGGTCCGGATGAGACGGGGACTCCCGTGACCTGCCAAAAGGAAGGCGCCCCGCCAATTCCTGTCTCACCCTGGGGGAGAAAAAATGGGCTGCTTGGAAAGGGAAGGCAATCACCCTACACCAGGCAAAGGGCGATAACCTTGAAAGGTGAAGCCACACTGCCTGTCTTACACAGACTGCAGATCCTGCCAACCTAGAAGCTACCTCATTAGCATCATAAGATGCTCTTGAAGGATGCCTCGCTAGCTCTAGGCCAGAAGCAGGAAAACAGATGGCCTGCCTGGTTAACTCCGAATCAAGCAGAGTGGCAAGGAGTTGTCCTAGCATCCTCCATACGTGTCTAGCCTAGACAGCCATATGGGCCTGATGTGATGAAATACAAAGGAGGAGACGAGCCAAGGAGAAAATCCTTTTCCACCTGTGGTTAAATTCAGCTGAGTCAAACTCCGTGGAGCGGTTGTGTCTCGGGCAACAATGCCCAGAGGGGGGTCTCCAGTAATTCTATCCCCGAAGTGGGATGAGGCAAGGTGCCTGGAGACCCCTGAGGGGCACGATACCTGTGCTGGCAGTCTCTTGGGGCAGGAGAGGGGGTAGCAAGAGACTGCCAGATCCGATGGGACGCTTCCTCAAAGGGTACAGGCCATGGAGGAATGATCACATTCTCCAAGGAAAACTCTCCCAGGACAGCGTGCGTCACATGGGCAGGATCGTGACTTGCAAAATTGTAAATGTGGAGCTCCTTCATCAGCCTGGACAAGAACCGCTGATAGCTGGTGATATCAGCATCTGAAGACAAGTGGACCGATGAATCTTCTTCCTTCAGGAAGGAAGACAAGGAGGCGGAGGAGCCACATTCAGATCTGGGTGCAGCAGGGGTTTCTGGTCTGAAAATGACCTGGTCCAGAGTTCTAAGATAGCGAGGGAATACGGCAGCTGAGCCTCTGAATTGGTCCTACTATAGAATCCCGTAGAACCTGAAATGCCTGGAAGAGCAGAAGGACGAGGCAGAGGATCCGAGGAAGAAGGAGAAGACTGGCGAGCCAGAGTAGGATCCCTGCTAGGGCTTCAGGAATGTTCACGTGACCCCTCCCGAAGGGTGGGGCTGTGCAAAGAATCCACAGAAGGTCACACAACCATGCAGATGCAGCCTGAGTGGTGCCCTAAGGAAGAAGCCCTACACTGAGGAGACCGGGGCCAGTCTGGCCCTTGTGGGCGGCCCCTAACCCCACCAGATGCAGCCCCCACCGCTGAGGAGGGCGAAAACGTGAGGGATCGGCACTGTGGCTCCTAACAGAGCCACCAGCAGCTCTGAGAGAAGACCCACAGGCCATCACAGGCGCTCTTAAGCCCTCCCCTTCAGAAAGAGACCTGCCCCTCGTCCATCCCTGACGCGTCAAGGGGGGGGGGGCAACACCAGAGGAGTGACAGGTGTTTGTAAGCCTACCACAGCAGCCCCCGAGTTAGCCCCTAAAAAGGGAACAGAAGCTGCGCTGCTCCCAACTTCAGTGCTGGATTCAGCTCCCACAGAGGTGCAGACCTCAGACTCAGCAGCGGCACCACCCCCAAACCCGGCACCACCTCCTGACCTTGGTCCACCATCGGCACCATCCTTCTCTATGGCACTGGGGACGGCACCACCGTGCTTCACAGCCCTGGGGGCAGCAGCGCCCTGATCCACGGAGCTGCAGAAGTCCCCAGTGCCGGTGGACTCGGAGATGGCAGCCCCAGAGACAGCTGGAAGAGGAGAAGAGACCATCAAGATAGTGTTGCTAGGCCTCGTAGGGTGGCGACAGTCTTCAGAGCCTGAGAGCTCCTAAGAGGGGGGGCGCCTAGTCTGGGTCAGATCCATCCTTTTCCTCCTCCAGGGGCGACCAGGAGAGAGGCAACACCTTGCACCCTACCGTGTCCAGCACTGCTCGCAGCACCGAACAAAGACCGTGCCGAACCTCGGCACTGGTCTGCTCACCGGCCCCGGAAACGGTGCCAGGAGCTTGAGCGGAGCCGGTGGACGGAGTCAAGGACCCCACTGGTTCAGATCCAGCATGTAGCTTGGATTGCGACACCAGAGGAGGCCGTGGCTCCAAGGCCGACAACCGAGAGGGGTGCTAAACCGACCCCCTGGAGGAGGCAGACTGTCCGCCGACCCCTCTAGCAAACCAGAAGCGCCAGCGAGGCCGGCACTGTTGATGGCTTGTGGCCCTCCAGTATGTATAATAATGGAGAGTGACCCGAAGAAAGTCTAGAGTTCTTGCCATGGCATCCCAGGACTGACGGCGCCCTCCGAAGGTTGGAGGTTTCCAACCCACCTTCAAAGCGTGCGTTTCGAGGACTCAGCGTGTCCATGGAGAAGCACGTGTCGCAGTTATCTCAAGCTTATGCTGCGCCCAGGCAAGAAAGACATCGATCATGGCGATCCTTTACGGAGATGGACTTGCCACAGGGGCACCGACGCATAGGGGGACATCCCACCTTAGATTTCGACTTAGGCCCTAGGTCGGACATGATCGACCACACACAAAATCAAAAAACAAAGAACAGACTCGGTGCTGTAGAAATAAAATACAAACAAAATAAAAGCAAAAGGGAACAGTCTCACCCTATGGCGTTGAGATACAAATAGAACTTTGGTGCTTCGACGACGAACTACGTAATTTGCTCTTCAGCTCCCACTAGGTGCACTCTTGACGGCAGGAAGAACAGAACTTGAGGTGAGAGGAGTCGCTTACTGGCTGACGTTTGTGCAGCACGCTGTGCGTCATCCTCGAGGGTGGCTCTGGCCTCGGCACACCGTTCCCCCTAATTTTTTTTTTTTTTTAAGCTGAAAGCTCTCGTGAGTCATAGCGCCTCTGGCATATACCCACCAGTGATTAATGGTGAAGATACATACAGGAAGATCTGACTTTTTTTTTAACCTTCAGAGTACTGCTCCACACATCACCTCAGTACTGCCAGAAAGCCTTCTAATTAGCAAATAGAAAAGAAAAAATACTTCAGATATAAGAACTGATAGCTGACTACATCTGAAAATTACTATTAATGCACTAGCTCTTTAACACATGCCCACCCATGCCATGACTTCTTTTTTATAATTACAGACCAGCAGTTTTAATAAATACTGTGGGACATCTGCACATGCTGTTACTACAACAAGCTTCATGGACAGATTGTGGTTACAAATGCCTGCATGTTATGCAAAATTATAACCCAGTTATCATGGAATTAAAAATGCTTGTCAGTAATTATAAAACGAATCTCAGGGAAAAAGCAGCATCAACAAGGGACCCTTAAAAAGACGGTTTCCAAAAAAAAAAAAACACTGTTTCAAAATGAACACAAGAAATGTAGTAGCAGGGAGATTAAACACTTCCATATTTTCCAGCTTTATAAAAAAGCGAAAGCCAAGTTTCTGTCCTCAGATTTTTGGTTTTTGTTCAGCTAAAATCATGGAGTGGTGAGTTAAATTTATTTATATTCTAATCCAGAGCTACAGAGCTTTCTCCTCATCACAAGAAAGTACAGTTACAAAGAACTTACTGTAACAGTCGTCTTTGAGAGAATCTCCTCCATTAGGCCATACCTTTGGAACTATAAGCCATCAAGAGTCAGGACCACATGGAAACTTTTTCCTAGCCGGGGGCCACCACAAGGACACGCAACATCTACGCGTATATAATATGGGTGGCCCAGTCACTCCTCAGTCCCCTCCCCACTCCAAGAGATTAGCCTCGGAGGACCTCCAGCCATGAGAAACAAGGAGATGAGACCAGCACCATGCATATAAAAGAGAGGCACAGGGTTGGAGCCAGGATGCATGAAGTAAAGCTTTAGGCAAGGTATCTGATATAGCCCTCAGGATACAGAAATGAAAATTACGTACTCACCGTCATCCTTGATCTTCTGTGAATATCTTCACCACTGATTCACACTAGTGGGGCTGAGCCAGAGGCGCTAGGATCCTGCAGGAGCCAGAACTTTTCAGGAGGGCTGGTGCCTAGGCAAGCTGCATGCATGTATAGCACTGCAAGACTGGCTCGAGGAACCAAGCTTACCTTAAAACCAGCCTTCAACCATCTCCGTACCTTTTTTTTTTTGTCACATAGGAGGTGCAGCATAACTCCTAACAAGAATTTATGCACTTAACCTATGAGTATAATATAGCCTTGGTGACCCCTGGAAGAAGGGTCAACAAACCAGTGACAGTGTCTTCATAGACGAAACCAAAAACAAGGGGTGAAGACTAACAAAACTTACTGGAGTGAGGGGGATGGCAAGTGGGCATGTGAATCAATGGCGAATATACTCCTAGAAGATCAAGAATTACGGCGAGTACGTAATTTTCGTATCTTCCAGGAATCAGACTTCACCACTGATTCACACTGGTAGGTCAGAGTACCAAGCTCAAACAAAATCCACCGAACCAGGGCAATAGGAACTAAGGGCTCTCTCATGACAGAAGTCCATTCAGGATAGTCCTGTGGCATGGACATCCAGGGCACAGTGCTCAACATAGAAACATAGACTTTGATGGCAGATAAGGACCGCTTGGCCCACCTAGTCTGCCCATTTCTCTACCTAGAGGATAAGCTGCAGATCCTATTTAACCAACAGCCTATTTCTTCCTACCCCCCACAAACATTTCCTTATGTCTGTCCCATGCATTCTTGAATTCTCCCACAGTTTTAGACCCTACAACCTCCTTAGGAAGGCTGTTCCATGTGTCCACCACCCTCTCTGTGAAAAAATACTCCCTCACATTGCCCCTGAGCCGTCCCTCCTTGTATCTTCAAATTGTGTCCCCTTGTTCTTGCACATCTCTTTTTCTGAAAGATGCTACCCTCTTGGACTTTGTTGATTCCACTGAGGTACTTAAACGTTTCTATCATGTCCCCTCCCTCCTTTCCTCAAACGTATACATATTAAGCCCTTAGCCTCTCCTCAGAGTGGCTTCTCTTACAGACCCTGCACCATTTTGGTTGCCCTCCTCTTAAACGTGTGCACTATGCTCCTAGTTGCAGTTCTGCAGATATCATCAAGAGGCACAGAGTGAATCTCTGCCAGGAAGTGGCAACTGCTCTAGAGCAGTGGGCACATACCTGATGTTCCAGCTTGACCTGTGCCATGGCATAACAGTGGCGTAGACAGCCCACTATCCAGGCAGAAATATACCTGATTTTAACAGGATGTCCCTTTCAATTGGGATCAAAGCAGACAAAGAGCTGTTTGGATTGTCTGAAGACTTTGGTTCTGTTCAGATAAAAAGTAAGGATCCTCTTAACATCCAGAGAATGGAGAGCGCACTCTCCTCATTCTGGAAGTTGGCAAAGAAGGCAGGCAGCACAAGTGGCTGATTCAGATGGAACTGACACACTTTAGCTAGGAACTTGGTGTGTGTGAGCGGAGAACCACATTGGCCTTGTGGAAAACACTATATAGAGGACCTGTGACCAAGGCATGGTTTTCAGACACTCTGCAAGCAGAAGTAATGGCTACTAGAAAGCTGCTTTCCAGGCTAAAAAATACAGTTACATAAGAACTTACCGTAACAGTAGATCTTCGAGAGGCGCTCTTGCAGTAGGTATTCACAAACAGGACTAAGCCGCCAGGTGTCAGGACCCCACGGAAAAATCTCTAGCTAGCAGTCTTTGCCGGGGGATCGCCCCCACATCAGGTGACCAGCATCAGACGATGTCCATATAAAGGGGCGGTCCCCCACACACGCTCTTCCATTTCTTTCCCTTCAAAGGCCTAAAGAGCAAAACAGAGAGAAGAGGATATGCCCCATGGGAAGAAGACAGACCTAGGGGGACGGAGGGAGGTAGACTTTACTGCAAGAGCCTCTTTCAAGATCTACTGTTATGGTACGTTCTTACATAACTGTACTATCTTACTTCGAGAGGGCTCTTGCTGTAGGTATTCACAAATAGGGCCGAGTCCCAAGCAATCTGGAACAAAGAGAAACTCGGGAGGAGGATTGTCATCCACAACATAAAACCTCAGGGCTGAGCAGGTCTCATTAAAGGAGACACTGCAGAACAGCCAACCCAATGCCTGTTCTACAGTGAGAGGCAATGTCCAAACTGTAGTGTTTCGTGACAGTATGGACGGAAGTCCAAGTTGCAGCTGCGCAGATGTCTGCCACTGACACATTCTTGAAACAAGCAGCAGACGCAGCTACTCCTCTAGTGAAGTGACCTCTGACTTGACCCGGAAGGGTCTTCTTGTACTTGTCGTAACAGAAAGTGATACAATTGGCCAACCACTTGGAAATGCACTGCTTGGAGATAGCATTGCCTTCCCGCTTGTGAGCAAAAGAAACAAAAAGGTGATCGGTTTTCCTGAGATCCTTAGTCCGGTTAGTGTAGTATCTCAGGATTCTGCGAACATCCAGAGTATGTAAGAGGCACTCACCTTGATTAGATTGTTGTGTAAAGAAAGCCGGTAACTCAATGGATTGATTCAGCCACCATCTTAGGAAGAAACTTAGGGTTGGTGCTCAAGGCCACATGTTCCTTGTGGAAAATCAAATACGGGATTTTGCACATCAAGGCTTGGAGCTTGGAAATGCGTCGAGCCGAGGTGATGGCCACCAGGAAGAGAGTCTTCCAAGAAAGGAACTTCAAGTCTGCATCTGCTGCCGGTTTGAAGGGAGGCAGTGTGAGCATTTCCAGGATGAAATACAAGTCCCACTGGGGGGGGGGGCAGGATTGCAGATGGGGGGTCTCAGGTGGAGAACCCCTTTAAGAAAAGTCTTAGAGACTTTCAATTGAGCAAAGGTCCTGTCTCCAAAGGGAATGTGGTAGGCTGAAATAGCTGCCATATGGATTTTTAAAGAGGAATGGCTGAGACCCAGGTTGAAGAGGTGATGCATGTAATCCAGGACGTTGTTAGCTGGGCGCGAGAAGGGCTCCAAGTCTTTAGAGCTCACCCAGATGGAAAATCATTTCCACTTCATAGCGTAGGTGGACCTGATGGAAGGCTCTCTTGCCTCCACCAAAATGTCCGCTACTAAAGGAGAGACTCTTAAGCGGGCCTTGGCTACGTCTGCAAGAGCCATGCATGAAGATGAAGGGATTTGAGGCCTGGGTGAACTAAGGTCCCCTGATCCTGGGTCAACAAGTGCTGCGATAGAGGAAGAGGAGGTTCCTCAGAAAACTGTTGCAGAAGAGAGAACCAAACTTGCCTGGGCCAGAAGGGAGCAATGAGGATTATTTGAGCATCTTCTGAGTTTGTTCAAGACCCTCGGAATCAAGGGAATGGGAGGGAAGGCATAAATGAATCCGTCTCTCCAACAGAAAGAGAGAGAGAGAGAGAGAGAGAACGTCCCGCCAGAAAACGTCTCGCCCTGGAGCGAGTGAGCAAAAGGCGGGAAGTTTTGCATTTTGGGGGGGTGGAGAAAAGATCTACCTGAGGTGTCCACCACTGCCGACAAATGTCGTTTACGACTTGTTGGTCTAACTCCCATTTGTGAGCCTTGGCTGAGGATCGAATGAGCTCGTCTGCCAGGGTGTTTTCCACTCCCAGTACGTGAACTGTGGTCAGGTGAAGGTTGTGCTGAGCTGCCACTACCAGACCCTCATCGCCTCCCACCACAGGGGATAGGAACGTGTTCCTCCCTGTTTGCTGAGGTACCAGACTACACACATGTTGTCTGATTGGATCAGAAGATGACCCGGGAAGAATAAAGGGAAGAAGAGCCTGTAGGGCATATAGGACTGCTCTCAGTTCAAGCACATTTATGTGCAATTTCTGCTTGAAAAGAGAACAGCTGCCCTGCATCCTTTGAGACCCTAGGTGGGCACCCCAGCCCTCCCCTGACGCATCTGTTGTCAACGTCTGGGAAGTAGGAGCGATGCAGAACGGAACTCCCAGACACAGATTCTCTTGAACCATCTACCAGTGCAAGTCCCTGCTCATGGGATCCGACACTAGCACCTCTTGGTCTAGATCGTCCATGGTTTGGTCCCACTGCAACAGGCGTCCACTGAGAGATCCTCATATGGAGCCGAGCGAATGGAACTGTCTGAATGGCAGCCGCCATAAGCCCGAGGAGGCAGAGGACTGACCTGGCTCCGACCCGTCTGCGACTGGACAGGAGACAAGCCTGATTCTGAAGGGTCTCGACCCTGTCTGGAGGCAAAAAGGCTTTGCCTAGGGTCGTGTCTAGTATCGCCCCTATAAAGTGAAGGCATTGGCAAGGGACCAAGTGAGACTTGGCCTGGTTGATGGTAATACCCAGGTTGGAAAAAACCTGCAGGGTAAGGGAAAGGGAGTGCAGAAGTTCTTCCCTGGAAGGGGCCGCCAGGAGCCAATTGTCCAGGTACGGGAAGACCTGCACACCCTGAGTATGCAGGTGGGCCACTACCACAGACAGGCATTTGATAAATACTTGGGGGGCCGAGGAAAGACCAAATGGGAGGGCCTTGAACTGGGAGTGGTCCCCCCAAAAGCAAAAACGGAGGTATATGCGGTGGGAAGGGTATATGGGGACATGCAGCTAAGCATCCTGCATATCCAGAGCGCATAGCCACTTTCCCGGCCGAAGTAAGCGTAGAAGGCTCTGCAAGGAGAGCATTCTGAAGCGTTTGTACTCCACAAACATATTCAGGATGCTGAGGTTTAGGATTGGCCTCAAGTCTCCAGTCTTCTTTGGAACTAGAATAAATGGGAATAGTAACCCATCCCCAAAGATGAGTGGGGACTGGCTCTATCACCACCTCCACAAAAGGGATAGGATTTCTTCTAGAACTAGAGGAAGATGTTGCAGGGAGTAGGACGGGGGGGTTTGAGGAGGTTTCTGAAGAAACTCTGTTGAGTGTCCGGCAGATATTAGCTGGAGCACCCAAGTGTCCGATGTTATCCTCTCCCAACCCGGTAGATGGGAGGAGAATCTTTCCCCCCACCCCACCCCCACAGGTTCCTCTGGAATGGCCAGAGGCAGGGAGTCAGGAGGTGTGGGGCAGCGCAGCAGTGGCTCCCGCAGATTTTTTGCTGGGGGGAGTCTTGGTTGCTGGAGGGGCCCAACATTTGTTGGTGCGCTTTCCTTGATTGGGCTTTTGTTTTTGTCGGTTTTGGTGACAAAAAGGACGTTGCTGCCTCTGAGGGGACCTGTACGAAGTCTGGACTAACTTAAGTGCAGTGCCCTTCTCCTGCAGTTCAGTTATGATGTCCTTGACATCACCCCGAACAGCACCGAACCCCTGAAGGGAGCATCCTGGATAGCGGACTGTACTTCAGGGACCAATCCTGACACACTGAGCCAGGCATGACGCCGTAAGCCTACGGTGAAAGCCGAGCTCCTGCCAGCTGTATCCACCACATCGTAGGTGGCACGAAGCATGTGCCTACAGGCCAAACGAGCGGAATGGATTGGGTCTCCCAGTTCCTGCTTAGTCTGGGAATCAGGAAGGGAGTCCAGTTTGGATTCCACCTGGCTGAGAATGGACTTCTGGAAATCCCTCATGTGGCAGACATAGTTGAGGGCCCTGATGCCTAGGGTCGAAGAGGAGTAAATCATCTTCCGGTACTGATCCAGAAATCGTGATTCTTTGTCAGGTGGGGAACAGCTTGGGTATTTTGGGTTGGCGGAGCGGCCTTGGGCAGTGCTAATCTCAACCCGAGTCCACCTTGGGGTGAAGACTGAGAAAGTCTTTACCCTCTGGAGCCTGATATAGCTTATCTGCCTTCCTTGGAAGGGGGGCTAGCGTGGATGTTTGTTTCCAAACAGCGGAAACAAGATCGACGTGAGGCTCTATCCAGGGTGGAATAAGTGTGAGAGTGGTCTCGGGCAGATCCAGATGAGCAGCGAGCTCCTTACGCTGTGGGTCTGACTCCACTGATTGCCATTGACATGTCTCCTGGATTTTTCTCAAGAGCTCCAGAAAGGAAGGATCCTCCGGAGAGGACTTCGGAGGGTCTCTCGGCCTTGGGCATTCTGGAGTATGAGGCTCATCTCCTTGATCAGAGTGATCTGACTCGGTATCTGAGTTGGATGGTTCTGAGGAAGATGAAGAAGACTCCTCCCTGGAAGGGGGAGGAATGACCCCGTGGGGAGCCCCGTCCTCCCTACCGGAGCTAGAAGGATCTCCTCCGGCGTCGGGTGAAGATGAGGGGGTCTCTGACAGGGGTCCAGCATAGGGACCGGCGTCGGAAAATGACTCTCGACTTCCTTGGTGAGCTGAGCCTTGGCCTCAGCCCACCAGGAGGCCAAGGTCTCCTTCAAGTCCGCCGGCGGCGGCAGAGGAGGGCTCGGATACGGGTAGTGAGAGTACCTGTAAAGACAGTATCCGTAATCCGATGGCGGGAAACCTGGCATTGGGTACTGAGACACCAGGTACTGCGGCGCCGGGTACTGCGGCGACTGGTACCCTGGCGCCAGGGGCTTTGACAGAGCAGAAGGTCCTGGTGAAGGCCCTACTGGCGGACCAGACAGTGGGATAGTCGGTCTGGAGGACGTCGGGCCCGGCGTAGGGAGACCGCCGAATGGGTCAGACGGTCCTGACAGAGGAGCAGATCCTATGTCGGGCAAAAGAATGCCGGAGGGCGGCGTCTGAGGGTCCGGGGTCGGGGGGTGGGGGACCCCTGATGGCAGTGTCCCTAGGTCCTTGGTCTCAGCCGGGGAAGGAGGGTTAAAATTCCTGAGTGGGACCCAAGGGGACGTGGGGACCTCAGAGGGCAGTGGGTGGAACCGTTGCGGAGAGCCTGGGACGGCAGACGTGACGACTGGGTCTGACGCAGGCAAGTCTGCTGGGCGGTCGTCGGAGGGGCCAACGCCCATCTTAGCAGCGTCTGAGAGGACGTTGGACGAGCCGGCGTCCAACTTATTGGACTCCCTATCCAAGGAAGGCCAAGAAGGAGGGGCGGCCTTGCTGGAAGAGTGGTGGGCTGGGCGATCATCAGAGGAGGTGAGTGGCTTATCAGCCCTGTCCATGTGGGCGTTGATGGTACCGGCGTCTGACTTACCTGACCCGCTCGGACCGGAAGGCCACGTTGGAAGAGCGGCCTTGGCAGGAGTTGAAGCCTCCTTTACCCTGGAGATTCCCAAGGGGCCCGAGCACGCGTCCAACGGGAGGGGAGACACCTTCTTGGTAGCCACCAAGGCGGCCGTAGAGGAGCAATCCCCCGGAGGGGAAGATAACTGTAGGGCTGCGACTCCAGCCGGAGTCGCGCTGCTGTGGATGAGAAATCCTGGTCCCTGTGCTTCTCCTTCTCCTGCTTCTTTTTATGGCCTTCTGGGGAGGCTGACGCCTGCTAAAGCTTCTTCAACTCCTTCTCCATGGATGCCATTTTATTTTTTAGGAGATGGGCCTCCAGGGACTGCTGCCTTCACTTGTGGGTAGCTGAGTTAAACTTTAGGCAGTGCTGGCACTCCTCACACGGTGGTCCGGGCCTAGGTAGAAGAAGCACAAGGAGTGGCCGTCCTTGTGTGGAAGCTGAGAACCACACGAGTTGCACTTGTTTTTATGTGATTCAGAGGGAGTCTGGGACAACATACACAGCAGATGGTCTGAAGAAATTTTGAAGAAAATCGAGAATATAAGCAGGAAAGTCAAAAACTTTAAACCGATGAAGGTAATGACGAGCACTGTTCAACCATGAGGAACTTTCTCAAGCCAACGGCGGGAAAGAACTTGGAAGGCGGGCATGGGGGACCGCCCTTTATATGGACATCGTCTGACTCTGGTCACCTGAAGTGGGGGCGGTCCCCCGCCAGAGACTGCTAGCTAGAGATTTTTCCGTGGGGTCCTGTCGCCTAGCGGCTTATTCCTATTTGTGAATACCTACTGCAAGAGCCCTCTCGAAGTAAGATCTTCAGTTCAAAAGTCACAAGGGACACAAAGGGCTTGTGGGTGAATCTATCCAGCACAAGGTTGATATCTCAGGCAGCCAGCAGCTTCCTGATGAGGCCTTGTGTGTAAAGAGCCTGTAAGGAACCTCCTAGAGTGGCAGCTGTGCCAGGTAGAGGGTACCGAAAGGCTCATGGTATGCATAAACAGCACACAGGTGGACCTTAATTGTGGAATACTGTAGGCCAGCATTAGAAAGGTCTGCCAAGTATTCCAGAACCTTGTCAGGTGGGCACCCAAAGCCCAAAGAAGTCCATGTGGGTTTTGGAGCACCAGATGGAAAATCTTTTCCATTTGGTTGTATTAATCTTCCAAGTGGAAGGTTTACAGGCAGCCAGAAGTATTTCAGAGACCCTCTGAGATACCTTGTGGCTGTTCACTTCTATCTCTACATAAGCCAGGTCTGACGGGGAATGGAGTGCAAGTTGGGATGGATCAGGTGATCCTGAGTCATTAAATCCATCCTGAGTGGAAGGATCCTCAGTTTGCTGACTGATAGTCTGTTCAATAGAGGAAATTATATCTGTCAAGGCCAGAAGGGGGCGACCAGTATCACCCTGCCCCCATGTACCGCCAGCTTGAGCAATACCCTCTGCATTAGAGGGCTTGGTGGGAATGCATACAGAAGTCAATTCTGCCACCGCAGTCTAAATGCGTCTGCACAGAAAACGCCATGTCCTGGATGTCTGGAGCAGAAGCGAGGCAGTCTAGCACTGAGTGGGGATGCACCAACATCTGGAGCTAGTGATCACTCATGAGGACTGGCGAGTGTTCAGCTGTGTTCATCTGCAAGAGTGTTCTGGACTTTTGTCAGATGGATGGCCTGGAGCAGGATTCTCTGCTCCAGGTACCATTCCCACACTCTCATCACCTCCCTGCAGAAAGGATAAGAGTGAGCTCCTCTTTGTTTGTTGATGTAGTTCATGACAAACTTGTTCTCTGTCTGGAGAAGGACTGTGCTGTGACCTGATAAGAACCACTCAGGCTCAAAGGCTGAACAAAAAAGCTCACATCTCCAAAACACAGATGTGGAGATGAGTCTCCCATGGGTCTCAGACACTTTGTATTTGGAAACCCTGACGGTGGGCCCCGCATCCCAACAGAGAGGCATCCGTGGTGAGAATCACCTGAGGCTCCTGCTGGGAGAAGGGAAAGCCACCGAGGAGATTGTCCTCCACTGACCACCATGTGAGTGACCAAATCAAGGGCTTGGTCACTTGAATGGGGTAGGTCTGAGGATGTGATGTTTGTGACCACTGCACAGTGAGCACCCACAGAGTTGTTCTTATATCCAACCATGCCAGGGGCACTGAGAACACAGAAGAGGCTATCAGATCTATGATGCATTGCATGGCATGGGTTTGTACAGTTTTGTGCTACATGATGAAGCATGCCATCTGCAGACTGCCTACATTCTGCCCTCTGGTAAAAAGCCTTGTGCCTTAGTCATATCTATTTATTTAGCTTTTGTTTACCGCGAGTAAGCACACTAGACAAGAAATGCCTATTTTAGGAGCAACCCGGGAGAGTACAAGATAAAAAAAATTTACACACAGGATAACAGCATAACAAAGAGGTGTAGTACAGGCATTGAACAGTGCAAAAATAAACAACAGACATATACAACAGTGATAAAAAAAAAAAAAATTAAGACAAGCAGTAAGTGGGTATATACATATCTAGAAAAGTTCCTATGACCAGCAGCTGCTGCGAGGGTTGGAGGTTAGCCATCTCTAGATTCAGCAGCACCCCCAGGAGGTGAGGAACTTAGTGGCCATGGCCACTGCCTGTTCAGTCTCCTGCCTGGATGGACTGGCTATCGGCCAATTGTCCAGATATGGGCAAACTTGGACTCCTATCTTTCACAGGTGTGCTGCGAGTACTGCAAAGCACTTTGTAAAGACTCGAGATATAGAGGAGAGCCCAAAGGGGCAGTACTCTGAAACGGTAAGCTGCCCCAGCACGAAAATCAAGAGGTATCTGAGGTGGCTGGGGTGTACCAGCATGTGCTAGTATGCATCCTGCATATCCAGGGAGCTAATCAATCATGGAAGAAATAATCCTAAATTTCTTGATCCAAGAAACTGATATGTTTCTGAGGTTGAGGAAGGGGGGTGCATGCCCTTGTGAACAAACCAGCTGTCCGAACCTGAAATGCCTTCTGATGCAAATGACTGCAGCAGATGAACGAGCAGAAACAAAGGCATCCAAGCGGCTAAACGCTAATGACTGTTGGACTAAATTCCGTGTATGGCAGTCAGCAGAATCCTTTGTTTAGTCTCTGCCAGGGACTTAAGTGAGCTCCAACGGGGATAGACATAACAGGAAAAATGCCCCTAGCAGCAAGAAATCTGTATGCCATGGGCAGCTGCTGCACAGACCCGTTTTCTCATTATGTCCCACTTGTGGGACTCCTCATGAGAGGGTGCACAGTGGCCTCTTGGGGCAGAACAGCCTTGTCATTCTCAGGGAGAATAATGGTGGCACCGGCTAAGGCTGAGAAACACACTGTGCCATCTAGGGACAGTGTATTTTTTTGTATCTATCTGCTTGCAGACAGATGGTATTCAAGCAGGCCTACTCCAGACTGCAGCAGACAGGATTTGAAATGCAGGCAGAATAGGAGGAACAAAACTGACTGGCATGGGGAAAACATTTAACCACTGCAGACAGTGATATTTACCTTGATCAATGGCTGCAGGCTCAAAAAAGTGCAGAAGCAAGTCTCTGAGCAAAGCCTTGAAAGTTAGATCCTCCTGAGGCATAGCAGTAGGGCCTGGGTCTGAACAGTCCAGGCTAAGAATGTCATCATTGCAGCCCTCAGAAAAGATGAGGTCAGGGTCAGATTCATCCCCCTCTACATCCTCCCCAGAGGGAGGGAGGGATATAGAGAAGGGTGGATCGCATGCCCTGTAATCCACAAATGCAGCCACTGCAACACCATCGGCCCCAAGGACAAGGGACTGGTACAAGGGGCAGTGCCAGAACCGGACCTGAATCTGGTGTCAGGAGATCCCTGGCACTCAGACCATTGCCAGCGCCAGTGCTGGAACCAAAGCCAGTGCCAATGACCCAGCCGACACTGAAGTGACCAGTAAGGGTATACAGTCGTTTCTACCAAGTTACACAGAGCGTGGGTGCAGCCAGTGGGACAGGAGTCGGTGTTTTGGTCACTGGCAAAGGCCGAAGAGCTGTTGCCAGATGCATTACCCGGCTTTAGGGCCCCACCCACAGCTCCAGTTCCACTGCTCCCGATGGGTCAGGGAGCGGCTCTGCTGGCAGAGACATACAGGCCTGATGCTGTACCCACTGCTCCAAAGAGCTGCCCAAAGATGGAACTGCCCACCTGGGTCCCCACCATTAGACAGAAGGGGACTCCAGGCCCAAGACTTCACTATCCCACTACCAGAGGCCTCCGGCAATGCCGCCAGTGCCGGAGAGGGCCTCTGGTTCTGGGAGACCAACAGACTTGTTGCAGACCTCCCAGAAGGCAACTTCAAGTGGTACCACTTCTTCCCCTTCTGAAGTGAAGAGGAAGAACTTGAGGCCCAGCAGCACTGAAACCCCAAATAGAATCGGGGAATGGACCCGTTCTTTTGTACTTTCCATAGGACTGTCCTTCCTCCCAAGCACAGGACCGCCCATGGTCAGAACACTTTCCCAGGAAAGTGGACCAGACATAGCCCTGCTGCGGGAGTAGCCTACTTGAAAAGGCTCCCTGCCATCATCTTCCATGACCATCAACTGCAGACTTGGTAGGGCCTCGAGAAAACTGACAAATATTTTTGTAAAATTACTAAACTTACACAAAAATATCAAACTCTAGCTTTAAACACTAAAATTGAGAAGAACTGAATGCAGTTGTACAGTTGTGAAGTTCCAACTCCTGGTGGGTAAGCAATGTCATCACTGATGCGCACTCGATGGCAGGAAAAAAGGAACTGAGGCAGTTGAGAGATGGTGCTGAGGTAAGCCTGACACCGTGAGCCAGTCTCACGGTGCCGTGCATGCGGACAGTTTGCCTTGGCGCCAGCCCTCCTGAAAAGTCCTGGCTCCCACAGGGTCCTAGCGCCTCCGACTAAGACCCAGTAGTGTGCATCGATGGTGAAGATTGATTCCTTTAAGACTGGGGGAAGGAGGAAGGGTATGGCATGACCTAATGGAGTAGATTCTCTCAAAGATCTTCTGCTACGGTAAGTTCTTACTTAAAGTGCTACTGACGCCCCAAAGAAAACTTTGAAAAACATAATTATTGACAATTCAGCTTACATTCCATATATTTTCTATATATTTCTCTTCCTCACTATTGATTACTGAGAAAATTTGCATGAATACATAATCTTTAACCTTTAGAGTTCCCTTAAAGTTTATCTGCCTCCATAGCTTACTCCCTACTTCAAGTCATAAGCCTCTGTTGTGACATCACAATATGTTACCAGGAGAGTAACTGCGATGTCACAAGCAGGGCATTATGACCTCAGATAGGGAGAAGGCAACAGGAATAGCTGAGCTGAACTCTTCAGGAACCAAGATTTTGTTTTAATGCAAATGACCTCAGTAGCAAATAATGTTAAAGTGGAATACAGAACTAGAGTGATATACAGGCTGAGCTGTGACTACTGTAAATGTTATGTTTTGTTAAAAGTTGTCCTGAAGGTGTCAGCTGCTCTTTAACGGTTCTGTCTTCATTGAGGATATCTCCTCCATTAGGCCACACCTTTGAAGACTCCCAAGCAAAAAGTAACAACTGAGAGGACAGTACAGTCTGATATGTAATCAAGATAGAAGGCCTTGCAGTACAGCAAGATCAACACCAGCATCGTCTAGAAGAAAAAATTACTCACCTTAGTAATGTTGTTTCTTCTAATGGAGTCTTGCTATATTATAGACATTAGCAGTTTGTTCCAGCTCTAGAACTGCCCCGGAGTGAAATGGTTAAAACCATTCCAAAATAGAATTTTGGCACGAGAGCAGCTCTATCTGTGTCATTTCAAACTTGAACTGTCAGATCTTTACGAGCCAAACTCACTAAGGTCTGTGTGGAAGCTGTAACCTACACTAGCCAAATGGCTACCTAAATAATAACAACCATTGATGGTCCCAACACCCAAGACTCAAGTCAGGGGACCAGAAATACTAACACCATTCTAATAATATGAAAATGGAACATAAGTATAATAAAACACACACACGCGCATACACATACACCCCCCCAAAGTCCCAAAGGGGACAAAATGCTAACAGGACATAAGTAGTGCCCACACTAAGTTGCCCGCACCCCACCAAGTAGAGGTTCTGAGAGGGGCAGGTTGGGGGGGAGGTCTATAATATAGCAAGACTCCATTAGAAGAAACATTACTAAGGTGAGTAATTTTTTCTTCAAACAACATGAAGTCTTGCTATATTATAGTGATAACAGAGGATCTCTGTAGTACCTCCATGGAGGAGGGCAGAGACCTACTTAGGAATAGGCTCTGAAGAACAGCTGTGCCAAACCGAGCATCTCTCCTGGCCTGGACATCCAGGGAGTAATGCTTGGTAAAGTGTGTACCGTTTCCAAGTAGCAGCCTGGCAAATCTCTAATAAAGGGATATCTCTGGCAGCAGCTAGAGACGAGCTGTGCCCTGGTAGAATGAGCCCCCAAACGGGGGCTCTGCCCACTTTCTGATAACAAAATTGGATACAAGAGACAATCCACCTGGCTATTTATCTCTTAGTGGTAGGTTTGCCTTTCCCAACTTCACCATAGGTAAGGAAAAGTTGGAGGGATTCGGAACCTGTGACCTTTGGTACGCTCTATATAATAACTAAGAGCTCTCTTAACATCCAGGCTGTGCAACCTCCTCTCATCAGACGAGGAGTGATCAGTGAAAAATACTGGAAGGGAGATAGATTGATTAAGATGGAAATCTGAAACCACCTTAGGCAAAAACTTCCTATTAGTCCTAAGGACTACCTTATCCCTGTGGAAAGAAATAAAAGTCAGTCTCCACTGACAAGGCTTGCAATTCACTTATGCGTCTGGCAGAAGTGATAGCCACTAGAAAAACAGTTTTCCAAGTTAGGAACTTAAGCTCTGCAGAAGACAGAGGTTCAAAAGGGGGTTGCATTAACTGGGCAATGCAAACATTAAGGTCCCAAGCAGGGGCCGGTTCCCGAAAGGGAGGATTAGTATGGAGTAATCCCTTAAAAAACTTGGAAAACACAGGATGAGAGGAAAGAGGGGGATGACTTTCCTGCTGACACAAAAGCAGACACAGCTGCCAAATGAACTCTCAGGGTAGCTGGTCTGAGACCCAAGGAATTAAGATGTACCATGTAATCTAACAAAATGGGCAATTCAGCAGATTCTGGGGAAATATTTTTCCCAGCACACCAAATGGAAAACCTTTTCCATTTAGAACTATAAGTAGCCCTAGTGGAAGGCTTTCTGGAAGCCTTTAGGATCTCAAGAACACCCTGAGAAAGGTGTAAATCAGCAAACTCTAACTCCTCAAGAGCCAGGCCTTGAGGTTGAGGGATTTGAGGTCCGGATACCAAACCCTTCCCTGGGCACAAGTCAACAGATTGTGATTCCTGGGGAGGCACAGGGGAAGATGGACTGTCAGAGACAGAAGGAGTGGGTACCAGGGCTGCCTGGCCCAATCCGGGGCAATCAGAATCACCCTGCAAGGCTGAGATCTGATTTTGACTAGTACTTTGAATAGGAGAGGAAAGGGGGGGAAAGCATAGAGGAACTTCCCCTCCCAATCCAGAGGAAGGGCATCCAGGGAACTGAGCCCAGCACTGGAGGCCTGCAACAGAACAGAGGAAGTTTGTGATTGTCTGGGGCTGCAAAAGATCTATCTGAGGGATGCCCCACCTGGCAAAAACTATCCCAGCACTTGAGGATCCAGGGACCATTCGTGATGGCCTGGGAAATCCTGCTGAGGGCATCCGCTAGGACATTGTCCTTCCCTGGAAGATGAACTGCTATGAGGGAAGTGTCAGGGAATAGGCCAGAGACCACAACTTCATTGCCTCGTGCACAAGGCCAAGACCGAAGTGCCCCCTGTTTGTTGATGTACCACATTGTTGTGGTGTTGTCTGTTCTGACTTGTATCACCTTGTCGTGGACAGATGCAGAAAAAGCTTGAAGAGCTAAAAAGACAGCTCTGAGTTCCAGCAAATTGATGTGGAGCAGAGATTCCTGGGGACCAGACTCCCTGAGTGGAAAGGTCGCCCATGTGGGCTCCCCAACCCAGAAGGGAAGCATCTGTAGTGAGAGTCAAGTCATGAGAAGGGGAAATGAAGGGGATCCCCACTCTTAAATTGCTCTGATCCTGCCACCACTGGAGAGCTAGGATCAAGGTTTGAGTCACTGGGACCAACTTGGAAAGGGGGTCTCTTCTCTGAGACCAAAAGGTTCTCAAGTGAAACTGAATGTCTCTCATCTGAAATCTGGCCCCTGCACACAGCTGTGGATGCAGCCATGTGCCCCAGGAGCTGCAGAAAGTGTCTTGCTGGTCGAGAGACCTGCAGAGTGAAGGAAGAGGCCAGAGTCACTAAATTCCTTACCCTTTCTGGGGAAAGAAGGGCTCTGGCTAGCTTTGTGTCCAATTCTGCCCCTATAAAGGTGAGTACCTGGACTGGTTCCAGAACCGACTTTGGTAGGTTTAGCAGAAAACTCAGGGAGGTGAGAAGTTGCTGGGTGACCTGCAGGTGAGATTTTACCTGTTCTGGGGACTGGCCTACAATGAGCCAGTCATCTAGATAGGGAAAAACAGCAATCCTCTGCCTCCTTAAGTGGGCCACTGCCACTGCTAGACACTTTGTGAATACCCTTGGAGCAGAGGTAAGGCCGAAGGGCATTGCTCTGAACTGGTAATGACCTGAGGGCAGTTCGAATCTGAGGTACTTCGATGGGATCTTCTGATTAGGACATGGAAATAGGCATCCTTGAGGTCCAGGGAGGCTAGCCAGTCCCCTGGCCTTAGGGAAGGTAAAATCATTGCCAGAGTTACCATTTTGAACTTTGGTTTCAAAAGATGCTTGTTCAGATATCTGAGATCTAAAATGGGCCGCCATTCTCCTGTCTTTTTTGGGGTAAGGAAGTATCTGGAATACAGACCCCTGCCCTGATGCAGGGGAGGAACCCTTCTACTGCTCTGAGCTAACAGGGATGAGACCTCTGTTTCCAGGCGAGGTCTCTGAAGCACTTGCAGGTGAAAAGTCTGCTTCTCAACCACAGGAAACTTTTGAAGCTGAGAACCAGACCCTGGCTACTACTTCCAGAACCCACTTGTCTGAGGTAAGAAGCCCAATTCTGACTGAAGTAAGCCAGCCTGCCCCCACTGGTACAGGAGAATCGACCCTGGGCACCCCATCAAGGTGCCTGTTCATAGGAGGAGCTTTAGGCTGGGGGTGGGGCAGGTCTGCCCACCTCGTCTGTCCTGCCTCTGAAGAAGCCCCTCTGAGTATAGGCAGAGGAGGCCTGAGTCTGTAGAAAGGCCTGTGAAAAGGCCTACCCTGGGGGCATGCCTTTGAGGAGTGGCTTGCCGCTCCTTAGCCTGGGCACTCTTGTAAGTAGTCCTATATTCATCCATCTTCTTCATGTAATTCTCTGTCTGCTCTCCAAACAGAGAATTTCCCACACAGGAAAATCCATAGCCTTAGTCTGGGTATCCTGTGACAAAGTAGTACACCTGAGCCAGGCCAACCTACTGAAAAGCTACAGATGTGGCCATGACCCTAGAGAAAACATCATTAACATCCACAGCAGCATGAAACTGAACCTTAGAGGCTTCAATGCCATCAGCAGCCACCTGTTCTAGTTCACTAGCCAGCTGGCCATGGGCCTCTTGGCCAATTGCATAACAGTATCCCATCTAGATTTCTGATACCTAGCTACATAAGCCATATAATTTGCTTGCCTGGGTCCCAGAGAGGCTGCCATATACTGTTTTTGCCATGGCATCAATCTTCCTGGAATCCTTGTCAGGAGGATGTGAAGCCAAGGGAATATTACTTTATCACAGGCAGCAGCCTGAACTACCCCCAACATGACTGCATTGCTGAGAAAGGAATTCTGTATCAGGGCCTGACAATGTATACCTTCTGTCCATCTTTTTATCTACAGGAGGCACAGAATTAGGAGCTTTTAAAATTTTAATTGTTTCCTAAAAGACTTATGTAAAGGAATAGACAATCTCCTAGACTCTGGAATATCCATCATTTCTACAAAATCAGGCTCCTCTTGCTCATCCACAGCCTCTTCTAAAGGAAGCTGGAGGGTTTCAGCAACTTTTTTATAAAACATAAAATGAGATGGGGACTCAGACAGCATAGGGGGAGATTCTAAAGATCTGTCTGGGGAGATGTCCGGTTCAATGGGCACACAGACCTTCCAGCCACATTCATACTGTTCATAATCCTCTCCCCTCCTCTGGTTCATAAAATTCCTCAATATCATAATCCTGAACCACTGGGACCGGACGAACCGACCTTTTACCAGATAGTGGTGGTTCGGACGGACCCTGAAGACAGTGACTGGACAATTTGTATGGCTTTTGCTATCTCTGCAGCAGTTGGAGAAGGAATTTTGGACTCCAGACCTGCTGATTTTCTTGTTTTCTTTACTGGAATTGGTTCCTCAGAACCAGCTTTTCTTTGCCGAGGAAGTCTGGCCCGGTCAGAGGCACTCCCTCTGGTTCGGTAGGCACCGAACCGGGCTGGCCATCGGGTCCAGCGGACTTTTTGGCCTCTCGTTCCCTGAGCCTGCCCAATCTTTTTTCCAGGGTGGCTGCAGGGAAATTCTTACATACCTGGCAGTCTGACTGGAGGTGGTCAAACCCCAGACAATAAACACATGTGGTGTGTGGGTCAGCCTTGGCAAGACTTCCCACAAACATCACAGTGTTGAAACCAGTGGGCCAGTTTTTCTTTTGGGTTTCTCAGACATAATGCCAACCCTAACCAAACTTGCCTTTTAGCAGCGGTGCCAGGCAAGACACCGTGTCGGTTCCTAACACGTGTCAGGTATTGGAAAAAACATAATAAATCCGCTTTTTTTAGAACGGGAACCGCACTCTAAAATAGTAACTTTTAGTTTTAAATGAGTTTTAAACCTACTGATCGGTTCAAAACCGAACCGATAACTTACAAGTTCCACACAGACAAAACCTTCATTTACTTACGGTTACCACAGATAGAGCTTGAATCGAAGCGGTTTTTGGTTAATAAACTATTCTCAGTTAAATCCAACCGAGAAAAACACTTTTAAACCGAGAAATGAACCGAGCAGAAGGAGAAATCTCCGAGCGACTGTTCACTGAGGCGGAGTAAAGAATCTGACAGTTCAAGTTTGAAATGACACAGATAGAGCTGCTCTCGTGCCAAAATTCTATTTTGGAATGGTTTTAACCATTTCACTCCGGGGCAGTTCTAGAGCTGGAACAAACTGCTAATGTCTATAATATAGCAAGACTTCATGTTGTTTGAACAGACGATGTCCAGACGACTGTAATGTTTAGTGAAAGTGTGAACAGTGCTCCATGTGGCTGCAGCCCATATGTCAGCAGCAGGGACATTTTTGAAATAAGCAAGTGAAGTGGCATACCCCTTCTGGTGTGACCACGAACACCACCAGGAAGTTCCTTACCATTTTTTCTATAACAGAACCTAACACAATGTGCCAGTCATTTGAATGTGCACTGTTTAGATACAGGAGCACAGGGTTCGAAATAAGGGGGAGCTGGATGCTAATTAGCACCTGCAAATTCCATAGTTGCACTTGGTGCTCTCAATAAAAGAGGATCAGTGGTGCTAATTTCAGCACTTTCAGGGCAGCTTTGTAGATGAATTACGGAGTGCATGCATCATGAGATGGAGCGGTGTCTTGGAGCTGCGTAGACAGTGAGGGCAGGGAGAGTGTCTCAGCAACATAACAGTAACCCTTCTGAGAACATCAACTGGAGACGCTTCGCATATCAGCTAGAGACGGGGAGGGTTTGCAGGTGCACTGGTCTAGTTGCAAAATACAGTATCACTTTCACACCAATGTACTGAGGTACCCAATGGGCAGCCAGGTGGGAAAAGATTTTACATCCTGTCTTATGAAGCTGCAGCAGACCAGTCCTGAAATGAAAGATTGGCGCCATGAACCACCACACCTTTCTGTCCTTTGAATAAATTTATTTTAGTCTTTTAAATTATTTTCTAGAGTTGTAAACTCAGAGATTAACAAAAACAGCAACAGCTGAAGCAAATCAACCGGAGAAAAGAAAAGCAAGAGAAGAATTTTCACAATTCACCTATGCAGAAGTAAAACTGCTCACTGGAAAAGGTGCAGTTGGTATAAACTGAGACATACATGAGAAGGCACTTTGCCGTTTGTCTTGTACCTATGTCAATTAATTTAAAAAAGAGGAGTGAATCTGTTAGTGTAGTTTTTAAGTAACAGATTCTCTCCTCCTCTTTGAATTGGCAAATGTATAAGACAACTGGCAAAGTGCCTCCTACTACATGTCTCTGTTTAGAACAACTGCACCTTTTCCAATGAGCAGCTTTACCATGAGAGTGTGTTAATGTAATTATTAATTGTGTTAGTAAAGTGATATATAACTGGCAGATTTACAGATATTTAATATCTATATAAGATTCCTATAGAGAATTACATGTTTTATTATTGATGTCCTTCCATTTTATTCCCCTTGCATTCCCAATACATTTTTTTTTTTTTTAATTTTTTATCTATTATACTTTTTGCCCCCCTACCGCCCGGCACCTCAGCCTGGTCACGGACCTCGGCTTCCACCTCCACATTTGACTGTGACCCTCCGATACCCCCCTGCTTGCCCCTCAGAGTGGGGTTCCAGCACAGACTCCCCAACAGTGCTGCAACGACGGGACTAGGTCAGAGGGCCGGCCTGGAGGCTAACTGAAGCCGAGGCAGGCTTCATCAAGGGCGGCCGGCAGTGAAGAATTTTTCTGATTTTTTTCTTGGGGGCGGGGATATGCATTGACGTCCTGCATCTGCCCCACCACCTGCAACACTCTGATGCCGGTTGCTGCAGTATCCCCAGCCTCCACCAGGGGTCTGTGAAGCACCGGACATAGTCCGCACACTCCCCACAGAGGAGGAGAGCGGTCCTAGGGACGCTGCATCCTTCTCAGACGACCAGGATCCGTTTCCAAACCCGGGTCACCAGTGTCGCATGCAGAAATCCATCCCAATCCATTTTTATCTGTGTTGATGTCAACTCCTGGCTTTGCCTGAGTAGATCCTGGTCTACTGGAAATTGCCGCTACCCAAGAGCTAATCAGGGCTCTTGCCTGCCAAATCCTTATTTCAGCCCCTGGGTGCGCCCTCTTTTTTAGGGGCAAATGAAACAAAAAGCTAAATAAAAGGAAAATGACAAATGGCAATGGCTTAGTTGACGGTGTTTCCTTCAGCATGTCCGACAAGGATGATGGATGGCGGGTGAAAGAACTAAAGAGTGATGGGTCGGCCCACATTATTTACACGCAGACGCTGCATGTCACTGTGTGTGGCCCATGACTAACAGTAAGTTTCCAAGTGGTCCTGACGTTGAGGAATTACAGCTCCAAAGGTATGGCCTAATGGAGGGGATATCCTCGAAGAATATAAAGAGATGCAACAAATTAAAACTGCCACCAAAGTTCATGCGAAATCGGGAATTTTCCACTTCAGGAAGCTCCATGAAGTTCTCGACAGCCACACTAATTTTGCCAGCCAAGAATTTTATTCAAAAAAAATGTCCCCAGAAAGAGACAAAACTCCTACTCCCCACTCACTGTGCATTAAGTTCCTACCAATCTCTCAGATACTTATTAAATGTCTCCCTCCATCCATTCCCTGCTGCCCCTGCAAAGTTTTTATTATAGGCCCCAAATAAATCCTTCTGCATCCCACACCATTCACACACACCACCCACCTCCGACACCACATTCCTGTGCCCCCGAATAGAAATAACATTGTAGAAACCCCCCACCTTAGTACCCACCCTCTAGCACTCACCTCCCTCCTCCCCATGCCCCCAGAATAAAGGATTGTGTAACTAGTATACCAGTAAATAAATAAAACAGAACTCATTATAGGAGCGAGACAAGCTCTTTCTTTCTCTGTCAAAGGCCAGCATAGAATAAATGAACACTTATGTTTACTCTATAGTAACACCTCACTGGTTGACAAACCAGCCAATCAGAACTTACTACGGGGAAAACATCAGTCATTCATTCTACATTGGTCTTCGAAAGACAAAGAGTGAACCTGTCTTCTTTACTTATAGGTATACTAGTTCCACTATTCATTATTCTAGGGGCATTGGGGGGGGGGCCCAAAGTTATTCCTAGTCAGGAGGGGCACAGAAATGGGAAGTGGGTGGAGTGTGTGAATGTTGTGGCGGAAGGGATTTAAATAAGGCTTACAATAAAAAGTTTGCTGGGGCACGGGGGAGGGTGTGTGCGCTAGTGGAAGGATGGGTGGGGGTACACGTAATAAGTATCTGAGAGGTGGGACGTTTAGCTTTCTGGGAATTCTAAAACTCAAAACAGTACTTCATATAATTTTCGCCAGGAAAGTACCTTCTTCACCTGGCAACTACCTGTAGCTCCATTTTGCCAGTACTTTGCCAGCAAATTATTTGCAAAGTGGCATTGTGTATAGTTTCACTGGATGAAGGTGGCCATGTCACCTGGTGAAAACTACACAAAGGGAGGTCGCCACCAAAGTGAAACCAGGTAAAATTTGTGTAGTTCTTCGCAATGCTAATTTTCCAAACTTCGCCCACATCTACAGAGATCTCCATAATGTCAGGCAACCCCCTTCTCTGTTCCTTTCCAAGCAAACTCACGTATTCCACTGTTGTCCCCTGCCTCTCCCTTTTAAACCACCCCTTGTGGTCCGGCATCATCCCACCCTCTCCTGGTTCCTTGCAAGTTTTCCTGAGCCTGTCTCGTTCCAACAAAGGGACTGCTTTCTTTCTTTACAAGTATACTAGTTATACTATTCTTTACTCTGGAGTTGGGGGAGTGGGTGCTGGAGGGTGGGTAACTTAGAAAGGTTTTTCCCCCACAATGTTATTTCTACTGGGGGGGACGCACAGAAATGGAGTTAGGTGGTATGTGTGAATGGTGTGGGTCAGGACTTAAGGCTTGTGATAAAAATAATTTTGCTGGGGCAATGGGGAGATGGTGCTAGCGAGGGAAGGGGGAGACATGTAGTTAAGTATCTGGGAGGTGGAAGAGGAGTGGGAACTTAATACACAGCAGATAGAGTGGAGGTTTTAGCTCTTTGGGCATTTTAACAAACAAAACAATACAGCACTTCATGTAGTTTTTGTTGGCAAGTGCCTAATTTACCTGGTGAAAAGTACCAGTAGTACCACTTTGCTGCTACTTCACCAACAAATTATCTGCGAAGCGGCACTGTGTGTAATTTTACCAGGCAAAGGTGGGCACTTTGTCTGGTGAAAACTATGTGAAGTGCAGCTGCAGAAAAGTAAAGTTGAGTGAAATTTGCGAAGCAAATATTCCAGACTTTGGCTACCTCTACCAAGAACTCCATGGTGTCCAGTGTCCCCTTTCTCTGCCCCTTTCCAAGCAATCTCACATGTCCAGTGTTATCCCCTCCTCCTCCCTTTTAAACCACTCACTGCTGTCCAGAGTCACTCCTTCCCTGTCCCCTTGCAAGTTCTCCCTGGGCAGACTAGGTGGGCCAAGCGGTCTTTATCTGCCGTCAAATTCTATGTTTCTATGTAACCCCCTCTCTCTCCCTTTCCAAGCACTCCCTGTCATCTAGTGGCACCCCTCACTCTCCCCTTGTCCTTCCAAGAACCCCCCCCCAGCACCCCCTCCTTTCTAACTACTCCCTGATATCTTGTGGCATCACTCTCCCCCTGTCCCCTTGTACATTCCCTTGTGTCTACTGGTACCCCAACACACCACAGCACCCAAACCTTCACCTGGTCCCACAACAGTAGTGCCCACAAACCCACTGGTCTCATCCTTGGCTGGCCACTGTCTACTCCTGCAAACAATATCAATATACCAGCAGGAAGATCGATATATCAGCAGTGAGACGTCAATTCATTTTCAGTGAGACCCCTATGAGTACAGCAGGGCTTGCATTAGCACTAGTAAAATGGAAGTCAGCTTGACCATCTGCTTTAAATGTTGAGGGTCAGACCAGAAAAGTTTGGGGTCAGAAATTTCTGGAGTGGCTTTGTACAACATTATCCAATACTTTTTCTGCTAAGGTTATCTGTGCAAACCTTTCAATAAACAAGTCAATGCTGAAGCACTGCTTTTATTTTTGCACTTCAAAATCCTCAAAAATCCCATTTGAGGACTTCAGTAGGGGTTAATGCAAGCCCTGGTATAGCAATATAAAATTCTGCACAAGTCCAACAGTGGCTGACCAGGGAGGCTACTGTTACTGGTCCTGCTATAACATCTTTAACTGCAGAGACAGATAACTAATATTTTTATGAGTGGTTTAATTTATGACTGTCGTGTGTGTGTGTGTGTGTGTGTGTGTGTGTGTGTGTGTGTGTGTGTGTCTTGTCAGCACTTTTACTGGCACAAATATCCTTTTTGCACTTTGCACTAAGTGTCTGCGCTTCCAGTTTGCATATTCTGCACATTATGTGGATGTCTGTCTCTTTAAATCTGTCCCTATTTATTGTCTGTGTGTGGGGGAGTATCATGACATTCCGATGAAGACATCAATGACGCTAAAACGTCAGCGTGTGGTCACGGCTGGTTCATGAAGTTGGGTGGGTTTGAAACTTTAAAAAAAATGTTTGTAATAGTTTGCTTAAGCTTAAGAGGTCATTCAAGTTTGCAGTTCAAGTCATGTAACACCCAGTGGGGTTTTCACATTAGCCTTCACGAGATGTCCTTTTGTGTGGAATTTTGAAATTGCTTGGTTTCTGATTTGCAAACCTGTTTATGCCTAGACCTTGAAGCACTTAGCTAGTACCAGCTGACCCTGATAATGGTTGTGGTACCCTTTTTTAAAGAGTATGAATAATAAAGTCATTGTTATTTCTGAAGAAACGGACTATTTGTGAAGTTATATGAAAATGTGAAAACTCTTTTGGAAATTTGGAGTGCTGCCTCCAAGGCTACCACCATGCACCAGTGCTGACTTTGTAATTTGGCCCCTGGTACTGTGCACTCGTGATGTCTTACAGAGCTACTGTATTTCTGTTCTGTGACCCTGAATTGATATGACATTCGGGCATGCCTCTGTAATGTGCTCCACATCATGGCCACCGCCCCAGTTAATACAGAAACATAGAATCTGATGGCAGATAAGGACCACTTGGCCCACTTAGTCTGCCCATTTCCCTGCCTGTTTAATATACTCAAGGCCCCTGGAATTCTGCGGTTGCGGAATTTGCTGCAGAATTTGCATCATGCCGCAGAATATTTATAGTGCCGCAGAATTCATTGTTTTTGGTGAATTTTCATATAAATATACTGTTTTTCCATAGTGTCAGGCTTTCTTTCCCACCTCATTTATCCTGAAGCCCCTCCTCTATGCGCAGCATATGATGTCATTGATGACATCACATCATATTTAGCCAATGACAGGACTGCATTCTGACAGAGAAATTAATAAATCATGCAGCATAAATCAGAAAATGCTGCCGCAGAACACCAGGGGCCCTGAATATACTGCAGATCCTACACACAACACAGACTTGCTATTGTTCACCGAGGAAACAGGTGACACAGTAGCTTTTTCACCAACAAATTGAAGAACTATTCAGTAGTACTTACATGCAGACCAGCAGACAAGATGATTTTAAACAACTAGAAAACTTAAAGAAAAAGGAAGTACATTTCCATCTCAATGCTGTCTCCCTCTTACAATATTGGAGGGAAAACCAGATCCCCTGGGGTCGTACAATTCATACCTCTCCCTCCTTTGGTACTGATGATTGGGAATTAATGGCTGATTGAGAAAAAGTATTAAATAAATGTAGTCATGACTTGGTGTTGCTAGTTATTTAAAAAAAAAAATCTAAAAAGGAAACTGAAGCTGCTGCAGGACATATAACAGAATTAAGACAAAAATCTATGCAGGATACACAGCAGAACTTACTGCTATGAGAATAAAAATAAGGCTCAAATAAGATTTAGGAATGAACTCAGAAAATATAAACAATCCACATATGAAAGAGATAACACTGACAATACAGAGGGGACCGTATCTGCAAGGTATGGATCACGAAAGAAATTCAGATATCAAAACTCTACTGCTTTGAATACAGATGAAGGTAACCTCTCATCTGGTATAGAAAGTGACGCAAGTGAAATATCAGAAAATGAGACAGGTGATGGCAGACTTGGTAGAGTTTTTTTCAAGACCCTGCAGGGAAAGAAACCAGCAGAACATATCAAAACAAGAGATCAAGAAGGGTAAGGGGGCAAGTGGTAGGGTGGGAACAGAGGAGGAAGGGGGAGAGGAATAAATGGAAGAGCAGGAGACTGTGGGTGCAGGTGAGACATTCACCGTGACTGAGGAACCAGAATTGGAGATCATAATTTTAACAGACAAAATCCTCTCCCCAGAGCAGACCTCTGCCCTGAGAGAAGGGCTTAGTTTTGTGCCTCATAATAGACCAAGCAGCGTTAATATTAAAGTGGACCTGTATAAATTCTTCAGGCAACTTCCGCTTAAGGAATTCTTTTCTGATGATGCAGCACAAAATGTAACAGAAAGTCGGACTTTTGGTCCTAGTTCACATAAACCCTCTAATGTGGCAGGCCAGAAGAGCTGCAACCAGATATGGGTGCTCAGTAACACAGCATTCAAGGCCAAACAACAAAAGTCACGGCACTCCCCACACAATCAAAGAAAACAACGGAAGTCTCGAGTAAATCTTTAATTGACTTTCAAAAGAGGAACTTGTCAAGGGTTTGTTGAAATGTTAGAAGCTTTTTTTGTTGATTTCTGAGCCACGCCTGAATAGGCTGCACACTGTTGTGGTGAGAAAATTAAAAAGACTGGAAAGTCAGTTAAAGATTTACTCGAGACTTCCATTGTTTTCTTTGATTGTGTGGGGAGTGCCGTGACTTTTGTTGTTTGGCCTCTAATGTGGCACTTGGATCTACCTTTTGTCCCATCTCTTCCAACCTCACCCTTCCTATGTATTTTAAATTGGTGGAACAGGACATTAAAATAGGTTACTCACCTGTAACCGTAGTTCTAGGAGTGGCATATGGTTCACAGCCACATGCTAGCAGTTCCACTGGAACAATGTAATTGGCTGGATGTCTTCAAGCTATGCTCCTCCCACCAGCTGGGCAATATATCCCCCCACTCCATCCCATGATATCAGATCTTTCATTATGGAAGCAGAATCCGTGTGCCACTTGCCAGGAGAGGCTGGGTGGGTTGTGTGGATGTGAACCATATACCACTCCTAGAACTACAGTAACAGGTGCACAGCCTATATATGTGGATATGGTTCATTTATCCACACTCTGGCAGTCTCCTAGCAGTTATCTGGGAGGAGGGGACAAGACACACACCCCTACTTGGCAAACAAAGACTGGGGAACCCAGGTCCCAAAACCAGCATCCCACCATGACTCAAGGTCAATGTGATAGTGGGAAATGAAGGTGTGTGCTGACTTTCAGGTTGAAGCCCTGAAGATCTGCTGGATAGGGACGCGCCTAGAAGCAGCCATGGCAGCAGTATACTCTGGCTGAATAAGCTCTTAGCCCTACAGGAGGCTCCCTACCAGCCAGCCTATAGCAGAGGTTGAGGCAGGATGCAATCCACCTGGCGATAGTCCGCCTTGCAGCCAGTCTGACAGCTGCGGCTTCACAGTAGGTGACAAACAGCCAGTAAGCCGGACCCTGAAATCCAGCCTGCACTCCATGTAACAGGAAAGCACTCTCCACATGTCCTGGGTATGAAGATAGCAGTTGACTTCCAAAGATGGGCTGGTGAAATACACTGGTGACACCTTGTTAAGGTGAAACTCCTAAACCACCTCTGGGAGGAACTTTGGGCTGGGGTGAAGAACAACTTTGTTCCTGTGGAAGACCAGGTAAGGAGACTCCACCAAAAGCACCTGGAACTCTCACAGCCTTCTTTCTACCTTACATAATAGCCACCAGAAAGGTCATCTTCCATGACGGATGTGACATCCCACACCTGTGCACTGGCTCGAAAGGCTTCCCGTGAGCATTGCCAATACCAGCAGTAAGTCCCACAGTGGATGTGGTGCACACGCTGGAGGGAACAAGTAGTAAAGGCCTTTGAAGAAGCACCCAACCACCTTCTCCTAGGCCACTGTCTGCATACCAGCCCACGCCCAGTAAGCAGATGGCTGCCAGGTGCACCTAAGGGTCACTGCCCAAAGTCCCAGCTAGTTAAGGGACCAGAGGTAGTCCAGGATGCTAGCCACAGGGCATGCAACGGGATCAAGCCCCTTGCCATGACACCAAATGGAAACTCTCCTCCATTTAAAGACATAGTATCTGCGAGTCGACTCTTTCCTCGAGGCCTGCACAAGGAGCAGTACTGCATCTGACAGACCCAAGGCATTGAACTCTAGCCGCTCAGGAATCAGGTCATGAGGTGCAGGGACAGGTGAAGGACCATCCCTTGTTGTCTGCTCAGCAGGTCTGGGTGAAGAGGCAGCCTCCACGGAAGCCTGCTGCTCAGGCTGAGGAGATCCAAGTACCAGAACTGCTGTGGCCAATCTGAAGCCATCAGGATCACCCGTGCCTTGTCCTTCTGGGCCTTGACCACCACCTTGTAGATCAGGGGTAGGGAGGAAAGATGTGCATGAGGCCCAGGGTCCAGGGCCTCATAAAGGCATCCTCCAACAGTGTCCAGGACCTGGGGAGGGACACACATGAGACTCAGTTTGGCATCCTCTCCCAGGAGGCAAACAGGTCCCTCGAGGGTGTGCCTCAGTAGTAGCCTTTTCATTCTTATCTATTTCCTTTGACAGGGACTACTGCTTACTTAGAGGGGCTGGAGCATCATCCGAGCCTTTAGGTGACATGGAGGTAGACTGAGAAGCCATGTCTTTAAATTTTGTAGCTCTTTTCTTTTGCATTTTAGAGCAAAACTTAATATACAGCTCAGAATTGACAAAATCGTGATCTGGACCCAGGCACCTAAAGCACAAATCATAGCAATCTGCCAGGAGTTGGAAGCAAACTTTCCAATTTTTAAAGCCTGTTGGTCCCATCATCTTCTTAGGCCTGTCAGTAATGCTGAACTCTGACAAACTACGGAAGATGTTCTGGTTCCCAAAAACCCAATTTTCAGTAGTAAAAAAATGCTATGTAAGCAGTAGGGGTTTAGAAAGGAAAATGCGGTTTGGTTCCTTTTGTAAAAGATGAACTGCAATGAAAAATAACACCAAATGGTGTTAAATTTCAAAAAAGGCCAATTATTTTGGTTTCTGAAATTAGGGAACCAAGAATAGTTAGAGTAAATCACCACAAAGTGGTTAAATTTAACAAAAACATCACATTTTTTCCTCTCTCAAAATAAAGTAGTTCCCTAACGTGGGAACCGTGCCTCAAAATGTCCTTCTCCGGTTCTTAGGAACCATTACAGAACCAAGAAACAGACACATTAATACAAAGCGCACCTGAACTAGTGCGGAGTACTGATAAGTTATAATAAACTTGAAAACTAAGATTAAATAAAACAGTACAGAGAGAAGACCTTGGGGGCGACTGCTTTCTTCAGACAGAGAAATAAATCTACCGTTAGAATGTGAGGGTGAGCGTGACAACACAGCAGAGTTTTGAATTTCATTATAAGATTCTCTAATTAGCATAATATTCTAAGTTCTGGGGTTGTTAAGCATAAGTGAGGGATTTCTAGGGGTTGAAATGAATTCTATCAATACATATAGAATAAAGGATGGGGAAGTGATCAGAGCAGTGCAAGAAGCGTTTGTGGAGATGGGAAGGGGCCTTAGACAAATAGCACACACGGTAACTTTCTCGGAGGTGCTGCCTGTCTATGGCATGGATGAGTCTAGGGTGCTCCACACCATGGGACTCAACCAGTGGTTGAAAAACTGGTGCAGAGCTTAGGGATTTGGCTTCATTGGGGACTGGGGGTCCACCTGGAAGGATGCAGGCCTATACTGGCATGATGGTCTGCATCTGTCCAGGAAGGGAACCAGGATCCTAGGTGATAAGTTTAAATATTTCATTGGCAAGCATTTAAACTAGCCAAGGGGGGAGGCACTGGAAAGGAGCAGGGAAATCCTAGCCCCCACAAAAATCAGGGTACTAAGTGAGGTAGACACCAACATAGAGATGTCAATAGGGAGAAGCGCAGGGGTAAATGGAGAAAGTGACAACACGCAATAAGGACAGGGATGGGGCAAAAGGGGGTAAGGCCATCAAGAAATGGAGGGTAATGAGTACCAACGCCCGTAGTCTGGGCAACAAGCTCCCTGAACTGGTGGCCTTGATGGAAGAGGGATGCCTGGATATCGTAGCAGTCACAGAAACACGGTACATAGAGAACCATGACTGGGATGTTAACATACCAGGGTACACAACCTACAGGAGAGACAGGGAGGCAGAAGAAGGGGGGGTAGCTCTCATGTAAGGGAAGGGATAAAAGCAACTGAACAAAAGAGTAAACAGGAGGAGAGGAGGCGCTGTGGGTCACCTTAGAGACTAGAAATGGCACCACAATCCGCTGGGGTTGTATACAGACCCCATGTCAGGGAGGAATGGACAAGGATATGATAGAAGGCATACTTAGGATGGCAGAGAAAGGGAGATACTGTTGATGGGGCACCTTAATATGCCAGATGTTAACTGGAGCACCTTTGCTGCAGCCACATCCAAAAGCAGGGCCATTCTTGATGCCCTTCAGGTGGCATGCCTCAGACAGCTAGTTTTGGAACCTACTGATGAGGGAGCAATCTTAGACCTCGTACACTCAAATGAGACAGTGAGAGGATCTCAGATCTAGACGGGTAGCCATTTGGGAACAAGTGACCACCAAACAGTGTGGTTCACGATAAACTCAGCTACAGAGTCAAGCCATACAAAAGTGAGGGTTCTGGACTTCAGGAGGGCTGACTTTGGCAAGATGGGAGTGCGCCTTAGAAAAGCACTAGCAAACAGGCTAGAAGGAGGGGTGGAGCAACAATGGGGAAATATCAAAACTGCCATCACAGAGGAAACAAGCCTTTGTGTGAAGCAAATAAATCAAAATGAAAGAAAAAGCCACTATGGTTCTCAAAAGAAGTGGCGGTGAAGGTTAGGGAGAAAAATATAGCATTTAAAAGAAGTATAAGCAAACACAGAAGGAGCAGTACAGAGAACTGTACCAGTTAAGGCAGAAGGAAGCAGGGAGGGTAGTCAGAATAGCAAAGGCACAAACTGAGGAAAAGATAGCCAACTCGGTTAAGAAGGGGGATAAACCTTTTATAGGTATATCAGGAGCGTAGAAAAACAAAGGGTAGTGAGGCTGAATAGAATGGATGGTGGGTGGGCACAAAGTGACAGTGAAAAAGCAGGGTTACTGAAGGAATACTTCTGTTCAATATTCACAAAAGAGGAAGTGGGGGAGGTGCCTAATCCAATTAACAGAAGCACTCTGGAGAGGGGGGGTCGATCCCAATCCTTTCACGGAAGAAAGGGTTCTGAAAGAACTCCTAAAACTGAAGTTGGACAAAGCAATGGGGCCAGATGGAATTCACCCCCGAATTCTAAAAGAATTAAGCAGAGAACTAGTGACACCACTGACTACCCTTTATAACAAATCATGGGAGGATGGTATGGTACCTGAGGACTGGAAGAAGGCTGATGTGATTCCCCTTCACAAAAGTGGGAGCAAGACAGAGGCAGGAAACTACAGACTTGCCAGTTTGACCTCTGTGGTAGGGAAAGTGATGGAATCACTTCTGAAGGAAAGAACTGCGGAGTACCTAGAGGACAGTGGGGCACAGGACCCAAGGCAGCATGGGTTCACAGTGGGAAGGTCATGTCAGACAAATCTAATTGATTTCTTTGACTGGGTGACCAAAGTAGTAGACCATGGAAGGGCTGTGGACATGGCCTACCTAGACTTTAGCAAGGCATCTGACACAGTCCCACACAAAAGATTAGTAGTCAAATTAACCAGCCTTGGAGTGGGTCCCAGGGTGGTAGCCTGGATAAAACATTGGCTGAACAACAGGACACAGAAGGTAATTGTAAATGGAGTCCACTTTGAAGAAAGAGGGGTCACTAGTGGGGTACCGCAGGGTTCAGTACTGGGTCCAGTCCTTTTTAATGTCTTTATAAGTGACACTGCAGAGGGACTGGAAGGAAAAGTATGCCTCTTTGCAGATGACACAAAGATCTGCAACAGGGTTGATACACAAGGAGGCGTGGAAAGGATGAGAAGGGACTTGGCAAGGCTGGAGGAATGGTCAGAAGTATGGCAGCTTGGATTCAATGCAAAGAAGTGCAAAGTAATGCACCTGGGAAACAAAAATGCAGGGGAAGATCACACAATGGGGGGAGGTAGTAACAACAACAAACATGGAAAGGGACCTGGGGGTAATCATATCAGATGACCTTAAGGTTGGCAAGCAATGTGAGAAGGCGGTAGGGAGGGCTGGGGGGATACTTGGATGTATAGGGAGAGGCATCACCAGCAGAAAACAGGAAGTTGTTATCCCCCTGTACAGACAGTTGGTGAGACCCCATCTGGAGTACTGTGTCCAGTTCTGGAGACCCCATCTCCACAGGGCGTAGACAGGATGGAGGCAGTTCAGAGGAGGGCAACTAAAATGGTGCAGGGTCTGCAAGAGAAGCCATACGAGGAGAGGCTAAAGGAGCTTAATATGTATACTCTTGAGGAAAGGAGGGAGAGGGAACATGATAGAAATGTTTAAGTACCTCAGTGGAATCAACAAAGTCCAAGAGGGTAGCATCTTTCAGAAAAAGTGGTGTGCAAGAACAAGGGGACACAATTTGAAGACAGAGGAGGGACGGCTAAGGGGCAATGTGAGGAAGTATTTTTTCACAGGTGGACGCATGGAACAGCCTTCCTGAGGAGGCTGTGGGGTCTAAAACTGTGGGGGAATTCAAGAATGCATGGGACAGACAGGCAATTTTTGTGGGGGGTAGGAAGAAACAGGCTGTTGGTTAAATAGGATCTGCAGCTTATCCTCTAGGTAGGGAAATGGGCAGACTAGGTGGGCCAAGCGGTCCTTATCTGCCGTCAAAGTCTATGTTTCTATGTTAAGTGCGTGATACAAGAATTCGGTGCACACCCGAGGCATGGGATGCTACCTAAACCCAGAGGGATTTATCAAAGCATCCCACATTGAAGGTGTGCATTAAATTCTCATGTGCACACTTCCACATCTTTTATTTTACATAATTACTGATGAGCAATTTTTCCAGCCCCAGTGCTGTGACCCTGTGTGGCACAGAGACAGGGACGGACGGACACACACATTCTCTGTCCCTCCCTCATTTTCCAGTCAGTTTTTTTTTTTTTTTGTTTTGTTTCAGGTTTTTTTTTTTCTTGGTACAGTTTGAAATCGTGACGGCACTTTCTGAAGCCAGTCAGCCATGGACCCATTTCCGCTAGGACTGCAGTATCGCCAGACACTAGCAAACAGCAGGATCAAATAAAGGGTATAATGAACCAGATATATAAACAAATGTAGAGGATGGGATGAAATAATGGTGAGGATGAGGTGAGAAATCTTCCTATGGCAGCTCTTCACTGTTGGAGATTCGAGACACCATATCTGATGAACTGTTCAGGCCGTCCACACACACTACAGGAGCCAATCAGGGAGCGATCGATTTTGACTGACAAAGTGCGTGTTTGCCATAATAACCTGTGGGTTATTATGGCGAGTATCAACTGGCTCAGCCCTAAGAAAAAATTGCTCGCCAGTAATTATGTTTCTGCAAGGATAAGATACCTGGATATTATCTTTGTTGCGTGGTCTGGCAGACATCTTTAAGCAAAGCTCCTCCCACCATCAGGAAGGATATATCCCCCAACTCCACCCCATGAAGCCAGATCTTGCATGCTAGAGACAGAATCTGTGCCACTTGTAGGGGAGGCTGGGCGGGTTGTGTGGATGTGTACCATACACCATGCCTAGAAAGTACAGTTATGTAAGCACTTACCATAACAGTAGATCTTCGAGGAGATCTGGGTCAGCGGGTCACAGCGTAGGAACTTCACCATCAGTGAACCAGGATCCACACAGAAGATTTTCAGCAGTATAACTGGGGCCACCCACGCCACTGGCGTCATCAACCCTATAAAGGCGTGAGCAGCCCCACTCCCTCAGTTCTTTCCCCCAAAGACAAAGGGAGCATAGCTCTAGCCATGGGAGACCGAGGAGCAAGAGAGAGGTGCCCAGGCTTATATGAAAGGCTGGACACAACAGACAGTCAGTTCCAGAACAACAGCCCCAAGAAGGGGGATGGTGGGAGGGAAAGCAGACCTGATGACTGAGATCCCCTCGAAGATGTACTGTTACAGTAAGTTCTTACATAACTGTTCTATCTTCTCCGGGGGTATCTCTGAGCTACTGGGCATCTCCCATGGGTTCATGAAAGGCCACAACAGCCGAAAGGTGCACCTTGAGGGAACAGCACTGGAGACCCGAGTCAGACAGAGAGAGATTAGCTAGTCCAGGATCTGGTTCACTGGATAGGCGAAAGGGTCCAGATTTTGTTTGGCAGCCCAGATGGCAAACTGCTTCTACTTCATGGCATATGTGGCTTGAGTGGAAGGCTTCTGGGGCGGCTACCAGGACATCTGCCACTCTGCTGGAGACCCCAAACCTGGCGATGGCAATGTCCTCAGGAGCCAAGCATGCAGATGGAGGGACCTGAGGTTGGGATGGACCAAGGTCCCCTGAGCCTGGGTCAGTAGGTTCCTGCGAAGGGGGAGTGGAACCGGAGGTTCCTCTGCCAGCTGCCGTAGCAAGGGAACTATTCGGCGGGCCAGAATGAAGCTATCAGAATCATGCTGGCCCACTCCACCTGCAACTTGATGAGGACCCTCCGAATTAGAGGGAATAGAGGAAATGCGTAAAAGAAACTGTCCGCTTCAGGAGAGGGACAACGCATCTCACCAGAAAACTCCAGGTCCTGGATCGAGAAAGAAAAAAATTGGACAGTTTTGTATTGAGTGGGGATGCAAAATGGTCCAACTCTGGATGACCCCATCTGTCAAACAACTCTTCTGCGACAGATGAGAGGAGCTCCTACTCGTGCATGCTGGACTGAGCCTGGCTAAGGCTATCCGCCAGAGTGTTTAGCATGCCTGGGATGTGGACCACTGAGTCAGATGGTGATCTACCGCCCAGTACCACACACTCATGGCCTCCCTGCATAGGGGGTACGAATGAGTCCCTCCCTGCTTGTTGATATGGTACACTATGCTGAGATTTGATATGGTACACTATGCTGAGATTGTCTTACTGCACCAGCAGCTGCCCCGGAGCAAGATGGTCCTGAAAGGCCTGCAAGGCATAGAGCACTGCCCGCATCTCCAGGACATTGATATGCAGGGAGGCTTCGACCAAAGTTCAGGAGCCCTGGGTCTGAAAGGGACCCAGGTGAGCTCCCCAGCCCAACCCGGAAGCATCCATGGTGGGGATCTGCTGTGGAGGAGAGATCTGGAATGGGACTCCATGCAACAGGTTCAAGAGGTGCATCCACCACTGGAGCACTTTGCAGACTGGGGAGGAGACCAGCGCCAAATGAAAATTATGTACCTACCGTAATTATTGATCTTCCAAAGTATCTTCACCATTCATTACATATGGGTCTAGCCGGAGGTCTGGACTCTGCTCAGGAAAACAAAGAGCTTTGTCTCTCTAAATTTTTCAGAGCTGGAGGAGCAGACGTCTGGATGGCACCGCCCATGAAGTCTGAGTTCTACGTGGCACTCGTGGTGTGGCCAGTAACCAATTCCTCCCAGCTCTCAGTTCTGTCCGCCAGGAGAGGAAGAAAAAAGATAGGAAAAGAGTGACGGCAAGGGTGGTATGAGATAAGTAGGACGGTAGGACTGTCCTGCTAATAAAAAGAGCTGTCTTGGAAAGAGCAACTAGAACATAGTGCTTACAAGATAAGCGCTTGAGTTGTAACTCACCACTTTGCAGACGACTGCAATGGATGCAAAATGAAACTTTTCCAGGAAGCCGCAACCACTCTAGGACAGCGGAGAGAACCCGGCCTCACAATTTGGTCTAGGACCAAAATTAACAGTGTCAAAGACATGTACTAATCTAACTTAAAAGGACCTCAGGAACTGAAACAGCCGGAGGTAAAGTCTACTGGTTAGGTAGACCGAAGCGCAGATGGAAACCCCCACTACCCAGTACGGCTGACCTGCGAACAACAGGTCCAGGAGCACTTGAACCCCTTACTTGGTGAGCAAAAGAAGGTCCAGGTGGGGTTAGCCCATCAAGGAGAATGGATTCCACTTAGTCACTGAAATCTTCCTGATGGAAGGCCAAAGCACGACTTAGAAGCCTCTTGTGGTGGTCTAGTAGAACCAGATCCTACCCACTTCATATTCCAAAAAAGAATCATCCTGTCCCTGTGTGTGCAACTGTAGTAGCAGTCTCTGAACTCAGGAAAGAGAGGGAAAGTGTACAGGAGGACGTGTCCACTGCGGAAAAACATTCCGACAGAATAAAACAGGGGCTAGATTTCTAAGGCAAATAGAGGCAGATGTGCGTCGAGGAGGGACACAGCAGCACCAAGTTAGGGCTAACCCATTCGTTGAAAGTGACTTAATAGCAGCAGAAGTGACTCAATGCGGTGAGGCACCACTCACTCCGGCCATCCTGAAGGGAGTAGGAAAGGACTCTAGTTTGCTTGCTGAAAAACAAACATCACAGTTCCATCATGCACTTGGAAAGGATAACTTCGTGAGCGACTGGCACGGAACCAGTGCGCAGGAACCAAAGGTGCAACTATTTGAGAAGCTATCTGAGAAAAAAGACCTACTTGACCTACGGTCAAGAAAGGAGCATGTCGTCTGTTAAGCTGAAGCAAGCAAGGAAGTAGAAACCCGAGTTCCGACTCGCTGGAGAGTCACTTCTGTTGCTGTGAGGCTCTGATCAAGAGATAAAAAAGGGGGACCAACAGACTGGGCAGTCGCCTAGCTCTAGGAAATATCTCTGAATAAGAGAAATCTCTCGTGGAGAGAAGAGATGTCGGATACCTCCGCTGGATTGGACTCCCCCTAGGGGAAGAAGAAGTCAGGTACTCTTTACCGTAGTTTAGAGACGACCACCTCAGGGGCTGAAACGGAACCTGACCAGATCCAAAAGGGTGGTATCGGGTAATTTCAGTTAAGTCCTGTGCTGTGATAATTTTTCTTTTTTTTACCATTAGTTCGAGCCTGACAAGGCTTTCAGGCTGCTATTTTGCAAGGATTGCCCGATACAAAAATGACGAAGATGTCGTCCATCTGAGGGGCAGGAGGAGCCTGAGCATCCACAACTGAAATCGTGACCAGACCAATAATCACAGCTGAAGAGATGTTAACCACCTGTGCCGATGAAGCCACTGAAGTGGCAGTATCACAAGGGGGCTATATACCCCTATCAAAGGAGCGGAAGAGCCTGGGCGGCTCCCGACCATTGAATTAGAATGTTTCACAGAGTGTAACTGTCCTGACTACTTGAAAAGAGTCTAGACACAGAAGTGTTCAGTTCACGGGTGCAGTCTGAAGTATTATAGTGGACCCCCTCACTGAGGAACAACTGAAAAGATCTTCCATCACGGAGTCTGGCGATAGAGAAGGCTTACTCTCCAGTCAATAAATGAGTCATCTACTGTATCACCGAAAAGTAGGACAGGGAGAGACTCATCCAGATGCACTTCTACCCCAGAAGGACCCCTAAAGGGAGACCTAGGACAGAGCCACAAGAGACTCTGCCATCAGGAAGGGTGTCGAGGAGCTCGGCGCCACTTAAGGAGCCGAGAGAGTGCTGAGCGGAATGAGGGATTCCGCTGGCAGAACAGCATAGAAGAGTTCCATCAGCGGAAACCGCTGGATGTCACGCAGACTACCACTCACTAAGATCTGTGGAAAAATAATCTGCAGAACAGGACTTCATCCTGCGGAAAACACCTCGCCACAAACTCCGCAAAAGAAGAGGTCTGTAGAGGGACAAATGCGGTACTAGCTCTGCCTGACAGCACTAACTGGCACTGCCAGTAGTACCAGCATAACTCGTGTCACAGGATGGCACCAAGCAGTGCCTATGCCATCCTGGGCGACACCCGAGGGCACCTCCAGCACCAATGGCAGCCATGGCACCCATGGCGGCACCCATGGGCACCCGGGCACTCATAGACCCCGGTGCCCATGGTGGCACCCATGGGCACCCGGGCAGTCATAGACCCCATATCACCCATGGCACCCACGGGTGCCCATAGTGCCACCCACGGCACCCGTGGGTGCTTTCGGCACCATCCACGGCACCCGCAGGTGCCTGGCACTGCCCACAGCACCCGTGGGTACCCAGCACCACTCGCAGCACCCACGGGTGTGTGGCGCCAACACCTGTGGCACTGCCAGCGGCACCAGGAACTAACATGGCACCCATAATAGCACCTGCGGTGCCGTGCAGCACCAACAGCACCCATGGCACAGCAGGGTGATGGTACCAACACCAACTGTGCCAACCCACTCCTGCACCGACTCCCACACCAATGGCACCGACCCATGGCGCCAAAAGCAACCCACGGTGCCAACACTGACACCAGCAGCTCTGACCCACAGCACCGACACCAACACCAGCGGTGCTGCCCACGGCACCAACACCAATTCCAGCAGTGCCACCATGGCACCAATCCATGGCACTGGACCTACGGCGCCACCCATGGTGTCGTCCACGGTACCAGGCAACGGTGAGAATGCCAATGGAGAAAATCCTGAGAGAAAGGGAAGGAGGGGATAGGCACGAGGGTCGGCGGGATTACAAGGCACCAGAGGGACCGCGCATTATCCTGATCCAATCGACCCGGTCCAGTGGGTCCGAGGCCTGAAGGCCCCGAACTCGGGAACACTGGCCAGGAAAACTGGACAGAAGTCGAACCCCCTGCTCCACAGGAGTGGCCCAGAGGCGAAACTGCTCACCGGAACTCCATCGAGGACAGAGATGGAGTCTGGAGTCGAACAAAGTGGCCGTTAAGGGCAGGACCAAGAGGAACCCACCAAAATCGATTCAGGCCTATCACCCCTCCTGACCAACAATCCCCATGCAGACATACCAAAGGGCAACCTCGAGCGGCACCGATTCTTCTTCCCCCAACGAGGAAGAAGAGCTTGAGGTTAAGCGGAGCTGGATCCCCGGAACCGCCAGATTCGTGCTTTGGTGGACTGTCCCCCCCCCCGAGCACAAGACTGTCCCTAGTCGGACCCCCCTCTTAGCAAAGGGCGGCGGACCGCACACAGCCCCTCTACCATAACAACTTTCAAAGGAAGTCTTCCTACCGTCACCGCTACCGTCTAAGGATGACTCCGCTGATGACAAGTGAGAATTTCTTTTTTCTTCTTCTTCATAATCTTTTTCTTCTGCGTAGAATAAGAAAATACTACTAAAAATATTAAAACGAATACTAAAATGGCCAAAAGCTGCTGTCATATAGACAAAAACTTCAACTCCGGCAGACAAGCAATGTCGACATCCAAATGCACTCGACAGTGGTAGAAAACGGACTGAGGCGGTTGGAGGGTCGACGCCGAGATAGCCTACACAGGCAAGAGCTAGTTTTGTGGTGCCACGCATGCGTGGTCCTGTCTCGGCGTAGACCTTTCTGAAAACTTTTGGCTCACGCTTGGTCATAGCGCCTCCGGCGCTATCCCACTAGTGTGAATGAGTGATGGAGACTTAGTCCAGTAAGATCGAAGCGTTGCCCCAAAGAAGGGCTGTCCTGCTCTAGAACTAAAGGGAGTAGAGAGAGAGGAAGGCACTTCAGCGCCTGGTTATAGGGAGGGAGGGTGGGCAGTAATGAATGGTGAAGATACTTGGGAAGATCAATAATTATGATAAATATGTTTTCATATCTTACCCAAGTTAATCTTCACCATTCATTACATATGGGTCAGAGTGCCAAGATGGCAAACCCTGAGGGGAAAAAAGATTTCCCCCCGCCCCCTGTGGGGATGAATACAGGACAGGTCCTGTTTACAGGCCTGGTGAGGCTGTGGACGACTGTGGGCTGGTGGAGGCTCCCGAGACCTGGGGGACAGAAGGTGCCCCTGTAAGTTGATGCTGTGCCATGCAACAGAAAAAATGGGCCCCACTGAAAGGTGAGGACAGCACCCTATGCCGGGCCAAGGGTGACAACCTTGGAAGGTGAAGCCATGCAGTTCACTTGATGCAGACCGAAGTTCCTACCAGCCTGTAAGTCACCTCGTTGGCATCATACACTGCCTTTGAGAGGTGTCTTGCTAGCTCCAGAACCTGTGCAGAGAGGCAAATGGCTTGCAGTGCTTCGTCACTATCAGACATGGCTGCTAGTAGCTGGCCTAGCAGAGTGCAGATATGCCTGGCATAGGACACCTGGTGTGCCTGATGAGCCGCTATGCACAACAGAAGGCGTGCCGAACAGAATACCCTTCTCCCACATCTCTCCAACTCAGCTGAGTCAGCATCTGGTGGGGGGGGGGGCAGTCATGGCGAGGTCGGTTATGCCCAGATGGGGTATCAAAGAGCTCCACTCCTGAAGTGGGGGTGGGGCATGGCACCCGGAGACCCCACTGCAGTGCATTACCTGCGCGTGCAGTCCCTAGGGGTAGGAGGTGGTGTGGTGGGACATTGCCAGACAACGTATGAAGCCTCAGAGAATGGCCGCGGCCAGGGAGGTATGACCAGATGGTCAGTACTGTAATTCCCAAGGAATGACGGTGTCAAATGGGCTGGGTTATGTCCAGCAAAATAGGAGACATGGATCTCCTCCAACATCTCTGCTAGGAAGTGCTGGTAGGACAAGAAGTCCGTGTCAGCAGAGTAATGGAGGGAAGTATCCTCTTCCTCAGTGGAGGAAGTCGAAGACGTAGAGGAGCCTGATTCAGGGGCAGGTGGTGCAGGGGTCTGAGGCCCACAAATGACCTTGTGGAGTGCCCTGAGATAGTGGGGGAATGCGGCCGCCGATCCCCTGAATTGTTCCCAAGTCATGGGGCCCCTCGGACCCAAGAGACCGGGAAGAGGGGGAAGAGAAGACAGAGGATAAGAAAGGGCAGCCTGGCTAACTAGGGAAGGTCCTCTGCAAGGACTGCAGGATCATGCAGGGGACCGCTCCCGAAGGTGGGGGCTGCCTATCGCGCCCACCTCAGTGCGCCCAACAGACAAGGTGCCGTCCTTGGGGGGAGGGGCCCCCAGGTGAGGAAACTGGTGCCATATGGAGCCCAACAGGAGGCCCCAGTCCTCACAAACAGCAGGACCCTCTCTAGAAGAACAGGAAGGCAAAGATATGTATGTGCTGTGACTCCTCCCTGAGCCCTGGAGGGCTCCACAAGGAGATTACTACCCAGGTTGGGCCCTGCCAACCACCGACCCCGAGAAAAGGGACCTGCCCCTCGGAAGATGCCTGCTAGAAGAATCCGGGCTGGCAGACAGGGAAGGGGGCGCTCCAGTCACCGCGGGAATGACCATGGACACGCCACCATGGGGGCCCCACAGCGCTACCTCCAGCAGCCACCACAAAAGGCGCAGACCCGGCACCGGAGATGGCACCTGCTTCCAAGCCGATACCTGCCATGGCGGCAGAAACCAAGTCAGCACTGGCTGCAGCGCCATCTCCGAGACGGTACCACCATCCCCAGGAGTACAAAGAGACCCCAAGAGAGCCCCAAGCACCGGAGTCAGTGCTGGAAGGCTCATTAGCAGGGCCGCTGCGAGTGGCACTGTTGAAAGACACCACAGGCTGAGGAGTCTCAGAAGGCCTTGGAGACGCCCAGGCAGAATCTGAAGGCTCCCCAGAGCTGGGCAGCCAATCAGGATCATCCCAATCCTCACCCTCCGAGGTGGAGGATGAGATCAGGGAGATCTCTAATTTAGCTACCCCCTGGATTTGAGGCCCTCACAGTACTGAGAGCAGCGTCTGAGGGGAGCCCAAGTGTGCGGACGGCACCGCCACGCTCACCAACGCTGGAGATGGTGCTGGGAGCAGAGGCATCGTCGACCCACGGCACTGAGGGGACCACTAGAGCAGACTCAGCGTACAGCTGCAGCACCATACCGGGGGTCGTCCCTCTGAGGAGACCCCAGAATGCAAGGAATGACCAGTCGCCCCCCTCCACCCCCGCCAAGGATGACTGCCACAACAATCCCTCGCTGGGACCCCTTGCCCCAGCAAGCTGTGGAACAGAGGGGGTCCTGTCTCCAGTGACCCGTATAGAAGCAGAGGGGGGCTCAGAAACCTAGCCTTGACATCCCAAGTGCAATGACCACCACTGAAGGTTTTGGGGGGGGGGGGTCTCTACTCAACCTTGTCGCGCAGACAACTAGGGTGCGATAATCCACAGAAAAGCAGCCGTCGCACTTGTCCATCGCATGGCAGGGACCCAGACAGGTGAAGCAACACCCATCGAGGTCCGACAGTCATAGAGTTGCCGCAGGGCACCAACACATTGGGGCAACTCCCACTCACTTAGAAGTCGCTTTATGCCCCAACCCTGACATTGACGTCATGCAGAAAATAAAGCAAAAAAGGGGAAATATATATACCGGTGCTGCAATCATAAGTACAGAAAACAAGAAAACTCCAGTGCTGAAAAATGGAACCGGTATTCATGGCGCCAGGAAAGTTCAAAGAACTGAGTACGCCTAGGCGGAACAGAAGTATGCAGTAGAAGCTGAAGTCTTCCTTCGCAGATCCTTCCTCGATGGCGGGAAAAGAAGAACTACGGGCTGGGAGGAGTTGGCATCGGTTACTGGCTACTCCACAAGCGCCATGTAGAACGCAGACATCGTGGGTGGCACCGACCTGACCTCGGCTAGTCCAGCTCCGAAAAATTTAAAGAGACAAAGCTCTTTATCTTCCCAAGCAGGGTCCAGACCTCCAGCTAGACCCATACGTAATGAATGGTGAAAATTGACTTGGGTAAGAACTGATCTAAACCATCCGTGCATTGATCCTATTGCACTTGGAGAGTTCACTGGAGGATGCGCATATGGATTCTGGCCAGTGGAGCGGTGGGAATGGCAGTCGCCATTATACTCAACAGCCTCAGGTACACCCTGGCAGGAATGAAATGGCTCTGGGCACCCTCCTGAGCCTGGGCCACAAGGCACTCCACTCTGTTCTGAGGCAGGAAAGCCTTCCCCTGCACCAAGCTTAGAACCACCCCATGTACTAGTGTCTCTGGGACAGTACCAGAACCCACTTGAACAAACTGACCATTATGCCCATGAAGTGGAATAACTGGACAGTTCTCTCCACAGTCCTCAGAAGCTGCTTCCTGGATTGGGCCTTTAGGAGCCAATCATCCAGGTAGGGAAAATTGTACAGTCCCTCCCTTCTGAGGGCTGCAGCAACTGCTGCTAAGCAGTTGGTAAAGACCTGCGGTGCAGAGGACAAGCCAAAGAGCAGCACCTTGAATTGGTAATGTTCACCCTGAAAGAGAAAACTGAGAAACCTCCTGAAAGGGGAGAAAAGACTGAGATGTGCAGATAGGCATCCTGCATGTCCAGTTAACAGAGCCAGTCGCCTGTTTTGAGAAGAGGCATCAGGCTTGACAAAGTTACCATCAGGAACTTTTGGTACTGGATGTACAGATTGAGGTCCTTTAGATCTAAAATGGCCTCAGATCTCCAGTCTTTTTGGGGACCAGAAAAAATCTGGAATAGAACCCCTTGTTTCTCTGGTGCCTGGGTACTGCTTCAATGGCCTGCTTGCACAGAAGAGACTGTACCTCCTCCCGGAGAACAGACAAGTGAGCCGGGGGGGGGGTGAGAGGAGGTATTTCTGGGGGCTGCTCGATGAGTTTCAGCGTGTGACCCCTTTCTACGATTTGCAGAATCCAGGCATCTGAAGTTATGGTTCTCCATTGATTCAAATGGAGGGAGAACCGACCTCCGACCACCACCTCTTGGTTGGGGACCAGAAAGGGGGGGGGGTCTCGCAAGGAGTCAAGCAGAGGCAGATCCAACTGCAGGGGCTGATCCATCACTTTGTGGACACTTGGCCTCAGCTCCAGCATTGGAGGGGTGGGCACAGCGGTGGAGGCTCTCAGTTTGCCCTGGGGCCAAGAGGTTGCTCCAGGACTGTTGAACGCCTTGCGAAAAGGAGGGCGCTGTCTACCTTTAGGCTGGGTATGGTAGAGGGAGGACAGACACATAGCCCTGCCAGATGCCTGCAAATCATTAATGATGTCCTGGACATCAGGCCCAAAGAGCTTTGTGCCATTGAAGGGGCATCGAGCACCTTCTGCTAAACATTAACAGCAAACTCAGAGACCCTCAGCCAGGAGTGCCTACATAGGCAGATGCCGGTGGCAGCATCCCTTGCAACAGTGTCCAAGATATCATAGAGGGCACTGAGGAGGTGCTTGCTAATGTCCTCGACGGTTTGCAAGCACTTGAGAACCTCCTGCTTCTGTGTGCCATCTGGGAGGGCCTGAGCAGCGGCTTTGTCCTTCTTCCAATTGGTGTTCTGGTATTCTACCATATGAGACAGGTAATTGGCAATCCTCAGCCCAAAGGTGGTGGAGGCATAAACTCTCTTGCCCCAAAGGTCTATCCTACAAGACTCTTTGTCCGGGGGAAGAGAACTAAAGTGCTTACATGCCTTAGAACTGTTATTTATTTATTTATTAATTAAATTTTGGTGACCGGGTAGGCCCACTGGGCCCCAAAGGTCCCTTTTTCAGGGGCGACCTTGGATAACAATACTAGTAATATACAGAAAGAGCAAAACAAAAAGAACATTTGGTTACATTGTTTGTTACAACATGTGGAAGTTCAAGGAGACAGCGGGTACAGCCATGGTTATCATCATGACACAGTTTGAGTAGGTAATTCTCAGTATGTGGTTTAATTCAGAAGGAAGCATTTGACCCCAGGTAATGAGAGCAATAGGTAGGCATTTCTTAGTAGAAGGTGTAGTGGAAGGAGGAGAGTGCCTAAGGAGCCTTATGATCCATGGCAGTGGCATGAGCTTGAGGTCAGCATATGGGACTTGAGCCTGGTGCGGAAGGTAGTGAGTGAGGGGGCGTCTTGGACAGAGGGGGGGGAGCTTGGCCCATACAGGCCATACAGGTTATTACCTGCCTGAATGACCACTGAATTGGTCTCTGACTGGGCAGCATAGTATGGAAACCCTTGGGGGGCATGATAAAGTTTATCTGCCCTACAGGACGCAGCTGGCACCATGTCTGGCCTGTGCCAGGCTGCAGTGGCAGCATTCCTCAGTGCAAGAAGAACCGGAGGAATGATCTACGGGGGAAGACTCTGGGGTCTCCAGAAAGTCCACCAGATCTTTTCTGATGACGTCCTCCTGAGTATGGAAACCTATGGCTGAGGACAACTATTTTATCACACAGAAAGATGTGGGGTCCTCAGAAGTGACCTAGGGGTATGCTTGACAGAGTCCTCACTAACATAGGAGGCTGTGGACCTGTCTTAAATAAAGACCTCCTCTTCCTCATCAGGAAGAATGAGGTCAAGGTGGTACTCCTGTTCAACATCAACCTCTTCCAAATCCAGGTCCAAAGTCGGAGGCACAGACGATAGCTTGCGGTGGAATTTCCCACGGTCGACGAGCAGGCGCAGACGCCAAGGCTACAGTCAACAGTGCTGGTGAAGATGGCCTGTATGGGCCAAACTGGTGAACAATCACTGAAGTAAATTTGGTGAGAATTTCATTCAAGTCGGCGACAGTCGAAGGCTGCGTCGACAGGGGTGGGGGAGGTGGGGCCGGTCGATGGTACAGGATGGGCTGCCGCCTGAGGGCCCTGCGAACCCAAAGAGCCTATATCCCTGGAAGGAGAAGAAGCAGGCCTTGATGGGAGAGCCATCGTCGACAAAGGAGGAGCTGATGTCCCGGATGTCAACAGCCGGTCGGCCTGGGCATCGGGCTGATGCGCTGTTGGCATGGGTCTGGAGAGCACAGAGACCTGGACAGCGACTTTGTGCGTCGGTGCAACTGCAGCAGACGATGAACCCCCTGGATGAAGGAGAAGAGGCCGTCAGGGAACAAGATCGCCGCGGGGGGAGACGGTCCTGATCTTGGTCTTTCTTGTGACCCCCCCCCCCCACAAGGTCTTGTCTCAGGTCTTAGAGGCCTTGGAGCTCGAAGAACCTGGCAGCGATGGGGAGGGTGGGACCCCCAGAGCACCCCTGCCTAGAACTGGCTGCTTGCTGTTTCATTAAGAAATTTTTTAAAGCCTGCTTGTGTCGTCTGAGGGTTGTTTGATTAAACTTCTGGCAGAGCTCAGTCAGCAACTCCGTCGTCAGGGCCAAGACAGCAGACACAGAGAGAATGTTCATCTGTGAAGGCAATATTCTTTCCGCAGCAAAAGAGACAGAAAAGAGAGGTCAAGGGATTAACTCTCGACATAAACAAAATAAATGAGTCTCTCATAAAAAAGATTCTAAAAATAATAGGCAAGAAAAATGCTGTAGACAAAATGGTGCAAAACTGTGTCGGAACTTCTGCGGAGATCTATTCGAACAAGTCGACGGCAGGAAAGACCTGAGGAGAGAGTGGGGCCGCTCATGTCTTTATAGGGTTGATGAAGTCGACAGCGTGGGCGAACCCAGCTGTACTGCTGAAAATCTTCCATGTGGATCCTACGTCACCCATGGTGAAGTTCCTACGGTGTGACCTGATGACTGAGATACCCCTGAAGATCTACAGTTACAGGCGAATAACCTTTTCTTCTAGGGGCGTGAATATGATACGCTATCCACACTCTGTCACGACTCCAAGCAGTTCTCTGGGAGGAGGGGGCAAGGCACAAATCCCTACTTGGTGAGCAGAAACTGAAGAACAGAGGTCCCAAACGCGCATCCCAGCGTGGCTCCAGGTCCATGCGATAGTGGGAGATGAAGGTGTGAGCTGACTTCCAGGTAGTGGACCTACAGATCTCCTGAATGGGCACATCCTGGGAAGCAGACAATGATGCAGCAGTATTTCTAATGGAACGAGACTTGCTCCCTACGGGAAACTCCCGACCAGCCAACCTATAGCAGAGATCAATGCAAGATGTGATCTCCCTTGCAATTGTCTGCTTTGCTGCTGGTTTGCCACGTGCAGCTTCAGCGCAGGTGACAAATAGCTGGTGAGCCTGACCCTGAACTTAAGCCATGTGCTCTACATCAGAGTGTGCCCTGAGCAGGTCCACAGTATGCAGCCAGCAGTCAGCCTCCAAAGAAGGGTCAGTAAAGTACACCAGCAAGTTAATCACCTGCTTAAGGTGAAACTCAGAAAACATCTCCTGGAGGAATTTCGGGATGAGGCAAAGGATGACATTGTCCTTGTGGAAGACCAGGTGGGGAGAGTCCACCAAGAGCATCTGGAGCTCCCCAATCTTTCTGAAGGATGTAATGGCCACTAGGAAGGCCATCTTCCATGACAGGTGTGAAATGTCACATCTGTCCATCGGCTCAAACAGCTTGCTTATTCGAGCACAACCAGGACCAGCAGTAACTTCCCTGGTAGAGAGGGCTCTCCCAGTGGAGGAGACAAGTGGTCTAAGCCCTGGAAAAAGCACCTGACCACCTTCTCCTGGGCCACCCTCTGCATATTAACTCATATCCGGTAAGCAGAGATGGCTGCCAGGTGCACCTTAAGCATTGTCACTCGCAGTCTCAGCTGGGAAAGGGACCAGAGATAGTCCAAGATGCTAGCCACTGGGCAGGCAAAGGGATCAAGCTCCTTGCCCTGGCAACAGATGGAAAATCTGTTCCATTTAAAAATATATCACCTACAAGTGGGCTCTTTCCTGGAGACCTCTACAACGTGGAGGACTCCCTCAGATAGATCCAAGACCTGGAGCTCTAGCTGCTCAGGAACCAGGCCGTGAAGTGCACCTCCCTGGTGAGCTGAGCCTTGGCCTCAGCCCACCAGGCAGCCAGAGTCTCCTTCAAGTCCACCGGTGGCTGGGGGGGCAGTGGAGGAGGGGGATTCTGATACTGAGGGAATCCGTGGGCGGAGTTATCCATGGCCCAATGGCAGGAAGTCTGGTGTCGGGTACTGCAGCATCGAGTATGCCGGCGTCAGGTACTGCGGCACAGGATACTGCGGTCCCGGTTAGGACGGAGTTGGATACCCGGGAACTAGGAGCTCTGTCGGAGCAGAAGGCCCTGGAAAAGGTCCAGTGGGCGGGCCAGGAACAGATGGCCCCACAGGTGTCGGGTCCGGCATTGGGACGGCATCCGGTAATGGGATGTTGCCCGGCGTCAGGTAGGACGGCGTCAAGCCCGACGTCCGAGGGTCCGGCGTCAGGGGATCCTGCCCTACGGGAGGGAGACCTGACGGGAGCGTACCGGCATCCTCTGTGTCGCCCGGGGAAGGAGGACTGAAATCCCCAGAGTCCAACAGGGGAGACGCTGGAGACTCGATTGTCAGTGGCGAGCCAGGGATGGCGGACCGGTTGACAGGGTCCAGCATTGGCTCTAATGCCGTGTGAGCGTCGGAGGGGCCAACGTTCACCTTACCAGTGGGATCCGGGTGGACGTCGGAGTAGCCGGCATCTGACGTAGGCCACGTGGAAGGAGTGGCCTTGGCGGGCATCTTGGGACCGTCGCCTCCCGGGGCGGGCGCCTTACTGCTCTCAGTGGCACGGCGTCCAACTTACGGACCCACTCGACCCAGAGGGACGCACAGTGGCGGCCTTCGGGGAAGCGGTAGCCTCCTTTGCCCCGGAGAGCTCCCAAGGGGCATGAGCCCGGCGGAGGGACAATGCGCCTTGGACCTCAAGACTGCTGAAGAGGTGGGTCCCGAGGAGGACATGTTACCTGTCGCACGTCGACTCCGGCCAGAGTCACGGTGGCCATGGAAGTGGAGTCCCGGTCCCGGTGCTTCTCCTTCTTCTTGCTGTGACCCTCAGGGGAAGTTGAGGCCTGCCTGATCTTCTTCAGCTCCTTTTTCATGGAAGACATCTTTTCCTTTAAAATGTGGGCCTCCAGGGACTGCTGCCTCCATTTGCGGGTGGCGGCATTGAATTGTTGGCAGTGCTGGCACTTCTCCATGGGGTGATCCGGGCCTAGACAGAAGGGGCACTGGGAATGACCGTCCTTATGTGGGAGCTGGGCGCCACATGAGTTGCACTTGTTTTTATGTGAATCGGAGGGAGTAGGGGACGATATACCCGGCAATCTGGAAGAAATGAAGGAGAGATGTGAAAGAATTCGGTAAATAAAACAGACAGACTGACGAAGCAGTAAGAACTTAACCGCGAGGTGCTTTCACAAGGTAATGGCGAGAAAGAACTGGAAGGCGGGCGTGGGGGACCGCCCCTTTATACTGACGTCAACTGACGCCGGTCACCTGACGTGGGGGCAGTCCCCTGCCAGAGACTGCTAGCTAGAAATTTTTCCATGGGGTCCTGACACCTGCCGGCTTCAGTCCTATATGTAATTACCTACTGCAAGAACCCTCTCAAAGTAAGATCTGCCATGGTCAGTCTGAAGCGATCAGCATCCTCTACGCCTTATCCTTCCTGACCCTGACCAGAACCCTGTGAATCAATGGGAAGGGAAGAAAGACATACATGAGGCTTGGGGTCCAGAGCCTCGTGAACGTATCCCCCATCAGTGTCCCAGACTGTGGAGGGGTGACCACAAAACAGCTTCAGTTTGGCATTCTCCCAGGAGGCAAACAGATCCACTGAACTACTAGGAAAATAGGTGGTTCATCACTTCCTGATGCAGAGAACACTCGTGTGACATCTCTCCTACCCAGCTGACTGTCCTTCACCGCAACATGAATCGCGAGGTGACTGGCGTTCAGGCTGCACACCAAGGTCCAGGTGCGGAGTGCCTCCTGACACAAGGGAAGGGAGTATGTGTGCCCTGCCTGTCCAGGTATAGCATGATCATGGTGTTGTCCATCTGGACCTACACGACCTGACCCCCGATCAAAGGAGCAAATTCCATGACGACCAACCACACTGCATGGAGTTCCAGAAGGTTTATGTGGTGACATGACTCCCTGGGTGACCAGAACCCGTGGGTGGTGTGGTCCCCCAGGTGCGCTCTCCACCCCACCAGAGATGAGACTGTCGTCAATGTGATGGTCAGTTCTGGGTGGACAGATGGGATTCCTTCCTCCAGATGTTCTGTGATCAGCCCCACTAGATGGCATCCCACATCAACTGGGTCACTAAGACCGGCTGGTCCTGGTGACCTTGGCGCTGGGACCACTGATGGCCCAGCTCCCACTGGAGGGTGCACATCTGTCAGTGGGCCCAGCAGACCACAATGGTGCAGGATGCCACTTACCTCAGCAGCCACAGGAAATCCCTGGCAGGACGCAATAGCCCAATCTGAAAGGATCGGGCAAAGGAGATGAGATTCAGTGCCCGGTCCGCTGGGAGAAGGGCCTTGGCCAATAGGGACTCTAGCTCTGCCCTGATGAACCTGATCACCTGCTGCAGTACCAGTTCAGACTTGTCTGGGTTAACCAAAAGGACCACATCCCTGCAGGTCTGAAGGGCCAGGCCAGAGCTGTGGACCTTGGCACAGTCTCTCAGGAAGGACTAGCAATCAGCCAGTTTTCCAACTGGGGTAAACTCTGACCCTGAGGTGCCGAAGATAGGCGGCCACCACTGCCATGCACTTGGTGAAAACTCTAGGTGCTGAGGAGAGGACAAACGGCATGACATAGAACTGGTACAGGGATCCCTCCGCTTGGAACTGCAGCTACCGGTGGTGGGACATGTGGAAGAACGTGTCCTGGAGGTCTAGGGACAGAACCACATACCCTGTTTCAGAGATGGAATAAGCTGGTTCAGAGTCAGCACCTAGAACTTGTGTTTCTGTACATACTGACATCATGAAGATCCGGAATGGGGCACCAGCCCCTTCCCGCGTCTGTTTCGGGACCAGGAAGTACCTGGATATGAACCCCTGACTGACCAGGGTGTCAGAGACAAAGGCTGTGGATACTTTTGCCAGGAGCTGAGCAAAGTTTTCCCAACGGGTGGACAGTGTGTCCCGAGAAAACCTGGATTCTTGAGGCGCATGGAGGCAGTAGGGTGGGAGAGTCTCGAAATTAAGAGACAGACCTCTGCCCACTACATCCAGTACCCACTTGTCTGTTGCGACTGCAGACCAATGTGGAAAAAAGTGACGCAGCTTGCCTCCAATGGGAACAGCGGTTGGAGACAGGACAGGTGGAGGGATGACACCTCCCGACTTGGATGTCACTGGGAAGGCTTGGAGGGGGCACCAGTGGAACCGCTACCCCTGCCCCCCTTTTTCTGGCCCCTGGCTCCCAGATGTCCTGGGGCATCAGCTCTAGAACTGCCCCTACTGGGGCTGTTGCCAAGGAGGTGGTGACTGAAAGGACTGGTATTGGAAGGCTGGTTTCTTGGGCTTCTTTTTCGGGTCCTTCTGGGATGACGTCACCAAGTCCAGGGTGGCACTGGACTTCTCAATTTGTGTGAAGTATCCTTCCACCCCAGGGCCAAAGGGATCAGCGCCCAAGAAAGGGACATCTTCCAGCCTCTGCTGGGTGTTCGCCATGAAGGTGGAAAAGTACAGTCAGAGCCTGCTATGCATGGAGACAGCTGCTGCCACTGCACGGGCAAAGGAGTCACCCATGTATGGAGCTGGCGTTTAGCCAGCTTTTGACTGTGGTCTCAGATGAGCTTCACTGCCACACCTGCTCCAGGTGGAGGTGGAGGAGGATGATATCGAACATGCCCATCATGGCATGGCCATAGTCAGCCATCAAAACAACATAACTAGCCTGCCTGAGACCCAGAGTAGCTGCTGTGTACATCTTTTTAGTGGCAGAGTCAACCTTAGGGGACTCTTTGTCCTGAACCTGATACACAATCTCCTGGTGTCTGGACTTGCAGAACATCAAGTCTGAAAACCAGCCCCTCCGTGGAGGGGTGGTCCAAGAAGCCTGTAAGGGCAACTGTGGGGACCCCGTACTTGCAGACCATATGGGCTGAGGGTGATGGGCAGGATGCTGGATGCTGCCAAAGCTCCAGGGCTGGTCCCATGATGGCCTCAGCCACAGGAAAGGCAACCCTGAGGACGTGTCCTGGTCTAGGATGTGCATGAGAGGGTAGGTTGCCCTCTTCTGGACAGGCTCTAACGGGATGCTCATGGATTCAGAAATAGGGCAGAGAAGCCCACTGCACAACACCAGCCCTTGGTCAGTGGAAGACTCCCTGGCTGGCTCCTGGTCAAAGAGCAGAGCGCCAGAGGAGGCTATTGACTCCTGGTCTGAGTCAAGGTAAGACTCCTCTAAGACAGCCTCTGGCCATAAGTTGTGACGGATCACTCGGGACTCTTCACACGGGGTGATCCTCACAGGCAACCAGCCTGGCAAGCCGGGTGCCGAACGGCCAACCTCCTTGGAGGGAGCACTGATCTGCAGCTGTTGGGGTGATGGCTCCACCGGAATTGGTGGAGAGACAGGTGTTGGCTGCACCCATAGTGTGTGGACTGGCTGGAGAACCACTGCAGCTGCCAAGGAAGCATGGGACGTTGGGGCAGAGCTCTACCCTGCCCCATGATTGCCCACTGCTGCCAGAAGAACTCCTCATACCACTGACGCACTATGTGGTGGTGCCTCTCGTCTCGAGAAAGAGGAGGATGAGGTGCGCCGTTGTTGGTGCCTCCAGGTCGAGTGGGATTAACTTATGCACACCACAAGAGCTCTTTGAGACTTCCACCACTTATGCCCTGCATACTCTTAGCACTGCATCCTGGACCTTTCTAAGCAAAATCAATCCATAATCAGCATGCTACAAACAAATGTGAATACCTCTTGAACCGTAAGTGCTACACACAAAGTACGAGTGCCAGAGTTGTTCAGCACAACATTACTTTTCCAGTGGTGTTATGCAATCAGTTGTAATCAATTTGGTTTTTATTTTACACTAGCTGAAACACCAAACAACTGTGTTTTTTCCAGATTTTTTTCAAGGTGCTTAAGTGACGCTTGAAAGACAATGTCAGCCATAAACACCATACCTTAAACAAATGCTAATAACTCCTAAAGCATACGTGGTAGACACAAAGCATCAGTGGCAAAATTGTGCAGTACAAAATTACCTTTCTAATGGTGCTATGCAATCAATTGTAATCCATTTAGTTTTTATCTTATACTAGCTGAAATACCAAGCAACTGTGTTTTTTTCCATATCTATTCAAGGTGCTTAGGTGAGGCTTGAGGGACAGATGTCAGCCATGCACACCATATCTTAAACAAATGCGAAGAACTCCTAAAGTATACATGATAGACATAAAGTACCAGCAGCAAAATTGTTCAGTACGAAATTACCTTTCTAACGGTGCTATGCAATCAATTCTAAGCAATTTGGTTTGTTTAATATTTAGGTAAAAACAGCTGACTTCCTCAGACGTTTCTAGGCCTGAGTGTAAGACAGCTGAGTACGTCTACAGGCGTTATTGGCCCAAGTGGCTATGCTTTCAGACGCCACCTACAGGCATATCTAGGCCTGAATGAGTTACGAGGGCAAATGCCTCGACCGACCTCGACCAAGACCTTGACTGTCCACCAATCGGCCAACAGCAGAAAGGGTTGCCCTTAGGCCGACTGTAGGCCACATGCCTGCCCATGTGCACCAACATAGGTGTGGAGGACCCAACCTTGGACAGAGGCTTGTCCCGAACCAGGCTGACCGAGAAGACTGGTGGAGCGGGTCCCACTGAGCCAGGACCGGGAGCGCCGAGGTCTGCAAGGCTGAATCTTCGACCTCGTCTGACAATGGGTTGACCAGGTCAAGGAATATTTTGGCCAGCTGGTCGACTGAAGTCTAAGTCAAACGGCTCATCAGCAACGTCAAGGAACCCTCGACCTGCCCAACCTGCCCCTTAGCCAAGGGTCACTCGACCCTCACCAAGCAGTTAGGAGAGTCGAGGGACCGAGAGGACTGTGATCTCTCCCAGTCCTATGATCGGCGGTGGTGGTGCAATGATTTCTTCTTCGCCTTGGTCTTTGACCCACAACCACGACGACAGGGCTCCTCCAAAAAAACTAAAGGAACCAGCATAATTCATGAACTGACCCTCAAAAGTACCCACCAATGCTGTACGCAGTCGGGAGCAGTGCCGAGGTCGATGGGGTGCCCACCATAGCAACCAACGCCTCCGCTTCCATGGTAGCAACCTGTGCTGCAGGCCCGGCAGCCACTGATGCTTTTTTGCTGCCCTCTGAATGGTTCTTCGGATCCCTGTTCCAAAGGCTTGCCATTAGCAAGCTGGAGCATTCTCTCCTCAAGAAATTCTGGGAGCATGGCAAAGCAAAGGTTGCACCCCCAGCATGTCATGTTGTCCATCCAGGCAGTACACTCATGTATCATATGGATTTGTGACCAACATTTTCTAGTAGCACCGAACACAGAATTTGAATCAGGGTTTCTTGCGATCCATTGTAGCCACAAACAGAGTTGAGGAATCCACAATTTAGCTTCGACATCATTGAATAACAGTTCACCAATGGCACAGAGAAAATTCCTAAGTGGAGTGTGAAGGATGTGACCTGTTCTTCCGTAGAAAGATCTGCTGTCACAGGGCAGAGTCAGGGGATATAGCCACCTGGGTGGTGGGATGAGCTTAGCTTAAAGACGTCTGGCCAATAACATTGTTCCAGTGGAACTGCCAGAGTGTGGACAGTGTACCATATCCATGTTCCTAGAAGGGCAATTTTTAAAGCTGAAGAGAACATGTACTGACAATGAGGACGTTGAAAGATACAGCAGAAATATGGCAAAGAGATTTACTGATAGACAATATAGCAAGAGAATACATACAGAATAGTGTATGAAAGCCCATATACAACAATGTTATTCTTACACAGAGTGGTTACCATGATGATGAAGACCCCAAAAGCGAAGTTCAAGAGGTCCCTCTGTCATCATGGAAACCACGAGGTTTAAGAATAGCGGTGTTGTGTATTTGGGCTCCCATACATTATTTTATATAGTGTATGGTGAAAATCACAGTTGCTTACTTCTTCTGGTCACAGCTGTCAGTCTTTTCTGCCGCCCACATTTCACCCCTTCCACCCGCCAGCCAGCTTACATGTACAGTACAACGCTTCAACAGTCCTCTGTTCTGTGAGCCACGCTGATGGGGGACACTTGTATTGTTATGTAGCTACTACAGCAGAACAGAAAGTCATTCTGCTGTAGTAGCTTTTTCAGGTATATCGATTTCCATACACAACAATGCCCTACCATTCACTGCATCAGCACACTAATATGCAAAAGTATTGATAAATTATGCTACAAGGCAACAGGAACACTGAATGAGTATTCAGAATGGCATCCAACCTTTGTAACACAGTCTACTCCTAAGGATCAAAAAAACGGGGGGAAGACATGAAAAAGCACTTGCATATGCTCTGTTTGGACTCAAAAGAATGGCCGATAATGAATGAAGAATTACATTTCTTAGTGGGAAAAGCTTACATAACACCCTAGTCCAATCAGTTCTTCCAAAGCAAGTACAAAAACATTGATTGAACACCCCCCCCCCAAAAAAAAAGTTGGGAATCACTATTGTGGACACTGCAGTTAATGCTCATCCTAAGAATGTCAGCTAGTACAAAATTAACTCATTTACTGATTATAGTTCAACGGCTGTTGTGTATATTTTAAGCTGCCCATGTGGTCTCTTGTACATGAGTTAGACAAAAAAAGAGAAATCAAGACTTGAATTAACAAACATAAAATAGCTATCAGGAATAAAAACTTCTGTTCTAGAGGCATGGATATGGTTCTCATCCACACACTGGCAGTTCTTCCTTAAGAGCTGATTCACCAGAAATTATTTATATCCCTCAGCTGCATCCCGTGACATCAGATCTTCCTTTCCACTGCAAGAGTTCAGTCTCCTCCTTCGCAGCTCCACGCATTGTAAGGCCTAGTAAGTGCACCATTGGCAAACTCAGTGACTTTTCTACTTTCCTCAAACATTTTGTACCTTCCTCGATCCCACTCTCGACCTCTGATTATCAACATGGAACATGAGTAAGTGAATACCCATGCCTGGCTTCAAACAGTGCATCACATGCCGGCAGAAGATGTTGTGGACGGACCCAAGTATGTCGTGCCTGTACTGCCAAGGAACAACACACAACGTTGCAGGTTGCAGCCTCTGCCAAACGATGCTCCCATACTCGCTCGAAGACAGGAAGAAACAGGTTTCTCACCTGTAACAGTAGTTCTAGGAGTGGTACATGGAGTTCATCCACACTTCTGGCAGTGTTTTTTCCCTTTAACGCTTGGTGGAACATCTTCAAGCTGGCTCCTCCCACCAACCTGGGTGGTAACTCCTTCAGCACCGCCCCATGATGTCAGATCTTGCCCACTGGAAGCCAGATCGGTGTGCCACTTGCCAGGGGGAAGTCAGGTGGGTCGGTGTGGATGAACACCACATACCACTCCTAGAAATGAAAATTACATACCTACTGTAATTCTTGATCTTCCTGTGCATCTTCACCATTCATCACTGGTGGGTGTAAGTCAGAGCGCAGCACCCCATGGGAGCTTTTTTTTTTTGTCAGGGGGAGGAGCCAGCGGCACTGCCCACAAGACCGACACACTGCATGGCGCTCACGGGTTGGCCAGAAACTCTTCACTGTTTCTGTGGCTCTGAAAAAGGGTTACTCATACACTGTAATTACTGTCCGTGCCATTGAATGACAGTCTATTTATTCTGTGTGTGTGTATATATATATATATATATATATATATATATATATATATATATATTTACCTATTACTGTTTACTGTAGACTATCTATGTTCACCTGGCTCTCTTGTGACTCTGTACATTGCTCTAGTTGTTGTTATGTACCCTGTTTGAACCTGTATTTTCACTGTACTCTCCCGGGTCGTACCTAAAAATAGGCATATAACTTGTCTAGTGTACCTACCTAGTCAACAAAAGCTAAATAAATTGGCTCCTCCTCGACCTCAGTTCTGCTTGCTGAGAGACGGGAAAAACAAAAGGGAGAGAAAAAAAAAAACAAGGGCGGGGCAAAGAAGTCAGAGGGACAGCAAAAGGGAAAGATATAAACTGAAAAAAGGAAGAGGCCGACCAGAGGACAGAGGAGGAGGATCTAAGAGGGTACGGGCTAAAAGGCCCCAGTCCCTGGATGGCCATACAGACAGGAAAGGAAAGAAGAAGAAAGAGAGAAAAAATGGGAGGAAGGAGAGAAGGGAAGGAAGGACCCATCAAGCATGAGTCTTGACAGACTCAGAGCCTTGAGTGACCAGAAAAGTTTCTCCAGAGATAGGCAGGCAGCTAGGCTGCAGGATCTGCATCCCGATCTCATTATCCCCTTCCAGGGATAGACTTAGCAGCTATGGAGAAGGTCCCTCCCTCCTTCCTCCAACACCCTACTGGCCAGAAAATCCACCCCTGGTAAGGATTCCTCACTCCTCACCCCAGTTACCGTTTTCCAAAAAGGAGAACCCACAGGGTTCCGGGGGGGGGGGGGAGTGAGGACACCACCTATTTAATAACTCCTCCCTCCCAGAAGGGGGAAGATAGAGGAAGTAGAGAAGTAAGAAAACAGGGAGGGAAAGGAGAAGGAGCTTTCCCTGCCAGCCCCATTCCCCCCCCACCTCAGGGGACCCCAAAAAAGAGTTGGCACACCCCGAAGGAGTGGACCAACCCCAGAGGTCCTATCCAGGACAAGGTAGAGGGGTCCACCAGGAGTCCACCATCTCAATTTTGATTGAGAGCCCTCCTCCCAAGAGTCCTCTCTGCCACCTCCTAGGAACAAGGAGGGGACGTAAGAGTACAGAGGGAGACCCAACTGGATCCCCGAGGAGGAGGGTTAGCAGGGAGGAGGCATCGCTCAGGGACTGAGACCTTCTGATGGGAAGGTGGGTGGGATTCAGTGATGAATGGTGAAGATACACAGAAAGATCAAGAATTAAGGTAGGTGCGTAATTTTCATATCTTCCCTGTGTCAATCTTCGCCATTCATCACTGGTGGGTGAGTACCGAGCCCCCGTTAAGGGAGTTAGGCACTTCCTGAGGGACTAACGCCTCTTAGCCCCCTGTGGGGGAAAACACAGGAGGAGGAGGAGGAGACCCTTTACAGGCCAGCTAGTCCTGGGAGTGATCAGGGTGAGGCGGGTTCCCCCATTCCCTGGGGGAAGGAAGGCGCCCCTGCAGTTCCCATCTCGCCCTGTAGAAGAAAAGGCAGATACCCTGGAACGTGGAGGCCATCACCCTACGCCGGGCCAGGGGTGATAACCGAGAGAGGCGAAGCCACACTGTCCGCCTAATGCAGATCGCTGTCCCTGCAAGCTGTGAAGCGACTTCACTGGCGTCATAAAATGCCCTTGACTGGTGCCAAGCCAACTCTAGGCCTATCATGGAGAGGGCTATGGCCTGCCTGGTAGCCCCCAAATCAGGCTGCGATGCCAGTGCCTGGCCCAGCATCACCCACAGGTGTCTGTTATAGGCAGCATGGTGCACCTGATGTGAAGCGATATACATAAGCATCCGCACTGAAGAGAAGACTCTCCGCCCCAGGCGGCTGAACTCTGCAGAACCTGGATCCGGGGGCTGGTCATGGACTGACCGTCTGTGCCTGGTAGGGGTGTCCAATCATGTCAGTCCTGTAGGGGAATGTGGCAGTGTACTTGGAGATCTCTGGGGTGAGCAGTACTGATGCTGGCAGTCCAAAGGGGCTAGAGCTGGGATGGATGGAAGCTGACAGGCACTGTACGACACCTCCTGGAAAAGGACAGGCCAGGACGAGACCACCAAGTGGCCGCACTGTATTCACCCAAGAAGGCTTGCATCGTATGCTCGGTATTGCGGCAAGCCACAGGTCCTGGACCAGCCTTGCAAGGAAGCACTGATAATGTGTCTGATCAGCATCAGAGGACAGATGGATGGAGGGCTCCTCTTCCTCGATGGAAGAAGATGAAGAGGCTGAGTAACCTAATGATTCAGACTTCAGCTGTAGACGGGGAGACAGGAGAAAGACCTGCTCGTCCTAGGCCCTAACGTAGCAGGGAAATTCCACAGCCTGGGATCTGAACTGTTCCCAGGTCAGAGGCCCCGAAGGACCGACATGGCCTGGGAGAAGAAGGGATGGATGCTGAGGCAAGGGGGGAGACCTTACCACATCAAGTGTAGTGCCTCTGCCAGGGCTAAGAGACCTAACAGGTGATCCTGGAAGAACAGGGGATCCATAGGTCTGCTCTGTCACCAGCCTGTGAAGCAACTTGAAAAAGGTCTGGACTATGCCCTGTAGGGGAAGCATTCCTGCAAGGGGACCGGGGCCACATGAATCCAGATTAGCAGACCCCAGCGCCAACCGACGAGGGAGAGAACTTGGGCTCAGCACTGCAGCTCCTCCCTGACCCCGAAGGACTGCAGAGGAGTGCCACAGCCCCTTGCCCAGTCTCCTCAACCCCACCAACTCCGAAGAAGACCTCTTCCTCGCACCCTGTGCCACAGGATCCCCAACTCCGGGCTCCCAAGGAGAGGCAGAGGAGGGTTCAGTCCTAACATCAAGAGGGGTCGGCACTGGACAGCAACCAACCTCCCAACATCGGATCACAGGACCCCAGCCCGGGGCCGCTGACCCATGCCACCATCCCCGTGCCATCGGCACAGGGGTCAGCATCGGTCACAGTCACCGGAGCTGCAGGAAGGGGCACCTGGGGAAGTGCAATGATCCTGGGCCCCGGAGAACCCACAGACTCCGAGAAGTCGGGTCGCCAGACTGGATCGGCCTCCTGATCTCCCAGCTCTGGAGAGGAGGAGATCCAGAGGAGCTCCAGACTGGTGACCCTGGGGACTCTCCCGCTGGTAGGCCCAGTACCCCTTGCAGTGCTGGCCCAGTCACCGGAGCTGCGAATGGCTTCGGGAACCTGGGCGGCGCCAACAAGATGCGCTGAGGAACGCCCTGCGCCGGACCCAGCGACTGTGGGCTCTGACAACGGGGGAGCCTGCACCTCCAAAGAGGTGACTACCAGGGCGGTGCTCCTGGCCCGGCCCTAGGTGGAGCCAGACCGGTTCTCCGGCACCATGATAGAGACCTCCTTCATGGCAAGGCTAGAAGAGGAGGAGGTCCCCTCCTCACCAGACCGTATAGGCCCAGGAGGGGACCCAGAGGAAGGGCAAAGAGACCTACACTTGGACTGACAAGAGCGACGCCGTCCCCCGAAGGTCGGCAGAGCCCTGCAGACTTTTAACGCGCAGTGCTCAAGAATGCGGCAGTCCATCGAGAAGTAGGTGTCGCAGTGATCCATGTCATGCTGGGGTCCAAGGCAGGTAAGAAGACATCATGCCAGTCTGTCACGGAAATTTGGCGGCCGCAGGGACACCGACGCGTAGGTCGGCCCGGTTTCGAAGAACGCTTCTTGTCCCCCAAACCTGGTATGATGCAAATGGAAGCCTTGCCGTGATGCAAACGGTAACTTTAATACACAGAAAAGACTCAATGCCATTAAGGAAAAGAAAAGGAAAGATCTTGTAGGATCTTCAATAATGGCGCCGAGTACCGGACAATAGAACCGAGGTGAACATTTTACTAGGTGGCGTCAAATGTGGCTCCGAGACGTCTTCAAAAGTGGCTCTGAGGAGGTGCGGTGTCATGCTGAAACTCAGCCGCACTGACACAGTTAACTACAGGATCTTTTCAGCTGCTACAGGGGAAGTGCTGTTCTCAACAGCAGGAGAAGCAGAACTGAAGAGGAGGAGGAGTCAACGCCGTTTCTGGCCAACCCGTGAGTGCCACGCAGTGTGTCGCCTGCGGGCGTGCCAGCTCCTCCCAACAAAAAGGAAAAAAAAAAAGGCTCCTGCAGGATGGTGCGCTCTGGCTTACACCCACCAGTGATGAATGGTGAAGATTAACACAGGGAAGATCTACCCAGCCTGTCTTCAGGTTTGGAGAGCATTTTCACAAGATAAGTGTGATGAGTTCACTCAGTTCTTTGCCAATAGGGTGGCTGACAACAGGGCTGAGATTCATTCAGCGAGCTCTACTGGGGTTTGCGGATGGGGGTTTGCAGTGGTTGGTGTATGGTCACTACACTTCGGTCGTCTTGGGATCACTATGACCGGCTGGCAATCAATAATGTAGTGTGGATTGTCCAAAGTATGCAGCCTACTTGCTGAAGTCTTGACCTGGGCCCTACACGCCTCATTTTGGGGTGTGTAGATGTCATTGGCCCTGTCCTAGCAGAGTTAGTCTGGTGTTCTTTAGAGTCAGGTGAGTTTCCAAACTCCCTAAAGGAGGCGGTGGTTACACCGCTCCTTAAAAAAATCTTCTCTGGACCCAAATTGCCCTGCCAACTACGGGCCAATCTCTAGCCTTCCCTTTATTGGGAAGTTGATGGAGAAAGTAGTTGCTCTTCAGTTGGATAACCACTTGATCATCAATGACATCTATGATTCCCTCCAGTCCAGTTTTCAGAAGACGCATAGTATGGAGACCGCTCTGGTTCGGGTGCTAGATTGCTAGAGATCGGAAGTGCTGTTCAATCTTGATCCTTCTTGATCTCTCTTCAGCCTTTGACACCGTGGACCATGGGGGCGCTGCCTGAGTGCCTGAGAGACATCTGTGGCCTGTCAGGTATGGTCCTCAGTTGGTTTAGATCTTTCCTCACTGGCAGAACTCAGAGAGTGATGTCGGGGATTTATTCCTCTGCCTCATTCCCTATGCCATGTGGGGTTCCTCAGGGCTCTGTGCTGTCCCCTATGTTGTTTGTGGTGTATTTGCTGCCATTGGGAGACATTGTAAAATGGTATGGGCTGCGGTTTCACTGTTACTCAGATGATACCCAGCTCTACCTGTCTTTTGCCCCCGACCACGATAGTGCTGTCTCTGTTTTTATTAGCTGCCTCATGGAGCTCCAGGACTGGATGCGGGCCAGCTGGCTAAGGTTGAATTCTAAAAAGACCCGAGGTGTTGGTGGTGGAGGAGCCAGGTCGTGGGATAGAGAGGACGGGAGTGCGGTTTGCCTCCGGCTTTGGCTCGGGGGTAGCAAGCTCGTGTCCTCTGTTCACGTGCGGAATCTGGGCGTAATATTTGATGAAGGGCTGACACTTCGTTTGCAGGTGTCGGCTGTAGTCAAATCCTTTTTTTATCATCTGAGAAACATCGCCCGGATTAAGCACCTTATTCCGTCTCGCAATCTTCCAACGCTGATCCACACCTTTGTGACCTCTTGCCTTGACTACTGTAACTCACTATACCTAGGGCTTCCGGGGGTTGATATCCGCCGCTTGCAGCTGCTGCAGAACGCTGCGACCAGGTTACTGGAAGGGGTTTCCTGGACCAGTTATATCACCCCTGTGCTGCACGAACTGCACTGGCTGTTTGTTCAATAGCGGATCACCTTCAAGGTTGGTTTACTGACCTATAAGGCCCTACACGGTCTGGGTCCCGGCTACCTGAAAACATCTGGTGTGAAAGCATGTAGTTATGCAGCCCCGACCCTGTGGAATTCTCTACCTTGTCAGATCAGAGAGTGCCTGACCTTGGAGAACTTTAAGATGGCTTTAAAAACGTACTTATTTAGCCGTGCTTTTGGAGATTAGTTGAATCTGAATCTGTAATTTTATCTTATGGATTTATCAGATATTTTGTTGTTTTATCTATGTCTTTTAACTTTGTATAGTGCTTTGATACCGGTTTGAACTGTGCTTTATAAATAAATATTATTATTACAAAATCACACATGCCCCCACAATGCAAAGCATCATGGGCTGCATATGCAAATCACCACAGAATGTTATGCTGGTCCAACTTTAGGCAGAATTGCATGGTGCCAAAAGGCCTCTCACACAGTTTGCAAAGGGTGCTATTATTATTACTATTACTGTTACAGGTGAGTGACCTGTTTTTCTAAGGATGTGGATATGGTATTCTATTCATACTTGTGGCAGACTCCTAGCAGTTCTCTGGGAGGAGGGAGGCAAGACATACACACACACACCCTACTTGGGGAACAAAGATTAGAGAATTGAGGCCCCCAAACCAGCATCCTGGTGTGACTCTAGGTCGATGTGGTAGTGGGAAAAGAAGGTGAGTGCTGATCTCCAGGTAGTGGCCCTGCAGACTTCCTGGATAGGGACATCCCTGGAAGCAGCCACTGAGGCAGCGGTATGGTGGGTGGAATAAGCCCTAAGCCCTACGGGAGGCTCCTTACCCACCAACCTATAGCAGAGGTCAATGCAGGATACAATCCAATTGCTAACTGTCCGTTTAGCTGCTGGTCTGCCAGGTGCGGCTTCAGCGTAGGTGACAAACTGCTGGTGAGCCTCTCCCCAAACTCCAGCCATGCGCTCCTTGTAATAGGCCAATGCTCACTGAGGTCCAAAGTATGGAGCCCGTGCTCGGTCTCCGAGGTGTGGCTGGTGAAGTACACTGAGAGACTGATCACCTGGTTAAGGCGAAACTCAGACACAACCTTCGGGACGAACTTTTGGTTGGGACGAAGGACAACCTTGTCCCTGTGGAAGACCAGGTATGCAGACTGCACAGACAGTGTCCGGAGCTCACTGATCCTTCTGGCTGACGTGATAGCTACCAGGAAGGCAGTCTTCCATGACAGGTAAGACATCTCACACCTGTGCACTGGTTCGAATGGCTTGCCCATGAGCTTTGCCAAAATGTGGTCAAGGCCTTTAGAAAAGTGCCAGACCACCTTCTCCTGTGCCACCAACTGCTGACCAGCCCGCGCCCAGTAGACAAGAGATAGCTGTCAGGTGCTCCTTAAGGGTTGTCGACCGAAGGCCTGACTGGGAGAGGGACCAGAGGTAGTCAAGAATGCTATCCACCGGACAAGTTAAAGAGTCCTGCCCCTTGCCCTGGCACCAAATGGAGACTCTATTTCATTTAAAGGCATAGCATTTTCTGGTCGACTCCTTCCGAGATGCACTCCCGCTCCCTGGATTTCTCCTTGTGTTTTTTGGAGGGAGAAGATTTTTCAGACGAGGACTCTCTAAATCGGTCCATCTTTTTCTCAAGGGAAGTCAGGCTGGCTTTTAAAAGATGGTCCCCCAAAGCCTGTTGTCTCCTCTTCTTCGTGGCCTGATTAAAGGTCTGGCACTCAGAACAGGAGGAAACAGGATGGTCTGGGCCTAAGCAGAGGACGCACTTGAGGTGACCGTCTTTGTGCGGGATCTGTGTGCCACAAGACGAGCACCACTTCTTGGGTGAAGACATCAATAAATTGAAAAGGAATTGAGAAATTAGAGAAGGAAACTCCGATGCAAGACACTTTCTCAACGATCACTGTATGGAAGTCTGCAATGCGACTGACACGAGGCGACGGCGGGAAAGAACTGGAGGGCAGGCGTAGGGACCACCCACTATATACAGCCATGCTGACGTCAGTCACGTGACGTTGGGTGGGCGGTCCCCCATCAGGTATTGCTAGAAAAGTCTGCCGTGCGGCCCGACACCAGGTGGCACCAGTCCTATATGTGATGACCTACTGAAGGAACCCTCTCGAAGTAAGATCTTCCCCTGACTGTAGGAAAGCAAGTCCGGGCATAGAGGTAGATGCCTCGGGGGCCTGCTGCTAAGGCTGAGGAGATTGGGGTACCATAACTGGCATGGCCAGTCCGGAGCTACCAGGATCATCCGTGCCTTGTCCCTCCTCACCCAGAGAAGCACTTTGTGGATCAAAGGAAATGAAGGGAAGGCAGAGAGAAGGCCCAGGGTCCAGGGCCTTGAGAAGGCATCCCCTTGCAGTGTTTCCCTGCTGAGTGGGGTGGGCACAGAACAGTCTCAGTTTGCATTCTCCCTGGAAGCAAACAGGTCCACCAGAGGGATGCCCCACTGGGAGAACAGGTTGTGTACAACCTCTGGGTGGAGAGACCACTCATAAGACTCCTCACCAACATGGCTGAGAGCATCCTTCAGCTGGTTGGAGACACCGGCCACATGGATAGCCAGCAGATCGGCCTCCAAGCTGTGCACAAGGGTCCACACATGGAGAACTTCCCTGCACAGAGGAAGGGAGTGCGTCCTGCCCTGCTTGTTGAGGTAGTACATGGTTGTGGTGTCATCCGTCTGGACCTGGACCACCTGACCCTGAATATGTGGAGCGCCTGCCGAACTGCCCTGAGCTCCAGCAGGTTGATGTAGCACTGGGACTCCTCAGGGATCAAGAGACCATGGACTCCGTTTTCCCCCAGGTGAGCACCCCAGCCCATGAGAGAGGCACTGGTTGTCAGCATGACCACTGGCTCTGGGCAGACAAACGGGATACCTTCCTGCAGATGTCCTGGGATTAACCACCACTGGAGGGCATCCCACATCAGCTGGGTCACAGTGACCGGCTGGTCGAAGTGGCCCTTGTGCTGAGACCATTGGCGTGCCAGCTCCCACTGCAGAGAGAGCATTCTCCAGTGGGCCCAAAGGACCACACTGATTCAAGCTGCCATGTATCCCAGGAGGTGCAGGAAGTCCTGAGCAGGGTGCAACTGCCTGACCCGAAATGATCGGGCAAAGGAGGAGAGAGTGCCTCTGCCCAGTCTGCCACGAGCCGAGCCCTGAGCTATGCCCCGATGAAATTGATCACCTGTGAGAGTATGAGAGTTCAGACTTGGCCTTGCTGACCAGGAGGTCAAGAGAGATGCAGGTCTGGAGGGCCAGATCCTTGGACCGCTCCACCTCTTGCCTGGAGGGACCAGCAATCAGCCAGTCGTCCAAGCAGGGGTAAACCTGGACTCCTCGGTGCCTCAGGTAAGCTGCCACCACTGCAATGCATTTGGTGAAGACCCTGAGGGTCGAGGACAGGCCACATGGCCTGGAACTTGTAGAGGATCCCCTTTGTCCAGAACCAGAAGAACTGGCGGTCTGATGGATGGATTGAGACATGAAAGAATGCGTCCTGAAGATCGAGGAAGCAAAACCACATGCTCTGCTCGAGACATGGTATGATCTGAGACAGAATGACCATCCTGTAGGTACGCAGCCTGAGAAACTTGTTCAGGTCATGCAGATTTAAGATGGGACACCCCCACCAAAAAAATCTGTTTTGGCACCAGAAAACACCTGGAGACAAACCCTGGGCATTCCGGAGGGGTCCAAGACAGGAGTCATAAACTCTTTGTGGAGGAGCTGAGAGATGCTGTCCCAAATGATCGAAAGAATGTCAATGGACACTATGCCGTCCCGTGGAGTGCAGGCTCGGCAGGGTGGGTACACCTTGAACTCCAGAGGCAGACCCTGACAGACCACCTCGAGAACCCACCTGTCTGTGGTAACAGCGGACCAGGTGGAAATGAAATGGTGGAGAGGCACCCCTTGTCCAGTCACTGGGAAGGCTTGGAGGCGGAGGAGGGACCAGCTGAGGAGCCGCCAGGACCTTGGCCTCCAGGCTTATGGGAGACCGTGGCCACAGACTTTGGTCGTGGTCGCCAGGCCTGCGCCTACTGCCCAAACTGGGATCAGGCTGGTTTGGCTGCAGGGGTAGAGAGGGGCCAAAAGGGCTTTTTCTTGGGCTGCTTAGAGCTCTTGGGATCCCTCTGGCCGGATGTCACCGAATCCAAGGTGGCATTGGACTTTTTGATGCAGGTGAGGTGCCCCTCAATCTCGGGCACAAACAGGTGGGTACCCAGAAGGAGGACATCTGCCAGCTTGTGCTGGGTATTCACTGTGAAGGTCAAGATCTGCAGCCAAGCTCTGCTGCGCATGGCCACTGTGGCAGCCACGGACCAGGCACATGAGTTGCTGATGTATATGGCCGTCTGGAGCTGTTGCCTGACTACTGCATGGCCTTGGTCCTGGACCTGCTTGATCATAGTCTGTAGGTCCAGTGGGAGATGAGGAAGAACTCCATCAAGCATGCCCAAAAGGGCATGGGAGAAGTGGACCATCAAAAGGGCCAAACTTGCTAGCCGAAGGTCGAGAGAGGAGGCAGCATAAATCTTCTTGGCCATATATTCCAATTTCTTGGACTCCTTACTGGACGGCTCGTCAACGTCCCCCACGTTGCCTGAGCGCCTGAACATGGAGTCAGCTAACAAACACTCAGCCAAGGAATGCTATGTGAACCCCGAGAGGAAGCCGATAGGGACCACTTACTTGCGGCCCATCCGGGCCAATGGCGCAGGGTATGAGGCTGGATGCTGCCACAGCTCCAATACAGGACCAAGAAAGACCTCTGCAACCGGGAATGCTCCCACCAGGGGAATCACTCTGGTCCAGGATCTCGGTTAGTGGGTACCGTGCCCGCTTCTGAACAGGCTCCATCTGGAGACTCATGGACTCTGAGATAAGGCAGAGCAGGCCCATAAAGGAGGTAGTGCCTTCCTCTGTCGAGAGAGCCTGTCGACTCAACGCTCACTGGACGAGAGTGCAAGGAGAAGCCCTCCAACTCCAAGGACTCATCAAAGAGCGGTCGACCGTCAGAATCTCTGCTGACCCTCCAAGAATGGTCAAGGGTAAGGGTGGCAGATAGCCGATGGGAAAGGCCTGAGGCTGGGAGGGTCTCCTTAGTCAGAGCACCAGTCTTCACCTGTTTCAGAGGCGGCTCCACCCAAATCGGCAGAGAGGCCAGGAGAAGCCGAGCGGGGATCTGATGTGTCTGCTCCTGACGAAGCAGAGAAGGCATCAGCTGCTGTGGCGAAAGCCATGTGATGGCCAGGGCTGAAACCAGAACAGGCTTCAAGTTCAAGTTTATTGCAGGAAAAAACTCCATTGAGCAAGCTCATTCACAAGGAGGTCCTGGAATACATGTACAACAAGGCTGACAGAAACATACAGTAAATGCATACAACAGGATTTCAAGTGTTGGTAGGGTACATGAGCGACAAGTGTACAAGCATTATTCTGGCTCATTGAGTAGGTCATCATACTCGTACATAAAGTGCAGTTTCCATCCATATGGACCTTGGGACTAACAGAAGGCATATACAGTCATGGAAAAAACAATTTTAATGACACTTACAGATATCTTTTATCTTCTCAGAAATTAACTTTTTAAAGAGACTAATAGAGACTAGATTAGATAGTTTCCGTGAGGGTTGGAGCCTATTCCAAATGACTGAGAAGGCAATGGAGATAGCACGTTTACCGTAGATGGTGCGAGGTTTGGGGACGTCCAGGAAGATAAAATCTAATTTTCTGAGTGCACAGGTACCGCAGCGGGTATGGATGATCGAGGTTAGATAGCTCGGGAGTTTAAGGAGAAGCTTTAGAGTCCAGGTGCTAACATGGAGAATGCGTCTGGTAGTAAGGGACGTCCAACCTACAGCTGAGTACAGGTCACAATGATGTGTCCGATATGGGGAGTTCATAATGAAGCGCAGCGCTCGGTGGTACAGAATGTCCAGTTTATTAAGTTTTGAGGTTGTAGAAGAGTCACAGATTATGTCCCCGTAGTCTAATAATGGGAGGAATGTGGCTTGGACAAGCCTAGTCCTGATCTCGGTTGGGAATAGTGACCTGTTGCGGTAGAGGAAGCCTAGCCTAATTTTTAATCTTTTACATAGGTCATCAAGGTGTTCGGTGAAGGCAAGCTTGCTGTCTAGCCAAAAACAGAGGTATTTAAATTTGGAGGTGACTTCCAAGGGCTCACCTAGAGAAGCAACTGTAAAGTCTTTCTGCAGGGTGGCAAGTACGGAAAGCGGTGTACTAGGGGAGAAAATCATAGCTTCATAGCTTTGGTTTTCTGAGCGTTTAAGAGGAGTTTGGCGCTAATGAGATTGGATTCAAGCAGAGCAAAATCAGCTTGGAGGACATCCCTGACCTCAAGCAGTGAGGCACTAGATGTGTAGAGGACTGTATCATCAGCAAAAAAGTGCAATTTTGACTTGGATATGTGGCTGCCGAGGTCATCCTGGTGTACATGAGCTGCTGCCACATTAAGTCCTCGTAGCGCTGATGCAACTTGCACCAGAGCTTCTCCTCACCCGAAGACGATAAGGGAGAAGAATAGCAGTGATGCTGCTTCCCTGAGTACCGAGAGCATGAGCGCCAACACCTATGCGGGCTGCTCAACTTGGGAGATCGAGAGCTGGACTGTGATCTCGACTGACAGGGGAACCGATGGCGGGCCTCGGGGAGGGGGCCGGCGAGAGCTGGGGCACCAGAACCTCCAGATTAAGAGGTGACGGATCAGCCAACTGATCCGTCCCTCCCTGAGTCAGGACTGGAGTCCTGGATAAGGAGGTACTGGCCAAGTGGCGCTGAGGTTTGAGGCGCTGGATGCCACACCTCACACCACATCAGCGACATGGTTTCAGAAACGAGCCAAGGCCGCTGGGGATCGGCAGTGGGGGGAGGGGGGGATTGAGCGTCCAGAAGACTGCTCTCCTCTCTCCAGGGAAGGGGACTAGTCATCCTGCCCGCTGACTGTCCTCTAGCAGTGGCTGGAGGGCAGTATGGGTCAGGAGGCTCGGAAGCTGATGTGCATACGTCGGAGGGGAGGGGAGGAAGGGAGAAAACAGAAAATGACCGAGGCTCTACCGGACCAGTAATGGCCCGACCGCTCTGGCGAAGTCTGCCCCCGATCTGATGTTCGGGTGAGGGCCTGCCTACTGCACCTGGCCCTGCTGTGGAGGGTGAATCCGGCATGCCGCAGGATGAGCTTGGGGTCGGGCTGAGGATGCATGTCCTCCGGGGTAAGCCATGAACTTGCGGCGCAGGGAGTAAAATAGTAGTTAAAAAGGAGGTATCTACTTCTTCGGGTGACAACGGGTGAAGCAGCTCAAGAAAAATATCAGCTGAAAGACTGACCTGCGTCTCACCAACTGGCCTAACGGGCAGACCATAGGGCCGGCGGCCTGGGCCAAGGATTCGACTAAAGTTGGAACCTCCAGAGAAGGGTGGGAATCTGAGGCCCAAGAACGCTTTTGATCCCACAATCAATGGCAAGACTGCTCCTTGGTCTCTTTTTTAGACTTTGATCTGTGCTTAGTGCCTGAGGACCTTGCCCATGGGTGAGAAGGGCCTGACACAAATCCCTGAAAACCCCTGCAAAGGAAGCACCCAAAGAGAGCGACAAAAAGGCCTATGCCGAGGAGGCTTGAGCTGCAGCCTGAGCCGCGGCCTCCTGAAATGCTCCAAGTTGTTCAGCGGACCACGCAGTCGCAGAAACCACCCGATGGGCATCCTTGGCTTTCGTGGGCGAGTGCCGATGACCCGGACAACCTAGGAGCAGACAGGCATGACGATCTTCCAAAGTGGACGGATGGAAAGTGCGGCAAATGCCGCAGGCTTTGCGATCATGTTCATGGCCCATGCAGTAAATGCACATGGCGTGCGGATCCGTCCAGGATTTCTTCTGTCTGTAGGCACATTTCCAGAATCCCGGAGCAGACTTTGCGTCGTCCACATCGACAGTGAGAAGAAAAAAGCCTTAAGATAAACTTTATTTGAAAAATCTGAAGATTTAAGAGCAAACGGTTGTACCACTACATAAATCAGGTAGCAAAGAGGAGGCAGGAAACTACTGTCCAGTGAGCCTCACCTCTGTCATAGGTAAATTGATGGAGATGTTACTGAAACAGAGGATAACAGCATTCCTGGAATCTAGCGGGCAACAGAACCCAAAACAACACGGGTTTACAACAGGGAGATCATGTCAAACAAATCTGGTTGAATTCAACTGGGTTACTAGGGAAGTAGCTGATGGGGCAGTGATGGATATAGTCTACCAAGACTTTAGTAAGGCCTTCAACTCTGCGCCACACAGAATGTTGATAAAGAAGCTGGGCTACATGGGAGTGAGGAACGAGGTGGTAAACTGGGTCAAAAGGTGGCTGACAGAACAAAGACAGTGCAGGTCAATGGCTCCCTATCAACAAGAGTAGTAGTAACTAGTGTAGTGCCCCAGGGCTCGGTGTTGAGACCTCTACTTTTCAACATATTCATAGCTGACATCGCAGATGGGCTGGAGGGAAAGGTGTGTCTGTTCGTGGATGACACCAAGATATGCAACAGGGTTAACTCCCCCGAGGGAGTAAGAAAAATGGAATCAAATCCAAGGAAGCTGGAGGAGTGGTCCAGAGCATGGCAGCTAAAGTTCAAGGAAAAAAGTGCAAAGTCATGTATCTGAGAAAGTGCAACCCCAAAGCGGAGTACTACTTAGGTGGTGAGAGGCTGACAGCCACTAGCCGAGAACGAGATCTGGGAATCATCATATTGGAAGACCTGAAGGTGGGTAAAAGTGTGAAAAAGCAGCACTAAAGGCAAATAGTATGCTGGGTTGCATTAACAGTGGAGCGACGAGCAGAAAAAGGGAGGTGGTGCTGCCACTGTACAGGTCACATGTGTGTCCTCACCTGGAGTACTGTATACAGTTTTGGAGGCCACACCTCAGGAAAGACACAGACAGGATTGAGACAGTGCAGAAGAGGGCTACAAAATGATTCAGGGATGACACCATCTGTCTGGAGAGGTGCCAGATCTAAACATGTACTCCCTGGCAAAGAGGGGACATGATAGAGATCTTCAAGTACATCAAGGGTATAAACAGGGCAGTGTCACATGACCGCTTTCAACTCAAGGAGGACTCTAGAACAAGGGGTCATGACTAGAGACTTAAAGGCAGTAAGTTCAAGACAAATGTAAGGAAGCTCTTCTTTACAGAGAGGGTGGTGGACACCTGAAATGGTCTGCCTGTGGGGGTGTTGAGGGCTAAAACACTGGGGGAGTTTAAGAGTGCCTGGGACAGACACAGAGGCATCTGGATACAGAAGGGGAAATGGGGGGGGGGGGTAGCAAATAAACTTTGGGCAGACTAGATGGATCTCTGGATCCCCTTTTACCGTCACCTTCTATGTTACTATGTTTCCTTCTTTCAGCAGCTAGTACAGAATGCGGCCGCTAGGCTGTTGACTGGACAGCCTAAGTATAGCCACATCACTTCAGTTCTGTGTGAACTGCACTGGCTGCCGGTCAGGTGGAGGGTTCTCTTTAGAGTGGGCTTGCTCACTTTTAAGGCCCTAGACGGTCTTGACCTGGTTATTTGTTGGACCTTCTGACACCTGCCGCTGGTCCACTCCTCCTCTAGGGGCCTCCTAGCAGTTCCTAGGACGAGATTAAAAACTGCCGGAGACAGAGCATTTAGTGTCACCAGACCCGTCCTGTGGAACTTGCTTCCTCCAGCTATTAGGGAGACCCCTTCAGTTGAGGCTTTCAAAGCCCACCTTAAGACCCACCCTGTTTAGTCAGGCCTTCCCAGACCTACCTTTTTAGGCATTACTGTTAGCCTTTGGTAGCTGCTCAGGCTTTGCTGTATTTTAACTATTATTATTAACCTGATGTTTTATATTTATTCTGGTTTTACTCTGGTTTTATTTATTCTATTCTGTTTTTTTTTTTGTACTTTCTATTTGTACGGCACCCAAAGCCTCCACGATTGGGCACCTAAAAATAAAAACTGCCTTGCCTAGCAGAAAGGAAGATCTGATGTCACGGGGCAGTGCTGAGGGAGTTGCCACCCAGGTGGGAGGAGCCAGCTTGAAGACATTTCGGCAAGCCTTAAAAGGAAAGGACACTGCCAGAAGTGTGGATAGAACACCATAGACACGTCCAGAGAAGCTTGCCTTTTCTTTGGCCGGCCAATCAAGACCTGAGATTGAGGGCCACAGGTACTCAAAATGTGGCCTCTGCTGCGGCGGGGTCTGTGGCGCAACTAGCAGCAACTGAGAGGCAGCAGCTAAGGCCACATGGGTACTTTGTCAGCCTCAGCACTGCTCCTAGCTGGGGTGGGTAAAGTGCCCTTCCTAGGTAAGTTCCATATCTCTTGGGCACGTGAGACCTTTGGGTAGAACCCTGCCCACCAAGACAAGAAGCACAAGAATAAGAAGCACCACCATCAGTCATGAGATTACAAGAGATCATGCTCCTCCAGCTTCTTCAACTCCCTCGGCCGCTCGATGGTGGTCAAGCGTTTGGCTTCAGCCAAGTCCCTTTTGGCTGGAGAATGGGTCACTAGGCTCCACAGTACCCCTGTTGGGCTTGCCGACCTCGACACCAGTTGATCAGACAGTCGAGATTTTTCTCAATCCTGTCAACCCATTGTCAGAGGGGGCTAATAATGAGTCAATCTCCAAGACACCAGTCATCCCAGTCCTCACCCGGGATATGGAGTGGTTAGCACCCCCAGCCATCCCTGCGTGGAATCAGCCTCCACCAGATGTTGTGCAGCAGAATCCGGTGCAAGTGATTTACCTCGCACCCCCGGTTGCGTTTCCTCAAAATCGACCCCTGGGTCGATGGTCCAGGCTGAAGGGCTTCTCAAGTTCTCAATCCCACTCGACTAGGAGGCGTTGCTGTCGATGCTCCTCATTCTCTTTGCTGGTGGATGACCACAAGAAGCTCCTCTGGCAGCAATGGGCCTTGGCGGGACCAGGTAGGGCTCCATCCCCAAACTCTATGGTTGACTGACCGGTACTGGACAAGCCCAGACAGTTGTCCCCGACACACATCTCCACTTTTTTTTGTGGAACTGCCTAGACAGCAACTCATGTGGAGGGCTCCTACAAAAGATTCCCATCGGGGCACCAACTTGCCAGGTTGGTTGTCAGTGGAAATTACCCACTCTGCTGATTCCAGAGTGGTCCATGGCAGTAAGCAACTGTGGACCATCTTTGACAAGTCCTCAGACGACTCCAATGCAGCCTCCATGCAATCTCTGAAGGCACATATGTTCAACCGAGAATCGGTCAAGGAAATGACCACAGGTCAGTGCTCTTTGGGATACTCCTCCAACTTATGTCGGAGTCCATGAACGTTCCTTTGGAGCCAGTTCAGTAAAAGGCTAAGTACCCCTTCACTGACATCCTGGATAAGAACGAATCCCTGAGGGTTGTCTTTCTTGTGGCTGATGCCATGCTGGGACCAGCTCTGGAGATTTGGCAGCATCCAGCCTCATGCCCTGCACTCTCAGCCCGTATGGTCCGAAGTATGCGGTCCCTACCAGCTCATTAGAGAGATTTTCTGACCACCCAGCAGTTGAGGGTTTGGTCTCCAAGTCCATTTTCCAGAATTCCGGCAATACTGGGGACGTGAACAAGCCCCCTGACAAGGAGTCAAAGAAGCTTGACCAAGTGGCTAAGAAAGTCTATGCTGCATCCTCCCTTGGCCTCTGTTAGGCGAGCTATGTCTTGACGATGGCCCACTTCAGACACTCCCTGCTGGGCATGCTCAATAATGTCCTCCCTAACCTGCCTGCCGACAAGCAGCTCCCAGTAAAGGTCATACGAGATCAAGGTTATGCACTGGCTAAACACCAGCTCCAGACGGCCCTGGACATTGGAGACTCCTGCGCCTGTGCCATGGTGGCAGCTGTCACAATGTGTTGCTTGGCCTGGCTGCCGATCTCACCCTCATGTTGGACACATATCACAAGTTGGCCAATGTTTCCTTCTTGGGCTCTGACCTCTTTGATCTAGGGGTCAATGGGCATCTCACAAGGAATAAGAAGTCCAATGCCACCCTGGATTCTGAGGCTTCATCCCAGAAGGACCAGAAAGGCTAGAAACACAAAAAGGCCTTTCAATTTCAGCCCTTTTAGCCAAAGCAGTCTTGGCAGCAACAGCCCCAGCCGGGTCAATTCCAAGCCTGGCCAAGTTGTCTGGCCTAAAAAAGGTGGGGGCAGGGGAAGTGGTGCCCCTCTGGTCTCAGTGACTGGTGCCCCCTCCAAAACTGCCCAGTGACGAGTTGGGGGGGGGGTTCTCTTCCCACCTGTCCAGTCCCCAACGCAGGTCCTGGTGGGGGGTCTGATGTTGCCATTTCTAGCCTCACTGGTCCGTCATTACTAAGGGACAAGTGGATTCTTAAGGAGGTAGACAGAGAGTTGTCTCAGTTTTGAGACCCTTCCACCCTACCAATCCCACACTCCAAGGGAGTGCTCGGTGTTGCAGGACATGTCTGCCCTCAGGGAGGATGTTACTCATTTTCTCAAAAAAAATAAAAATAGTCCATGACCCAGATGCCCTGGCAAGTCAGGGGTAAGTGTCCAGGTGCTTCCTGGTCCCAAAATGGATTTTGGGGGGGGGGGGCTAATGCCCCGTACTGCAGCTTCATGATCCAAAACCAGTTTTTTTTTTTTACTTTATTTTTATAAAGCTACTACATAAAAGATACAGCATACAATACCCATAGGCAGACACCAAATCATGTCAGCATTTTACAGTAACATTTGCTAAGCCCCTACATGGAGTTACATCAGGAGGGGGTTATCCTGACAAAGATATAGATCAATATAGGGTAGTTGAAATGACGTATTACAGCCATGAGCGTTAGATTAACCCATACGTCTGAATGAAGGAAAAAATCTTAAGAAATCCCCTATCAACTGGATAGCTACATCTCCCCCCCCATCATCTGTATAAAGAACTGGTATAGCTTTCAACTCTAACAGTTCTGCTATCTTGCACAAATATTTATAGTCTCTCATAGCACTAAAAGTTCCAACCGGATCAGTTTTGAGGTTTCAACTTATGTATAGCCCCTGCACACCAGGGAGAAATTTATAAACCTAAACTAAAAATTTCCAGATGAATTGGTGAAAACTTCCCCTATCTGTTTATTACAAAGATTCTCTATATGTGGCGTTGGAGAACAGAAATTAGAAAGCTTCCTGCCCAAAATTAAGAGCGATTTAGAGTGTAAATATTACCCCAAGAGCAGTTTACCCCTCACTGTCCTCCTCATCACTGTCCAGTTCGGGATTTTTTGCTGCAAATTCCTTCTCTATCCAGTCTGCAAACCTGCTTGCCTCAGTCGGGTCAGAGAACTGGTATGTCTTCCCCCCCACAGAAGATACGGAGACTTGCTGGGAGCAAGAGAACATGTTGAATCCCCAGTTGCCTGAGGCGAGCCCGAACAGAATCATACTCCTTTCTTGTCTGGCGAGTCGCAAAGCTCAAGTCGGGGAATACATGGCTTTTACTCCCTTCCCATTCCATTGTGCCATTCTTCTTAGCTTGAGAAATGATGGCGTCCCTCTCGCCAACAGACCCCAATGCCACCACAAAAGTGCGCAGAGGTGTAAGGCCCTTAATCTTCTTGTTCCGAGCACCACGTGGTGTTATTCAGTAGGCCTTTTGTGATGTTGCAGGGAGTCGGTAGGTGAAGAAGGTCTCGGAGAAAGCTTTGTAGAAAAGTTAAGGAGTCATCCACTTCTGCATTCTCCGGTATACCCAAAATTCTGATATAGTTTGCTCTGGATAGGTGCTCTAGGTTTTTCGAGGCGACGCCTCAGCAGTCTGTTCTCTTGTACCAGACCCGCCGAGGCAGTCATCACATTTGATGCTGAGCATGCTGCCGCCTTTGCGTCCTCCACTAGCTGCCCAACTTTGGAGTCAAAGTTTAAATTAGGTGGTAAATTTCTCCATCTGACTGTCCAGCTTTTGTATGGCTTTAAGAAGAGCAGTGTTAGATGGCTGAGTCACATCATCGGGTATACAGAGTGTCAGGTCTTTACTTTCTCCAGCCTTTATGTCCTCCAGACGGGCTCCACCTCCTCCTGCGACCGCTTTATTTTAATGACCCATAACTCGCAAACCGCTGGACCGATTTTGTAAAGCGAGGTCTCAAAATATTCAGCTTGGAGAGATCTCACCGACTAAAGGTGGAATTGTAGTGGCAAGAGTATTTTTTCCAGTAAAGTGTTGTCAAATAAAGGTCTCTCTGCAGAGCTGCAGTTGAGAGCTGTTGCTTGCCACCGAAACCAGTTTTAAAGAAGCGCAGGTTCAGGATAGTCACACTGAACCAGATTATACCATCTTTGGAGCAGGGCATGTGGTTCTGCTCTCTAGACCTCCAGGACACGTTCTTCACATCCCAGTCCATCCATTCCACTGGTGGTACTGCCACAGTTCCGCCCAGAAGGGGTGCTCTATCAGTTCAAGGTCATGCCATTTGGCCTCTCCTTGGCACCCAGGGTCTTCACCAAGGCATCGCAGTGGTGGCAACCTTCTTGCAATGCCAGGGTGTCAGGGTTTATCCCTATCTGCATGACTGGCTGATAGCCGGACCATCCAAAGAGGCAGTGGAGCAGTCCAGGGACCTGGCCCTCCAGATCTGCAGAGACCTGGGCCTCACGGTCAACCCAGCCAAGTCCAAACTCATCCCCCTCATAGGCGATTTACTTCATAGGGGCCGAACTAGATTCCCTATAGGCCAAGGCATGCCTCCCTGCAGACCAGGCATCAGATCTTACTTCCTCTGCCCAATCATTTCAGGTTGGGTACTCACGCCTGGGACTTCCTGAGACTGCTGGAGTACACTGCATCTGGCGCCAGTGTGGTCCGGTGGGCTTGCTGGCAGATGTGGCACCTGCAGTGGAAGTTGGGCCGTCAGTGGTCCCAACGCCTAGGATACCTGGACTAGCCAGTCACAGTGACCTAGCCAATGAGGGATGCCATCCAGTGGTGGTTGATCCCAGAACATCTGGAGGAAGGAGTCCAATCTGTCTCCCAAGAACCGACCATCACCCTCACGATGGATGCATCTCAGGTGGAGTGGAGTGTGCACCTGGGACACCACAGGCCCCATGGGTTCTGGCCACTCAGGGAGTCCTGTCACTCCATGAACATGCTGGAGCTCCATGCAGTGTGGCTAGCTCAAGCTGTGATGAAATCTGCTCCTCTAGTCAGGGGTTAGGTCATGCAAGTCCAGATGGACAACAACACAGTCATGTTCTACCTGAATAGGCAAGATGGAATGCACTTCCTTTCCGCTGTGTCAGGAGGCCCCTCAGCACCTGCACCCTCGTGTGCAGCCTGACTGCAAATCTCCTGGAGGTTCATGTTGCAGGAACAGACAATCAGCTGGCAGATGCTCTCTGCCGGGTAGGCGAGACATCGCACGAGTGGTCCCTACATCAGGAGGAGGAGAACCATCTGTTCTTCCTGTGAGGCACACCTCTGGTGGACCTGTTTGCCTCCTGGGAGAACACAAAACGGAGGCTGTTCTATGCCAACCCCCCCCACAGTTTGGGACACTGATGGGGGATGCCTTCGTAAGGCCCTGGACCCCAGGCCTCCTGTATGCCATTCCTCCCCTTTTCACTGATCTCCAAGGTGGTGGTCAAGGTGTGGCAGGACAAGGCACTGATTGGGCTCATAGCTATGGACTAGCCTCGTCAGTTCTGGTACCCAGATCTCCTCAGCCTCAGACTCCATTGTGGTTGCCTCTTCATCCAGATCTGCTGACCAGACAACAGGGGAAGGTCCTGCACCTGGACCTTCAATCCCTGCAGCTCACAGCCTGGTTCCTGACTGGCTAGAGTTCCAGGCTCTGGGTCTTTCGGGAAATATTCTCCACACTGCGGAATCTTCTCGGAAGGACACAGCTCACCAGTGTTATACATTCAGATGGAAGCGTTTTTCCATCTGGTGTCAGGGCCAGGAAAATGATCCCCTGGCCTGCCCTGTGGCTAGCATCTTGGAATACCTCTGGCACTAGTCCCAGTTGGGACTGCAGTCGAAAGTCCCTACGGTGCACCTGGCAGGCACTTCTGCATACCAGGTGCAGGCTAGTATGCCGACGGTGGTGCAGGAGAAGGTGATCAGGTGCTTCTGCAAAGGTCTTGAACACTTGTCCCCACTGGTGTGTGAGCCACCACCACCACCTTGGGGCATATTGCTAGTATTGGCTATGCTCATGGGCAAGCCTTGTGCGCCTATGCACAGGTGTGAGATGTCACACCTGTCATTAAAGACTGCTTTCAAGGTGGCCACCATGTCAGCCAAGAGGACTAGTGAGCTCCAGGCGCTCTCAATGTAGCCTCCTCAGCTGGTCTTCCACTGGGGCAAGGTAGTCCTTAACCCCCACCCAAAGTTCCTTCCTAAGACTATATCAGAGTTCCACCTTAACCAGGTGATGAACCTTCCAGTATACTTTACTAATCAATCTTCGGAGGCTGAATGCAGGCTCCATTCCTTGGACATGCGGCAGGCACTCTCCTATTATGTGATGCGGACAGCTGGAGTTCGGGGTGAGGCTTGCAGGCTCTTTGTAACATACGATGAAGCTGCACCTAGCAGACTGGCTGCTACGAGGAGTGGCAGGTGGCTCACTTCCTGCATTGATCTCTGCTATAGGATGGCTGGTAGGGAGCCTCCCATAGGGTTTAGGGCTCATGCCTTGGTGGCTACATTCAGGGACATCCCTATCCAGGAGATCTGCAGGGCTGCCACCTGTAAGTCAGCACACAGCTTCATCTCACATTATAGCACTGAGTCTCGCCGGGATGCTGCATTTGGGGGCCTCGGTTTTCCAGCCTCTGTTTGCCAAGCAGGAATGCACACCTAACCCGCTCCTCCCAGAGAACTGCAGGAAGTCTGCCACTGTGTGGAAATGTAAACCATATCCACATCTCTAGAAACAGGTTACTTACCTGTAAAGTACAGTTATGTAAGAACTTATGGTAACAGCAGATCTTCCGAGAGAGGCTCTTGCAGTAGGTATTCACAGATAGGACTGAGCCGTCAGGTGTCAGGACCCCACGGAAAAACTTCTAGCTAGCAGGCTCTGGCGGGGGGCCGACCCCACATCAGGTGACCGGCGTCAGACGACGTACGTATAAAGGAGCGGTCCGCCATGCCCGCCTTCCAGTTCTTTCCCGCCAAAGGCCTAAAGAGGCAAGATGAGAGAGAGTGAGAGAGAGAGAGAGTGAGAGAGAAGAGGATATGCCCCATGGAAGAAAAAGAGAAGAAACCTAGGGGGACGGAGGGTGGAAAGGTAACACCTACTGCAAGAGCCTCTCTCGAAGATCTACTATTACGGTAAGTTCTTGCGTAACTGTACAATCTTATTTCGAGAGGGCTCTTCCAGTAGGTATTCACAGATAGGACTGAGTCCCAAGCAGTCTGGAACAAATAAGAAAATTCGGGAGGAGGACTGTAATCCACAACATAAACCTCAAGGCTGGACAGGCCCCATGAAAGGAAACCCTGCAGAATAGCCAACCTGAAGCCTGCTCTATGGCGAGGGGCAATGTCCAAACTGTAGTGTTTCATGAAGGTATGGACAGACGTCCAAGTTGCGGCTGCGCAGATATCTGCTGCTGACACATTCTTGAAACAAGCCCCAGAGGCCGCTACTCCTCTAGTGGAGTGACATCTGACCTGACCTGGGAGGGTCTTCTTGTACTTGTCGTAACAGAAAGTGATACAATTCACCAACCACTTGGGCATTGCTTGAAAACAGCACTGCCTTCCCGTTTGTGGGCGAAGGAAATGAAAAGCTGATCAGTTTTTCTGAGATCCTTAGTCACTGGTGTAGTATCTCACGATTCTGTGAACATCCAGAGTATGTAAGAGGTGTTACGTAAAGACAGCTGGTAACTCAATGGATTGATTCAGCATAGACTCATCCACCACCTTAGGAAGAAACTTAGGATTGGTGCGCATGGCCACCCGTTTCTTGTGGAAAATCAAATATGGGATTTTACACATCAAGGCTGAAGTAATGGCCAACAGGAAGAGAGTCTTCCAGGAAAGGAACTTTAAGTCTGCTTCCGCTGCCGGTTTGAAGAGGGGCAGAGTGAGCTTTTCCTGTATGAAATTCAAGTCCCATGGAGTGGCGGGATTGCGAATGGTGGGTCTCAGATGGAAAACCCCTTTAAGGAAGGTCTTAGAGACTTCTAGTTGGGTAAAAGACCAGTCTCCAAAGGGAATGTGGTAGGCTGAGATAGCTGCCATATGGACTTTCAAAGAAGAATGGCTGAGACCCAGGTCGAAGTGGTGACGCATGTAATCCAAGACTTTGTTAGCTGGGCACGAGAAAGGCTCCAAGTCTTTCGAGCTTGCCCACATGGAAAACCGTTTCCATTTCATGGCATAGGTGGACCTGGTGGAAGGTTTTCTCGCCTCCACTAAAATGTCTGCTACTAACAGAGAAACTCCGAAGCGTGTCTTAGCTACATCTGAAGGCGCCATGCATGGAAATGAAGGGATCTGAGGCCTGGGTGAACTAGGGTCCCCTGATCCTGGGTCAACAATTGCTGCGACAGAGGAAAAGGAAGAGGAGGTTCCTTGGAAAACTGTTGCAGAAGAGAGAACCAAACTTGCCTGGGTCAGAAGGGGGTGATGAGAATCATTCAAGCCCCTTCTGTTCTGAGTTTGTTCAAGACTCTTGGAATCAAGGGAATGGGATGGAAGGCATAAACGAATCTGTCCCTCCAGCAGAGAGACAGAGCGTCCTGCCAAAAAACATCTCCCTCTGGAGTGAGCGAGCAAAAGGTGGGAAGTTTGGTGTTTTGGGGGAGGTGGAAAGATCCACCTGAGGTGTCCCCCACTGCTGAAAAATGTCATTTACGACTTGTTGGTCTAACTCCCATTCATGAGCCGTGGCTGAGGAGCGACTGCCAGGGTATTCTCCACCCCTGGAACGTGAACTGCAGTTAGGTGAAGGTTGTGCTGAGCTGCCCAATACCAGACTCTCATTGCCTCCCAGCACAGGGGATAGGAACGTGTTCCTCCCTGTTTGTTGAGGTACTAGACTACACACATGTTGTCCGATTGGATCAGAAGATGACCAGGAAGAATAAAGGGAAGAAGAGCCTGTAGAGCATACAGGACTGCTCACAGTTCGAGCACATTTATGTGCAGTTTGTGCTCGAAAAGGGACCAGCTGCCTGAGTCCTGTGAGACCCTAGGTGGGCACCCCAATGCTCCCCTGACGCATCTGCTCTCAGCGTTTGGGATGGAGGGGCGATGTAAAACAGAACTCCCAGACACAGGTTCTCCTGAATCATCCACCAGTGCAAGTTCCTGATCATGGGATCCGACACGAGCACCTCTTGGTCTAGTTCATCCAGAGTTTGGTCCCATTGCGACTGAAGCGTCCACTGAGAGATCCTCATACGGAGCCGAGCGAATGGAACTGTCAAAATGGCAGCCGCCATAAGCCTGAGAAGATGGAGGACTGACCTGGCTCCGACCTGTCTGCAACCGGACAGGAGATGAGCCAGAATCTGAAGGGTCTCGACCCTGTCCAGAGGCAAAAAGGCTTTGCCTAGGGTCGTGTCCAGTATCGCCCCAATAAACTGGAGGCATTGGCAAGGGACCAGGTGGAGCTTGGCCTGGTTGACGGTAATACCCAGGCTAGTAAAAACCTGCAGGGTAAGGGAAAGGGAGTGCAGGAGTTCCTCCCTGGAAGGAGCCGCCAGGAGCCAATCGTCCAAGTACGGGAAGACCTGCACACCCTGTGTATGCAGGTGGGCCGCTACCACTGACCGGCATTTGGTAAATACTTTGGGGGCTGAGGAAAGACCAAATGGGAGGGCCCTGAACTGGCAGTGGTCCCCCTGAAAGCAAAATCGGAGGTATCTGCTGCGTTAAGGGCATATGGGGATATGCAGGTATTTATCCTGCATATTCAGAACGCATAGCCACTGTCCCAGCCGAAGTAAGAGAAGAAGACTCTGCAAGGAGAGCATTCTGAAGCGTTTGTACTCCACGAACATGTTCAGGGAGCTAAGGTCTAGGATAGGCCTCAAGTCGCCTGTCTTTTTTGCTTCTAGAACCAGAGGAAGATGTTGCAGGGAGTAAGATGACTGAGGAGGGGGTTTTCGAGGAGGATTTTGTAGAAACTCTATCGAGCGTCCGGCAGATATTAGCTGGAGCACGCAAGCGTCTGATGTTATCCTCTCCCAATCCGGTAGATGGGAGGAGAATCTCCCCCCCCCACCACGATTCCTCTGGAATGGCCAGAGGGAGAGGCAGGGAGTCAGGAGTGGAGGGCAGCACAGCAGCCAAGGCTCCTGCCTTTTTTTTTTGCTGGGGGTAGTCTTAGTTGCTGGAGGGGCCCCAACATTTGTTGGCGCACTTTCCTTGGTTAGGTTTTGGGTTTTGTCAGTTTTGGCAATGAAAAGAATGTTGCTACCCTTGAGGGGGCCTGTACAAAGTCTGGACTGAATTAAGTGCGGTGCCCTTCTCCTGCAGTTCGGTTATGATGTCCTTGACATCACCTCCGAACAGCACTGAACCCCTGAAGGGAGCATCCTGTATGGCAGTCTGCACTTCAGGGACCAATCCTGAGACACGGAGCCAGGTATGACGCCATAAGCCTAAGACGAAAGCCGAGCTTCTGCCAGCTGTGTCCACCGCATCGTAGGGGGCACGGAGCATGTGCCTAAAGGCCGAACGAGTGGATCGGACAAGGTCTCCCAGTTACTGTTTGACCTGTGAATAAGGAAGGGAGTCCAGCTTGGATTCTACCTGGCTAAGAACGGACTTTTGGAAGTCCCCCATGTGACCAATGTAGTTGATGGCCCTGATGCCTAGGGTCAAAGATGAGTAATAGAATGAGAAAACAGAGAACCTGCACCTGCTCTAAAAGTACAAACAATGTTTGCACTCCAAAATGACACCAGCCAGAAAAGCTCGTATATTGTTAACCAAGCTTTATTCCGTAAACAAAATGTCTAAAAGAGGACTCACATATTCAGTTATGACCCAGAATCCAGATGCAAAATCCAACAGAGTCCATAAAGTCCATCAAGTCCACAAAGTGCAAGACAAAAAACAAACAGCTGGTCAATGTTCTAGCAGCAAGAGCAAAATCTGAGGGTCGCTCCCATGTGACGTCACCTGACGAGTTTCTTTTTTTGAACCTAGCACTGCTCGATCCCTAGCGCAGTCCCTTCCTCTCTCTTGCTGTTCAAAGATGAGTAAACCTCCTTCCCGTACTGATCCAGAAGTCGGGATTCTTTGTCAGGTGGGGACAATCTCACCTGTTTTGGATTGGCGGAGCGGCCATGGGCGGCGCTTATCACAGCAGAGTCCGTCTTGGGGTGGAGACTGACAAAGTGTTTACCCTCCGGAGCCTGATGTAGCCTATCCGCCTTCCTTGGAAGGGGGGCTAGTGCGGATGGTTGCTTCCAAATAGTGCAGACAAGATCTGCGTGAGGCTCTATCCAGGGTGGAATCAGTGTGGGAGCGGTCTCTGGCAGATCCAAATGTGCAGTGAGCTTCTTACACTGTGGGTCTGGCTCCACTGATTGCCATTGGCATATCTCCTGGATCTTTCTCAAGAGCTCCAGAAAAGAAGGATTCTCCGGAGGGGACTTCGGAGGGTCCCTCGGCCCTGGGTTTTCTGTAGTATGAGGCTCATCTCCAGGTTCAGAGCGATCTGAGTTGGAATCGGAGTCTGATGGCCCTGAAAAAGAAGACTCCTCCCTAGGAGGGGGAGGAACGACCTCTCTGGGGACCACCCGGGGGTGCGTGTCCCTCTGCCCTGGGAGCCAGATGGATCTCCTCTGGCGTCGGGTAAAGGGGAAGGGGTCTCCGACATAGGGGCCGGCGTCGGAAGATGATGCTTGACCTCCCCAGTGAGCTGGGCCTTGGCCTCGGCCCACCAGGAGGCCAAGACCTCCTTCAGGTCTGCCGGTGGCGGCGGAGGAGGGGGGCTCGGGTACCCATAATAGGAGTATCTGTAACCTGATGGCGGGAAACCTGGCGTAGGGTACTGAGGCGCCGGATAATGCGGTGTCGGGTACTGTGGAGTTGGATACTGCGGAGCTGGGTACTGCAACGCTGGGTATTGCAGCGTCAGGTACCCTGGCGCCAGGGGCTCTGACAGAGCAGAATGTCCTGGTGTAGGCCCTGCTAGTGGACCAGACGGTGGGATCGCTGGTCCAGAGGGCGTCGGGCCCGGCACAGGGAGACCTCCGGAAGGGTCAGGCTGTCCTGGCGGAAGAGCAGGTCCTCCGTCAGGCATAGGTATGCCGGAGGGTGGCGTTGGGTTGGCTGGCATCTGAGGGTCTGAAGATGGGCACCCCTGATGGCAGCGTCCCTAGGTCCTCAGTCTCGGCCAGGAAGAGGATCAGAATCGGGGGCAGGAGGGCCTTGGGAACCTCCAGGGAGACAGCGGGTCCTATCCGTTGGGTAGACTGGGTGTCAGAAGTGACGACTGGGTCTGACTCAGGCAAATCTGCTGGGTGGTCGTTGGAGGGGCTGACGGACGACTTATCAACAGCGTCTGGGTGGATGTCGGGCGAGCCGACGTGCGACTTATTGGACTCCCTGTCTATGGAGGGCTGTGAAGGAGGGGCGGCCTTGGCGGAAGGGTGGCGGGCTGGGTGTTCACCTGAGGCAGCGAGCGGCTTATCAGCCCTGTCCGTGCGGACGTCGGTGGAACAGGCATCTGACTTACTGGACCCACTCGAACCATAAGGCCACAGTGGAGGAGCGGCCTTGGCGGGAGCGGAAGCCTCCTTTACCCCGGAGGTTCCCGAGAGGCCCGAGCCCAACGGGAGGGGCGACACTTTTATGGTAGCCACCAAGATGGCTGTCAAGGAGCGATCCCCGGAAAGTGCAGATACCTGGAGGGCCGCGACTCCAGCCGAAATTGCGGCTGTTGTGGATGAAGAATCCTGGTCCCGGCGCTTCTCCTTCTCACGGATGAAGAATCCCAGTCCCAGTGCTTCTCCTTTTCATGTTTCTTTTTATGGCCTTCTGGGAAGGTTGACGCCTGCCGAAGTTTCTTCAACTCCTTCTCCATGGATGCCATTTTCTTTTTCGGGAGTGGGGCTTCCAGGGACTGCTGCCTTCATTTGCGGGAAGCTGAGTTGAATTTTTGGCAGTGCGGACAGTCCTCCATGTGGTGGTCCGGGCCTAGGCAGAAAAGGCACAAGGAGTGCCCGTCCTTGTGTGGAAGCTGTGAACCAAACGAGTCGCACTTGTTTTTATGTGATTCAGAGGGTGTCGGGGACGAGATACACAGCAGATGGTTTTGACATTTTTTTTTTATAAAAACAGAAATAATTAGCCGAAAAGTCGAAACTTTAAGCTGACGAAAGGTGCTGATAAGCGCTGTTCTACCATGAGGAACTTTCACAAGCAGACAACGGGAAAGAACTGGAAGGCAGTCGTGGGGGACTGACCCTTTATACAGACGTCATCTGACGCCGGTCACCTGACATAGGGCCGGTCCCCCACCAGAGACTGCTAGCTAGAAGTTTTTCCGTGGCGTCCTGATGCATGGCGGCTTAGTCCTATCTGTGAATACCTATTGCAAGAGCCCTTTCAAAGTAAGATTTGTAGTTCTAGGAGTGGTATATAGTTCACATCCACACCACCCACTAGACCTCCACTGGCAAGTGGCACATGGATTCCTGCTTCCAGCATGCAAGATCTGACGTCAAGGGACAGAGCCAAAGGATATACCACCCGGGTGGTGGGATGAGCTTTGCTTAAAGACATTCCGGTGAATCAGCTCTTAAGTAAGAACTGCCAATGTGTGGATAGGAACTATATATCACTTCTAGAACTACGGTTACAGATAAGTAACCTATTTATATGCAATGGCACGCCAGTTCCATGATGTGAATCACAGGCCCATGGCTGTTCTTAAATCTGTTCGCATTTAAAGGATTGACTCAGGCATACGTGGAGGAGACATTGTTAAGAGGCTGCTACAATGCGAGTCATGTTAGATCTGGATATTAGGCACTATAATGCCAGATGGATTAAATGAGGAACTGCCACTTCATGCATATTTGCAACCAACATATTTATTTTTCCTGTTGCTGGTTCTGAAATATGTGTATATTTATCAGCGTTTTAACCAACAGGTTTTTTTCCGCAGCTACTGTTATTGGTCCTGTTGCGACATCTTTAACTGCAGAATTAGATATTTAATATTTTTTATGAGAGGTTTAATTTATGAGTACATGTCTTGTGTGTGTGTGTCTTAGCACTTTTACTGGCACAAAAATATTTTTTGCACTTTGGACTTTTAAGTGTCTGCACTTCATTGCTAGCTTTGCACTTCCATTTGGCATATTCTGCACGTTATGTGACTGTCTTTTCACAATCTGTCCACATTTATTGTATCTGTATGTGTGGGTATCGTGACAATCTGAAGGGCACATCACCAATGATGCTAAAACATCAGTGAGTGGTCACGACTGGTTCATGAAGTCGAGCAGATTGTGTTAAAAACAGCTTGCTTAAGTTTAACAAGACATTCAAGTTCACAGTCCAAGCCGTGCAACATCCAATGAGGTTTTTGCATTAGCCTTTGCAAGACAGCCTTCTGTGTGACCTTTTGAAATTGCTTGCTGTCAGATTTGCAAACTTGCTTATGCCCATACCCTGAAGCACTTGAATGTTACCTGCTGACCCTGATGATTATGGCAGCGGTATGCTTTTTTAACAGAGTATGAATAGTGAAGTCATAATTTCTGAAGAAAATTTGTGAAGTTACATGAAAATATGCAAACTGTTATGGAAATTTGGAGTGCTGACTTTCAAGGCTGCCACTGTGCAGCAGTGTTCTGTTTATGATTTGGCCTCTGGTACTGTGCACGCCTGATGTGTTTAAAAGCTACTGTATTTGTGTATGGTGAGGTGAAGGGTGGGTCTGCGACAGGTGTGTGGGTTTGGGTGTCTGAGAGGGAGATGTTCCGAGCACAACTGTAATACATGTAAAGAATTCAGGTTACCAGAATGTTTTGTCCCAATCCATGAAGTAAGTGGCAGGTGCACCTACTGAGTCACTGAATCAACTACAAAGAACAGTAACCTACTTACTAATGGTAGATTTTTGAGAGAATCTCTCATCAAGCCACACCTATGGAACTATAGCTCCAGGTACTAGGACCATACGGTAACTGTTTGCAAGCAGTCTGCTACAGGCCGCCCATGACAACGCCCTATGTTGGCACTCCCATATATACGTGGGCGGCTCCTTCCCTCCTCAGTTCCCTGCTGGAGATCATGCTCAGAGGACCTCCCTCTAGGAAACCAGGAGAGAAAGTACAGTTACGTAAGAACTTACCGTAACAGTAGATCTTCAAAAGGAGTTCTTGCAGCAGGGGATAACCATCAGGACTATGCCACCAGGCACTAGAACCCCACAGAAAAATTTTCTCGCTAGCAGTCTAAGGCAGGGGGTCACCCCCTGACGTCAACCCGCCCCAGACGTCACCAATAGTATAAAGGGGGCTGTCCCCTGGCACCACCTCAGTTCGCCTGCCGGAGACCCGGCTAGCATAAAGGATGGGGAACCGAGGAGGTTCAAACATCCCAAAGGGGGAAGAAAAAATAAGATAAATCCAAGAAGTGGAGGGAGGGAAAACACACCTGCTGTAAGAGCTCCTCTCGAAGATCTAATGTTACGGTAAGTTCTTACGTAACTGTACTATCTTACTTCAGAGGGACCCTTTGCAGCAGGTGATAACCATCAAGAATGGGTCCCAAGCAGTACCAGTGTGTATGACTCAGGTCAGATGGGTGGAATAAAAGGTTATCTATCAGTCTCCTAAGAGAGCAACCCCTGGAGAACAGTGAGGCCGAAGCCCGCCCTCCTCCTAGAAGCTGTAGACACATTTTGGAGAGAGGCGAAGGAAGTGACAACTCCTCTCATAGAATGACCCTTTACTGGGCCCGGTAAGGGTTTGTTGTACTTCTGGTAACAGAACACTATGCAGCTGACTGACCACTTGGCTAGTGTCTGTTTAGTCACTGGTGCCCCAATCATTCTGGGGGTGAAAGAAACAGACTGGTCTGTTTTCCTAGATGACTGGGTGCAGTCTACGTAGAAACGAAGAACTCGGTGAACATCCAGAGTATGCAATAAGGCCCTCCCCCCAGTCTGAGTACTCCGGTTGGTAAACTGGCAGGTTAATGTCTTGGTTGAGAGTGAACTCAGACACCACCTTTGGAAGAAACTTGAAATTCGTGCGCAATGACACCCGATCCCTGTGAAAAGCTAAACAGGGCTCCTTACACATGAGAGCCTGAAGCTCGGAAATCCTCCGGGCTGAAGTAATGGCAACCAAAAACAGCATCTTCCATGAAAGGAAGCGCAGCTCGCAACTCGCGGCTGGCTTGAAGGGAGGCAAAGGGAGTTTCTCTAACATGAACAACAGGTCCCATGTGGGAACCGGATCCCGAATGGGCAGTTTAATTTGCAGCATGCCCCTCAGAAATGTGCAGGACAGATCCACTTGCGCCAAGGTCTTGCTGTCCACTGGCACATGATAAGCAGACAAGGCAGAAAGGTGCACCTTAAGGGGCGAATAGTTGGAAAGGTGTGGATTTTCACCAATCCCATTGAGACAGGTAACTGGGCTGCTCAGATTTCAGCAGAGCAACAGGAACATGGGAACTTGAGCTCCGAGGTTGCGGAGGGCGAGGACACTTGAACATTGCCTACATAGCAAATATTCCTCTCCCTACAACTTTGGGTCTGAGACTGTTCCAAATCCTGCCAGAGACATTGCTTTTTTTGCATTTATTACAGTTTGTTTCTTCTCCTGCTGTTTATTTTTTTGCCCTGCTTGCATGCTAATTATTTTTAATGCCTTCATGACCATTTAGTTCGGGGGACATATTCCCTGCCGAGTAACTTCTATATAGTTATGTTCCTGGTTTTTAGTGAAACTGGTTTCTCACAGTAGTATTTTAGGATTCCCTACAGAGTTCCCAGATTTAATTATCTACATCTCGATTGCTATTTTTTGGGGGACTGCTGTTTATTCTTTAGATGTTCTATTTGTTAGCGGGGAATGTGGAGTTACCAATTTACATGTAGGCATTTCCTACTTTAAGCTTGTTCTGCTGCCATATACATTTTGTAAGGATTTTATAATTCAGTTTCGGCTGTATGCATGGCAACACATTACCCTGTAAGGGGGCTGTACTTTCCTGGAATGTTGATGGACTTTACAATTAGAGCCCAGCCATGCTGTTCTTGGGCACTGCCTTAGTGCTAATTTTGAATTTCAATGTTTAGTATTTCTTGAAAGTGGGATCCCCCCAGCACGTATCAAAATAGATGGATGCACCTTTTTCTCTTTGTACTGAGGGGTCTTTTCCCAATTGGGATATTGGACTGTACATTATATGCTTCCACCACACATCACAGCCCCCCGGGGAACCTGGTGTAACCCTTCACTGGGTGGTTCCCCCCTCCTCCGAAGGAGAAGGGCGCCATGGGGGCGCCGACCAGCACACTTCTGTAGTTGACCTGGCTGCTACTGAGGTGGTCCTGGGCTTCCGTGGCAGTGGGCACTGGCAACCATCATCCAGCCAGCGAGACATTTTCCCATGTTCTCCTCCGGGGGCATGGCGTGCCACTGATGTCAAGGTGTACGCCGACGTCTGTCACACCCCCCAGCCGGTGGGGCCCAACGCACTGCTGTTCCTCCAGCCTCCGCCAGGAGTCAGCAAGTGCCGGGCTGCATCCCCATCCTCCCCCCAGGAGAAAGCGAGCAGTCAACTGATGCTCAAGCCTTCTCCCCCGACTGACCCTCTTTCGACCAGAGTCCATTCCGGAACCCAGGCGCAAATCCAATTGCTGCACCGATGGGCTGGCTTACAAATAAAGTTTAAGAAAACAAGTCAGCAGCTCATTTAACAGCAGCAAAAAGGATCTGCTCAGCTTAGCTTTACCACTGCCAGTCGGTACCTCAGGTGCCCCGGGGGAGGGGCGCCAAAACAGACATGTCAGTTTGTGTTACAAAGTTAGAGCAGTAACAAACAATGGGTAGGGTCTCAATCATCCTCCTGCAGGTCTTACATCTTAAATATGACAGGTCTCTGATAAGCCGTAGAGCCAAAACCAGTACACAAAATAAAGGCAAAGCAAATAAAAGGCTTTATAACACGTGGTCGAGAGGATCACTTACCCGACTGAAAGAAAGGCATCACCTGACTGTGCGTTAATGCACGATAAATGCACAGTTGGTGTTAGGTGGCCCCAAAGCAAAATCCCTGGGCACGGTGGTACTCGTTATTTTGTGGCACAGTAAAGTGAACAAAGCAGCCATTAAGCATGGTGAAATCCAATGAAGACAGGGCGCTAAGCGTGAGCGCTGTGAAGCAGCAATGCTAATCACGGTAATGTGAAATCCTCCCAGACAGCTTAGTGGCAGTAAGAATGTGGTCCCTGGGACAGAGCGTAACAGCGGGTAGGACATCTCAATGTGGGACAGAGCTCAGACATGCTGTTACTGTGTGCTGCAAGAGAGTGACAGGACATGCGTGCGAGTAAGCTGAACTGAGCACTGAAGGGAGAGAGAGACAGAGCGACACAGCTGGGCACCAACCTCCCATCCCGTCCCACAGCATTTGTAGCTGCTGTGCCCCTTGGTGGCTCTTCTTCCCTATCCTGAAGCATTTATCCCTGCTGTACCCACTGATGGCTGTGTCTCCCATCCCAGCCACAGCACACACACCAAGATGGAGCGAGAGGCAGTGACAGTAAATTTCTCCTGCTATTATTCTATGCAATGAAATGTGTCCCCGATGTCTTCCCCGCACCTAAAGTTGCCCCAGTGTCACACAGCGAGACAGTGTCCTTTTAGCTATGTTGCTAGTGAGCTCCCCTGGAGACAGCTTCAGCAAGTGCCGGTAGTGGGGAAGGATGGTAGCAACCTGGTGACAGGGGGTAAGAGATATGCATGCAAATGTATTAAACGTGTGAGAGCGCTCCGACCCCGTCAATGTACCCCATGTAATGATGGACCCCCCCAGACAATCCGCAATATCCCATCCTGTGACATGGGGAACAACACCACCAGATCGCAGCTTCTGTTGTGTGGGCAGCAGAGAGAGAGAGAGAGAGTGGTTGTGTTCCCCGTGTTGTGCCTTCCCGAGAGACATGATGCTCCAGTCCCAACCCCCACCCCCCAAGATGTCAGCTAACCCCCATCTTCTGGAGTTTGACAATATGAACCCACGGCACGCCCTCCTCACGCACAATGTGCCTCGCTGAGCTGCTGTCTAGAGAGAGAGAGAGACCTTGAGTGAGATGTGGCCAACACCAGTAGCTGCACTCTTGTGTGTGTGTGTGTGTCTCTCTCTCTGTTGAGTTCCGCTGTCACCAGCACATAGCGAGCAGTCGGGAGATAGCACTTTGCGGGAGAGACAGACAGTGGCAGCAACACACAGTCTTCTGTGTCTCTCTTTCTGGTCTTCAGTCCTGCAGTCTCCCATCCAGTTTCTGTAGTTGTTGGGGACTATTTTACATCTCGGCAGGAGAACGGCACATTTCTTGTATTTGCAATGGTATAAAACACTTTCTTTGAATTATTTTTATTTATTCAAAGACCCCATGTTATAGGTGCAATAACCCACTTCAGGTTATGGGGTTATTGGGGATTAACCAACACCCTGGGTGCTGTGAGGACGCACCCAGGGTGTTGATCAATCCCCAATAACCCCATACCCTGTCGTGGGTTACTGCTTACTTAATCTAACTGTAAGATGTATACACCATCTACTACAGGTTGCTGCTGCCCCACGACTACCCACAATCAAGGGGATAAGGCTCTTAGTGCAACTCTGCATTGCACTTAGCCTAAAATAGAAAACCCAATACCTGTGAGCACCTTGAAGCAGCTTACGGAGAAAAGCTGCTTCCCCTTTAAGAGCAATGGCTGTCCTCGAGCTGCTTCCGCCTCCTTTGATGTGCGGCTGTCAAAAAAACCTAGAAACCACAACCCGGTTCAGGAAAACTGCACTGCCCCCGCTGCTGTGCTGGGCAAGCAATAAAGAGCATGCCTGGCTGCACGCTAGTGTGGTGACATCACACTGATGTGCATGAAGTCACTGCTTCGGGTGCGTGTGCGCCCAGCCTCTGCATGTGCTCTTAAGAAAACAGAGTACGATAAAACTGTTCAGCAGACATAGTTTGGAATGGAAAAGGCATGAAAACACGCTGGCAGCTAGTCAGCAATGGTGAACGAGTCACACAGATCAACACCAGAGGCAGACACAAGGAGGAGTGCTATCGTGCTCAGTATCAGGCCAGACAACCGGCAACTTGATAAACAGGAGGAAACACGAGGGAAAATACGAAATAACAAGCCCCAAAAGCACAAGGCAATACTCGGTGCCTGTTTCAGAGTCACAACACACACCACGGCTGCTTGAGGGGTTTTACTTGTCCCACACACAAAAACGGAAAAGACGACACCCAAAAAATGATTACATTAACTGTTCACACTAGAAAAGAGTGAGAGGAAGGAAGGTCCATCGCTACGAGAATGCTAAACGAGAAGGAGAAAAAAGGAAGGGTTAGTGAAAAAGCCCACTGGCTGGCTGACTATCTGTAGCCCCATAGGCACCAGGTTAAAGAAGTCAGAGACCTAGATGCACACCCTGAATTAGTACACTGGTACATGGACCTCAATCCATGCACAAAGGCACTGAAAAATAGGAAGAAATAGCAGGCTAGTTAATCTGAAAGCCGCGGGTTAACAGGCATGACTCTTAAATTTGAGGGTGCTCCCCACCATCAGGCAGCCCCAACCTGCTTCACAGTTGCACAATCCTGTCAGAAAAAAAAACAGCAAATAAACTGTAGCCAGGAAACTGCAGCGAGAGGTCTCCTATGCTGTTCTACCCCTCTAGTGGCAGAGCAAAGACTGGAGATTCCGTGATCTCAGAATGTTCATGTGCCCAAGGTTCTATGCTGATTCACAGCTTTGGGATCTGCCACTGTCCCAGTAGAGATGTTCACTACCCATATGTATTAACTCCCCATTGACAACATGGAGCGATACAGAAATTACACTACTCTCAGAAAATATCACATCTAAACAGAATTTTCTAACATCACACGGACAGTCAGTGCCTGGTCTCATAAATTCGATCTAACATACTTACTGCTGAGAGTAAATAATATATTAACAGGCTGAAACCTACCTCATGGCAGGTGTCATTGTAAACCATCCCGGCTATTTCAGCCTGTTCACTGTCAGCTGCAATAAAAATAACTAATGTCACAAAGGTAGATAATTCATCAAATATAATGTTAACCATTTCTAACACAAAGATTATACATGGCCATTCAGCTGAGAGAAAATCACTAGTATAATTCTATATTTCTAGGCTTACATTCTTACAAGAATTAATCCAGCAATTGCCTTGGAACACATGCAGAGCACTACTATATAATATGCATTAATGACCTTCATTGCAGAATCTCAGTATACTTAGGTCAAATAAACCTTTCTGCTCCCATTCTACAACTGTACTTGAAGGGGAACAGTCAGCACGATGAGCCCACACACAAGTGGGGGGGGGGGGGCTTGTCCCATTTTGCACTTTGTATACAAAACATTTTTTTTAGGCTCTGACTAAGCGGTGGCATTTCAATGTTAGTTTACGTAATGATGCCTCTTTCATGTCCTGGCTTCGTCAGGAACTTCGGGTCTATTTAGATCACAGCGTACCTGGGGACACGGCAACAAAGTGGGTTTGGGAGGGCCTCAATGCCTACATTTGGGGCCCAATTATAGCTTATGCTTCAGCCAAGAAAAAAGAGAAAGCTAAGGCCTTGCTATATCTGGACGGGCAGCTTTCTGACTTGCAGAAGCGACATAAGGTGGGAGACCACTCTCTTTCACTATTTCAGTCAATGTGGAGCCTTCAGTCTAGAATCAGCATTATCAACTCCCAGCAGGCCGAGTCTGTTTTGAGTCGACTTGCCATGCATATTTTGGGGGCTGTACGATTGTTAGCCTATTGCTTGCAGAGGATGTCTACAGAGACTAAGATCCCTGGTATTGAGAGAAGCCACCTTCTTTACAGCCCTGGGAGGATTAATGAAACTTTTTGTTCGTATTATGCAGACCTTTATTCTTCTAAACTGGTTTGTGGGGAGCAACTGGCTGGGAGTATTAGGTTTTTTCTAGACTTAGTTACTCGTCCTAAGTTGTCTGCTGATCAAGTTAGCTTGTTGGATGCTCCAGTTACTTCCCAGGAAGTTCAATCTGCTATAGCTCACATCCCCAGTGGCAATACTGGCTTTTACCTTCCACGAAGCCTGGGAGTCCAAGTTTTTACTGGAATCCATGATGGAGGCTCTTATCACTGTGCTGTCAAAGAAGGGCAAAGACCCCCATCAGTACTCCAGGTATTGCCCCATCTCTCTCCTAAACGTGGATTATAAAATGTTGGTGAAGGTTTTGCATTGATGTTGCAGGCTATACTATCTATGTTGGTGCACCCAGATCAGGTGAGTTTCGTGGCGGGGAGAGATGGGGCAGATCACCTTAGGCACCTACTTAACCTGATGTGGGTTTCAGAGTTCTTGCCCGACCCAGTAGCGTCAGTAGCCTTGGATAGGGAGAAAGCATTTGACTCCGTACAGAGGTCCTATTTATTCGCGAGCCTTTGGGCTTGGGGATGGCTTTGTGTGTTGGGTGTAAACCCTCTACTCTGCACCAAGGGCGTCGGTGGTTACAAATGGATATTCCTCTGCCTGGTTTACCCTGGGTAGGGGAACTAGGCAGGGGTGTCCCCTTTCCTCTGCATTATTTGTTCTAGCAGTTGAGCACCTGACTCAGAAACTGAGGGTCTCCTCTTCTATTCCTGGAATTGTTGTGGCCGAGGAGGTGTTTATGCCTGTTCGTCGCGGATCACATTTTAATTACTTTAAGTAACCCAGCTCAGTCGATTCCAGCTTTAATCGAGCTGTTGAATTACTTTGGGGATATCTCTGGACTCTGCAACAACTGGGAAAAAACGGAGGTACTACCCTTAAATTCGCAATGCTCTCGGGTTTCTCTTCAGCCTGCCAGGTTATTGTGGGCCTGGTGACCGGTAAGATACATTGGAATTCTGATTTCCCCTTGCTGGAGGGACTGGGTGCACCTCAATTTCACCCACTTGCTGCAACTGTTGCGGGAGGACCTAGATGGTGGTCCTCCCTTGGGTGCTTTACCTTATTCATTATTTGCCCGTACCCATCCCCAATTCCATATGGAAATCTCTGGATAAACTGGTTAGGAGCTTTCTTAGGGAGAAAGGTAAGCCTCGAGTTTCACTCCAACGCCCATCAGCCCCTTTGGACGAAGGCGGACTACGGCTATTCTGGTTTAACGGCTATTATATAGCTATGGGTCTCAGGCAGGTCTGCACGTGGCTTTATGCTGATCAGTACAGGAACATCAGGTTGATCTCTACTAAAGAGTCATTAGGGAACATTGTTTAACCAGGAGTAGCACACTAAGCCAAAGCTCATTCCCAGATGCAACCTGGGAGCACAAGGAAGTTAAGTGACTTGCTCAGGATCACACAGTATGCACCTAAGCGGCTGTGGAATTCAAACCAGGTCTCCAGATCTGCAGCTCAGTGCCTTAACCCACTGCGCTACACTGCCTCCATTAGCCCATGGGAAAGCTCCTGAGCTGTTGCTTTTGGACCCTTCTAGCGCATGGTTTGGTTATCCTATTCATGATTATATCCTTAATGATTGGAAGGCCGTGGCTAAAATGAAAAAATTACTTACCTTAGTAATTGTGTTTCTTCTATTGGAGTCTTGCTGTATTGTGACATATGCAGTGATCTCCAACCTTTGAACTGACCCGGAGAACAAAGAGTTAACTTTCTATGCAGAGCATAGAATGCTGAGCTCGAGCTCGGTTGGAGTCTCTGTCTAGAGTGTTTCAAACTCAAACCGTCAGATTCTTACGAGCCCACTAACTAAAGATTCTATGTGAAAATTGTAAAATTCCTACTAGCCAACTGGCAAGAAAAAGTTTTGGGTTCCCAAAGGAAGACTCAAGTCAGGAAACCCAAAAACCAAAAACCCAATTTAATACAAATAATGGTAATAAATCAACAACCAAACAAAAGCAAGAGGGTGTTAACAAGGAGCACCCTTGGGGTGCAACACTGCACCTGCCCACCCACTTCCCAAAAAAACAGGTTCTGAGAGGGGAGGCAGGGAGGGAGGTCAGAATACAGCAAGACTCCAATAGAAGAAACACAATTACTAAGGTGAGTAATTTTTTCTTCAAACAACATGAAGTCTTGCTGTATTCTGACATATGCAGCCTACCAAGCAGTACCTCCATGGAGGAGGGACAGAACCTACTTTGGGAATAGGCTCTGAAGTACTGCTGTGCCAAACCGAGTATCACTCCTAGCCTGGATATCCAAAGAGTAATGCTTGGTAAAGGTATGGACTGTTTTCCAGGTGGCTGCTTGACAAATCTCTAAGAGAAGAATATCCCTGGCAGAAGCCAGGGAAGCAGCTGTACCTCTGGTGGAGTGAGCCCTCAGGCCTGAGGGAGGAATCTTTCCCAGTTTTTCACAGCAGAACTGTATACAAGATACAATCCACCTGGCAATAGTTCTCCTAGTGGCAGGTTTGCCCTTTCCCATTTCTCCATAAGTGAGGAACAGCTGGAGGGAGTCAAATCTGTGACCCTTGGTACGCTCTATGTAGTAACTAAGGGCTCTTTTAACGTCCAAACTGTGTAGCCTCCTCTCACCTGAGGAAGAATGATCAGTGAAGAAAACAGGGAGAGACACAGACTGATTCAAATGGAAGTCTGAAACCACTTTGGGCAAGAACCTTCTATTGGTTCTAAGGACCACTTTATCCCTGTGAAAAGAGATGAAATCAGGTTCCACTGACAGGGCCTGCAGTTCACTGATACGCCTGGCAGAGGTAATGGCTACCAAGAACACAGTTTTCCAAGTCAAGTACTTAAGCTCTGCTGAGAACATAGGCTCAAAAGGATGTTGCATAAGCTGAGCAATGCAAACATTCAAATCCCAGGCAGGGGCAGGGTCTCTAAAGGGAGGATTGGTGTGAAGCAACCCTTTAAAAAATTTACAGAATACAGGATGAGATGATAGTGAGGAAGACTTTCCCACTAACAGAAAAGCAGAAACAGCTGACAAGTGTACCTTGAGAGTAGCTGGTCTGAGGCCAAGCCTATTAAGATGGACCATATAATCCAGAACCGTAGGCAATTCAGCTGTGTCTGGAGAAATATGCCTCTTGAAACACCAAATGCTGAATCTTTTCCATTTGGAGTTATAAGACTTTCTGGTGGAGGGCTTTCAAGCAGCTTTGAGAATATCCAGAACACCCTGAAAAAGATGTAAGTCTGCAAACTCTAACTCTCCAAGAGCCATGTCTTGAGATTGAGAGACTGAAGACTAGGGTACCAAATCCTCCCCGAGAGGATGTTAACAGGTTGTAATTCCTGGGAAGAGACAGGGGAAGATGGACTGCTAGGGACAACAACAGGGGGTACCAAGGCTGTCTGGCCCAATCTGGAGCAATCAGAATCACTTTGCAAGGTTGAGACCTTATCTTGACTAGAACCTTGAACAGGAGTGGGAAGGAGGAAGGCATACAGAAATTTCCCTTCCCAATTCAGAATCGGAGCATCCAGAGGGACTGAGCCCAAGACTGGGGGTCTGCAACAAAAGAGAGGAAGTTGGTGATTGTCTGGGGCTGCAAAGAGATCCATCTCTGGAGTGCCCCACCTTGAAAAAAATCACTTTCAGCACCTGAGGATCCAGGGACCATTCGTGATGGCCCTGAGAGATCCTGCTCAGTGCATCTGCTAATACATTGTCCTTCCCTGGAAGGTGAACTGCTATCAGAGACGCCTGCAGGGAATAAACCAGGGACCACAACTTCATGGCTTCTGTGCACAAGGCCGTAGACCGAGTGCCTCCCTGCTTGTTGATGTACCACATGGTGGTGGTGTTGTCTGTTCTGACTTGAACCACCTTGTTCTGTACTGACTGAGAGAAAGCCATCAGGGCCAGAAAAACTGCCCTGAGTTCTAGGAGATTGATATGGAGAAGGGATTCCAGAGGGGACCACAGTCCCTGGGCAGTGAGGGCCCCCAGATGGGCTCCCCAGCCCAGAAGAGAAGCATCCATGGTAAGGACCACTGAATGAGACTGAGTGGCAAATGGAACCCCTTCCCTTAAGTTGTCCTGATCCTGCCACCACTGAAGGGCTTGGATCAGGGTCCGAGTCACAGGAATCAGCTTGGTATGGGAATCCTTCCTTTGGGACCAAAAGGCCCTCAGATGGAACTGAATATCCCTCATCTGGAATCTTGCCCCTTGGACCACTGCTGTAGAAGCTGCCATGTGGCCCAACAGCTGGAGGAAATGCCTTGCCGGTCGAGACACCTGAAGGCTGAAGGAAGAAGTCAGTTCTATAAGAACTCTCGCTCTTTCCAGGGGAAGAAAAGCTCTTGCTTTGACAGTATCCAGCTCTGCCCCTATAAAGGAAAGGAGCCGCACTGGCTCGAGAACGGACTTGGGAAGGTTGAGAAGAAATCCCAGAGAAGTGAGCACCTGCTGGGTCACTTGCAGGTCTGACTTGACTTGGTCTGGAGACTGGCCCACTATGAGCCAGTCGTCCAGGTATGGAAAAATGGAAATCTTTTGCCTTCTTAGAAAGGCAACGACTACTGCCAAGCACTTTGTGAAAACCGTTGGGGCTGATGTTAGACCAAAGAGCATTGCCTTGAACTGATAATAGCCTGAGGACAACTCGAACCTGAAGTACTTTCTGTGGGAGCACCAGATGGGAATGCGAAAATAGGCATCTTTGAGGTCCAGGGAGGCTAACCAGTCCCCTGGCCTTAGAGAGGGAAGAATTATTCCCAGAGTTACCATTTTGAACTTTGGTTTTAAAAGATGTTTGTTCAGGTATCATAGTCTAGGATGGTTCGCCACTCCCCTGTCTTTTTTGGGGTAAGGAAGTACCTGGAGTACAGACCTTTGCCACTGTGTAGTGTAGGAACTCTCGCTATGGCTCTTAAGGCCAGAAGAGATGAAACCTCTGCCTCTAGGGCAAGGGTTTCTGAGAGACCTGCAGGTGGAAAAGATCTGGCTCTCATCTTCGGAAATTTTTTGAAGCTGAGAACCAGTTCCTGGCTTACTACTTACAGGACCCACTTGTCTGATGTAACAGACCTCCAGTCCTGGACAAAGTAAGACAGCCTGCCCCCTACTGGAATAGGAGAGTTGACCCCGGCTGACACATCAGGGTGTCTGCTTGGCAGGGGCTTTAGGCTGAGGAGTGGATACGGCTCTGCTCATCCCCCTTCTGCCTCTCCCTCTGAAGAACCCCCTCTGCGGAAAAGGAGAAGAGGCCTGTGCTTGGTAAAAAGGCCTATGAAAAGGCCTGCCCCTGCCCCTAGACTGCTGCCTTTGAGGAGCTGCCTGCCTTTCCTTGGCCTGAGCACTCCTGTAAGTGGTCCTGTACTTGATCATTTTCTTCATGTAATTCTCTGTCTGCTCCCCAAACAGGGAATTACGTACTACAGGAAAATTCATGGCCTTAGCCTGAGTATCCAATCCCGGCAGTGACTCACTGGACCCCAGCATCCTCAGGCTGGTGCTAGATGAAGGCCCTGCACCTCTCACTAGCCTAATTAACCAGTCACTCTGCCTGGGACAATTCCCCACAGCTTGGAAAACAGCCATTATCACACCTATTCATAAAGGAGGCGACAGGTCATCGGCCAACAACTAACGGCCAATCTCCATCCTCCCTCCCTCCCCTCTCTAAAGCCCTGGAGAAAGTGGTGGCCATTCAAATCACTGATTATCTGGCTAAGCATAACATCTTATGCCCAGAGCAACATGGCTTCCGTGCGGGTCACAGTACCAGCACTGCCCTTATTGAATTCTCCAACTTCCTACACACCTCCTTGGATACCAGCTCCCTAGCTGGTGCAGTGTTCATTGACCTCTCAAAGGCTTTCGACACGTCTCCCATCCACTGCTGCTGAATGCACTCTGCCTCACTGGTCTCTCGGCTGGCCCCTGGCATGGTGTGCTAGCTATCTTGACACTCGATCCCAGTGTGTCAAGATTAATACACACTCTCGACACCAGTCCCATTCTCTCTGGGGTCCCCAAGGCTCCATCCTGGGCCCCTTCTTCTCGCTGTATCTGAACACCCTGCCCAGTGCATGCTCTGGCAAAATACTGCTGTATGCAGATGACGCTGTCCTTTGCCACCCACCGTAATCCATCTCCCTACAGGACTCCCTACAGCAGTCTTTCAACAGTGCCGAGGCTTGGTTTAGGAGGCATCAGACTCGTCATCAATCTTAAGAAAACCAAAACTATGCTCTTTTCACACCCCCAAAACAAAGCTAGCAACCACCCACTCTATATCCTTCCAAGCACCAACCAACCACTGGAACAAGTCTGCTCCTACAAATACCTTGGGGTTACCTTCGATTCAGCCCTCACATTTCACAACCACATTGACGCCCTAACATCCGCCACCAACACACGGCTTGGCATCCTATTCCGCCATAAAACCTGCCTTCCCCCAAATGCTCTCCGGCTAGCTGTTACATCGTCCGTTCTGTCCCTTGTAGACTATGGTCTACCAGTATACGGTGCTGCCGACACCACTGCACTCAACAAAATTCACCTAACCCTGAATAAAGCATGCAGATTAATTACTGGTGCCCCCAGGCTCACACACACCTGTCAGCTATGTCGATGCTAACCTGCTTACCCTGGATGAACGGCTCCGATACCAGACCTGTCTCCTCAAAAAAAAAAAAACCCTACTCGGGCTCTCCCCCCTGGGGTAACGGCATCCATCCACCAGAGCCCTCCCACCATTGCAACACAGTCTTCCTACAAGACCACTCTAAAGGTCCCCAGAACAAGAACCAGCCGTGGCCAGAGGTCCTTCAGCTATAGAGCCCCAACCTGGTTTAACTCTCTCCCTGCCACCATCACCAATGCCATCACCATCTCCACATTCAAAACCGCACTTCGGAACCACATCTTCAGCACTCGTAACTGCTCCTGTCTCTGAACATAGCCTCCACCTCTTTCTCTTGACAATGCCCCCCGGGCAGCTCTCCACCCTACCATCCCCTCCACCACTTCCCTGTACACCATGCCTAGGTTTAACCTGGCCAGTGCCAGCTGTTTTCAATGTTTATCTACCAGAATGCTCACTTGATACCGACTTGTGTAATACCTGTTATCAATTACATGTACCCTGTACCCAATTGTATTTGTCTTACCACTATATGGCGTAGCACTTCTGGTGAATGCCTATTGATTCTTTGCAAATCTTTGCTATGTAACCGAATCGCAATGTATGTCTTTATGTGACGAAGTACCTTTGGAAACGAGCCTCTGGCTCAAAGGTTGTAAACTGATTCTTAAATAAATAAAATAAATCCTGTGAGAGGCTAGTACATCTGAGCCAAGCCATTCTCCGAAGAGCCACAGATGTAGCCATGACTCTTGATGACACATCACTGGAGTCCACAGCAGCATGAAACTGTACTTTCGATGCCTCACTCCCATCTGCAGCCACCTGCTCCAGCTCCTTGGCTAGCTGGGGGGAGGCCTGTTTAGCCAGTGCCAGTACAGTGTCCCACCTGGACGTCTGGTACCTGGCTGTATAGGCCACATAATTCGCCTGCCTGAGTCCCAAAGAAGATGCCATGTACTGTTTCTTTGCCATGGCATCAATCTTTCTGGAGTCCTTGTCTGGGGGTGTGTGAAGTCAACGGAATATTTGCCTCGTCACAGGCAGCAGCCTGCACTACTCCAACATGGCTGCATTGCGGACATAAGAACTCCGTGTCTGAGCCTGAAAGTGTATACCTCTCATCCATTCTGCTATCCATAGGAGGTATAGTGTTAGGAGACTTTAGAATTTTTTGTGTCTGCTTCCCAAAGGATTTGTGTAGGGGAAGAGACAGTCTCCTGGACTCTGGGATGTCCATCATCTCTACATAATCAGGCTCCTCTTGATCCTCCAATGCCTCCTCCATACGAAGCTGGAGGGTTTCAGCCACCTTTCTGTAAAACATAAAGTGATAAGGGGACTCAGAAAGCCTAGGAGGGGAAACACCTGAGGGTCTGTTTGGGGAGATGTCCGGTTCCACAGGCACATCCAGACCCTCACTTTCACCATCATCCTCAAACTCCCCTTCCTCTTCAAACTCCGGTTCATAAAACTCTTCAAGGGTATAATCTTGAACCGGGGGAACCAACCGAACCAAACCCCTGCCAGAAGGTGCCGGATCAGTAGGAACCGGGCGAAGCGATTCCACAATCTGAATCGCTTTGGCTATCTCTTTGGCGGTCGGAACATGAACCTCTGGATCTGAACCGGACGATTTTTCTTTGCGCTTTCTTTTTCTCGGAACCGATCCCTCGGAATCGGCTCTCCTTTTGCCCGAAGAGGTATCGCCCTGGTCAGAGGGCACTCCTTCTGGTTCGGTCGGAACTGAACCGGGCTGGCCATCAGGGTTAGCGGACTTCTCGGCCTCCTTTTCCCTTAGTCTACCTAATCTCTTCTCAAGGGTAGATTTGGGAAAATTTTTACATATTTAGCAGTCTGAATCGAGGTGGTCAAACCCAAACAATAAACACAGGTGGTGTGGGGTCGGCCTTAGCAAAGATCTCCCCACACTCATTGCAGTGTTGAAACCAGTGGGCCGTTTTTTCTTGGATTTCTCAGACATGGCCAACCTAACCAACACCCTTTTATGGCTTACGCCAGGCAAAGACACCTTTATCGGGTTCCTAACCGTGTCATGGGTATTGGAAAAAAACGTAGTAAACACGTTTTTTTTTTTAGAACCGATAAGAACTGGTAACCACACTCTAAGTAAAACACTAAATTTCACTATCAAATGGTCGGTTCAGCCGAACCGACCTGCACTTTTATAAGTTCCACACAGAAGCAGAACAATTCCTATCTAGTACTCACGGCACCAGAAACTGAACAGAGTATTCGGATAACTTTTTGGTTTAAAAAATGACGAAAACTGAGACTTTAACAAACTTTCAAACCAAGCTGAAGAAAAAATCTCCAGAGCGACCATTCAGTGAGGCGGAGTAAAGAATCTGACGGTTTGAGTTTGAAACACTCCAGACAGAGACTCCAACCGAGCTCGAGCTCAGCATTCTATGCTCTGCATAGAAAGTTAACTCTCTGTTCTCCGGGTCAGTTCAAAGGTTGGAGATCACTGCATATGTCAGAATACAGCAAGACTTTATGTTGTTTGAAAATTCCATTCGCCTGGCAGGTTCCATTTCTGAGATGGCCCCTCTGGAATAATCCTAAACTTTTAGTTGGAGTTTCCTCCATCTACTGGCAGCAAAGGACCAAAGGAGGGACTCAGAGGGTGGCAGATCTTTTTCATCATGAGACAGGTCTTTTTAAGGACTTTGCTACCCTCAAATCTCAAGCATGTCTACCACAATCACATTTGTGGAGATATTTCCAGCTCTGACATTTACTCTCTTCCTTTACAGGCTCCCAATTGTGTCTGCCTCAGAAGGGAATCTGGGACGACGTTTTGGGATTGGCTGGTAGTGGTTCTGGCATTTTTTTGGCCTCCCAAGATTAGTTTAGTCTGTAAGGGACTCCTGAAGGAATACACCCCCTTCATTACATTCCCTGAAATCCAGCAGGCAGAAACAGCTTGTGTTTTCTTTAACTGAAGATGATTGGATCTGCTACTTGTCCAGTGTCCATGGATCCTGTCCAGATGATGGGGAAAGCTTATGCAGTGGAAAATGCTGCATTTGTGGTACACGACACCAGACTTATTGTAAAAAAGGAATCTGGCTAGTCATTCAAGAGTGTTGGAGGTGCCATCAACATAATGGCTCTTTGTTGCATGCCCTCTGGTCCTGTCTCAAACTGCAGGGCTGGTGGTCCTTGCTACATGCAAGATTTTCAGCAGTGCTTCAATGCAGGATACCCATGGACGCTTCTCTCCTGATTTTGGGTAATGTAAATCGATTACCTAACCAGCGCATGTCTCATAGTCTTGGGTTTATAGCAGCTATTTCAGAAGCTAAACGTGTCATCTATAGAAAGTGGTGATCAGAAACGAGTCCCACTTTGGAGAAGTGGAAGGACAGTATGCATAAATTGGCTGGGATGGAGCGTTTATCTTAGTTGGCAGCTGGTGAAGCAGCTTTATATGATCAGGTGTGGGGATCTTACTTGGGTTGACTCTCCCTATTTGGGCTCTGGTGGATGGAAGACTTTCTTCCTACTATCCTCTGTTTATCCTTCTCTAGGTCACTCGGGCCCTCAGTACTCCAGTTTGGCATCTATTCCCCCTGCTCCTGTTTGGGCTGATTCCTTGCTTACAGCAGTTTACTTGTTATTTAGTTTGATGTTTGCCTTTTTTCCACATCAGCAGGTGTTCCACTTGCTCCCGCTATGATGCTTTGCTAGTATGCAACTGGATGTTACGATGCTCAAGCTTGAGCAACCATTTCTAACTCCCTCTTGCAGCATTTTCTTACTCAGTTTTTTGCTGTGTAATACGTTTATCTTATATTTGTTGTGCTTCATGTTTTTCGGTGTCTAGAGTTTCCTCTAATTATTTTGTTATTTTGGAGTTGTTTGTTATGCTGCTGATGTGCTGTGTTCTGTTTTTTTTTTTTTTTTTTATAATTTTCAACTACATGTTAATTAGAAAAAAATATTTTTTTTTACGGTTTACTGCAGTATAGTAGATTTTATCATGCTGATTCTGCAGACTTCTAAGCTGACATTTTCTTTAACCACAAATCCCAGAATCCCCTGCAGTTGACATCAGAGCAGGGCTGCAGCTCCAATGTCCTCACTGGGCTTAGTACAGTCACAGTGTACTGTACTTAGCATTAGGAGAACAGCGGAACCGGCAAACATCTGTTTGGAGCTTATAAAAGCTCTAACATACATTGCAGGCTACTAAAGTTCCTAGTGCTGACTGTTCCCCCTTAACAATTTTCAAATCCTATATGTTATCCTATCTAAACTGCAGATATACTCTAGGCCACTTGTTCTAACAGCACTAGAAGTTCAACTCTAAAACCAAAATAGCAGCCAAAATTACCCAAAGCAAGGATTAACACAGTTCAACAAATGCTTAAGAAACTTACATAGAAACACAGAAACATAGAAGTTGAAGGCAGATAAGGACCACAAGGCCCATCCAGTCTGCCCATTTCTTTTTCTACCTTATAAATGTGCCACTGGCCTTTGCTCTGTCAGTGGCCTATCTAGTCGTACTCATCTGTATTGCTCCCTTATGCCTATCCCATGCCTGTTTGAAGCCCTGCACTGTATTCATAGCCACCACTTCCTGAGGTAGGCCGTTCCATGCATCCACCACTCTTTCTTGGAAAAAGAATTTCCTCACATTCCCCCTTAATAGGCCTCCCTCTAGCCTCATGCTGTGTCCTCTTGTCCTGCTATTTTTCTTATATTGAAACATGTTAGACTCTTTCACCTTGTTAATGCCCTTAAGGTGTTTGAATGTTTCGATCACATCACCTCTCTCCCTCTTTTGCTCAAGGGTATACATATTGAGCTCCGTTAATCTGTCCTCATATGTCTTCTGATGCAGTCCCTGCACCATTTTGGTTGCCCTTCTCTGGACTGCCTCAATTTGGTTAATGTCCTTGTGAAGGTGTGGCCTCCAGTACTGCATGCAGTACTCAGATGGAGCCCTAACCAGTGTCCTGTAAAGAGGATTAGTACCTCCCTCTTCGACTTGTGATACCCTACTAATACACCCTAACATCCCCTAGCCTGACCTACTGCTTTAGAGGTCTGCTTGGATGATTTCAGGTCATCGGTGATGATGATGCCAAGTCTCTTTCTTCCTTTGTGACTGCCAGCAACTCCCCTCCCAGCCTATAGGTGGCTTCAGGGTTTCTCTTCCCTATGTGCATGATCTTGCACTTCTTTGCATTAAATCCCAGTTGCCACTCTTCTGACCATTTTGCTAGTTTATCCAGATCTCTTCTCATTCTGCCCACCCCATCTGGATCATCTACTCTGTTGCAGATCTTCGTGTCATCTGCAAACAGACAAGCCTTACCCTCTAGTCCATCTGTAATGTCACTACTGAAGATACTGAAGAGGACTGGCCCCAGGACTGATCCCTGAGGTACCCCACTTGTGACTTGCATCTCTTCTAACCGTATACTATTTACCACCACTCTCTGTTTTCTGCCCTTCAACCAGTTTGCCACCCAGTTGACCAACTTCTGACCCACCCCAATCTTCTATGTGGAACAGTGTCGAAAGCTTTGCTGAAGTCAAGGTAGGCGACATCAACTGCTTCCCCTTGGTCCACCACTCTGGTTACCCAGTCAAAGAAATCTATGAGATTAGTTTGACAGGACCTTCCTTTTGTAAACCCATGCTGTCTTGGGTCCTGTCCCCCTATGGATTCCAGGTGTTGCACTATCCTTTCCTTAAGGAGTGCCTCCATAATCTTGCCCACTACTGAGGTAAGACTGACTGGTCTACAGTTCCCTGCCTCCTCCCTGCTACCACTCTTGTGGAGCGGGATCACATGAGCCCTTCTCCAGTCTTCTGGGACCTCTCCTGTGCTCAGAGACTCACTAAACAGTTCTGCTAATGGCTCTGCTAGTTCCACCCTTAGCTCAAGTACCCTGGGATATATGCCATCAGGTCCCATTGCCTTGCCGACCCTGAGCTTAGTGAGCTCTTGTAGGACCCTTTCTTTTGTGAAGGGAGTAGTGCTCACCTCCCTCCCCCCCTGTGTCCATGGTGCTGAGCTGTGGGCCCTGCCCTACCTTCTCTTCAGTAAATACTGAGCAAAAGTATCTATTTAGGATAGATGCTTTTACAGGGTCCTCCTCCTCACATGCCCTCTTTTCTCCTTTGAGCTCAGCAATACCCCCTCTGGACTTTCTCCTTTCACTAATGTATCTATAGAAAGTCTTGTCACCTTCTTTTACTGTTCGTGCTAGTGTTTCCTCAGTTTGGGACTTTGCCTGCCTTACTGCCGTCCCTGCTTCCCTTAGGGCAGTTTGGTATGCCTCCCAATCTTCATCCCGCTGTGTTCCCTTATATTTCCTGAAGGCCAGCCTTTTGGCTCTGACCTTTTCTGCTACTGTATTTGAGACCCAAAGTGGTTTCCTTCTTCTTTTGCACTTCCTTTTCTGTCTAACACAATGGGATGTTGCTTCAAGTATTGCATCCTTAATGATTGCCCACTGTGCCTGTACCCCCTCCCCTGTGCTTCTTTTTGCCAGGGCTAGCTTAACTCTGTTGGCCATCTTATCAAAGTCAGCTCCTCTGAAGGCCCATATTTTTGCCTTGGAATGGGATGATTTAGATGTGGCCAAATTGAACCATACCATGTGATGGTCACTGGCCCCCAGGTGACCTTCTACCTGGAGATCTGTGATCCCTTCCCTGTTAGTCAGTACTAGATCTAGGATAGCCCTGTCTCTTGTGGGTTGTTGTACCAGTTGTTTGAGGCCCTCCCCCTGCAGGGAATACACCATGTCTTTAGTTCTGGCAGATGTTCCTGCTGGTATTGCCCAATCTGTATCCGGCATGCTGAAGTCTCCCACTATCAGAACCTCCCCTTTAGCTGTCATGTTTTGTATATCTTCTAACAGTAATGTGTCTATGTCCTCCCCCTGGTCTGGGGGCAGGTAGACAACCCCAGGTGGTGGCTGCACAGATGTCTGCAACAGAAACATTTCGGAAACAAGCCATGGAGGCAGCCATACCCCTGGTGAAACTTAGCTGGGTCCCACTGCAATACAAACACTAAATCCCTTTACTGTCAAGTGCACATGAAAAGGTTACTACTGATAAAGTACGGTTACGTAAGGACTCGCTGTAACAGTATATATTCGAGAGGAGCTCTTGCAGCAGGCCAACACCGGTAGGACTTAGCCGTCAGGCGCCAGGACCACATGGAAACTTTCTAGCTAGCAGTCTACCGCAGGGGACCACTCACTACCGATGTCACCTTCGGACGTTGGCCTATCCTATAAAGGCGGGCAGTCCCCCACACCCTTCTCAGTTCTCCCGCCAGAGACCTGAAGCGGGTAGTGGAAGAAGAAACCAAGGAGGTTCCCAAGGACCATGAGAGGAAAAGGGAAAAGACAGAGGACGCGTTCGTATGGAAGAGGATGCAGCCAAGAGAAGGCAGACAGAAGCAAGAGGGAAGGAGAGATGGAAAATCATGGCTACTGCAAGAGCTCCTCTTGAAGATATACAGGTTACTCATCTGTAACAGGAGTTCTAGGAATGGTATATGTTGTTCATCCACACTGTCTGGCAGGGTCCTTGCCACTTTAAATCTTGCCGGAAGGTCTTCAAGCTGGCTCCTCCCACCCACCTGGGTGGTAAAACTCTCGGCTCCGCCCCATGACGCCAGATCTAGCCCGCTGGAAGCCAGGTTGTGCGTCAAAGCCAGGGAGGCCTGGTGGGTCGTGTGGATGAACAACATATACCATTCCTAGAACTCCTGTTACAGGTGAGTAACCTGTATTTCTAGGGGCATGGATATGTTGTTCATCCACACTGTCTGGCAGACTCTTAGCAGTTCTCCGGGAGGAGGGAGGCAAGGCACACCCCCTACTTAGGGAATAAAGACTGGAGAACAGAGGCCCCAAAACCAGCATACCGGCGTGACTCAAGGTCGATGTGGCAGTGGGTAATGAAGGTGTGTGCTGACTTCCAGGTATCAGCCCTGCAGATTTCCTGGATAGGAACGTCCCTGGAAGCAGCCACCGATGCAGCGGTATGGCGGGTAGAATAAGCTCTTATCCCTCTGGGAGGCTCCATGCCCACCAACCTACAGCAGAGATCTATGCAGGAGGTGACCCACCTGTCCATCGTCCACTTGGCTGCAGGTCTGCCAGGTGCGGCTTCAGCATAGGTGACAAACAGCTGGTGAACCTCTCCCCAAACTTCAGCCGTCCGCTCCTAGTAATAAGCAAGCGCTCTCCTGGGGTCCAAAGTATGGAGCCTATATTCGGCCTCTGAGGTGTGACCGGGGTAGAACACCGGCAGAGTCAACACCTGGTTAAGGTGAAACTCCGACACCACCTTCGGAAGGAATTTCAGGTGGTGGCGCAGGACAACCTAGTCCCTGTGGAAGACCAGATAAGGAGACTCGATGGAAAGCACCTGGAGCTCTCCCATCCTTCTGGCTGACGTGATAGCCACCAAGAAGGCAGTCTTCCACGACAGGTGAGAGATGTCACACCTGTGCATCGGTTCGAATGGCTTGCCCATGAGCTTAGCCAATACCAGCAGTAGATCCCATGGAGGTGGAGGTTCTCGCACCGGAGGGGATATGTGATCAAGGCCTTTGAAAAAGCACCCGACCACCTTCTCCTGCGCCACCGACTGCTTCCCGGCTCGTGCCCAGTAGGCAGAGATGGCTGCCAGGTGCACCTTAAGGGTCATCGACCGAAGCCCTTGCTGAGAAAGGGACCACAGGTAGTCCAGAATGCTTGCCAAATAACAGGAGGAAGGGTCCAGGCCCTTGCCCTGACACCAAATGAAGAATCTCTTCCATTTGAAGGCATAGCATTTTCAGGTCGACTCTTTACGGGACGCCTCAACAACGTTGAGGACCTCGTCGGAAAGACCCAAGGCCTGGAACTCTAGCCGCTCAGGAACCAGGCCGTCAGGCGCAGGGATTGAATGTCCAGATGGAATACCTTCCCCTGATTGACTGAGATCAGGTCCGGGCGGGCTGGAAGCCGCCTCGGGAGCCTGGAGCTGAGACTGAGGAGATTTGGATACCAAAACTGGCGGGGCCAGTCTGGGGCTACCAGAATCACCTGCGCCTTGTCCCTCCTCGCCTTGAGAAGCACCTTGTGGATCAAGGGAAATGGAGGAAAGGCGTAGAAGAGGCCTGGGGTCCACGGCCTCAGAAGGCATCCCCCTGCAGCGAGCCCTGCTGAGGGGGAGGGCATGAAACAGTCTCAGCTTCACATTCTCCCTGGAGACAAACAGGTCCACCTGAGGCATGCCCCAGTGGGAGAACAGATCTTGTACTACCTCTGGCAGGAGAGACCACTCGTGGGACGCAGCCCCTATCCGGCTTAGGGCATCGGCCAGAATGTTGGAGGCTCCTGCCACATGGATGGCTAGGAGACCCGCCTCCAGGCTGCGCACGAGTGACCAAATGCGGAGAGCTTCGCGCACAGAGGCATGGAGCGCGTCCCGCCCTGGCGGTTTAGGTAGTACATGGCCGTGATATTGTCCGTCTGGACCTGGACCACTTGATCCCATAGAAAACAGAGCGAAGGCGGTGAGGGCTAAACAAACCGCTCGAAGCTCCAGCAGGTTGATGTGACATCGGGACTCCCGAGGGGACCAGAGGCTATGCGCTCCCCCAGATGGGCACCCCAACCCATCAGAGAGGCATCAGTCGATAGAGACTGTTCACTGGGCGGATGAATGGGATGCCCTCCTGCAGATGTGTTGAGCGGTCCACCACTGGAGGCATTCCACATCCCCTGGGTCACTGTCACTAGCTGATCCAAGGGATCAGAGTGCTGTGACCATTGACTGGCCAGCCCCACCTGAAGGGGATGCATGCCCAACAGGCCCAATGGACAGCGCTGGTGCGAGGCCGCCATGAGGCCCAGGAGGCGCAGGAAGTCCCGGGCAGGGCACAATTGCCCAACCTGAAATGACTGGGCAAAGGAGGAAAGAACCTCGGCCCTGACCGCCGGGAGCCGTGCTCTGGCTCGTACAGTCTCGAGCTCTGCCCCGATGAATTGTATCACCTGCTTTGGCATGAGTTCTGACTTGGCCTCGTTGATGAGGAGGCCAACCTGAGAGCAAACCTGGAGGGCCAGATCTCTGAACCGCTCCACCTCCATTCTGGAGGAGGCTGCAATCAGCCAGTCATCCAGGTAGGGGTACACCCGGACCCTTCGGCGTCGCAGGAATACTGTCAGCACTGCCATGCATTTGGTGAAGACCCTGGGAGCTAGGGAAAGGCCTAAGGGCATGGCCTGGAACTTGTAGAGGGATCCCTCTGCCCTGAAGTGGAGGAATCTCTGGTGGGATGGACGGCTTGGGACGTGAAAGAAAGCATCCTGGAGGTCCAGAGAACAGAACCACATGCCTCGTTCCAAGGATGGAATGATCTGAGCCAGAGTGACCATCCTGAAGGTTCGAGACCGTAGGAACCTGTTCAGGTCGTGCAGGTCTAGAATGGGGCACCAGCCCCCCGTCTGTTTCGGGACTAGGAAGTACCTGGACACAAACCCCAGGTCTGGTGGAGGATCTGCCACCCTCCTGATCACCTCTTTTTCGAGGAGTAGAGGCGATGTCGGCTTCGGCTATTAGAGTAGTACAAGGACCCTGCGTGAGCTTAAGGGCGACGGTGCTCAGAAGGGTGGGGCCAGCTCAAACTCCAGGGGCAGGCCTTTCCTACCACCTCAACACCCAGCGGTCGTGGTGATAGCGCACCAGGCAGAAAGGAAGTGGCGATCGTCCCCATGGGGGGAACCTAGGGTGGCGGACGAGGCTGGGGCGACACCCCTCAGCCCGTCACTGGGCAGGCTTGGAGGAGAGACCGCCGAGGGACCTCCTGGGCCTTTCCCTGCTTCCTGTTAGAGGAATGAGCTTGGCTTTGGGATGCCAAGCGCAAGCCTGCTGGCCCTGATGCTGGTGCTGTTGGGCCGGACGTGCACGCAGGGTGCAAGGGCAAAAGGACTTATGTTGTTGACGCAGGCCCTGTCCTTCTGGGCGGAGGTGACAGAGTCCAGGGTAGCATTGGATTTTTGATCCACTGGAGGTGGCCTTCCACCCAGGACCAAACAGGTCAGTCCCCAGGAAGGGGACATCCGCCAGTTTATGCTGGGTATCCGCCGTGAAGGTGGATATCCTCAGCCATGCTCTGCGGCACATGGCCACTGCGGCCGCAACTGACCTGGCACAGGAGTCTCCAATGTCCAGAGCCATTTGGAGCTGCTGTTTTGCCACCGCCCTTCCCTGATCCCGCACCTGCTTCACCGTGGTCTGCAGGTTGGCCGGGAGATGAGGGATCGGGAGAAGTGTGCCATCAGCACGGCCGAGCTGGCCTGACGGAGGCCAAGGGAGGGGCGTAAGCGTACCTTGCGCCCGGCATAGTCCAGCTTTTTGACTCCTTTGTCGGGGCTTATCTGATATCCCTAGGCTGCCCCCGGAACGCCAGAAACGCTTATCGGGTGACCCGCCAACCTCCGCAGAGGGTTGTCTTCAAAACCGACAAAGAGCCGGTAGGGACCGCATACTTCCTGGCCATTCTGGCTGAAGCAACAGGACAGGAAGCCGGCTGCTGCCAAAGCTCCAAGGCTGGGCCAACAATGGCTTCAGCCACCGGAAAGGCCTCTGTGGGCGAATCCCCTCGGTCCAGTATCTCCGTCAGGTGATACTTGGCCCGCTTGGATACGGGCTCGTGCTGCATCCCAGTGGACTCCGAGATGAGCCGAAGCAAACCCATAAAAGATGATGGGCTCTTGTCCATCAACTGCCTCCTGGAGGACTCCAGGTCAAGGGGCCTGGAAAACAGGGAGGAGTCGTCGTCGGACTCCGAGGAGTCCGCGAAGAGCTGCCTGGGGTCTGAGCCATCCTCCACCTGCCGAGGACGGTCGGGAGTGAGGGTGACCAACCACCTGTGGAGCAGACCCTGACCCGACCGAGAGTCCTTGGTCGGCACTCCCGATTTCGGTTGTGGAGGCGGAGGTTCCACCACAATCGTTGGGGCAGCTGGCTTCGGCCGAACAACCGGCCCAGGCTTGGGCACCTCGACTACAGCGAGGGGTTGTTTCGGCCGTTTGGGTGACAGCCACTTAATGGCCGGGGAAGGCAACAGCGTCAGCTTGTTCCTGGACAGAAGTAACTGCTGCCACATTAGTTCCTCGTAGCGTCGACGCAATTTGCGCCAAAGCCTCTCCTCTTCTGAGGAGGAAGATGAGGACGAGCGGCATCGCCACTTACATCGGTGCCGAGACCAAGTCCGAGACTGAGACCGAGACCCTCAGTGTTTCCGAGGGCGGGTCTGGGAAGGGCCGGGGGACACCCACTCTTCCCTCGGCTCGGGAGCCTTGACTGGGGACTCCAGCACGTGAGGCGCAGGCAAGTCCTCGGTCTCCACCAGGGAAACCGGTGAGGAAGGGTTGTCGGCTTCACCAGTCGACAGCCCGTCCGACAGGTCGAGAAAAATCTCGACTGCGTCAACGGGTGTCTCAGCCGGCTGACCTGACAGGGACACCGTGAAGCCAGAGGCCTTAGCCGCAACCTTCAACCGAAGTCGAGTGTCGACTGTCCGGGGAAGGGGACCTCTCCCGCACCCACGAACGCAGACTGTGGGACTTACCTTTCGAGTCCTTCTTTTTGGACTGAGAAGAATGTCCCGATGGCCCCTCTCCCTTCGTGGAAAGGGATTGGCAAAGCTCCTTAAAAGAAGCTGTGTAGGAGGATCCCAGAGAGAGCAGGATAAATGCCGTGACCGAGGAAGATGAAGATGAAGATGCGGCCTGGGCCGCCTCCTCCTCCTCAAAGATGATCATCTGCTTGAGTTGCTCAGCCGAGCCAGCCGCCGCGGACACCGCCCAATGGGCCTCTTTGGACTTCACCTGTGGGTAGCGCTTCTCGGGGTGCCCAAGCTGTAACCGGGCAGTGCGGTCTTCCAGGATGTTGGCCAAAAACGAATGGCATAACTCGCAGGCCTGCGGGTCATGATCTAGGTCGAGGCAGTAGACGCACGTGGAGTGCGGATCCGTCCTGGACATTTTCTGCCCATGGGCACCGCAGAAATCGGAGTCAATTTGTCCACGTAGCTGCGAGGGAGTAATTTGACTGAAGTCTTGAAAACTTAAGAATTAGTTTTGGGCGAACCAAGAATTAGGATCCAGTCTATCGCTGAGCGGCAGGAAGGAACCCGAGCTTCCAAGCGGTAAGGAAGATCAGGCGTCATGGGGCGGAGCCGAGCGTTTTACCACCAGGGTGGGTGGAAGGAGCCAGCTTGAAGACCTTCTGGCAAGATTTAAAGCGGCAAGGAACCTGCCAGACAGAGTGGGTGATCAACATATCCACATCCCTAGAACTACTGTTATGGTAAGTTCGTACGTAACTGTACTATCATACTTCGAGGAAGCTCCTGCAGCAGGACAACACCAGCAGGGCAGCATCTCAAGCAGCTCCCACAAGCTTAGAGGAAACAGCACCGGGAGGAGGACAGACTGCAGCCAATGGCCTAAGAAAGAAGGCCCTGCAGAACGACAAGGTCAAAGTTGGCCCTGCGCCTAGAAGCAAAGTCCAGATGGTAATGCTTGGCGAAGGCGTGGACAGAACTCCAGGTGGCGGCTGCACAGATGTCCGCAACAGAAACATTTCGGAAACAAGCCATGGAGGCAGCCATACCCCTGGTGAAATGGCCCTTAACCACACCCGGAAGGTCCTTGTTGTACTTATGTTAACAATGCAATTGACTAAGCTGTTTGGACACCGAAGCACCCCCTCTCCTGGGGGCGAAACAAATAACTGATCAGGCTTCATAAAAGTCTTGGTCCGGTGTGCATAGTATCGTAATATTCTACGTACATGCAAAGTATGGAGCAAAGCCTGCCCCCGATAATACTCAAGAAAGTAAACAGGAAGATGGATGAACTGATTCAAGGCAAACTTCAACACCACCTTGGGGAAAAACATACAGGTTACTCACCTGTAACAGGAGTTCTAGGAATGGTATATGTTGTTCATCCACACTTTCTGGCACGTATCCTTGCCGCTTTAAATCTTGCCAGAAGGTCTTCAAGCTGGCTCCTCCCACCCACCCGGGTGGTAAAACTCTTGGCTCCGCCCCATGACGCCAGATCTGGCCGCTGGAAGCTCAGGTAGTGCGTCGAGCCGGGAGGTTGTGGGAATGTAGATGAACAACATACACCATTCCTAGAACCCTGTTAAAGGTGAGTAACCTGTATTTCACGGACATGGATATGTTGTTCATCCACACTTTCTGGCAGACTCCCAGCAGTTCTCCGGGAGGAGGGAGGCAAGGCACACCCCTACTTAGGGAATAGAGACTGGAGAACCGAGGCCCCAAAACCAGCATCCCAGCGTGACTCAAGGTCGATGTGGTAGTGGGTGATGAAGGTGTGTGCTGACTTCCAGGTAGCAGCCCTGCAGATTTCCTGGATAGGAACGTCCCTGGAAGCAGCCACCGATGCAGCGGTATGGCGGGTAGAATGAGCTCTTATTCCTCTGGGAGGCTCCATGCCCGCCAACCTATAGTAGAGATCTATGCAGGAGGTGACCCACCTGCTTATCGTCCGCTTGGCTGCAGGTTTGCCAGGTGCGGCTTCAGCGTAGGTGGCAAACAGCTGGCGAACCTCTCCCCGAATTTCAGCCATCCGCTCCTTATAGTAAGCGAGCTCCCTTCTAGGGTCCAGAGTATGAAGCCCATATTCGGCCTCCAAGGTGTGATTGGGGTAGAACACCGGCAGAGTCAACACCTGGTTAAGGTGAAACTCCGACACCACCTTCGGAAGGAATTTCGGGTGGGGGCGCAAGACAACCTTGTCCCTGTGGAGGACCAGGTAAGAAGACTCGATGGAAAGCGCCTGGAGCTCTCCCATCCTTCTGGCTGACGTAATAGCCACCAAGAAGGCGGTCTTCCACGACAGGTGAGAGAGATCACACCTGTGCATTGGTTCGAATGGCTTGCCCATGAGCTTTGCCAGTACCAGCAGTAGATCCCACAGAGGTGGAGGTTCTCGCACCGGAGGAGAAATGTGATCAAGGCCTTTGAAAAAGCGCCAGACCACCTTCTCCTGCACCACTGACTGCTTCCCGGCCCACGCCCGGTAAGCAGAGATGGCTGCCAGGTGCACCTTTAGGGTCGTCTACCTAAACTCTTGCTGAGAAAGGGACCACAGATAGTCCAAGATGCTTGCCAAGGAACAGGAGGAAGGGTCCAGGCCCTTGCCCTGACACCAAATGGAAAACCTCTTCCATTTGAAGGCATAGCATTTCCTGGTCGACTCCTTACGGGACGCCTCAACTACATTGAGGACCTCGTCGGAAAGACTCAAGGCCTGGAACTCTAGCCGCTCAGGAACCAGGCCATCAGGTGCAGGGATTGAAGGTCTGGATGGAACACCTTCTCCTGATTGACTGAAAGTAGGTCCGGGCAAGCTGGAAGCTGCCTTGGGAGCCTGGAGCTGAGGCTGAGGAGATCAGGATACCAGCATTGGCGGAGCCAGTCTGGGGCTACCAGAATCACCTGCGCCTTGTCCCTCCTCGCCTTGAGGAGCACCTTGTGCATCAAGGGAAATGGGGGAAAGGCGTAGAAGAGGCCCGGGGTCCACGGCCTCGAGAAGGCATCCCCCCGCAGTGAGCCCTGCTGAGGGGGGCGGGCATGGAACAGCCTCAGCTTCGCGTTCTCCCTGGAGGCAAACAGGGCCACCTGAGGTGTGCCCCAATGGGAGAACAGATCTTGTGCTACCTCCGGCAGGAGAGACCACATCCGCCTCCAGGCTGCGCACGAGTGACCAAATGTGGAGAGCTTCCTTGCGCAGAGGCATGGAGCGCATCCCGCCCTGGCGGTTTAGGTAGTACATGGTCGTGGTATTGTCCGTCTGAACTTGAACCACTTGACCCCGTAGGAACGGAGCGAAGGCGGTGAGAGCCAGACGGACCGCCCAAAGCTCCAGCAGGTTGATATGGTATCGGGACTCCTGAGGGGACCAGAGGCCGAGTGCTCGGTGTTCCCCCAGATGGGCACCCCAACCCATCAGAGAGGCATCGGTCGACAGAGAGACCGTCGGTTCGGGGCGGACAAACGGGATGCCCTCCTGCAGATGAGCTGGAACGGTCCACCACTGGAGAGCGTTCCACATCCCTTGGGTCACCGTCACTAGCTGGTCCAATGGATCACAGCGTTGTGACCACTGGCTCGCCAGTCCCCACTGAAGGGGCATGTGCTAAGAAGCGGGCCCAATGGACCACGCTGGTGCAGGCCGCCATGAGACCCAGGAGCCGCAGGAAGTCCCGGCAGGCGCGATTGCCCAACCAGAAATGATTGGGCAAAGGAGGAAAGAACCTCGGCCCTGTCTGCCGGGAGCCGTGCTCTGGCTCGAAGGGAGTCGAGCTCTGCCCCGATGAAAAGAATCACCTGCTTCGGTCCGAGTTCCGACTTGGCCTCGTTGATGAGGAGGCCGATTTGAGAGCAAAGCAGGAGGGCCAGATCTCTGGACCGCTCCACCTCCTGTCTGGAGGGGGCTGCTATCAGCCAATCGTCCAGGTAAGGGTACAGCCGGACCCCTCGGCGCCACAGGAATGCTGTCACCACTGCCATGCATTTGGTGAAGACCCTGGGAGCAAGAGAAGGCAAGGGCATTGCTCGAACTCAGAAGGGATCCTTCCGCCGGGCGAGGGAATCTCTGGTGAGACAGACGGATAGGGACGTGAAAACGCTGCCTGCAGGTCCAGAGAGCAGAACCACACGCTGCGTTCCAGGGATGGTATTATCTGAGCCAGAGTGACCATCCTGAAGGTCCGAGACCTTAGGAACTTGTTTAGGTCATGCAGGTCGAGAATGGGGCGCCAGCCCCCCCATCCGTTTTGGTACCAGGAAGTACATGGATACAAACCCCGGGTCTGAGGGGGGTCCGCCACCTCTCTGATCACCTCTTTCTCGAGGAGCAGAGCGATGTCGGCTCGGAGAGCCAACAGCGAGGCTGCGGACCCTGAGACCCCCCGGGGGGGGGGCGACAGCCCGAAGGGCGGGCCTGCTCAACTCCAGAGGCAGGCCTCTTTCCCACCACTTCCAACACCCACCGGTCTGTGGTGATAGCGGACCAGGCGGAAAGGAAGTGTCAGCTGTCCCCACGAGGGGAACTTGGGTGGGTGACGAGGTTGGGGCACCCCTCAACCCGCTACTGAACAGGCTTGGAGGAGGGACCGGCCGAGGGACCACCTGGCTTTGCCTCCTGCTTCCTGGAGAAGGAAGCCGCGGGCTTGGGTTTGGGATGCCAAGTGTGGCCCTGATGTTGCTGGGCCCGACGTGCCACGGGCGCAGACGGACGAAAGGGCTTGGGTTGCGGTCTGCGGCCCTTGTCCCTCTGGGCAGATGAGACAGAGTTCAGAGTGGCATTGGACTTTTCGATCCTCTGGAGGTGACCTTCCACTCCAGGGCTGAAGAGGTTGGTCCCCAGGAAGGGGACATCTGCCAACTTGTGCTGGGTATCGCTGAGAAGGTGGATATCCTCAGCCATGCCGGACGGCGCATAGCCACTGCGGCCGCGACTGACCTGGCGCAAGAGTCACCGATGTCTAAAGCAGTCTGAAGTTGCTGCTTGGCCACCGCCCTGCCCTGGTCCCGCACCTGCTTAACCGTGGTCTGCAGGTCAGCCAGGAGATGAGGGACTACCTTGTCCAGGGAGCCCAACAGGGCATGAGAGAAGTGCACCATCAGCACGGCTGAGCTGGCCTGACGAAGGCCAAGGGAGGACGCAGCGTAGACTTTTGCGCCCGGCGTGTAGTCCAACTCTGGACCCCTTGCTCGGGAGGCTTGTCCATCGCCCCTCGGCGCCCGGCATGCCGGAAGACGCTGTCAGTAACCAACCCCTCGGGTTGAGGGGTGTTCCGAGAAACCGACAGGGAGTCGGGAGACCGTGATACTTCCTCGCCATCCTGGCCGGGCGCAGGGCAGGAAGCAGGCCGCTGCCAGAGCTCCAAGGCGGGCCCACAATGGCCCTCGCCACCGGAAAGGCCTCCGAGAGAATCCCTCAGTCCAAAATCTCCGTGAGGGGGACATGGTCTGCTTGATACGGGCTTCGAGCTGCATCCCGTGGACCTCCAAGATGAGCCTAAGCAAACCCATGAAGGACGATGGGCTATCGTCCAGCGACTGACCTCCTGAGGACTCCAAGTCGACCCGCCTGGAGAACAGGGAGGAATCGTCGTCAGACTCAGAGGAGTCCGCAAAGAGCTGCCTTGGGCCTGAGCCACCCTCCACCTGCCGAGGGCGATCAGGAGTGAGGGTAACAGACAGCCTATGGGGCAAACCCTGACCCGACCGAGAATTCTTGGTTGGGGACCCAAACAAACGGCTGTGGAGGCAGAGGTTCCACCAGAATCGGTGGGGCAGCCGGTTTTGGTCGAGCAACAGGCCTGGGAACAGGCGCCTCGGCAAGAGCGAGGGGTTGCTTCGGCCGCTCTGGTGACAGCCACTTGATAGCCGGGGAAGGCGACGACGTCGGCTTGCTCCCGGACAGAAGAAGCTGCTGCACATGAGGTCCTCCGTGAGCCAACGTAACTTTGGCGTCAAGCCTCCCTCATCCGAGGAGGAGGACGAGCGGCGACGCCGCTAGCCACGGTACCTAGACCGCCTATGACGGTGGTATCGGCTGGACCGAGAAGAAGTCCGAGACCGCGAACCTCGGCTTTTCCGAGGAGGGTTCTGGGGCAGGGCGGGGGAAACCCGCTCTCCCCTCGGCTCAGAGGGCTCAACCGTGGACTCCGGAACCGGAGGCGCGGGCAAGTCCACGGAAACCTCAATCTCCGCCGGGGGAACGGAACCGGGGAAAGAGGGTTTTCGGCTTCACCGGTCGACAGCCCGTCCGATGGGTCGAGAAAATCTCGACTGCATCGGACGGAGTCTCCCACACAACTGACCTGATGGGGACACCGTGAGACCAGTGGCCGGGCCGAAGGATCGACCGTCTATGGTCGACTACTCTGTGAGAGGGACTCTCCCGCCTCAAGAGCCGTCGACGGAGGAACTTACCTTTGTGGTCCTTCTTCTTGGACCGAGAGGAAGGCCCTGAAGATGATGGTCCCTCTCCTTTAGTGGAGAGAGACAGACAGAGCTCCTTAAAAGAAGCTGAATAGGAGGATCCCAAGGAGAGCGGGATAAATGCCGAGGAAGACGAAGATGCGGCCTGCGCCGCCTCCTCCTCGAGGGCGATCATCTGCTCAAGCTGATCCGCCGAGCCCGCCGCCGCGGAAACCGCCAAATGGGCCTCCTTCGACTTTACCGGAAGGTAACGTTTCTCGGGGCGCCCAAGTTGCAAAGGGGCGGCGCGGGTCTTCCAGGACGAAGGTCAAAAAAGAGAGCACAGGTCGCAAGCCTCGCACGTGCTCAAGGTCCAACAGTAGATGCCACGTGGGTGCAGATCCGCCTGAGACATCTTCTGCCCGCATGGGCACCTCCAAAAACCGGAGTCGATTTGTCCATCGCAGTCGTGAGGAAATAAATGACCAAGTCTTGAAAACCTTAGAAGTAATTTCGGTAACCGAAGAAATAGGAACCAGTCTTATCATAGAGCGTTAAGGAAGGAACCTGAGCTCAAGCGGTAAGGAAGATCTGGCGTCATGGTGGGCCGAGAGTTTTACCACCCGGGTGGGTGGAAGGAGCCAGCTTGAAGACCTTCCGGCAAGATTTAAAGCGGCAAGGATACCTGCCAGAAAGTGTGGATGAACAACATATCCATGTCCCTAGAACTTAGGATTAGTACACAGACACCCTGTCCATGTGAAAAAACAAATAAGGCTCTTTACACAACAGCCTGAAGCTCATAAATCTGTCAAAGAGATGTAACAGCAACTAAAGAGAGTGCTTTCCATGACAGAAAGCACAGTTTGCAACTCACGGCTACTTCAAAGGGAGATAATGTTTCTCCAACATAAAATTAAGGTCCCATGGGGCACTGGGGTTGGGCCAGGTCTGAAGGGGAGGTTTCAGAAGCAAAATGCCCCACAGGAAAGTGCGAGACACCTCAAGATGAGCCACGACCCTGCCATCGATAGGTGTATGGTATGCAGAGATGGCAGAAAGATACATCTTAAGAGAGGAGTACCCCAAGCCCGAGTCAGAGAGGGAGAGAAGATACTCCAACACCTGATCCATCGGACAGGTGAAGGGGTCCATCTGGAGCAAAGCAGCCCAAAGAGTGAAGCACTTCCATTTCATGGCATACGTCGCCCTGGTGGAGGGTTTCCTAGTGGCCATTAGGACATCTGCAACCCTAGAGGAAACCCCAAAGCGGGCAATAGCTAAGTCAGCAGGAGACACTCATGAAAATGCAACGATTTTAGGTCCGGATGGACCAGGGTGCCCGAACCTGGGAAAGCAAGTCGGTGCACAGGGGCAAGGGCACTGGAGGTTCAACCGCTAGCTGCTGCAGCAAAGGGAACCAGATCTGACCAGGCCTGAAGGGGGCTATGAGGATCATCTCTGCCCCCTCCAACTCAAGTTTTAGCAGCACCTTCTGGTGCAGTGGGAAGACAGGGAAGGCATACAGAAACCACCCCTTCCAGGAGAGGGACAATGTGTCTCGCCAGAAAACTCCAGGCCTGGAACCGATCGAGCAAAAAAGCGCCAGTTTTGTGTTGAGTAGGGATGCAAAAGAGCCCAAATCTGTCCGATCCCATCTGTCAAAGAGATCTTCAACCACCAGAGTCAGAAGCTCCCACTCATGAGCCCTGGAACGGGAGCAGCTTAGACTGTCCCCCAGGACGTTTTGGATGCCTGGAACATGGACATCCAAGAGCTCCAGACCATGCTCAATGGCCTCATACCAGACACTCATCGCCTCCCTGCACAGGGGGTAAGAGAGAGTCCCCCACTTGTTGATGTAATACACCACGCACATATCCATTTGCACCAAGAGTGGACTTGGAAGGAGGTTGGTCCGGAAGGCCTGCAGATTGTACAGAACCGTGCACATCTCCAGAACATTGATGTGAAGACCCTGTTGCACACCTGTCCAGGTGCCTTGAGTCTGTTGAGTGTCCAAGTGAGCTCCACAGCCCAGACCCGAGGCGTCTGTTGTGAGGATCTGACAAGGGTCAGTGATTTGAAAGGGAACCCCCCAGCCGGCCTGTCGGCGCAGTGGTTGGATTTCCGCTTGTGACGCCGGCAACCCGGGTTCGGGAACAGATCCAGTTCGTCGGAGGTCTGGTCGGAGGAGAAGGATGGAGCGTCCTGTGGATTGCTCTCCTTCTCAGGGGGGAGGATTGGGAGAATGCCAGGTGCTCGACAGACCCCTGGCAAAAGCTGGGGTGCTGCAGCGACCCGGTGTCTGAGGTGTTTGGGGGCTGGGCGGATGTTGAGCGTCACTGCATATCCCCGCCCCCAGAAAAACACACAAAAAATCCATGCCGGCTGCAGGATGATGCCAATCGGCGCCTGGCCTTTATCGCTCTCTGCTGCTCTGCTCCACCGACTTATCATGGCTCCGCAGGTACCGCCGCAGGCCCGGAACCCTGCCATGGTGGGGAAGCCAGGGAGACCATGCCGGCTCAGCCGGCACCTTTCACATCGTAGATGGGCAGGCTGTGGTACTGTGGCCCCACCCTAGGGGGGCAAGCCGGGGAGTATCAGTGGTAGCAGAAGGCGGTCATTGGAGAGCAAGGCAGGCAACTGGTAGGGCTGAGAGGAGCAGCGCCAGACTGGGAAAAATGTACAGTAAAATAATGAAAGGGAACCCCCCCCCCGAAGCAGGTTGGTCAGCTCGACCCACCAAGACAGGACTATTTTGACTGGATCAGAGACCATGATCATCTGGGTCCAGGTCATCCACACGTTAGTCCCACTGGACTCTCAATGTCCACTGAGGTACCTACATGTGCAGACGGGCGAAGGGAACCGTGGCAATGGCTGCTGCCATGTGGCCCAGGAGATGCAGGAATACCCTGGCAGGGACCTGCTGACTGGAGGAAACTAGGCGGGAGTGGGCCATCAGGCATTCCGTTCTGTCCATGGGTAAGAAAGTCATGCCCTGGGAGGTATCCAGGACTGCCCCTATATACTAGAGGTGTTGGCAGGGGGAGAGGCAGGATTCCGGGCTGCTAATGGTGATGCCCAAGGCCTGAGAAAGGCAGATGGTATGCTCCAGAATTTGGACAAGATGGTCTGGGGCCACTAGGAGCCAATCATCCAGGAAGGGAAACACGCAGAAGCCCTGCTGCCTCAAGGCAGCCACTACCACCGCCAGGCACTTGGTAAAGACCCTGGGAGCGGAGGACAGGCCAAAAGGGATGGCCCTGAATTGAAAATGGGCACCCTGGAAATAGAAGCAGAGGAAGCGCCAATAGGAAGGAAAAACGCAGATATGCAAATACACATCCTGCATGTCCAGAGAACAGGGCCAGTCTTCCCCAGTGCAGGTAGGGCAACAAACACAGAAGGGTGACCATTATGAAGCGTTTGTACTCTATGTAGAAATTCAGATGACTCAGATCTAGGATGGGACAAGGAAGAAGTGGGAATAGAACCCCCTGCCCGACTAAGCCGGAGGGACGGGCTCTATGGCCCTTTTTTTTTTTTGCATAAGGACCTGTATGTCCTCCCAAATGAGGAGCACTTGAGCCAAGGGGTAGGAGTTGCCTGGAGGAGTGTCCTGGGGGCCACTCAAGAAGCTCTAGAGTGTGACTATGTTCTGTGATCTGTAGAACCCAGTTGTCAAAGGTAATGCCTCGCCAACCATCGAAGTGAAGGGAAAACCAACCATCTCCCCCAGAATCCATTCTAGAGGGGGAGGGGATAGCCAAGGAGTCAGGAAGTAGGGGCAAGTGCCGACAGGGCAACCACAAGCGCACAAGAGACACTGGCGGCTGCAGATGGGGCTGCCATCGCCTTGCATTTGCCCTGACCTTTGGAGGCCTGTCTGCGGGAGGAACAGTGAAAGGGTGGCCTCTGACAAGACTTAAGCTGGGTATGGTACAGCGAATGAACAGACCAGAGGGCCTGGCCCGACTCCTGAAGAGAGGAAATTAGATCATGGACATCCAACCCAAAAAGGACAGAACTCTGAAAAGGGGCACCCAAAATACTGGACTGCACAGCAGAGGCAAACCCGGACACCCGGAGCCAAGAGTGGCGCCGGAGACAGATACCGACGACTGTTCCTCTGCCTGAGACATCAACGGCATCATAGGCGGCCCAAAGGATGTGGGTCCCCAAGTCTGAGCACTCCTGAAGAACCCAGGTGAGCTGTTTCTTGGACGGGTCATCAGGCAAAGCCTGAACCAGTTCCATGTCCTGGTCCTAAAGGATGTTCTGGCATTGGACCATGTGGGCCAAACAGTTAATGGCCCGGACGGCCAAGGTGGAGTAAGCAGAGACTTGCTTGCCCAGGTGGTCCAGCTGTCTCAACTCCCTATCAGGGAGAAGAGAGCTAAGGTGTTTAGGTTTCTTAGTGCGGTCATGCGCCGCGCTGATGACAAGTCAGCTTTAGGCTGTCCCCTTAAAAAGGGCTTACCAGCTGGAGAGTGGTAGAGCTTATCGGCTTTCTTAGGCACTGCTGGGGTCGAAGAGGGGAGATTCCAAGCCACCCTGGTGACATTCTCATAAGATTCAATAAAGGGAGGCACCACCAAGGGGAGGGCATCGGGCTGCTGCAAATAAATGGCTAGACACCACCGCTCCAGATCTTGTTCCTCAGTTTCCCAGCCCATGGTGGCCTGGATGTGCCTCATGAGGTCCATAAAGGAAGGATCATCAAGAGGGGACATCAGCTGTTTCTTCACCCTCAGACAAGTCGCCCGGAATGGAGGAAGACTCTGAATAGTCTAAGCCATCTTCCTCCTCTCCTCATCTGGCTATCAACTGGCAGACACCCATCCCAGCGACCACCGGAAATGGTGTCGGGTCTGTGCCCCAGAATGCATAGAGCACTGGGCCCCGGCTGCACCCGATCCAGGAGTGGTAGATCCACAGTGGGCTACTGAAGTGATGCCAAAGGCGGGCCCCAAGGGTTGGGGGTCTGTTTCTGTATGAAAGACCACCATGCAGTAAAGAAAGCATTATAGTCCACTGGCACAGGGTAGTTATAGACCGGTGGCTAGGGGTAGGCCAGGTAAGGAAAGGGCGGCGCTGGGACAGACAAAGCTGGCATAGGGTACCCCAGTGGACGACCAGCAGGCGCAGGCTACGGAACCATCACCGGGCCCACGGGCTGCAGCAAAGACAATACTGGTGCTGGTCCAGCAGGCGTCTGCTGACGAAGCCTGGAAAGGGAATAAACCAGCTCTGGATGAGGAGAGACGAGCACCGGGGAGAAATAAGACCTCCCTGGTGAAGGCAGAGGTGACACCAGTAGCCTGCTGTGAACACTTCCGAGAAGGACTGGCGATGTCCCCCCAAGGAGGGGACTGACGCAAGCGGAACCGGAGGGGCGACGGCAGAGGAGCCCATGCCGGTGACACACCAACACCGGCCGAGCCTCCTGGCTGACAGCCCTCGAAAGATAAGGGCCTTAGCGTCAGGAGCTGGGGAGGAGACAGAGTCCTCTGCCCCAAGGAGCCACCGCCCATTAGAGATGCGGGGATGGGGCTACTGGTAGCCATGCAGGAGTAAGGGCAGATGGGGCCACAGGGGCCGATCCCCCATGGGAGGAAGACCGATGCGGTCCAGGATTTATGAGGGGACCACGAGCGGGAAGCAGTCTTGGTGTTTGTCCCGGTGTTTACGCTTCTCGCTAGATCCCCCCCCCACCCCGAGACTGAGGGGAGGAGGAAGCCCTGGAGGACTGGGCTGGCAAAGCCAAAGAGCTCCTGGCCTGCAGCTCTTTTTCCACAGCGACGAGCTTATTCTTGATCAGATGGCTCTCCAGGATATTTAGGTGACGTCTCTGAGTGGCCTGGTTAAATCTGTGGCAGATCTGGCAGGTTTCGGTGTCATGGCTGGGGCCTAGGCACAGGACGCAAACAGAGTGGCCATCTTTTACAGGAATTTGTTTCCCGCAGGCACACTTTGAGGAGCAGTTGGAAGACAAGGCAGGTGGAGAAGACATAAACCTGATGACGGTAACACCGAAAAACTCGATGTTGAACTAAATAAAATAGTAAAACTAAAAAAAGCATGGCAAGTGCAGGTAATGGCAGTCGACTGTAGCTGCGGTGACTTCAGTAGTCCGACGTGCGTGGGTCGACGGCAGAAGAGGATGTGGGAGAACCACCTGGCTTTATAGGCTAGGCCGATGTCAGAAGGTGACACAGATGGTGGGCAGTCCCCCGTGGTAGACTGCTGGCAAGAAGGTTTCCGTGTGGTCCTGACGCCTGGTAGCTAAGCCCACCGGTGTTTGCCTGCTGCAAGAGCACCCTCGAAGTAAAATCATCATATATCAAGTGTAGCTAATGTTTGCCAACCTCCGCTCCAGAATTCAGATTTTTATGTAACCTATTCTTGGCATTTCCTTCTAGAAGAGCCTGAGATGCAGCTTTGGTAGCCTTCCACAGGCTATTCTGATTCTTGATCATGAGGGCCTGGTAGTCTGCAATACAAAGGTCTAGTGAGGCAGAGGCATATCCCGGATTCCTTATCAGAGGTAGAGTACTCATGGGTTTTGGTGCCATGGATCTGTCATGGGCAGCCATTATAACCACAGAGTCAGTTTCAGGCTGCTTGGCATAATAAGGCTTGGCAGCTGACGCAGGGTACTGCTTGTCAGCATCTCTAGGTACAGCTGGTATTGAATTTGGCCTGTACCATGCAGAACATATGGTATCCTCCAATGCAGGGTAAATTGGAGGAACAATGATGGACAGAGTATATGGTACCTCAACAAAATCCACTGGGTTCTTTTTTAGTGGAATCCTCTTCTTCCACAGCAAATCCCACTGTAATCTGCATTTGCTGCATCATAGTTTGGAAGGCAGGGTTTTCAGGAGGAGATGTGGGTGTGCACACCACAGAATCCTCACCACAAGAAAAAATAGTGGAGCTAGAACGTGGAGCATAATGTTCTTCTCTGTAACTCTCCACCTGTCATAATCCTCCTCCACTATGAGGTCTGGATTATATTCTTCCTCATCATCGACATCCCTGTTGGTGATGAGAATGGTTAACTTTGCTGCCGATGCCGGAGGCTGCTACACAAGAGGTATCTGCTGTGAACCAGCCAAATATGTTGACCGGGCCTGTGATGCAGGAACAACCATAGAATGCAATACAGGCTATAAGTATGCGCCGTATTGTATCTGAAAACGACGCCAAGTACTGTCAGTGCGTCGATGACACCCTGGCCAGGGCCATGACCGCTGGAGTCAACGAAAGGCCTGGATCTGTTGACAACTGCGACATACCATCTACAGTAGGTATGGCAGTGCCTAAATCAAGTTCCAACCTTGGTGTTTGGTCAATGGTCGGGGGGGAAGCTACTGTCACTATCACCGAGGTGGACGATGGTGATGCAGGTAAAGTACCTGCAGGCTGCAATGGAGACTGAATCTCAGAGAGCCTGTCCCCCAGGTTTTCCACCTTACGTTTTCACCCCTGGCTCCTTGAATGACGTGCAATGAACACGATGTGCAACCCCACCCAAGTGACTCGTATGCACCTCCACTTGGATTCATCCAGGTGGCCGCTGATCGCTGAGCCACGAAATCTACCCCCACCGAGGGAGGAGAGCAGTCCGTCGGATTCTCAATCCTCCCACAGCCAACCCCCGAGCGACCCACCTCTGTTCCCCAATGCGGGTCGCTGGCGTGGGAAAAGGTAAAGTGCCCACGGCGCCTCAGTCCTCTTCACCATTGGTCCGGCCGGCGATTGTCTTTATTTTTATGTTTGTGTTTTGATGATCAGTCTTTTTTGCAATCTTTCGATTCTGATGACTGCAACTCTGTCAATAGGGTTGGCAATGCTGCTTTCTGACCCTGGGCTTTTTTCAAGACTGTTAGTTTTTTCCAATAAAAACTTCTCCAGTGCCTTTCTTCTCCATCGTCTGATTGCTTGACTGAAGCCGAGAGGCCTAAACAGCAGGCACACATTTTGTGTGCGTCATCCTTATAAATTTGTTCTCCGCACTTGCAGTACAGAACAACGTTGCTGGTTTCCGTGGCATGCAGAGGCAGCGATATCACTAAAAAATCAGTGATTACTTAGCTAGAAAATAATAAACTACAACAGCTAGTTGGTCAGCGTTTTCATGGTAAGTCCAACGAGTACAATCAACAATAGGAAAAGAACTGAGGAGAGATGGGGGCCGCCCACATTTATGTAGTCACTGATGCGTAATATCGTTGTGGACGGCCCCTGGCTAGCAAAAGTTTCCATGTGGTCCTAGCACTGACCAGGGTATAGTTTCAAAGGTGTGGCCTAAGGGAAGATGTACTACATCTAAAAACTATCACAACATTCAGAGAGCACAGACTGCCTACCTAAACCAGTCTGGGATCCTCGAAGCCCTAATAACTATTACTGCAAACAGACACATGATGATTAAACCATTAACAAACGACTTTCACAATACAGAAACATTATCCTTCTCTTGACAGGTATATCACATACAGATAAAATAACACTCCTCCCAGATATGACAAGTATGTTTGACCAGCACTATAAAAACGGTAAAGTAGACACCTTGACTTAATGACACTGAGGTGAAAATAGCAGACAAGAGCTTCACTACCCTGGAATTTACCCACTGGGATTCAGGAGCACCGCAGCAATGCTCCTAAATTCTAGTCTCTTGCTGTGCACCCCACATTATTTTACTGGCACCTGTCCCCCGCCCCAATGGTCTCAGATCCCACCCCACAGCCCTTTTCCATGTCTTGTCTGATGATCCAAGTTACACAATCTCATTCCCCTAAACGTTCAACCCATTTATCTAACCCTACTCCCAGCCATGTCCATATCCAGGGACTGTGGGTTGTACAATCCACAAATAATTAATGGAACATCATTATGTATTACAAATGCAACTTTTGTATGGGAGGAAACGCACACAAACGTATTAAGTTGTAGTGAATTTTGATGTATGTTGTCCAAGTTTGTAAGTTGCATAAAATTTTATAAAATGTTTATTACAATAACAGCACTTTTTTAATACAGAGAAATGTAATGAAGAAACAAAGAACACAAGACAGCCCTCAAAGACCAATCAAAATAGTTTGTTAATTTATTATGATCTTATAGTGGTTCAACACTTACCGATTTCAACACCATCCCATATATAGCTATAAAACTGATACATACTCAAATCTGGCAGTCCGATTTGAGACTAACAAAAGAACACTGACTTGCATTACAGAATAAGGCAGTATACTGTATCACAAAATACTGTTTTGGTATCATAGAATACTGCTCTGCCACATAATGTAGTATATCATAAAATGAAAAATTCACACAAACAATGTAGTAACTCTTACCTCCACAGAAGATTACCGTGTTGTGTAGAAGTAGCTGGGCATCTGCCTTGAATTCATCATAATTTTTGTATTTGTTTTCATTAACTTTCTGTGAATAAAGCAGACAAGGCAGTTTTAAGAACAGCATGCAATTTGCAACAGTCAAATGCTTCCCTCCATTTCTTACAGCTAATACAACACAATGTTCAAAGGGGCACTGCCAGCAATGTAAGCCTGGAAAAATCTTAACCAAATCCATTCAACACCAGTTTTTTTCTTTACATATATAAGCAGCAGGTCGATGGGGGGGGGGGGCTGACATACGTTCATGTTACTAGACCCTTCATACTTCCTATTTCACTCCATGCTAGTTTTACTAGGATGCAGTTGTGTTATAAAGGCCTAAAACCTTTCTTGCTGAAACAATTGGGTCTGACCAATCTTTTTTGATCGAGTGGTCAAAACCTGGTTGCATGGGGTTATCTTAACAGATCCTATAACCTGCTTCAGAGATGCTAATGATATTAACTAGTGGAGGTCAAAGGGCCACTAAACATCAGACATAAGTACCGCGCCCCCCCCCCCGGCAAAAAAAAGAAGAAAAACCTTAAGAACGAAGACAAAACACCACATGAAAGAATGGCTTATGCACCTGATTCACTAATGGACATCAAGAAAGTGTGACAGCCAGGAGAATAAAATACGATTAAAAAAGAAAAACACTGAAAACCTACCTACTGTACACCTGCCTACCTATCTGCTGACACAGGGAACAGTGGTGCCCCACCCCATTTATATCCTGGCCCCTGCTGCAATGCACCAAGCCTGTTCTGCTCCAGTTCATCTCCACCCTAATCAACCACTTGCTTCACAAGAACTAAGCATTCAGCCCAGAATAGGCTGGAATATTCTAGCCAGCTACAGCAGCTTCACCGCACACAGTCTACTAAAATTCAAAGAACTGTCCCAAAAAAGCATTCAAAAGGAATTCTAACCTATTCACACTGGAACTTTTTATTATTAAAGAGCTACTGACGCCTCAAAGAAAACTTTAAAAAACATAATTGGGTACAATTCTGTTTGCATTCCATGTATATTTTATATATTTCTCTTTCCCATAATTTATTAGTAAAGTAATGTATACAAATATACGACTGTTGTCCCTTACAGTTCATTTCGAGTTCATCTGCTTCTACAGCGTACTCCCTATTTCAAGCCATAATCCTCTGTTGTTGCATCACAAGCTGTTGCCATGGGAGTAATTGTGATGTCACAAGCATTGTTCTAGGACTTCAGGTAGGGAGGAAGCATCAGGAACAGATGAACTCTTCTAGAGCAAAGATCCTGTTTCATACAAATGACCTCGCTACAAAATAATGGAGAGGAGGAATACAGAACTAATGGGAAATATAAGCTGGACAGTGCCTAAATATTGTTTTGTTACAGTTCTCCAGAACGTGTCACCAGCTCTTTAAATACCTTTTTTCTGCAGCATTTGTACTTCTATATCTGCTCTGTGCAAGGCATAAAATAAGCGGGTTCGCAACGCAATTTGCGAATCAAAAAACGGCAACTGCGAATCAATTTCGATTTCGATTCGCGGTAGGTGTTAATCGAATTTCTCAGGACCGCAGGGCTTGGAATGTGCAAATGGCACTATTTTTCACTATTTTAAGTCATCTCCCCCACATTTTGGACCCCGCACTGCTAATCAACTTTGACAAGTTGCTAATCATTTTTCATTTGGATTACCAAAGGCCGCTAATCAAGTCTCCAACACTAATTTATGCCTTGTCTGTGTCCACTGTTCCTTGTGTCAGCATACATAGGTACAGTAATATAAAGTGGGGGCCTCTCAGGAGGTTCTGTCTTATCCAACTACCCACTGTAGTGATCTGTGCACTGAACATGAGCTCCAGACTGGGACGTGATTCTGTTCTCAAACTGGAGTCTAGTGAGAAAGAAGGTGAACTTGAAGGAGTCCCAGCTGTATAGTGCTATAGTACATAAGGAGAATCTGTTCATGATGGAATATAGTGACTGCTGAAACACTACTGTACCAGCAATCTGATGTCACGATGTTGTTGTACCATCAATCTGACATCAGATCAGCGGTACTACAACAACAAGGTGTCATCAGATGCACGTCCCATATCTAAAGGAAAAAAAACCTTCAGATCTCGGTTTACCTTGCAGCGCAACTGTCAAAATAACCGTCATGGCAAGTGTCGGTAGCGGAGATATCCACAGTGAGACTGAAAAATTCATATTCCACCTCGATGTCACTCTAGCTCAAAACTCAGTCCCGCATTTCATAGCCCAGTACATCAGAAAACACACCCGTCAGCTCATCAGTCCGTCCTCACGTGGAACTCACAGCCAGTAACCACATCCTGCAGTCAGCCAATGCTAAATTAACGGAAACTGTTGAGCCCCTTACTAATTTCAATTTATTCGGATTTTTTTTTTTTTTTTAAACATTTTCTTGTTGCTGCCAGCTTTGTTTTTGTTACAATTTACACTTTGTTCATTACAGACATGGACTCTAAAAAAGTACAGTTATGTAAGAACCTACCGTAACAGTAGATCTTCGAGAAGAGCTCTTGCAGCAGGTTACACTGTTAGAACTGAAGCCGGCAGGCGCTAGGACCCCACAGAAAACTTCTAGCTAGCAGTATACAGCGGAGGCCGCCCCCTGATAATAAGCCCACGCAGTGTCTGCCTATAGACATAAAGGGCTGTCCCCAGCCCAACCTCAGTTCTCCCGTCGGAGACCCCAGCGTATACAGGAACTGGAGAAATGAGGAAGTTTCTCTAAACTTAGGAAATAGAGGTAACAAAGATGGAGAAGCAGTCACCAGGGGGATGGAGGGAGGAAGGGAAAGCAGCACCTGCTACAAGAGCTCCTCCGAAAATCTACTGTTATGGTAAGTTCTTACCTAACTGTACTTTCTCACTTCGAGGGGGCTCTTGCAGCAGGTTACACAGTTAGGACCGAGTCCCAAGCAGTGAAAGTACTGACCCAGTCAGCTGGGAGGAGGCAGAAGTCAGTGTAAGGTTCTCGGGAGCAGGACCTGAAGGACAGCAAGTTTGAAACCTGCTCTGCGTCTAGATGCAATATCCAGACTTTAATGCTGGATTAAAGTGTGGACAGAACTCTAAGTGACCGCTGCACAAATGTCAGCAATGGACACATTTCAGAAGGAAGCAAATGAAGCAGCTACCCCCCCTGGTAGAATGGTCTTTTACCCGGCCTGGCAAAGGCTTGTTGTACTTGCAGTAACAATAAACAATGCAGTTAACCAACCATTTGGATAAACATTGCTTAGAAACAAGGTAGGAATAAGCAGACTGTTGGTTAACTAGGATCTGCAGCTTATCCAACAGATAGGGAATTGGGCAGACTAGGTGGGCCAAGTGGTTCTTATCTGCTGTCAAAGTCTATGTTTCTAACATGAGCCACATCTTTTCTCAGGGTGAATGAAACTAATAACTAAATCAGATTTCCTGATGGCTCGGGCGCGATCCAAATAACAGCGAAGCAGCCGGTGGACATCCAGAGTATAAAGTAAGGTCTCCCCTGGATATGAATACTCTGGGTAATACACAAGCAGGTGGATGTCTTGATTCAGAGTAAACTCAGACACCACCATAGGAAGAAACTTAGGACTGGTCCTCAAGAACACCCTGTCCTTGTGGAAAACTAACTAAGGCTCTTTACCCATCACAGCCTGAAAGCTCGGAAATCCTTCGAGCAGAAGTAATAGCAACTTAAAAATAACGCTTTCCACGACAGAAAGCATAGCTCGCAGCTTGCGGCAGGCTCAAAGGGAGGCAAATTAAGCTTTTCTAAAATGAACAAAACGTCTCAAGGGGAACAGGGTCCATGATGGAAGCTTTCAGATGCAGTGTGCCACACAAGAAAGTACGGGAGAGGTCAAGTAAGGCAAGAGACTTGCCTCTCATAGGTGCATGGTATGCAGAGATGGCTGATAAGTGCACCTTAATTGACGAGTAACTCAGCCCTGAGTCAGATAGGGAAGGAGGTACTCTAGAACAAGATTCTCCAGACAGGTAAAGGGGTCTAGGTGGCAAGCGGTGGCCCATATGCAGAACCGCTTCCACTTAATAGCATAAGTAGATCTAATAGAGGGGTTTCCTGGCTACCACTGATGTAACCCCTAGATGGCGCTATCCCAGGGGCTACTACCCCTGCCTGATTTGCTACTAACAGGTTGAGGGGCCTGGATCCAATGGCGGGTGCCTCCACCCAGAGGTCAGGGTTTGCAATAGTTAAACTTACTTGGTCACAGCCCTCTGGGACACTGCAACCCCCCTTTCTTCCCACTAGTGGCCCACACAATATATCAGAATTACCTTCACAGTATACACTTACCCCCAGGACTAGTTCCAGCACTGGGACCTCCTGTGAAATAAGATACAGTGCAACAATCACAGTACAGTAGTTTAACATAGACAAATACCTCAGGAAGTATAACTTTGCTGAAACAAGCAGCTCTGATTTATTTGGGGGATATAACAAGGACAGGGAAATCAGGTTAATTAGCTTATCACTTTACTATCTACCTATGGCTCTGTGCAGAGCCTATCCCTACCAGTTACTGTCCCTGGGTACCCAAGCCCTGTGGCTAGTCCAAACCGTGGCAGCTGGTAGGGGCCCTTTCACACAGTGAAAAGAAAAATTAGTTTAAACAGTCAGCAGTACAGTGATTCCATTTGGATTTAATGTGGCAATTCAACAGGGAGCGACCCTGAATTAGTACTCACGACCTCCAAACAAGATAGGGTCCTTCAACGTCAGCATAGCTACTCTTGAGCTCCACGAGACTCTTCACACATTTATATGGTAAAAAAGAAAGTACTATACCAGGCAGGCTGCTTCTCTATCCCGATCGCAATTACTGCACAATACCCGGGAGAACACACAGCAGATTCAGTTCCTGACAGACCGAGTGCAATTCAACAATTTCTCCAGTCTTCTACAGGGTGAGCCTGGTTTCTACTCTTCAGAGATCCTTTGATTCTTTTCACAGGACGGATTCAGTCCTAACAAGCAGTTACACAAGCTGCAGACTGGAACTCTGGGCCTTACACACGTTTTTTGACAAACTGTGCACTGAAGGAGCACAGGGTTTCTTTCCCCTTCACTCCAGAGCTAAACTGAAACTCCAACAGACAAAACCGGGCACTTCTTTTGAGTTCCTCCCAGTTCTTGACTGGATTGGCTGTCACTCACAATAGACTGCTGCTGTTGGTCCAAAAAGGCGCCGAAGTCTAAACTACATCTCCCAGAGTCACTGCCCATACAATCCTCTTGTGGCTGGCTCAGATTATGAGTCCAAGTTCTGATTCGTCCAAGGCACCATTTTAGAGCTAGCTTACCCACACTGATTGGTCCAGTTCAGCAGTTCAAAACCAGAATGGGGAACTAGGCAGACACAGTTCTGACTGCAAAGAAAGCAGGTTAGACAAACTGTAATTTCATTATTACTGTAAATGATTTCTGGCAAACAGTTACATCTTTCAGATAGGTTCCCTTTCACTCCTAGTGACTGCAAAAATGGAGTGAATTGGCAGCAGCTCGGAGTGGTACTCAAACCAGAGCACACAGTCCCCCATACAAACTAATTATGTCTGCAAGCAGACAGCTCTTAAAGAGACAGTACCAGAGGCTCTAAAAACACTCACTGATAAATGGCTTAAACGCCAAACACCATTCAGGCTTGGAGCATTCAAGCAAGCTCCTGGAAGTCTTTTGGGAACCCCCATTTGCAGGGGGGTTACACTAGGACGTCTGCCACCCTGGGAGAAACCCCAAATCGGGCAACTTCTAAGCCTGCAAGAGCCATGCATGAAGGTGCAATGACTTGAGGTCTGGATGGACCAGAGTGCCCTGCTCCTGTGAGAGCAGGTAGGAGCACAAAGGCAGGGGAACAGGAGACTCCACTGCCAGTTGCTGGAGAAGTGGAAACCATATCTGGCGTGGCCAGTAAGGAGCTATCAGGATCATCTCCGCTCCTTCTGACTGCAACTTGAGCAGAACTCTCTGTAGTAATGGAAAGGGAGGGAAGGCGTACAGAAACCTCCCTGTCCATGAGAGAGACGACACAACTCACCAGAAAAAAAAAACAGGCCCTGGATCTAGCAAGCAGAAACTGGGCAGTTTTGCACTGGATGGGATGCGAAGAGTCCAACTCGGGACAGACCCACCTATCGAAGAGATGCTCTACCACAGAGGGGAGAAGCTCCCATTCGTGTGCTTTGGACCGGGAATGGCTTAGACTGTTGGCCAAGGTATTTTAACCGCCTGAAACATGCTCAACGGTCAGGTCCAGGTGATGCTCTATGGCCCAATACCAAGCTCTTATGGCCTCTCTGCAGAGGGGATAAGAACGTGTTCCCCTCCTGCTTATTTATGTAAGAGGCCACAGACATATTTTCCATCCAAGCCCACCGGGGCTTCGGACACCCTCCTCCAGGATCAAGGAACCAGCCTTCGGACCAAAAAGGCGCCTCTAGGGTCCCGCTTAACCAAGCGGCCCCATTGAAGACAAAGCGCTCCTCACAACGTCTGTTGCCAGGGCGCGCACCGGCCGCCACGCTACCGAGGAAAGGAACCAGGAGCTTGGCCGCTCCCTGGTACCTTGTGCCGCTAAAGGCGCAAAAGCCCGCAAGGATCCCTCCAAGCCCACTGGGGCTTCGGACACCCTCCTCCAGGATCAAGGAACCAGCCTTTGGACCGAAAGACGCCTCTGGGGTCCCCGCTTAACCAGCGGCCCCCATTGAAGACAAAAGCGATCCTCCACAACGTCTGTTGCCAGGGTCCGCACCGACCGAACGCTACCTGAGGAAGGGAACCAGGAGCTCGGCCGCTCCCTGGTACCCTGTGCCGCTAAAGGCGCAAAAGCCCGCAAGGTACGTTAACTTGACCTCCCTCCTGCCGGCTCTCTCCTGCTGGGTTTGGAACTATACCTAGTGCCATCCTCCACAGAAAGCGGCTGTTCTCACTTTGTAATTTTGAATTTGGACTGCTATTTTGTACTCACGGGGACTGTGAGCGCTGCCACTGTGGCTAAGTAATACAGCTCCCAAAAGACTAAATCTGCTGCCTAGACTAATTATCTCTTGTGTCTCAAAACTTGTAAAATCTTGTCTTAGAAATTCTAAACTGCTGTAGCTAAGTTAATCTGCTTCTCTGCTGCCTTGTACTGCCTTCCCGCCTTTTTCTGTTTGAATCTCCTACCCCCCATTGTTCACCTAAAACCTATTTTAAGTGCTGTCCTCTTAACCTGCCTTACAACTGTAACCTGTAACTCTACTCCTCTGCCTACTAATCTCCTCCTTTCTCTCACCTACGCCCCTTCCCATTGTCCTGCTGCCTTCTTAATCTGCCTCTCCTTGCTACCCCCTCAGGATCCCTCCAAGCCCACCAGGGCTTCGGACACCCTCCTCCAGGATCAAGGAACCAGCCTTTGGACCGAAAGACGCCTCTGGGGTCCCCGCTTAACCAGCGGCCCCCATTGAAGACAAAAGCGCTCCTCCACAACGTCTGTTGCCAGGGGCCGCACCGACCGCACGCTACCCGAGGAAGGGAACCAGGAGCTCGGCCGCTCCCTGGTACCTTGTGCCGCTAAAGGCGCAAAAGCCCGCAAGGTATGTTAACTTGACCTCCCTCCTGCCAGCTCTCTCCTGCTGGGTTTGGAACTATACCTAGTGCCATCCTCCACAGAAAGCGGCTGTTCTCACTTTGTAATTTTGAATTTGGACTGCTATTTTGTACTCCCGGGGACTGTTAGCGCTGCCACTGCGGCTAAGTAATACAGCTCCCAAAAGACTCTTCCCGCCGGCGCTTTAGCTTTATAGACACCAGCGGGTCATATGACTAAGTGTCCACTTTTCCATTGGCTCCTTATACTCCGCTTCCACTAGGGGCAGCTTCCTATCTTTCAAGTTAATGGCTCTGTAATTTCTCTTGCCAAGCCCGCCTTCCTGGGTTGTACCATAGCGTCCTATCCCTCTCCTATGTACAATCCCAGGCCTACCAATATTTTCACCCTATAACGCTTTGCCGCACTCGGCGCTGTTCTATTCAATACTCCTCTTTTCTGCACCCCTACAACCTGCTCTTCCTATACTAAAATGACTCTACATCTAACTATCTATCGCTCAGGCTTGACTCCTTTATTCTGCCTGTGTCTCCTGTATGGACTAAGCAGTGTCTCCCTATCTCTGCCTCTTGTCATTAATCACAAGGCGCAATCGATCAAGGACTTTAGTTTCTCTAATCTCCTTCTTTCATACCGTCACCCCCTACCCACTTTTCACCATGCACTCCTGAAGAAAGGCTGTACCTACCTGTCACTCCTGTACTACCTACAGCATAGTGCTAAGCGAAAAAAGCGTGAGATATTCACTAGAACCTTGCTTAAGTTCCTAGCCCAAAGGCTACTCCTGATGGCTGGTGACATCGAATCGAACCCAGGTCCGCCACATAATATCCCATTAGCAGCCTCAACCAAAGCAAGTAAAGGCCTATTACTAGCCCATATGAATATTAGGAGTCTTGTGGGGCACCTGGCTGAGCTTGAAGCCTGGGCAAGACTGGTTAACCCTGACATCCTGTGCCTGACCGAAACATGGCTCAAACCTAATATCCTGGATGCACACTATGCCCTGCCTGGGTATGCCGTCATTCGCCAGGATCGAAGTGGCTCTAAAAGAGGTGGGGGTGTTGCCATTTATTACAAAAATCACCTCTCAATAAAAGCGGTTCCCAATCCTGGTCCCAATATGCGCTGTGAATCACTACATGCAACACTGTCCCTAGGAGCAAAATATCTGCACATCCTGCGTTTGTACAACCCACCCACTGGCGTGTTGGAAAGTCTCCAGATCTTACTCCAACATGTGTCACAATCTGTGAAACTGATTGAGTGTATCCTGTTAGGGGACGTTAATTTAAACTGGCTAGGACCGAATCACGGTAACCTTGCATCTCTGGTCCAAAAATATAACTTTCACCAACTTATAACAGAATGCACGAGAATGACTAACATGCAGACAGGAACGCTCTTGGACTGGATTCTCACCAACAGGCCTGACCATGTAACCAAAACTGCTGTACTAGCGGACTCTCTGACAGACCACTCTCCCATGGTCTGTCACTGGCGTTCCAGTCCGCTGCCTGCTCCTCGATCCCGCCTTATCACCCTTACCAACTTTGCAGCGCTTGATGTACAAGCATTTCTTACTGACATATCTAATACGGACTGGTCCGAAATCTACAGTGCAACTAGTGCTGAGGCTGCCCTGGATGTGTTCCTCAGCAGGTTTGGAGAAGTACAAAGGAGGCATGTACCAAAGATAAAGAGAAGGGTCAGGGGGCAACAAGCAAGGTGGCTGGGCAAAGATCTTCTCCACAAGCTCAAACTCAGGGACAAACTCTGGAAACATTATAAATCCACTGGCCTGCCCTGTGATCATCAGATATACAAGCGGCATAGAAGTGACTGTAAGAAACACATCAGGCTCGCGAAGAGCAGATATTGCCAGGACCTTTCAACCAGCTCCGCTAATGATCCACGAATATTTTGGAGTCACATAAAAAACTTCCTCGGAACCCCCCAATCCATCACCCCCTCGGACATGCTACTCCAAGGGGTCCACTGCAATGACTCCCTCACCATTGCCAATGCCTTCAATCAGCAATTCTCGGACCTATCTGCCATTACATCCTCTCTAAAATCTTTGCCAGTTACCTCTCAACCATACTCTACCATGATGAGCTCCAATCCACAACTTGCCCCTAAAAGATTGTTTTATTTTAAAGCGGTTACTGGAAATCAAGTTTGCAAACTCCTGTCGGGCATATCTGATAACACTAGCCCTAGCTCTGACACTCTGGAACCACGACTGCTGAAAATAGCTGCTCATCTCATATCCCGTCCACTTGCCAGGATCTTCACGCTATCACTCTCCACAGGCACTGTCCCCGAGATTTGGAAGGCTGCCAGAATCACACCAGTTATCAAAAAAGGGAGCAAAAATGACTTATCACACTATAAACCTATAGCCATACTTTCAGTACTTAGCAAAATTCTCGAGAAGATAGTAGCCACCCAGGTCACCGATTTTATTGACTCCTCTAATGCACTCTGTGAAGCTCAACATGGCTTCAGGAAGCACCACAGTACTACAACTGCACTGACAAAATTCACCTCAGATGTTCTCTCAAATATGGACAGAGGGCAGCTAACAGGGGCTGTGTTCATAGACCTTACTAAGGCCTTTGACCTCGTTGATCATCCACTGCTGCTTGCCACCCTCAAAAACCTATGCTTCTCATCCTCAGTAACATCCTGGTTCAGTAGCTACCTCACCAACAGGTCTCAAGCTGTAAAACTTAACTCGGCCATCTCTGACAGTACCACGATCAATATTGGAGTACCACAGGGCTCCATACTCAGTCCACTCCTCTTCTCACTATTTATCAACAACCTGCCCAACGTAATAACATCAGGCAACTCGCTACTTCATGCTGATGATCTTGTTATATATGCTCACTCTGACAACATCTCCCACCTGAATGCCACTCTGTCATCAGCTTTCCACCTGGCACAACACTGGCTTGATGCGCATTGCCTTATACTCAATGCTAGCAAGACTAAGGCCATGCTCTTTGGATCAAATCATAAGCTTAGAACCTGCACATCTTCACTTAAAATTCCTGATATTAACGGAACCCCCCCCTTGAGATTGTAAGTTCTTTCCGCTATCTTGGAATACAGCTTGACCAAAACCTCGACCTGAAGCAGCATATCCACGAGTCGTGTAAGAATGTCAACTGTAAGCTGGGTGCTGCCTACAGGACGAATTATATGCTCACACCACTGCCAAACTTGCTATTGCCAGGGTATCCTATTACCCACTCTGTCCTATTGTGCTCCTATCCTCACAATGGCAAACAAAACCGTTCTACAGAAATGGGACACCACCTACAATAATGTCTGCGGATATGCAGCTAAAGCACCGCGTCTGACGCACCACTGCCAACTCTATAAAGAGTTAGGCTGGCTATCCCCATCCTCCACAAGGCAATATTACCTCTGCAGCCTATCAGAGTGGCGAAACCAGCCACACTGTCTGAACTACTTCAACCTGTGATCCCATCGCGTGACCGGAGGTCATCAGACAAGTCTTTTTTATCAGTTCCCCTCTGCCGCACTTCCAAGGGTGCTGGCGCTTTCAGGTGCACTGCCCCTCATGCTTGGAACTTGCTGCCAATGGATCTGAGAACTGTCCCATCACACCTAGCTTTCAAGCGCGGACTTCGCTCTCACTTCTACTCTATGGACCGTTGCACTTGCTTTGATCCTACTTAAACTTTGAAACCTGTCTAAGTCAATCCTCCCTTTCCATATATTCACTAGCCTACCTCCCTTTGATTGCTCTGTCATTTTGTTTGTCTGCTTGCACTTTAATGAACTGTTTACAAGTCTGCCTGCACTTTAATGTAATGTTTACAAACTTTTCTGTATGGTCAATCTATTCTAATCATGCTGCTATAAATTGTCTTAAAGACTGCCTAATTGCCTTAATTCTATAATATGTATAGTATCCTGACTTGATCATATTATTATGCTGCATATCTAACATTGTTTCATCTCTCTGACTTAGTGTATAATTCAGACATAATCCTACTATTGTTTGATCCTTCGTCCGTTCTACTGTGTTGCACTAAACTATATGATTTACTTAATGTTAGTGGGTACTGGTCCTTCTTGCTTCCCTCTCCACTCCCCTGTCACTCCTCACCCCCTCACAGCCCTGCCGAGTTTTAGTTCCAGAGCCCCGGGTCTTTTTGCGCCTTTTTCCCGCTAAAGCCGTAACTCGCTGTATTTTGCCGTAAGTGCCTCAGTTTGGCTGCCTCCCCTGTTCCAGTTCCATAACTATGGGCCCTTTTGCGCCTTTCCCACTAACGCCGCACTTTGCCATTACGCCCTCAGGCTGGCCGCACCCCCCCCCTTTTTTTTCCCACTAATGGTCCTTGCTTGCTAACCTGAGTGCAGAACCATGCTATCCCCTGCTTTCCTGCTGGTCCATGGCCTTCCTACTGTCCTTTCTTCCCTCAGCTCCCCCTTGCCCCTCCTCCTATACCTACTGCCATCCCACCTACTATAGTTCCTTAACCTCTGGTTCATCCTCTCCCCTTTTTTCCTTACCACACTCCTCTCCCTACCTGCCGACCATCCCTTCCCTGCTCTGCCGTCCCTCGGTTCCACAAGCCCGGCTGCGTATCTCTGCCCAGCACTGCAAGGCCGTTAGCTGTAATTTTCCCTATCTTTTCTGCCAATGCCCTCCACCCCTCATCAGTTTCTCACACCCTCCCTTGCCTGCTCAAAATCCCCCTCACCCCCCCTTCCCTTTCCTCTCCCTCTCCCTCTAAATGTGTTCTCCCTCCAGTATCCTCTGCCTATTGAAACTGTATGCCTGCCTTGAAATTGTATGTCTGTACTTGTACCAATGTACCTTTGCCTGTATTGTGTTAAACCTAAACTGTCCTATTTTTGTACTGTAACTGTGTCTCCCAGGTCGTGCCTGAAAATAGTCACCTGTTGGCTAGTGCACCTACCCGGTTAACAAAAACTAAATAAATAAATAAAATAAAAATCTGGGTCAAAAGAGGTCCTGGGAACAGATTTGTCTGAAAAGCCTGCAGAGCACACAGGATCACCCGCATCTCCAAAACACTGATGTGGAGATGTTTCTCTAATGGGGAGCAGGTCCCCTGAGTTAGACAGTTTGCCAGATGCTCACCGCAGCCCTGGCCTGAGGCATCTGTGATCAGGATCTGTCGAGGTTTCGCCGACCTGAAGTGGACCCCCTTGGAGAGAGTAGAGGGGTTCAGCCACCATGTCATGGTCTGCCGCACGGAGCTGGATACCGACACCAGAAGATTCAAGTCATCTGTGCACTGATCCCACTGAATCTGAAGGTTCAACTGGATTACCCTCACATGCAGGTGAGCCAGAGGAACTGTTGCAATGGCCGCCGCCATGTGACCCAGTAGTCTGAGAAAGACCCTGACTGGAACTTGGCAAGACAATGAGACCAGTTGAGCTGTGTCTGAAGGTGTTCTGCCCTGTCTTGGGGAAGAAAGGTGTTGCCTTTGGCAGTGTCCAAGATTGCCTCAATGTATTGGAAGTCTTTGATTTGGCCAAGGGGAGGATTTGGGGAGATTGAGAGTCTCCCCCAGATCCTGAAACAGTGTGAACACAACCTGCATGGTTCTGAGCAACTGCTCCTTGGTGGGAACTGTCAGAAACCAGTCGTCTGGGTAAGGGAAGACATAATAGCCTTCCCTCCTTAAAGAGCAGCTGACGTCATCAGGAGAACTTTACCACAACATAATATTTAGATGCAGTCCAGCTTGGATTTCACATTAGTTCTGTATCCCTTCTCCATCTTATTTATTACTGAGGTCATTTGCATGAAAACATGATCTCTGCTCCTGAAGAGTTCATGTACTCCTGTTGCTGTCTCCCTACCAGAGGTCATACTGCACTGCTTGTGACATCACAGTCACTCTCATGGCAACAAAGAAAAAATTACTCACCTTAGTAATTGTGTTTCTTCTAATGGAGTCTTGCTGTATTCTGACATATGCAGATAGCCTCAGCACTTGAACTGCTCCGGAGAGGAAAGAGTCAATTTCTATGCAAGGCATAGAACGTTGAGCTCAAGCTCAAATTTCAAACCTCTGTCTGTGGTGCCTCAGAGTGTAACCGTCAGATTCTTACGAGCAAACTAACTACACTTCCAGTGTGGAAATTGTAAAACATATAAGCCAATAGGCAACAACTTGGGTCCAAAAGACTCAAGTCGAGAACCCAAGAGAAAAAAAAGGTAATGAACAAGATACATAAATCCAAGTAAAACTTAACCACCACCACCACCCACCCTGAAGGGGAGGGGTGCAAAGTACACCCCTGAGGTGCAACACTGTACTTGCCAGCCCACATCCCAAAACTAGGTTCTGAGAGGGAGGCGGGGTGGAAAGTCAGAAAACAGCAAGACTCCATTAGAAGAAACACAGTCACTAAGGTAAGTAATTTTTTCTTCAAACATGAAGTCTTGCTGTATTCTGACATATGCAGACTACCAAGCAGTACCTCCATGGAGAAGAGTACCAAACCTATTTTTGGAATAGGTTCTGCAGTACTGCTGTACCAAACTTAGCATCACTCCTAGCCTGGATATCCAGAGAGTAATGCTTGGTGAAAGTATGGACTGTTTTCCAGGTGGCTGTTTTGCAGATCTCTAACAAAGGTATATCTCTGGCAGCAGCCAGAGAAGCAGCTGTACCCCTAGTCGAATGAGCCCTCAGGCCTGAGGGAGGTGTTTTGCCTAGTTTGTCACAGCAGAATTGTATACAAGAGACAATCCACCTGGCAATAGTTCTTTTAGTAGCAGGCCTATCTTTCCCACTTCACCATAAGTGAGAAACAATTGAAGACAGTCATTCTTATGTGCCTTAGTATGCTCAATGTAGTAACTAAGTGCCCTCTTAACATCCAAACTATGTAATATTCTTTCTACTGAAGAAGAATGATCAGTGAAATACACGGGAAGAGACATGGACTGGTTCAGATGGAAATCTGAGACCACTTTGGGTAAGACCCTCCTGTTGGTTCTGAAGACCACCTTATCTCTATGGAATGAGATAAAATCAGGTTCACCTGACAGGGCCTGTAATTCAGTAATTTGCCTGGCAGAAGTGACAGCTACCAGAAACACAGTTTTCCAGGTCAGGTACTTAAGCTCGGCCGGAGCGAAAGGTTCAAAGGGTGACTGCATAAGCTGAGCAATGCAAATATTGAGATCCCAAGCCGGAGTAGGCTCTCTAAAAGGAGGGTTGATATGAACCAGACCTTTAAAGAACTTAGCAAAGACAGGGTGAGAAGCCGGAGAAGAGCCCTTCCCTGCTGACACGAATGCTGAGACAGCTGCTAGATGAACTTTTAAAGTGGCTGGCCTAAGGCCTAAGCCATTGAGGTGAACTAGGTAATCTAATAGTGTAGCAATGCCAGCAGATTCTGGTAGAATATCCTTATGGGAACACCAAACGCTGAATCTTTTCCATTTGGAATTATATGTTTTTCTGGTAGATGGTTTCCGTGAAACCTTAAGCATGTCCAAAACTCCCTGAGAAAGATGCAGGCCTGCATATTCTAACTCTTCAAGAGCCAGGCCTTGAGATTGAGAGACTGGAGATTGGGGTACCAGATCCTCCCCCGAGAGGAAGTTGGGAGATTGTGTCTTTTGAGAAGAGACAGGGGGAGTGAGACTACTAGGAACAACAACAGAGGATACCAAGGCTGTCTGGCCCAGTCTGGAGCCAGTAGAATCACTGCGCAGGGTTGTGACCTGATCTTGACTAGAACCCTGAACAACAGGGGAAAGGGAGGAAAGGCATAAAGGAACTTGCCTTCCCAATCCAATATCAGGGCATCACGGGAACAGTCCCTAGGACTGGGGGTCTGCAGCAGAAGAGGGGAAGTTGGTGACTGTCTGAGGCTGTGAAGAGATCTATCTCTGGAGTGCCCCACCTGGCGAAGATTACTTTCAATATGAGGGGATCCAAGGTCCATTCATGATGGCCCTGTGAGATTCTGCTCTGAGCATCCAACACATTGTCCTTCCCTGGGAGGTGGACTGCTATTAGGGAGGTTTGCAAGGAGTAGGTCAGAGACCATATTTTCATGGTCTCCGTGCAGAAGGCCGTAGACAAGAGTGCCCCCTTGCTTGTTGATGTACCACATGGTGGTGGTGTTGTCTGTCCTGACCTGAACCACCTTGTCCCTTACTGAGTTCGATAAAGCCTGAAGGACTAGGAATACTGCCCTGAGTTCCAGAAGATTGATATGAAGGAGAGACCCTTGTGGAGACCAAACATCCTGTGCTGTGAGGGGTCCTAGGTGGGCTCCCCAGCCCAGGAGGGAAGCATCTGTGGTCAGTACCACTGAATGAGACTGACTGAGGAATGGGACACCTTGTCTGAGATTGTCCTGATCCAGCCACCACTGCAGAGCTTGGACCAGAGTCTGAGTCACTGGAACCAATTTGGTGAGAGAATCTTTTTTCTGAGACCAAAAAGACCTTAGGTGAAACTGAATGTCCCTCATTTGGAACCTGGCTCCTTGTACCACTGCACTGAAAGCTGCCATGTGGCCTAGGAGCTGAAGAAAATGTCTTGCTGGGCGAGAGACCAGAGGATGAAAAGAGGAAGCAAGATCTGTAAGGGCCTTTACCCTTGCTAATGGGAGGAAGGCTTTTGCTTGAACAGTATCCAACTCTATCCCTATGAAAGTGAGGAGTTGTACTGGTTCGAGAACCGACTTTGGCAGACTGAGAAGAAAACCCAGAGAACTGAGCAAATCTTGAGTGACTTGAAGAGCCGACCTGGTCGGGAGACTGTCCTACAATAAGCCAGTTGTCCAGGTATGGGAACAGAGAGAGCCCCTGCCTTCTGAGAAAGGCCATTACTACTGTAAGGCACTTGGTAAACACTCTTGGAGCCGATGTTAAGCGGAAAGGCATGGCTCTGAACTGATAATGGCCTGAAGGCAACTCGAACCTGAAGTACTTTCTGTGGAAGCACCTGATAGGAATGTGGAAATAGGCATCCTTGAGGTCCAGGAATGTTAACCAATCTCCTGGCCTCAGAGATGGAAGAACTACTCCCAGAGTCACTATTCTGAACTTTGGCTTTAAGATGCGTTTGTTCAAATACCTAAGTCTAGGATGGGTCACCAATCCCGTGTCTTTTTTGGGGTAAGGAAATATCTGGAGTACAGATCCTTGCCCCTGTGCAGAGTAGGAACTCTCTCCATGGCTCTGAGAGCCAGCAGAGAGGAAACCTCTGCTTCTAGAGCAGTGGTTTCGGAGATTGTTTGCAGGTGGAAAAGACCCGACCCTCATTTTTGGAAACTTCTTGAAACTGAGGGCCAGTCCTTGGCTTACTACCTCCAGGACCCACGTGTCTGAGGTAACAGACTTCCAGGCCTGGAAGTAATAAGCCAGCATGCCTCCTACTGGAGTTGGGGAGTCTACCCGGGCTGACACATCAGGGTGTCTGCTTGGCTGGAGCCTTGGACTGGGAAGAGGATGCAGCCCTACTCATCCCCCTCCTGCCTCTCCCTCGAAAGAACCCCCTCTGTGGGAAGGGACAGGAGGCCTGGGCTTGGTAGAAGGGCCTGTGAAAGGGCCTGCCCCTGCCCCTAGACTGCTGCTACTGAGGAGTGCCTTGCCGTTCCTTGGCCTGTGTACTCCTATAGGTGGTCCTGTACTCATCCATCTTTTTCATGTAAGCCTCTGTCTGCTTCCCAGAGAGTTACCCACCACAGGAAAATCCATGGCCTTAGCCTGGGTGTCCTGAGAAAGGCTAGTGCATCTCAGCTAAGCAAATCTCCTGAGAGACACAGATGTAGCCATGACTCTCGATGCCACATCGTTAGAGTCTACAGTAGCATGGAATTGCACTTTGGATGCCTCAATCCCATCAGCAGCCACCTCCTCCAGCTCTCTGGCTAGCTGGGGGGAAGCCAGTTTTTCCAGTTCCAGAACCGTATCCCACCTGGACTTCTGGTATCTGGCTGTGTAGGCCATATAATTAGCCTGCCTGAGTCCCAAAGAGGATGCTAAGTATTGTTTCGTGGCCACAGCATCCACCTTCCTGGAGTCTTTATCTGGAGGGGTGTGAAGCCAAAGGTATACTTGCCCTGCCACAGGCCGCAGCCTGCACTACCCCAACATGGCTGCAATGATTGGACGAAAACTCTGTACCTGAGCCCGACAGCATATACCTTCTGTCTAGTCTCTTATCCACTGGAGGTAAAGAATTTGGAGTCTGTAGAATCTTTTGTGACCATTTCCCCAGGGATTTATGGAGGGGAATAGACAACCTGTTGGACTCTGGGATGTCCATCATCTCCACAAAATCAGACTCTTCTTCCTTCTCAACAGCTTCAACCATAGGGAGCTGGAGGGTTTCGGCCACCTTTTTGTAAAACAAAAAGTGAGATGGGGGCTCAGAAAGCCTTGGAGGGGAGACACTGGAGGGTCTGTCTGAGGAGATGTGCGGTTCAGTGGGCTAATCCAGACCTCCATAATCACTGACATCATCATCATCCGGTAATTCTTCGTTCCCCTTCCCACTCCAATTCATAGTAAGCATCCGGATCATAATCCGATGGAGTTGGATCCGACCGAACCGAGCACCTAATCAATGGTGCTGGTTCGGACTGAACCGGACGAAGCGATCGCACAATACTAATCGCTTTGGCTATTTCTTCAGCGTTTGGAGTAAGGGGTGCTGGATCCGAACCGGCTGACTTTTTTCGTCTTTTGTGGGAACCGACCCCTCAGGGTCGGCTCTCCTTTGGCCCGAGGACATCTCACCCAGGTCAGTGTGCACCTCCTCAGGTTCGGTCGGAACCGAACCGGGCTGGCCATCCGGGTCAGCGGACTTCTCGGCCTCCTTTTCCTTTAGTCTACCCAATCTTTTTCCAGGGTGGCCTTAGGAAAATTTTTTGCAGATTTGGCAGTCTGTTTTGAGGTGGTCAAACCCCAGACAATAAACACAGACGAGGTCGGGGTCGGCCTTAGCAAAGGCCTCCCCACACTCTGTACAGCGCTGAAACCCAGTGGGACCGTTTTTTTCTTGGGTTTTTCAGACACGGCCAGGCTAGAAAAAATTACCCTTTACAGCTTTTTTTGCCAGGTAATACACCCCTATCGGTTAGCAACCGTGTCACGGATTGTGTAAAGAAACCGAAAGGAACCGGCACACCACTACTACAATCCCAGAAGAAAAAATTACTCACCTTAGTAATGTTGTTTCTTCTAATGGAGTCTTGCTGTATTCTGACTATATGCAGTTAACCCCAGCACTTGAACTGCCCCAGAGAGTAAAGAGTTAACTCTATGCAGAAGCATAAAACGTTGAGCTCAAGCTCGGTTTTCAAACCTCTGTCTCTAGCACTCTGAAGTGTAACCGTCAGATTATTACGAGCACTAACTAATCAAATTAACAGGTGGAAATTGTTTCAACTTGTGTAAGCCAAATGGCCACCACAAATTGTTTTAAGGGTCAAAAAGACTCAAGTCGAGAACCCCAAAAAGAAAGCTAAATATAACACCAAGACAAAGTAGGCAGTGAAATTAAAACATTAATAAACCCATAAGATAGGGCAAGCCAAGTACACCTCTGGGGTGCAGCACTGTACCTGCCCACCCACATTCCAAAACTACTAGGTTCCAGGAGGGGAGGCAGGGAGGGAGGTCAGAATACAGCAAGACTCCATTAGAAGAAACAACATTACTAAGGTGAGTATTTTTTTTTCTTTAAACAACATGAAGTCTTGCTGTACTCAGACTATATTCAGACTACCAAGCAGTACTCCCCAGGAGGAGGGAGTCACAGAACCTATTTTGGGAACAGGCTCTGCAGCACAGCTGTGCCAAACCTAGCATCACTTCTAGACTGAATGTCCAGAGAGTAATGCTTGGTAAATGTGTGAACAGTTTTCCAGGTGGCTGCTTTACAGATTTCCACTAAAGGTATATCCCTAGCTGCTGCGAGCAAAGCAGCTGTATCTCTGGTAGAATGAGCCCTCAGGCCTTAGGGAGGTTCCTTCCCAAGCTTTGAGTAGCAGAACTGGATACAGGAGACAATGCACCTGGCAATAGTTCTCTTGGTGGCTGGTCTGCCCTTTCCCGCCTCACCATAGGTGAGAAATAACTGAGAACAGCCATTCCTATAGGCCTTAGTATGCTCCACATAGTAACTAAGGGCCCTTTTTACATCAAGACTGTGTAATCTTCTCTCCCCAGAGGAAGAATGGTCAGTGAAAAACACAGGCAATGACATAGATTGGTTCAGATGAAGGTCTGACACTACTTTGGGAAGAAACTTTCTGTTAGTTCGAAGGACCACCTTATCCCTGTGAAAAGAAATCAAATCAGGTTCCACTGATAAAGTCTGTAACTCACTCACTGATTCTCCTGGCAGAGGTAATGGCTACTAGGAATACAGTTTTCCATGTCAAGAATTTCAGCTCTGCTGAAGATAGATGCTCAAAAGGAGGCTGCATAAGCTGTGCTATACAGATGTTCAGATCCCAAGAAGGCGTAGTCTCGAAAGGGCGGATTAATATGCATCAGACCTTTGAAAAACTCCTTGAAGACTGGATGAGAGGCTAGAGAAGAGCCCTAACCAACGGAAAGGAAGGCAGACACAGCTGCCAAATGTACCTTGAGAGTAGTAGGCTGGAGGCCTAAGCTATTAAGACGCACCAGATAGTCCAACACAGTAGCAATGTCAGCCAACTCTGGCTGAACAGGTTTCTGGGAACACCAAAAACCAAATCTTTTCCACTTGGAATTGTAAGTCTTTCTGGTAGCAGGTTTCCTGCTAACCTTTAGAATATCCAAGACTGATTGAGAAAGGTTGAGATTTGCATATTCTAGCTCTTCAACAGCCAGACCTTGAGCCTGAGAGTCTGAAGATTGGGGTAGAGGATCCTCCCCCGGGAAGATGTCAGAAGATTGAACTGTCTGGGAAGACAGAGAGGCATTGTCACTGACAGTAACAGTAGTAGATGATAACACGGCTGTCTGGCCCAGTCTGGTGCCACTAAAATCACCCTGCAAGACTGAGATCTGATTTTGATCAGAACCCTGAATATGAAAGGGAAAGGAGGAAATGCATACAGGAACCTACTTGTCCAATCCAATCCAATAGTAGAGCCTCCTGGTGTACAGAGCCTAGGAGAGGAGGTCTGCAACAAAAGAGAGGGAGTTGATTGTCCGGGGCTGCAAACAGATCTATCTCTGGAGTACCCCACCTCTTTAAGATAACCTAAGGATCAGGGGATTCAGAGTCCACTTGTGATGACCCTGAGAAATTCTGCTGAGAGCATCTGCTAAAATGTTGTCCTTCCCTGGGAGGTGCACAGCCAACAGGGAAGCCCGAAGGGAATAAGCCAGAGACCATTTCTTCATGGCCTCTGTGCACAAGGCCGAGGACTGAGTGCCTCCCTGTTTGCTGCTGTACCACATGGTTGTAGTATTGTCTGTCCTGATTTGTACTACTTTCCCCTGAACCATAGCTGAGAATGTCTACAGAGCAAGAAAGACAGCTCTCAACTCTAGAAGATTTAAGTGAAGGAGAGACTCCTGGCAAGACCAGGTTCCCTGAGCTGTAAGCTGATCCAGGTGAGCCCCCCAGCCTAGGAGAGAGGCGTCTGTGGTGAGAATCACTAAAGGAGCCTGACTGATGAATGGAACACCTTTGAAGGTTGCCCTCCTCCAGCCACCACTGGAGTGCCTGAACTAGAGTTTGAGACACTGGAACCAATTTGGAAGGATGGTCCCTTTTCTGAGACCAGTAAGATCTGAGATGAAATTGAATATCTCTCATCTGAAACCTTGCTCCCTGGACCACAGCTGTGGAGGCTGCCATGTGGCCCAGTAACTGTAGAAAATGTCTGGCTGGACGAGAAACTAGAGGATGAAAAGAAGAAGCCAGAGTAACTAGAGATTGGACTCTTGAAAGAGGAAGGAATGCTCTTGCCTGGGTAGTGTCTATGTCCACCCCTATGAAAGTGAGCAGCTGAGTTGGTTCCAGAACTGACTTTTCTAGGTTTAGAATGAAACCCAAGGACTCCAAGTGCCTTTGGTTGACCTCTAAGGCTGACTTGACTTGGTCTGAGGACTGACCTACTAGGAGCCAGTCGTCCAGATATGGGAACAAAAGGATACCTTGTCTCCTGGGGAATGCCACCATTACTGCCAGGCACTTTGCGAACACCCTTGGAGCAGATGTTAGGCCGAAAGGCATGGCTCTGAACTGATAATGGCCTGAGGGCAACTCGAACCTGAGGTACTTTCTATGGGAATGTCTGATGGGTATGTGGAAATAGGCAACCTTGAGATTCAGGGAGGCTAGCCAGTCTCCTGGTCTCAGAGAGGGAAGAATTACTCCCAGAGTCACCATTTTGAACTTTGGTTTTGTTAAGTGTTTGTTGAGGTACCTTAAATCTAGGATGGGTCACCACTACCCTGTCTTTTCTGGGGAAAGAAAATATCTGGAATAGAGTCCTTTTCCCCTGTGACAAAGAGGTACCTTCTCTACTGCTTGCACGAGCAGAAGAGAGGAGACTTCTGCCTCTAAGGCCTTTGTCTCCAAGGGGGAGAGGGGGCTGAAAGATCTTGTTCTCATTTTTGAGAACCCTTTGAAACTGAGAACAAGTCCCTGACTCACTACTTCCAGAACCCATTTGTCTGAAGTAATGGACTCCCAGGCCTGGGAGTAGTTAGCCAGCCTGCCCCCTACAGGAATTGGGGAGGCAACCCTGACTGACACCTCAGGGTGTCTGTTTGGCAGGGGACTTGGACTGAGTGGATGCTGGGGTCCTGGTCATCCCTCATCTGCCCCTTCCCCTGAAGAACCCCTTCTGCTGGAATGAAGAGGAAGCCTGGGCTTGGTAAAAAGGCCTGTGAAAAGGCCTGCCCCTGCCAGCCTTAAACTGCTGCTTCTGAGGAGTGGCCTGCTTCTCTTTTGCTGCAGCACTCCTGTAGGTGGTCCTGTACTCATCCATCTTCTTCATGTAAGCCTCTGTCTGTTCACCAAACAGAGAGTTACCAGCAACAGGAAACTCCATAGCTTTAGTCTGGGTATCCTGTGACAAACTGGTACATCTGAGCCAAGCTAATCTCCTCATGGAGACAGATGCAGCCATGGCCCTGGAATGTACATCATTCGAGTCAACCCCAGTGTGAAATTGGACCGTGGATGCTTCAATACCATCTGCAGCCACCTTCTCCAGCTCCTTGGCTAGCTGGGGAGGGGCACTCTTAGCCAGTTCCAGAACCGTATCCCACCTCGATTTCTGGTACCTGACTGTATATGCCATATAATTAGCTTGTCTTGAGTACCAAAGAGGATGCCAAGTACTGCTTCTTGGCCATGGCATCCACTTTCCTAGAATCCTTATCTGGGGGGTGGGATGCCAGGGGAATATTAGCCTTGTCACAGGCTGTAGCCTGCAGTACTCCAACATGGCTGCAATGAGTAGTAAGAAATTTTGTTCCAGGACCTGACAACGTATACCTCCTGTCCATCTTTTTATCCACAGGAGGTACTGAAGTTGGAAACTGCAAAATTTTTTGTGTCTGTTTCCCCAGGGATTTATGCAGAGGGATAGACACTCTCTTCGACTCTGGGACATCCATCATTTCCATGAAGTCAGGTTCCTCCTGATCCTGTTCAGCTTCCTCAACTGGGAGCTGAAGAGTATCAGCCACTTTCTTGTAAAACAAAAAATGGGAGGGGGACTCAGAAAGTCTAGGAGGAGACACAATGGAAGGCCTGTCTTGGGAGATGTCAGGCTCTACTGGCTCATCTAGGCCTTCATCTTCCTCTTCATCATACTCTTCTTCTCCATCCCAATCGCCCTCATAGAAAGCTTCTGGATCAATGTCAGAAGCGACTATGTCCGACCAAACCGAACCTCTGTGAACCGCTGCCGGTTCGGTCGGAACCGGGCAAAGTGACTGTACTATAGTGATCGCTTTTGCAATCTCCTCAGCGGTTGGACCATGGGAAGTCTGATCCAAACCGGCTGATTTATGTTTCCTTTTAATAGGAACCGATTCCGCAGAATCGGCTCTCCTTCTGGCCGAAGAGGTATCGCCCAGGTCAGTGGGCACCTCCTCAGGTTCAGTCGCAACCGAACCGGGCTGGCCATCTGGGTCAGCGGACTTCTTGGCCGCCCTCTCCCTAAACCTACTCAAACGTTTTTCCAGAGTGGCTTTGGGAAAGTTTTTACAAATCTGGCAGTCTTCTTTGAGGTGGTCAAACCCCAGACAGTAAACACAGACGAGGCGAGGGTCAGCCTTAGCAAAGGCCTCCTTACACTCGGTACAGTGCTGAAACCCAGTGGGACCGGTTTTCTTTTTGGGTTTGTCAGACATGCCAAAAAACAAACAGTTACCTTTACCAGCTTTTATGCCACGCAACTAAAAATTGATCGGTTCCAAACGTGTCATGGGTCGGTTATAAAAATCCAGAAAATCGGATTTCTTTAGGACCCGATGAGTACTGGAAACCACAGCAATATTTTTGAACAAAACTCAAATAGAATGGGATTCGGTTCTAAACCGGACTGGCAGGAGAAGAACCGAAGGCAAAAACAATTTCCACAAGAAATACCAGAATTACAACAAACTACCTAATACTACCACTTACTGTTACCGAGACAGAGGTAAAAAGACCGAAAATAAAAAAGCGGTTAGCTAAAACCGACCGATTTAAACTATACCAAACCGAAGTGCAGGAGGGATCTCCAGAGCGACTTCACAGTTAGGCGGAGTAAAAAATCTGATGGTTACACTTCAGAGTGCTAGAGACAGAGGTTTGAAAACCGAGCTCGAGCTCAACGTTCTATGCTTCTGCATAGAGTTAACTCTCTACTCTCCGGGGCAGTTCAAGTGCTGGGGCTAAGTGCATATAGTCAGAATACAGCAAGACTTCATGTTGTTTGAAGATAAATTTAAACACAAAGGGTCGGTTCCCAACCGGACCGACCACAAAGGAACCGAAGTTCACAATTTCCACAGAGAAAAACACAAATTACAGTTCACTACCTATCTACACTACTTACTATACCGTAGACAGAGGCTCAAACTGAAAATAAACAAATCAGTTGAAAAACCGACATGTTGTGAAACTTTACCGAACCGAAGCAAAGGAGCAATCTCTGGAGCGACTTCACAGTTAGGTGGAGTAAAGAATCTGACGGTTACACTCTGAGGCACCACAGACAGAGGTTTGAAATTCGAACTCGAGCTCAACGTTCTAAGCCTTGCATAGAAATTAACTCTTTCCTCTCCGGAGCAGTTCACGTGCTGGGGCTAACTGCATACAGTATGTCAGAATACAGCAAGACTTCATGCTGTTTGACGAGAAAGGGTCCTGAAGGAACTGGAAGTAATAAGAGTTGATAAAGCAATGGGGCCAGATGGGGTGCACCCCAGGGTCCTTAAAGAACTAAGAGAGGTGGTGGCTGAACCTCTGGCTATCCTGTTTAACTGATCACTGGAAACAGGGGAGGTACCCAAAGACTGGAGGACAGCAGATGTAGTCCCTTACACAAAAGAGGAACAAAGAGGAAGCAGGGAACTACAGACAGTCAGCCTCACCTCAGTAGTGGGGAAGATCATGGAAGCACTACTGAAGGAGAGATTGGTGGAACATCTGGTTGTCAATGGACTACAGGACCCAAGGCAGCATGGTTTCACCAGGGGAGGTCATGTCAGACCAACCTCGTTGAATTTTTGACTGGGTGACTAGGGAGGTGGATCAGGGGAGGGCAGTGGACATGGCCTATCTGGACTTCAGCAAGGCCTTTGACACTGTGCCACATAGAAGACTATTACACAAACTGGGGAATATAACTGTGGGCAGGACAGTAGTGTGGTGGGTAGGTAACTGGCTGGGTGGCAGGACACAGAGGGTGGTGGTAAATGGCTGTCACTCCACAGAGGGAAGAGTGACCAGTGGGGTACCACAGGGATCAGTGCTGGGACCGGTCCTATTCAACATCTTCATCAGTGACATTACGCAGGACCTAGAAGGCAGAATTTCTCTGTTCGCTGATGACACAAAGCTCTGTAACAGAGTAGACACACCAGAGGGTGTAGACAGAATGAGAAGGGACCTGCAGAAACTTGAAGAATGGTCAGGGGTTTGGCAGTTGAAATTCAATGCAAGGAAGTGCAAGATAATGCATATGGGGCACAAAACCCTGGCACAATATATCAGTTGGGGTGAGGATATAGCATGCACCAAGCAGGAAAGGGATCTTGGGGTTATCATCTCTGATGACCTCAAGGTAGAAACATGTGACAAGGCAGCAGGTAAAGCAAATAGGATGCTGGGATGTATAGGCAGGGCATCACCAGCAGGAAAAGGAGGTCATAATTCCGCTATACAAGACACTAGTAGGGCCCCACCTGGAGTACAGTGTACAGTTCTGGAGACCATACCTACATAAGGACATAGGCAGGGTAGAGAGGTTCAGAGGAGGAAACAAAGATGGTGCATGGATTGCATCACAAGTCCTATGAAGACAGGTTGAAGGAACTGAACATGTACTCCCTGGAGGAGAGGAGGGAGAGAGGGGATATGATAGAGACATACAAGTATCTTGCAGGGAGGAACAGGGTGCAGGAATACACTATTTTTAGCGAAAAAGATGTTCCAGGACTAGAGGGCATGGGATGAAGTTGGAGGGAGGACGATTCGGAGGAAACATGAGGAAGAATTTCTTCACAGAACGGGTGGTGGACAAGTGGAACACCCTGCTAGTGGAAGTGGTGGGGGCTGAAACAATCACGGGATTTAAGAATGCATGGGATAGACAAAGGAATTCTGGAGGTCAGGGGTAAGGGGCAACAGACTTCTAGGAAAACATAAACTGAACTTACAAGCTCAAATGGGCAGACTGGGTGGGCCATAGGCCCTTATCTGCTGACACTGTCTATGTATCTATGTAACCGTGATGTCACAACAGAGGATTATGACTTGAAGTAGGGAGTCAGCTGTATAGGTAGATGAACCCTGGGGGATAAAGATCATGCATTCATTCAAATGTTCTTAGTAATAAATACTGGGGAGGAGAAATCTTTAGAATATATATGTAATGGAAACTGAACTGCACCTAATTATGTTTTTCGAAGTTTTTTTGAGGTGTCAGCAGCTCTTTAAGGCTGCTGCCACTACTGCAAGGCATTTTGTAAAGATTTGTGGGGGCCACAACTGGCCGAACGGTACAGCCAAAAACTGATACTGGTTTCCTTGAAAGCGGAAGTGAAGGAACCTCCTGTGGGATGTGAACACCAAGATGTGAAGATACGCATCCTGCACGTCCAGAGAACAAAGCCAATCTCCCTGATGAAGTAAGGGGAGGAGGCCGGGAAGAGTGACCATCCTGAAACTTTTGTATTCTACGAACTGGTTCAGGTGGCTGAGGTCCAAGATGGGACGCAAGTCTCCTGTTCCCTTTGGGACCAGGAAGAAATGTGAGTAGAATCACTTCCCTAGCTGTGCTGGTGGGACAGGTTCTATGGCCTGTTTTCTCAGGAGTGCTTGGATCTCTTCTTGGATAAGGGCAATAGGGGCTTGAGGGTAATGGTAGGAAACTGAAGGATTGTCCAAAGGAATATCTGAAAACTCTAGGGTGTGCCCCTGTTCCACTAACTGCAGAACCCACTGATCCAAGGTTATTCTGTGCCAACCCTCTCTGTAGAGAGAGAAACGACCCCCCACAGCCTCCCCCAAGGATTCGGCTGGGGAGGAGGTTGGCTAAGGAGTCAGGTGGAGGAGCCAGGGACAGGCAACGCGGCTTGGGAGGTTCTGGGAGCTCTAGGGGAAGAACCTCTCTTGGCTTGGGAAGTAGCCTTTCTCTTAAAGGCACTTCAGGACTGCCGACTACTGGGTTGCTGCTTGGAGGTACGATGAAAGGACGGTCTCTGGGATGATTTAGGCCGACATCTGTACAATGTATGAACCGAACGTAGATCATTGCACGACTCTTGGAGGCGAGTGATTATATTTTGAGAATTCTCACCAAACAAAACTGGGCCTCTGAAAGGAGCGTCCAGATTCTTAGACTGGACATCCGTGGCAAAACCGGAGACCATAAGCTAGGAGTAGCAACAAAGGCAAACCCCCATAGCCGCAGCCCGACCTGCAGAGTCCGCAGAATCATAACAGGCACAGAGAACGCGAGTCCCGACATCTGATCTTGACTTTAAAAGGTGCATTAGTTCAGCCTTTCCAGGAAAATCAGGCTGAGTTTGTGACACCTCAAAGGCTTTCTCCCACAGGGCATTCTGATATTGGACCATGTGGGCAAGAAAGTTTAGGGAACAGACAGCACAGGTGGCTGAGGCATAGACCTTTTTACCAAAGTGGTCAATTTGCCTAGAGTCCTTGTCAGGAGGCTGGGTGAGAAGGTGCCGGGGGTGCTTAGAACAGTCATGGACCACGTTAATAATGACCGAGTCAGCCTCCTGGTGCTCCACATAAAAGGTTTCGTCCCTAGGGGCAATATACAGGCAATCAGCCTTCTTAGATGCTGCCGGTGTAGAAGATGGGCATTTCCAAGCAGCCTTATTGCTGTACTTAAAGGAGTTAATAAGGGGAGGAACAAGTAAAGGCAAGAACTCTTTCTTGCAGAGGAAAGTGGCTAGTCGAAGTCACTCGGGATCCACTTCCTCCGTGTCCCAACCTATAAGAGCCTGGATGTGTCTCATCACATCTATGAATATCGGGTCATCTGGAAGAGACTGCAGGGTGTCCTTGGCTTCCTCTGGTTTGGACGGTAGGTCAGTCTCTCCGAATTCATCATAAAATGAGGAGGAGGAATAGCCCTCAGATTCACCTGAGTCTGGTGCAGGAGAGGGTGACCGACAATGCCATCGTCGGTGGGTCCTCAGACGACCGGCACCAGCTCCATCTAGCTGCAGAGTAGGCTCCTTAGGAGTAGGCATTGGGGCTTTCCTAAGGGGAGCCGGCTCTTTAGGTGGATTGGAAGGAGGATCCTTAAGAGCTGGAGTTGGGGCCTCCTTATCCTTGAAATATGCCCACCAGGTCGCAAAAAAAGGCGTGAAGGTCGGCGGGTGGGTTCTGAGGCAAAACTGGGGAAGCCGACATTGGTGGGGCAGGCTTAGAAGGCCCCAGTGTCGGTTCTTTCATTGGTGGTAACCCTAGTGTTGGATCCACTGACGTCAGGTTATCGGGCGTCAGTCCTGATGGTAAGGAACCACCCGGGTCAGTCTGACCGGAGTGGAAAGACCAGGAGTCGGTCCCTAGGGCACTGGCTGAGGCGACAGCGACTGTGGAAAGTTGGGGACAACAGCTGAGGCATCGCCGGGGTAAATTAATGCAGTGTCGGCCAGGATGGCGTGGCCTGGCGCTGGTCTGGTGAAGCAGCCTGTGCTGGCCTAGAAGGGAATACCCTGAGCGGGTCAGAGGTGTCACTCTAATGGAGGAGGTGAGCGCATGCCCCTAGCATTGCTTGGAGGTGTCGGTCCCAGATGTCGGAACAGACTTAGCAGACACCTTGACCGAGAGGGTGAAGAGCAAAGACCCGACGCCCAAGGAGGACCAGGTAGAGCCATCTGGCTGAGGACCCACCTGCTGAGTGGGCCTGAGCTTCAGGGGCTGACAGACTGGGGATGAAGTCATGAGCCCCAAGGAACTACCACCCAAGACAGTAAGGAGAGCAGGTGGTTTGACCACGGGGAGCCCGAAGGGAGAGAGGGCTGCCGGAGTAGAAGGGGCCGACCTCACGTGGGAGGAAGACCCATGTTCGGTGCCCAACTTGCACGGGGACCTGGACCGGGAAGCTGACAGGGATTTGTCCTTGTGCTTCTCCCAGTATTTGTGCTTTCCCGAAGACAACTTCTCCCTGGCTGATGAAGAAGTGGCAGCCCCAGAGGCTGGGGAAGAGGAGGTACTCTGGTGAAGCTCCTTCTCCATCAGTGAAAGTTTTTGTTGCAGCAGAAAGGCTTCCAGGGTCTTATGGCAGCAAAGCTGGGTATGCTGGTTAAAATCCTGGCAGTGCTGGCAGGCCTCAGTGTCGTGGTCCGGGCCTAGGCAAAGCAGGCATGACGAACGGCTGTCCTTGTGGAGAAGTTGGTTTCCACAAGCACACTTCATTTGCTGCTGCTCCACAGAGGAAGAAGGAGAAGAAGACATGCACAAAATACTGGATTTTTAGGGGAAAAATTAGAAAAAGCACGGGTAATCATGAAGAAAATGGCAGTCAACTAAGCAGAAGGCATCTGTGAAGGTTCGACTAGCACGGGTCGACGGTGGGAAAAGAGCCGAAGTTGGGCTGGGGGCCTCCCCTTTTACACCACAGGCGGACGTAGGGGGCAGGCCAACGTCAGGAGGCGGTCCCCCGCTGTATACTGCTAGCTAGACATTTTCCATGGGGTCCTGGCGCCTGCCGGCTTCAGTCCTAACCATGCAACCTGCTGCAAGAGCCCCCTCGAAGTAAGATCTGTAAGTACCTTCTTACTTTTACCACTGTATAACATGGCACAGAACAGATGCCCCTTATCTACTATAAAAAACAGTGGATGGGTGATCATCTGCAACAAGGCTGAGTTTCTATCTCGGGAGTTTTATTTTTGTTTTTTTAAAGTACAAAGATTTTTATTGATCGGCTTTAGCCATTACAATATAAAATGAACAAGGTTAAAACATAGGCCACTGGTCCGCAGTACATACAGACATGGACTAAGATCACAGTTATTAGAACTTTGCACAATATTAAGATTACATCAAAAGTGCAAGTAGCAAATACATTCCTACAGTATCTTAACTATAAGATATATTTTAAGATGAGCAACAATTAAATATTCTAAATGTGGGTTGTCATTAAAAATATAGACACTTTTTTGAATATTTAGATCTTGTGTAGTAAATAGACAAAGTAATATTTTGTCAGGAGGGAGATTCAGATCACCCAGCATCTCCCCTAACTAACATTTTTTTGTTTGTTTGTTTTTCCAAACAGTGGGCACATGAGAACTACATGTGTAAGATCATCATACACTTTGGATCCACATTCATAATAAGGATCCAAAACGTTTGGTCTTTTTTATCTATATTTTTTTTATTTATTCAGGATTCGGATAGTACCTTTGAGTCAAAGACTCATTTACAAAGTTTCCACGTCACAAAACTTGACAGTACAGTATCAAGGAAGACATACAATGCAGGAAACTATAACAGCTAGATACACTGTCAAGAGTACAAAAGTAAGCTAAGTACATGGAAAAAAAATGTACAGCATAAGGCTCACAATCAGGACCAGAGAAACTTTGGGTGATACGTATAGGTGATAAGTATAGAGTAAGGGACGGGGGGAGGAGCTAGCCAGAGGCCATTACAAACTGAGCACTGTAAACTTCCAATCCGAACCTGGTATATACACTGCGCATTTTGTGGTTAGTTAATTTAAATAATCTTCGTATCCCCATTGTGTTTTAAATTGTTTATACCAGCCATGCAGTTTTAAAGTAGATAGTTGAGATAAGGAATAGCCTGAGTCCAAGTCTCTCAACCTTATCTTTACTGTGGAAACTATTTCCTCCCAAGGTCTAATGTAAACAGCATATGAAAGATGCCCAAGTCCTGTTGGAAAAATAATCTTTTTAATTAACTGAATGGATGGATGAACATATCCCATGGAAGGAAACTTATATTTCCTCCTCAAGGCACATTCTTGGATACCTGGAATCTGGAAGGAGGAAAGACTTTAAGAGAAATATTATTTGTCTTTCTCTGACTAGAGAGGTCATGGTGTATTGTCCTAGTTCAAGTTTAAGAATACAGGATGGTGTCCCAGGGGGTGTCATGAGAATATACCTATGCAGCTTATTGAGAATAATTTGTAAAGTGACCAAATTATCTGAGCCCCATTTCTCGGAGGCATATACTACACTTGATTTTATTTTTGCATTAATAACGTCCAGAATGCCCTTAACAGAAGTTGTTCCCATTTTTGCATTAAAGACTTTAAGGGCGTTAGAGGCAATAATCATTTTAGTTTGAATCAGTTTTATATGTTCACTCCATGATAGATTTTGCATAAATCTGACAACCAGATAATCATAATGGTCAACAATTTCTATTTTATCCTCGTCCAACCAAAACTTTGGTGTGGATTTGGACTTATCTCCAAAAATGTTAATTTTGGGTTTTTTAATTCAATTGTACCTCGGTGGCCATTTTGTATCAAGGTTAAGCAATGGAAAACTCAAACTTCCAAAATCGCTCCAGGTGGTAACGAGTTTTAAGTTAATTTTTAACATTTTTTCTTTACACATCAAAAAGTACATTAATTTACTTTTGAGCCCTAATGTTGAGGTAGAAAGTAATACAATATCAATGGCTCAGCAGGTTGCACACTCACCTCTGAGGCCGGGAGATCAGAGGGCTGTGGGTTCTATTCAGACACCTGGCGGAGGGCTGGCAGAGGGCTATGGGTTCAATTCCCCCACCTGGCACTTCGGTTAAAGGGAACATAAACAGGGCTGTCACAGAAAAAAAATCAAAACCACAGCACAGTAGATAAGAGGCTTACCTACATTATGATACACTTTATTTGCCTCACAAATGTCTTAACTCATTTTCACTACTGATTAAGGCCCCGTCAAATGTAAACAAACTCCTCTTCTTATTCAAAGATTGCGCTTCGGTAGAAACCTAAAATGGCCACGACGTCCTCAGCATGATGTCAGTTTAGCGAGACTAGATTTAGGTTTCTCTCTACTTGCCTGCATGAGTTCAATGTATACCCCCGACTGTGTAATGGAGTATAAAGCAGCAGCATCAGAGAGCCTTCCAGATGCAGGCCGGCTAAAAAAGAATGTGCTACGATAACCAGTCAATAATCAACTAAGCACAAAAGGCATGTCTAATAAACAAACATAAGTAAAACTGAACTTGTCCCAGTACAGTACAGTACAGTACCTCCTCTGCCGGAAACGGAACTACTGTGCCGATTGTGATTACTGTGTATGGGACTACGGGGCCAGGATGAACTTTCACTTTAACAGAGAATCAAATGTAATTATTATTGCACACATATAAAAAAGTAAAATCAGTACTGTAGAGGTGACTGAGAAAGCACAGTAACTGCAGCTGCACAGTCTTTAGCAAGCAGTATGTCCTAGGAGATTCTCATCTCTTTGGCTCTGTACCTCAGTTCCTCTTAATCCTAACTGCTAACAGCAATGTGATTCGGCAGTGGTCAGAGCTAACAGAAAGCAACACTGCAATCAAAATCATGGGCTTCATGTAGAAAAATACTGTTTACTAAGATGACAGTAGCATACAGCAGGTCTCTCCAAGTATGAAAAAGGCAAGCAGAGATCTAGTCTTGCTAAACTGACATCACACTGAGGACGTTGCAGCCATTTTAGGTTCCTACCGAAGCGCAATCTTTGAATGTGAAGAAGAGTTTGTTTACATTCATCGGGGCATTAATCAATAGCGAAAATTGGTTAAAAGACATTTGTGAGGCAAACGGAGTGTATCATAACGTAGGTAAGCCTTTTATCTACTGTGCTGTGGTTTTGGATTTTTTTCTGTGACAGCCCTGTTTATGCTCCCTTTAATATCCCAATACTGACACTGTAGTGCAGCATGAGGGGGATGCTGCACTCCTGAGGTGCCGTCTTTCAGATGAGATGTTAAACCGAGGTCCTATCTGCCTGTTCTGGTGGTAGTTCAGGTGGATGTTAAAGATCCCATGGCACTTACTGAAAAGAGTAGGGGAATTTCCCCGGTGTCTTGGCCAAATTTCCCCCATTCACTGGAAATACCACCAACAGCTTAATCTGGTTCAAGGTCAGTTGGCACGTGTGTGTGTGTGTGTGTGTGTGTGTGTGTGAAAAGGAGAGGGGCAGCTGCAAGTGGGGTGCTAGCTGCACAGTCGAGCAGACTTGACAGACCATGTGGCCTGTTTCTGCTGGTAAGCAGTAATATTGTCTGCATAAGCGAGACTATCAATTCTTTGTTCGAGTATTATTGGGCATAAAAATCAAGGCTAACAATGCTCCTCAGAATACTATTGATATAAGATACTGAATAAAGTCGGGGCTAAAAAACATCCTTGCCTAACGCCTAGATAAGTTTGGAATCTTGGGAGTTGATGACATCATCGAGACCTCTTGAGCTTCGCTCTCGTGGTAACTATGATGTCATCAACTCCCTCGATAGAAACATAGTCTTCTTGTGGATGGCCACCCATCCACTATTCTAATTGTTGTCAGACCCACAATTTGCAGGCACCTGTGGGCAGTTACAACTCATATCTTCTGAACTGCTGAATCTGTTATGAGATTCACCATCCTCTGCTAAGTGAGGAAAACCCTTGCTAGCTCAGTGTGAAAATTCAGCTCCAAACAACCCTTGTTCCAGGTGGGTTCCTGAGAATGCTCCTCTCTGTTAACTACCCAATTATAATCCTGGAGAACCTTAAAGTCCTCCGGAGCGATCTCCTCAGGCAAATGATTCCAACAACACTTCTGAACAGATCATCATACAAAAAGGGGGACACATGGCGACCCATTTTCTGGAGTTGTACCATGATTACCATGAAAACTTTTTTCTTTAATCTAGTCCCTTCCCCCCGGACTGTCCTTCCATCCTGCAACTTTCCAGTCCTGTCCACTAACAGCCGGCACCCTCAAATGTTTTCCTCCTTGGCAGGACCAGAGAGGTTCCACCCCCAAAAGATGCATATTTAGTTAGTTAAGTTAGCTATCTGTTAACATATTTTATCAGGTAAGCAAACAGAGTCCAATAAGGGCTCATTTCTAGTTGTGACTTGCGGGTAGGGACAGGAAAGAATCAGGAAATACACAAGTCAATGTATATACAAAGACATCCAATGTATAGGAACAGATGTATACAAAGGCAGCAAGTTACAGAGTGTATACATATAGACAAATCACATTTGGGTATCCCAGGTACTAAAGGCCCAACTCAGAACATGATCAGGGTAGGAATAAACTAACAAGAACTAAAGCCCTATTATATGCGGGCATACATCTACGGCAGTTGGGGCAGATCAAAGGGGCCCTTGTAGTGCTCCTTAAGCTCAGCCTTCACAGACTGGAAACTGGCAACTGAGGTGAGGGAGGGACGAGGGAAGATTGTTCCGTGTATGGGGAAGACTATACCTGATGGAGGCTTGTCCTACAGAGAGACCACAACTAGGAATTTGTAGTCTTTTTCCATTTTCCAGCCTTAAGTTGTAGGAAAGATTGGAAGAAGTGTAACTATGTCACTGAGATACCCTGGTAGTTTCCCAGACCAGTATTTGGCACCCAGCAAAGCAAAATGAAGGGACTGCCTCATAAGGTGTGGTGCCCAGTCTAGGACCTTAACACTGTGCAATGATGGGTACAAGGTCGTCAGGCCAACACAAAAATCTACAGAGCGAGTTGAAGGGGATACTGAGCTTAGCTAGCGCAGGGAGGAGGTTCCAGCGATAACTCCATCCTCATAGTCTAGCAACAGGAAGATACAGCACTCAATTATAGTTTTCCTGGTTTTAAAAGGGAGACCATTTTTAACCCTGTAGAGAGCCCCATGCCTGGCAAAACATTTTCCCACCACACAGTATATGTCCAGTGAATAGTCTAACTGTTGACCTAGGATCACCCTGGGGTACTTACAGGACTGTACAGAGTCAAGGGGGTCCCCAGATATAGAGTTCAGCTTCAGAGTGGAGGGGGATGAGCGTAACCAATGGGTAATACCAGTGACAAAGAGCACAGTAACTGCTTTCTTATAATTCATAACTAGTTGATTGTCAAAGAACCATTTTTGCACATTAACGAAGTCAGACGGAATGAGACAGCTCAATATCTGGGAGGGAACAGACCAGAGGAGAACATCCGTTGGGCCACAGATCAATAGCAGTGGGACTTGAGAGTACTGGCATCCACAGTGGCCCTGACAGGACTGTTTCCTGTTCTGGAGTCCCTCTCACCTCTCCATCCACAGCAGACATCAAAATTAAGCCTCATCACTGGAATGCTGAGGAAGACACGGGTTCATGGTGACCTCATCTTTGTGATCATGTCTGTCTCTCTAGCTGGAGCATGTAATTGCTCAACTATGACTAACCCAATGACAAAGTGGAACGAAACAGCAATGATGGCTGCTAGAACTGTCAGGCTCCATGCTGCATGAACCTCAGGCTTTATCCTGCAGGGGTAATGAGGTCACCAGAGATAAAAAGGCCAGACTGACCAGACAGATAAGGTGGAAGAGGAAAAAAAGATGGGTGAAAAAGGATATAAAAAGATGAATAGCCACAGTTCTTAAACCCACTTTCACAGTTTTACTACAAAAAAGTTCTGTGAGGTGGCACTAGAAAAACATCAAGAATGGATGCATTTCCTTGGAGCTCTCCACCTAAACGTTGCTAAATAAAAACTTCATGTGTTTTCTAATCCATTTTTAGGAGTTTTTCCTGTGTGCAAATTTAGTGCTTGTGAAAGGTTCTCGATTGACAGTACTGGAACCTGAAGTTCTTTGCTTATCCACATGACAGGTGCAGCAAGGCGATCATTGTGCAAGCTTTCCCACACTGCCTTGCCAATGTTCCTCAACCCTGCCATCTAGAGACCACCACGTAGATGAGAGGGTTACGGGTAGTTCAGATTCTATGTCCATTCAGTCTCTGGCCTCTCATGTGAGTGATAAAGGTGCCAATTAGTGTCAACTGTGTTGGTGGTTTTGTGATGTGAACACCTGCTCACTGATAATTGGACTAAGATCACCACCACTCATTTCACATACTGTAGGTCACTGAACAGCCCTCAGGTAATAATGGCTTTTGGCAACTATCGACCTGTGCTGGATTTGAACCCGTGACCTAGAGGTGAAAGGCTGAGTAACCCGCTACCAATCTACTGAGCCATCCAGTTCCCTTTTCTAATCCAAACTGAAAATTTTGTCAGACTTCGGCTCGAGAGACAACTGAAGAGTATATATGGTGCAAAAATTAGACATACAAAGAAAGCGTGAGCTGGATGATCAACAAAGACAAATAAGCTGGTGTCAGATTCCTCTGAAGCAGCAGGACCCAGCAAGGTGACCAACTCTCCATTAGAGCAGGTAGGACAGATGGTCCTGACCTCCATCAGGATGATCGATCAAACAATAAAGGCCATCACTGAGAGAATAAAGAACACAAGATGCTAAAATTACAGCAACAACTGATTTAGTACAGTCAGTGGATGTTAGATTGTCCTTGTCACTCAAAGCCACCACAAGGTTAATTCAAGAAAACACACAGTTAAGCTACAGATTGGTGGCTATAGAAAATACGTAGAGTGTCCACAAACATATACATTGTTTGCCTCCCTGAGAGAGAAGAACTGGATGACTTGTGGACTTTCTTGTTATCCTGGCTTTCCAATTTGCTACATTTGGATTCGGTTGACATGGAAACTAACAAAACATACAAAAAGAAAAGCCTACTGTCAACAACATGTGCAGCAACCTCGGTAAATACCCCCTGCATCACTGTGCTGATCACGGACGGGTCTGACTCAAGGGACTTAATTCTACTGGTGGCAAGACGCCATTACCTCCTGATGCAGGGAGATCAGGCTTTCCGTATGTTCCCAGATGTGTCTCTCTTCCATGAGGACTGCAAGAGAAAGTTCCAATGGGTCAAGGATCAGCTTTGCAGTCTGGTGGTGGTGCACTCCCTTCTGATGCCAGAAAGACTCCACACTGCCTATGGGGAGAGTGTTTATGTATACTGCTCCAAAACAAGCAGGGTTGTGGACAGGAGACTTTATGCAACTCATCTGACACTAGATGACCCAACTGATTCATATCTAAAATAGGACTCCTAGTCCAACTGCAAGCTACATTCTCAGTTAACTGTTTTCCTAGAACGCTCTATGATCGAGTCAAAACTGTGTTTAAAGTTCAAAATAGTTATTATCTAAACGTGAATATGGGTTTGGCGAAGTTAGGATGGGAGGTGTTACTGGGAAGTCCAAAGTTGTTGTTTTTCTAAACTACAGGTGTAATGTGTATGAAGAGGAAATGTGTAACGTTGTGTGCTACATGAACTGATGGTGAAGACTTTTGTGTAACCACAATGATGATGGGCTGGCACTGCTGTAAAAAAAAAAAAAAAAAAGCAATACGTTACTCACCTGCAATCATAGCTCTAGGAGTGGTAAATGGTTCACACCCACATTTTGGCAGTCTCCCTTAAAGAGTTGATTTCCCGGACAGCTTTAAGGAAAGCTCCTCCCACCACCCAGGTGGTATATCCCCTCAGCTCTGCCCTGTGCTGTCAGACCTTGCACACTGGAAGCAGGGATCTGTGTGCCACGTGCCAGAGATGGTTGTTAGGGTGACGTGGATGTGAATCATATCTCACTCTTAGAAATACAGGTTACTCACCTGTAACAGGAGTTCTAGGAATGGTATATGTTGTTCATCCACACTTTCTGGCAGGTATCCATGCCGCTTTAATTCTTGCCGGAAGGTCTTCAAGCTGGCTCCTCCCACCCACCCGGGTGGTAAAACTCTCGGCTCCGCCCCATGGCCTAGAATCTGGCCGCTGGAAGTTTCAGGTTGTGCGTCAAGCCGCTGGAGGTGGGTCATGTGGATGAACAACATATACCATTCCTAGAACTCCTGTTACAAATGAGTAACCTGTATTTCTAGGGACATGGATATGTTGTTCATCCACACTTTCTGGCAGACTCCTAGCAGTTCTCCGGGAGGAGGAGGGAGGCAAGGCGCACACCCCCGATACTTACTTGGGAAACAGAGACTGGAGAACCGAGGCTCCAAAACCAGTATCCCGGCGTGACTCTAGGTCGATGTGGTAGTGGGTAATAAAAGTATGTGCCGACTTCCAGGTAGCAGCCCTGCACATATCCTGGATAGGGACGTCCCCGGAAGCAGCTACCGATGCAGCGGAATGGCAGGTAGAATGAGCTCTTATCCCTCTGGGAGGCTCCATGCCCGCCAACCTGTAGCAGAGCTCTATGCAGGAGGTGATCCACCTGCCTATCGTCTGCTTTGCTGCAGGTCTGCCAGGTGCGGCTTCAGCGTAGGTGACAAACAGCTGGTGAACCTCTCCCCGAACTTCAGCCGTCCGCTCCTTATACTAAGCGAGCGCTCGTCTAGGGTCCAAAGTATGGAGCCTATACTCGGCCTCCGAGGCGTGATTGGGGTAGAACACCGGCAGAGTCAACACCTGGTTAAGGTGAAACTCCAACATCACCTTCGGAAGGAATTTCGGGTGGGGACGCAGGACAACCTTGTCCCTGTGGAAGACCAGGTAGGGAGACTTGATGGAAAGCCCCTGGAGCTCTCCCATCCTTCTGGCTGACGTGATAGCCACCAAGAAGGCGGTCTTCCACGACAGGTGTGAAATATCGCACCTGTGCACTGGTTCGAATTGCTTGCCCATAAGCTTGGCCAACACCAGCAGTAGATCCCATGGAGGTGGAGGTTCTCGCATCGGTGGGGAAATGTGGTCAAGGCCTTTGAAAAAGCACCCGACCACCTTCTCCTGCGCCACCGACTGCTTGCCGACCCGCGCCCGGTAAGCAGAGATGGCTGCAAGGTGCACCTTAAGGGTCGTCGACCGAAGCCCTTGCTGAGAAAGGGACCACAGGTAGTCCAGAATGCTTGCCAAGGGGCAGGCAGAAGGGTCCAAGCCCTTCCCCTGACACCAAATGGAGAATCTCTTCCATTTGAAGGCATAGCATTTCCTGGTTGACTCCTTACAGGATGCCTCAACGACGTTGAGGACCTCGTCGGAAAGACCCAAAGCCTGGAACTCTAGCCGCTCAGGAACCAGGCCGTCACGTGCAGGTCCGGATGGAATACCTTCCCCTGACTGACTGAGATCAGGTCCGGGCGGGCTGGAAGCTGCCTCGGGAGCCTGGAGCTGAGGCTGAGGAGATCTGGATACCAGAACTGGCGGGGCCAGTCTGGGGCTACCAGAATCACCTGTGCCTTGTCCCTCCTCGCCTTGAGAAGCACTTTGTGGATCAAGGGAAATTGGGGAAAGGCGTAGAAGAGGCCCGGGTCCACGGCCTAGAGAAGGCATCCCCCTGCAGCGAGCCCTGTTGAGGGGGGTGGGCATGGAACAGACTCAGCTTCGCATTCTCCTGGAGGCAAACAGGTCCACCTGAGGCGTGCCCCAGTGGGAGAACAGATCTTGTACTACCTCCGGCAGGAGATACCACTTGTGAGACGCAGCCCCTATCCGGCTTAGGGCATCGGCCAGGGTGTTGGAGGCTCCTGCCACGTGAATGGCTAGGAGATCCGCCTCCAGGCTGCGCACGAGGGACCAAATGCGGAGAGCTTCCTTGCATAACAGCATGGAGCGCGTCCTGCCCTGGCGGTTCAGCTAGTACATGGTCGTAGTGTTGTCCCTCTGGACCTGAACCACTTGACCCTGTAGAAATGGAGCGAAGGCGGTGAGAGCTAGATGGACCGCTCGGAGCTCCAGCAGGTCGATGTGGCATCAGGACTCCCGAGGGGACCAGAGGCCATGCGCTCGGTGTTCCCCCAGATGGGCACCCCAACCCATCAGAGATGCGTCGGTCGAGAGAGAGACCGTCGGCTCGGGGCAGACAAACGGGATGCCCTCCTGCAGATGTGCTGGAACAATCCACCAGTGGAGAGCGTTCCACATCTCCTGGGTCACTGTCACGGGCTGGTCCAACGGACCGCAGCGTTGTGACCACTGGCTGGCCGGTCCCCATTGAAGGGGATGCATGTACCAACGGGCCCAACGGATCACGCTGGTGCAGGCCGCCATGAAGCCCAGGAGGCGCAGGAAGTCCCGGGCAGGGTGCAATTGCCCAGCCAGAAATGATTGGGCAAAGGAGGAAAGAGCCTCGGCCCTGTCCGCCGGGAGCCGTGCTGTAGCTCGCAGAGAGTCGAGCTCTGCCCCGATGAACAGTATCACCTGCTTCAGCACGAGTTCCGACTTGGCCTCGTTGATGAGGAGAGCCAACCTGAGAGCAAACCTGGAGGGCCAGATCTCTGGACCGCTCCACCTCCTGTCTGGAGGGGGGCTGCTATCAGCCAATCGTCCAGGTAAGGGTACACCCGGACCCCTCGGCGCCGCAGGAATGCTGTCACCACTGCCATGCATTTGGCGAAGACCCTGGGAGCTAGGGAGAGGCCGAAGGGCATGGCCCGGAACTCGTAAAGGGATCCCTCCGCTCTGAAGCGGAGGAATCTCTGATGGGATGGACGGATTGGGACGTGAAAGAACGCGTCCTGGAGGTCCAGGGAGCAGAACCACACGCCTCGTTCCAAGGATGGGATTATCTGAGCCAGAGTGACCATCCTGAAGGTTCGAGACCTTAGGAACTTGTTCAGGTCGTGCAGGTCGAGAATGGGGCGCCAGCCCCCATCCGTTTTGGGACCAGGAAGTACCTGGACACAAACCCCGGGTCTAGAGGAGGATCTGCCACCTTCCTGATTACCTCTTTTTCAAGGAGCAGGGCAATATCAGCTCGGGCGGGCCGACAGCGAGCTGCAGACCCGTGGCCCCCGAGGGTGACGGCTCGAAAGGTGGGGCCTGCTCGAACTCCAGAGGCAGGCCTTTTCCTACCACCTCCAACATCCAGCGGTCCGTGGTGATAGTGGACCAGGTGGAAAGGAAGTGGTGGAGCCTTCCCCCCATGGGGGAAACCCAGGGGGGAGTGATGAGGCTGGGGGCGGTACCCCTCAACCCATCACTGGGCAGGCTTGGAGGAAGAACCGGCCAAGGGACCTCCTGGGCCTTTACCTCCTTGCTTCCTGTTGGAGGAAGCCGTCGGCTTAGGTTTGGGATGCCAAGCGCGAGCCTGCTGGCCCTGTTGCTGGTGCTGCTCGGCCAGTCGAGAAGCAGGGACCAAAGGACGAAAGGACTTCTGCTGCTGACGGCGGCCTTTGTCCCTCTGGGCGGAGGTGACAGAGTCCAGGGTGGCACTGGACTTCTCGATCCGCTGGAGGTGTCCCTCCACTCCAGGGCTGAAGAGGTCAGTCCCCAAAAAGGGGACGTCCACCAACTTGTGCTAGGTATCCGCCGTGAAGGTGGATATCCTCAGCCATGCCCTGCGTTGCATGGCCACCGCGGCCACTACTGACCTGGCACAGGAATCACCTATGTCCAGAGCAGTCTGGAACTGCTGCTTTGCCACCGCCCTACCCTGGTCCCGCACCTGGCGGACCGTGGTCTGCAGGTCAGGCGGGAGATGAGGAACAACCTCATCCAGGGAGCCCACGAGGACGTGGGAGAAGTGTGCCATCAGCACGGCCGAGCTGGCCTGTCGGAGGCCGAGGGAGGACGCAGCGTACACTTTGCGCCCGGCAAAGTCCAGCTTTTTGGACTCTTTGTCGGGGGGCTTATCCACATCCCGAGCGTTATCAGAACGCCGGAAAACGCTGTCGCTAACTAACCCCTCGGCAGAGGGGTGTTCCGAGAAACCAGGCAAAGAGCCGGTAGGGACCGCATACTTCCTGGCCATTCTGGCCGAGGGCGCAGGACAGGAAGCAGGCCACTGCCAAAGCTCCAAGGCTGGGCCGACAATGGCTTCAGCCACCGGAAAGGCCTCCTTGGGAGATTCCCCTCGGTCCAGAATCTCCGTCAGGGGATACTTGGCCCGTTTGGACACGGGCTCGAGCTGCATCCCGGTGGACTCCGAGATGAGTCAAAGCAGACCCAAGAAGGACGATGGGCTATCGTCCACAGACTGGCCCCCGGAGGACTCCAGATCGAACTGTCTGGAGAACAGGGAGGAATTGTCATCGGATTCTGAAGAGTCTGCGAAGAGCTGCCTCGCCCTGAGCCACCCTTCACCTGCCGGGGACGGTCGGGAGTGAGGGTGACCGACAACCTGTGGGGCAGGCCGTGACCTGATCGAGAATTCTTGGTCGGTGCCCCCGACTTCGGTTGTGGAGGCGGAGGTTCCACCACAATCGGTGGAGCAGCTGGTTTCGGCCAAGCAACCGGCCCTGGAGCAGGCAACTCGACTGGAACGAGTGGTTGCTTCGGACGTTCAGGCGACAGCCACTTGATGGCCAGGGTCTTGGCCGGGGTCGGCTTAGGCGCGGACAACAGCAACTGCTGCCACATAAGGTCCTCGTAGAGCCGGCGCAACTTGCGCCGCAGCCTCTCCTCACCTAAGGAGTAGGACGAGGAAGAACGGCGTCACCGTTTACTTCGGTAACGAGACCGAGACCGCCGATGTAGGTGGGAACGGCTGGACTGAGAAGAGGTCCAAGACTGAGACCTTCGGGGGGACTGAGGGTGGGTCTGAGAAGGGGCAGGGGACACCTGCTCTTCCCTCGGCTCGGGCACTTTAGCCGGGGACTGCGGCCCAGAAGGCGCAGGCAGATCCTCGGTATCCACCGGGGGAACCGGTGAAGGAGGGTTGTCGGCTTCTCCAGTCGACAGACCGTCTAACGGATCGAGAAAAATCTCGACTTCGTCGATGGAAGTCTCAGCAGGCTGGCCTGACGGGCACCGTGAAGCCAGGGGCGGCTCCAGCCGCAACCTCGATCAAGTCGACGGTCGGCTGCCCGGGAAGGGACCTCCCGCCTCCCACCGAACGCGATGGTGGGACTTATCTTTCGACTCATTTTTCTTGGGCCGAGAAAAATGTCCAGAAGGCCCCTCTCCTTTCGTGGAAAGGGACTGACAAAGCTCCTTGAACGAAGCTGTATACGAGGAACTCAGAGAGAGCGGGATAAATGCCGCGGCCGAGGAGGAAGATGCGGCCTGGGCCGCCTCCTCCTCAAGGGCGATCAACTGCTCGAGCTGCTCAGCCGAGCCAGCCGTCGCGGACACCGCCCAATGAGCCTCTTTAGATTTTACCAGTGGGAAACATTTCTCGGCGCGCGAGCTAATCGCAGACGTGATCGTTCAGAACGTTGGCCGAGAAAGAGCGGCACAACTCGCAGGCCTGCGGGTCATGATCTAGGCCTAGGCAGTAGACGCATGTGGAGTGCGGATCCGTCCTGGACATTTTCTGCCCGCAAGGGCACCTCCGAATGCCAGGAACAGATTTGTCCATCGCAGCCGTGAGGGAAGATGAAGACCGGAAGTTTAGAAAACTTCAAAACCAATTTCGGACGAACCGAAGAGTTAGGATCCAGTCTAAGACGCAGAGCGCTAAGGAGGGAACCTGAGCTTCCAAGCGGTAAGGAAGATCTGGCGTCATGGGGCGGAGCCGAGAGTTTTACCACCCGGGTGGGTGGGAGGAGCCAGCTTGAGGACCTTCCGGCAAGAATTAAAGCGGCAAGGATACCTGCCAGAAAGTGTGGATGAACAACATATCCATGTCCCTAGAAAGTGCAGTTACGTAAGAACTTACTGTAACAGTACATCTTCCAGGACGTGTCTCTTCAGTAAGCCATAAATTATGGGAGTTGCCACCAGGTGGAGCTGCCTCACGGCAGCTTTTATAGCAGTCCTGTATAGGGGCTGCCCCCACGACATCACTTCTGTAGGCGGAGTATAAGAGAGGGCGTCCCCTAGTACCCTTTGTTCATTTTCCCGCATGCTTCAGCTTACACAGTAGCTAATTCAGTCTCCTGAGTTGCAGTCTTCGAATGGAACCTGAACCCTATTTTTCTTCTACTACCTGGGCCTGTGACTTGCTCCCAGGCCCCAGTTCCTTTTTTCCCTTCTAGGTTCAGGGCCGGGCCTGTGCTCCTCACATTAACCTCAGCTCTCCTTGTTTGCGGGCCTGTGTTCCTTCACAGTAACCCCGCTGCTCCTTGGCCCAGCCTGGGTCAGGAGCCTCTTCCATGGCTGACAAGGCAGCCCTTCGGAAATCAGAACAAGGCTTGGGGACCCGTCTTCAGGGTACCCCAGGTCAGAGCTCTTGTTCCAGGCATCGGAGGGAGCAGGACTCACACTACTGCTGATCCTCTCCATCGTCAGTGGCTCCTCCACCATCGACGGGGCAGCTCCCCCCCGTCGATGGAGCTCTCCTTGCTCCCTCTATCATCGACAGGGTCTTCCCCGTTGATGGAGCACTCACCGGGACTCGTCTCATCAACGGGCGCTATTCCCCATCACAGGCATGTCCCTCGTCAATGGGTGAGCTCCCCCCGTCGACGGAGCTTGTTGCTCCTTCTTCCCTGTCGATGGGACGTTCTAGATACTCTCTCTCTCGTCAATGGGAGCTCCTCTCCCATCCCAGAGAGAGAGAGTGGGAAGAGTGCTCCCTTTCCCATTCCCATGGCCAACAGCAGGGCTTTTTCAATTTCTTTACCTTACTGTGGTGGGCAGGGCTCACTCCGAAGGTCTGGAGGGTTCGGCACATTTCTCAAGAATTTCCCACAAAAACTGGGCCTACGCTGGCCCCCAATAGCAGCACCGCAGAGATCAAAGAGGTACCCACCACAGCCTTGGTCGCTGCCTCGTGGATGGCTGCCATCTGGGCTATGAACTCTGCAGCCACGAGAACCACCTTACGTGCCTACTTTGACTTCACCGGAGGGTCCCGTTCAGCTGGCCGACTGAGGAGAAGACATGCACAGCAGTCTTCTAGGAAAGAAGGAAGCATAGTCTAGCACAGGCAGCAGGTAGCGGCGTTGTGCTGTTCGCCGATGCAGTAGTTGCATGACACGTGCAGGCTGTAACATTTTGTGGTTACACTTAGAGCAGAGAACCTGCTTAGAATCCCTGTGAGCCACTGAGTCGACATCGGAGATGGAACCGAGGATATACTTCAAAAGAGCTGAAAAAAAAAGATAACCAAATGGTGCACTTAAGTTTTTGGGCCTACACCACGTGAAGAGTTGTGAAGGAGGAAACCAGACTCTTCCAGTGGAAAGAGAGATCTGGCATCATGGGGTGGAGCTGAGGGATGTGCCACCAAGGTGGTGGGAAAAGCTTTGCTTAAAGACTGTCCAGCAAATCAAATCTTAAAGTGAGACTGCCAATGTGTAGATAAGTGAATGATATCCATGTCCCTGGGATACTCAGTTATATACATATATATTCTTTTCCTCATATGATGAATCAAATGTCATGTATATCTAATAGCAACTGAGTGACATATTTGTATAAAGGAGTCTGGGGTAAATCCTGTTGTTAATAAAAAGAAATTACTTTTTTTATAAAAAAAAAAAGCAATGAAATACATGTTACTCACCTGGAAAGAACAGTTATGTAAGAACTTACTGTAACAGTAGATCTTCAAGAGGATCTCAGTCATCAGGTACCACCGTAGGAACTTCACCGTCAGTGAATGGGATTCACACAGAAGATTTTCAGCAGTACAACTGGGGCCGCTCACGCTATCGATGTCGTCCAACGTCATCAACCCTATACAAGCATAGGCGGCCCGGCTCCCTCCTCAGTTCTCCCCCCCCCCCCCAGAGAGGAAGGGAGCAAGGCTCACACCCTGGGGAATAGAGGAGAGACAGAGGGATCCAACTCTACATAAAAGGATGTAAACAACAGATAGCCAGGTCCTGAACAGAAGCCCCAAGAAGGGGGACGGTGGGAGGGAAAGCATACCTGATGACTGAGATCTCCTCAAAGATCTGTTGTTACGGTAAGTTCTTACATAACTGTTCTATCTTCTTTGGGGGTATCTCAGTCATCAGGTATCACGGTAGGAACGAGTACAAAGCAGTAACAGGTAGGAACAGATAAGCTGGAAGGCTGGAACTCCATAAACTTAAGACAGGAGAAGTGAAAAAACCTGTCCAGCAAAGGATCTTTTTAAACTTAAGACAGAACCTGCCAAAGGACTCTCTAAGCTTAAGACAAGAGTCCTTGCAGCACAGCCCTGCCAAAACCAGCATGGGCTCTTGAGGCAATGTCCAGACTGTAATGCCTGGTGAAAGTGTGGACCATACTCCAGGTGGCAGCTGCACAAATATCAGCGGCTGAGACCCCTTTAGAACAAGCCACCAAGGTAGCCATGCCTCTGCTGGAATGGGCTTTGACAGCTCCAGGCAACTCTTTGCCGTACTTGTTATAGCAGAACACAATGCAATTTGCCAAAAATTTGGATAAACACTGCTTGAAAACTGTACTGCCCGCTCTACCTGGGGTGAAAGAAACAAACAACTGCTTAGACTTTCTGGACTCCTTAGTCCTGAGCAGATAATACTTCAAAGTTCTGCGCACATCTAACCTATGGAGCAGTGCATCCCTTGGACTTGCACGCTCGGGAAAATAAACAGAAAGGTGGATAGACTGATTGAGTGTAAACTCAGAAACTACCTTCGGAAGAAACTTAGGATTTGTGCTCAAAGTTACCCGGTCTTTGTGAAAAATCAAATAAGGCTCCTCGCACTAGAGGACCTGAAACTCTGAAATTCTTTGAGTGCAAGTAATGGCAACAAAAAAGAGTGCTTTCCGAGAGAGAGCACAAATCGCAAGTCGTGAATGGTTCAAAAGGAGACGGTCAACTTTTCCAAAATAAAATTCAAGTCCCAAGCCAGGACAGGGGAATGGACTGGGGGTATCAGATGCAGGATGCCCCTGAGGAAGGTGCGGGGGACACCCAGCTGAGCAATAGTGCGGTCACCCACAGGCCCATGGAAAGCCGAAATGGCCGAAAGGAGGACCTTGAGGGAGGAATATTGGAGACTTGAGTCAGACAAAGAAATTAGGTAGTCCAGGATGTGCTTCACATGACAGGTGAAAGGGTCAAGAGAATACTGAGCAGCCTAGATGGCAAACTGCTTTTACTTCATGGCATAAGTGGTACAGGTGGAAGGCTTGCAGGCGGCCACTAGTATGTCCTCTACCCTATTAGAGACCCCGAACCTGGCAATGGCTATGTCCTCAGGAGCTAGGCATGCAGATGGGAGGGACCTGAGGTTTGGATGGACCAGGGTCCCCTGTTCCTGGGACAGCAGATTCCTGTTGAGAGGCAGGGGAACTGGAGGCTTCTCCGTCAGCTGCTGAAGCAGAGGGAATCATATCTGGTGAGGCCAGAATGGAGCTACCATGATCATGCTGGCCCCCTCAAGTTGCAGCTTGAGCAGCAACCTCTGTTATCAGTGAAAATGGAGGGAATGCATATAGAGACCTCCCACTCCAAGAGAGGGACAACGCATCTCACCAGAAAACTCCCAAGCCCTGGATCTAGCGAGCAAAAACTGGGCAAATTTTGCATTGAGTGGGGACACAAAACGGTCCAACTCTGGATGACCCTATCTGTCGAACAGATCTTCTGCTACAGATGAGAGAAACTCCCATTCATGCATGCTGGACTGAGTCCTGCTGGGACTGTCCACAAGCATGTTTAGGATGCCTGGCACGTGGACCACAGGGAGAGTTAGACTGCACTCCAGATACCACACTTGCATTGCCTCCCTGCAAAGCAGATACGCCCTGCTTGTTGATGTAGAAGACCACACTCAGACTGTCCGACTGCACCAACAATTAACCTGGGGTTAGGTGCTTCTGAAAGGCCTGCATGGCATACAGTACCACTCTCATTTCCGGGACACTGCTATGCAGGGCGGCCTCCCACTAGGAGCAGAGGCCCTAGCTTTGAAAAGAACCCAGATGCACCCCCCAGCCAAGACTCGATGCATTCATGCTTAAATTCTGATGCAGTGAGGCAATTTGGAAGGTGACTCCATGAAGGAGGTTTGAGGAGTCCATCCACCACTGCAACATTTTGCAAACTGGGGAGGAGACCAGGGCTAGCTGATCTAACTTGTCTGTGCGCTAGTCCCACTGCACCCAGAGGATCCACTGAAGGGTGCACATATTAAGCCTGGCCAGTGAAACAGTGGGAATGCCTGCGGCCATTAGGCCCAGGAGCCTGAAATATAGCCTAGCAGGAATGTGGCAACTCTGAGCTACTACCGGAGCCTGAGCCATCCATTCAGCCCTGTTCTCGAGTAAGAAGGCCTTTCCCTGCCCGGAGTCCAGAACCACCCCGATATACTACAGTCTTTGGGACAGTACTAGAACAGACTTGGGCAGGCTGACTGTAATGCCCAGAGATTGAAAGAGCTGGAGAGTATGTGCCAGAGTTAATAACAGCTGTTCCCTGGATGGGGCCTTGAGAAGCCAATCATCCAGGTAAGGGAAGGCATACAGTTCCTCCCTCCTGAGGGCTGCTGGGACCGCTGCTAAGCACTTGGTAAAGACATGAGGTGCAGAAGATAAGCCAAAGGGCAATACCTTGAGCTGGTAATGCTCCCCGGAAAGGCAAAAAGGAGAAATCTCCTATGAGAAAGAAAGACTGCAATGTGCAGGTAAGCGTCCTGCATGTCCAGTGAGCAGAGCCAATCCTCTGACTTGAGGAGGGGCAAGAGGCCTGGTAAAATTACCATCTGAAACTTTTTGTACTGGATGAAGAGATTAAGGTCTTTCAAGTCCAAAATGGGCCTCAGATCTCTGGACTTTTTGGGGACCAGGGAAAACCTGGAATAGAATCCCTGATTTCTCTGCAGTTTTGGCACCAGTTCTATTGTCTGCTTGTGCAGAAGAGACTGAACCTCCTCCCGAAGAACAGGTAGATGAGCCAGGGGGTAATTTGAGGGTGGTGGTGTGGTGTCTGGAGTCTGCTGGACGAGCTCCAAAGTATGACCACACCCTACAATCTGCAGGATCCACGCATCTGAAGTTATGGTTCTCCACTGATTCAGATGGAGGGAGACCCTACCTCCAACCACCACCTGCTAGGCTTGTACCTGAGGAGAGGGTCTGGGAAGGAGTCAAGCTGAGGTGGGTCCAGCTGTGGAAGCTGGTCCCTCAGTTCTGGGGCGCTTGGCTGCCGCTCCAGAACTGGAGGGGGCAGGCAAGGAAACTGGGATCTACATTTACCCTGGGTACGGGACCCAAGCCTGGCCTATTGGCCTGTTTACGAAAATTAGGACATCCCCTACCACGCGGCTGAGTGTAGTAGAGGGAGTGGACGGACTTAAGTGCTGGGCCTGAGGCCTGCAGATCGTTTATAAGGTCCTGGACATGCGGACCGAAAAGTTTGGTGCCATTGAAAGCGGCATTGAGCACCTTGTTTTGCACATCAGCTATGAACCCAGATACTATGAGCCATGAATGCCTATGAAGGCATATGCCAGTGGCAGCAGCCCTGGCCACAGTATCTAACAAGTCATAAATGGCCCGCAGGAGATGCCTGCCAATGTCCTTGGCAGTTTGGAAGCATTGAAGCAATTCCTGCTTCTGCGCACCATCAGGAAGGGCTTGGGCAGCATCCTTACCCTTTCTCCAAGTGGTGTTCTGATTTTTCACCATGTGTGACAGGTAGTTGGCAAGCCTCAAACCTAGAGCAGAGGATGCATACACCCTTTTTCCCCAAAGATCAATCCTACGGAACTCATTGTCTGAGGGAAGGGAACTAAGGTGTTTGGGCACTTTAGACCTGTCATGTGCTGCCTTAATGATTACTGAGTCAGTTTCAGCCTGGGCAGCAAAGTCAGGAAAGCCCCGAGGGGCACTGTAGAGCCTGTCAGCCGTACGGAGCATAGCTGGCACCATGTCTGGTCTGTGCCAGGCTGCCGTGGTAGCATTTCTGAGTGCCAGAAACATGGGAGGAATAATCTTAGGGGGAGATTCTGGGATCTCCAGGCAGTGTGCTAGATCCTTTCTGGTGGCATCCTCCATCTTTCTGAAACCCCACAGTGGAAGACAGCTGCTTCATGATGTTGAAGATGGTAGCATCCTCAGGTGGAGACCTGGGGGTATGCTTAGAGTCTTCACTGACTGAAGAGGCAGTGGACTTATCTGAAGAGAGGAACTGGTCCTCCTCCTCCTCCTCTTCCTCCTCCATCTCCACTGGAAGGATGAGGTCAGGGTGGTACTCCTCCTCAACGCTGACATCCTCTTCAGGAGCTGCCAACATATGTGCCATCAATGGCCCCGGGTAGATTCCCTGGGCTGACCAACAGGTGTTGATGGCGATGCTGGCCTGGTAAAGGACGCAAACTGCTGGACCAGCACATTAGAAAAACAGACAAGAACACAGTTCAATTCTGACGCCGACAACTTGGAGCGGCTGGCAGCACAGTGGCAGACCTGGCTGACTGAGGAGCAGGCCTCGAAGGGATAGCTGTTGACAACAAGCCAGTCGATGACAGAGAGGCCGATGACCTGGAGGTCGATGGCCAAGTGCCCTGGGCATCGGGCAGAGGAGCTGTCAGTATGGGCCTGGAGTGAACCAAGACCTAGATAGCTGGTCTCTTCGTCACAGCGGCTGCTGCCGCCGATGAGGAGCCCTCCAAAGGTGAAGCCAATGGGGAATGGGATGGCCACCGGGGGGAGTGGTCATGATCCCGGTCTTTTCTAGGACATTTCCACGAGGACGCATCTTTGACCTGAGAAGCCTTGGAGCTCTTGGAACCGGAGGGCGACCGAGCGCCCGGTGCCCCAGAGGATACTGACTTGGAGATGGCTACCTGTTGTTCCATGAATATCTTCCTGTGTCTCCATGAGTGGTTTGATTAAACTGCTGGTAGAGCTCACAATCCGAGGCATCGTGGTCAGGCACAAGACAACAGACACAACAGGGTGCTCGTCATTGGAGGCATTCTTCTTTCCTCAGCAGCAGCGCTGGAAAAGAGATGTAGAAGATTTAACTCTCGACATAAAAGAAAAAAGAAAAATACATATCTAAGAGATTTAGGTAAGAGTTGGATGAAAAATAGGTCGTAGGCCTAAAAAGGCGTGAACACTGCGACAGCTCTTCCACAGAGACAGTGCTTGCAAGTAGACAGTGAGAAAGAACTGAGGAGCGAGCGGGGCCGCCTACGCCTATAAAGGGTTGGGATGTCGGCCGGTGACAACGGCGTGGGCGGCCCCAGTTGTACTGCTGGAAGTCTTGTGTGTGGATTCCCATTCACCAATGGTGAAGTTCCTACAGTGGTACTTGATGACTGAGATACCCCCGAAGAAGATCTGTAGTTGTATTGTGGGTATTTAGTTCAAATCCATACTGTGGCAGTATACTGGATGTAGCTCAGATGTCTTCAAGCTAGACTCCTCCCACCCCCCTCTGTGTCATCTTCTGGCTTCCACCTCCTCTGACGTCAGATCTGCATGCATGGTGGGAGCAGATATCCATGCATCACTTGCCAGAAGAGCGCAGATGGGTTGTGTGGATGTGAACTCTATGATTACAGGTGAGTAACCTATATTACAATCACACTGGATGTGGCAAACTCATAGCAGACTCTGGGTGGAGGGGGCAAGGAATGCAATTCTATTTGGCAAAAAGAGACTGGAGGGCTGAAATCTCAAATGCAGCAGTGTGACCACCGAGTACATTGATGCAGTAGTGGGTGATGAACGTGTGGGCTTTGAACCAGGCAGCAACCCTGCAGATCTCCTTGTTAGGGATGCACCTGGCAGGAGCCAGAGACAGCGATATGCCTAGTAGAATGAGCTTTCAACACCTTGGGTGGCTCTATACCAGCTAATCAGTAACACAGAGTGATACAGGATGTGATCTACCTATTGATCATCTGCTTAGCTGCTGGTCTGCCTGAGGCAGTTTCAGCACACGTGACAAACAGATTGCAAGTCTTGTCGTGAATCCCTGCCATACTCGCCTTGCTATAGAAGTGTGCCCAACAGAAGTCCAAGGTATGACCTCTATGCTTGGCATCTGAGGTAGGATTGTTAAAGCAGACTGGGAGATATGACAGGAACTTCATAGGGGAAAAGGATGACCTTGTCCTTGTGGTAAACCAGGTACAGAGACTTCACAGAAAGATCATGGAGATCACTCACCTTTCCGGCACAGGTGATAGCAAGCAAAAAGGTGGTCTTCCATGACAAGTGAGACAACTCACATTTGTGCACTGGTCATAATGGCTTACCCATCAGCATCCCAAGCACCAACAGCAGGTACCAGTGAGACACAGGTTTGCACACCAGAGGAGTAAAGTGATCCAGGCCTTTAAAAAAGCACCTGACCAATTTCTCATATGCCATCAGAAAAAAGGCCAGTGCCTGGTATGCGGAGATGGCCACCATGTGCACCTTGAAGGTCATGGCTCTGAGACAGGAAGCAAAGGAAGTTGAGAATCTGCTTAACTGGCAAGGCAAAGGGATCAATATACTTGCCATGACACCAGCGAGAAAGTACTATACCTCCTCATTAACACACATTTTACAGGTCAACTACCTACTACATGGAGAATGTCTTCCAAAAGACCCAAAGCCAGGAACTCAAGCTGCTCAGATATCAATCAATAATTTTATTGGAAAGCAAACTGAGAGTAAACTCTCTTTTTCAATTGAGTCAAACAAACATACGAAGACAGATTCCACATAGTGCATAATTACAAAATCTTACATTTCAATGAACAGTACACTGTTAGACAATTTCATCTGAAACAATCACATTTTGTATACAATAATCCATTAATAGCAGATTTAAAATGAGAAATAGACAGAAGGGTAACCATTTTTTAATTTTTTCTGGATAGCATCCCAGGTGCATTGTAGTGCTACTGATAGAGAATTTTCCCCAAATTTTGTGCGGTACCTTGGGAGTCAAATACTGTATTATTTTTACTGATCTAAGCCCATAGTTATTATTCGGCTTAAGCTGCAGCATATCTAATAAATAAGAGGGAAGTGCACCAACTATAAATTTATATACAAAAATATACCAGTGCAATTGCCTCCAAGCTGACAAGGAATGCCAACCAACTGCTGCATATACAAGCTGCAGTGGTGGGTCTTCCATGGCAGCCCTGTAATAAATCGTAAAGCACTATGGTATAATGGATTTAAGGTTCCTAACAAAGTCGCTGAAGCTTTTATAGATAAGCAATCCCCACAGTCTCACTGAGACATAAATAGTGAAGTCAACAAATGTTTCCAAACAGTCAGACTGAAACATGCTTTATTCCTATAAAAAAAAGCCAATAATCGTTTTAATCGGTTTGACAAATTTTGAATACGTGAATTAAACATTAAATGTTTATCTAAGTGCATTTCCAAGTATTTATATGCATCAATACTACTTATCTCTACACCTTCTAATGATTTTATAGTTAACTTAGCATTATACATGCTTTTTTTTCGTTAGTAAATAAAATCCACTGAGTTTTTACAACATTCAGTAACAATCTCAATTTTACAAGTGCGCTCTGAATCTTAGTAAAATCATTTGGAGTATATGCACTGCTTTAGAAATATCTTTGTCATGTCTACCAGGCCAAGAGGTGCAAGGACTAAAGGTCCGGGTGCAGCACCGTTCCCTCCTGCATTGTCAGCAGGTTCAGATGGAGCAGAAGCTGCAACGGGTACCTGCTGCTGAGGCTCAGATCCTGGTAACAGAACTGCCTCGGCCAGTCTGGAGCAATCAGGATTGCCTTGTCCAGCAGAGGACTTTAGGTTTTAGTGCTGTCAACCCAGCACCTTTCGTGAGCACATAGGGGGAAAAAAATCATTACAGTTGCCTTGTCCCTTCATGCCCTGAGCATCACTTTCTGGATCATGGGGAAGAGATATAAGGTGTACAGAAGGTCTGGGGCCAAATGAACGCATCCCCCTATCATTGTTTTTGCCTATAAATGCATTCCTCGTCATTGTTCCCATCTGGGGTAGGGGGACGGCCCCAAAGCAGACTCAGTTTTCTGTTCTCCCAAGGGCAAAGAGGTCCATCAGAAGTGTGCTTCACCAGGCAAACAGCTGAGCCCAACATTCTGATGCAAGGACCACTCGTGCAACATCTTACCCACGCAGCTAAGTGCATCTGCCAACTGGCTGTCCTCCCCTTTTACATACACAGCCAGGAGATCTGCCTGCAGGCTGTACAGCAGGGACCAGGTGTGGAGCGCCTCTTGGGTGAATCCCACCCTGTTTGTTCAGGTAGAACATGGTGGCCATGTTGTCTATCTTAATTTGCATGACCTGACCCGAATGAGCTGGGCAAAATCAGGCAATGCCACGCAGAAGCGTGGAGCTCCAGAAAGTTGATGTGCATACGGGTCTTACTGGCCAACCAAAGCTCGTGGGCTCTGCGGTTGGACAAATGAGCCCCCATCTCAACAAAGATACATCTGTGGTCAAAGTGAGGATCATTTCTGGGCTAACAAATTCCCTGCAGAAAGTTCTGGGGACATAGCCATCACTCAGTGGTGTATCTGCCGAGTCACCAGAACTAGCCAGTGCAGGTGACCATAGCACAGAGACCAATGGCACCACAGGTTCAATAGGAGGGGTGCATATGCCATCGGACCCAACAGACCATGCTGGTTGAAGCTGCCATGTATCCCAATATCCAGAGGCATTTGCAGGCTTGGCACAACTGCCCAACCTGAAATGATAAAGCAAAGGATGCAAGATCCTCTGCCCTGTCTGTGGGTAAGTGAGCCTTGGCTTGGAAGGAATCCCATTCCACTCCAATGAAATTCTGCACCTGTGTGGGAACCTGTCCAGACTTGGCCAGGCTGACTAAGTGGCCTTGGTCCCGGAAGGTCTGGAGGAGCAGATCCCTAGACAGCACCACCACTTTCCTGGAGATACCACAAGCCAGTTGTTCGGGTATGGATGCACCCTTGTGCCTGAGGTAGGCTGGGCAAGACCGAAAGACACTTGGTGAAGACCCTGGGTACTCAGTAAGAGGCCAAACGACATGTTCTTGAAGTGGTACAGGATCCATCCATCCATCCAGAACCAGAGGTACAGTAGTTGGGGTAGACAGATTACAATATGATAGAAAGTGTCTTGGAAGTCCAGGGAGTAAAAGCAACCCCCAGTCTCCGGAGATGGTATTATCTGTTTCAGCATGACCATACGGAACTTTCGCTGGTGGATGAACTTGTTCATATTGTGCATTTCCTGTACAAGGCCCCAGTCCCTCATCTGTTTTGGTAACAAAAAGTAGAGAGGCACATATCCATGAGAAGGCACTGCATCCTGGATAAGCGTGTCAGCATTTCACTGCAAGAGCTGAACGATTTCACTTCACAGTGCAGGTACCATGTCCATGGACTCCCTTGGTGCTTGAGATCACTATGGTGGGAGTGTGTCAAACTCAAGAGACAGACCCGAGTCCACCACCTCCAGTACCCACATATTTGACTTGATGGTGGATCATTGTGGAAAGAGTGTAGGAGCCAGCCATTGACCAGGAGCTGAAACAGGGACTGTGTGGTAGGGGAAGTGGCACACATCAACTGATCACTTGGTACCCTTGGAGGAGTTCCAACAGGTTGGCTGCCATATACCCCCATGTTCTTGCCCTGACCTCATGACTTGGGCTTTGTCTGATAGAGCTGGAACTGTCTCTGTTGCCGATGAAGTTGCTGCTACAGTTGGAGCTGGAAGGCAGAGCCATAAAAGGAGCTCTTTTTCTTCACCTTGAGAGGATGGGTAGTGTCCAGGGTGGCACTGGTCTCAATATGTTTAAGACAGTCCTCCACCCTGGGGCTGAAAGGGTCAATGCCGAAAAATGGCATGCTTGTTAAATTGTGCTGAGTCTCCAAGGTAAATGTAGAGAGACTCAGCCAGGCCCTGCAACACGTGGACACTGCTGTGGCCACAGTGTGGGCGCATGAGTTGCCTATGTCCAAGGCAATATACAGATGGTACTAAGCATACAGACCTGGTCCTGAAGGACCCAGGCCTCTGCTTGGCTTAGAACCAAGAGCAGGGGCAGAAGTCAGTGATGAGGTTAAAGCAGGAGCGACCACACTGGGCCAGCAACATAGCGTAGCTACACTGCTGAAGCCCAAGGTAGTAACCGCAAAGACCTTTACTGCCATTAAGTCCTGTTTCTTAAACTCCTTGTCTGGCAGCTTGCCCATGTCACCCTGGCCACTCATTTTCCTGAAAGCCAAGCCAGAGATACGCCCCTCTGCTGAGGGGTGGTCCAACAACCCAGAGAGACTCCCGATGAGAACCACATACTTGTGGGCCATGTATGTGGGGGGCCGTTGGTCAGGATGTAGTGTGCTGCCACAAACTAAGCACCAGCCCCAGTATGGCCTCTCCAACCAGGGAAGCCACCCCCGGGGAATCATCATGCTCCAGGATGTCTGTGAAGGGGTGAGGCTCCCTTCTTCTGAACAGGTTTCAGTGGAACATTCAAGAGCGTGGACATGTGTTGGAGAAGGGCAGCAAATGAGGTTAACTCACTCTGTAAGGATCGACCATCTGACGACTCGAGGTCTGGTCAATCCTGAATAAAGGACACCATCAAGGACTCTTCCTTGGAGTCGTAGTTCCCCCTCAAAGATAGTCTGCATCTCGGGGGTGTGGACAATCCTGCAATCTGGGGTAACCACCACTGACAGGCATCAAGGCAAACCATGTGCTGGTTGAGACACCTTTGTAGGGGCCCATTCTCATGGTTGCAGAGGTGCGTGCTCCGCTATGATCGGTCAAGTGGGAGAAACCACTGACTATAAGACCTATAGCCAAGGATCAGGAGGCATCAGCACCCACAAGGGGACTGAAGGTGCGGAAAGCATAGGCAGACTTCATGCTGGGCCAGAAAGTGCCAGCTGCTGCCACAGACATATTTCCTCCCAAGTTTGTGTAAATAAAATGGAAAGACATTTACTATATCCAAGAGGATAATCACAGATTCAGCTGAAAATACTACAAGAACCTATTATTCAAAAGCTCTGAACTAATGATTTCTTGCTTTTCTGCATACAATAACAAGCTCTTAGAACACCGTTAGAACTGGAAACAGCAAGTCTAACCTACGCACAAACATAACACTGTTCAGGTTGGCTACAACTGCAAGATTATTAGATCAGTCCATTGTTTATTAATTACTGCCTGAAATTTTTCTTTATTGTTTCAAGGCCTACTGCCACCAGCAGAGGGCACCGTAATAAAGTTGAAAAATCCCTGAAAGCATTTTAAAAGGCAGCGTTCAACTCTTTTTAAAGGAAAACAGTCGTTTGCAGGGGCTCCCGTGCAAACCTTACCCTCCAGTTAAGCTTTTCTCCAAAAAGCGCCTTTTTTTTTTTTACTCCAGGAAAATAATTTGTGAATTAAAGTCCGCTACAGAAGTATGGTGGACTATGGGCAGCTCCATTAACTGTAAAGGTGCGGCGCTGCACCCTGTGCTTCAATGCATTTGTATTAAAGCGCGGGTGCGGCACCACCTTACAGTTAGAGCTGCCCGACAGTCTGCCATACTTCCGGTGAGGACTCTTCATTCGTCAATTAAATTATTTTCCTGGAGTCAAAAGGCGCTTTAGGAAAAAGCTTAACAAGGAGTAAGGACTGTTTTCCTTTAAGTTACTATCAATCTGACATTTAGAACTATAAAAGGGTGTATTCTAAAACTCATGTTTACTACATCAGTTAGTAAGCATTATAACACTAAAGCAATCGAAGCACAAGAATCGGCCGGGGTCGTGAGGGCTTCGGGTTACAAGCCCTCCTGCAGCGCCTTCCTCAGAACCCCCACGAAGCACAAGAATCGGCACAGGGGTGTGCTGAGGGCTTCAGGTTACAAGCCAGCCCTCCTGCAGCGCCCTTCCTCGGGGCCCCCTTCCCGAGCACAAGAATCGGCACAGGGGTCGTGAGGGCTTCAGGTTACAAGCGGCAGCCCTCCCTGCAGCGCCCTTCTCGAACCCCCGAGCACAAGGCACGGAAAAAAACAGCAGAGGAGCGCTAATTCAGGCGCCAAATTCAAACTGCTGAAACTGGGAAACATCTCCTTCAGCTGGTCCACTGCTGCTTCTCTGTGCTGTGTGTACTTTTATAATATTAGTCGTCACAGGAGTGCTGATAGTTTTTTGTTCGAATTTGTAGCCTGTTTACCCTGTTGTAAATCTATTTACTTAGAAGCTTTAAGTAAACCTACTGTCTCCCACTCTGCATTACATATTTTGCCGTAGTGCTTTAAGGGCGTTATTATTTTACCTGGAATCTGGGACTGTGTGTGTTAAGGTAGTTTGTGGCAAAGCCGGTACCTCAACTGTGAGGTTCCTCGAGCCCTTACTTGTGACTTGCCCAAATTCTCTGTCTCACAGCTTGCTCAGCTTTTACCGACTGCTTGCAGCATGGTAAGCCGCCCTGCCTGCTACAGTCTCTGCTGCAATAAGCAACGCTTTCCCCATGTCAACGCTTACTTTTACATAGTTTAACAGGTGAGACTGCAGCACTGCCGTGCAGCGAGAGAGTAGTAGCTGCCTGTCTCCCGTAGAGCGACTCGTCGCCTCCAGCACAGCTGAATTCTGTCTGACCTTCAGTAAAGCTAGTTACCCCAAACAGCACGACCTCGCTGTGGCCATTAACCTCGTAGGCTGTAAGGCACCTCACCACGGTAATTTAGCTCACCAAAAAACCCACTTGTTCCTCACATTTTTGAAATCCCCTCCTCCAATTGTGGTCTCTTACCTGCTTCTCTGTTTCTTTACTCCTCCCACTGCTGCACTATATAATCCCTCTTTTCTCTCCACAGAATCGGCACAAGGGTCGTGAGGGCTTCAGGTTACAAGCGGCAGCCCTCCCCTGCAGCGCCCTTCCTCAGAACCCCAAGCACAAGGTATGGAAAAAAAATGTCAGAGGAGCGCTAATTCAGGTGCCAAATTCAAACTGCTGAAATTGGGAAACGTCTCCTTCAGCTGGTCCACTGCTGCTTCTCTGTGCTGTGTGTATTTCTGCCCCGCCGGCGCTGTGCGCCGGCTCCCCACAACCCCCTTGGTCAGCTTCTCCTTTTATAGGCTGTTAAGGTAGTAGTCACATGACTGTATAAAACCTATCAGCCCACTTTTCCATTTGCAGCTTATCAGCTGCCTCCACTAGAGGGCACCAACCAATTTCCTTACCAGCTTACTAATTTAATTGTCCAGGATGTTGTTCCTCACTACATTCCTTTGCCTCTCAATGGCAGCACTAACCTCCTTACCTCCCACAAACCTCCCAACGAGCGAGCCATCTACGGCCCTGCACCCTTGGTGCTCCCCTCAGACACACGCTTATACCTCCCCTCTCTCGCCGGCACTGGACATGGCCCTTGCCCACTACGGGTATATTAGTGCCACACTCCTACCACCCTCTTTTCACCCGGGGCTCTCGATCTTAAAAATCTTAATCCTCAGCCTCCCGTCAGCTTCCTCTCTTCGCTGCAATACCAAAGCATACAAAACCTACCCTTGGACTAAAATGATGCATCTCTATGCCCTTCTCCTGTTCCTGTCAGGGGACATAGAGGTAAACCCAGGCCCAAACTCAAGTACCACCACCACCCCTTTCTCCCTCCCCAAAGGCCTACGCATACTCCACCTAAATACCTGCAGCCTGCTATCCAAAATCTCACTCATACAACCAATCGCACAAACACTGCACCCTGACATACTAACCATCTCCGAAACCTGGCTAAAACCACAGTACATGGATGCTGAAGTCTCTATCCCAGGATACACAATAATAAGGCATGATCGGCGTGGGATTAAAAAAGGTGGAGGCACGGCTATGTATATCTCAAACAGTCGGCAATTCACTATTGTGGAGATCCCCTCTCTCCCATAAATATAGGCGCCTCACTAATTAAACTATCACTTCCATTTACCTCCCAATATTACGTGTCACGCACATACTGCCCCGCTGCACATCCTCTGAGGATATCTCTCCCATCTAACCACTCTACAGTCCCTAGCTATAGGAGGGGAGCGCCATGCCACCGGGGATTATAATGCCAACTGGCTAGGTGCTGACAAAGCCCACCTGAGGGCTAAAATAAAGGCTCTAAACCTCACGCAACTTATAAATGAGCCCACCCGACTCAAACTCAAGACAAAAAATCACTCCCTACTGGACTGGGCCCTCACCACGCACCCACATAGAATCCTTGAAGCAGGCCTACTTCCTGACTCTATTAGCTATCATCACATGATTTACCTGATCAGGAAGGTTCATAGCCTCCCCAAAGGCGCTGCGGACCAGGTCGTACAACCCCTAGACCTTGAATCTCTCCTGGCAGACCTGAGCAGGGTAAACTGGTCCTGCATCTCAGAGGCATCTTCCATAGACGCTGCCTATAATGCATTTCATCAGAGTTTCCTAAAAGTACGGGACAAGCACGCTCCACTGCGCACTAAAAGAGTTAGAGGAGCACATCTCCCCTGGATCACGGCTGATATAATCAGAAAATGCCACACCAGGGACCATGCCTGGAAAGTCTTTAAGAAACTGGGCTCCCAGGCCTCCCTTACTACTTACAGAGCCCTTCGGAATGCTTGCACAAATAGCATCCGCCAAGCAAAAGAGTCCTACTTCCTATCTACTTTTAGTAAAAATTCTAATCACCCTATGGACTTCTGGAAATCCCTCAAATCCCTGCTCTCTCCCCCAACCCAACCACCTCCCCCTTCGTTATTAGTAAATGGCACCATCATCTCCGACCCAAGCTGTGTTGCTAAAGCTTTCAACACACATTTCTCCAGCTGCGCAGGCAATCTTCTCTCCTCCCTCCAGAACAGGCATACCCCGGGCCCACCCCCACACCCCTAGCACCCATCCCCCAGTCCCTCCTTTCGTATTCCGACCAGTCTCCCAGAAGAAGTCCTCCACTCCTACATGCACTGAACCTAACAAAGGCAAATGCTCGGCGTCCCTGGGCGCCAAGATCTATTCCTATCAGCCCTGCCATTGCCACCCTCTGGCCACACTTCTCAACCTCTCTTTTTCACTGGGAAAGGTACCAACGTCTTGGAAGATGGCCACTGTCATACCCCTCCCTAAAGGTGGTGATCCCTCATCCCCAAGCAACTACAGACCTATATCCCTATTCCCTATTCTGGCCAAACTACAGGAGCGACTTGTCTTGTCCCAACTCACACAGTACTTGGACACCTCTTCCTTTTTTACTCCTTTCCAATCTGGATTCCGCAAATCCCATTCGACCATCACCTCCCTGCTATGTGTCACCGGGGACATCCTCACAGGCATCGACAAAGGACTCATCACCATGGCCACTTTTATAGATCTAGCAAAGGCATTTGATACCGTCTCCCACTCCCTACTCATCTCCAAACTTACTAATGCAGGGATAGCTCACCCTGCTATAGAATGGTTCCAAGACTATCTAGTAGGTAGGAAGCAAGCGGTCAGACTGGCCTCTCACACCTCAAACCCCTCTCCAGTCACTTCAGGAGTCCCCCAAGGATCTGTCCTTGGTCCAGTTCTTTTCTCCATTTTTCTAAATGGCCTCCCCTCTGCATGCTCCCACGCTTCCATCCAAATGTATGCTGACGACACAGTTTTGTACGCATCCGGCCCCTCAGCTAGCAGTGTGGCCTCTCTTCTACAGGAGGATTTCTCAGCCGTCCAGCACTGGCTCATGACAAATCAACTATCTCTAAACCCAAAGAAAACTGTGTCGCTTACGTTTGGCTCCCAACAAAGACTCTCCCGCCAAACCCCCTGTCCCTCGTTCCATACCCTTGATGGGGCTTACCTTGAGCAATGCTCTAGCTTTAGATATCTAGGAATCTGGCATGATCAGCACCTAGATTTCGCCTCTCACATAGACTCCCTGCACAAGAGGCTGCTCCCTAAACTGGGGGCACTCTATCGAAACAAAACCTGCCTTCCCAAGCAAGCAAGGCTCACCATAGTTCAAAAAATGATACTCCCTGTTCTGGATTATGGCGATATAGTACACTCTATTGCCCTTGCGTCCACGCTGGCAAGTCTAGACACCCTATTCCACTCCTTCTGTCATTTCATCCTCGACTCCCCTCAATCCACCCACCACTGTACGTCATACAGCTCCCTAGCTCTGCCTTCTCTATGTGACCGGAGATTAATAAACTGTGCTAGATTTGCTGCTAAATTTTGGACCCTCTCCCTCCCCCCCCCACCTAGAATCTACCTTACCCCAACAACCTCCCTGTGTGCTCCCTAAGAGGCGCAGACTCCGAACTCTGCATGTTCCACAAATCGCACTACCAAAGGCCAGTCAGCCTTTAAATTCAGAATCCCACAGTTCTGGAACGCCCTTCCCGCCCCCATCAGACACGCACAAAATCCCAGTGAACGCACCAGACTACTCCAGGCACACTTCTCCTCCAGCTGCTCATGCTAAATTTATAATTTTAGCGCTCTACATTCAAATAATGTACAGGAGTACTCCTGTTATGTGTAAATCTGTCTGTAAATTCTTGTACTCTATGTAATTTGTACTCTAAACTATTTTATTTCTTGTTGTATTCATATGCTATGTTCTTTATCTCCAATTCTGTACTTAAATGTTCCTCTATAAGTCATGTACTGGGCCCAGGCCCCCAGGTCGCATCTGGAATCGAGCATGTTGCTCAGTATGCCTTCCTGGTAAATCTCGTACATAAATAAATAAATAAGTCTGACTTGCAGACTTGCATGGCAAGCTGGATTAGAATTATTTTTTTCTGTTGTCTGATTTGCATATAACTGGTCATGAACAATCCAGTTCTATTTTATTCATTAGTTTTTCATATAAATTCCTACCAGACTAAGAAATGCTAGCCTCCAGACGTCTCCTGTGGGAAACAGTATGGGGTAACTGAAAACAGTATTATAAAGTGCAAACTGTAGGTACAATGTAACAGCACACAACAGGGCAGGTGTGTGAAGATGAAGACTGAACTCTAGCCAGGCACTGACTGATTCCAAAGGACATAAAGATGATCTTGTTGGCATTCAGGCTAAGCTGGTTGGAGCACAGTCAGGTGCAGCTGGGTGGGGATGGTGCAGGGATTATAAGCAATGTGCAGTGTCATCTGCATATACTGTATAAGGGTTTGTGTATGAGGAGCTACAGGTCTTCAGGAGATAATGCAGGAAAATCAAAAACAAGGTAAGGGCAAGGTACACAGCTAGGAAGGCTGTGGGACTTGGCCCTTCGTAATGCAAAAAAGATAATATCACAGTCCTGGCTTGGCCAAAACCCACCCACCATTGCTCAATGGAGCAAGAACTTACATAGTTGTCTAAAATTTGAAAGGGCGCAACAGAACAAATGGGAACTACTTAGTCTATCAGGTGATCTGGGAACTACTCGAAAGAGCCATACAGCAGGAAATATTCCCAGTAGAGATCACCTGAATCACTTGCGCACAGAGTGGTGGCTGCCCAATGTCACACGCCCACCCGTGACAGAGGGGGCACCTCGGCTCACTTACATTTTCCCTGGTCTTAATACCATATGAAATAGAGCTATGCATTAAGTTACGTGGTGGTGTTACTACCCAATACTTCTATGTGAAATTTAGTTTGTATGTACCTCATAAGCTAATGTTATTACCCATACTGAAATAATTCCAACTGCTGCATAAAGAATGTATTACTAATAGCTGTTATTTTTCTTCCTTGTTATAAATAAAGTTTACAGAAAAGAAAGATAAGGGCAAGGACAGAGACGGGGAGCAACTTAGAAGACTGCCTGAGACCTGCCTGCCTGCCAGGTAAGAGCTGACCCATTTGACCATGCTGTCAGACATTTTGCTATAATATCATTTAAACTGTTTGTTTTATCCTATGTATTTTGTATTTGTGATTTTATTGTGTATTGTTCAGCGCTGTGATCTCCTGGAACAGTGCTTACAAATAAAGATAATGAGGAGGAGACAGTCCGGCACCCTTTAAGCTTATCCAATAAGAGGGGTGGTAACAGTATAAAAGGCCTTACCCAGGTCAAAAAAGATAATGGGGGCAATGTGTCCCGGACTCATCCACTTTAGGATGGTTTCGGAGAGTCTCAGTGAAGTAGGATTTCCTAAAACCAGACTGGTAAAGGCTAAGAAGTCGAAGAAAGCGGACAGTTCAGATCTAATGTGACCTATCAAACTAGATTCCAATCATGCTTGCTTTATTGTGTAAATAGCTACCTGTATTATAACTGCTGATAAGCCAGGAAGAGGGGGAAAAGATGGCCACCTGAGACAGATGCTACATGTTTGTGCTCCGTGAACGTTAACGCAAAAAATAAGTTTGCAAAGCATCTATACTTGCTCACATGTCTGAAAAACATAAGGATCGTTTCAGCACATCCTCGGAGGAATATTCCTACCCAAAAATCCATCCTCTCGAGAAGTATTTTAGACTGGCTACAAGCCCAGGAGGCAAAGGAAAGCCCAGAGTTAGCCCCGGAACCCCAGTCCAGGAGGTGTCTGTTTCAACCTCACTAGGTTTCCCGTAACAGTAACATTACTGTGTCACAGAATGAAGTCAGCTGAAATGCAGAAGTCTGCTCGTAGTGCCAGTACTGGAGAGACACTCTCGCTCCCATATTGATTACAAAACAACTTTTGGAGCTGCAGTATCAGTTTGGGGTCTGTGTCTGTAGTTGAGCCTGGGACAGGTTTCAATTTGGCAGCTCTGGGAGAAACTCAGAGCGGTGTGATGCAACAGCCGTTTTCACAACATCAAGCGCAAATACAAAATAAATCACATACTTTGGATTATATGGGTAATTCCATAGATAAGGATTCCGGAATGGATGCAGCGTATAGATAGAAAGTTTGAGGCACTTAACGAAAAAGTGGACTTTATACAGAAAGAAGCAAAATAAAGAAAACATAGCTGCTGTGCAGAAACAAGTTCAGCAAAGTACTGCATCTGTGGATTTAAACTCAGAAAAAAATAAAAGCCTTGGAAATCACCAACAAAGAGTTAATAAAAGATAATTATAATATTAATCGAAAAGTTGAAATGCTGGAGGACCAAGTTCATTACAAAAATCTAAGAACTGTCGGTTTGCCACTTAAACTTGATAAGGATTTTGAATCTGCAAGAGAACTTAAAGACTTGTTTGCCTCAGTTTATGATTTGCCTTTAGAAAATCTACCTTTTTTATTTATTCATCATTTCGGGGTACACCTTTGAGCTACAAGCTCATTTGCAAAGATTCCACGTCAACAGAAATTGTACCGACAGCAAAGCATAGCAGGGGAAACTGGAAACGTTACAAACTATCAAACAGGAGAAGCAGGGAAATATGTATAGAGTTTAAAATGATTGCAAGTCATTGCCACACGACAGTGCTTTGTCAACGCTATACAAGGATCAGAACAGAGCTATATACTGTATTTATACGATTAGCAAACCTTATATCAAGTAAGGCCACTGTTGAACTTGTTAATCAGAAGCCTGTATATTGGTGCTGTTACTAATAGGTGATGCAACCAGTACGGAAGACAGAAAAGTGGATAGCAGCAAAAGAGCATTGTCAAGGAAGGGGAAAGTGGATTGGGGTGGGTGGTGCTGATCACGGGAATCACCCCGACTTTCACCCTGTGCAGCTGCAGTGTCTTGCCAGATTAAGGAGTCTGAGAAGCACCCTCTTGAACTGTACAATATTGTTTATGTTTAGCACATGCACTGGCAGTTAGGTTTAAGCATTTGGGTGCTTGGACAGCAAAGGACCAACAGGCCAAGCTGGTTTTCCTAAAGGGTACTGTGAGGGCCTGTCTGGCCGTGCTTCTTGTGGTGTGTAGGTTTTTTGAGGGGCAGAAAAGGACTTGTAGAGATGGTGGGGTGAGGACTAGCTGGGACCCCCTCCCCAAAACAGGCATGCCTGATATCGGATTCTTTTGGCCAGCGGGAGCCAGCTGGTGCCAGCATAAAGATCACAGGTGTAAGTGTATCTGTCTACATCTAACACAAACTGGCGGGCCTTGTTCAGTGTTACCTGGATTCTGTGCAGGGTGGTGCCACTGGCTGCCCTGTACATCACCAATCCATAGTCTATCATGGGCAATATTGAACAGGTGGCAGCAACTCGCTTTGCCTCTTTGGTTAGGTTTAAGCGGTGCCTGTATAGAAAACCTAGTCTCCTACCTTTTCTGGTTAAAGCCTTTAGTGTTTCAAAGAGAGCTGCATTTCAGGTTGTTACAGAATAAGAAGACCCAGAAAGCAAGGTTACTATTTTTATTTCTGTGGCATTTGAGTCCAGAGAGATTTGATCCTTAAACTGTCCAGGTTGAAAGGTAATTTAACCTATAATGCATATCACTTCAGCATTTTTCCAAACTGTGCATTTACCACTCAGCAACACCGCAGGAAAGTTCTCTCTTATCGCCAAGATATTTTGGAAATCGGAGCGCAGTTTCAGCTATTGGCACCTGCAAAAGTCAGGATTGTACACAAGGGTAAAACCTTTATATTTTCCGAGACTGACCAACCTGCTACTTTCTTAAGTGCGCAATATGAAAAAGAATCAGATGAGGAAGGAGAGTCACCAGTACCCTTCAGAACAAGAAGAGCAGGATTCACAAAGAAGATGCGCTCAGTGCATCTCGGCTGCCCCGGCGCAGGGGAGATGCACTGAGTGCAAAATGGGTGATTCACAGAGGAGGTGCAGGAGATGCCCTGGCACATCACCACTGTGAATAGCACAGGTGTGTCCCTTGAAGCAGCGCTTGACGCATCCCCATGTCAGGCTGCTAACCCTTCGGGACAGGGCATCTCAGGATGCACTGCGCCTAAAAACGCAATCCACAGCCAGGGGCATGCAAATGAGGACATTAGGCATGCATGGCGCAATTAGCATGCCATTAAGGCCCCATTTGCATTGCGCCTGCAGGGATGCACCGTCGGAATGTGCTGAACAGTGGACCCCCATCGCACAAGCATGCCCGCATCCCCGCCCAAAGCCCCCACTAAATGCCGCTCCCGGAGGCAGTAAAGGAACTGCAGAACCCCCCACCCCAAGACCAGTAAATGCCGCTCTAGGCAGCGGTAAAGGAACTACAGAACCCCGCCCCAAGACCCGGTAAATACGCTCCCAAGCAGAGGAAGTAAAGAAGTGCAGAACCCTCCGCCCCAAGACCTGGTAAATGTCGCTTCGGCAGTGGTAAAAGAAATGCAGAACCCCCTCCCATGCCCCTGGTAAAGCTGCCCACCACGGTGGTAGTAACAGAAACACTGTACCCCAACCCCTAAGCCCCGTTGAAGCCTCTCTCCACAGCAACCGTCCATTACAGGCACTTCCCACCAGGCACTACACCCCTCTTCCCCACCCCAGCAGGGTCCCACTGTCGGTGGGCAGCTCAGCCATCTGCACACGCTACGGCCGCCCGCCGACAGAGCTGTCTGACAATGACAGCTACCGTGCAACCGAAGCAGATGGCATTGGGTTGTGCAGTAGCTGTCATTGTCAAACAGCTCTGTCGGGGCAGCGGTGTGGCGGTAGTGCGGGTGGGCTGAGCTGCCAAAAAATGTGACCCCGCTGGGGTGGGGGGTGGGGGGTTGGGGTGCCTGGGGGTTCATTCCATAATGGACGGCGTCGCAGGAGAACGCAGCTTCAACAGGGCTGGTGCTGGAAAGGGTACAACATTTTACCACCACCGCCGCTGTGGGCGGCTTTACCAGGGCTGGGGATTCTGCATTTCTGTTACCGCCGCTGGGGAGGCATTCACGGGACTTGGGGTGGGGGTTATTTCATTCTCTGCCGCCGGGAGTGGCTGATTACGGGGCTTGGGATGGGGGTTATTCATTCATTCCGCTGCTGGAGCGGCTGATTACGGGCCTGAGGCGGAAGACACACTGGACTGCCAGGGTGGGCAGGCAGCCGTGCTGCTGCCTGCAGTACGGCAGCCTGCCTGTGGGTGGCCACCCACGTAAGTCTGGATTTTCTAGACTTATCTTTCTGTGGCGCATCCCCGGACTTGCCCCAGGGATGCGCTACAGACTAGGGCTGTGAATGGGGCTGCGCCCGGTATGCAAGGGCACGTTCCCGTCACAGCCCCTCCAGATGTGCCGTATGTCATTACTGGCGCTATGTGGTGCATCGGGGTTGCGCCAGCGCATCGGCCTCCTGCCAGAATCGCCTTTGGGTGCATGTCGGAGATGCCCCGGCACATCCCTTTTGTGAATCCTGCCCAAAATGTCTATGATAGCAGAAGCTGCAGAGACTTGAATAATAAATATAAAAATGTGTCTGTAAATGTTGTTTGAAGTAAATAATTAGCTTCTGAATATAGGGAAAATGTACTGGTTGAAGAGGTGTAAATGTTAAATCTATTTAAGTAATTCTGATTTCTGAAAGTTAATCTTTCACATTGTGCCTGTCTCTAAAGGTAATATGATTTTTACTGACTAGCTTTCCAAATGCTTGCCCCCAGATGATATGAACTAGTTGTCTGTTGTTAGTACTGGTATTATTTTGATTTCAGTGTAATATCTTTAACACTGAAAACCATGTTCTGTATTATAAATGTTTGAAAAGTAAAAAAATACAAGTATAAAAAAAATTAAAGGTGAGCCAGTTTATTGGCTAGACTGACACCACTTTCGAACACCATAACAATATTAAGGAATGAAACATGGTTATTATGGTATGGGTGTCAGTCAATCAAAATGAAAGTGAAAGTCACCGCTGTCTCACACTCTCAAACAGGAAATGCCACAAAAAGCATAACTGCCCCCCCCCCTTTTTTTTTGGTTAACCACACAGTACTGAACTGACAAAGCAATTATATGAAACAGAGTTTGGAGTATTATATTTTTCTTTTCTGTTTTTAACACACCCCTGGTGTGCAACACCCTCACAAACCACTTGTGCTTCATACTCATAGTTTATGTGATATTACATACACAGGGTGTGTAAAAATAATAACTCAAAATGTACAACACCCCACCTTTTATTCTCCATCTTGCCTGTTTATAGCATTATGTTTCTACTTAACTAGATGTGGTTGAAAATGGATCTTTGCTTCAGCCCATCATCTGTATGAACAAAATAAACAAAAAAATAAATTAGCAGACGCTCTCAGAGTTTGGCCAGAGTAGGGAGAAGGGATATAGAGTGATACAGTAGTTACCTGGTGCAAAGGGGTTACCGCCTTTCTGAAGAGGGTGGTCTTGGCCTTTTTTTCACCTTTCTGAAGGGGGTGACATTGGCCTTTTCTCAAGCACTAGGGTCTGTACCCGTGAAGAGAGATTTAGCAGATCATAGATAAGGACATCTACTGCAGAGGCAAGAAATAAAGGAGTTTGGGGTCAAGCCCATGAGGGTAATTACCTTTGGAGGGGTACAGCACAGACAGTATCAGCAGGAATGATAGCAGTGAAACAGTCTGCAGAAAAGAACCACTTGGCCCACCAAGTCTCTCCTGATGGTTCCTGCCTGATCTGTCCCTGAAGACCCCAACTGGTCTTTGGCAACCCTCCCTCCTCCCTTCCTGTTTTCTAATACACTCTGATGTCTACCCCACGCATGCTTGAAGCCCCCCAGCTGTTTTTGCCTCCACCGCTTCTGCTGGCTGTCTGTTCCAGGTTTTTACCACCCTTTCAGTGAAGAAATCTTTCCTCACATTTCTCTTAAACTCCCCCCTTCAGCTTCATCGCATGCCCTCTTGTTCTGATGCTCCTCCTCACTTTAAACAGGCTTCCTTCCTGCCCCTCATGCTCTCCTCTCCAACAGGGTATACATTTTGAGATCCCTCAGTCTCTTCCTGCAGGGCGTCTTGTGCAACCCCAGCACTATTTTAGTTGCCCTCCTCTGGACTGCCTCTACCCTATGTTTTTGTTGTCTGCAGCTGCCAAACCTGGACACAGTACTCCAGCTGGGTTTCTCAAGCCTGTGATACAGTGGCAACACCCACGCCCTCCGTCTGCTGGACATACCCCCGCCCTATGCACCCCAGCATCTTACTAGCCTTACCCCTGCTTCCTTTCAATACCCTGCCACCTAGAAGTCATTAGCTATAACCCCAAGATCCCTTTCCTGTTTAGTGACTGTCAGTAACCCCCCCCCCCCAAATCTTACACTCACCGCCTGGGTTCCTATGCCCTAGGAGCATGATTTTGCACTTTTTGGCACTGAACTCCAACTGTCAAGCTTTAGACCACTCCTTGAGTTTCACCAGATCCTTGCTTATTTTCTCCACTCCCTCCTGAGTGTCCACTCTACCACAGATTTTGGTATAATCTGCAAAAATGTGTACCTCTCCTTCCAGTTCCTCTGCAATGCCACTTTTGATGACACTGAAGAGGACCTGTGAGACTCCACCATTCAAGTGAGTGTCATTTACTACCGCCCTGTCTCCTATCTGTTAACCAGTTATTTAAATAAGTCGTTTATGCTCCTCGGCCAGGACATGCTCAGGCTCCTTCGATCCTGCCCACCAATCCCCGTTCATCACCAGAACTTCTCACTCTGTTTGGGGGTTAGTGAACAGGGCATCATGAATGACTGCTGCTCTGACATTTTCCACTGTTTTCTACCAACTCCCCTTCCTGGGACTATCATGTGAACATGCATGCGTCGAGGCACGTGCATACTGCAGGGTCCCACAACTCCTCTGACTTCTGCCGCTCCTGACCTCTACTGCCACCAGGCCTCCACCTGGTGGCAATCACTGGACAAAGCCAGCAGCCCTTCCTCCCCAGGAGAGAAGGGCATTCTCTTGAATGCTCGTACCTCCTCCACCCCCCCAGTGACCTGTGCTCATTTCAGAACACGGGTCACTGGCATCGAGCAGGGTGTGGCACCCAGCACCTCGAGCCTCAGCACCCTTGGGCTGGCTCCTGTTAACCAGTTTCTAACCCAGTTCACCACTTTGGAACCCTCCCCCAGGCAGCTCAGTTTCTTTATCTTTATAGTGCAGAGGTTTAGGGCTCTGAGCTGCAAACCTGGAGACCTGGATTTGAATCCCACTGCCCCCACTTGCATACTGTGTGACCCTGAGCAAGTCATTTAACTTCCCTGTGCTCCCAGGTTGCACCTGGAAACAAGTTTCAGTTTAGTGTGCCTTTCCTGATTAAACAATTTCCCCCTTTCCCTTTATCAGCCTCCTATGCAGCACTGCTGAAGGCCTTGTTAAAGTCCAGATAGATCATGCCCACTGCCTTCCCCTGATCTAATTCCCTGGTCACCCAGTCAAAGAAATCCATCAGATTAGTTTGGCATCACCTCCCCTCCGCATGTGAGTCCATGCTGACTGCAGTCTTCAGCTCAGTGGATTCAAATTAATCTACCAGTCTTTCTTTTAGCAGCGTTTCCATTAATTTTCCCACCACTGAAGTAAGACTGACCAGCTTTCAGTTGTTAGCCTCCTCCCTGCTGCCACTCTTATGTGGAAGCACCACGTCAGGAATTCTCCAGTCCTCCGGGAACGTCAGTTTCCTCTGAGCTGCTGAACAAGGCTGTCAATGGAGCAGTTCTCACCTTCCAGAGTTCCTTTACAACCCTTGGATTTTATTCTGTCAGGTCCCATTTATCCACCTTCAGAGCTGTAAGACCCCTCAAGACTCTTTCTTCTAAAAATGGACTTGTGTCCACCTCCCCTTTTTTTCTGCTATTTCCAGGTGGCCTGCCCCTCCCTCCCTTCCTCGTGAAGACTAAGCAGAAATATGTGTTCAGGATGTCTACTTTTTCTTGGTCCTGTTCTGTGCAGTCTCTCCCCTCTGCCCTTCTAATCCTCAGTACCCTGCCCCTTGCTTTCCTCTTCTCACTTATGTATCTAAAGAAAGCCTTATGCCTCTTAGTGACCCCTTTAGCAAGTCTTTCCTCTGTCTGCACCTTTACTCCCCCCCATGGCCTTGCCCGCTTTCCTCTGCTTTATTAGGTATACCTCCCTGTCCGCCTTCCTCTGTTTTCTTATAACTCCTGAATGCCACCCTTTTTCCCTTCACAACTTTTATTCATTTATTTATTTTAGTTTTTGTTGATCGGGAAAGGAGGACTAGACAATTCTGCCTATTTTCAGCATTGTCGAGGGGGATACAGATGAATGCCAACTGACACCGAACCAGATTAAGCTGCTGGTGGTATTTTCAGTGAATGGGGGACATTTGACCAGGACACTGGGGAAATTTTCCTACTTTTTTCAGGAAGTGCCATGGGATCTTTAACATCCACCTGAACTACCACCAGAACAGGCAGATGGGATCTCGGTTTAACATCTCATCCGAAAGATGGCACCTCAGTAGGCAGCACCCCCTCATACTGCACTACAGTGTCAGCATTGGGATGTAACCCAACCGCCTGGTGTGGGGATAGAACCTACAGTCTTCTGATCTTGCGGCCTCAGAGGCGAGTGTGCAACCTGCAGAGCCACTGACACTATTTTAGCCACTTCCTTAGAGAATCATAAGTGTCCCTTGTTCCTTCTGGTTTTACTCACTTACTTTGCAAAGAGATTAGTTGCTTTAGTTATCCTCCATTATTTTTGCCCACTATGCCTCCACCACTCCTTGGCCATCCACCACCCCCACACCAAGGCAGTTTCTGAGACAGTCCCACATTTCTTTAAAATCCAGCCTCCCAAACTCCAGGACCCTCATCCTTGTGTGGTTATCATCTGTTTCTGTATTAATGTTAACCCGCACTTTAGTATGATTACTGGTACACTGGGAACTGCCCACTGTGATGTCTGCAATGCTGTCCCTATTTGTAAGCACCAGGTCCAGCACTGCCCCATTCCTAGTGGGTTCCGTGACTAGCTGCCTGAGAAATGACCCTTGTAAGGAGTGCAGGACAGCCCTATTCCTTGTGGAAGCTGCTGTTGGAAGGCTCCACGTTACCTACTTACTACCTGTCACTGCCTCATTCCCTCCCCCGTTCCCAGAATTTATTTTTATGCTCCTAGTCCTATAGACCTAAGTTCTCAATGATACATGCCTAGCAAGTATGATATTATCAAAGTTTACATTCTATGCTCGGTCATACTTTTGTATATATTGTTATGCTGTTTGTCAGTTTTTGCTATATTGTGTTGCTCTTCTGTATTATTGCACTGTTTCTGTTTTGCCTCGTGAGACCCCGGGTCGATCCTGAAAAAGGGACGGTAATTGTCTCAGTGGACTTACCCAGTCACCAAAACTCAAATAAATAATAATATGCTCACTCCATGACTTGCAGACTGAAGTCACCAACTAGTAGCACCTCCCCCTTACTTGCCATGCTGATGATGGCTTTCCCCAAGTGCTTCATACAACTCCCTTCCCTGCACTGGAGGCCTGTACACTAGCTCAGTAGGGATAGCTGCCCCAGAGTTTGTCACCAAGGTGGCCCACAACCCCTCCAGTCTTTTCTTTTCCTCCTGGTGCCCATAAACCTCTGCGGCCTTGACTCCCACCCTCACATTTAAAACAACCCCTCCTCCCTACCTTGTCTCTCCTGAACACAGAGCAGCCCCGTATGGCCATGCCCCAATCGTGGTGCTCTGTGCCACTAAATCCAGGTCAGCCTCACCATTCCAGGTCTGTAAATTTGCTTCCAGGACTCCTTGGATTAACACAAATGGCTCTCCACACCTTCCTTCCACCCTTCCCGCTGCCCTGCTTCGCCCTACCACTCTTAAATCTGTCCCCTGACTCTCCTCCTACCTTTTTAATTTCTCCATTCCTTGACTCCTTCAAGTCTACCCTGGCAGGGTTTCTCTCCCAGGCCCTCACTGCTCCATCATCGAGAACAACTGCCACATCCTTTGTTTTACTGCCTGCCCCTCACCTAGTTTAAGTGCTCATCCAAGTAGCATTTAAGCCTTTCACCAAGAACTGTGATCTCCTTCCAGGAAGGATGCCGGATCTCCCTTACAGAAGCCCATATTCTCCCAGATGATTGGCCTCTGTCCATGATGTAGTCAAAGACCTCTTCCATGCACCATGCTTTCAACAAGTTGTTAAATATGTGCCCTTCATGGCCGCTCACTTATAACACCTCAGAAAAAGCTACTGTGTGCGTTACTTGCTTAAGGTCCCTTCCCAATTCCCTGAAGCTACCCTGCACTACCTCTATCATGTCCCTTGCCAGGTCATTTGTACCCAGGTGGACAATGACATCTAGCTCCTTTCTGCTACTCTAGTAATCCACTGGATATGCTCTCCATCCCTCCAAGCTGAAGCACCAGGGAGGCACTTCACATCCCTCTCCCTTCCTTCCTTCCCTCGCTCCCAAATCTATCCTGTTAATAAGAGTCCATAGCCAGCAGCCGCTTCCTCCTTTGCTGGGGGCATCTTCCTCCCTCCTCAGGGCCAAGACCCTCATTTCCTCCCTTTCCACTGTGATACATGCCTCCTCTTGGCTGCCTCATCCAACCAGTACAGCAAAGGAATTCTGCAGAAATACAGCCTTCCTGCCATCTCACCCTCCTGAGTCTTCCAAGGTCCATCCACTCTGCCTCTGCCTAGACATCCTCTAGTGCAGCAGCAGCAGACGTGGTGGCCCCTGGGTGGGGCAGAAGGTCCTCTGTACCCGTCAGTTCGACTCGGAATCCCGCAAACTCTTCCCACAACACACAGAGGTGAGTACATATGGGGCAGCATCTCAGTCTCCAGAAGGTGTCCTGAAAGACTGGGGCTCCATACCCACTGCACCGCACCACTCCCATGATCTTTCCTTCCTTTGCCTAGTGTCTGTTTGAAGTTTCTCTGTACCCTTCCGCCTCCTTCCTTCCTTCCGTTGTAATTCTACTTTTCCCTTCTGGTTTTCTGAAACTAATCTGTTACCCTACCCTAGATAGGATATCTCATTTTCCCTATTTTTTTAACATTCCTACCTGTACCTACCTTATTCTGGGTGTGAACTACTCCTTTTCCACTTGTCATAAGGGTTACAACCTGCCGTTACTTTCCCTTTAGCAGCTGTCAACAGTAACTAGTAATGTGTTACCTCTGTACTTTGGTCTGGCTTCCCCCCTGCAAAGTCTCCTGTGGACTATCTGCAGACAATCCCATGAAAAACGCTCCACTCCTGCTCTGTCTCACTCATGCCATGGGACACCAGCATGATGGACACACTGGGTGTTATGTGTCCCCTGGTTGCCTGTCCCCACTAAGCCTCTGAGAGCCCCCCCAATCACACAACTGATTTACAGACTTTCTTAAATCTACTCACAAGCCAAGATTAATTTCCTGAGCTTGGTTCCCTGCACCACTTGCTAACAATTTCAAGAAAAATCTCAAAGTACACAAAAATTCTTGACTAATAAACTCGCTACTAAAGTTCTACTTGGGGCGCACAACAAGGAGCTCACCATTGCCTCTGTGTACCTACCCCCTAAAGATCAGCCCAATGGATTTATGAGCATATTGGAAAGCCTATAGGGATTACACCATAACTCTGAACTCATAGTACTAGGCGACTTCAACATAAATTGGCTGTCGCTGGAGGCCAGAAACTACAAGGATGCTGTCACGTCACAGAACCTCACTCAGTTTGTTACCACCCCCACCAGATGCAACTATAGGACAGGGTCGCACACACTTCTGGACTGGATCCTTACTAATCACTCTGAATGCATCTCAAAAGTCTCAGTGCTCCCTGATGGGATCAGTGACCACTCACCGGTCACATGTACCTGGACAAACAAATTCATTAAGCCCCCTCCTAAAATAATCCACACCAGAGTGTTAAAGCAGAGGTACCTTGAGCTACTAAAGACACACCTAAGCCACCTGGACTGGACACAAGTCGACTCTGCCATTGATGTAAACCAAGCCTTAGACCTTTTCATCAGCCACTTCACTGCGGCCTGCAATATCTTTGCACCTCTCAAAAAGCTGAAGGTCAGAGGCAGAGCTAACCCTTGGATAACCCCGATCTAATCACTTTACTCAAACATGAGGATCATCTCTGGCACTGTGCCCGTGCAACATCAAACCTGGGGATATTCATAAATATAAAGCTGCCAGAAATGAGTGCACGCGGGCAGTTAGGAGCGCCAAAAGGAAATACTTCAAGGAAGCTCTCTCCAACTCCTGGGGTGATGGAAAAAAATTTTGGAGTAACTTGAAAGACCTTACAGGCAAGGACCCTAAGTAACAAACCACCATGCTCAACATAAATGGAACACCAACATCTGACCTGTACACAATCACCAGCACCTTTAACAATGCGTTCTCCAACTTGGACAGTGTCCTCCCTTCTAATTTCTTTGATGCCCCCTCTGGTAGTAACCTTCCAGCAACTACTCCTCCCCTACACCCTGCCCCACAATTCTACTTCAAGGAGATCCCAGTGCATGAAGCCAGAACCTATATTCGGAAGGCCATTCACAATGCAGGCTACAGCAGTGACTCCCTTGACCTGAAGTTATTAGCACTTGTCCTTGAAGAAGTCCTTGAACCCCTGACAAGGGTCCTCAACCTATCACTAAGGATGTCCCAGTTCCCATCTCGCTGGAAACAGGCGACCATCACACCGGTACACAAAAGTGGAGACAGATCACTGCACTCCAACTACAGACCTATCTCCATCCTCCCTCCATTGTCTAAGGCCCTGGAGCGCATCGCCTCAGACCAACTAGTCAAGTACCTGGAAAAATAAGACATCCAGTGGCCTGAGCAACATGGTTTCCAAAAAGAGCACAGTACCACCACTGCATCATTAGAATTCACGGGCTTCATCCATACCACACTCTATCAAGAAAACTGTGTAGGGGCAGTATTCATCAACCTTACGAAAGCCTTTGATACTGTGAACCACTCACTCCTACTCAAGCAATTATCAAACACTGGGCTCTCCAATGAAGCGCTGCTCTGGTTTTCAAGCTACCTTGGGGAGAGGGTCCAGCAGGTTAGGATTGTCGGTGTCACCTCGGAAGAAAAGCCAGTCCTTTCGGAGGCCACTACTCTTCAGCCTCTTCCTCAACGACCTTCCCAGTGTCTGCCACCAGAAATTACTGCTCTACACTGACGACGCAGTCATGTTCACCAATCACCAAAACGCAGAGCACCTCGAGAAACAATTACAGCTTGAATTCATGCACATCGAAGAATGGTTCAAGTCACACAAACTGGTCATGAACTACAGCAAAACAAAGGTTATGACCTTCTACAGCATCAGAGCAAGTACAAATCCACGTGACCTCACCATCCTAAACCAAACAGGGACCTTACTTGAACACGTTCCTGATTTTAAATACCTAGGTGTCACATTGGACAGCTCACTCTCCCACCATCGGCACATAGATCCTGTCAAAAGCCACCAACATCCGTATAGGCCTGCTCTACAGGCACAAACACTACATGACTCCTGACACTCTTGGTTGGCTATCAACAGCTCTGTCCACCTCCATCATCGATTACAGACTGTAATTTATGGCTCTGCCTCCCACCTCTGCCCTCCATGGGAATTACAGTTGCACTCAACAAAGCATGCAGGCTGCTAACTGGGGCTGACCGACTTACACACACTTGTGACCTGTACACTCTGGCAGGATGGCTTCCTCTCATCAGCGGATACTGGTTTCAAACCTGCCTCTTAGCTAAAAAAGTCCTCCTCAGGGTCATGTCCCCGGGCATTGAAAAGCTCCTCATTGACCACCACAGCACCCAGCAAACTAGAAGTTCACAACAACTAACCTTCCTTGTCCCCAGATGCCTGACTACCATGGGCCAGAGGGCCTTTAGCCACAGAGCACCACAGTGGTACTCTCAACAAAGAAAGTCTCACTGCTGCTGCTCTTGGCCCTTTTAAGAGACAACTCCGACTTCATCTCATTTCAACTAGTCGTTGTGACTGCCTCGCCTAATCAGGGAACCACCGCTCACTGCCATCCACTTCAGTCTTGACAGCTACCTCTCCCCGCCTTGCCCCCTTCTACCTGCCTACCCCTTGCCCCTCTCCCTTCCTCCCCCCCGGGCATTTCCTGACTTTTATCCTTCCCCTTTAGAGCTCTTACCCTCACCCTCTACCCTCTGACAATGGTGTTCCTGCCTGCATACCCCCTTACCTCTCACCTGCAGCACTTATTTCTAAGATTGTCCTTGGCTGGTGTGTCATGCTACCTAACATTTGGCACATTTTGAATTACTGGAATTTCCTAAGCCTCAGTCTCTTACTTCTTTTTATTGTGTAACTATGTATTATTATGTTGACCTTTGTATGTATGTATGTATGTATACCCCCCATTCCTTTGACGTGGAACCTTTGTAAACGAGCAGTTTCTGCTCAAAGGTATTTGTAATCCTAGATTTCAATAAAAAAAAAAAAAATAAGACAGGTTACTCACTTGCAACCATTGTTCTGCGAGTGGTATACAGTTCACATCCGCACTCTGCCAATTCCACTAGAAGTACGGATTTGTGGGACGTCTTTGAGATAAGCTCCACCCACCATCCAAATGGAATATCTTCTGATTACGCCCCATGACATCAGAACTTTGCACGCTGGAAGCAGGGATCTGGGTGCTACACAGCCAGGGGAGGCCAGGTGGGGAGGTATGGATGTGAACTGTATACCACCCATGGAACAATGGTTACAGGTGAGTAACCTATCTTTCTAGCTATGTGGCTACAGTTCATTAACCACACACTGACAGATCCCTAGCAGTTCTCCGGGAGGAGGGGGCAAGACATGCACCCCTATTTAGTGAACAGAGACTGGAGAAGAATAGGTTACTCACCTGTAACCTTAGTTCTAGAAGTGGTATATGATTCACATCCACACTCTGGCAGTTCCACTGGAATGTGAGGGTTGGCTGGCGGGCGTCTTTAAGCTAAGCTCCTCCCATCACCCAGGTGGATATATCAGACTTTGCCTCATGACGTCAGATCTCGCACGCTGGAAGTAGGATCAGGTGCCACTTGCCAGGTGAAGCCAGTGGGTTGTGTGGATGTGAGCCATATACCAACTCCTTGAACTACAGTTACAGGTGAGTAATCTACTCTTCTAGTGGTGTGGATATGGTTTACTTATCCACATTCTGGCAGACTCCTAGCAATTCTGTGGGAGGAGGGGGCAAGGCGCACACCCATACTTTTCAAACACAGACTGGGGCACCGAGGTCTTCCCAAAACGCGCATCCCAGTGTGACTCATGGTCGATGCGGTAGTGGGAAATGAAGGTGTGTGCTGACTTCCAGGTAGTAGCCCTACAGATTTCCTGTATGAGGATATCCCTGGAAACAGTCACTGAGGCAGCGGTATGTCTGGTGGAATGAGCCCTAATCCCTGTAGGAGGCTCCCGACCAGCCAACCTATAGCAGAGGGCGATGCAGGATGTGATTCACCTTGCAACTGTCTGCTTTGCTGCGTGTCTTCCAGATGCAGCTTCAGGGTAGGTGACAAACAGCTGCCGAGTCTGTCCCCGAATCCCAGCCATATACTCCACACAATACAAGAGAATTCTCTGCAGGACCAGGGTATGGAGCCTGCTGTCGGCCTCCAAAGATGGGTTGGTAAAGTATACTGGTAAGTTAGTCACCTGGTTAAGATGAAACTTCAATACCAACTTCGGGAAAAACTTCAGGTTGGGGCAAAAGATGACTCTGTCCTTGTGGAAGACCAGGTAGGAAGACTCCACCAAGACTGCCTGGAGCTCTCCAGTCCTGGCAAACGTGATGGCCACCAGGAAGGTGGTCTTCCATGACATGTGTAATAACTCATACCTGTGCATTGGCTCAAATGGTTTGCCCATGAGCACAGCCAGCACAAACTCTAAGTCCCATGGTGAAGATGAATCACACAATGGAGGGGACAAGTGGTCAAGGCCCTAGAAAAAGCGCCTGACTACCATCACCTAGGCCACCGTCGGCATACTGGCCCATGCCCAATAAGCAGAGACGGCTGTCAGGTGCACCTTAAGGTTGTCACTTGCAATCCCAGCTGGAACAGGGACCAAAGGTAGTCCATGATACTAGCCACAGGACAGGCAAGGGGATCAAGCTCCTTGCTCTGGCACCAAATGGAAAAATCTTTTCCATTTAAAGGCACAGCACCGACGAGCTGACTCCTTTCTGGAGGACAGCCTCACAGAGACCCAAGGCCTGGAACTCTAGCTGCTCAGGAACCAGGTCATGAGGTGCAGGGACTGAAGGTCCAGGTGTAGGACCATCCCCCCCAAAGTTTGGTCAGCAGGTCTGGAAGGAGAGGCAATCATCACAGAAACCGGCTGCTGAGGCTAAGGAGGTCCGGGTACTAGAACTGCCTTGGCCAGTCTGGAGCTATCAGGATCATCAGTGCCTTGTCCTTCCTGACCTTGACCAGTACTCTGTGGATCAAGAGGAAGGGAGGAGAGGCATACACAAGACCCAGTGTCCAGGGCCTCATGAAGAAATCCCCAATCAGTGTCCCGGACTGTGGAAGGTGGGCACAAAACAGCCTCAGGAAGAACAGGTGGTACACCACCTCCTGATTCAGAGACCACTTGTGTAACGTCTCTCTTACCTGGCTGAGAGCATCTGCCAGCTGACTGTTCTCCCCTGCAACACGTATCGCCAGGAGATTGGTGCCCAGGCTACGCACGAGGGTCCAAGTGCAGTGTGTCTCCTGACACAAGGGAAGGGAGTGTGTGCCACCCTGTCTGTTCAGGTAAAACACGGTTGTGGTATTGTCCGTATGGACTTGAAAGACCTAACTCCTGGTCAGTGGAGCAAATTCCATCAGGGTCAAACACACTGCACGGAGCTCCAGCAGGTTTATGTGATAACAGGACTCCCTGGGGACCAGAACCCATTGACCATGCCATCTCCCAGGTGCACTCCACACCCTACCACAGACCCGTCCATCATCAGTGTGATGGTTGGCACTGGGTGGACAAACAGGATTCCTTCCTCCAGGTGTTTCAGGACCAACCATCAATGGATGGCATCCCACTTCAGCTGGGTCACCATAACCGGCTGGTCCAAGTGGCCTAGGCACTGTGACCACTGTAGGCCCAGCTCCCACTTATTTATTTATTTTATTGAATTCTCGATTAGTACCTTTGAGCCAAAGCTCTTTACACAGGTGCCACGTCGACAGATTATATAGTCAGGTGACGGACAAAGTGTCACCAGGCAATATGCAATTACAGTGTTACAATGTCAAAAGGTACAAAGAGAAGTACAAGGACTGTTGTGACAAATGGACATAAATGCAGGTAGCAGAGGCAATAGTACAGCGGATGCCAGAGTCCTAGTGTTAACTAACATACAATAGGGAACAGCTAGTAGTAGATAAGATTGGTGCAGTCTGTGAGGCCTTGTCATAAAAGAAGAGATGGAGGGGGTGGGGAGGGAAGAGTGGATAAGGGGTGTGATTAGAGAAAATAAGGAGTGGGAAGTAGAGGAGGGGTAAGCAACAGAGTAGATAAGGAGGGGGAGTTTGCGGAGTGGGGTAGAAGGCCCAGGAGGGGGAAGAAAAAGAATGCAAGGCGTCAGGAATAAGTGCTAGCAGTTGACTGAATACACCACAGAAGAGGCAATGGGATTTTGTTTATTGCGAGTGCTGGCAGGGAATCAGAAACTAAGAAGGGCCCAGATGGAAGCAGTCACAGCTGGCACTTGCAACAAGATGCTGCCAAAGCTTGTGTTTAAAAGAAACAAGCGTGGCTGAGGAGGTTATGTCAGAATGCAGAGAGTTGAGCCAAAGTGGAGCTCGGTGGGCGAAAGCACGCTGACCAAGGGCAGTATTGTAGCGCAGAGTTTTGAAGATTAGGTTCTCGGAACTTCTGGTACTTCTTGCATTCAGGTGTGGAGTAAGAAGGTTCTGAACTCCAGGGAGCATCATTTTTAAGCCAATTTTTTTTTTTTGCCAGAAGGCAGGTTTGATATTTGAGTCTGCCATTAAGCTGCAGCCAACTAGCTTGGGAGTACAGATCACAGGTGTGCGTAAGGCGTGCAGCACCGGTGAGTAGCCGGCAAGCTTTGTTTAAAGCCGTTTTGATATGGTGAAGGGCCGTGTCAGTAGCAGATTTGTAAATAAATAGGCCATATTCTATGAGTGAGACAACGGAGCTGGTTACGGCCAGATTCAGAGCTTCCAGGGTCAGGTTATTTTTATGTCTGCAGAGCAAGCCATAAGGGCACACGTCTGCCAGCAGGCACAATGAACAACGCTGGTGCACGATGCCATGTACCCCAGCAGCTGTAGGAAATCCTGGGCAGGACACAAGAGTCCAACCTGATATGATTGGGAAAAGGAGGTAAAATCCTGTGCCCAGTCTGCCAGCAGGGGGGGCCCTGGCCCACAGGGAGTATAGTTCTGCCCCAATGAACTTGATCATCTGCTTCAGTACCAGTTCAGACTTGTCTGGGTTAATCAAGAGGCTCAAGCCTCTGCAGGTTTAGAGAGTCAGGGTTGTGGATCTCACCATGGCCTCTCTGAATGGACTGGCCATCAGCCAGTCATCCAGGTAGGGGTACATTCTGACCCCTATGTGCCACGGATGGGCCACCACTGCAATGTACTTGATGAAGACCCTGGGAGCTGAGGAGAAGCCGAAGGGCATGACCTGGAACTGGTACAGGACCCTCCCACACAAGCACTCAGAACCAGAGGTACCGGTGGAGGGGAGTGTGAGAGAACGCATCCTAGAGGTCCAGAGAGCAGAAATACATGTCCTGCTCCAGAGGTGGTATAATCTGGCTCAGAGTGACCATCTGGAATTTACGCTTTCATATCCAGTGATCATGAAGATTCATTATGGGACATTAGCCCCCCCCCCTCCCCGTTTCAGGACCAAGAAGTATATGGACATGTAACCCTGACTGGTCAGGGTGTCCAGGCCAACAGCTATGTCTCCTTTCGCAAGGAGCTGAGCAGTGTCCTCCCTGAGGGCAGACAGTGTGTCCTAAGACACCCCAGTCTTTCAAGGCGCATGGAGGTAGTAGGGTGGTATTATCTCGAAATTGAGAGACAGTCCTCTGCCCACTTCATTTAACACCTACTTGTCCAAAGTGATAGTGGACCAACATGGCAACAAGAGACATAGCCTGCCTCCAACGGGGAGAGCAGTCGGGATCATGACAGGTGGAGGGATGACAACCCCCAACCCGTTACTGGGCAGCTTTTGTAGGGGCACCAGCGGCTGCTGCTGTAGGGGCACCACTACTCCTGCCCCCAACCCCTTTTTGGACCTTGACTACTTGGGGCAACAGGTCTGAAACTGCCCCTGCTAAAGCTGCTGCTGGAGATGCTGTGACTGGAAAAATCAGTACTGAAGGGCCATTTTTTAGGTTTTTTCTTCAGTTCCTTCTGGGACAAAGTCACAAAATCCAAGGTGCCACAGGACTTCTCAATCCTCTTGAGATATCCCTCCACCCCAGGGCCAAAGAGGTTGGTGCCCCAAAAGGGGACATCCACCAACCTCTGTTGGATGTCTGCATGAAGCCCTGTGACACATGGAGATAGCCAATGCCACTGCAAGGGTGCAACAGTGGCCCATGTCCAAGGCTGTCTGGAGCTGGTGTTTAGCCAGCTGCTGACCATGGTCTCTGATGAGTTCTGCCGCTACTCGCTGCTCTGGGTGGGGGTGAGGAAGGACAATATCTAACATTCCCAACATGGCATGCCCATAATTTGCCATCATGATGGCATAGCTACCTGCAGCATATACCTTTCTAGTGGTGTGGTCAGTCTTATGGGACTCCTTATCTGGGAGATTGTCCATATTCCTCTGGTGTCCTGACTTACGGAACACTGAGTCTATAACCAGACCTTCGGCAGAAGGGTGGTTGGAGAACCTCAAAAGGGAGCCAATAGGTACTGCATACTTGTGGACCATACTGGATGAGTATGCTGGGCAGGATTGCTGGATGCTGCGGAAGCTCCAGAGCCAGTCCCAAGATGGCATTAGCCCACAGGGAAGACAATCCCCAGGGATTCGTCCTGGTCCAAGATGTCCGTAAGAGGGTACTTGGCCATCTGCTGGACTGGTTCCAATGGGACGTCCATGAACTCTGCAATCAGGCGGAGCAGTGCCCAAAGTGAAACTGACCCCTGGTCAGTGGAGGGCTCATCGACCGTGCCACAGTCGAACAGCGGAGCCCCAGAGAAGGCCAAAGACTCCTGATCTGAGTTGTCCAAAGACTCCTTAAAGACAGCCCTTTGGCCTTATTTTGCCCAGGATCTCCTGGGATCCTGGGACTTGCCACCCAGGGTGATCCACAAGGACAACCAGCCTGGCAAGCCAGGAGCCAAGCGGACGACCTCCATGATCAGAGCGCTGACCGGCAGATGTCAGGCAAGGCAGCTACACTGTGATTGGCAGAGAAGCAGGTACTGGAATCACCCGTGCAACCTGAGTTGGCGGGGGAATAACTACCACTTCCAGGGGACAGTAGGTCCTTGGGGTAAGCCCCATATCCTGCCCCACAATGGCCCACTGTTGCCAGAGGAACGCCTCTCAGCGCTGGTGCATTTTTCGACAGTGCCTCTCCTCAACTGAGGATAAGGAGCACGAGAAGTGCCCACGGTGGCGCTTCCTGGTCGAGCGGGATTGCGAATGTGAATGCCTCAACTGTGACCTCAACTGCCTGGTCAACGACAAGTAGGGTCTCCCTGGTGATGGCTGTAGATGACGTGCCGGCCAACGGTCTATAACATGGGCGAACATGCAACCTCAGCTGGAGGCCTGTCCCGAACAGGGTTGACAGGGGGACACCAATCAAACCACATCCTCTGGTTGAGGACTGGGAGCACCAAGGTCTCATTTGACAACAGATCAACCAGGTCAAGAAAGATCTTGGCAGGTTAGTCGACCAAAGTCAAGGTCGACTGACCCACCAGCACAGCTAATGAACCTTCGACCTGACCTGCCCCTTGGCCGAGGGGTGCTTGACAGCCACTGAGCAGTCAGGCGAGTGGGTGACCAGGAGGACCTAGATCTCTCCCCATCCCAAGACCAGCGATGGTGATCTCAAGATTTTTTTTGACTTGGACTTCAGCAAGGAGCCACGGTGGGCAGGAGGTGCCCACTGCAGCCACCGATAGTTCCGTTTCAAGGGAAGCAAACTGTACCACAGACTGCGCGGCTACCGAGGCCTTTCTGCCACCCTTAGAGCTGTCCTTGAGATCTCGTTCTGAAGGCTGACCCAGCGAGAGACGGAGCTTCTAATCCTCAAGGTACTCTGAAGCATGGATAGGGAAAGGCCGCACCCAGCCACGTCATGATACCCGCCCAGGCAGTACACGCATGTGTCATGCGGATTGGTGACAGATATCTTCTAATGGTACCAAACGCAAAAATTTTAATCCAGGCTTCTTGCGATCCATCGCAAATCCGGACAAGAGAATCAAGGAAACTGTGAGAAAATCACTTGTAGCTTTGAAGACTTCAAAATAATGGTTTACCAATGGTGCAGAGAAAATCCTGAGTGACAGTCACAAAGAAGATGACCTGTTCTTGCAACAGAAACAAACAGCTGACGTCACAGGGTGGAGTTGAGGGATATATCTGCTGGGATGGTGAGAGGAGCTCAGCTTAAATACAGCCGACCAATAATCGCATTCCAGTGAAACTGCCAGTGTCGATAAGTGAACCATAACCACATCCCTAGAAAGAATGGTTACATACCGTAACAAAAGATCTTTGAGAGAATCTCTTCCATTGAGCCACATCATGGGACTGTAAGCCATTGGCATCAGGACCACTCAGAAACTTTTTGCAGGCTGGGGCTGCCCACGTTAGCGCCTATATAACATCGGCATCCCCAGAATGCCTCAGTTCCCCTCCGGAGACCAGCTCGGAGGATCATCAGACCAGCAGGGACCAAAGCAAACAGGACCAAACCCAAGCACACGGGACAGGATATCGAAACCTGTGTACAGATGCCGTAATGGCATCAAAGGAGAAAACAGCATGCAAAAGCAGGCAATATGGTCATCGATCACCCGATAGGAGAAGGAGGGAGAGCCTGGCTTAGTGGAGGAGATTTTCACGAAGATCTACTGCTACAGTAGGTAGGTGATCCTGAGTGAGGAGGCCTTGCAGAACACTGAGGCCAAAGCCAACACATCTGCAAGAGGCTGCCAAGACTGTATTGTTTGGTGAATTTATGAACAGTACTCCAAGTGGCAGCAGCACAAATGTCAGCAGTTGACACATTTTGAAAACATGTCACTGAGTTATTCACCTCGTGGGTGGAATGTGCACGTACAGGACAAGGAAGTTGCTTACTGTGTTTTTAGTAACAAAACATAATGCAACTAGCCAGCCATTTGGACAGGCCTCAGTGAGCCCACCATTCTGGGAGCAAAAGCAATAAACAGTTGAGAGGATTTTCTTGAATCTTTAGTACAATCCAGGTACAAAGGCTGCATCCTATGGATGCCCAGCATATGTAAACGACCATCCAGCATATGTAAACGACGCTCCCCACTATCTGTGGGAGAGGAAAAGTAAACAGGAAGGTCTACTGTCTAATTTTAATATTGTTTCAGACACAACCTTCAGAAGAAAACAAGGTCTGGTACATAAGGTAGCCCATTCCTTGTGAAAAAAAAATAAATGGAGGATCAGCGACCACAGCCTGCAACTCCGAGATGCAAGCAGCAGATGTCAAAGCCGCTAGAAACAATATCTTCCAAGAGAAGGAAGCACATCTCACAAGCAGCCGCAGGCTCAAAGGCAGGTGCATTGAGGGTCTGTAAGACCAAATTGAAGTCCCACACCGGAACCGAATCTTGGACTGGGGAGGTGCAAAAGGAGGATGCCCCTTAGGAATCTCAGGGAAACGTCCATCTGGGCCACTGTCTTACCCTCCGATAGAGCATGAATGACTAAATTTGTGGCATGTGGACCTTCGTGGGGAATACCCTAGACCTGAGACCTTGACAGACAGAAGATGGTCTAGAATTTTAGGAACTGGACATGTACATAGAAACATAGAATTTGATGGCAGATAAGGACCGCTTGGCCCACCTAGTCTGCCCATTTCCCTACGTAATGGATAAGCTACAGATCCTAGTTAGCCAACAGCCAAATTCCTCCTACCCCCCCATTAGAATTGCCTTATGTCTGTCCCATGCATTCTTGAATTCTCCCACTGTTTTTGACTCAACAACCTCCTCAGGAAGGCTGTTCCATGTATCCACAACCCTCTCGATGAAAAAATACTTCCTCACATTACCTCTGAGCCATCCCCCCTCTATCTTCAAATTGTGCCCCCTTGTTCTTGTACATCTCTTTTTCTGAAAGATGCTACCCTCTTGAACTTTGTTGATTCCCTTGAGGTACTTGAAAGTTTCTATCATGTCCCCCCTATCCCTCCTCGAGGGTATACATATTAAGCTCCTTTAATCTCTCTTCGCATGTCTTCTGGAGCACACCCTGCACCATTTTAGTTGCCCTCTTCTGGACAGCCTCCATTCTGTCTATGTCCTTGCAGAGATGGTGTCTCACCAGCTGTCTGTATAGGGGGATAACGACTTCTTGTTTTCTACTGGTGATGCCTTTCCCTATGCATCCCAGTATTCCGCCAGCCCTCCTTACTGCCTTCTCACATTGCTTGCCCACCTTAAGGTCATCTGATATGACTACCCCCAAGTCCCTTTCCATTTTTGTTGTTGTTAGTATCTCACCTCTCACCCCCCATTGTGTACTCTTCCCCTGGGTTACTGTTTCCCAGGTGCATTACTTTGCACTTCTTTGCGTTGAATCTAAGCTGCCATACATTTGAACATTCCTCCAACCTTGCCAAGTCCCTTTGCATCCTTTCCACCCCACCTTCTGTATCGACCCTGTTGCAAATCTTTGTGTCGTTTGCAAAGAGACATACTTTTTCTTCCAGTCCCTCTGCAATGTCACTTATAAAGACATTAAAGAGGACCGGTCCCAGTACTGAACCCTGCGGTACCCCGCTAGTAACCCCCCCTTTCTTCAGAGTAAACTCCATTTACTATTATCCTCTGCGTCCTGTTGTCCAGCCAATTTTTTACCCAGGATACCACTTTGGGACCCACTTCAAGGCTGGCTAACTTGTATATTAATCTTTTGTGTGGGACTGTGTCAAATGCCTTGCTAAAGTCTAGGTAGGCCATGTCCACAGCCCCTCCTTGGTCTACTACTTTGGTCACCCAGTCAAAGAAATCTATTAGATTCGTCTGACATGACCTTCCTGCTGTGAATCCATGCTGCCTAAGGTCCTGTGCCCCACTGGCCTCTAGGAACTCAACAATTCTTTCCTTCAGAAGTGATTCCATCATTTTCCCTACCACTGAGGTCAAACTAATAGCTCTGTAGTTTCCTACCTCAGTCTTGCTCCCACTTTTGTGAAGGGGAATCATATCTGCCCTCCTCCAGTCCTCAGGTACCATACCATCCTCCCATGATTTGTTAAAAAGGGTAGTCAGTGGTGTCACTAATTCTACCCTTAGTTCTTTTAGAATTCTTTGGGGAATCCCGTCAGGCCCCATTGCTTTGTCCACCTTCAGTTTTAAGAGTTCTTTCAGAACCCTTTCTTCTGTGAATGGACTGGTATCAACCTCCCTTTCCAGAGTGCTTTTATTCTTTGATTTAGGTACCTCCCCCTCCTCTTCTTTTGTGAATACTGAGCAGAAGTATTCGTTCAGTAGCACTGCTTTTTCACAGTCACCCTCTGCCTACCCTCCCTTCCCTTTATTAAGCCTCACTATCCCTCCCTTGGTCTTTCTTTGCTCCCTAATTTACCTATAAAAGGTTTTATCCCCCTTCTTAACTCAGTTGGCTATCTTTTCCTCAGTTTGGGCCTTTGCTATTCTGACTGCCTTCCCACTTCCTTCTGCTTTAACTGGTACAGTTTTCTGTCCTGCTCCTTCTGTGTTTCCTTATACTTCCTGAATGCTACCCTTTTCTCCTTAACCTTCCCCACCACCTCTTCTGAGAACCATAGTGTTTTTTTCCTTCATTTTGTTTTGTTGATTTGCTTCACACAAAGGCTTGTTGCCTCTGTGATGGCTATCCTGATTTTTCCCCATTGTTCCTCCACCCCTCCTTCTTGCCCATTTGCTAGTGCTTTTCTGAGGCACACACTCATTTTCCCCAAAGTCAGCCCTCCTAAAGTTCAATACTCTTGCTTTTGTATGGCTTGACTCTATGGCTGTGTTTATCGTGAGCCACACTGGTGGTCACTTGTTCCCAGATGGCTACCCACTTCTAAATCCGAGATCCTTTCTCCATCCCCATTTGACAGTACCAGGTCTAAGATTGCTCCCTCCCGAGTGGGTTCCACTACTAGCTGTCTGAGGCATGCCCCTTGTAGGGCATCAAGAATAACCCTGCTCTTGGATCTGGCTGCAGCAAAGGTGCTCCAGTTAACATCTGGCATATTCAGGTCCCCCATCAACAATATCTCCCCTTTTTCTGCCATTCTAAGGATACCTTCTATCATTTCCTTGTCCACTGCTTCCCCGAGATGGGGGTCTGTATACAACCCCTGTGCGGACTGTGGTGCCATATCCTGTCTCTAGGGTGACCCACAGTGCCTCTTCTACTCCCTGTTTATCCTTTAGTTCCATTGCTTTGATCCCTTCCCTTACATAGACAGCTACTACTCCTCCTCCTCTTCTATCCTCCCTGTCCCTCCTGTAGCTTGTGTACCCTGGTATGTTGACATTCCAGTCATGGTTCTCAGTGTACCATGCTTCTGTGACTGACACGATATTCAGGTGTCCCTCTTCTATCAAGGCCACTAGTTCAGGGAGCTTGTTACACAGACTACGGGCACTGGTACTCATCACCCTCCGTTTTTTTATGGCCTTACCCCTTTTAGCCCCATCCCTCTCCTTAGTGCCTTTTTCTGCATCTACCTCTGTCCTGCTCCCTACTGACTTCTCTACCTTGGTGTTTACCTCTCTAACTACTGTGTTTTGTGGGGGGAGGTCGGGTTTTCCCTGCTCCTTTTCAGTGCCTCCCCCCTTGGCTAGTTTAAATGCTTGCCAATGAAGCATTTAAACCTATCACCTAGGATCCTGGTTCCCCTCCCGGCAGATGCAGACCATCACGCCAGTATAGGCCTGCATCCCTCCAGGTGACTCCCCAGTCCCCAATGAAGCCAAAACCCTGATCTCTGCACCAGTTTTTCAACCATTCACTGAATCCTATGGTGCGGAGTACACTAGCATCACACTTGCCATAGACAGGTAGCACCTCCGAGAAGGTTACTGTAAGTGCTACTTGTCTAAGGCCCCTCCCCAACTCTTCAAACTCCTACTGCACTGCTCTGATCCCATTCCCAGCCAGGTAATTTGTCCCTAGGTGGACAATGATATTCAGCTCCCTCCCTCGTACAGCTGCTCCTGCGAACCTGATGATTCGCTCCCTGTCCCTCCAAGCCATGGCGCCAGGTAGGCACCTTACCTCCCTCTCCCCTTCCTCCCCAGTTCTACCCCCTAACAACTGGGTCCCCACCTGGAGTTGTTTCCTTCCCCTGTGGGATCCCCTGCCACCCTCCTGTGGGTCTCCTTTGTGGATGTTCCCCGCATCCTCCTTGGTCTCCACTGCAGGTGCCTCCATAGATGAACCACTCTCTGCTAGAAAGCGTATGGACTGTGAAGAGGTACAACTAGAGGAACGTGCCTCTGTTCCACCACCCTCTCCCTCCATGAGCAACCTTGGTCCAACCACTCCTCTTTCTTGGCAACCTCTGAGGTAGCGGTGGTGGCCCTGGTGGTCCCTGGGTGGGGAAGGAGGTTTCATGAATCCTAGCCAAGTCAGCCTGGAGACGGGCAACCTCCTCCCTCAGACCAGAGAGGTGCCTACAAACAGGGCAGCACTGCAGCCTCCAGAATGTCTCCCGGAAGACTGCCACCCCACAGCCACTGCACCACTCCCATCATGTCTTATTTTGTGGCCCCTCTCCTGTTGCTTTGTATGTTTACTCTCTCCTCTCTGTCTTTTTTTTCCTCCGACTGCCTATGTGCCCTTACAGCTCTCGCCCCTCCTGTTCTGGGACAGGAACTTCCTGTATTCTTCTGTAGTCTCCTCCTTCCTTGCTCAGAGTCAGACCTCCAGCAGCTAGTGGGAGAGGGAGAGCTACACTCTTCCTTCAAGGATGACGAAACCTGTGTGTCTCAGTGATCCTTCCCCTTCCTACTGCCAAACAGGAAATTCCTGTTGTCAGTCAAATCCAGTGCCTATAAAAGTAGAACTGGCTAAGGGTGGAGGGAAGGGAAGGAGTGCAATTAGTAAAAAAAAGTCCTAGTTTTGTAGTCAGCTGCTCCTTGCTCTGAAAGCAAGATTTCTGTCTGCCAAAAGCTAGCACTAGGGCAAGAAGGATTTGGCTCGTGTCTAGTACCTGAAACAGTAAAACCTTTCCATTTTTGTGAATAAGTGTACAGTGTAGATGGCTTTCTAGCTGCTAAGAGAGTATCATCTACCGCGAGGGAAACCCAAAGTGGGAGAGCTTTATGTCCTTAGCAGCTATGCATGAAGGAGCAAGGATCAAAGAAAGATCTGTGTGTACCAGAGCCCTCTGTTCTTGTGTCAGGAATCCAGCTCACAGATGGAGCAGGACAGGAGGTTCTGCCACCAACTGCTGGAGAAGTGAAAAACCAAATTTGCATAGGTCAGAGAGGAACCACCAGAACCCAGGGTGGCATGCTCTGCCCGCAGGTTTACCAGAACCCCTTTCCGAGAGAGGCAATGCGTCTCACCAAAAAAAAACTCCAAGCGCTGGAGTGAGCGAGTAGAATCATGGCAGTTTTGCGTTGTATGGAGATGCAAAAGGGTCAGTGTCCAGGCGACCCCATTTTTCTAACAGGTTGTCCATGACGGAGTCCAAGAGTTCCCATTGGTAGAAGACCGCACTGGACTGACTGAGCAACTTTGTTCAGGGTCCCTGGGTGGAACACCCCCTGACAGGAATATGTCTTGTTCCACTGCCTAGTGCCAAACTCTCATTGCTTCTCTGCAAAGTGTGTATGAATGAACTCCACCCTGTACATCGCTGACATATTGTCTGGGTGAATCAACAGTTGATTCCCTGAAGGATGGTGGCAAAGGCCTGAAGGTGACACAGAACAGCACTCACTTCCACAGTGTTGCTGTGAACCACTGTATCCAGAGGGTCCCACTGACCCTGGGTTCGGAAAGGTCTCAGATGATCCCTCCTCCCAACCCATCAATGAGGCATCTGTGGTCGTGACCAGCAGGGGTAACGGCATGGGAATGGCAACCCTTTCTCCAAGTTCATCTCTCTGCTGCCTAACATGTTTTTTTTTTTTTAAGTGCTGATTTTTCCATTATCAGATTACATCTTCTAGCCACTAGAGGGCCAAGTTATAAGCACACTTACCCAATCCAATCCCTGTCTCGTTTCACTTATTGTGTGGTCAGTCTATCACTATTCATCAGTCTTTCCCCCTCCCTCTTCTACTTCTGTCAAGGCCTGTGCTTTTGGATTCACCCCCTGTTGCCTAACACTCAGCCCTGTTCTACTCCCCTCCACCACCCTAACTTTATAAGCTCTGCACTGTCTCCTTAACCTCTACTTTGGACACCTGTACCCCTTTCCGCTATGTCCATAAACACCTTTCTAACGGTGCCTCTACTTCTGTTTTTCATACCCCTCGACTCCACTAGTACTGGTACCCCCTCATTCACCAGCATCGCCACTCTATGTTGGGATATATCCCTTGGTGCATCCTGCCTTCCAAAACACACTACGGCACTCCCATGCTAGCCTCCCTCAATAACCGAGATAATCTTCTCCCCATCCCCGAGTACCCCTTTCTCCTTCAATTTCTCATGCCCTGCAGTAACACACCTGCGAAAAAATCCATCCGAAGTAGACTGCATTCGGCTCACCAGCTCCTTGCTCACTATCTTGCTAGGACTGCACTTCTCCTCCTGCTCCTAGTTGGGAACGTACACCCAAACCCCGGTCCACCCACCTCGGCATACGAACGACAGAAGAAACAATGCTCCATCAAGCTAGCGACTCTTAACATCTGCAGCCTGCCGGCTAAGCTCAATGCACTCCAAGTCTGGGTGTTACAACACAGGCCGGACGGTATAGCCCTCAACGAAACTTGGCTCTCTCCTAAGGTCCCAGACAGCGATGTATCCATTCCAGGCTATGCCCTGTTCTGACTCGACAGAACTGCCAAGCAAGGGGTGGCTGCACCATTTATTTGAGAGACACTCTTAAAGGGCTAGTCATCCCATTACCTCCCTCTGCAAACAGCTCTCAAATCCTAGCAGTTAAAATAATCCTTAGCCAGCAGGGAAACTCCCTCACAGTTGCATCGGTATACATCCCCCCCGCATGAACATGTTACAGGCTTCCAAATGATCACAGACTTCATGGATGACAGCACCTCCCGTGGCGAGATAATTGTAATGGGTGACATAAATGTTAACTGGCTAGCTCCAGAAGCCGACCCATATAAGGATGCCACTGCTGCCCTAGACATTACTCAAATGGTCACCTCTCCCACTAGGTTTAACTATAAGCCTGGTAGTAGTTCCTTACTTGACCTGATCCTCACCTCTCATCCCAGCAGAATCACCAATACATAAGTTCTCCCAGATGACCTCAGTGATCACTCCCCAGCTATCTGCCACTGGTCAAACAAGGCACCTAAACCTAAGTTATCGTTCTCCTATAAGAGAATCTTAACAAAAATAAAGCTTTCACAATTCCTTGCTGCCCTGTCAACGGTTGACTGGACACCCCTTGACTCCTCGGGCAGTGTTGACCAAGCACTTGACTTTTGTTCATTGCTCAGTTTAACAAAGTTTGTAACAGTTTTGCGTGTCCCTCCCCCCCCCATGTAAATGCAAAACTCAATCCACCACTAATCACTGGATTAACTCCAAACTCATCTCCATGATGCGAAAGCGAAATAACCTCTGGCACTGAGCCATGGACTCAGGGAAACCGCACGATATGCAGCTCTATAAGGCGGCTAGGAACCAGTGCACAATAGCTATACGCAGAGCCAAGCAAGCCTTCTACAACCAGGAACATACTAACTCCTGGAGACATAGCAAACCCTTCTGGAAGAACATCAAGAGCCTCACTGGTAAACTGAGCACATCCTCCCCCACTTTACAGGACCCCAAAGAAATAGCGGACTCCTTTAATCTCGCTTTCACTGATCTTAGCAGCGTCCTCCCCCCTCCAACTTCTTTGACAACTCAGCCCAGCACTGCCTCAATAATAAAACCAATCTCCACAGTAATACCACCCCATTCTACTTTAAGAAGGTATCCATGTCTGAAGCTAAAAGATACCTTAAAGTGCTAAGCAAAGCCAGTTTCAGCAGCAATACCCTTGACCTCAAACTCCTCTCTCTCTCCCATGACGTTGCAGTACAACCTCTCACTAAACTTCTGAATCTATCACTCTCTCATAAACAATTCCCCCAGCTCTGGAAATCAGCAGTGGTCACATCAGTTCATAAAAGTGGTGACAGGCCTCTTCTCTCTAACTACTGCCCCATCTCTATCCTCCCACCACTCTCCAAGGCGTTGGAACGAATTGTAGCTGACCAGTTGTCTGAACACCTCAACAAATATAACCTACTCTGCCCACAGCAACATGGCTTTAGAAAAGCCCATAGTACTACCACCATCCACCTGCTTGACTTCACCAGCCATATTCATAAGGCGACTGACACTGGCCACCTACTGGGTGTGGTGTTCATTGATTTGACCAAGGCCTCTGACACCGTGAACCACCAGCTCCTGCTTCACTCACCCTCCTCCCCTTGGATTATCTAATGATGTAGCCAAATGGTCTGAAAGCTACCTCGCGGCAAGGACCCGAAAAGTCAAAATCATTGACTCTCTCTCAAGTGCCCCTTCCTGTCCGCTCTGGTGTACCCCAGGGTTCAATCCATGGCCCTCTACTTTTCAGCCTTTTCAACAATACTCTTCCTGCAGCTTGCAATAATAACTTAATACTCCATGCCGATGATGCAGTCCTCTTTTCCTCCAATACTGGCCTTGTCTCACTCTCAAAGGTCCTACAGACGAACTTCAGTCTAGTTGAAACCTGGCTTCTCCAACATAAGCTGTTGATGAGTTACAAAAAGACGAAGTCCATGCTGTTCCGTAGCTCTCACAGCAAATACAGATCCATAAACTTCACCATACATCATGAGCTTCAACAGCCACTTGAGTAAGTGCAGGAGTTTAAATACCTCGGTATTACCCTTGATTGCACAATGTCTTTCAGCTCGCATGTTCAACACATCTCAAAATCAGTCAACTCAAGAATTGGGGTCCTCTACCACCACCGTCGCTGTCTCACCAACGAAGCTATGCTCGCAGCCATAACTGCCTCGGTCCTACCTGTCATTGATTATGGGCTTGTCTTCTACAGGGCTGACATTGCTACCACTCTAAAACAGGTCAGGACGGCCCTTAACAAATGCTGTAGACTTCTCACTGGCACAGGGAAGCATATGCATACCTGTGATCTCTACAAGCAATCCAACTGGCTCAATCTAAATAGTTGACTTGCCTACCAGACCTGCCTACTGGCTAAGAAAATCAGTCTTAACCTCACACCCCCAGCAACTCATGCCTTAATGTTGCATGCAGTCACTGCACATTTTACGCGTAATTCCCGCAAACCAACGTTTCAAACACCATGAAGTCTTGCTATATTATAACAAAAGCAGTCAGCCACTGCAGCTGAACTGCCCCGGAGAGGAAGGAGTTAACTCCAGAGGATCTGGAGTTCTACAGCGCGAGGGCGCTGTGCCAAAGCTCTATCTGAAGTTTCAAATGAAACTGTCAGATTCTTTACTCCGCTTCACTGAACAGTAGCTCGGAGATCAGCTCCTTCAGCTTCGGTTCATTCTCGGTTCAGCGAGTATTTTTCGGTTCATTTGAACCGGCAAGATTATTATTTTACCGCATTTGGTTAAAAAGCTCTATCTGGTAAACTGTAGAATGCAATTTAAAGTCTGTGTGGAAAGTTAATTATCGGTTCGGTTTGAACTGATCGGTTTGCTTATTTCAACATTTTAAAGTGTTGGTTGGGTTTTAGAGTGCGGTTCCGGTTCTTATCGGTTCTAAAAACCTGAATTTAATAGGTTTTCAAATACCCATGACACGGTTAGGAACCGATAAGGGTGTCTTGCCTGGCACTGCCATCAAAGGCAAGTTTTGGATAGGCTGGCATTATGTCTGAGAAACCCAAAAGAAAAACGGGCCCACTGGGTTTCAACACTGTGATGTCTGTGGGGAAGCCTTTGCCAAGGCTGACCCACACACCACTTGTGTCTATTGTCTGGGGGCTGACCACCTCCTGTCAGACTGCCAGGTGTGTAAAAATTTCCCTGCAGCCACCCTGGAGAAGAGATTGGGTCAGCTCAGGGAACGAGAGGCCAAAAAGTCCGCTGACCGGGTGGCCAGCCGGTCCAGCACCCACTGGACCAGAGGGAGTGCCTCTGACCAGGCGACACTTCTTAGGCAAAGGAAGGCTGGTTCAGAGGAACCAGTCCCAGTTAAAAAGACAAGGAAATCAGTAGGTTTGGAGTCCAAATTGTCTCTCCAACTGCTGCAGAGATAGCTAAAGCCATTCAGATTGTCCAGTCACTGTCTCAGGGACCTGTCGAACCACCAACAGTTGGTAAAGGTTGGTTCATTCAGTTCAGTGGTTCAGGAGTATGATGTTGAGGATTTTTATGAACCACAGGAGGGAGGAGGAATTTGATCAATATGTGTGTGGCTGGGAGGTCTGGGCGTGCCCATTGAACTGGACATTTCTCAGACAGACCTTTAGAATCTCCTCCTATTCTGTCTGAGTCCCTTCTCATTTTATGTTTTACAAAAGGTTGCAGAAACCCTCCAGCTTCCTTTAGAAGAGGCTGTGGATGAGCAAGAGGAGCCTGATTATGTAGAAATGATGGATATACCAGAGTCTAGGAGGTTGTCTATTCCTTTGCATAAGTCATTTAGGAAGCAAACAACAAAGATTTTAAAAAATCCTCATTCTGTCCCTCCTGTAGATAAAAAAATGGACAGAAGGTATACTTTGTCAGGCTCTGATACAGACTTCCTCACTGAACAGTGTAGTCATGTAGGTGTGATACAAGCTGCAGCCTGTGACAAGGCTAATATTCCCCTGGCCTCACATCCTCCTGATAAAGATTCCAGGAAGATTGATGCCATGGCAAAAAAACAGTATATGGCAGTTTCTTTGGGACTCAGGCAGGCAAATTATATGGCTTATGTAGCTAGATATCAAAAATCTAGGTGGGACACAATATTGCAGTTAGCCAAGCAGGCCCATGGCCAGCTGGCTAGTGAATTGGAACAGGTGGCTGCTGATGGCATTGAAGCCTCTAAAGTTCAATTTCATACTGCTGTTGATGTTAATGATGTCTCCTCTAGGGTCATGGCCACTTCTGTAGCTTTCCGTAGGTTGGCATGGCTCAGATGCACTAATCTGTCCCACGATACTCAGTCAAGGCTATGGATTTTCCTGTAGTGGGAAACTCTTGTTTGGGGAACAAACAGAAAACTATATGAAAAGATGGATGAATACAGAACTACCTACAAAAGTGCCCAGGCTAAGGAGAGGCATGCCACGCCACAAAGGCATGCTCCCAGAGGTAGGGGCAGGCCTTTTCACAGGCCTTTTTACCAATTTCAAGCCTCCTCTGCTGTTGCGCAGAGGGGTTTCTTCAGAGGCAGGGGTAGACGAGGCACAAGTAAACCGTCCCCCTCCCCTCAGCCTAAGGCTGCTGCTAAGCAGGCACCCTGATGGGGTGCCCAGGGCCGATTCCCCTGTACCAGTGGGGGGCAGGTTGGCTTATTTCAGCCAGAACTGGCTGTCCTTAACTTCGGACAGATGGGTTCTGGAGGTAATAAGCCAGGGTCTGGTTTTCAGCTTCAAACACTTTCCAAAGATGAGAGCCAGACATTTTCCACTACAAATCCTTCAGAAGCCCTTGCTTTGGAAGTAGAGGTTTCTTCTCTTCTGGACTGCAAAGCAGTGGAAAGGGTTCCTCCTTGCCATCAGGGCAAGGGGCTTTATTCAAGATACTTTCTTACCCCAAAAAAGACAGGAGAATGGCGGCCCATTCTAGATTTAAGGTACCTGAACAAGCATCTTTTGAAACCAAAGTTCAGAATGTTGACTCTGGCAATGATATTGCCTTCTCTAAGGCCAGGGGACTGGCTAGCTTCCCTGGACCTCAAGGATGCCTATTTTCATGTCCTGATCAGGCCTTCTCACCGAAAATACCTCAGGTTCGAACTGCCCTTAGGCCATTACCAGTTCAGGGCAATGCCTTTCGGCCTTACCTCTGCGCCAAGGGTATTCACAAAATGTCTCGCTGTGGTAGTGGCTCACTTAAGAAGGCAAGGGGTTGCTGTGTTTCCCTACCTGGACGACTGGCTCATTGTGGGTCAGTCTCCAGGTCAGGTAAATTCCCACTTGCAAGTCACCCAGCAGCGTCTCACTTCCCTGGGATTCCTGCTAAATTTACCAAAGTCAGTTCTGGAACCAGTTCAGGTCCTAACTTTCATAGGTGCAGAATTGAACACAAAGTTAGCCAGGGCATTTCTTCCCTCGGAAAGGGTAGACAGACTCATGGCCCTGGCATCCTCCTTTACCCTGCGAGTCTCTCGACCAGCAAGGCATTTTCTGCAACTCCTGGGGCACATGGCTGCTTCCACAGCTGTAGTGCAAGGAGCAAGATTCCAGATGAGGGACATTCAGTTCCATTTGAGGCCTATTGGTCTCAAAGGAAGGACCCCTGCAAATTGGTCCCAGTGACTCAAACTCTGATCCTGGCCCTCCACTGGTGGCAGGACCAAAGCAATCTAAGACAAGGGTTCCCTTCATTCCCATTTCCCTCTCCTCACCACGGATGCCTCCCTGTTAGGGTGGGGAGCTCACTAGGCGACCTGTCCACTCAGGGAGTGTGGTCTCCTCAGAATCTCTGCTCCACATCAATCTTTTGGAACTCAGAGCTGTCTTTTAGCTCTTGGTGTTTTCAGTTTCTGTCCAGAACAAAGTGGTCCAAGTCAGGACAGACAACACCACCACAATGTGGTACATCGCAACAAGGGGCACTCGGTCTTCAGCCTTGTGCACCGAAGCAATGAAGTTGTGGTCTCTGGCTTACTCCCTGAACACCTCCCTGATAGCAGTTCATCTCCCAGGGAAGGACAATGTTCTGGCGGATGCCCTCAGCAGAATTTCTCAGGGCCATCACGAATGGGCTCTGAATCCACAGGTGCTGGGGTCTGTCTTTGCCAGATGGGGCACCCCTCAGATAGATCTTTTCGCAGCCCCAGACATTAATTGTGCATTATTTGCCACGGACTGTTTGCTACTGTGCTAATCTATACACATGTACTGTCTTTTGCTACTAAGTTAACCTCCTGACCTGTATTGTATCTTACCACTGTTTGCTTCTATGTTAACCTCCTGACCTTGTACTGTACCTTACCACTGTTTTGCTTGCACCCATTGCTGACGTGGAACCTTCGTAAAAGAACCCTTGGTTCAAAGGTATTTGTAATCCTAGTAATAAATAAATAAATAAATAAATAAAAAAGTTGGATCTGTCCAGCCACCAGATGAGGGAATGACAAAATGGAGGAGTGGCCTGTAAGGAGCTCCAACTCATCTGAATGCTGAGTCCATTGAACCCTGAGAAACCACTGTGAGATTCTAATATGAGGATGGGCCAGCAGAACTGTCACGATGGCAGCAGCCATCAGCCTGATTAGCCTTAACAGACAATGGGCTGACACCAAATTGCTGGAGATTACCAGCTGTGCTTGTGCCACTAGTGCCATGGCACGTTCCAAGGGCAGAAATGCCCGACCCAGACCCGTGTCCAGAACGGCCCCAATGTACTGGAGGCACTGACAGGGGGTAAGGACTGACTTTTGCTCGCTGACCAATATTCCCAATCAGTCAAACAGTTGTCTGGTCCAAAACAGTGTGTACACTATTGCTTCCTGGGACAGGCCTTTAATAGCCAATTATCTATATATGGGAAGACATACCGACTCTCCCTGCGGAGGGCTACTGCAATTGCTGCAAATACTGTGGTAAAGATACATGGCACAGAGCATAAACCAAAGGGCAAGACCTGAAAATGGTAGTGAGAGCCCTGAAGCATGAATCGCAGATACTTTCTGTTAAATTTTCTGATCCTGACATCAACGTAAGCATCCTTCATGTCCAGTGCGCCATCCAGTCCCTCTTTATCAGCAGAGGTAACAGGGACTGGACGGACACCATTCTGAACTTCTTGCACTCTATGTACATGTTCAGGTTCCATAGGTCTAAGACAGCCGTAAATCCCCAGTCCATTTTGGAACTAGAAAGTACTGGGACTAAAAATCCTTATTCAGTTCTGCTGCCGGGACCAATTTTATGGCCCTTTTGCAGAGGCGGGATCGAACCTCCTCCAGCAGAATGGCAAGATGTCCCAGAGGATATCAGTTTGGCAGCAGGAGAAAACTGGAAGAACTATAAAGAGCTCTAGGGCACGTCCTTGCTGAACCACTTCCAGAACTCAAGCATCTGTAGTTATCTCCCTCCATTTTTCAATAAAGAGGAGCAACAGCCATCCACCAAAACCTCTTGAGGTACCGAGGCTGGAGACAAAGGAGGGGAGTCAGAATGCAAAGGGCTGCAGGGGCTCCAGTAATGGTGTGACCTTTTTTAAGGTGGGCATATGCACCAGGGGGCAGGTTAGTGGCCTGGGAGGTAGAGAGCAGAGGCCTCCATGATCCATAGCCGAGGCCTCTGGAATAACCTCTGCCAGGATGGACACAGGGCCCACAAAAAGAACCACAACTCCTTTCCCTGGGTTTAGGGTTCAAAGTATTCAGGGACCAGAGGGTTATTCTTGAAGTCTGCAGATTCCGTAAAGTGTTTTCAACATCATTCACAAATAACTGCTTCCCTCTGAAAGGAGCATTCATTACTATCGCACGTCCGAGGAAAAACCAGCCACTCTAAGCCATGAGCGGCATCTTATGTAGATACCAGAGGCAGAAGCATCATATGCTGATCATAGCAGATGCTTACCAGCCTCCTGACCGTTAGCAATTGTCTGCTGAGCCAAGATCTTGTCCTGTCCTTCAGGCAATTTTTCCACCAGAGTAACCACTGTGTTCGACAGGCAATTCTGACATTTAATCTGTACGCCTAATAGTTTGCAATCCTTAGGCCAAGGGTAGCTGAGGTATAAGTCCTCTTACCCATGACATCCAACTTCCTGGACCCCTTGTCTGGGGGCAGGGAGCTCAAATGTTCAGGCACTTTAGGTCTAGCATAACAGCATAAGAAGCCATTATAACCACAGAATTTGTTTCAGGTTTTGATGAACAGTATGGCTTAGCAGTAGGGGCAGGATATCGCTTATCTCCCTACAGAGGAACAGCAGACATCTGTGCAGACCTATGCTAAGCAGTCAATGTAGCATCCTAGAGGGAGGAATGTACTAGAGGAATAACCACTGTAGGAAAGGCAGAGACTACCAAGAACTCAAAGATTTCTCTTTGAAGAATCCTCTTCCTCAGTCTGGAACCCCAGTCTGGCCTGAACCATTTTAAGACAGGCATGAAATGAGGCATCTTCAGAGGGGATCTAGGTGTATTCATCACACTCCCTTCAGAGCAGCAGTATAGGAGCAGAGCTTGATTCAACCACAATTATAATCTCTTCTTCTTCCATTGCTTGCTCCTCTTTTTCCACGTATTCTGGATTTTACTCCAGTTTGTCGATGTCCAGTGGTACAGGCATGAGGTTCACTACACCAGGAGGAATGGAGTGAGGCGTCGATTAAGGAAGACCCATCGACAACAGTATCTGGTCAAGATCGCTCAGAGATAACAGCTTGGTTAAAATCTGCGCCGGCAAAATAGCTTGAGTAAAAACAGCTATAGGGAAATATAGCATGGACATTTATAGCACTATACCTGTAGGTGTTTTCACTCAGGCCAAGTAAGCTAACATCCCACCGTGCACTGGGTTAGAAAACTAGCCTTTTGGCTTAGTGGTTAGAGTGACAGGCTGTGAATACCTAGGATATGCCACAGACTCGGTTTGAGTCTACCTTCCTCCTTTGAATTTTTTTTTGTGATGTTATTTGGTGCATTTTGAGGATATATATATATATATACACACATATATATATATATATATATATATATATATGTGTACAGTATATATATATATATATATATGTGTATAGTATATATATATATATATATATATATATATATATATATATATATATATACATATATATACACACACATATATATTATGAGGTTGCGAGGGCAAAACCCCTGCCCTGCTCCATGCTCAGCTGCCCATTGGTGTTAGCGTTGCGCCCCAGAGTTTATTTAATCTGCCTCCCCCGATTTCCCTCTCTCCAGAGTTGTATCCTCCCCCAGGAGTTTGTTTATATAATCTGCCCATCCCCGAGTTTCACCCTCCCCAAGTCGTCTCTCCAGTTTGCTGCTCCATGCTCAGCTGCCCATTGGTGTTATCACTGTGTGTGGGGCTCACTGTTTTCCCCCCTCGCTATACTGGTTTCCGCTGTGTTGCTTGCACGCTTTTGGACCGCGTGACTGTTTCCACGCTATCTTGACCTGGTGCCATTGATGACTGCTGATCTAAACCCAAACCTTTTGAAACAAGGTCAGAATATGGAAGTGTCGACAAAACAACCAACGATGGACCAGCCGGAGGCATCAACGATGTAAGCATCGATGACAGCAGCATTATGCGTCAGAACAGTGCAGGCATTGTTTGGTAAAATGCTTGAGTGTACACGGAGCCCGAAGGGGTCATCGATGGCTGAGATGTCAACAGGATAGTGCCCGATGGTGGAATATGCTGCTAGTCCCCCGACTGGGGAGGAGAAGCAGATAACGGACCCCAACCTCAGTGTCTGTAAGGCAGTCGTGGGGGGGGGGGAGAATGACAGGACCCACAACTGTAGCTGGGACCCTGTCTTTTTCAAGTGACTTATCCCATCTAAGTGGTGAACAGGAACAGTCTGGAGAAGCTAGAAGCTTCTTCCTTTCTGCGCTTTACTTTGCAAGCATGGTCGTGTTTAGCCACTGACTTTGATTACTTTTCTTCATCTTTTCTCTTTGATGAATCAGGACCATCCGCCGTCAACCACGGAGATAGATGGGTAGACGGCGAGCCAGAACAGGGAGCGGGTGACGATGGGGAAGCCGCTTTCACCGCCGCCTGTTTTTCCATTTCTTGTACAAGTAGAAAGTGTTTTCTGCAAAGTCCCCTGGTTGCCTGAGTAAAGCCTAGGCTGATTTTACATGCTTTAATGTTGTGGTCTGTACCAAGGCAATGGATACAACTAGAGTACTCGTTGTCTCGTCTCTATAAATCTTAGAGCCACAACAGCAATAGTGGAACCATGGTTCTTTGTCCATTAGGGGTGCAAAATATAGTTGAAAATAATAAACAGAAGTATGTATACAGCGACAAAAAATACTTGCAAAAGTTTGACAGCGTTCTTCAGCAATGGCGGACCAACAAGTGGTTGACAGTGGGAGAAAGAACTGAGAAATGCTGGGGACACCAATATTATATAGGCGCCGCTGCAACACACTGACGAGGGCAACCCCAGGCTGCAATAGGTTTCCAGGTGGTTCAGACACTGACGGCTTACAGTTCAATGATGTGGCTCAATGAAGGGATATATCCTCGAAGAAGATCCAAGGATACAAAAGCAGCATCCTGACGTGACTCTTGGTCAGTGCTGTAGTGGGAAATGAAGGTGTGTGCTGACTTCCAGGTAGCAGCCCTGCAGGCAGATCTCCTGTATGCGGATGTCTCTGGAAGCAGCCACCAAGGCAGTGGTATGTCAGCTGGAATGAGCCCTAAGCCCTACGGAAAGCTCCCTACCAGCCAACCTATATAGCAGAGGTTGATTCAGGATGTTATCCACCTACCAATCTTTGCTTTGCTGCCAAGCTGCCAGGTGCAGCTTCAGTGAATGTAACCAACAGATGGTGAGCCACACGCCAAACTCCAGCCATGTGCTCCATAAAATAAAAAAAGTGTCATTTGTAAGTCGAGAGGTGAAGCCTATGGTCAGCCTTAGAAGACAGGTTGGTAAAACATACCGGAAGGTTAATCACCTGGTTAAGGTGAACCTACGATACTATCTTCAGGAGGAACTTCGGGTGACTGCAAACATACATATGATGTCTCCCTCTTTGCTCAGGAGACTCCAGTTTTTTTGACTGAACACCCTCTCTCCCTCCTAGGAAACAAAATCTCCTGTTTAAGTTAAATTATGTTCAAAATATCCATGCATGTTTGTTTTTGGCAGATAGACACATAAAAAGTAAATTAGTAATGAACAATATAAGTAATAACTTTGTATAACTAGTTATTGATTCTTTTTAGTGCTTATTCTTGACAAAATGAAATACATTAAATGCTTTTATTCTTACCTTGTGGATCAATGCAAAGGGGAAGAAGGCATATATGAGGCCCAGGATCCAAGGCCTTGTGAAGACATCCCCCAACAGTGTACTGGACTGTGGGAAGCTGGCACAAAACAGCCTCAGCTTTCTGTTCTCCCAGGAGGCAAACAGATCCACCAGAGGCGTGCCCTACTGGGAGAGCAGATGACTCACCATCTCGTGATGCAGAAGTCACTCGTGCAACATTTCTCATACCCAGCTGAGTGTGTCTGCCAGCTGACTGTTCACTCCCGGGAGATGTACTGCCAGGAGATCTGCAACCACTCTGCACAAGACGGTCCAGGTGTGGAGGACTGCCAGACACAGAGGAAGGGAGTTCCACCCTGCATGTTCGGCTAAAATGTGATTGTGGTGTTGTCTGTCTGGAACTGCACGACCTGACCACAGACCAGAGGAGCAAATTCCATGACAGCCAGCCCCACCGCACAAAGACCCAGCTAGAAGGCTGATGTGGTGTCGAGACTCCCTGGGTTACCAAAATCCATGGGTTCTGTGGTTCCCAAGATGTGCTCCCCACCCCACCAGAGATGAAAGAGTGATGGTCAGCTCTGGGCAGACAAATGGGATTCATTCCTCCAGATGTCGAGGGATCATCCACCACTGGATGGCATTCCACATTGGCTAGGTCACAAAGACTAGCTGGTCTACGTGACCTAGGCGCTAGGACCATTGGTGGCCCAGCTCCCAATGCAGGTGGCACATCTGCCAACATGCGCAACAGACCATGCTGGTGGTGGATGTTCTGTACCTCAGCAGCCACAGGAAATCCCAAGCAGGGGGCAGGCACCCAACCTGAATTGATCAAGCAAAGGGGATAAGGTCCTGAGCCTAATCTGCAGGGAGAGAGGCACTGGCCCACAGGGAATCTAGTTCTGCCCCGATGAACTTGACCTGCAAGGGGATCAGTTCAGACTTGTCAGAGTTCACCAACAGGCCCAAGTGTCTGCAGGTCCGGAAGGCCAGATCTCGGCACCACTCTATGGCCTCCTTGGACAGCTAGGCTATCAGCCAGTCATGCAGGTAGGGGTACACCCTAATGTCCTTAAGCCACAGGAAGGCTGTCACGAAGACCCTAGGCATGGACGAGAGGCTGAATGGTATGATCTGAAACTCTAGAACCACTTCTGTATGGAACCAGGGGTACCATCAGTGGGACAGACAGGGATGTGAGATAACGCATCCTGGAGATCCAGCGAGCAAAACCACATGTCCTGCTCCAGGGATGGTATAATCCGGCTCACAGTGACCATCCTGAACTTGCGCTTCCACAGTAACTGGTTCAGATCGTGCAGACCCAGCATGGGGCATGAGCACCCCCATCGGTTTCAGGACCTGAAGTACATGGACACATACGCCTGACTTGCCAGGATGTCTGGGACATGAGTTATGGCCCCCTCTCGCAAGGAGTTGACGGATATCTTCCCTTAGGGTAGACAGTGTGTCCTGCGTCTCACCGAAAACCATAGGGTCAGTAAGGTGGGAGAGCCTCAAAGTCGAGAGGCATGTGGCTAGAGATTGTACAGTCAACCCACCAAAGGCTATTGGGTCAGTGACTGGACAGGCAGGAGGATGACCCACCTGACCCATCACTGGGTAGCTCTGGAAGGGGCACTGGCCGAAGGGGCCAGAAGAACACCACTACCCCTGCCTCTTTTTGGCCCCTGGCAGGCGAACATGGCCTTGGGGTGCCAGGTTTGGTATTGCCCCTGCTGGAGCTACTGCTGAAGCTGCAGTGGCTGAAAGGACCTATACTGGAAGGCCTTTTTAGGCTTCTGAGCCTTAGACACTTTTTGAGATCAAGCCACAGAATCCAGGGTGGTGATGGACTTCCCTATCCTAGTGAGATGTCATTCCACCCTGAGTCAAAGAGTCAGTGCCTAAGAAGGAGACATTGGCCAGCTTTTTCTGAGTATCTGCTGTGAAGAGCCTTACCCAGACCCTGTGACGCACTGTGACAGTCGCTGCCACGGCGCAGGAATCACCGATGTCTAAGGCTATCTGGACCTGGTGTTTAGCCAGTGCTTGACCCTGGTCCTTGACAATTTCACTGGCAACTACTTGTCAAGCAGGGAGGTGAGCAAAGACTTCTTCCAGCACTCCCAAAAGGAAGTGGTCAAAGTTGGCCATCAGGACAGCATAGCTGACCTGACGCAGGCCCAGAGAGGAGGTGGCATAGACCCTTTTGGCCACATAGTCAAGCTTTTTCAACTCCCTGCCATGAGGGGGGTGCTTCTCCACGTTCCCTTTGTCTCCTGACTTTTGTCCGAGTCTGAGACCAGCCCCTCAGATGAGGTGTGGTCTGAGAACCCTGAGAGGGACCCTGTAGCAACCGCATACTTGCAGTCCATACTGGTGAAAGCTGCCAGGCAGGATGCAGCCAGAGCTTCTGGGCCATGATTACCACCGACAGCCAACCTGGCAAGCTGGGAGCCCTTGGTTGGGCTCCCAACAAAGGCTGCGGAGGAGGCTGCTCCAGGGATAGAGAAGCAGATGCCAGGGAAATCTGTCAAAGGTGGACCAGTGCGGGCCATCACTGTTGCCTGACAGCTGACCACAGGTCCAAGGGGCACAGCCCTATCCTACCCAGCAATGGTCCACTGCTACCAAACCCTAGCAGCGCCATCGCATCCTGCAGCAATTTCTCTCCTTACCCAAGGACGGGGTGGTCTAGCAGCACAGGCTGCGGCGCCTCCCTGTCAAATGGGATCGAGAGCGTGAATGGTGCCTTGACCTCAACCACTTACTTGAGGGTCAATTACTCATCATAGTAATATGGTTTCTTCCAAGGGATCCCTCACTATGCTTAGACAAGTGCAGGTCAGCCTGCTGGTTTGAGTGGCCCCGGAGAGTAGAATTTTACGCAAATTAAAGAACCTTAAAATGAAATTTAAATTTCTGCTGTGTGGTCAAGCTACACTCTGCCCTCTAACATCAGATTTATTTCTGTAGCTAGGGGGAGTAGTGACCACTACACTATCTAAACGTAAGAAAAAAGGAATGGCACCAGAGCAGTGACCACCAAAAACAAGTTACTCACCTCTAAATACAGGTTACTCACCTGTAACAGGAGTTCTAGGAATGGTATATGTTGTTCATCCACACTGTCTGGCAGGTATCCTTGCCGCTTTAAATCTTGCCGGAAGGTCTTCAAGCTGGCTCCTCCCACCCACCCGGGTGGTAAAACTCTCGGCTCCGCCCCATGACGCCAGATCTGGCCGCTGGAAGCTCAGGTTGTCCGCTGAATTAGGGGAGGCGGGTGGGTCGTGTGGATGAACAACATATACCATTCCTAGAACTCCTGTTACAGGTGAGTAACCTGTATTTCTAGGGACATGGATATGTTGTTCATCCACACTGTCTGGCAGACTCCTAGCAGTTCTCCGGAGGAGGAGGCAAGGCGCACACCCCACTTAGGGAATAGAGACTGGAGAACCGAGGCCCCAAACCAGCATCCCGCTTGACTCAAGGTTGATGTGGTAATGGGTAATAAAGGTGTGTGCTGACTTCAGGTAGCAGCCCTGCAGATTTCCTGGATAGGGGCGTCCCTGGAAGCAGCCACCGATGCAGCAGTATGACAGGCAGAATGAGCTCTTATTCCTCTGGGAGGCTCCATGCCTGCCAACTTATATGAGATCTATGGGAGGTGACCCACCTGCCTATCGTCCGCTTGGCTGCAGGTCTGCCAGGTGCGGCTTCAGCGTAGGTGACAAACAGCTGGCGAACCTCTCCCCGAATTTCAGCCGTGCGCTCCTTATAATAAGCGAGCGCCCTTCTAGGGTCCAAAGTATGGAGCCTGTATTCGGCCTCCGAGGTGTGATTGGGGTAGAACACCGGCAGAGTCAACACCTGGTTAAGGTGAAACTCCGACACCACCTTCGGAAGGAATTTCGGGTGGGGGCGCAGGACAACCTTGTCCCTGTGGAAGACCAGGTAAGGAGACTCAATGCAGAGCGCCTGGAGTTCTCCCATCCTTCTGGCTGACGTGATAGCCACCAAGAAGCGGTCTTCCACGATAGGTGAGAGATCACACCTGTGCATTGGTTGAATAGCTTGCCCATGAGCTTTGCCAGTACCAGCAGTAAATCCGCAAGGTGGAGGTTCTACTTGCCCGGAGAAATGTGATCAAGGCCTTTGAAAGCCAGACCACCTTCTCCTGCGCCACCGACTGCCCCCGGCCCGCGCTCGTAAGCAGAGATGGCTGCCAGGTGCACCCTTTAGGGTCGTCGACCTAGGCCCTTGACTAGAAAGGGACCATAAATAGTCCAAATGCTTGCCACAGAACAGGAGGAAGGGTCCAAGCCCTTGCCCTGACACCAAATGAAATCTCTTCCATTTCAGGCGTAGCAGTCCTGAGTCGACTCATGCAGACGCCTCAACAACATTGAGGACCTCGTCGGAAAGACCCAAGGCCTGGAACTCTAGCAGCTCAGGAACCAGGCCGTCAGGTGCAGGGATTGAAGGTCCGGATGGAACACCTTCCCCTGATTGACTGAGAGCAGGTCCGGGCGAGCTGGAAGCTGCCTCGGGAGCCTGGAGCTGAGGCTGAGGAGATCTGGGTACCAGAACTGGCGGGGCCAGTCTGGGGCTATCAGAATCACCTGCGCCTTGTCCCTCCTTGCCTTGAGAAGCACCTTGTTAATCAAGGGAAATGGGGAAAAGGCGTAAAAGAGGCCCGGGGTCCAGAGCCTCGAGAAGGCATCGCCCTGCAGCAAGCCCTGCTGAGGGGAACGGGCATGAAACAGCCTCAGCTACGCGTTCTCCCTGGAGGCAAACAGGTCCACCTGAGGTGTGCCCCAGTGGGAGAACAGATCTTGTACTACCTCCGGCAGGAGAGACCACTCGTGAGATGCAGCCCCTATCCGGCTCAGGGCATCGGCCAGGGTGTTGGAGGCTCCTGCCACATGAATAGCTAGGAGATCCGCCTCCAGGCTGCGCACGAGTGACCAAATGCGGAGAGCTTCCTTGCACAGAAGCATGGAGCGTGTCCTGCCCTGGCGGTTCAGGTAGTACATGGTCGTGGTATTGTCCGTCTGGACTCGGACCACTTGACCCCGGAGAAATGGAGCAAAGGCGGTGAGAGCTAGGTGGACCGCTCGGAGCTCCAGCAGGTTGATGTGGCATCGGGACTCCCGCGGGGACCAGAGGCCGCGCACTCGGTGTTCCCAGATGGCACCCCAACCCATCAGAGAGGCATCGGTCGATGAGAGACCGTCGGCTCGGGAGGACAAAGCAGGATGCCCTCCTGCAGATGAGATGGAGCGGTCCACCACTGGGCGTTCCACATCTCCTGGGTCACTATCACTAGCTGGTCCAATGGATGCTGCGTTGTGACCACTGGCTGGCCAGTCCCCACTGAAGGGGCGCATGTGCCAGCGTGCCCAGGGACCACGCTGGTACAGGCAGCCATGAGACCCAGGAGCACAGGAAGTCCCGGGCAGGCGCGGTTGCCCAACCAGAAATGATTGGGCAAGGAGGTAGAACCTCGGCCCTGTCCGCCGGGGCCGTGCTCTGGCTCGAGAGAGTCGAGCTCTGCCCGATGAACAGGATCACCTGCTTCGGCTCGAGTTCCGACTTGGCCTCGTTGATGAGAAGGCCGACTTGAGAGCAAACCTGGAGGGCCAGATCTCTGGACCGCTCCACCTCCTGTCTGGAGGGGGCTGCTATCAGCCAATCGTCCAGGTAAGGGTACACCCGGACCCCTCGGCGCCGCAAGAATGCTGTCACCACTGCCATGCATTTGGTGAAGACCCTGGGAGCTGGAGATAAGCCAAAGGGCATAGCTTGGAACTCGAAGAGGGATCCCTCCGCTCGAAAGCGAAGGAATCTCCGATGTGACGGACGGATAGGGACGTGAAAGAATGCGTCCTGTAGGTCCAGAGAGCAGAACCACACGCCGTGTTCCAGAGATGGTATTATCTGTGCCAGAGTGACCATCCTGAAGGTTCGAGACCTTAGGAACTTGTTCAGGTTATGCAGGTTGAGAATGGGGCGCCAGCCCCCCGTCCGTTTCGGAACCAGGAAATACCTGGACACGAACCCCAGGTCTGAGGGGGGGGTCCTCTAACTCCCTGATCACCTCCTTTTGGAGGAGGACAGCGATGTCGGCTCGACGAGCCGCCAGTGAGCCTGCGGACGAGCCCCCAAGGTGCAGCGGCTCTGAAGAGGCGAGGCCTGCTCGAATCTAGAGGCAGGCCTTTTCCCACCACCTCCAGTACCCACCTGTCCGTGGTAACAGTGGACCAGGCGGAAGGAAGTGTGAACCCGTCCCCCCACGAGAGAGACCAGGGAGTAAGGTGACGGGATGGGGCACACCTCAGCCCGTCACTGGGCAGGCTTGGAGGAGGGACCAGCCAAGGGACCTCCTGGGCCTTTTCCTCCCTGCCTCCTGTTAGAGGAAGCCGGCGGCTTGGGTTTGGGATGCCAAGGCCGAGCCTGCTGGCCCTGACGTTGCTGGGCCGGGCGCAAGTGGCGCAGAAGGACAAAAGGGTTTAGGCTGTGGCTTACGGCCTGTGTCCTTCTGAGCAGAAGAGACCGAGTCCAAGGTAGCATTGGACTTCTCAATCCTCTGCAGGTGACCTTCCACCCCAGGGCTGAAGAGGTCAGTCCCCAAAAAGGGAACATCCGCCAACTTGCTGGGTATCCGAGGTAAAGGTGGATATCCTCGCCAAGCCAGACCTTATGGCCACTCACGGCCGCCCACCGACCTAGCACATGAGTCCGATGTCTAAAGCAGTCTGGAGCTGCTGTTTGGCCACTGCCTGCTGGTCCGCACCTGCCTGACCGTAGTCTGCAGATCCAGCGGGAAGATGAGGCGACCTCATCCAGGAAGCCCAACAGGGCATGAGAAAAATGTGCCATGAGGACGGCCGAACTGGCCTGACGAAGGCCGAGAGAGGACGCAGCATAGACTTTTCGCCCGGCATAATCCAATTTCTTGGATTCCTTGTCGGGAGGTTTGTCCACATCCCTGGCGTTCCCGGCATGCTGGAAAATGCTGTCGGTAACCAACCCCTCAGCAGAGGGGTGTTCTGAAAAACCGGACAGGGAACCGGTAGGGACCACATACTTCCTGGCCATTCTGGCCGAAGGCGCAGGGCAGGAAGCAGGGCGCTGCCAAAGCTCCAAGGCCGGACCCACTATGGCCTCGGCCACCGGAAAGGCCTCCGTAGGAGAATCCCCTCGGTCCAGAATCTCCGTGAGGATACCTGGCCCGTTTAGAAGCAGGTTGAGCTTCATCGGTGGACTCGAGATGAGCCGAAGCAACCCTAAGAAGGACGAAGGGCTATCGTCCACTGACTGTCCTCCCGAGGACTCCAAGTCCATGCGCTTGGAGAAAGGGAGAATCATCCTCGGACTGGAAGAGTCCTCAAAACTGCCTCGGGCCTGAGCCACCCTCCACCTGCCGAGGTTTATCGGGAGTGAGGTGACAGACAACCTATGGGGAAACCATAGCCGACCGAGGTATTTTGGTCGGAGCCCCAACTAAAGGCTGTGGAGGCGGAGGTTCCACCAGAATCGGTGGGGCAGCTGGAATTGGCCAAACAACTGGCCTGGGAACAGGCTCCTCGGCTACATCGAGGGGTTGTTTCGGCCTCTCCGGTGACAGCCACTTAATGGCCAGGGAAGATGACTGGGTCGGCTTATTCCCGGTCAAAAGGAGCTGTTGCCACATGCGTTCCTCATACTTCCGGCGCAACTTGCGCGAAACCTCCTAAGTCCGGGAGGGAAGAGGAGGTGGCGCCGCTGCTATGGCGCGAGACCGCCTATAATGGCAGGATCGGCTGGACGAGGATGTCAAGACGAGACCGAGAGTCTCGGCTAGGCCGAGGGCGGCAAGGGAAGTGTCGGGAATCGGCACTCCCTCGGCTCGGACGATTCCCGAAGGCTCAGAACCGGAGGCCAGGACGAGCAGACGGGATCCTCAACTCCACGGGGAACCGGGAGGGATTCTCAGCTTCTCCAGCCGACAACCCGTCTAGCGGGTCGAGAAATATCTCGACAGCGTCGTGGAGTCTCGTCAACTGGCCTGGCCGAGGACACCATGAAGCCAGTGGCGAAGCTGAGGGGTGACCGAAGTCGACTGTCGACAAGAGGGAGGGATCTTTCCCGCTCCCAAGAAGCGTCGACGGAGACTTACTTTGCTCTTTTGGACCTGGAAAGGGTCCAGAAGAGTTGGACCCTCACCTTTACGTCGAGAGGGTCAGACAAAGCTCCTTAAAACTGATCTGAGGCACCGAGAAGGCGGGACAAATGCACAGCCGAGTAGAAGCAGCCACTACCACCTCCTCTTGAGGCGATCATCTGCTCGAACTGATCATAAGCCGCCGCCCCATGAGACACACAACCCAGGCCTCTTGAGATTTAACGGTGGGAATTCTTTTCTGGCCTTCAGTTGTCATCGGGCAGCACGGTCTTCAAGGACGTAGGCCGAAAAGGAAGAGCACAAGTCGCAGGCCTGCGGGTCGTGCTCAAGGCCCAAGCAGTAGGCACACGTGGAGTGCGGATCCGTCCTAGACATCTTCTGCCCGCAAGGGCACCTCCGGAAACCGGGAGTCGATTTGTCCATCGCAGCCGCGAGGAAAAGACCAAAGTCTTTTTAGCAAAAACTTTTGATTTCGAACTTTCGAAGAATTAGGAACCAGTCTTTACTGCAGAGCGTTAAGGAGGGAACCTGAGCTTCCAGCGGTAAGGAAGATCTGGCGTCATGGGGCGGGCCGAGTTTACCACCGGGTGGGTGGGAGGCCAACGAAGACCTTCCGGCAAGATTTAAAGCGAAGGATACCTGCCAGACAGTGTGGATGAACAACATATCCATGTCCCTAGAAATACAGGTTACTCACCTGTAACAGGAGTTCTAGGAATGGTATAGAGTTGTTCATCCACACTGTTAACAGTTCCTTGCTACTAAATCTTGCGGAAATCAAGCTGGTCTTTTCACCGAGTGTTCATTTCGGCTCCGCCATATTTCAGATCTAACCCGCTGGAAGCCAGGTTGTCTGTCAGCTTGGGAGGCCGGTGGAGTCGTGTGGATGAACAGCATATACCATTCCTAGAACTCCTGTTACAGGTGAGTAACCTGTATTTCTAGGGACATGGATATGTTGTTCATCCACACTTATTGGCAGACTCCTAGCAGTTCTCCGGGAGGAGGGAGGCAAGGCGCACACCCCCTACTGAGGTATAAAAACTGGAGAACTGAGGCCCCAACCAACATCCTGGCGTGACCCAAGGTCGATGTGGAAGGGGAAACGGTATAGCCTGCTTCCACGTAGGAGCCGTGCGGATATCCTGGACAGGAGTATCCTTGGAAGCAGCCACCGATGCAGCGGAAGGGCGGGTAAAATGAGCATTTATCCCTCTGGGAGGCTCCATGCCCGCCCACCTACAGCAGAGACCTATGCAGGAGGTGACCCGCCTGCTCATCGTCCACTTGGCTGCAGGTCTGCCAAGTGCGGCTTCAACGTAGATGACAAACAGCTGGCGAACCTCTCCCGAATTTCAGCCCTACGCTCCCTGGGTAGGCGAGCGTTAAATAGGGTCCCAATGGATCCTATATACGGCCTCCAAGGCGTGAATGGGGATGAACCCTGGCAGAGACAATACCCGGTTAGGGAAAGACTCCGCCACTGCCTACGGAAGGAACTTCAGGTGGGGCGCAGGACAACCTTGTCCCTGTGGAAGGCCAGATAGGGAGATTCAAAGGAGTGCCTGGAACTCTCCCCTCCTTCTGGATGGCAGAGAAGCCCTAAGAAGGTGTACTTCCACAATAGGTGGGGGAAACTCGCACCTGTGCAAAGGTTCAAACGGCTTGCCCGTGAGCAAAGCCCATACCAGTGCAGATCCCACAGAATGGGGATACTCTCCCCAAAGGGGAGGTGTGATCGAGGCCTAGAAAAGAGCCAGACCACCATTTCTGCGCCACCGAATGCCTTCCGGCCCGCGCCCAGAAGACAGGGGTGACCAACAGAAGCACCTAGAGGGTCGTCGGCCGAAGCCCCAGTTCAAAAAGAACAGACCGCAGATGGTCCGGAATGCTCGCCGAGGGACGGGAGAGGGGCCCCAGGCCCTATCCCACCACCAAATGGAGAACTCTTCCATTGGAAGGCGAGCATGTTTGGCAGACTCCTGACAGGAGGCCTCGAAAACGTCAAGGACCTTGCCGAAGGACCCAAGGCATGGTCCCTAGCCGCACAGGGACCAGGCCTTCAGGTGCACGGATTGAAGGTCCAGATGAAAAACCTTCCCCTGAAACAGAGATCAGGACCAGGCGGGCTGGAAGCCACCTCGGGAGCCTGGGGCTGAGACTGAGGAGAGCTGGATACCAGAGCTGGCAAACCAGTCTGGGGCTACCAGCATCGCCTGTGCCTAGTCCCTCCTCGCCTTGCCCGTGGGTCAAGGGAAATGGGGGAGAGGCGTAGAAGAGGCCCGGGGTCCGCGGCCTCGACAGCATCCCCTACAGCGAACCTTGCTGAGGGGGCGGGCATGAGACAGTCTCGGCCTCATATTCTCCCTGGAGGAAAGGAGGAAGAAGATCCTGTGCTACCTCCGGCAGGGGAGACCACTCGTGAGGCGCAGCCTATGTCCGGCTTAGGGCATCAGCCAGGGTGCTGGAGGCTCCTGCCATCGAATGGCTAGGAAACTGCCTCCCGGCTGCGCGAAAGACCCAATGCAGAGAACCTCCTTACGCAGAGGCAAGGGGCTCGTCCGAATCTGGCGGGGTAGGTAGCACATGGTCGTGGTGTTGTCCGCCTGGACTAAAACCACTAGACCCCGCACAAACGGAGCGAGCGGTGCAAGCAAAGCGGACCGCCTGGAGCTCCAGCGGGTAGGAAAGACATCGGGACTCCCGAGAGGACCAGAGGCGGAGCACTCTGTATTCCCCTAGATGGGCACCCCCACCCATCCGAGAAGCATCGGTCGGAGAAGACCGTCAACTCGGGCGGACGAACAGGATGTTCTCCTGCAAGAGCTGGAGCAGTCCGAGGAAGCGTTCCCCTAACTCCTGGGCTGTAGTCACGAACTGGTCGAAGGGCGCAGCACTGTGACCGCTGGCTGGCCAGTACCCACTGGGGAATGCGACGAACCAGCGGGTCCCAAACAGACCACGCTGGAGCAGGGCGCGCGAGGCCCAGGAGGTGCAGGAGGTCCCGGCAGGCGTAGTGCCAGTCAGACCTGACTAGGTAAGAGGAGAGAACCTCAGCCCTGTCCGCCAGGAGCCGAGCTCGGACTCAAGAGTCGAGCCTCGTCCCGAAGAAGGATCACCCGCTAAGACACAAGTTCCAACGTGGCTCCGATAAAGGGAGACCAGTCTGAGAGCCAGAACTCTGGACCGTCCCCTTCCGTCCGCAAGGGTTGCAGTCAGGCTGCCATCCGGGTGGGGTTATGCCTGGACCCCTCGATGCCGCAGAAAGCTGCCGAGCAGAGACCGAAGGGCCTGGCCTGGAACTCGTAAAGAGATCCTCCGCTTAAGAAAGGGAGGAGTCTCCCCAGAAATGGACGGAACGAAGTGTAAGTACGTCCTGGAGGTCCAGGAAAGAAGCCACATGCCTCGTTCTAAGGATGGGATATCTGAGGCAGAGAGACCATCCGGACGTGCGGGAGAATGGGACGCAAACCCCACGTCCGTTTGGGACCAGGAATACCTGGACACGAACCCAGGGTCTGAAGGAGGATCCACAACCTTCCTGATCGCCTCCAATTAGAGGGCCAGGCAAGTCGGCTCAGTGGGCCGACAACGAGGCTGTGGACCCCAAGACCCCCGTGGGAAAACGGCTCGAAAGGGTGGTGCCTGCACGCAATCCCGAGGCAGAGCCTTCCCCTAGCACCTCCGACACCCAGAGGTCCGGAAGCGGACCAGGTGGAGGAGGGGCGGAGCAATCTCCCATGGGGAACCCGGTAGGGCGACGGGGCCGGGGACAGTGCCCCTTAGCCCGCCACTGAGCAGGCTTGGAGGAGGAATTGGCCGAGGAGCTCCTGGGCCTTTACCTCCTGCTTCCTTTAGAGGAAGATGCTGGCTTGGAGACAGACGCCCAGCGCAAGCCTGCTGCCCTCGTGCTGGGCGGTCAAGCCGCAGGAGCCGGGACAAAGGGCTTACTGAAAGGCTGCAGCGCTGCCCTTGTCCCTCCGGGTGGGAGTGACCGAGTCCGGAGTGGCATCGGACTTCTCGGTCCCCTGGAGGTGTCCCTCCACTCCAGGGCCGAAAAGGTCAGTCCCCAAGAAGGGGATGTCCGCCAACTTGTGCTGGGTTTCCAATGAGAAAGAGGATAACCTCAGCCACGCCCTGCAGTGCATGGCCACTGTGGCCGCCACCGACCTGGCACAGGAATCACCCAAGTCCAGAGCAGTCTGAAGCTGCTGCTTTGCCACCGCCCTACCCTGGTCCCGCACCTGCCGGACTGTGGTCTGCAGGTCGGCCGGGAGATGAGGGAGCACCTCATCCAGGGAGCCCAAAAGGGCGTGGGAAAAATGTGCCATCAGTGCAGCCGAGCTGGCCTGTCGGAGGCCTAGGGACGACGTAGCGTAAACCTTGTGTCCGACATAGTCCATCCTTTTGGACTCTTTGTCAGGGGGCCTATCCACATCCGAGCGTTCCCAGAACACTGGAAAACATTGTCAGTAACTAACCCCTCAGCCGAGGGGTGCTCCGAGAAACCGGGCAAAGAACCGACAGGGGCAGAGTACTTCCTGGCCATCCTGGCCGAGGGCGCAGGGCAGGAAGTAGGCCGTCGCCAGAGCTCCAAGGCCGGGCCCATGATGGCCTCGGCCACCGGGAAAGCCTCCGAGGGTGAACCCCTTCGGTCTAGAATCTCCGTCAGGGGATAAGGGGCCCGTCTGGACATGGGCTCGAGCTGCATCCCGGTGAACTCCGAGATGAGCTGAAGCAGACCCATGAAGGACGATGGGCTGTCATCCACAGATCGTTCCGGAGAGGACCCTGGGTCCTCCCGACTGGGTAACATAGAGGAGTCGACTTCGGACTCCGAGGGGTCTGCATAGAGCTGCCTCAGGCCTGAGTCACTCTTCGTCCGCCGAGGGCGGGCAGGAGTGAGACGGACAGACAACCTGCGGGACAGGTCGTCACCCGACCGAGGTTCCACCGAGGGCAGTGGGGCAGCAAGGTTCGGACGAACAACCGGCCCCGGAGTGGGCACCTCGACTGCAGCGAGCGGTTGAGTCAGCCGATCGGGCAGCAGCTGCTTGCTGGACGGGGAATGAATCGGTGTCGACTGATTCCCGGACAACAACAACTGCTGCCACATGAACTCCTCGTAACGTCGACGCCATCTGCATCGAAGCCACTCCTCATCTGAGGAGGGAGATGAGGAAGAACGGTAATGCCACTTAACTTGGTGCCCCGACTGAGAACGCCGAAGTCGGCGTGAGCGGCTTGACCGAGAGGAGGACCGAGACCCGAATCCCCGGGGAAACTGAGGGCAGGCCTGGGAAGGAGCGAGGTGCACCCGCTCCTCCCTCGGCTCGGAAGAAAGGCCCGAGGCCTGTCGACCCGAAGGTACCGGCAGAACCTCAGCCTCCGTCGAGGGAACCGGAGAAGGGATGGCGGCTCCAGCAGAAGACAGCCCAGATGACGGGTCGAGAGACTCGACAATGTCGACGGGAGTCCTGGCCGGCTGACCTGACGAGGACACCATGAAGCCAGCGGCCTGAGCCGCACCCTCGACCGAAGTCGAACGTCGGCCGGCAGGGGAGGGGGAACTCTCCCGCTCCCTCCGACGATGGGACTTAGCCTGCGACTCCTTGGACTTGGGCTGAGAGGCAGGTCCCAAAGGTCCCTCTCCCTTCGAGGAAAGGGACTGGCGAAGCTCCTTGAACAAAGCTGAATGGGGAGAACTCAAGGACAGCGGGATGAGCGCCACAACCGAGGAAGAGGGAGGGGCAGCCGTCCCCTCCCCGGGGGAAGGAAGATCGAGCTGCTCAACCTAGACAGCCGATGCGGACACTGCCCGACGAGTCTCCAAGGAATTTTCCGGAGTGGGAAAAATTTCAGGTCGCCCGAGCCCCGAACGGGCCGCATGATCCTCCAGAAAGCTGCTTGAAAGGGCACAGCAAAAATAGCAAAGTTGCGGATCATGATCAAAGTCAAGGCAGTAGATGCACGTGGAGTGCGGGTCTTTCTTGGAGGTATTAACCGGGCGCCTCCAAGAGCCGGAAAACGAATGAGTCATTGCCGCAGCGAGAGAAGAAGATCGAAGTTTTAGAAAAACTTCCAATTAAATTCGAAGACCGAAAATTTCAGGAACCAGTCGAAAACGCAGAGCGCTAAGGAGGGAACCTGAGCTTCCAAGCGGTAAGGAAGATCTGGCGTCATGGGGCGGAGCCGAGAGTTTTACCACCCGGGTGGGTGGGAGGAGCCAGCTTGAAGACCTTCCGGCAAGATTTAAAGCGGCAAGGAACCTGCCAATAAGTGTGGATGAACAACATATCCATGTCCCTAAAACTGTAGTTCTAGGAGTGGTATATACATCCAGACTTCTGACAGAATTCCCCCTTTAAATCTGGCCAGGTCTTCAAGCTGGCTACTCCCAGCCAGTAGGGTGGTATCCTCCTAGGCACCGTCCCATCAGATCTGACCCACTGGAAGCCAGAGCAGTGTGCCACTTGCCAGGGGAGGTTGGGTGGGATGTGCACCATATACCACTCCTAGAACTACAGTTACAGGTGAGTAACTTGTTTTTCTAGGGGTGGGGATATGGTGTACTATCCACACTTCTGGCAGACTCCTACCAGTTCTCCAGGAGGAGTGGGCTAGGCACACACACCCTATTCAGGGAACAGAGGACCCCAAAACCAGCATCCCGGCATGACTCAAGGTCGATGTGGTAGTGGGAGATGAAGGTGTGTGCTGACTTCCAGGTAGCAGCCCTGCAGATCTCCTGGATAAGGGACATCCTAGGAAGCAGCCACCGAGACAGCGGTATGTCTGGTGGAATGAGCCCAAAGTCCTACGGGAGGCTCCCTACCAGCTATCCTATAGCAGAGATCGATGCAGGATATGATCCACCTACCAATCGGCCACTTAGCTGCCAATATGCTAGGTGCAGCTTCAGCATAGGTGACAAACAGCTGGCAAACCTCTCCCCAAATTCCTGCCATTCGCTCCTTACAGTAGGCAAGCGCTCACCGCAAGTCCAGAGTATAGAGCCTGTGCTCAGCCTCCGAGGTGCGTTAGGGGAAGTGCACCGGGGAGATTGATCACCTGGTTAAGTTGAAACTCCAAGACAACCTTTGGAAGGAACTCTGGGTTAGGGCGAAGGACAACCCTGTCCCTGTGGAAGACCAAGGTAAGGAGACTCGTCCGAGAGTGCCTGGAGCACACTGATCCTTCCGGCAGATGTGATGGCCACCAAGAAGGTGGTCTTTCACAACAGGTCTGACATCTCAAACCTGTGCAATGGTTCGAATGGCTTGCCCATGAGCACTGCAAACATCAGCTACAAGTCCCAAGGCGGTGGTGGTTCATGCACCGGAGGGAAAATGAGGTCAAGGCCCTTAAAGAAGTGCCCGACCACCTTCTCATGCACCATCATCGGCATACCAGTCCATACTCGGTATGCAGAGATGGCTGCCAGGTGCACACTAAGGGTCGTTGACCAAAGAGCCAACCAAGAGGGGGACGATAAGTAATAGAGGACGCTAGCCACAGGACAGGGGGTCAAGGTCCTTGCCCTGGCATGAAATGGAGAATCTCTTCCACTTGAAGGCATAGCACCAATGAGTCGACTCCTTCTGAGAGGCCTCAATGACATGGAGGACCTTGTCAGAGATACCCAGAACCTGGAATGCTAGACACTCGGGAACCAGGCTGCCAGGTGCAGGGACTGAAGATCCAGGTGGAGAAACTTCCCCTGAGAGCACGAAAGCAGACCTGGGTGAAGTGGCAGACGCCACGGAGGCCTGCTGCTGAGGTTGAAAGGATCGGGGTACCAGAACTGGAGCAGCCAGTCCAGAGCCACCAGGATCATCCATGCTAATTGAGCTTTGATCAGAACCTTGTGATCAGAGGAATGGGAGGGAGGACATAAAGGAGACCCGGGGTCCAGGGCCTTGCGATGGCATCCCCTGCAGCATACCCCACTAAAGGGGACAGGCACATAACAGCCTCAGCTTGGTGCTCCCCAGGAGGCAAACAGGTTCACCTGAGGGGTGCCCCACTGGAAGAACAGACTATCCATTACCTCCTGATGAAGGGAACACTCGTGAGACGCCTCACCAACATGGCTAAGGGCATCCACCAGCCGACTGGACACTCCAGCCACATGAATGGCCAGCAGGTCAGCCTTGAGGCTGAGTACAAGTGTCCAGATGCGGAGAGCTTCCCTGCACAGAGGTAGGGAGTGCATCCTGCTGCTTGTTGAGGAAGTACATGACCATCATGCTGTCCGTCTGGACCTGGGCATTGGGACGCCTCAGAGGACCAGAGGCCATGGACCCTGTATTCCCCCTCCAGTGGGCACCCCAGCCCATCAGGGAGGCGTCGGTCAAGAGAGTGACTGTCGGCTCCGGGTAGACAAACGGGACTCTCTCCTGTAGATGTTCTGGGACCAACCCCCACTGGATGGCATCCGACATCTGCTGGGTCACTGTGACTGGCTCGTTGAGGTGGCCCTGATGCTGAGACCACTGACAGGCTAGCCCCCACTGCAAGGAGCACATTCTCCAGTGGGCCCGACGGACCACACTGGTGCAGGCCACCATGAAGCCCAAGAGATGCAGGAAGTCCCTGGCAGGGCGCAACTTCCCAACCCAAAATGATTGGGCAAAGGAGGAAAGATTCTCTGCCCTGTCCACTGGGAGCTGGGCCTGGCAAGAGTCAAGCTCTGCCCCGATAAAATGAATCACCTGCGAGGGTACGAGTTCCGACCTACCCTGGCTGTCCAGGAGACCAAGGCATAAGCAGGTCTGGAGGGCCAGGTCCCTGGACTGCTCTACCTCCACCCTGGAGGGGCCTGCAATCAGCCAATCATCCAGGTACAGGTACACCTGGACTCCTTGGCGCCTCAGAAGACTGCCACCACAGCTATGCATCTGGTGAAGAACGTGGGAGCTGAGGAGAGGCCAAAGGGCATGACCTGGAACTTGTAGAGGGTCCCTTCCACGTGAAACCGAAGGAATCCCCAGTGAGATGGACGCATGGGGATGTGGAAGAAGGTGTCCCACAGGTCCAGGGAGCAGAACCACATGTTCTGCTCCAAGAACAGAATTATCTGCTTCAGAGTGACTATTCTGAAGGTGCATGACCATAGAAACCTGTTCAGGTTGTGCAGAATCAAGATGGGGCATCAACCACCCCCCATTTGGGAACCAGAAAATATCTGAAGACAAACGCTGGATCGGCTGGTGGGTCCCAGACACGAACCAACACCTCCTTCTAGAGGAGCAGGGTGATGTCCTCCTGAAGGGCAGACATGTCTGCGGACACCACATCCTCCCAAGGGGTGCAGGCTCGACTGGGTGGGAGAGCCTTGAACTTCAAAGACAAGCCCTGACCGACCACTTCTAGCTTCCATTTGTCCGTGGTAACACTGGACCAGGCGGAAAGAAAATGGCGAAGCCACCCCCCACAGGAGGATCCAGGGGAGACAGGATGGGCAGGGAGGGGGCACCCCAACCCATCACTGGGCAGGTTTAGAGGTGGAGGCAGGGCCAGTGTTGGACGCTGCTGGACCTCAGCTGTCAGGCTTCCAGACCCCAAAAGAGACCGACTTAGGCCTGGGTTGCCAGGACTGCTGGTGCCCAGCTGGGGTCTTGAGAAGCTTGGCCGCAGGGGCAGTTTGGGGTCAAAAGAATTTCTTTTGGGGTTTGGAGCCCTTGACATCCTTTTGGCCCGAGGTGACAGAGTCGAAGGTGGCACTGAACTTCTCTATCCTAGTGAGATGACAATCCATCCCTGGCCCGAATAAGTCAGTGCCCATGAAGGGAACATCTGCCAATTTCTGCTAAGTATCCATTGTGAAGGTTGAGATCCCGAAGCCAAGACAGGCAGCGCATAGCCACAGCTGTGACCACAGACCTGGCACAGGAATTGCCAATGTCCATGGCCATCTGGAGCTGCTGTTTAGCCACAGGATGGCCCTGGTCCCAGACTTGCCTGACCATCATCTGAAGGTCGGCCAGAAGCCGTGCAAGCACATCATCAAGAGTGTCCAACAAGGTACTGGTGAAATGGGCCATCATTATGACTGAACTAGCATGCCTGAGGCTGAGAGATGAGGCCGCATGATCCAATTTTTTGGATTCCTTATCAGGGTTTTTTTGTCAAGATTGACACTGCCTGTCCAACGGAACACCGAGTCAGCCACTAAACCCTCAGCTGAGGAGTGTTCGGAGAACCCAGAGAAGGAACCCGCAGGGACCGCATACTTGCAGGCCATATGGGCAGACGGCGTAGGACAGGAGGCTAGGTGTTGCCAGAGCTCCAACATGGACCCAAAAATGGCCTTGGCCACCAGGAAGTTGATCCCATGGAAGTCATCACAGTGGAGGATTTTGGTGAGGAGATACTTAGTCCATTTCTGAAAGGGCTCTAGCTCAATTCCCGTAGCTTCCAAAATCAGGCGGAGCATGGCACGGAAAGAAGTAGGACCACGGTCCATCGACAAATCCTGACCCGACTCCAGGTCAACCAGCCTGGAATGCATGGAGAAACCCTCAGAGTTAGAGGATTCAAAGACCAGCCAACCCCCCCCCCCCCCGCTAACCCAGTGGGGCTAGTTGGCTTCAGTGACCATGACCAACAGTCGCCGAGGAATCCCAGGAGCAGTACGGGTGTCCTTGGATGGGGGATCATCCTTTGGTTGAATTGGCAAGGTTTCCACCCAGAATCGGCCAAGCCAGAACAGGTTTGGGCTGAGGTGGCAGCTGCCAAGGGAGTGCTGTGGTAGGAACCGGCACAGACTTAGGCCCAGCACAAAAAGTAGCTGCTGCCAGATAAGTTCCTTGTAGTGCCATTGCAACTTGCAGCGGAGCCGACACTCCCCCAAAAGGAGGAACAGTGGTGACACCACTTTCCCAAGTGTCGAGAGCAAGATCGCCTACTCCAGCGAGGCCTACTTGACCTCGAGCTATGGATCCCACTTGCCCAGACGACCCAGTAGAAGTTGCGCGTACCGGTCCTCCTGGATGGAGGGATGCAAAGTACGGCACAGGCCACAAGTCTGGGAGTCATGTTCCTGGTAGTAAACGCATGTGGCATGAGGGTCCATGCATGACATCTTCTGTCAGCATGGACAAAGCTTGAAACCAGGCGCCAACTTAGAATTCATTGAGTCCATGATGCCAAAAACAGTGAAACTGTAAAGCATTGGACATGCATTGTTTAGAAACCTTAGCACCCTCTCTTCCTTGGGCGAAAGAAACAAAAAGCTGCTTTGAATTCCTGCAGCCTTTAGTTCGTAGCAGGTATTTCAGAATTCTGCGCACATCTAAAGTGTAAAGCAGTGCTTCTGCTGGATTGGCATACTCCAGGAAATAAACAGAGAGGTGGACAGACTGGTTCAGGGTAAACTCAGATACCACCGCCTGAACGGCGGAAGACATCAGGGTGGCAGCTGCCAGAGTAGCCACAGAAGAAGAAGAAGAAGCTGTTGGGGAACGGGAACGATGCCGGGGGAGCGGTCCCGATCGCTGTCTTTTTACAGAAATAAATATCCCAAATAACACAGAGGTATCAATAAAATAAATGAACTTAAACTATTAAAAAGATCAACAAAAATAAATCATAAATGGTCTTAAGTTGAAGGTAAGACTTCGGGGTTACTGCTTTCTACAGGTGGAGAAATAAATCTGACATCAGAAGGCAGGGGTGAGTGTGACCACACAGCAGAGTTTCAATTTAATTTTCCGTTCCCTAATTAGCATAACATTATAAATGGACTGGGGCGGGGTGACTCATTCCAGGGGAATGACTGCAATTAAACAAAAGTAGGGATTCCTGGGGTTTAAATAAGGTTATAGAACTCCTTATCAGCTGACATAACTGAAAGTAGAACTTTAGTGTCCTTTAAAAATAAGTTGGACAATTATATGGATGGGGGATTCTTAAAGATTATTTTTCATAAATTTGAGATACTTTCGCATAGATGTGTACATCTTCTACCATCTCCATATATAATACCTAGTATGAGCACTCGAGTCGAGCAGTCGGAAGAGCCAAGGGCATGGGAGGACCATGATTTCTCCTGATACCATGACTGGCACCAGCAGCATTTGTGTCTCTTGCCATGGCGGGTGGGGCTCTTCCTGAAGGCCTGGAGGGCCCGAAACATATCCGGAAGCACATCCGAGAATGACCCTCAGACGCTTGTCCCAGCTGGGAGAAACACAGAGGCCAATAAGGTGCCCACTGCAGCAGCAGCCACTTCTTCCGGGGCTGCAAGCTGAGCAGCTGACCACATCGCAGCTGAGGCCTTCTTGCATACCTTATGCCAGATCTCCAGGTTCCTGTCGGCTGGCCAACCAAGAAGAAGGCTGGCCGCGTAATCTTCCAATGATGCTAGAAGCACTGCCTGGCATAGGCCAGAGCCATAAATATTGTGTTGCGTCCCTAAACAGACGCAAGACACATATAGGTCCATGTTTGACATTTTCTGCAGACACATGACGTAGAATTCAAAGCCGCGGAATGTCTTAGCTTCCTGCATATCCATCTTCCATCGACAGAGGCAGACCTGGAGCAAAGGAGAGAATTTTTTTTCTTTTAGAATTTTATCCCCTTTGTCGCCTCTGGCCAGCCACCTTCTGTCCAGTCTTCCCAGTTTCCCCAGAACTTACCTTCTTGCCTGGCATCCTCTGTTTGCAGGACTTTTCAGCAGGGTGCCTGCTTACCGTGTGGGGCCTGCAAGGGCCCGGGCATCATCCTGCGGCCAGAAGGGTTTTTCCTCCCATTTTTGTTGCCCTTAAACAGCACATGTGCAATGGCGTGATGGACGAGCTCCATCTCCACAGAGACATCCTCAAATGCCGGCAACTGGTTTTCTTGTGCGCCCAGACTGTGCTATCACTTGGACACCTCCAGATGGCAGACAAGCAGCGGGTCACACTCCCCACCCCCCCCCCCGGAGACATCCACTGGGACGCTCGATCTTTCTTCCCCCGGCCAACCCCTGAACAACTCAATTCTGTTTCTGAACCAGGGTCGCCAGTGTGGCAGGAGGTAAGGCACTAGGCACCTCAACCCTCCATGCCACTGGACTGGCAAAGGAGAGGAATTTTAATCGAGGAATGAATCTTGAAGTTTTCTCTGAAGAAAATCGCCAACAGCGCAATGGTTGCCTTCAACACTGCAGAGCTGTGGAGGAGACATGTCCTTTCCAGTGGAAAGAAAGATCTTACATCACAGAGCGGAGCTGGAGCATATACTGTCGGGGGTGATGAGAGCAGCTTAGTTTAAAGATGTCCGACGAATTAGCACTTCCAGTGTAACTGCCAGAGTGTGGCTAGTGAACTGTATCCTCGCACCTAGAAATCTTTTTCCTCACCTACCCACTTACACTGATACTTTAACTGTGGAAAGAAAATATAAATACATACTACTAGGTTTAAGCTGGCTGCTTACTTTCCTCTCTGTCAGCAATTCCAGCAGAGAAAACCTAACAGAAAATACCTGATCTGGATGGATGACAATGACACTCACCACAGGCCCACACACCATTGGCAGTGCATGCCAACCGCCACGTCTGTTAACCTTTAAGCCCTGCGATGATTAGTTACAGGGCCCTGCGTATCATCAGAGCATATAGTCTGCATGTAAGTTATGAGTTTTCACACAATTCAAAATAATTATTTAGATTCACTTGAACACAAAAATGTTCTTTATTGAAGTACCAAAAAAACCATGAAAAACATACTAAGGCAATTTTTATATTTTGTTACAGTATTTAAAGGAGTTGACCAGGAAGGTACACTGAGTCAAATAGTTTGTTTCCAAGTGCATCCTGTGGAATGATACTGGGGATACACAATGGCCTGACTTAAAATGTGCAATTTTATCTTCATTTGCCACTATTTATCCTCCCAGGTATGGCATGAACATTGTATAGCTCAAAATAGAGTAGACCATTAGCTCTACAAAAAGCTCATGCAGTACTACAACTTTTACAGCACAAAATGGAATACAAAGCAATACAAAGTAAACAATGGGGTAGAAGCATCAGAGATGAGAGGACTTCACCTGGGAAGTTCAGCAGTACACACTAAAGTAGAGGGAAGGCAAAGAGAGATGAGGTGTGACAGAAGAAAATTAGGTACAGGGCAGGCGCTATTTAAAATGATCATGGAGGAGGAGCTTCACAGCAGAAGGGGAGGTGCAGGCGGCTAGGCCAGAGACAGGAAAGTCTGTAGAAGAATGCTGCCTGCCCTGCATAGGTCCTGAAGAAGGGGCAGACAAAAGAGCGAGTGTCATAGATTAAGCAGATCCATGCAGGGCAGACAGGTAAGGGACATGAACAACCTGAGCTGTACTACTTTAGGAGGGGCTTTGGGTGGTGGATCTTGCTCACACAGAAGACCATTCAGTGGTCACGGAGGCCTGAGAGAGCCTGCCCCCTTCAACAAAATGGCGGGGTGGGAACCCAGTCAATAAGAAAGTAGCTGTTTGAAGAGGGGTTGAGCTAGACAGGTTTCTAAATGTGCTGTGTGAGCTGAAAGGGATGGATTTTCTGGAGGAGGATGAAGACCAGTTGGTGCTGAAGCACCCTGCACTAGGAGTTCACTAGAGGAAGCACGGGAAGAGACAGCGGAGAGGAGACTGAGGATAGAGTTGAGTCTGATTCCAGGACAGAAGTAGGTACATGCACCAGCCATGAAAACAGGGATGGAAAGTTTGCCAAGCAGGATATCATGGAATGAGGGAATGGATGAGCGGTGTATGACCTGAAACACTGTGGCCTGACACAGAAGGTCTCTCCCCTGCCCCACTTGCTTCAGTCCTTTCTGAAGACAGTGAAGCTGGTTAGGGATATGGATGCATCAGAGATCCTTGAAGAGAACCAGAATCCGGGCACAACCAGGACATCAGGCTTGAGGTGCAAAGCAGACAACCAAAGCTGATCAATTTTTAAGAGCAGGTTCTGGGCATTTAGGTGGAGGACCCTCAGTCCTTTGGGGTTTTCCATGTTACTGTATATGGTTTGTCACTTATTTTCAGTATTTCTCGTTCCGTTCTCCATTATTACAAAGGACATTGACTATAATGTAATTAAGACTTGCACCTGAATTCGTGTAAATATAGTTGTTGCTGCTAATATAGTATCCCATCTATCAATATCTCACAACCACGTTTCTGCGATCCCCATTACGTCTACATTATCTATACTAGCTAATCCTTTCAGTTACTTCAATTTAACTTTCAGACTCATAGTGACTGCATAAGCATACAGTTCTTCTACTGTTTATCTCTACCTACTGGTACTGTAAGACTCCAGCCCACTGCTAATAACCACTTTGCCAACACGAATCATACTATCCTGCTCTTCTCTTATGTCCTGGTGTCATTACCCCTTCCCCTTGTTACAGAAGCTGTCCCATGTTCTTGGATTTCAGCCCTTATTTCATCTCCCTCATTCTCATACTAACCGGAATAAATATGTGGCCTCCACCCAGGTTAAAAGCTCCTCCATCCATCTACCTCTTTGCCAGCTCACTGTATGCTCCATTTTTTAAATGCAGTGCATTCCAACAGTAGGGGATTCCCCTATTCAAAAAGATTCCTCAGTGCCCCAAGAATAGAAAATCTTGCTTTTTATACCAACAACCTCTCAGCCACGCACTAAATACCTTTATTGTGTTTTGTCCACCTTGTCCTATGCACGGCACTGATAATTCTGAAATTGCCACTACAAGCTGATCACTCATCTCTAACTGTTCTGAAAAATCCAGACCCTCATGCATGTTAGAGTAAATGCTCATTCTGAAATGAAGTCTTCCTTACCTCCTCATTTTTAGTTCCCAGTTCTGTCAACTACTATGTGCACACCCTATGCAGATTAACACAAGACGCAAAACCAGTCTTTTGATTCCCAAAGTTGTTCATATTCTACTCACTAATGGCAACTGCTCTTTGGCATTGTGCACTGAAGATTTATAAGGGAACATTCCCTTTGCCCACACAGAAAAGCATAGCTACTGTCCTGTTAGCTGTCCTTAAACCTGCTCGATGGAGCGGATGTGCTCACACTTTACAGACCCTGTGCTCCATGTACGAACACAAAGTTTGCTTTCTTTTTTTTTCAAAATAGGATTCCTAAAGTGACACCATCAAGCCCCAAGGATTGGAAAGTCCATTTTCAATTAAAATGAAGATTTTATTGCCTATCAAGCACAGAATGCATTTCTATTATAAGACCATTTTTATAAAACATGTTACAGGTTTAAAAGGAGTTGTCAACATCATTTCAGGATGTGACAGTTTGTTCCTGTTACCAATGTTGGTTCCTTACAGTAAAGTATTTCTTTCTGAGCTGCTGTCATGACTGTACATATAAACATACAAGCTTTGTTTACCCCTCAGCATTACATCTGTGATCAGTTTTCAGTATACTTACTTCTTGTATAAGATGAATGTCTATAAGAGTGTGCACAAGTCGTCTATACATGGGGTGCTTCTGGTCTTTACCTTTTTTAAGGTCTGAAGCCTAAGAAGAGTAAAAAAAATGTACTTCATTAATATTTTTAGTAGCACTTATTAAATTCATGCACCAGATAACATAATTGTTTAGTCACAGTAAATAAACTGTTCAGGAGACTCAAACTTACTATTAAAATATGATGGGCCCTTGTTCAAAGATTTTCACTACATATGAGAAGTGTCCCACGACTAAGTTTTTGCAAGGTTCAGTTAACCCCATGAAAACTGACTACAACCTGCATGAATCAAGAAACTTGCATACGCTTTTTTTTTTTTAATCAGTTCCAACCGCGCATATGCTGATGCAAGACCCTTCTGTTCATTTCAGTCGCCAAGTCACTAAAGATGTGGTTTACAGATATACACCTGGTCCTTGATGCACCGGCTACCTTCCAAAGAACAACTACTGATGATGTCTCAAGGGAAATCATGAAAAAAACAGTGTTATATATTTTCTGTTTTACTCAATCCTTCATTCTTTATTAAAAGGACATTTGCATGAAGGCAGGGTCTTTGTCCCTTAGTTTACCTGTTCTTGCTTTTTGTCTCTGCTATGTGTCATAATGCTCTTTTTTAATTTTTATTTATTTAACAATTCAGTAACCACCTTTGAGTTACGCTCTTTTACAAAGGTTCCACGTCAAGAGACAGTACAATAGTTACAATGGCACAATTAACAAGTTAGAGAGTAAAATAACCAGCTGCCTATAGAATAGGCATTGTCATATGCTACAGGTCCTAGTTCTTCAACATAGCTTCAAGTGAAGGGAAGAGAGGAAGAAGGGTGCAGAAGTGGGAGATCAACAGGCTTAATTCCCTGGGATATGCTGTTAAAAAATTGGGAGTTCTGAGAGTGACAGGTGATAGACGAAGTACAGTAGGGGTGGGTAGGAGATAAGGGCAGGACAGGGAGGGGAAGCTGTAGGGAGGTGAAGAGGACATGAGAGTTAGAGCGAAGGCTCCAAGGTAACAAACTGTACATAGATAATGATAGCAGATACAGGCCTACCAACCCCTCCAGTTTGCCCACCCTGCATGACTACTCTGCACTGGCCCTCGTGGCCATCTTATTCCTTACTTTCCTCCCCCTCTTCTGAGTAAGCCCGTATTGCCTGCCCCACTCCCCTTTTGAAACTGCTTAACAACTTGGCCCCTACACCACTTCTTTTGGTAGCTTGTTCCACTTTTCTATCACTCTTTCTGAAGGAAAAAAAAAAAAAGTGTTTACGGATAATCTCTTTCTCGAATCTCCGGCTGCAAGTCTGTGCAAATTTCCTCTTGTCCCGATTATTTGAGTTCAAGGAAAATATGGTCTTAATGTCACCAGTTTATACAGTGCAGATATTTAATTGCTTTTGTCATGTCCCCCCCTTTCCCTAGAGGTTGTACACATCCAAGCCCTGCAGTCTCTCCTTCTATGTCATGTTCCCCAAACCCTGTATTATCTTGGCTGCCCTGAGCTGTACTACTTCCACTTTGTCACAGTCTTTTCTCAGGTGTGGACACCAGTACCCTGTGCTGTACTCCAGATGTGGTCTCACCAACAGGCAGTAAAAGGCAGTATAGCGCAGTGGTTTAAGGCTCTGAGCTGCAAACCTGGAGACCTGGGTTTGCATCCCACAGCCCCCACTAGCATACTGTGTGACCTTGAGCAAGTCACTTAAGTTCCCTGTGCTCCCAGGTCGCACCTGTAAAAAAGCTTTCAGCTTAGTGTGCCACTCCTGGTTAAACAACTGAGAAAAAAAAATTACCCCCGACTTCTACAGTTGATCCTTCTCCCAATGCATCCCAATATCCTGTTCCCATTTCCCACAGCTCTGTTAAAGTGTGCTGTAGATTTTTATTTATTTATTTTTTTTTATATTTTATTTTGAAGTTTTCCAAGGAGAGAACAGACTACATCTTGCGTTCATTCTCATTACAATAAATACAATATAGATAAGACATTTGACATTTCATCAGGTATTTGTCAGGGAATACATATCCTGATTATTAATCTAATACATTTGTTAAATCTTTCTTCTACTTCCTTGTGGTAATTCCAGGTCTATAAACGTTTTTAATTTCCCCTAGGCGATCAAATCTGGTCTGTGTCTGGATATACATAACCACCACTTAGTCCAGAAATCAGTGCATCTCTGGACCTTTAAATTGATATGAGCAGTCAAAAGCTCCATTCTACATATTTGATAAGTTATGTCTTCCCATTCCTAAGAGGTTGGTGGGACTTTTTGGAGCCATTTCCTCATCAGAGCTTTATGAGCTGCAAGAAGTAACATAGGGAGTAAAAGCCTGGGGTTACCCCTCCCTATTCCCGTAGGGAAATCAAGAATAAGTGCATATTCGGGTGTCAAGGTCCCTATTTCTGGGAACAGTTCCCCCAAAGCACACACCCCCACCTCCCTCCAAAATGACTCTAGGAGTGGGCAGCTCCAAAATACATGTTTATGATTAGCTGAAGGTTCCCTACATCCTCTCCAACATTCTGATCCTAGTTGAGCATCAAACTTCCCTACTATTTGTGGTGTTCTAAAGAATCTTAATAAACACTTCCAGCCAAACTCTCTCCAGATCAAAGATCTTGTGATTCTATGCACTGTCAAATATATCAATTCCCATCTCTCCTCCTCTAGGTTAACTCTTCCTCCCAGCCTTGTTGTGAATGTAATGTACTCTCTGTTTACTATTTAGGGCTTGATAAGTCCTGGATATGACATGTTCTGGTACTGCTATCTCTATTGTTTTAACTATAATTCCCGTTAGTGGGTGTATCCCCCCTGGATCCCAGGAGATGCCCATCAGGTTCCTGCAATAATTTCTTATCTGAAGAAATCTAAAAAAAAATCTTGTTTCCCCAGGTGGTATTTTTTAACCAGGGTCCAGAATTACAAAAAATTCCCTGCTCATATAATAGGTAAAATCTGATAAGTCCCTGGTGTTGCCACCTTTTAAAATTGTAATCATGTCTAGCTGTTTTTTTCTGTAGGAGGTTTACTATAGGGTCTTTAGTTTTTTTAATTATTGTTTCCCGAATTCTCAGGAGCCGTCTAGTTTGTTTAAATCTGATCTCTCTTTCCATTATTGTTTTTGGTATGATCTGTCCGAACAGGTATTTCTCAACCTCCCCATTTGGTTCCCTTGTTATATTTCCTTTCAATGCAGGTCCATCCCTTCATCTAGCCAGAGTAGTATGTGTGATGTTAGCACTGCCTGTGCATATTGTTCTAAATTTGGTAAGGCAAGTCCTCCTCTATTTTTGGGTAACTGAAGGGTCTTGTATTTTATCCTTGGTTTTCTTCCCTGCCATAAAAACCTAGATACCATACTATTCCATTTTTTAAAATCTTTCTTTGATGGAAAAACCAAGAGAGTCTGAAAGAGGTACAAGAATCCTGGAAGTATATTCATTCTTATAACATCAATTCTTTGATTCAGCGAGAGGGGTAGAGGATCCCATCTCTGGAAGTCTTCTCTAATAGACTGAACGAGAGGTGTATAATTAGCTTCATAAAGATTATGGGTTTCCTTTGTAAGATGTATCCCTAAATATCTAAATTTATTACTTTTCCATCTCAATGGGTAACTCGTCTGGATTTCCATACTCGGTTAGTAATTAAAGGTCAATACTTATGTTTTACTTATATTTAATTTATAAACTGAAATAGACTAATTCTCCCAAAAGACGGAACAACTTCGGAATGGAAGTTTCCGGTTCTGTTAAGTATATTAACAGGTCATCAGCAAAAAAAGCCGTTTTGTGTACAATATTTAGGTAGTTTACTCCTGTAATCTGTATGTTTTCCCGGATGGCTTGGGCTAAAGGTTCAGCATACAAGGCAAATAGGGAGGGGAAACGCGGGCAACCCTGATGGGTATCTTTATTTAGGGGAAAACAGGTTGAGTATGACCCGTTCACTTTTATCATGGCTTGTGGAGAGGTACATTGTCATATTATATTCAAAAAAGCTGCTGGAAAATTGAATTTCTCCATCATGTATCTCAGAAATTTCCAGGAGACCCTGTCAAACGCCTTCTGGGCATCCATACTCAGAAGTATAAAGGGGGTTTTTGTTCTCTTTGAATCACTTCCAAAAGTATCACAGTTCATTTAATATTATCTGCTGTTTGGCGTTTTATTATAAAACCTGCTTGGCCCTTATTAATAATACGTGGCAATATGTTCTCTAATCATTTAGCCATAATGGCTGTGTAATATTTAGAGTCCTGGTTTAAAACTGATATGGGACGATAGGATTCACAGTTTAATGGGTCTTTATCTGGTTTAAGTTTAGTAGACATAGTAGCATATTGTCAACTATTCGAAATAGGGGAGGTATTCTCTTGTATTGCATTAAAACAATTTGGTTAACTTTGGATGTAGTACTTTCCGGAATGTTTTATAGAATTCTACGGTATAACCGTCTGGGCCAGGGCTTTTGTTTGATTTAGAATTACGTAGAGCAAGATCCATCTCCTGTGAAGCAATAGGTCTGGTTAGGGAATTACGTTGTTCTCTGTAATTTGGGGTAGTCGTATTTTTGTAAAAACATTTTGATACTTTTCTTCATCTGGTTCCTGAGGTTGACTGTATAATTTTAAGTAACATTTCCTAAATCCCTCGAGTGTATCTTTTGTTTTATTCAATATTTTAGGTTGTGTACGGTGTTTTATTTCAGTTATTGCTGAGGATGCGTGTTGTTTTCGTAATCTATAGGCCAGAATTTTGGCAGCCTTACTACCCCCTCATAGTATCTTTGTTTCACATACATCAAAGCTTGTTCTGTCTTTTGGTTTAATAAATCTTGTAGCTGTGTCTTTACCTGGTTTATCTGTGCAACTGTGACGCCCCTTCCTCCTGCATGTAGCTGTTGTAATCTCTAGCTCCATTTCTAACTCTTTCTGTTTCCTAACTCTCTGTTTCTTTTGGTGGGTTGCATATGCTATAATCTCTCCCCTCAGTACTGATTTTAAAGTGTCCCATAATGTTCCTTCCGGTACCTCTTCCATACTATTTTCCTGTAAGATTCTGGGAATCCACTGCTGAACTTTTCTTTAAACTGTTTATCTTTGATAAATATATTATTAAACCGCTATTGTCTCATTGTAACTTCCTATTCCGATTCTAGTTCCACAGTAATTATAGCATGGTCTGATAAATGAATTGGTGAGATCATTGCATTATGTATTATATCTATAGATTCCGCTTCTACCAAGAAATAATCAACTCATGAATAGGTATTATGGACCCCCGAGAAATGTGTGTAACTACGTGATGTTGGATGGCAGTGCCGACAGGTATCTATTAGGGCAAGATCTTTTATTAACCTCCTACCATGTTTCTGCCCCCTTGTAGCTCTGTGTGTGCTAGGGTTTGAACTGTCTCGTGAAGGACTCATTAGAAGATTCAAGTCTCCGCCTGATATCAATAACCCTTGCTTAAATGCTATGATTTTATCAAAAATGGTTTGTTAGACAGTGCTCTCTGAACCCGGGGGGACATATATACTTCCCACTGTGTAAACCTGCCCTTCCCAGTTCCCTTTAATCAAGGACAACCTGCCCTCGCCATCCTGATATGATTCGAGAATTTGAAAAGCTGAGGACTTTGGTATGAGAACTGCCAATCCCCTCCTTTGTCCCCTCGTGTATGCACTAGCTACTTTACTCGACATTCCATATTTAAGCAATTTCTGGTGCTCGCCTTTGGATAGATGTGTCTCTTGTAGGAGAATGATCTGGGGGTGCATTTTTAAGATTAGAAATTATTTTAATTTTTATAGGATTACTCAATCCACTGACATTCTAGGATACCACTCTGAGGAGTTTCTTAGTCTGAGACATCTAACGTACACTTGACACTTTTTCTCTTCTCTCATTTTTATTATATTGTGTCTCTGATCCATTACTTATTTCCCTGAACTTTTCCTGATCTGTGTTCCTCCATGTTATTCTAATTTCATGTCTCATCTGTTTGTTCTCCCTGATGTCTCTGTCTCTTCCTTATTTTTATCCCCCCCACGCAGCTTCCCCTCCCCCCCAGTTATGAAGTATGTACATAGTGACTTCCAGTGTCAGAATTATCTCTGACAAGGGCGGAATATTCTGTCGAATGTGGGCTATTTGCCTTACTCTGTACGCCTGCCCTGGGTGTTGCACATATCCCCCATAATATAACCAAAAACTAAGTTGGGCCATAGCTGATACTCCTGTTTGACAGTCTGAGCCCTTAAAGAGAAAAAATCTTAAATAAAAATTAAAAACTAACACAAAATATCACCAAACTGAGGTAGTTAATACAGGTGCATAACTCTGGTCTCTTCATCTCGCTTTCTCTCTCTCCCTCCTCCAATATAGATTCACAAGAGAACTTATTTTATTAAAACATTCAGTCATTATTCACAGCTTTGTCTTCAGACTTCAGATCTCCCTTCAAATTACTTTCTTCCAATCATTTTGACCATATTTTATCTGAAATTTCCAATCAAATCAGTCTCTTTCTCTCCAAATATGATCTAAAGAGTCTCTTTCGTTAGAGTCTCTCCCTGGCTCTCAGCCTTAGGAAGTGTCTCTCTCATGGTGGGTATTGCTTATGATCTTTGCCTTCTCCTACCACTAGGAGGCCAAAATTATTGTTTTCAGCGTGCTTTCTGAGGTCAGCAGGCCCCCCTCCCGACTTCTCGGCCCTCGTTAGGCACTCCAGGCCTAGTCCAGGTGCCCCCGGATTCTACAGCCAGACCCTGAGCGAATTTCCCTTGTTTAGATCTCCAAGTCCCAATCCTCTGAAGGTGCCTCATTATTTATTAATGTATTTAACAATCCACTGTGTCGATCGCTACAGGTGCACCCACCCCCTCAGACTCCCAAAAATATTTAGATACGATTCTTTAGCAGGAAGCAACGGCCAGCTCCCCGACCTCTCTCCTTTTGCTACGATCATTTTCTGGTGTCTGAAATAGGGCACAAGCGGTATTCCCACAAGCGACCTGACCCGCATATTTGTTTTGGCGCCATTCAGCTGCTACTTTCCCCGGGGAGCACTTTACCTCTAGTTCAACTCTTTTAGGTCCCTCTTCCATACAGGAGGCATCTGTGTACTACCCTGCGGGGTATATTTATTTAGCTTTTGTTTACCAGGTAAGCACACTAGACGGTCAAGTGCCTATTTTCAGGTGCGATCAGGGAGAATTACATAGGTACACCCCCCCCGAACTCAGCCTAGAGCTTCTCCCCTTCCCCCAGCTACCATTATCATCTAGACGGAGGACCCACTCCCCCACACGCTGGATTTCCTCCTCACCAGGGCACTGCACTCTAACTCATAGGCCTACTCACCCAAAGGAGACAATTATTTTATGTTAGTTGTAAACTGACCCAATAGTTTCTTTATCTCATCGAGAACTACTTCCTGTGATTCCTTCCCCGGTCGCTTATCTTTAATTAGACCCAAGTTCATGCTGTTCGGTCTCCCTGGGAGTTTGGATAGCATTTCAAATCCTTTCTGCCTCAAGTCCTCCAACGCACTCGTCACTGTTTCTTAGGTGACCTGTCCATTAGGGTACTGTATCATCATCAGTCTTGAGGGATAAGGTGTACAAAATTTTAGTTTAAGGTGTCTTAAGTCTGGAAATAGGGGCACATATTCCCATCTTCTCTGCATTGTGACCCTTGCGTAGTCATTATCAAAAGAGAGTCTCTGCTTGCCCATAAATATTTTCCCTCTTGACCACGCTTTTTTGAGTATTATTTTTTTCATATGGTAACTCTGGAATTGAATAATTATAAAACGTGGACGTGCCTCCGGCCCCAAGGGCTTGGGGCCGAGTGCCAAATGTGCCCGCTCTATCTCCACGGGGAAATCCTGTTCCAAATCTAGCTCCTCTCTCAGCATGTTCTCTATGTGTGTCCCCTCATGTCGCTTCCCTTGCTATTCCATATACCCATATATTCTGATGTCTGTCTGTTCTCTGCATCTTCCTCTCTCCCAGGGATTTAGTTGTTTCCAGAAGTCGAGTTAAAGTTGATTGAATCTGAGACGTCTCTGGGGCCTGATCTGAGCTACTCTGTTCTAACGTCATTACTTGGGATTGTAAAGTTGAGACATCTGCACGAAGGAGATCATTGTCTGAACGAAAGTAATGGAAATCGTTTTTAATATCTTGTAGGTCTGTTGTTATTCTGTCCAATTTCTCATTCAGGATATCATCTTTGTTTTTTACGTTCTGATTTCTTGCCTGAGGACACCGTCTGGGCCTGTGACAACTCTGAGGTCTCAGAGTCTGATTTTTCATCTCCCGAGTTCTCTTCTTCTATTGGTAACACTGCATATCTGTTTATAGTTACCTTTTGTGAAATTGAAGCCATCTGTAAGAATTTCTCCAGCAACTGTTTTTGGTTGAATTTTGGCTTTGCTTGCAGTTTTGGGAGGCAGTGTGAGCGGAGCTTCGATCTTAGGCTGCCATTAGCTCCAGAGCTGCACCGGAAGTCCCCGTAGATTTTAGATTTGCTGACATGTTCTGTAGGTCCTTTTCCTCTGTTATGCATTCCAGCAGCCCCTCTCCCAATTTTGCACTGCACCCTTAGGTTCCTTTTCCCCAATGTCCATCACCTTGCATTTCGTTAAATTGAAGCACAGCTGCCAGATCTTCGACTAGTTCTTCGGCCTGCCCAGATCCTTCCTGAATTCCCCTATCCCTTCATGTCAACCCGTGTGCAAATCTTCGTGTCATCCACGAGGAGCCAGTCCTTGCCCTGTACGCCTCCCCACTAAGTCACATGTGAGCACACTGAAAAGGATAGTTATTGCTCTGTGTTCTGCACCATTTTTGTGCACGTACTAAGGGGAGGCATGGTAAACATTTATCTCAACCCTCTGGTAGGGTCAGGAACTAGAGACTTTCATGATTTATTAATCCTGATAATATTACCATGCAGCTCATGGACTCCTTTAACAGCATTCACAGTCTAATACCTGATTATATTGCAGAATATTAGATTAGGAACCCCCATAAAACGTATCTTGTAACATTCAATGGTAAATGTCGAGAGTGGTAAGAGGAGTGACGCCCTCCTAGTTATTGTACTGCAGTTATGCCATATTGCATGTTAATGAATGAAACTGTATGTTTGCTGTGAAATAATAAACAAAGTTTAAAAAAAAAAAAAGATAGGTCTGTACATGTCACTGGATAGACTTCACCTACAGTATTCAAGAGACCTCAGGAGAGAAGACAGGAACAGGCTGGAGAAAGTACACTTAAGTAAGAACTTACCATAACAGTAGATCTTCAAGAGGAGCTCCTGCAGCAGGCCAACACTGGTAGGACTTAGCCACCAGGAACCAGGACCACACAGAAACTTTCTAGCTAGCAGCCTACCACAGGGGACCGCCCACCACCAACGTCACCCTTTGACATCAGCCTATCCTATAAAGGCTGGCAGTCCCCCACACCCTCCTCAGTACCCTCCTCAGTTTTCCCACTGCAGACCCAAAGTGGCAGCGAAAGAAAAAAACGAGGAGGTTCCTGAGAGCCATGAAGGAAAAAAGGGAAGCAGAAAACCCATGTGAGAAGAAGAAGATACAGCAGATAAACATAAAGGGGAAGGAGGGAGGGAAAATCATGGCCTGCTGCAAGAGCTCCTCTCGAAGATCTACTGTTATGGTAAGCCCTTGCATAACTGTAAAATCTTACTTCGAGGAAGCTCTTGCAGCAAGCCAATGCCAGTAGAACTGAGTCCCAAGCAGTTCAGTCAGTACACAGGAAGCAGCACCGGGACGAGGACAGACAGCAGCCCATGGCCTAAGAAAGAAGGCTCTGCAGAATGGCAAGGTAGAAGTTGGCCCTGCACCTAGAAGCAATATCCAGACTGTAATGCTTGGTGAAGTTGTGGACAGAACTCCAGGTGGCAGCTGCACAGATGTCTGCAGCAGACATATTCCTGAAACAAGCCATGGAGGCGGCCATAGACCTGATGGAATGGCTCTTAATCACTCCCGGAAGATCCTTGTTGTACTTATCGTAGCAATAAACAATGCAACTGGCTAACCACTTAGACAAGTACTGCTGACACTAGAGCGCCCTCTCTCTTACGGGCAAATGAAACAAACAACTGATCAGACTTCCTTTGTTCAGCGCGTACAGTATCACAAGATTCTATGTACATCCAAAGTATGAAGCAAAGCCTCCCCCTGATTAGAATACTTAACTGGAAGGTGGATGGATTGGTTCAAAGTAAAATCCAACACCACCTTGGTAAGAAACTTAGGATTAGTACACAAAGATGCCCTGTCTTTGTGAAAAACCAAATAAGGCTCTTTATGCACAAGAGCCTGAAGCTCAGAAATCCTTCGAGCAGAAGTAACAGCAACTAAAAAGAGCACTTTCCACGACAGAAAGTGCAGTTCACAACTCACAGCCGGTTCAAAGGGAGGTAACATGAGTTTTTCCAACATAAAATTAAGGTCCCACGGAGAGACCTGATCCCGAATGGGAGATTTCAAATACAAAGCAGGAAAGTGCGAGATACCTCAACCTGAGCCATGGCCCTGCCCTCGATAGGTGCATGGTATGCAGAGATGGCAGAAAGATGCACCTTAAGGGAGGAGTACCCCAAGCCCAAGTCTGAGAGGGAATGAAGGTACTCCAACACCCGATTCACCAAACAGGTGCAGGGTTCAGCTGATGCAAAGCAGCCCAAAGGGTGAAGCACCTCATTTCATGGCATAAGTAGCCCTGGTGGAGGGCTTTCTGGCTGCCACTAGGACATCTGTGACCTCAGAGGAAACCCCAAAGCAGTCGATGGCCAAGTCCGCAGGAGCCATGCATGGAGATGCAGAGATGTTAGATCTGGATGGACCAGGGTGCCCGGGTCCTGGGAGAGCAAGCTGGTGCACAGGGGTAACAGCACTGGAGGTTCCACCGCAAGCTGCTGCAGCAAGGGGAACCAGATCCGATGCGGCCAGAAGGGGGCTATGAGGATCATCTCTGCCCCCTCCAACCAAAGTTTAAGCAGCACCCTCTGGAGGAACAGGAAGGGAGGGAAGGCATACAGAACCCTCCCCTTACAAGAGAGGGACAATGAGTCTCACCAGGAAAAACTCCAGGCCCAGGATCGAGTGAGCAAAAAAGCAGCAGTTTTGCATTGAATAGGGACAAACAAAGGTCCAACTCTGGACGACCCCATCTGCTGAAGAGACCTTTGACCACCGGAGTCAGAAGCTCCAACTAATGAGCCCTGGACCTGGAGCAGCTTAGACTGTCTGCCAAGACATTTTGGACACCATGAACATGGTCAGCTGAGAGCTCCAGACTGTGCTTGATGGCCCAATACTAGACCCTCATCACCTCCCTAAACAGGGTTAAGAGTGAAGGCCCCCCCCCCGCTTGTTGATGTAATACATCACACACATGTTGTCCGTCTGCACTAAGAGCGGACCAGGAAGGGGATAAGACTGGAAGGCCTGCAGAGAGTACAGAACCTCGCGCATCTCCAGAACACTGATGTGAAGACCCTGTTCCACATCTGTCCAGGCGCCCTGAGTCTGGTAAGTGTCCAAGTGAGCTTCCCAGCCCAGACCGGAGGTGCCCGTCATGAGGATCTGATGGGGGACGAGATCTGAAAAGAAACCTCCCCGAAGGAGGTTGGTCAGCTCTAGCCACCATGACAGGACTCTTCTGACCAAACTGGAGACCATGACCACCTGGTCCAGGTCGTCTGTGCACTGTTCCCACCAGACTCTCAATGTCCACTGAGGCACCGCATGTGAAGGCGCGGGCAACGAGAACAGTGGCAATGGCTGCCACCATGTGGCCCAGGAAATTCAGGAAGACCCTGGCAGGGACCAGGCAACTGGAGAAGACCAGGTGAGCCAGGGCCATCAGGCATTCTGCCCTGTCCAGAAGCAAAAAGGCCATGCGTTGGTGGTATACAGAACTGCCCCTAAATACTGAAGATGCTGGCAGGGCAACAGGAAGGACTCTTGTCAAGCTGCCCGCTGGCGCAACGGTTGGATTTCCACTTGCAATGCCGGCGACCTGGGTTCGGGAACGGATCCAGGTCAAAGAGCCGGCCGGGGGAGAAGGACCAAGTGTCCCCTGGACTGCTCTCCTTCTTCAGGGGGGAGGAGGGGAGGCCAGTGTGTCGCCCTGAGCCACTGCAGGATCAAGACTCTCTGGGGCAGGACAAACGCTGGACGTCATTGCACGTCTCCACCCCAGCCTACAGGGGATAAACTGCCGCTCCTGCCATCCCTATGAAGCCCTATCCCCAGGCTTCAATCAGCCTCCTGGCCACGCTCTCCCAACCAGTTACCATTCTCATGGTACTGGTGCCTGTTAGGGTGCCATGACCCGGCCCCCTGGGGGGGAAGCCAGGGATAACCGGGAGAGCAGGGGCTCAACAGGAGGTGGAAGTCGTGGGGGCACCGTGACCAGGGCACAGGAACTGATGGCAGGTGTGGACGAAAAAAAAAAAAGGGAAGGACTCTGGCCTATTGATGGTGATACCCAGGGTCTGAAAAAGGCAAAAAAGTATGCCCCAGGACTTAAGGTGACGTCACGGAGCGGAACAGGCACTGATCTTTAGGGCTCCCAGACCCAACTGTCAACCCCCCAAAAAAGCTGTGAATCTATTTCAAAATGCATAAAATGGTGAGGTGGGGGCAAGGGGTCCGAATCGAATGGCAGACACAGAAATCAAACAAGAGAGGCAAGCAGATTGCACCAGGAATCCTCGGATCGCAGCAGCAGCTGCTCCCCGGCAAGTTCCCGAGCAACAGAATACGACACTGAGGGAGAAACTGAAAACTTAACCAGAGCCCGCTTTGAAATGATCTTGAAAGAAACACAGGCCTCGCGTACAGAAAATAAGAAGGAATTCAAGTTAATCTAACAGAAACTGTCTAAACTTGAAAATTGCCTCGACACAATGGAGGAGAGAGTAGGCGAGGTGGAGGACAGGGCCCAGCAAATGTCCCAAGTGATTGAGCTTTTACTGGTTCAAGCAGCCGAAACAAGAGAAAAGTGTATTGACCTGGAAAGCAGGTCACGCAGAGAGAATTTATGACTATCAGGACTCCCAGAGGAAGCCGAGACGAACCTGATGCACATTTTTGTTGAAAATCTATTAAACGATGTGCTGGAGCTCCCTGCCATCTACCAATTTTCTGTGGAACGAGCTTACCGCTCCCTTGTTCCTAGGCCTTCAAACCCCAAGGGAAGACCCAGGTCAGTGATCTTTAATCAATTCCTACAAAATAAAAAGATCTCCTTCGTCGTGCATGGGCGAAGAAAGAAATTAAATATCTTGGAGCCAGACTGACCTTTGATCATGACTTTCCCCTCAACGTCCAAAGGCAATGCACGGAGCTGGCCCCTCTGCAGAAACTTCTGAAGGAGAAAGGGATCTGATTCCATACCCTCTACCCAGTGAGACTCAAGATTTTCTGGGATGTTGGGGTGAAGGTCTATCCCACGTTTGCTGCAGCCTGTGAAATGCTAAGGGAGAAAGGTTACAATAATGTGGCTATTGCTGAAGATCAGAATCAAAAGGACAGACCGAAGGAACTGCAGTGGCAGCCAGTGATTTCCAGGAAGCGTCAGGGAGGAAATATGGTTACCCCAGGTCAGACGCTCCGTTCAATTCAAGACCTCTTCCAGAAAACTTGAGCAGTGAGTCCTATTTCGCAGCGAAGCAAGGGCTGAGATGGACTGGTTTTCTTTTCTCTTGGTTAGAGTTTACGACGACACCTTGGAGAGACTGTGGTGAGACTGTGCTGATATTAAGACTGAACTTCATTCGCCAGGGTACATTTCCCCAAGGCTCTAAGGTGAAAGCTATTTCAGCGTGGATCCTGGAGTTGTTATGACAGGCTGTTAATTTAACTTTATTATAAAAGAGTTCAGTCACTTGCTCCTGCTGTGAGGATCCATTGATTAATTTAAGATTTCGGTTCATAGCAAATATGCTTAACAGTGGCATTAATGAAATCCACATTTTTCTTTGCCCCCTTGATCCCTACATCCTAGATAAATGATTAAGGAATAATGTTGGGGTTGGGTCTGGAGATGCTACGGTGTATGGTTGGTTTTGACTTAAGTGACAACGTTATGACACCACTGTTTAGCACTTGAACCACAGCTCTATTTCGCTCCAGTGCAAGACCCCTTGTTAGTAGGGGACTCTTCCTGCATTTATGTTTTTTTCTAGGAGCCATTTTGCCACCAGGCTCCGGGAAAGGTCTCCCAGAAATGGGAGGATTGCGATACCTCTTTGTTCTGCCCTATAAAGGGGAGACACAGAGGCCTGACTAGGATATAGGCCTCCTGTCTAGGAAGTATTGTTTTCATATGGCAATAGTTTTACTGTTACGGTTTGTTAATATGTTGCATGTTTTAACGTTGTTTTATATGTTTGGGCCACATAACCATAAAAGGATAAGAGAGATTATGAGTCTGGGGAAGTTCCTAATTTTCCAGTAAACTTCAAAAATAAAAATCTTGTGGAAGTAGATCTACCCTATTAGAAGGACTAACCATGACATCAGAATATAATATTTGTACATATAATGTGCATGGAATTTCTAGCCCTATTAAGCAAAGTGAGCTACTCATATCTTAGGCGCTCGGGGGGTGATATTCTGCTTCTTCAAGAGACCCACCTCTCAGTAGCAGAATATAATAAATTTGAGAAATTAGGCTTTTAGCACGTCATATCCTCATCTTATAAAGGTGGGAGGAAACGAGGGACAATGATTCTTATTCCACAGAAAACCCCTTTGAGGTTAAGGAACGTCAGGTAGACAAAGAAGGTAGATAAGCTATGGTCAACAGCACCTTAAATGGCCAACTAGTTACTCTGGTTTCAATTTACTGCCCCCCACCTACAAAATTCGCCTTTTACCAGTCCTTCTTTTTACAACTAGCACAATGGGGGGGGTCAAATAATATGTAGAGGAGACCTGAACCTGAATTTAACACAATACACTCACCAGACAAAGCTTCAGGGCAAAACCAAAAAAATATCACAGGAACTTATTAAATTACTAAAAGAATTGGGGCTTCAGGACACTTGGAGCCACCTAAATGGCAATACAACCAGGTATACCTTCTTTTCCCAAGCCCACGGGACTTATTCCTATCTTGATTATATTCTGACTTCTAGAGAACACATGGGGACAGTTTTGTGAGTGTGGAGAGAGGACTTTGTCCTCTCTGACCACGCTCCAGTGGTTTTGAGGCTCCGGCTGGTCCCGGGAGGGAGGAGTAAAAACACTTTTGTCACTGCTAAGGGATCAAAAAAATTTAGATCAGGTTAGAGAGGACATTCAGCAACCTATCCTTGACAATGATAACTCAGACACCAACCCAGCAATATTGTGGGATACTATTAAGGCAATCACCAGAGGGAGACTGAAAGAGATTTCAGTCAGGAAGAAAAAACAAAGGAAAGCACATAGAGACTCTCTGACCCTCCGTATTAAAGATCTAGAGGACCAGCAATGTATCAGCCTATGCAAGGCCAGAGCTAAGGAACTTTCTAAGCTTAAAAAAGAATTAAATAGTATACTGGACTACCACGTTGAACAGAAGCTGGTCTTTCTTTAGCAAAAATTTTACGACGGAGGCCCTAGGTCCCTTAGGCTCTTGGCGGGTCGCCTCAGAGCTCAAAAAGCTAAAGCCACCATAGTTAAGATTAGGAACCCCTCAACAAAGGTCATGCAGAACACTGTCTCAGGTATTTCCGGTGCATTTCTGGAATATTATTCCCACCTGTAGTCTCCTCCAACAGAGGTTCCAGTGAATGAAATCTCCGATTTTCTATCTAAATTAAATCTCCCCACCCTCTCGGAGACGCAGAAGAAACTTCTTACTGCCCCTGCCTAGGAAATACAAGATACTATAAAATAATACTGAAATCTGGTAAGTGCCCTGGAACTGACTGCCTCCCCGAGGAGTTTTACAAAACTTTTAGTAAAACTTTAATCCCTCTCCTCCAGCAGCTGTTTACTTTCATTCCCATAATTAACGGGACAATTCAACCCTCTAGGAATTATGCCATAATCACAGTCATGCTGAAACAGGGTAAAGATCCCTCTTTATGTTCCTCTTGCAGGCCCATTTCTGTACTTAATACAGACTATAAAACATTTACATCAATCTTAGCTCGTAGATTAATGCAATTTGCCCCAGCCCTCGTTCACATGAACCAATGTGGATTCATCCCTGGTAGACAGGCCCAGGATAATGTGCATCAAACAATTTATCTAAGTGACCACATTCAAAGCCACCATAAAATCATCTCTATTGTTGGGGCTCAACGCCAAAAAGGCATTTGACATGGTGTCCTGGAGTTTTGTCCTCTTTCGATTTTCCTAAACCATTCATGGACTTAATTTTCAAATTTTATGAACAGCCATAGGGATATATCAGAGCAAACGGGCATATTTCTGTGAATTTTCCACTCTACAGAGGCACCCGACAGGGATGCCCTTTATCTCCCCTATTATTTGCATTTTATATAGAGCCCCTCATCCAATATATCCGCCTCTCTCCAGAAATTAATGGAATCCATTTGTTCAGCACAAATCACAAACTAGCCCTGTTTGTTGACAATATTTTAGTTTACTTAACCGACCCCGATACCTCTATGCCTGCCTTACTTCAAAAAATTTATAAATACTCAAGTCTTTCGGGATACACACTTAACACTAATAAAACAGATGCCTTGCCAATTAACTATATGGTTCCTCCCAGCTTAAAGAACCTGTATGAAGTCAAATGGGATCTCCCACCCTCAGACACCTGGGAATTTGTATTCCCAAGGACCTCTCTCAGTTCTTTCAAGTTAACTATATTCCCCTATTAACAACACTCAAGGAGGATATGAGGTGGTGGTGTATTCTTCCCCTCTCATTTTATACTCGAAATCTAGCCCTCAAAATGAATGCCCTTCCCCGTTTACTGCATCTTTTTCAATGCGTTCCCTGCTCTACTCCAATTAAGAAAATCCTCTCTTGGCAGAAGATCTTTAATAACTTTCTCTGGAATGGGGTAGGCCTCGTATTAAACAGCAGAGATTATTCCTACCAAAAGCCCAAGGGAGGGGGAATCGCCTTGCCCTCCCTCCCCCTCTACTGGGTGAACTCCCAGATGAGGCTGGCTCTGCTGTGGGGCAACAATGGATACCAGTCGTACTGGAAATCCATAGATTTATCAAGAGAACTCACCTTACCCTTCCAGACCAGTCTCTTTAGCCCGACGTTACTGAAACAAGTGATGCAAGCAATGCCACCAGTAGCTTCAACAATACTTGAGGGATGGCGAACAAGTATTCAGTGCAGGGCTTTTGCCCTCCATACCTGGAAATACCAACGGTTCATAACAAACCCAAAGGTTTTTTCCTGCCCATCAAGACAACTGGTACAAGATGCAAGCGAAACAGGATTTATAGCACCCTGGCAAGTGATGCAGGGAGGATCATTAATGACCTTTGAAGAAGCTAGAGTATCTTTTGGATGGTTAGACGGGGATAAGCTTCACTATTTTCAGATCATGGATTTTACTGGTAGTCACCTGAGAGAGGAAAAACTTAGAACACAACTTTATGAGGATAATACTCCCTTTGTACAAATTTGGAGGTCCCCAGGAGGAGAGAAGGCAGTTTCTATAATATATAAAGCACTGATTCAACTTTTATCACATAATGCTGATAAAGTGAAGACTAATTGGGAAAGGGAGCTTAACCTAGCACTGAATGATAAGGATTGGGCCAAAATCTGGAGAGGCACGTGGTCAACCATATTCCTCCCCTACCTGGAAAGAATATGTATGGAAGGTTAGGGCTAGATTTTTTCTGGCCCCTGTGCACTTGGCAAAGAGAGTGCCAGGAGCCACATCTGGGCTCTGGAGTGGATGTGGCTCTAGAGAAGCTACTCAGGCACATGTCTTCCTGGAGTGCCCCAAACTGGCTTCCTCCTGGACCACTCTTTCTCACCATTTTCAAAATCTATTTGACTTGGCTTCCCCGCCATCCCTAAGTCAGTTAATGCTGGGTATTCCTCCACCGTCCTTGCAGGGCACAGATGCACTTTATTTATGGGCAACAGTCCTGTGTGCCGCCTACAAATCTATTTCAAAGAAGTGGCTATAGGAGGTTGCACCCTCTATAGAGGACTGGAAGGCACTGATCTTAAACATTCAGAATAATGAGCAAATGGCCTACTCTCTACAAGACAAGTTTCCTCTCTTTGCCCAGAGATGGACCAGCTGGGAGCTTTACCAGTCCCAGATAACAATCTGATGTGTTATTATTTTAAGGCACTTTTGAAGTCACTCCCCTTTATCTTTCTCCCCCTTGGCATATCTCATCATTTTTAACCTATCTGCAAAGGCTATGTTTCTTAACACTTTTATGGTATTTTGGTACTTGGCCCTATGTTGTTTATTCATTTTTATAGTTATATGAAATTTAGTAAGTTTTTGTTATCAACTTGCTCTAAAGATTTGGACGGAGAAAGCAGATGATGATGAATACTTAATTTCGGTATATTCTATTTTATCCACATCTTGGTATTTTCAGGCATATGGATCTATTTGTATTTTGAATGCAGAGCTTTCTCTATAGAGTTATTAAGTTTTATAACTATTGTATTACTGTTGTACCTGAAATTCAATAAAGACAAGTATAAAAAAAAAAAGTATACCCCAGAGTCTGGACACAACAGTCCCTGGATGGGGCTGATAGGAGCCAATCATCCAAGTAGAGAAACATGTAGAAGCTCTGCCGCCTCAAGGCAGCCGCTACCAGCACCAAGCACTTGGTAATGACCTCAGGGGCTGAGGACAAGCCAAAAGGGAGGGCCCTGAATTGAAAATGGGCTCAATGGAAGTGAAGGAAGCACCAACGGAAAGGAAAAGTCCAAAATGCAGGTACGCATTCTGCATGTCCAAGAACAGAGCCAGTCCGTCCCCTGCCCCCGGTGCAGAAAGGGCAACAAACCCTGAAGTGTGATCATCCTGAAGCGCTTGTATTCTATGTACAAATTGAGATGACTCAGATCCAGTATGGGTCGGAGATCTCCAGTCTTCTTTGGAGCCAGGAAGAAGTGGGAGTAGAACCCCCTGCCCTACTGAACTGGAGGGACAGGCTCTATGGCCCTTTTTTGTAGAAGAGCTGTATTTCCTCAAAGATGAGGTGCAGATGAGCTGGGGAATAGGAGGAGCTGCCTGGAAGTGTTTCTGGGGGCCTCTCGAGAAGCTCCAGCGTGTGGCCGTGCCACATTCCATGAGCTGCAGTATCCAGTTGTGCCATGTAACTCCCAGCCACCCATGGAGGTGAAAGGAGGAGCAGACCCCGACTGCTTCCCAGAACCCCTTCTGGAATGTCGACCAAAATCAGGAGCTAGGGGCGGGCACCAGAAGGGTGACTGTGGGCACTCGAGGGACTTTGGTGGTGGCTGTGGATGGGGCTGTAGCTGTTTCATGTTTGCCCTGACCTTTGGCTGCTGGGTGGGCCTGCCTGTGGGAGGAGTGGCGAAAGGGTGGCCACTGACCAGACAGGCTGGGCATGGTATAGCGAGTGAACAGACCGGAGGGCCCTGCCCGACTCCTGAAGGGAGGAAATTAAATCCTGGAAATCCCCCCTCCCCCCAAATGGACAGAACCCCGAAAGGGGGCGTTCAGAATACTAGCTGCATGTTAGAGGTGAAGGAAGATACCCAGAGCCAAGAATGGTGCTGGAGGCAGATGCCAGCAGCTGCTCCTCAGCCTCAGGCATCAATAGCATCACAGGCAGCCCAGAGGACGTGGATCCCTACATCGGAGCCTGCCTTGAGAACCTGGGCAAGCCGTTTCTTAGAGGGGCCATCAGGCAAAGCTTGAACTAGTTCCCTGGCTTGGTTCCAAAGGGCATTCTGATATTGGACCATTTGGGCTAAATAGTTATTGGCCCGGATGGCCAAGGTGAAGGAGGCGAAGACTTGTTTGCCCAGGAGGTCTAGCTGCCTGGACTCTCTGTCAAGGGGAAGAGCACTGAAGTGCTTGGGTTTCTTGGTGCGGTCATGTGTCACGTTGACGTCCACAGAGTCAGCCTTGGGCTGAACAGCCCCAAAAAAAAGGCTTACCAGCTGGAGTGTGGTACAGCCTATCTGCTTTTTTAGGCACTGCTGGGGTTGAAAAGGGACGATTCCAAGCTGCACTGGTGACATCTTCCTAAGAGTCAACAAAGGGGGGGGAGGCAATACCACAGGGAGGGCATCAGGTTGCCTTAAATAAATAGCCAGCCGATGCTGCTCCAGGTCCTGTTCCTCCATCTCCCAGCCCAAGGTGGCCTGGATATGCCTCATGATGTCCAAAAAGGATGGATCATCACGAAGGGATTTAGGAATCACCCTGGTGGGCTCTTCATCCTCAGAAGAGTCCCCAGGGATGGAGGAAGACTCTGAATCGTCCGAGTGATCCATCTTCATCTGGCTCGCTCTCAGCAGGCGGATGCCTATCTCAGCAACTGTTGGAGCCAGCGTAGGGTCTGGACCCCAGCATACGGCGCACTGGGACCTGTCCACACCCGGTCTGGATGCAAAAGATTCCCGGCGGGCTGCTGTGAGCAGGCCTGGAGAAGCAGCAGTCTGCTTCTGCATGAAGGGCCACCATGCAGTAAACAGGACATTATAGTTCACTGGCGCATGGTAATTGTAAACTGATGGATAGAGGTAGGCCAGCACCGGTTAAAGAAAAGGTCTCATGGCACCGGCATAGGGTACCCCAGTGGAGGGCCAGCTAGCACAGACTCCGGCACTGGTGCTGGGCTTGAAGGCTGCGGCATAGATAACACTGGCAGCAGCCCAGCGGGCACCAACTGAGGACACCTGGGAGGAGACTCCACCGGCGTCGGAAGAGTAGAGATGGGCACTTTGGGCAGGGGGGTGGGAGGAGACCTCCCTGGCGAAGGCAGCCGTGATGCCAGACTGGAAGAACTGCTGGTAGCCTGCTGTGGTCACTGCTGAGAGGTAATGGTGATGGTCCCTGTGGAGGAGACTGATGCAGGCAGCGCCGGGGCCAAAGGGTAGTGGCAGAGGAGCCAACGCCGGTCACACCTGCACCGGCACAGCCTCCTGGCTGAGAGCCCATGGAAGTGATGGGCCTGAGCATCTGGGACCCGGGGAGCAGGAGACAAAGTTTCCTTCCCCTAGGAGCCGCCGCCCGTATCCGCGATAAGGGCAGGCAGCGGGGCTAACAGCAGCCCTGTAGGAGTAAGAATAGGCGGGGCTATAGGGGCCAACTGAAACACAGTTGAGCGTTTATGGGGAGACTGCGAGCGCGAAGCAGACCAGTATTGGTCCCGATGTTTATCGCAGTGCTTCCCGCCAGATATGACCCGGGACTGTGAAGAGGAGGAAGCCCCGGAAGACTGGGCTGACAAAGCTGAAGAGGTTCTGGCCTACAGCTCCTTTTCCATCGCTATGAGTTTCTGCTTGATCAGATGGCTCTCCAGGATTTTTAGGCGATGTCTCAGACTGGCCTGGTTGAATTTCTGGCAAATCTAGCAGGCTTTGGTGTCGTGGCTGGGGCCTAGGCACAGGATACAAGCAGTGACTGTCTCTTTCAGGAATGTGTGTTGACGCAGGCACACTTTAGACAGATGGAGAAGACAAACTCGATGTCGGTAACACTGAAAATTTGATAGTAAAGCTAAAGAACAAGTGAAAATAAAAAAGCGCGGCAAGCACGAGTAATGGCAGTCGACAGTAGCTGCGGCATTTGCTAAGGTCAGACATATGTGGGTCAACAACTGGAAAGAACTGAGGAGGGTGTGGAGGACCGCTTGTCTTTACAGGATAGGCTGACATCAGAGGGTGATGTTGGCGGTGGGAAGTCCCCCTGTGGTAGACTGCTAGCTAGAAAGTTTTGGTGTGGTCCTGGTGCCTGGCGGCAAAGTCCTACCAGTGTTGGCCTGCTGCAAGAGTTTCCTTGAAGTAAGATTATAAAGTTCATGGTGACAAAAATGATACAGGGCCCGCATGGAAGATCTTATGAGGATAAATTACAAAGCTGAAATATGTATTCTCTAGAGAACAGAAAAGAAAGGGGGATTTGATACCACATTTTGGGGGGTACTGAATTCCACAGACATATTCAAGCTGAAGAACACTACCTCCACAAAGAACTAGGGGGGATAACCTCAAGATGGAGTGGGATGGGGGAGTCAAGAGAGATGTCAGGATATATACTGCTTTCACAGAGAGGGTGGTGGATGGGTAGAATAGACTTCCCAGTAATACAGTCGTTACTGGGGCTATAACAGGGTGAAAAACACAATGGGAATTTTTCAATGGGGTTATCTGGAGGAGGAGGGAGGTGGAAAGAACTTGGGGTGGGGGGGGTTGATTAGAGTAATATACCGTATTGCTATAGGGCAGTCTGGATAGACTTTTAGTCTTTCTCCATCTTTATTTCTCTATGTAACCTACCTGGAAAAAGACTGCATATTCTGTGAGTGATTGTGCCCTTTTATGTGGCAAATAAGCCATGACCCTGTGAGTTTAAGTTCTGCCCCCAAAACACTACAGCACCTGTTCAGGTTCCAACTCTGATTTTTCTACATTCAGAAGAAATCCTAGGCTAGTCACAACAGAAATTGTTTGATCCATGGCAGACTGTGCCTGTTCCTTGGTTCTCACGCACATTATCCAGTTATCTAGGAAGGGGTACACCACACTCTTTCCACATAGGACTACTACTGCTACTACTGAAATGCATTTTCTGAATACCCTCGGAGTTGAGGTTTGGTCGAAGGGTACTGCCCTGAACTGGTAATGTGACACATACCCACTCTGAATCCTAGACACTTTCTATAATTGGACCTTACTGGGATGTGATACATACACCCTTCAAGTCCAGAGCACATAACTAGTCTCTTCTCTGCGGGGATGAATCATGCTCTGTAAAGATACCACCCTGAACCTTTCCTTCAATAAAACTGGCATCCATTCTTCTTTAAGGTTAGGAAGCATCTGGAGAAATAAAGCATTTTCTAGTTGGGAAAAGTACCTCTTCCACTGCATTTAAGCTTAAAACTGCCTACATCTCCAATTTTACCAGATTTTGTTTTTATTTTGGCAATAGCGACTTAAATATTCTGAGATTTTTCATTTTTGGAAAATTCTGAAAAGAGTTTATAATTTTCTTATCTCAAGGACTCATCTGCGGTAATCTTTTCCCACTCTTAGAGATCATACTGGAAATGGGTCTATAATGACATGGACACTTTAGTCAGGAATTAGCTGTCAGCCTAAGCTGGAGGAGCCGATGCAGAATGTTGATTTGCCTCCCTTTCACCCCTACCTCTTCCAGTGCCTCTACTTACAAGTCGTTTTGTTGTGGACATGGTTTCTTACAGACACCCTTTCATTACCTTCCCTTCGGTAGGGTCTACAATGCCCTTTAGATCTAGGGTAGTTAGTCTTTGGGTATGTGTTTCACTGCAATAAACTTGTTTACCACTGGCTCGGTGTGTACACTGGATTTTTCTGCTTGCTAACTTAAAAGAAAAGTCTGCTGAGCCTCCACAGTGCTCCAAGATCAGCCACTGCACTAGTGTGTGGGTGACCCAGATTTGGGAACAAATGCAGGACGTCCCATCAGGAGGTAGGCCAGACTAAGGCAGTTGCCACCTGGCAGTACACCTTAGCCAAGGAGGGCTGGCAGCAGGTTCCAGCACCACAACGACCCCTGAGGCCAGATAAGGCAGCTGAATACTCTTAAAGGGAGATGCTGTGCGCACACAAGGCCACACAGGCCCCATAGGGTCCATGATAGGAACCAGAGCCTTGTCGTCTCAGCTTGGGCTGGGTAACCGAGGTTACCAAGTCCAGGGTCACACAGTACTTCTCAGTACATGTTTAATGGTTCACAACTCCTGAGCCAAAAATATTTTTATTTTATTAATTTATTTAAAATGTTAGTAACCGGGAAAGGCGCACTGAGCTGGGGCTCGTTTCCAGGTGCAACACAAGGAGGGGGGAGAGGAAAAGGAGAAAATGCAACAAGAATACACACGTGAACTGCATAGCAATAGGTACAATAATATAGAGGATGTTATTTTACAAAATATGTACAAAACAGTACAAGAATAGAATATAGAGAACTGGCTCAGTGGTGCCGAGGGTTGAGTCGCTGGACGCCACACCTAACGCCACGCCGGCAACCCGGGTTCGGGAATGAGCTCAGATCGTCGGGGGTCAGCAGGGGAGGGAGGAGATCGGGCGTCCGGAGGACTGCTCTCTCCTCCCAGGGAGGGTTCTAGGGGATGTGTCGCACAGGGGCGACCTCTGGTGGAGACCAGGGGAATGACGAGTCTGCATCGCCACGCATTTACGAGGGGGCAGTGCTGCGGCAGGCGTCGGCAATAGTGCCACTGACGCCACTGCACGACCGAGCATCGGGGGAAACCTGAGGAAAAAATGGAAAATACCCTGACCTCAGGGATAGGCGACGGCACCACCTACCATCAGCCACACTCCACAGGCTGGACTATCTCCTGTCCTGGGCCGAGCCCAACCCGGCCCGAACTGTAAATACAGCGTCCTGGGCGGATAGGGCGGCCCTTCCTCAGGGGGGCTCAGAGCCGAGGGGATAGCCAGGCTGGTGCCAGGACACAGGGGGAGTTTCAGGCTAGGAGGTAGAGTTGGGGGTATGGTGGATGCCTGAGAGAGTTCCCCGTAGTGGCAGTGAAAAATAGAGTGTTAAAAAAAAAAAAAAAATAGAATATAGCAAATGTATACAATATATACAAATGAATATACAATGTCTTAACAATCAAGCAGTAAAATAGGGAACAAAGTGAAAGGATCCTCAACTGAATGGCTAAAGCGTTAAGAGGAGGGTAAGAGTCGGGGGGCAGTCAAGGGGGATAGAGAAGATCTATCCCTGCAAGGGGCAGCTCCAGCATCCGCTGTTGCATTTCCTGTGTGAATGGCAAAATACGCAGCCAGGCGCAGCAACAGATAGACTCTGCCAAATCCACCAGTCATGGTGGCACTTTGGCCGAATCCTCGGCCAACTGCAGCTGCTGTTTGACCAAGAAAAAGCTCTCAACTGCAGATCTCCCACAGATCTAGCCAACTCTCTTCAGGGAGCAGTTCTGCCTAGCCAATATTCTCTCACAGTGCTTATGTCCAAATCTGGCCAAAGACACAGAGCTGGCTTGGCGTATGTCCACAGATGCAACTATACAGAGCTTCTGGCCAAGGAAGTTCTGCTTCTTGGGTCTCCTTGTCCAATGGCTTGCATAACTCGTCCTGCCCCTTTACCTAGCAGAACTCTACGTCTGCAACTAACCCCTCCATAGACGGAAGTTCGAGACTCAGTACAATCCACCCAGGGCAGATAACATACTTCCAGTCCACACGGCATTGGGTGGGGGTGCCTGGTAAGAAGCGATACTGCCATAAACCAGATGCAAAATGAATTACTCGCTCAGGAAAGGCAGGCGCTATGGAAAAAACATGAGAACAAGAACACAAGTGTGTGTGTGTGTGTGGGGGGGGGGGGGACTTTGGAACCCAAGCTAAAATGAAAGCAGTTGTTTACAGTTCCTGCAACTTACTCCCAAAATCTGTTAAAAATCTGCATTTTGGTCTGTGTAAACTGCACATTTGAGCATACCAGCAAACAGAGAACCTAAGATTTGGTCAAGATGGGCAATCCTAAATGTGAAAAGACCACCAGAGGCACCAAAAAAGGCAAAGAAACTGGCGGAGGTCAGTCCTCGCAGTCCAGTGCGGAGGCCCAGGCCACAGCTGATCACGGTTCAGTTGAAACATTAACATCACTGGGTTTGAAGCTTCAAAAGCTTATATTATCTATTGGTCTCTGAGCTCTCCCAGAAAGCGGAAGGGTTCAACAGCAGAGTGCTGGTCCTTGAAACGGCTGTAGACAGACTGAAAGAAGACATGACTGAAGTTTTTAAGCAAGCCAAGGCCTCTACGGGTGTGACCTCACCACTGTATACTAGCCTGACCTGCACTAGTGTCTAGTTATTGTTTATGTATGTTCACTGCTGTTCATTCCACTGCATCTCCCATTGTTTGCACCAGTTTCTGGCTCGGGTCATGCTTGAAAAAGGTTCTTGGATCAGAGCACCAACCTGGTTAACAAATTAATAAATAAATGACGGTGCTCATGGCCAAGGAAACACAGCCCTTGCAAGCTCAGTTAGAGACGCTTGAAAATCAAGCTCGCTCTGCCAATATCAGACTGCTGGGCTTGCCGGAGGGGTGTAAGGGACATCACCCTGTTCTCTTTGCTGAAGAATGGCTTACTGAGCAGTTGGTGCAGGAGGGAGCAGACGCCATTACAGAAATTCAAAAAGTTTATAGCCCATACTCCTTGAGGACGACAGCAGAGCTCGGAGAAGCCTCGCACTCTTGTGGAGGTGACAGCAGGAGTTGCTGTACATAACTGTATTCTGCAATCAGCTCATTAAGCAGGCCCCATCATGCAAGATAACAGACAAGTAATCTTCTTCTGGACATCAGTTATGCAACACGACAGCATCAAAAGAAGTGCGATGGAGTTTGTCGTACTTTGTGGGATGCTGGGGTCCCCTACCTGTATGATTTACCCAGCACGACTCCAGATTGTTTGAGGGCAAGATGCATCTCTTTTCTGATCCACTGGACACACGCAAGTGGGCAACTCATCTTGCAGCGATGACTACGTCTCATTCTGAAGAGGATGATCTGGTTGAGACTGGGGGAGAAACCTGAACAGGTTTTCCTTATTTTTTACTTTTAGGTCTTTTTGGACCTTAACTCATTCACATGAGCCTGTTCTTGCTAACCCTTACAATTTTTAATAGTTTACTATGACGTGGCATGTGCCAGTACAGTTTTGTTAAATGTTCTCAAATAGTTCCTCGTTTCTATTTTTACAATGTTGCCCATCAATGCAAAATTACAGAAAAGTTTGGTCTGCTTATTTGGTGCAGGGCTGAAGACAGTGGATCTGGGAGGAAGTGGACTTCTTTTTATTATTCATTTGGCACCTGTCTAATGTTTCCAGGTTTCTTTTGACAATTTATAAACTTCAGGGGTTATACATAGCAGTGTTCCCCATTCATTATTTTAGTGTGGTGGGCCACCACCTTATATTTTTTTTTTTTTTTTACCACCACTCGATATTTTTTGTCTCCACCCTATATTGTTATCCATTCATTTTTTTTTTTGCACAATCATCCAAAATTGTCTTTTATTGACATCCATTACTGCACTACTGCCCCTGTTTTTATAACAGTGCATTGTATTTTACTTAAAATCCACTTATGCACAAGTGCAGTGCACATAGGTACATATAGAAGGTCCAGAAAAATAACGCACCATTTGACCTGATCACCACTGCCCCATATTTTCAGACAATGGGGAACCCTGCATGATGCCATAGGTCCTAAGAGGGCCATTCTATTTTTGTTGGAGCATGCTGGTCAGATCTTTACTTTTGAATTAGCCATGTTGCTCTTGGACTTCGTTACACAGCTAAATGTTTATTATCTTTTAATTCTGTAATGTGCCGAGAGTTCCCGCCAAGTGGTATGTCTATATAGTGGATGCATCTTTTTCTTTGATTAAGGAACTTTAATCCTGCCAAGTTATGTATTCATGTACTGTTTACGCACTGTCCATTGCTTTTGTATATGGAAACTAAAGTATAAAAAAAAAAAAAGAAAACACAAGTGGAGCACTCCAAAGGAAAATGCAGGCTAAAGTAAAAACTTGTAAATGTATTTAACTCTCACACAAGCACAAAAAATGCATCACAGGTAGTTACCCCACCACTTCAAGTCAAAACAATGACACTTCATGGAATTTGTTCAGAACTGAATTTAAGTACTCCCATTCTACAACTTCAAATGCCTTGTGGGTGTCCAAAGACAGTATGGATGAGTCCTTAAATGTTTCTCCCACCAGATTGGTATATTTTCATATCCGTGTCTCGCCTGCATAGACTCAACTTGATATCTAGGAATTAATGTGTCCATCAGGGCCTGAAATCTGTTAGCTAAGATATTATAGCACACATTCAGTAGCGAGATGGGAAAATAAGGAAAAATTCCCACCCCAGGAGTCCTTTAGCATCAGTAACAGTAGCAGTAAACTGCTAGGTTGAGCTGCCTCACAGGTGGAGATTATGGTAATGAGTCACAGGAATTGGCCAATCAGAATAGAGTTAGAGAGTGTGCTGACTGGAGCTTGCCCAGAGAGCACCAGAATTTTTCTCCACCTGACTAATACTGCACCTCTGAGGTGCTCTCTCATTCCTGCAGAAGAGTATTTCTACCCAATTTTCTTCTACTTTTCCTTCAATTTTGTGCCGACTGTGAGTTTTTTCTATATTTTTCATACATTTACTAGTTTTTTTTCGCAGTTCCCTCCGGTTCCAGGGAACCGCAAATTTTCCTATACCTGCAGTTCCTGCTCTTTTTCTGAGGTATTTATTTTATTGCGTCTACTCTAAATCGTCGGATATTTATTTCTTTATATTTTAAAAAGTTAGCGGTTTCCATTTTTTTGCAGGAACCGAATTTTTCCTTAACTTTACCTCACTAATTCGTGCTTTTTTACCGCGAAGGAACCAACTGCTTTAGCTTCATTTCCCTATTTGGGAACATTATTTACAAGGTTCTTCTGACAAACTGGCAAGTCAGAAAGACCAAATTAAAGGACTGGAACTACAAGATTTAAAAATTGTATAAAGTGCTTCAAAATAGTGGTAAAGCAGAAGGCCATGATAAGTGTTTAGGTCCAGACCATTATTGTGAGCTTTGCTCTAAATTCTGTTAAAAAAATTATCAAAAAGAGAGCCAAAAGATTGGAAACTATGGCTTCTCAGTCTGCTTCCCCCTCTACTAAAACTACTGAAGCACTCCTTAAAGAACGGATAGTGGAATATCCAAAGATCAGCAGGCAATTAGACCCCAAAACAGCATGGTTTCACAGCAGGACAGTCATGCCAGACCAATGTGATCATTCTTCGATTGGGTGACCAAAACAGTGGACCAAGATGGGGCTGTGGATATTGTATATTTAGATTTTAGTAAGGCATTCAACTCTGTCCCTCATAGAAGGCTGGTTAAACTGGATCACATAGGTATAGGGCCTGAAATCATCAGCTGGTAAGAAATTGGCTATGGGACAGGACACAGAGGGTACTGGTCAATGGGACGATGTCTAGATAGGGCAAGGTGATCAGTGCGGTGTCACAAGGATCAGTCTTGGGGCCAATCCTCTTCAATATATTTATCAGCGGACTCGCCGAAGGGCTGGTGGGGAAGGTATGCCTGTTTACAAACAACACAAAGATCTGCAACAGGGTGTACAAACAGGAGTGCACCATTAAAATGGTGTCTGACCTAAAAGAACTGGAAGAATGGTCTAGAAACTGGCAGCTGAAATTCAACGCCAACAAATGTAAAGTAATCTACCTCGGAAAACAAAACCCAAAGGTGACATACACCCTTGGGGGGGGGACAGATTACAGAGACCAAAATGGAATGAGACCGTAGGGTTATAATTTCAGACAACTTAAAGAGTAGGAAGACAGTGCGAAACAACAGTTTATAAAGCCAGCGGCATTCTCGGATGTACAGGCAGGGGCATTACAAGTTGAAAACATGAAGTAATAATCCTGCTATGCAGGTCTCTGGTGTGGCCACATATGGAGTACTGTGTCCAGTTTTGGAGACCTCACTTAAAAAAAAAAAAAAAAGACAACCTGCCTAGAAACAGTACAAAGAAGGGCTACAAAGATGGTACAGGATCTACACCACGAGCTGTACAAAAACAGACTAAAACAACTACAGTTATACTCACTGGAACAAAGGAGGGACAGAGGAGATATGATAGAAACCTTTAAATACATTATCGGAATAAACTCAGTGCACAAGGAAGCCCTCTTTCACTCATACGAGATGGCTCGCACCACAGGGCACTGCATGTAGTTAAATGGAGGTAGGTTCAAAAGCAACACTAGAATAATCTGCCACAAGAAGTGGTGGAGTCCAAGACAGTCAGGGAGTTCAAGTTAGCATTGGAATAGGTGCTCTGGAAACCTGACAAGAAAGAATCAGCTGGGTGGGGGTAGCAAGAAAAAAGGTATACTAGATGGACCAAAAGGTCTCCTTCTCCTGTCACTTTTCTTATGTTCTTATGTACTGAAGAGGGGTCCTCTTCACAATATAAACCTAAAGACAAGTCCCCTAGGGACTCTATTGAAAAGAAGCTGGATAAAAACACTAATAATAATAATGGTGAACAGCCAACAAAGAGACATGGAGAGCAGTTTACTGATCCAGTGACTGCAAAAAAGAAAAACTCATCACTGCCCTTCCAGCTGAGAAGCAAAGGGAGATGCCAGTGACACAAAGAAAAACAAAAAGATACAGAAAAAGATATGCCCTCTGCTGAAGAAATGTCTAAGTCTTGGCACCTTTATCACACTATTCAAAGCATGGGCACCTTTCTCAATGTCCCTACTGCCGCAGTTAATCCCCATAGTCCTGCCCGTTCTTATGGGCCTATTATCATGGGGACGATGATGAGGATGATGACGAGGCAGAGGGCCAACCTTTAGAATCTGATGCATCCCCAGACCAGGAGTTTGGTAATTTTCCCAATAGTCAAGAGAATTTTTCTTCCCATTTTACGTTTATCCAACGCATGGTTGACACCCTGGACCTCTCAATCCAGGAGATCACAGAGGAAGAGGAGGATGAAGACTACACGGACATGATGGTTCTTCCCCCTCCAAAAAAAGATGGCCATATCTTTGAGGCATTTTGTGTGGCTGAGAACCACAAACCTTTCAGAGGATACTCAATCCAAGGCCATGGATTTTTCCCTGTGAAAATAATTCTCTATTTAGAGACAAAACCGAAGCTTACATGAAAAAGGAGGAGGAATATAAAACCACCTACAAGAGCAATGCAGCCAAAGAGAAGGCCTCTACTTCTCAAAAGGCTCACTACGGCAGCGTTCATTCTAGGAACCAAATTTGGTGGGTCAATGACCCACTGACCACTGAAAAGGTGGGTCATTTTAGGAAAATGTGGGGTCATACATGACATTTCTTTAAAAAAATTGTATACAGAAAGAATTAACTAACGGGGCATCAGTATCATAAGCAAAGCTGATGAACTAGCAAGTGCAGATCAACTGGGAGGTGTAACTTGTGACTCAGAAAATAAATTGCATTTTATGATGTCAGAGGTGGATAGCAGTTTACAAGAGAAGGCACTGATATCTCTGTCACTGCCGAGCATCGACGATCATAGGCCTCAGGCAACAGCCACAGTCGTGTGTGTCCATCCAGTAGTTGTGTCTGGAGTGTTCACAATGTGGTAAACTGTGAATTTTTGCCAGCAAAAAAAATAAAAAGCACCAGACGAGACCCTTGCACTCTTATGAGACAGAGAGAGAGAGAGAGAGAGAGAGAGAGAGAGAGAAGAGATAAGAGATATGTTGATCATTTTGGAAGAATACACAGGCATTAACAGCCCTAGTAGAGTCCTGATGGCAGTTTACAGTAACAGATCTAACATACAGCCTCCCTCAGCTAACTATAATATCCCTATTAATTTAATATAAGCCAGCCGCAGCATGATATCAAGAGGGATAAATTAAAATATCAGTCACAGTTCGGTTATGTGTACTTATAAGTCAGTCAGTGCAGTCCCATGTTGGAATAACCGCCTCTGTTTTTTTTCCTCCAAATATTGATTGCAGAAAGAAAATCAAATTCAGCCTGGCAAGGTCCCTCAACAGCAACAGTCAGCAGATCACTGACTCTAGTAGCAGACAGTCTATTTCTCATGCTAGTTTTACAATGTTCTGGGCACTGAAGCCCTCTCACAGTCTGCTGTATGGACTGGGGCAGTTAATGCCAATGCAGCCAGTGTCAAAAGATTTGGGAAGTCTGACTTATGATATTTGTTAATGAACCCCAAAGAGTTTGCATGTTGTCCTCGGGTATCCTCTCTCACAACAAGTGACTTCAGCAGTTCCCATTCTGCTTTGGTGTGGTCTGCATCCACAAGTGGTGGTGCCACTGTCTCAAACTGTTTGTGTTTCTGCTCTTGACCGTAATGATCAAGCGACACATAGTTGTTCATTTCCCCAGGTTTCAAGATCGTCTTTAGAAAGGCTGCTGACAGGCCTAAGACCCAGTACTCCAAAAGCAGCCAACTTGTTTCTGTCATACCCAGGGAATCTGTCTTTTAAATTTGCAACCAAATGGTCAATGAAATGGTCCTTGATTGAAAAGTTTTTGCCTCCCCTTAGTATGTGATGCCCCTTGAACACCAGCCTTCCCTCCTCATCTTCCTGGATATCCTTCTCCACTTCATGTAGATACATTTTTTCCTTTGTTCCAGATTTTATTTTTTCTAAATCAGAGAAGCACTTCTCCAGATTGACATGGACCATCGAGATGTCCAGATCTCTTTTCTGAAACACTACACTAAGCTGGGTAATTACAGCAAGTACATCCATTAGCATATGGTTGACATTATAAAGTCATATTTGGACATTTTTAAGGCATAACCTTTTGCTCTAGCATTAGATCTCATTGCAGAAAAAGTGAGAAGGAGTCTAGAGTGTGACCTAAGCGGTCTCAACCGCTTGTAAACTGCTATCCACCCCACATCATGGACCTCCTTCACTTTTAGAGTTGGTTCCTCCAGTTTCTTGTATTTGTTTTAGTTTGTCAACTCTTTTGGCTGATCTTTTAAAATGGTAAAACACCAGTTAGCACCTCTTGGTATTCTTTTAGGTAGGGGACAGAGTCTGCTGCTTGTGAACTACATAGCGCAACCCTATGAGCAACACAATGTATATTTACTAGCATTGGGTTTTCACGCAGCATGTGCCCAGTGACTCCCTCATCAGTCCCTGTCATGACTTTTGCTCCGTCACTTCCCAATCCCATTACTTTTTTCATGCTGATTTTTTTCCTGGCTAGGAATTGCTTTAATTCTTTAGCTATCCCTGCTCCAGTGGCATCAGAGATCTGTAAGTTCTCTAGAAAATGAGTAGATGGTACAAAACTTTCAGGATCAAGCACTCTTGCATACAATACTAGTTTTTTGGCGACAGTGATGTCTGTGCTCTCATCACAAATTAATGTGATGTATGGGCTATTTTCTAATTTTCTACTTGTTTCCTGCCTAATTACAAAGGCTATGCATTCGAGGATGTCATTGGCTGTAGATTCTGATGAATATGAGGCATTCTTGGCACAGACAGTTTGTCAACAAAGGACAGTCTAAACTAGACAAAAATTCCATTAAACTTGTATATTTATGAACTGGCAAGTTTTCTTTGGCCATCAATAAACACTCTTCATGGCAACTAGAATAGCTTGTTCTTTTCAGATATAGCTTTTCTGAATGTATGCTGCAAAGCCCCTGCATATTTTCAGCTGCCATAGCATCTCTGTGATCTGCCGAGTCAGCATGCCTGAGTCAGGGTGCTTGTCCTGAAATTGTCAGTGCCAGAAGTCAGAGTATTTTGTTTCTTTCTACTGATGCACACAGCACAAGTCATCACATTTTTCTGAATTATATCTCAACCACCTGTACATTGTGAGCCAGCTGACTAAAGTGCGTTTAATACTGGCCACATGGGACTGGCTACTGAGTGCGTCTAAATCAAGTTGGCTAGTACTGTCACCAGGTTCCAACTGTGTGTCCGCCACAGTGACGGACAACACAGTCTGCTTCTCAGAGGACAGAACTGGCACCACATTGCTCCCATTTGAATTTTAGAAGACCCTGATCCTGATGCAGCAGTACATAGTCTCTTAGGTGCAGAAGACATGAAAAATGTTTTAATGTTCACTTGTTTTTTGCCATGACTGCTTTTTTACAAAATCTCAACAGGCCTTGTTTTTTATATTCTTACGAGGAGGGTGACTGAGAAGTAAGTAAGAATGCCCAAATAATATGGTTGGCGTGTCTGTGTCACTGACAAAATGTTTTAATAAAAAACAATTTGACAGATGTCTGTGTCCGACTCTTTTATTTTATTTTACACCATATGCAAACAAGGTAGTACAGTCAGAGAATTCAGAACTCTAGCAGTCACTGTCTGCTTGCAGCTCCTTTATTTTCTGTCCCACCCACCCTGCTTTTTCCTAAAATTAAAGTTATTTTCCTTTCTTTTCTATAGCAATGTAATTGCAGATATGTATATTTCCTATTCCTTATAATAATGCAACTCTCCACTCCAAAAATGTGTAGAAGCAAAGACAGAGCCCTGCCCCTTGCTTCTTTACTTCAAGCTCACTAACTTCTCGCCTCTTACAAACTATTAAAGTTAACAAAAACACACTGCTTTCCTCTGCTTTATTTCTTTTTCTTGTTTTCTGTTCACTGTGACTTAACTGCCACCTTTTTAAGTGAAAAATTACTGTGACAGCCCCCTCCTCACACTCCTCTGCTCAAGTGTTATAATTTATCTATTTTTTTGTTTTTTCTGTTTTTTTCCCCTTCAGTTTTATCAACAGTCTGAGACTGCTGTGGCTTTCTGTGACAAGAACCCCGACCAAGTTACTTCACACACTGCACAGCCACCAACTGATCTATTTTATTCAGTGATTCCTTGCTGATATTTAGTTCTTTTAGTCACTTGACTTGTTGATGAAGTGACCCTTCTTATCCCTGTTGTCTCATATTCAAATAACCTCCCTGTTCTCCTTAAGATTAAGCTGCAGTCATCACTGTCACAGAGTTCTTAGACTCAATTCTCCAAAGTTTTACCCCCCACACACACTGAACACACACACTGCCTCACCCAACCACTGATTTTTAGGGCTTGGTCTGCCTGGAGATCATTAAGGAGAACCCCCAATCAGCCCTGGCTCCTACTAAAGTACTTGCTGCTGCTCAAAGCCAAAATCTTTTGCCAAATAAAGTTATCGACTGGTGTGGCTGTTAATCTGAGGAAACTGTAATAGCCTATGTTAACTAAAGATCAAGTTTGAAGTGAGAACTGTAGCTCGATGGGAATGTGCTGCCTGCTTACTCACGCGTCTCCAACCATCTGCTAAACAACTGTAAACCAGCGGTCTTGTGGCTCAATCTGTACCATGTGATGCGTCTCTGTGCATCACATGGTACAGATCCAAAGTGCCTGCCCATCAAACAATTTCAACCACTCCGTGGCTGATGAAGGCGCTAACTCCTGCCCCAATCTGCCCATCTCGGGCTGGTGATGTGTCTTGGACCTATGGGCACCAGTTATTGTGAGAGAGAGAGCCGCTGAGAGACGCCCCCAAAGTGCGTTCTTGCCTGGCACAGTCAGTGTGCCTCTCAAGCTCATGGAGGACGAACTCCTCCAATCTACAGCTGCTGAAGACTGCAACATGCCCCCAGCCCCAAGGAATTCTTCATTCAGCAGCGCTCCATCCTCGTCTGTATTGCTTTAAGGGCTGCGCTCGGTACCTCCCTAAAATGCCTCCGGGATAAAGATATACAGTCACAGACTCTGAAAGCTGTAGGTGGCAGCGCGTGCACTGGTAGCGAGTCCTTAAAAGCAACAAAGACGCTACTAAAAGGCTCACAGAGCAGTTTAGATAGTGAGCGAGCCGCCATTGGCGCAACCCCGCGGCCTGAAATGAACACTGCTACGGCATATAGGGCAGTGTGGAAACATACAGAACTTGCTATAAATGACTTACATAATCCAGGGAAAGTATTATTTGCCCCTTTAACCTCACTTCCTAATCTTAAAGATTTTAGCCAGTTCACGGCACAAACATTGAAGGTCTGGTAAGTAATTAGATCACAACACTCCTTAGCTACACTTTTTATTACCTCTGACAGTTGGCCGATAAAACATAGTTTCTTATGACTAGAACTGATATAACTTTGCAGAGGTGGCAACAATTGGGACTAATATACATATTCCAATTTTTAGATACTCAAGGAGTTTGCCCGTTTGCAGAACTTCAATCACAGTATGCCCTGACAGGCAGGGAACATTTCCAGTACATGCAGGTCCAGACCTTTTTATGCCACAAGGGACCGCATAAGAGTAGCCTCCCAGACCCCACAAGTACCTTGCTGAAATTAATATTGGATGCCTTAAAGGGAACACAGAGCACTGACTGACTGGCTTGGTATATAGAGGATTGCAGGAGTTCCTGAAGGACACAGTTGCCTCAATCCTAAGGGCTTGGGAGGGTGAACTTAGCTTAACTATACAACATGAAGTTTGGTTTAAGTGTACTGGCTCTTCCATGAGGATGTCCTGGGCTCCTTACTGGTAGGAGTTTTCATGGAAATGCCGTAACAGATACTTTTATGTTCCTGCTACATTGGCACGGATCCACTCCCCGCAGTTGGGAATTTGCTGGCATCAGTGTGGGGACCTGAAGGCCATGCACTGGCATGTATTCTTGTATTGTCCACATGTAACTTCTTTTTGGTCTCAAATTAAGGACTGGATAGCTCAATTGCTGGATTATACAGGTCCATTAACGCCAAAACTGGTATTTTTAGCTATCCCACCAACAGGGTCTTCATAAATCATCTATTCTCCTACTTAATCTGCACATTTTGGCAGATGATAAAGCAATAACCTGCCTTTGGCATCAATCAGATGTTCCAACTGTTCCATTTTATAAACCGTATTAATTATACTATGCAACATTTCTACAAATTACTGCAAAAATAGAAAATCAGGATTCACAATTTGAAATTAAATGGTGTCCCTGGGTTTTTTATATATCTCAGGAAGACCCTAGTTTTGTTCCATAGACAAGGGGCCATCGTTTGTCTCCACAGAAGTTTAGAAAGGGAGGGAAAGTACAGTTATGTAGGAACTTACCGTAACAGTAGATCTTCAAGAGAGGTTCCTTCAGTAGGTCATCACATATAAAACTAGTGCCATCTGGGGTCTGTGCCGCACAGCAGCCTTTTCCAGCAATACCTCACTGGGTACTGCCCACCCGACATCACGTGACCGACGTCAGCGTGACTCTATACAGTGGGCAGTCCCTATGCCCACCCTCCAGTTCTCCCGCTGGAGCCTGGAAGAGATCGGACAGCAGGAGGGAACAGAGTCTGGAGTCCCGAAAGAAAAAAGGGGGAAGGAGGGAGGGAAAAATATGACCTACTGAAGGAACCTCTCTCGAAGATCTACTGTTACGGTAAGTTCCTACGTAACTGTACTATCTTACTCCGAGAGGGTTCCTTCAGTAGGTCATCACATATAGGACTGAGTCCCAAGCAGTCCCTCCTAGGAGAGACAGAGAGAAAAACAGGAGGAAGAGAAACTCCAACAACAAAAAAGGAAAAACAGAGTGGAACCAGCCTAGGACAGAAGGCCCTGCAGCACAGCTAGACCAAAACCTGCCATCCGCCTAGAAGCAATGTCCAGACTGTAATGCTTGGTAAAGGTATGGACAGAACTCCAAGTTACTGCTGCGCAAATATCTGCCGTAGAAACATTACTCAAGAAAGCTGTGGAGGCAGCCATGCCCCTAGTGGAATGACCTCTCACAGACCCCGGGAGAGGTTTGTCATACTTCTGATAACAGAAGCAGATGCAGCTGGCTAACCACTTGGACAGGCACTGCTTAGAGACAGCTTTTTCCCAAGGATTTGGGGGTGATGGAAACAAAGAGTTGGTCGTCCTTGCGGAATTCTTTGGTTCGATGGGTATAGCACCAGAGAATACGATGCACATCCATTGTGTGCAGGAGCACCACACCTTTATTTGCGGGGGACAGATAGTAAATTGGGAGCTCCACTGTCTGGTTCAGAGTGACCTCCAGTACCACCTTAGTTAAGAACTTAGGATTTGTTCTGAGGACAGCCCGGTCCCTATGGAAAATTAAATACGGCTCCTTGCACACTAGAGCCTGAAGCTCTGAAATCCTTCTAGCAGATGTAACCTCAACCAAAAACAGCACTTTCCACGAAAGGTAGCGCAAATCACAGCTCACCACTGGTTCAAAAGGCAGGAGAGTGAGCTTCTTCAGAACAAAATTTAAATCCTAAGGTGGCGTAGGGCTGCGGATGGGGGGGGGGGTTTCAGGATGGAGAATCCCTTTCAGAAAGGTTTTTGAGACTTCCAACTGAGCCACGGGTTTGCCATCCACTGGCTCGTGGTACGCCAAAATGGCCGAAAGGTGGACCTTCAAAGAAGAACAGGAAAGGCCCAAATCTGAAAGATGGAGGAGGAATTCCATGACTTGCAGGGCAGAACAAGAAAAGGGGCTCCAAGCTTTGGAAGCCGCTAAAATGGAAAAGCACTTCCACTTCATGGCATAAGTGGAGCGGGTAGAGGGCTTTCTAGCCTCAACCAAGACTTGGGCAACTCTAGTGGAGACCCCAAAGTGAGAAATCGCTATGTCTGCAGGAGCCATGCATGTAAGAACAGGGTCCCGAGCCCCGGATGCACAAGCCAGCCTTGATTCTGCATCAAGCAGTCATATGTCAGTGGAAGCGGAACTGAGGGTTCCTCTGCTAGCTGTTGCAAAAGCAGGAACCAAATCTGTCTCAGCCAGAGAGCGGCAATGAGAATCATCCACGCTTTCTCTGCCTGAAGCTTGAGGAGAACCCTCTGGAGAATGGGAAACGGAGGGCAAGCGTACAGAAATTTCCCTGTCCATGAGAGAGACAACGCTTCATGCCAGAAAGCACCATGCCCTGGAACGAGCGAGCAAAAACTGTGAAGTTTTGCATTGTAAGGGGAGGCGAAGAGGTCGCATTCCGGACGCCCTACTTTAGGAAGAGAGAATCTGCCACTTCCTGATTTAGTTCGCATTCGTGACTGAGGGTCTGAGACCTGCTGAGACTGTCCGTCAGGACGTTTTGAATTCCTGGAACGTGCACAGCTGTTAAAAACACGTTGTGCTGGACTACCCAGTTCCACACTCTCATCGCCTCCCTGCAAAGGGCGTACGAGTGAGTTGTACCCTCCTCCTTGTTTGCTGATGTACCAGATGACTGACGTACTGTCCGTCTGGATGAGCAGTGATCCCCGAGGAAGATGATTCTGGAATGCCTGCAGTGCATACAATACCGCTCTCATCTCCAGGACGTTGATGTGCAGCAACCTCTCCAAGCTGGACCAGTGTCCCTAAGCTTGGTGTTCCCCCAAATGCACCTTGCACCCCATGTTTGAGGCGTCCGTAGTCAGAGATGCCTAGGGGGCTGAGCTCCTGAAAGGGAGACCCAAAGACAGATTGCAGGGATCCATTCACCAGTTCAAATGTCTCTGAACCTCGGACGACACAAGTACCGGATGCTCCAGATCGTCCAGGAGTTGATCCCACTGCATCTGCAAGGATCACTGAGTCTCATGTAGAACCTCGCAAGGGAAACTGTTGTGATGTAGGCCTCCATCAGACCTAGTAGTGGGAGGATCTCCCTGGCCGGGAGGGACCTGGAAGAGACCACTATGGAGGCCTGCCTGATCAAGGTCTCCATCCTGTCTGGAGGTAGGAAGGCTCTGCTCTGGACAGTATCCACAACCGCCCCAATAAACTGCAGTCTCTGGGCAGGAATAAGAAGCAACTTGGGGAAACGGACTGTAACCCCCCCGTTTGGAAAACAAGTCCACAGCAGAAGATAGAGCTTCCAGGAGAGACTCCCTGGATGGGGCCTAAATCAGCCAATCGTCCAGGTAAGGGAAATGCGCTATGCCCTGGCGACACAGGGCAGCCGCCACCACCACAAGGCACTTGGTGAAGACCTGAGGTGCTGAAGAAAGGCTAAAGGTGAGAGCCCGGAACTGGAAATGCTCCCCATGGAAACAAAACCGCAGGAACTGGCAGTGGCTGGGAACTTCGGCATGTGCAGGTATGCATCCTGCAGATCCAGAGCACAAAGCCACTAATTCTACAGAAGGAGAGAGAGGAGGTTTTGGAGAGTCAACAACCAGAACTTTTTGTACTCGACGAACAGACAGACTGCTCAGATCAAGGATGGGTCACAGGTCGCCTGACTTTTTTAGAACCAGGAAGAAGTGGGAGTAAAACCCCCTTCCCCTTTGACAGAGGAGAACAAACTCTATGGCTTCTTTTAGCAAAAGAGTTTGGATTTCTTCCCTTACAAGAAGAGCCCAATCTCGGGAGTAGGCCGACCTTCTTGGAGGAGAAGCTGGAGGAAACTTCAGGAACTCTGTGGTGTGTCCTAAGGACACTAGCTGCAGGACCCACGCATTGGGAGGTGATGCTCTGCCACTCCTGCACATGGTGAGCAAACCCCCCCCTCCCCCCACGGCTCCTCGCACTGAAGCTGAGAAGGGGGTAGGGCAAGGGAGTTAGGAGGTGGCAGGACAGGCAGGGGGAGGACCCCCTGACCATCTTTGGTTCTTGGAGGCGAGAGGAGTAGCAGTACTCGTGGACTTTGCTTGCCCTGGCACCGTGCTGGGGCCTGCTTCCTCTGCCTCCAGGTCCTTTTCCGAAAGGGCTGCTGTTGTTGGGTGCCCGATCGGTACATGGACCGCACGGACCTGCATACACCCTGGGGGGGCCACACTGCAAGTCACATCGGGCAAGAGGGACTTGGGGATAGTGGTGGACAGCAAAATGAATAACACAGAGAATTGTCGAAGAGCTGCAGCAAACAGGTTACTGGGCTGCATAACCAAGGGGGCTACCTCCAGGAGGAGGGAGGGAGGTGATCCTTCCTCTGTATAATGCCCTGGTTAGGCTGCATCTTGAGTATTGTGTGCAGTTCCAGAGACCCCATGTCAATAGGGACATAGCGCTGCTGGAGGGGGGTCCAGAGGAGGGCGACTAGGATGATTCAGGGTATTGAGGGTAGGACCTATGAGGAAAGACTGGATGAACTCAATCTGTACGCCCTGGAGGAGTGGAGGGAGAGGGGACATGATAGAGACTTTCAAGTATGTAAGGGATTAAATAAGGGCGGAGCCAGGGAAGTGTTCAGGCTTTGGGGGTGGGGGCTACCAGTGGGCATGAGTGGAAGCTGGAAGGGGAAGCACAGGGGAGCGCAGGAGACACTTATTCACGGAGAGGGTTGGTGGAACCATGGAACGCACTGCCCAGGAGTCTGGTGGAAGAGACCACAGTGGAAGGATTCAAGAAGGGTTGGGACAGGCACAGGGAGAAGCTGAGGCCAGGGAGGGTCACCTCTGGGGCAGGGGGGTGTGGAGGAGTGAGCTCCCAGTAGGGGGCTAGCTTCCAAGCAGACATGATAGACCATGGGGCCTATTCTGCTGGCTTTTACTATGGATACCTCAGCGTTTGACCTCAGTCCTGTAGGTCCATGATGATATCTTTGGAGTCTCAACCAAAAAGCACCAAGCCCCTAAAGGGGGCATCCTGAATCGAAGTCTGGACATCATAGGCGAGGCCAAAGATGCGAAGCCAGGCCTGTTGTCAAAGTGAGACAGCAGTCACCGAGGCATGTGCTACGGAATCGACGGAGTCACAGGTAGCCCGCAATGCATGCCTGCAAGAAATCCTGGACAGGCGGAGATCCTTGGTGAGCTCCTCCTTAAGGTCCGAAGGGTCCAAAGCTTGGACACGGGCCTCAAGCCTGGCCAAGGTTGCTTTCTGGTGTGACATCATATCGGCCACATATTTGAGGGACCGTAACGCACACGTGGCCGATGAGAAGACCATCTTCCCGAACTGTTCCATCTGCCTCGACTCCTTGTCTGGAGGAGAAGTGCTCATGTGCTTGAGTGCTGAGGAGTGATCATGAGCAGCCGAGATCACGACAGAGTCAGCCTTCGGATATGCATTAAGGAAGGGGGGCATCCTTAGGCGCCCAGTAAGTTCTGTCTGCTCTCTTGGGGACAGCCGGAATTGAATGAGGCATCTGCCAGATCGTGGTGGTGAGGTCCTGGTGAGGTCCAATCCAGGAAGGAATAGGGATCGGAGACAGAGACTCCAGGTCCTGATGTTCGGCGAGTCTCTGGTGCATGGGATCCTGCTCCTCCAACTCCCATTCAAAGTGATGCTGAATGGACCTCAAGAGGTCCAAAAAGGAAGGATCCTCCAGTGGGGACTTGGGAGAAACCTTACCCTTAGGGACCTGGGACTCATGGTCCGAGGGCTCCTCTGAAGATTCATCTTCATCATCCCCCCCACATCTGGACTGTCTCCTAAATCTGGAAGAACAATGTCCTTGGGTGTAGTCCCCATGACGTGAACAGTGGAAGGGGACGAGCTCACCGGGGACAAGGACCTAGGAGAGCGGCGAAGTAGGAGTCTGTTCTCTAGGTCCATCACCAACTTCGTGCATGCCTTCTGCCACCAAGACTGGATGAAGGTCTTGAAATCTGGTTGTGCCGGAGTGGGTGGTGGGGAAGGGATAGCCTGAGGAGGTGGATAATGGTACCCCTGGCATCCCAAATATCCATAACCCAGGTACGGGGAGTAGCTGGGGAAGTAGTGTCCCGTACCGCTCCAATCTGGAGGAAAACTGGCCGGGGAGGGGGTGGTCCGAGGGATTCCCCAAGGGGTAATGTGGGACAGTACAGGGTCGCGGATAGTGACCCCACATCAGGAGTCTTGACGGTGGAGGTACCCACATAGGGCCCGTCGAAGTGTAAATCAGCAGCAGATCTGGCGTAGGGGGAGCTGGTGTCAGGGCTGCCGTCATCAAGAGCCAGCACCACTAGGTCCAGTGCCGGAAAAGGGTCTGGCGTCAGACAAGCTGCGCCAGGACCTGACAAAGGGATCTGATGGAGGGACCTCATCTGGCACAGGAGCTGGTGGAGAAGGCAGACGTATGGGCCCTGGCACGGAAACAGTCGACGGAGGGTCCAGCGTTGGAGTAGGTCTCGCCGGATCCGACAGAGAAAGGTTGTCCGGAGCAGGAACAGGCGCCGGGACAGAAACATTCCCCTCTGAGTGGATAGGAGGTGCCTCCGGAGTAGGGCTGGATGGCTGAGGAGGGACCTCCGTCTCAGCGACAGCAAGGGTGATTGGGGATTAGACCCAGAAGTGTGTTCCACATCCAGGGGCCCCGCACTATTTTCGCCCGGGGTGCGACTGGAGAAGGAGGCTACTGGTGGGGAGAAGGGGAGAGGGAAGTCCTCCAGGGCTCACTTGGATGCTGTGAAGCTGCCGCGGCCCCAACAGGAGAGAGTGCTGGTCTGTGCGACGCCAGAGGTGGCTGTCTGACCAGACAGTGGCAGGGGAGAAGCCCCCAACCGACTTAATGGTTGAGTGGAGCAGGTCCCGTGAGCTGGGAGTAGACTTACGGCAGCTGGGAGTCCCTGGAGGAGCAGGACCGATTAACAGCAGACGGTGTGGCCACTGGAGGAGCCAGCAGCCAACTTCCCCCGTCTGCGGAGGGTTTGCCAGACTTAACTGTATTCCCTGCTGCCGATTCTTCCTTAGGCGGAGACAGCTGGGGAGAGGCCTTGCTGGTAGAGGGCCTAGAGGCCTCAGACTGTGAACCATCTGTGGAGTGCTCCCACTCCTTGTGCTTCTCTTTTCGATGTTTAGAGAGGGAAGAAGAAGAGGAATAATCACAAATGCACTCCATTTGTTTCTCTAAAGACGCCAGCCGGGTCTTCACGAGATGGTTCTCCAGAGCCTGCTGCCTCCTCTTGTGCGTGGCCTGGTTGAAAGGCTGGCAGTCCGGACAGGACGATGTAGGATGGTCCAGGCCCAAACAAATGACGCACTTCACGTGGCCGTCTTTATGCGGAATTTGAGTGCCATAAGACTGACACTTCCTCTTTGGAGAAGACATAGAAGAGATGTAAATATTAAAGAAATATCGGTATGACGAACGAACAACTTTCTAGCGATCGCTGGTAAGTTTACTGAGGCAACTTGACACAAGCGGCGTCGGAAAGAACTTTGGAGGCGGGCGGTGAGATCGCTCACTATATAGAGTCATGCTGACGCCGGTCACGTGATGCCAGGTGGGCGTCCCACATCAGGTATTGCTGGAAAGGTCCATCGTGCGGCCCAGACGCCAGATTGCTCTAGTCCTATATGTAATAACCTACTGAAGGAACCCTCTCAAAGTAGGATTTTTAATATTTTCAGCATTGGAGGAATTTGGATAGGGAAGACTGAAGATACTGACATTATAATCCTCAATGTCCTCCCCCGCCCCCCACAAAAGGGGTTCGGTACCTGACATGATGTACATCTTGGTGTAATCACAGTTAAATTGAACATATCACATTACAGTTTCTTAGACAAAAAAAAAAAAAAGTATAATATATTCCCACATCCCTAGGCTCACACTCCCATAAGTAAAGAACAAAGGGTGCGGTCACTCTTAAACAAGTTATATGAGTTAGTATCTTATTCTTAACAGTTGGACAGCACTGACCAACTGTCTCTCCCCCCCAGGGGGCAGGAGGGGGGGCAACGTGAAGGGAAGGGAAGGCTCAAGAGGGCCCAGGGCCACCAGCCCCCGCCACTGGGTCCTTTGCCACAGCTCCAAGCCCCTCATCTTATCAGTGGCGATTGCTTGACTGGATTGTCTGTCCAATACATCTCAAACTTAACTCCAGGCTTACTCCTTGTTAATAGAGTGACACTAAATACCCAAATCTCGGTAAGGTCAAGTCTTGTGTGTCTTTAGGGCAATATGTCTGACTGATGTGTCACCATGCTTAAAAACTATTTAGTCCATCTATTTCTGGTTTTATCTACTGTGCCCTGTACTCTAGCTGTCATCATTTCCATAGTATAGATTTCTTGTACTAAATCCTGTCAATGTTTTAAAGAGGGTGGGTCTGGTTTCAACCAGTTCCTAGTGATAACTTTTGTTGCTGCTGTCAAAAGCACAGAAGCCAAACAGGTAAGATTTTTGTGTCTGAAGTGTGTGGGAATATGTAACAGTATGGCTATTTCTGGAGAAAGATTACCCAGTTCTGGGAAGATTTCTTGTAAAATCTGTGTCACCCCCTTAATAATGTTTGTATAATTTGTAATAATAGAACTCAAGGGGTTAGACGGGGCTGTGAAAGGTGATTATTTTTATTATTACTGTACTTGCCACGTTATGGTATATAGTCTAACTAGAGGGGGTCATGATACCTTACCATGGTTGTCTGTACCCTAACACAGAAGGGCGATGGCGGATGATTAAGGACCTCTCATGCGCTAAAGCAAAAACACGCAGCATTACGGCGTTGACATATTTTGCCACGCCATGCACACGCCCCCTCTAACCGAAAACTAGCATACAATGACACGCCTTCCAAGACATGCTAGCAAGAGTCTATTTATTGCACAGGATAAAGAAAAATATAAAATACAGTTAAACGGAGATAATACTCTCAAAATGCATTATAGTCACTAGATTGCACAATCTCTTACATATTGTCCAGAATTAGTATTGCACACACTCCAAAAAAGTGAATGTAGTGATCGTGTTGTTTAAAAGGCTTGCAAAGTAGTACATTCAACACAAAAGTTCCCCCACAAGAGAAATCCGCATTTTGTGCACATTTTGTTATATCTTTCTGTATTTACACCCCCCCGTTTGCATTGCAGTTTCAGTATTTTATTTTGTTTGCTTTCATAGTGATGCATTTTGCGCACTGTTTCTGCATATCTGTATTTCTGTATTTCTGTATTTGACCCCCGTTATGCATTTTTTCTATATATTTTTTTCACGAGAGCATATCTATACCACTTACTTATCATTTTATTTTCCTGTATTTTCTGTTCCCCCCACCCCCCACTGAATGTACTGTTTCATTCTTTTATTCTTCACGAGGTGTGTGTGTGGGCAGCAGCAGTCAACCTCAGATGTGTGGTGGGCGGAGCAACAGCCTGTAGGTACGGCGCAACTATCGTAATTATCCTTGTGTGCGGGGGGGGGGGGTCCTTAATCATCCAGTATCATCCACAGAAGTATATATCCACTTACATCTTAATAGATCTGTGAAAGCGGTCATTTTTATTGTATGATGAGACATTCAACCTTTTCTGTATTGCGAAAATTAAAATAAAGATTATTAAAAAAAAGTCTCACTACAAGGAAAATAGAGGTAGGGGATACTTTCCAAGGCCTTTTTAACCAATGCCAATGCCCACTGACTTCTCCAAGGGGAAGAGGCAGGAGAGGACAGAGAAGAGCTGCTTCCTCTCCTGTCCCTACCACTCAGTCTAAACCCTGACTTCAACAACCAGGTCACCTTCCCTCTTACGGCAGGGGGCAGGCTCTCCCATTACCTCCACCTTTGGGCTCACATTATCACAGACAAGTGGGTACTGGAGGTAGTGGGCGAGGACCTAACTCTGCAGTTCAAAAAGTTTCCATCCCTTCTGGGTCCCAAAATGTCACAGCCTCTGACACAAACAGAAAAGCTACTGTTGAAGCTGGAAGTCAAGACACTGCTTCTGCAAAAGTAGTGGAGAGAGTTCCCTTTTCTCAGTGGGGAAAATGCCTCTACTCCAGATACTTCCTCACACTAAAGAAAAACGGGGAATGGTGACCTATCCTTGACTTGAGGTACTTGAACAGGCACTTACTGAAACCAAAATTCAAAATGGTTACACTCTCAAATGTGATTCATTCTCTGCAGCACGGAGACTAACTAGCCTCCCTGGATCTGAAGGATGCCTATTCTGACATTCTAGTAAGGCAGTCCCACAGAAAGTTCTTGAGATTCAGGTTGCCCTCTGGACACTACCAGTTTGCAGCCATGCCCCACCTTGGCCCCCAGAGTGTTTACAAAGTGTCTGGAAGTGGTGGCTGCTTACTTAAGGAAACACAACATATCAGTCTTCCCATACTTGGGCGACTGGCTGTTGGTGGGCAAGACCCCTCATCATATCAGACAGGCCCTCAGCCTCACAAGACACACTCTGGAATCCCTGGGGTTTCTGATCAATGAAAAGAAGTCCCATCTGGAACCAACACAGCTCCTAAACTTTATAGGAGCAGAACTCAACACACTGCAGGGCAAGGCCTTTCTGCCAGCAGACAGGGTTCAAAACGTCCTGTCAGTGGTGAACTCATTTTTCCAAGGCCAGACAGAAATTTCCTAAGACTTCTAGGATACATGGTCTCCATGACAGCTGTCGTTTCAGGTGTAAGGGTCCAGATGAGGGACATACAGTATCACTTGCAGGTACATTATTCCCAAAAAAGACACTCCCTGTCAAAATTGGTACCAGTCACCAAGACACTTCTCCAAGCCTTGGACAGGAGGAAGGAAGCAGACGACCTCTTAGTAGGAATTCCCTTCCAGCTCTCATGTCCCTCAAAAATTCTCACTACAGACGCCTCTCTCCTCGGCTGAGGAGCACATCTGGACAACCACTCTATAAGTGGCACCTGGACTCCCAAAGAATCTTAATACCACATCGATATTCTGGAACTCAGAGCTGTGCACCTAGCCATAAAGGCCACTGGCTCACAGCTTAAAGGTCACACAGTCCAGATCAGAACAGACAACACCACAGCCATGTACTACATAAACAGGGTGACACAAGGTCACCTGTGTTCTGCACAGAAGGTATGAAAATTTGGTCCCTGGCCTACTCATTGGACAGGAGACTCTCAGCCATACACCTTCCGGCCAAAGACAACACCTTGGCAGATGCCCTGAGTCGCATCAGCCAAGGCCACTACAAATGGACTCTGAACAAGCAGCATTGGGCACCCTGCCAGCAGATGCTCTAACTTTGGACAGGGCAGGGAAGTAACTGTATGTCTTCCCTCTAATTTACAGAGTGCTGCTGAAGCTGAGGGACCAGTCAGCAACCGTGATCTTAGTAGCTCCAGATTGGCCAAGACAACCTTGGTATTCTCTGCTTCTAGCCCTATCTCACAAGAAGCCTATTCGACTTCCTCTGAGCCACACTCTCCTGACTCTTCCACAGGTAGGGGTAGTCTACCCCAATCTAGAATCTCTTCACCTCAAAGCCTGGTTCTTGAGGAGCTGAGAGTTCCCAGACACCCAGCACTCAGAACAGGTCCTGAAATTGTTTCGCATGGCCAAAAAAACAAGTACTAAGAAAACCTATGCAGCCAAGTGGAAAAGGGTTTCTCTCTGGTGCAAAGGAAAATGAATAAACCCTCTTAAGGCTTCAGCTTCCAGCCTTTTGGACTACTTGGTGAACCTACAGGCCTCAAGCATTAAGGCCTCATCCCTTAAGGTGCACCTGGCTGCTATTTCAGCATACCTTTCCACAGGGAAAGACAGATCAGTTATTTTGCAGTCTATTTTCAAAAGGTTTTTCAAAGGCTTGCTCCATCTTCAACCCCCAATGAGAACCAGTTCCTCCTTGGGAACTCAACCTCTCCATTGCACTTGGGTTTGAATCCCACAGCCCCCACTTGCATACTGTGTGACCCTGAGCAAGTCACTTAACTTCCTTGTGCTCCCAGGTCGCACCTGGAAACAAGCTTCGGCTTAGTGTGCCTTTCCTGGTTAAACAATTTCCCCTTTCCCTTTCCATTGCCAAGCTCATGCAACCCCCATTTGAGCCCATGGCCATTGTTCACGTAAAGTAAGTCACCTGGAAAATGGCTTTCTTAGTAGCCATCACTTCTGCCAGAAGGATTTCAGAACTGCAAGCACTCTGCACTGAGCCAAACTACATCATCCCTCATAAGGACAAAGTAGGGCTCAGAACAAACAGAAAATTTCTTCCTAAGGTGGTCTCTGAATTCCACCTTAAATCAGTCTATTACTATTCCTGTCTTCTTCACTGATAAATCCACTCCAGAGGAGCGCAAGCTTCATAGCTTGGATGTGAAAAGAGCCCAGCCTACTACCTGGAGCACACCAAGCAGTTCAGAGACTGGTACACAACTTTTTGTCACATATGGGGAGGCAGGCAGAGGAAAACCAGCCACCAAGAGAACTATCTCCCATTGGATAGTCTCCTGTATCCAGTTTTGCTATTAGAAGGTTGGTAGACAGCCTCCTCAAGGCCTTAGGGCCCATTCCACAAGGGGCACTGCTGCCACAGTGGCAGATGCAAGGGATATTCCCTTACTTGATGCCTGCAAAGCAGCCATTTGGAAGACTGTACACACATTCACAAAGCACTACTGCCTGGATGTAAAGCCCAGATCAGATGTCAAATTTGGCGCAGCCTCTTCCCTAGGTAGGTTTTGTACCTGCCTCCAAACTGCACTGATTTGTAGTCTGCTACTGTTACTGATGCTAAAAGACTCCTGGAGTGAGAAGAAAAAATTACTCACTGTAGTAATATTGTTTCTTCCAAGGTGTCCTTTAACATCAGTAACCTTCCACCCCTCCTCCCCTACATAACCTAACTGAGGACTCTGCATTATGTAGTTTTGCCAAATTTGCTTTAGTTTTTCTCTGCATTTAAAGCAAAGTTCTGGTTTCCTCATTACCTTTTCTAGTTTTACATGTTTTAGCTAGTTTTTTTTTATTCTGTTAGGACAGTCTTTCACATGGGCATGTTTGCCATTATAGCGTCAAAAAAATTCTGGTATCCTCTGGGCAAGCTCCAGTCAGCACACCTAACTCTCTTCTGATTGGCTAATTCCTATGATTCACTAGCATAATCTCCACCTTCGAGGCAGCTCAACCTAGCCAGCATACTGCTACTGTTAATGATGCTAAACGACACCTTGGAAGAAACAATATTACTAAGTGGAGTAATATTTTTCTCACCGTAGTAATGTTGTTACTTTTTAAAGGATCACTCACTACGTTTACACTTTATGCAGACATCTTGGCCAAGAGTGACGCCCCAGAAATAGAACCTATGCAAATTTTAAACTTCAGAATGTAGGTTAAAACTCTGCATTCGCTCTTCACTCTGGTCGTCGCTCAGATTTGTTTCCAAGCTAGAGTGGAGCAGCAGCTACTGAAACTAGCTAAAAGGCTACCAAAAACTGTTTTAAAAGAATTTTTATAGAATTTAAAAAAAACAAACAAACTGAAGTAGACTTGTAAAATTTTACCAGATAAACAACAACAAGCTTACAATTGTAGGAGCTGCATCGTAATGCTCATGCAACCTCAATGAAAAAAGGAACTGATTCTTGTTTGAACCTATTTCAGGTTCTCGAAAGGGAGGCAGGGTTAGGAAGTATAAACATAGTGAGTGATCCAAATAAACAACATTACTACAGAATTTGTTTCCTTCTAATCCCAAGAATCACTTACCTAATGTTTATACTTCATGGAGACTGAGTAGCAGTACCTTGGGAGGCTGGGCCCAGAACCCAATTAGGATAAAGGTTCTGCAAGACAGCAGTTCCAAAGCTGGCATTCCTTCTGGACCATATGACTAAATATGAAGGTGTGTACTATTTTCCAGGTAGCTGCTTGGCAAATGTCTACCAATAGGATGCTCCTTGAGGATGCCACAGAGGGAAGGGTACCCCTTATGGAGTGTGCTCTTAAGCCTCTTGGTGTTATTTTTCCAGTTTTTTCATAGCAGAACTGAACACAAGAAACTGTCAAGTGAGAGAGAGAGATCTCTCTGTGGCTGGTTTGCCTTTTCCAGCCCTACCATAGGTAACAAAAACATGGGTGCTGTGGGACCCGACAACTTTTGTCCAGTCCATGTAGATAGACAGGACTCGCTTTAAGTCCAAGCTACGCAACTCTTCCTCAGCTTAACTGGAAAGCTCCAGACAGAGTATAGGGAGGGTCACTGACTGGTTCAGTTCAGACACTACCTTAGGAAGGAATTTTCTGTTGGTTCTAAAAACTACTTTATCCCCGTGGGGGATTATGTAATTTAGCTCTGTGGAGATGGCTTGCAATTCATTTACCCTCCTAGCAGAGATCACTGCAACCAGGAATATGGTTCGAAATGTGACGTACTTCAGGTCAGCAGTTTCCACAGGATCAAAGGGAGCCTCATTAAGCTGGGCATGGCATAAACTAAGGTCCCAGGGAGGGACAGGGTCCATCACTGGTGGGTACAAGTGGCTTAGGCCTTTAAAACATCTTTTGAAAATGGGTTGTGAGGCCAAAGACTTTTTCTTGCCAGCTCAAATGAATGCTGATACTGTTGCTAAGTGCACCTCTAAAGCTGAAGGCCATAGGCCTAATGATTGCAGATGTAGAAGGTATTGCAGAATTACAGGCAACACTGCCTGTATTGGGTTTATTTTTCTGAGAACACACCAATAAGAAAACCTTTTGCATTTAGAAGAATAAACTTTCCTGGTAGTTGATTTCCTTGAAACCTTAAGCATCGTCATGACTTCTTCAGAGAAGTCCAATCTGGAAAAATCTAATTCCTCAAGAACCCTGCCCCCCCCCAAGCGCTGGGTCCTGGGATTCAGGAGTGTTACTGTGCCCTGGGACAAAGTCATCAAATTGCGACGGAGGGGCAGGCTGATTAAATTTCTGTCGGACAGGACCAGGCAAACTGAAACATAGAATTTGACAGCAGATAAGGACCACTTGGCCCACCTAGTCTGCCCATTTCCCTACCTGATGGATAAGCTGCAGATTCTAGTTAATCAACAGCTTACTTCCTCCTGCCCCCCACTAGAATTGCCTTATGCCTGCCCCATGCATTCTTGAATTCTCCCACTGTTCCTGACTCCACAACCTCCTCAGGAAGGCTGTTCCATGCATTCACAACCCTCTCTGTGAAAAAATACTTTCTAACATTACCTCTGAGCCGTCCCCCCTCTATCTTCAAATTGTGCCCCCTTGTTCTTGCACATCTCTTCTTCTGAAAGATGCTACCCTCTTGTACTTTGTTAATTCCCTTTGAGATACTTGAACATTTCTATCATGCCCCCCCCCCTTATCTCAAGGGTATACATATTAAGCTGCTTCAGTCTCTCCACGTATGTCTTCTGGTGCAAACCCTGCATCATTGTGGTTGTCCTCCTCTGAACAGCCTCCACTCTGTCTATGTCTTTGCAGAGATGGGGTCTCCAGAATTGCACGCAGTACTCCAGATGGGGTCTCACTAACTGTCTGTACAGAGGGATAACAGCTTCCTTTTTTGTATTGTTGATGCCTCTCCCTATGCATCCCAGTATCCCCTCAGCCCTCCTTACTGCCCTCGCACATTGCTTGCCCACCTTTAGGTCATCTGATATAATTACTCCTAGGTCCCTTTCGATTTTTGCTGTTATTAACTCACCCCCCTCACTGTGTACTCTTCCCCTGGGTTTTTGTTTCCCAGATGCATTACACTGCACTTCTTTTCATTGAATCTGAGCTGCCACATATTTTAAACCATTCCTCCAACCTTGCCAAGTCCCTTTTCATCCTTTCCACCCCACCTTGTGCATCAACCCTGTTGCATATCTTTGTGTCATCTGCAAAGAGACGTACCTTTCCTTCCAGGTGCTCTCCAATGTCACTTATAAAGACATTAAAGAGGACTGGTCCCAGTACTGAACCCTGCGGTACCCCACTAGTTACCCTCCTTTCTTCACTGTGGACTCTGTTTACTATTATCCTTTGTGTCCTGTTGTCCAGAGAGTTTTTTACCCAGGCTACCACCTTGGGACCCACTCCAAGGCTGGCTAACTTGTATATTAACCTTTTGTGTGAGACTGTGTCAAATGCCTTGATAAAATCTAGGTAGGCCATATCCAGAGCCCCTCCCTGGTCTACTACTTTGGTCACCCAGTCAAAGAAATCTATTAGGTTCGTCTGACATGGCCTTTCTGCTGTGAAACCATGCTGCCTTGGGTCCTGTGCTTCACTGGCCTCTAGGTACTCAACAATTCTTTCCTTCAGAAATGATTCCATCATTTTCCCTACCACTGAAGTCAAACTAACTGGTCTGTAGCTTCCTGCCTCTGCCCTGCTCCCACTTTTGTGAAGTGGAATCACACTTGCCCTCCTCCAGTCCTCAGGTACCACCCCATCCTCCCATGATTTGTTAAAGAGAGTAGCCGGGGGCGTTACTAGTTCTACCCTTAGTTCTTTTAGAATTCTTGGGTGAATCCCATCAGACCACATTGTTTTGTCCACCCTCAGTTTCAAGAGTTCTTTCAAAACCCTTTCTTCTGTGAATGGATGGGTTATCGACCCCCCCTAGTCAGAGTTTCTCTCTTGTTTGGTTTAGGTACCTCCCCCTCCTTTTCTCCTCTTGTGAATACTGAGCAGAAATATTCGTTTAAAATCCCTGCCTTTTCACTGTCACCCTCTGCCCACATTCCTTCCCCTATATTAAGTCTCTGTATCCCTCCCTTGGGCTTTCTTCGCTCCCTAATGTACCTATAAAAGGTTTTATCCCCCCTCTTAATAGAGTTGGCAGTCTTTTCCTCAGTTTGTGCCTTTGCTATTCTGACTGCCTTCCCTGCCTCCTTCTGCTTTAACTGATAAAGTTCTCTGTCCTGCTCCTTCTGTGTTTCCTTATATTTCCTGAATGCTATGCTTTTCTCCTTAACCATCCCTGCCACCTCTTTTGAGAACCATAGTGTTTTTTTCCTTCATTTTGTTTTGTTGATTTGCTTCACACAGAGGCTTGTTGCCTCTGCAATGGCCGTTTTGATTATTCCCCATTGTTCCTCCACCCCTCCTTCTTGCCCGTTTGCTACTGCTTTTCTGAGGCACTCTCTCATTTTCCCAGAGTCAGCCTTCCTACAGTCCAATACTCTTGTTTTCGTATGGCTTGACTCTATGGCTGTGTTTATTGTGAACCACACTATTTGGTGGTCACTTGTTCTCAGATGGCTGTCCACTTCTAAATCTGAGATCCTTTTTCCTTCCCCATTTGAGAGTACCAGGTCTAAGATTGCTCCCTCCTGAGTGGGTTCCAACACTAGCTGTCTGAGGCATGCCTCTTGTACGGCATCAAGAATGACCCTGCTCTTGGATGTGCCTGCAACAAAGGCGCTACAGTTAGCATCTGGCATATTCAGGCCCCCATCAACAATATCTCCCCTTTTTCTGCCATTCTAAGGATGCCTTCCATCATTTCCTTGTCCATTCCTTCCCCCTGAGATGTGGGTCTATACACAACCCACATGCAGATTGTGGTGCCATTTCCTGTCTCCAGGGTGACCCATAGTGACTCATCAACTTCCTGTTTACTCTTTAGTTCTGTTGCTTTAATCCCTTCCATTATATAGAGAGCTACTCCTCCTCCTCTTTTACCCACCCTGTCCCTCCTGTAGACTGTGTATCCTGGAATGTTGACATCCCAGTCATGGTTCTCTGTGTACCACGTTTCAGTGACTGACACAATATCCACGCATCCCTCTTCCATCAAGGCCACTAGTTCAGGGAATTTGCTGCACAGATTGTGGGCAATGGTACTCATCACCTTCCATTTATTTTTTATGGCCTTACCCCTTTTAACCCCATCCCTGTCCTTACTGCCTTTCTCTGCATTTACCCCTGCCCTGCTCCCTACTGACTTCTCTACCTTGGTGTCTACCGATCTAACTACTGTGTTTTGTGGTGAAAGGCTGGGATTTCCCTGCTCCTTTTCAGTGCCTCCCCCCTTGGCTAGTTTAAATGCTTGCGAATGAAGCATTTAGACCTGTCACCTAGGATCCAGGTTCCTCCACCAGACAGATGCAGACCATCGTGCCAGTATAAGCCTGCATCCCTCCAGGTGGCTGCCCAGTGAAGCCAAAACCCTGAGCTCCACACCAGATTTTCAACCATTTATTGAATCCCATGGTGCGGAATACCCTAGCATCATCCTTGCCATAGACAGGCAGCAGCTCCAAGAAAATTACCATACATGCTACTTGTCTAAGGCCCCTCCCCAATTCCACAAACTCCTCTTGCACCACTCTGATCCCATTCACAGCCAGCTCATTTGTCCTTAGGTGGACAATAACATCCAGCTCCCTCCCTCGTGCAGCTGCTCCCGCGATCCTGAGGACTGGCTTCCTGTCCCTCCGAGCCGTGGCGCCAGGCAGGCACCTTACCTTCCTATCCCCTTCCACCCCCCCCCCAATGATAGAGTCCCCCACCAGGAGTTGTTTCCTTCCCTGGGTCTCCTTTGCGGAGGTTCCCAGCATCCTCCTTGGTCTCCACTGCAGGTGCCTCCATAGAGGAATCACTCTTTACCAAAACAGCATATGAATTCTGGAGAGGTGCAACAGGAGAGATGCACCTCTGTTCCACCAGTCTCTCCCTCCCTGAGCCCACTTTGGTCCAACCGCTCCTCTTTCTTGGCAACCTCTGAGGTAACGGTGGTGGCCCTGGTGGTCCCTGGGTAGGGGGAGAGGTTTCACGAATCCTAGCCAGGTCAGCCTGGAGACGGGCAACCTCCTCCCTCAGACCAGAGAGGTGCCTGCAAACAGGGCAGCATTGCAGCGCTAGGCATGTGTGTCCCAGCCTGCAGCTATCATGATCATTGTTGCAGGTTCCCTCCTGAGTTTCAGGAGTACTTTCCAAATGAGTAGTAATAATTGGAAGGCATACAGAAATGCCCCAGTCCAGTTCAGCAGCAGGGCATCCTTTGGCTGGTGGTCTGCAACAAAACTGTGACAAGTGATAGTTCTCCCAAGATGCAAAAAGAAATATATTGGGAATGCCCCACCTTCTGGACACTGTGTCCAGAACCTGCTGGTTTAAGGTCCATTTGTGATTTCCCTGGCTGATTCTGTTTCAGAATCTGCCAGGACATTGTCTTTGCCTGACAAATGCATTGCAAATATATATCTTCTTCTACGGAATATGCTAGGTCCTAGATCATCATTGCCGCTGTACACAGTTTTGAAGAACTCTTTCCTCCCTGCTCGTTTATGTAGTACACTACTGTGGTATTGTCTGTCCTGATTTGGACAGCCTGACCCGTAGCTGGGCGAAAGACTGCATTGCTAGCAGTACTGCTCTGAGCTCCATAGGCTTACGTCTCCTAGTGACTCCTGTAGGCCCCACGTGCCACTCACTGTGAGGTCCTGCAGTTGGGTGCCCAACCCCAGGAGTGAGGCATCTGTAGCAAGAATACTTGCTGATGATTGCTAAAGGAAGGGAGTGCTCTATCTGAAGATGCTTTCTTCCTTTCACCACTCTAATGATTCCACTAGTGCTTTTGTCACAGGCACTGTGTCAGGGTTGGATAAGACTCTGTTCCAGTTGTTATGCAAAGAGTGTTAAAAGCAAGGATCTGTTTTCCTACTCTCCTATTCTGTCACTTGTCCATCTCTTGCCTGTCTGACTGCATACTCACATTTTCCTTGTGGCACCAAGGAAATGGCCACTCCGATGGCCCCACAAGTTCCCCTGTTATCCCTTCCTTCACTTGCTGTTTCTGTTCCTTTATTTTTCCCCTTGATTCTCTGTGGTTAAAAATATACATTAATCTGTGTGGGAAACTGGGATCTCTTGGTTTGCAAATGTATACAATTATATTATTGAAATGATCACAGACAACTACTTGGGTGTCACAGAAGCTAGCAGTTTGGAACACAGAGGGTCTAAAAGCACTGTAAATCGAGAAAAACTGACTGAAGTACACTTTTGATACAGTATAACTACAAAATAAAAACCTGATGTGCCAGCCTGCTGGCACAGCAGTAGCGCTACTGCTCATGACGCCAACGACCCGGGTTCCGGAACAAGCCTGGGATGTTGGAGGGCCAATCGAGGGCTGGAAGATTAAGCATCTTATGGATCGCTCTCCTCTTCCGGGAGGGAGTAGCCAGTGTACAAGTGGCCTTGCAGCAGTCGGGTACAGACAGGACTGAATATAAGGGAGGCATGGCATATGTACAACTTGCCGCCCCATGTCACTGTATGCCACACCTTCTTGTGGTAAAATGAGGTCCAACTGCCACACAATGACATCTGCCCCCATGCCACTGACCAGGCTCTCGCACTAGTCGCACCATTCAGTCTCCGTCAGGGAGGGGGGCTCCAGCAGCCCGGCCCCTAAGGGGTGAGCTGGGGGTCCTCGAGAGTGAGGCAAGTACTGGAGTGTGTAGCCAGGCTGAGCTACTGTGTGTGTGTGTGTGTGTGTGTGTGTGTGTGTGTGTGTGTGTGTGTGTGTGTGGACTGATGGGGGACAGTGGACAAGGAAGGAAAAGCATAATAAATAAAATAAAAACCCATCTAGAGAACCAGCCATTACCAAACTTCACTACTGGGTGACTGATCTCTTCAGGTAGAGAAACAGATCAGACCAATGGTCAGAGTAGAGCACAGCTGCAGAGTTTGAACCTACGTTCCAAATTCTAAAATTTCCATAGGTTCTACCTCTGGGGTGTCACTCCCAGCTGAAGGGGTGTCGGCATGCATACGCACTATACTCAGCAGAGTACAGTGAAAAAAAATCAGGCAGGGGCAACCAATCAGGCAGGGGCAACAAAAAGAGGAAAGCAAGGACATTGAGAGTCACACTGTATCTGTGAGGCACTGAGACCTTTTGCCTTTGTTGTTCGCTTACCAGGCAGGCAGAAAAACAAAGGAAGGAAGATTACAGGAAGAAACTGATTACCTGAACTCAGACATGGCAAATGGGGGGGACGGGACTATTGTTGGTGTGGTGTGGCAACGCATATTTTGGTTTATGTTCACATAACGAGAGGCAGGGCAACAGTTTATCAGTTTTGAGCACAAGTTTAAAATTCCGGGCTATACCCCTGCCCATCTGAGATGGCTGCATACAGTGTAAACATTAAGTGAGTGATTCCTGGGGTTAGAATTAGATGGATCAATGTTTTTTTTATGTGGAGAACAGTAACTATTGCTTCAGACAGAGTTCCTTTAGGGTGTGATTCACTGAAAAACCTGTTACAAGTATTTACTTAGGTCTTCATTTAGTAGAGAATAAAATTCTCCTGGGAGTCCACCTGTTCCTGGAGTCTTGTTGTTTGGTAGAGATTTTACGGCTCTTTTTATCCCTTATTCTGTTAGGTCAGCATTAGTTCTAATTTACTAGCTTCAGATATTGTTGAAAAATTGGATTTTCCAAGGAATTCATCCAGACTATCTTTGTCTGGTTCATATTTTGATTTATATAAGTCTAGTGTATATCTGGATTATATAAGTCTGTATTGAAAGAATGGAAAATGTTGTTGATATCTTTGGGGTTAGTAACTATATTGCCTTTTCTATCTGATATACTGGGTATGTTACTTCTATTTTGCATCTGTTTTAATCTGTAAGAAAGAAGCCTACTCACTTTCTTTCCTAACTCTCAATAAAGTAGTTTGTTCTAAAAATGGCAAATTCAGCTTTCACAGTACAGACCTTGCTGATTTCAAATTTTAATCTAGTTATTCTTTTAAGCAGGTCTGAGTTGCGACTCCTCCCTGCCTTACAAATTTCCTCCATGTGTTTAAGCTTCTTTTGGTTTCCTTTAGAAGATTCCCCTTCTTTTTTTGTTGCTGCATATCCTAATATTCTTCCCCTGATGAATGCTGTATAAGCCTCTCATAGATGGCTTTGGAAGTCGTTCCAGTGTCGTCAATCTCAAAGAAAGACACAAATTCTCTAGACAGATCCGAACATTATACAGAAACTCATCTGTAAAAATATGTGTGAATAAAAACTTGCCTGAGAATATTATTCTGGAAAGGAAGACTAGACAAGAATACCCTCTGTCTCCCTTGTTATTTATTTTAGTTCTAACCCCCCTACTTTGCGTAATCAAAGAGGAAAAAAAAAATCTCAGACATTAAAATAAATGGTAAGGTCCATAAAATAATAATAGCGTGCACGGAGGCTTATTATCAATGCTTACGTTTTAAACCTCAATCTTCAACTAACACTCTTGTGCACACTCTTAATTTCATGACACTATCAGGCCTGAACATAAACTGGACCAAATCAGAAATACTGGTTATATACAAGACAGGAATCAAATTTAAGCAGAATATATTATCACAATCATTAAAATGGAAAGAATCTCATATAACTTATTTAGATATTAAAATCCAAGCTGACTTAACCAAATTGGTGAAAATAAATATGAAACACAGTCTGAAGAATACCAATATTGAATCAGAAAAGTGAACTAAATTAAAAGTTTCTTCATGGGGAAAAATGAATGCGTTTAAGATGATTTCCATACCCAGAATAAATGATATCTTGGAAGAACCGCTATTGCTAATAATGTTGTAGTAACAGACATTTCTAACAAAGTAAAGTATCAAAATTCTAATACAGAAACCATTTGGCTAAAGGTTAACACAAAAGCCTCAAAGGTTTTTTATCATAGGCTTGTATTATAGATCTCCAAATAGTACGTAAATCAGGAAATCATACAAGAATTGGTAAAGGCATGCAACACTGGAAAGATGGCCTTTGTTGGTGACCAGGTGAGACACACTAAGCTGAAAGCTTGTTTACAGGTGCAACCTGAGAGCACAGGGAAGTTAAGTGACTTGCTCAGGGTCACATAGTATGCAAGTGGGGGTTGTGGGAGTCAAACCCAGGTCTCTAGATTTACAGCGCTGTGCCTTAAACCACTGTGCTATACTGCCTCCCACTACAGCGACTTAAGATTGGAAACATCAAATTGTCATCACAAGGCATACTGTGCAGCTTCTCAAGATATGTCAGGAATTACATTTGGTACAATGTGTCAGACAGCCCACCAGAGGCAGTAACATACTGGACTTTGTGATAACTACAGAATCGACTGGAATCACAGACTGTTAAGTGATCCAGCCATTGGGTACTAGCGACCACTCTTGTCTAAGTTTCAGTACAAGGTACATGCAGTAGATTAAAAGGCTGTACAGAAATTTACTTACACAAAAAATGCTAATAAAGAAGATATAAACAGATATATTTCCAGGATTGTCTGGAATACCCCGTTTAAAGACAAAACAACAGAAGAGTGTTGGGAACATTTAAAACAGATTATAGAGGAGGTTAGTGATAAGCATATAAAGATTTAAAAAATGCAACGATAAGGGGATTAAACCCAAATGGTTAAATAAAAAAAATACTGAGGCTAATTACAAAGAAAAACAACATTTATGCAGAATATAAACAACATAATACAATAGTGGCTTGGGAAAAACTGTAAAAGGTGCAAAAACATGTAAGAATGCCATTAACAAAGCAAAAAGAACTATGGAAATCAAATTAGCATCAACTGCAACTGAAAAGAACAGCAAACAATTTTATAGTTACATAATTCCCTTAATACATCTGATACTCAACTCACTATGGTTGTACAAAATGATACTATCTTGTCGGACCCTGCTGATACAGATAATGCGGGAGCACGTCAATTCACTCCCACCATTTCATTCCTGGACAATCCGCTCCTGACTGTGACAGAGTCAGTCCCTGCCACTGTAGGTTTGGACCCATCTACTTTCTTTCCTTGGTTGCAACCACTATATTTCTCTCTACTACAGCTATCCCTTTTGTTTTTCTGTGTGGAGGCACCCCGTCCCAGTCTGTATCTTCTCTGTTTCCTAAGAAGAAAGGTCTAGGAAAGGAGACTTTAAATGTAGTTGAGTAGTAGTCTAACAGTATGAAGCACACGTTTGATATGGCAGGAGAAACCTGCCTTACTGATATGAGTTAAGCCAGCAGCATTACCCCTTCTCCTCCTGTGCTGCTTTACTATCATTGTTTTCTAATTTTAAAATATGTTTTGATGCACTTAAATCAAAATTACAGTAATGCAATGACTGGGTTTTGGATAGAAGACTAGGACATTTTTGTGTTGCTAGTAGGAGAAATGGAAATTGCAGGGTTTTGGTCCTCAAATGCAGAACGATTGTGTCTGCAAGTGTTCTTTTTAAGCGCCTTGAATCCTTTGCTATATCAGAAAAGCACTTGGTGCATAGCGGTACGAATGTTCGCACGATCACAAAGCACTCGCGAGCATGTGCACATTCGTGTAACGCTCACGCTACCGTTTGTTCAAATTAAACTCCTTTTGATAAGTATTGCTGTGTCTACAGGTAAAGAAGCACTAGTGCTTATTTTCAACTTTCTTTTGTTAGGAGATTCTTGAAATAGATACTCTCGAGTCTCCCTGGCTGAGAATGAAAGTGTCATCAGTCGGCTACAATTTAAACCAACAGCTTGATGTTTCAGCGGTGGTGTTTCTACCATCCTGTTTTTACACATTTGTATACCCAAAATTTCACCCTCTATCTGTTCGTTTGCCATACAATAAAGAGGGTGCATCCTGTGAATAAAAATAAAAAGGGGCAATTCTAATAATAGCCCCAATAGCTCCTCAGTCTTAATGGGATACACAAATAGTATGTTAGGACATTAATCACACAAATAGGTGACAATTGTGGTATGTAGTACCTTTTATGGCTCTGCTGCGCTAAATGTTCCCCCAATCGTCTTGTTGCCGTTTCCACTTTATCGCTGGAGTGTTCCAGGCTGCCTTACAGACATAAGAGTTCTGCTCTCTTTAGAGTTCTCCCACTGAACTGAGCAACTCTATAGGGGGGGACAGCGACCCCTTGTGGCCCAAGTTTATACCAATCCATCTGTCAATCATTATTGGAAAGGATTGTGTTCCGTAATAAACGCCAAATAAGGACTGTTTTTACTCCCTTGGAATTTTGGGGTTATTATTCAGTATGTCTAATGTGTTTAAGCCTGGCTAAAACTATTATTGTTGGGACTGGAAATATGTTTTAATGTTTGATGATGCAAGGTCACCTGACTCAGGTAGGTGGGTATATTAGCATTACCTGAGCAGGTACCATGTATATAGGGTCAGTTCCTTCTGACCAACAGTGAGAGAGGTTCTATGCTACTGAATCAAACAGTTTTTTGCTGTTTATTTGAATATTTGCCTTCATGTGTTATTTTGCTTTATAGTGCTTGTTATATGTTTATAATGTAATAAACATCCCACTAAGAAAAACAAGTGGGTTGCACCTTACTTGATGACTCTGTGTCCATCTGTAGAACCCATGTCGTAACAAGTGGTGTTAGAAGTGCTATTTCTACTGCCTGCTTCGTCTTGCCAGGGAAGGGAGACGTTTTGTGGTACTTCCTGTGGTACCCAAGGTGGACATGGCAGAGGGTGGCCCGGTGCAAGGCACACGGCGGCGCAGGCAGGAGCCCAGCTGCTAACTGGTTTGCCCGATACGCACCCTAAAATTAAGAAGCAGCTGTCTAAGAGATCAGAGGAGGAGGTCAGCGAGCATGGGGAAGAGACACCCATGGACCAGCTGCCTGATGATGCAGGAGAAGATATTAATATCTCCTGCCCCGACTTGGAACATGCACCAGTAGAGGATGTTGAAGAACTCCTGAAATGGCTTTGTGTCAGACAGGTGCAACTGGATCGAGAGAGAGAGAGAGAGAGAAGTGGAACAACGGAGACAGGATGCTAAGTGGGCGGACACCATGCGGGTGCTCCAGGCCATCAGGACTGAGCATGCTGAAAGGCCACAGAGTCCCAGAGATATTAAACTGCGAGGGCTACAAGACACTGATGACATCGAGGCATACCTCACCACGTTCGAGAGGGTGGCGCAAAAGATTGGCTGGACAAGAGACCAATGGGTGGTGCATCTTGCCCCCGAACTAACTGGACAAGCACAAGTTTTGTACAGTCAATTGGACATACAGCTTGCTGATGACTATAATCATGTTAAGCGAGAAATCCTGAGGCAGTATGACATCAATCATGAAACGTACCGGCAGCGTTTCAAGTACCTGAAGATGCAAGCCACTGATGCTCCCAGGGACGTCGATGCGCGGTTGAAGGATCTAAGCAACAAATGGTTGCAACCAGGCAGCAAGACAGATCAACAAATCATGGAGGCCATAACTATTGAACAATTCATAAAAGTCTTACCACAGGATGTACAGATGTGGGTACGTGAACACAACCCCGAAGATGCTGAGAAAACCACTGCCATGGCAGAGGACTTTATGGCTGCACAGCCTACGCAAGGGAGGAACCAGGGAGGTATTACATCAACCCCCTCCACTAATCCGGTAAGACCTCCCTTTTCATCTACGAATGTTAAAAGTAATCCTGAAATAAGAAGAGATTTGGGGGAGAGTACCATTGTCTGAAATAATCTGTCATGGTTGCCAAAAGAAAGGACATATCAGGAATTGCCCATTTGGCCTTGGCTAATTGGGCACCTTATGTGGCCACTGTGGAAGTGGGACCACATAACGTCTTAGGCTTGCTGGACTCTGGAAGTCACCAAACACTGGTTCGTGCAAACTTGGTAGAAGGCATAGAAAGAGCAGGGACTGGTACTATGGTGACCTGTATACATGGGGATACTCATTTTTATTCCACCACCCCTCTGGAATTGACTGTAAATGGGAAGACACAGGAATTATCAGTGGGATTGTTCCACACTTACCAGTACCCATCATTATTGGGCAAGATCATCCTGACTTTTCTGCATTTATGTTTAAACATGACTATTCTCCTCTGGTTGGAGTGACGACACAGTCACAAACAAAACAACAAACTGAGCTGGGTAAACTGTTTCCATTTTCAGAGGAATTGTATGAGACACCAGGTAAAGACTGGAAGGGAAAGACTGTAAAAAGAAATGAGACTGGCAGAATAAAGGGTTTGTGGGCCCTGTTGACATTAAGCCAGAAACAATGGCAAATGAACAAAAGCAGGATTTTTCATTGACCCTTTTCTTTTTACAGGTGGGAAAGAAACCCGAGGAAGGATCCCCAAGATGTATTATATTGAATGATATACTATACAGGGAATGTATAAATCCTAAAAATGGGAATACAGTGACACAACTGATTGTCCCACAGAGGTATCGTAAAGAAATAGTTCAGTTGGCCCACGACATACCCCTAGCAGGTCACCTGGGGAGAGATACAACACTAAGTAGAATCCTGCATAGATTCCATTGGCCAGGTGTTCATGACCAGGTAGCAGAGTATGTCCAAAGCTGCCCAGTGTGTCAGAGAGTAGCTTGGACAGGGACGAGGGATATGGCACCCTTTCAGAGTATACCCATGTCACCCAGCCATCTGACCGAATTGCTATGGATGTGGTGGGACCCCTTGTGACTAGCTCCAAAGGTAATAGATTTATTCTAGCCATCTGTGACTACGCCACTAGGTATCCTGAAGTGATACCCATGAGGACAGTAACAGCTGCCAGAGTGGCAGAGGAGCTGGCAAAGGTATTCAGTAGGAAGGGTATCCCAAAGGTCATTCTTACGGATAGGGGTATGAACTTTACATCTGTAATGTTGGCTGAGTTGCATCGACCGTTGGGTATACAAGCTGTAAGAACCTCACCATATCATCCTCAGACAGATGGGTTAGTGGAACAGTTCAATCAAACTCTTAAAAAAATGCTACAAAAATTTGTTAGTGAGGAGGGAAGGAATTGGGACACATTGTTGCCCTACCTTTTGTTTTCTTATCGAGAGGTACCCCAAGCCTCTACAGGGTTTTTCCCCCTTCTCCCTCTTGTATGGCCGAAACCCCCCAAGGGCCCCTAGATGTCATTAAGGAACACTGGGAAGAAAACACTCAATAGCAAGGTTTTAAATAATTGATTAGCAGTTTTTTTCTTGGGACTATACTAACGGTACAGAAAGTATTTATACAGATTTTCTAGAAGTGCTGTGTTTGTCAAACAGAGTGAGGCAAGAGCTATGCATTTTCACAAAGATTTAGCACTTTTATGAGCAAAACGCTAATCAATTTTTAGAGCTAAATAAATCCCTGCATAGGGAAGCAAGGGGTACTAGAGTATATGACTGCTTTGAGAAAACACCTCCTCGGGTATGTTAGCCTGGCCCATCAGTCATTACTTGAGAAGCAAGTACACCAGAAAGCTGAATATGACAAGGGGGTGGGGCATAAGTAGTTTGCCACAGGAGAACAGGTGCTACTCCTATTACCAGCTACTGAAAACAAACTGCTTATGAAGTGGCAGGGCCCATATACTATACTCAGACAGGTAGGTCCCGTAACATATGAGGTACAGATGCCCAATAGAAGAAGTAGCAAACAGATTTATCATGCCAATCTGCTAAAACTGTGGCATGAGAGAGAGGAATCCCCCAAAGTAAGTTCCTACATACAGACTGAGACCCATGACTCAGAGCTTGATATAGCCTACAGCAGACTGGAACAAGCTGGTGAAATACAAGAAGTGTACATAAATCCAGCATTGACTACACAGCAACATGAACAGATCCAACAAGTATTGAACACATTTTCAGAAACTTTCACTAATGTCCCAGGCCGAGCAATCGGTGTTGAGCATGACATTAGAGTCACCCAAACTACTCCTCTGTACCAAAAACCATAAAGATTAACTGTACATGTCAGGGATGAGGTCATAACGGAGGTGAGGAAAATGAAGCAAATGGGTATCATCATGCCCTCACGTAGCACATGGGCATCACCCACTGTTGTGGTAAAAAAGAAGGAAGGAGGTATCCGCCTCTGTCTAGATTTCCAGAAAGTGAATGCTGGCTCCCTTCTAGACAGGTACCCTATGCCAGGATAGATGACATTATTGATCGTCTGGAGAATGCAGCCTTTATCTCCACATTAGATCTCGCCAAAGGATACTGGCAGATTCCCCTCACACCACAATCACAAGAGAACACTGAATTTCGCACACCTATAGGGTTATTTGAATTTGTCACAATGCCATTTGGTCTCCATGGAGCGCCTGCAACCTTTCAGCGTTTCATGGACCAAATGCTCAGTCCCTACGAAGACTTCTGTGCCGCATACCTAGATGATGTGGTAGTGTTTAGCCCTGACTGGGAGACACACCTGAAACATCTGGAGCAGGTCTTTTTAGCAATTCAGAAGGCAGGGGTCTCTATTAATCCTAGGAAGTGTTGTCTGGGTCAGACTGAAACCAGATATCTAGGGTTCATCACAGGGAACAGGGTTATTAGACCTAAGATGAATAAAGTGGCAGCAGTATCTGACTGTGCCGTGCCCAGGACCAAGAAACAAGTCCGAGCTTTTTTTGGGACTGGCCGGGTACTACAGGCGCTTTATTCCTAACTTTTCAGCAATAGCAGGCCCCCTTACTGATCTGACAAAGAAAAGGCATGCAAATAGAATTGAGTGGAACCCAGAATGCGATGCAGCCTTTAGGCAAATTAAGGCTCCTTTATGTGCATACCCTGTTCTGAGAAGCCCTGATTTTAGCAAACCCTTTATAGTGCAACCGGATGCATCTGGGGTGTGTATGGGGGCAGTGTTGATGCAGTATATTCAAGATGAAGAGCATCCTGTTATTAATATTAGTAGAAAAATTCATGAAAGAGAATGTAGGTATTTTTTTTTTTTTTTTAACTTTCAGTCTTTATTTTATTTAAGTAAAACTTTTACAAAACCTTTAAGAGACAAGGGAGGATACTAAAAAATATCAAAGAAATCTTAATTACATACATAAAAGGTTAAAAAAGAGGGAAAACAATTAACATGCACATTTAGTCAGGCAGATCGACTGATTTCATTTAATGCCAGCAATAAGAGGCAAAGGGTGCTATCCAATTAATTCTTTACAGTAAGCTTAAAGCGTGATACATAAATTAGCTTAAGGTACAAAATCTGAACGTATGGGCATACTGTATAAAACCCATTTTCTCCATTCAATTTCAAAGGCCTTTTGCGATTTATTAATTATGGCAGTGAGTCTCTCCATCTTGTAGAGATCTATCATTACTTGTTGCCAGAGGTCTAAAGTAGGAGGCAAGTGTGAATTCCATCTCTTTGTAATGGCTTTTTTAGCAGCCAAAAGAGACAAATTTAGAAATTTCTTAGATGGAACATCAGTAAGTTCTGGGGGACTAACACCAAACAAGAAAAGCCGAGAAACCAGGACTAGGTTTGGGGATATTAACTGATGGAGAGCCTCCCTGAGTTGTGAGAGAAACAGCTGAAGGACCTCACATGACCAGAAAATTTGACCCAAAGTAGCTGGGGAAAACCCACACTGCCTCCAGCAGTTTGCCTCAACATGAATAGTATATTTCCGAATCACTACAGGAGCCCTGAAGTACCTTACAGTAAGTTTCCAGGCAAAATCCTTCCAATTACCAGAACTGACACCTTTATACATTTTCTTCAGGTGGCCTTCCCAGCTGGATAAAGATACCTCGGTCTCTAAGTCTTTTTCCCAGGCCATTCTGATTTTATCTAGAGGCTTACCCTGCAGCTTACAAAGACTTCTATATAAGGTAGAAATCAGATGGGATGGGATTGGTCTCCCTTCTATGGCAGCTATTAGAATAAGCAGAAGGTCAGTAGGGGGGGAATCTTCCCACTGTAACCTCCCCAGCGAGTTAAGGTAATTCCTAGTCTGAAAATATCTGAATCTGTCTGAATAGGAAATATTATATTTTTGAGTCAGCTCTGTTAGGGATAGGACTGTGCCCTTGGGCGTAAAATGATATACCAAATGTAGGCCTTTCCTTAACCATTTAACATATCCCTTGTCCATCTTGCCCGGAGGGAAAGCATCTAAGTAGGGAAGAGAGAACATAGCTGATCTCCAGGGTTTGAATTCCCTTGACGACAAAAGTCTAGAATGTAGGTATTCTACCACTAAGAAAGAATGTCTCGCCCTCAAATGGGCGATACAGTCTTTTAAATATTATCTTTGGGGGGCTGAGTTTGAAGTGGTGACAGACCACAACCCCCTCTGTTGAATACAGCAGATGAGGGAAAAGAACCTGCGTATCATGAGGTGGTATCTGACCTTGCAGCCATACCGCTTCACTGTCTCCCACAGGAAAGGAAGTGAACACGCCAATGCAGACTTCCTGTCATGATATGGTACAGGGCTTGAGGTATCACAAACAGATGTGAAGGAATCTGAGTAACTATTGTAACTCAGTGGTTTTGAATCAAATGTACTTTGTTACAGATCACAGGGTAAAGTAGGAAGCATGATGTGTTGAACAGTAGGCACCTTGGTGCTATCATCACAGTTATAATGGGACCCTGGGATGGAGCTTCATGGAATGGGTTTGCCGGAGCTCCTCCAACATTCTAAAAGGGAGGGGCTTGGACTGTAGGATACAGCCTTTTCGGCTGGGAAACTTTCTCCTTGTTGTTTGATGTCAAGGTACATTGTGTACTGGTGTATATATCGTCCCAGGGTATGTTAGGCTCTGGCGAACCTTTTCAGCTTTCAGCAATAAAACAGTGCTTTTGTGTTGGACCCTGGGACGGAACTCCTGAGAGTGGGTGGGCGGAAGTTCCACCCCCTCCAGGGTATCTGGAGGAGGGAGTCTGTTAAACACGCCTTCCCTCTAGCCGGTCCAGTGGCACTGAGGACTGAGGCGCCGGGCACCTTACCTCACACCACACCGGCGACCCTTGTTCGGGAATGAGCACGGGCCACTGGGGTTCGGCGGGGTGCAGAAGGATCGAGCATCCTCTGGGCTGCTCCCCTTCTCTGGGGAGGGGGGACACCAGAAATCGGTGCACTACTGGCTCCTAGCGGAGGCTGGGGTCTGGTGCGCCCGGGCTACAGCAGGGGAAGGCGAGACATACACTTGGAGGAACACGTACGGAAGCGTTGGCGTTTGCTCCTTGTGGCATCACTGCACGCCCTCGCCGTAGGGGGAAAAAAAACACTGGAGGAAAAAGGGTCCTGACGTGCTCCATGACAGCCGATCCTCGCAGGCGCCACCCCGTGACTAGCAGCAACACCCCTCCAGCACTGAATCCGTGAGAGAGGTGGGTTGAGGGATCCCAGCAGCCCCACCATGGGGGCAAGCTGTGGGGCAGCTGGAGAAAGAGCTGCGAGCGGGGGACGGGGCTGTGGGATCTGGCAAGAAGTACTGCCGGACTGTCAGGGATCAGGAAGATAAACAAATTAACTTTAAAAAAAAAAAAAACATGCCTTCCCTCATAAGAAGGGGGAGGGGGGTAAATATGACAGGGTCAGTCCCTGCCACTGTAGGTTTGGACCTATCTACTTTCTTTTCTTAGTTGCAACCACTATATTTCTCTCTACTACGATTATCCCTTTTGTTTTTCTGTGTGGAGGCAAGCCACCTCCATACCACCACCCCGCCACCCACCCCCGTCCCAGTCTGTATCTTCTCTTTATTTCTCTGGGTCCTAAGAAGAAAGGTCTAGGAAAGGAGACTTTAAATGCAGTTGAGTAGAAGTCTAACAGTATGAAGCACATATGTTTGATATGGCAGGAGAAACTGCCTTACTGATACGAGTTAAGCCAGCAGCATTACCCTTTCTCCTCCTGTGCTGCTTTACTATTATTGTTTTTTAATGTTAAAATATGCTTTGATGCATTTAAATCAAAATTACAGTAATGCAATGACTGGGTTTTGGATAGAAAACTAGGACGTTTTTGTGTTGCTAGTAGGAGAAATGGAAATTGGAGGGTTTCGGTCCTCAAATGCAGAACGGTTTTGTCTGCAAGTGTTCTTTTTAAGCACCTTGAATCTTTTGCTACATCAGAAAAACGCTTAGTGCGTAGCGGTACGAATGTTCGCACGATTGCAAAGCACTCGCGAGCATGAGCACATTCGTGTAGCGCTAGCGCTATTGTTTGTTCAAATTAAACTCCTTTTGATAAGTATTGCTGTGTCTACAGGTAAAGAAGCACTAGTGTTTATTTTCAACTTCCTTTTGTTAGGAGAGTCTTGAAATTGATACTCTCGAGTCTCCTGGCTAAGACTGAAAGCATCAGCCGACGGCTTGACGTTTCAGCAGTGGTGTTTCTACCATCCTGTTTTTACACATTTGCATACCCCAAATTTCACCCTCTATCTCCTCGTTTACCATACAATAAAGAGGGTGGCATCCTGTGAATAAAATAAAAAGGGGCAATTCTAATAGCCCCAATGGCTCCTCGGTTTTAATGGGATACACAAGTAGTATGTTAGAACATTAATCACACAAATAGGTGACAACTGTGGTATGTAGTACCTTGTATGGCTCTGCTGCACTAAAAGTTCCCCCAATGGTCTTGTTGCTGTTTCCACTTTATCGCTGGAGTGTTCCAGACTGCCTTACAGACATAAGAGTTCTGCGCTCTCAGAGTTCTTCCACTGAACTGAGCAACTCTATAGGGCAAGAGCGGCACCTTGTGGCCCAAGTTTATACCAATCCATCTGTCAATCATTATTGGAAAGGATTGTGTTCCGTAATAAATGCCAAATAAGGACTGTTTTTACTCCCTTGGAATTTTGGGGATATTATTCAGTATGTCTAATGTGTTTAAGCCTGGCTAAAACTATTATTGTTGGGACTGAAAGTATGTTTTGATGTTTGATGACACTAGGTCACCTGACTCAGGTAGGCAGGTATATTAGCACTACCTGAGCAGGTACCAGGTAGATAGGGTCAGTTCCTTCTGACCAACAGTGAGAGAGGTTCTATGCTACTGAATCAAACAATTTTTTGCTGTTTATTTGAATATTTGCTTTTCATGTGTTATTTTGCTTTATGGTGCTTGCTATATGTTTATGATGTAATAAACATCCCACTAAGAAAAACAAGTGGGTTGCACCTTACTTGCTGTGTCCATCTGTAGAACCCATGCCGTAACACCGACCATTCGCTCCCATCACTTCCCGCTCCGTGTCATTTCACTCCCTGCATACATTTTCAACATTCAACATGTGTTGTGCTCTGAACAGCAGCATTTCACATTCAACATAAATAAGTATTTGGAATTTCGATCCCTGCGTTTCACTCCCTGCATACACATTTCAACATAACATTGCTCCGTAACTATACTGAATTTACTGCTTGGGTAAAGTAAAAGGTATTACCCTTTCCTGTGAGTCCGATGTAAAATCCAGTCACTGAATACGCAGAAAGCACTGAACTTGCATGATGTGTCACGTGATCAGCGTTACTGACGTGCTGTCATAGTAACAAGCTATCTACCCATGGCTACCAGTTCAGCAGAGACGGACAGCATACGAAGTTTGTAATCCATAAACGAATCCATTAAAAAGGTATCTTTATTTATTTTGATCATTTAAAATCATTTAAAAATCAATGTCATAGTGTTTCAGTACTCGAAGCAGTGAGCAACCCCCCCCGAAGGAATTCTTCAGTTTTGCGTTCTGCAGACTTTTCCAGGATGATCTCAAGCCTTGTTGCATTGTCCTTATATGCCCTCTTTGAGACATTTGGTGAATTACTGGCAATTAGCTGTTCTACGTCAGTGTCCCTTTTCCTTTGAATGCCTTTAATTCCCTCAATAAATTTCCATAATGTTGAATGGGACATGCAAAGTATTGCCCGCATTCCTCTGTGGAATGCCTCAACTGCATTATTTGTCTTTGCCCTTCTTTCCACGGCTCTCATATAATGATTCCACAAATGAATTTCACATTGTGGTTGCCTTCGCCCACTGCTCCCTCTATTCCTGCGCCCCACCCAGGTGTCTTCAAAGTAGTTGATGATAGCTAGGCTCCAATTCAGGTGGAAAAATGTTCAAGCCTTCATCAGTGATGTCCTCAAATCGTCCCACAACTTGGTCTGGTGGACAGAAGGTCAGGGCAGGGGAACAGCAGCACTTTAAGCTAAACTTGCTGTCTTGGGCATCTCTCTGTCCTAATCCCTCTGACTGGATTTTTCTATAGATGCATTGCTAAAAATGATAAAAGCACCCAACCTGCCATGCATGAGAGATAACACTTTTGAAAGCTTGAATTGTAGCCTTTTCAAAATCAGTCACGATGACTGCTGGGTCCAGCCTGAGGTTTATTTGTTTTAGAGCCTATAGGAGCACTACATATGTATCCCTTCATTTTCCCATTTGACACTGTATCCTCGCTTATAGTGTGTGTAGATGTAATTGTTTCTATCTACCAACTTTTTTCTGTTGCGCTCAGAGAGAGCGAACCGTGCTGCCATGCTTGCACTGTAAGATACGCTGCTCACTCTTGTGCTTGACTTTTATACAGGTTTTATAATTAATTAATTTGGCGGATTGATAAAGTGGCAGTGCCAGTGATTGATAAAGTGCATGCAACAGTGTGCAGAGAGCAGACTGACTGGTGGACTAATTGGACTGCCTGACAATGAAGAAAATGAATGACAGTAGAAAGTCTATACTTCACCAGGTCTTTACAGTTCGTTACACTAGTGGGAGCGAACTGACATGGAATGGAAATAGAGTGAGTGAAATGACCTGGGAGCCGATCGTCAGGAGCAAGTTAAAGTGGAATGAACTGCCGGGAGTGAATTAATGCAAACCCAGATAATGCATTTAATGATTATTTTTGCTCTGTTTATTCAAAGACTAGTACAATTCATTATCAGAATGGGTTTAAAAATGAAAATAGAAGTTAATGAAATAAATAAGAAAACAGATGTCTCAAACCATTCAGTACTCCGGGCCTAGACAACGTAACTCCACAAATGCTCAAATTGATGAAAGAAAGTATCGTCACCCTAAAAATATTATTTGAAAAATCTGAAGGAAAAATTATGCTCAAATCACTCCAATTCACAAAAAAAGGGGATAGACAAAATATAATTACCATCCCATAAGTTTTAACATCTATACTAAGCAAAATTTTAGAATCAATACAGGATAGAATTCTGACATTAAAATAAATAATAGTTTAGATTTGGAACAACATGGTTTCACCACTGGACGTTCCTGCATAACAAATCTTATTTGTTTTCATGAAAAAAAACCTGTACTATACGAGATCAGGGAGGTACGGGTAGATATGGTCTTACTGGATTTCTGTAAGGCCTCTGATATGGTGTCACACTGAGCAGTGGCTAAAAAACTGATTATGCTCAACATAGACAAAAGTGTAGTAAGATGGGTGGTTAATCGATTCACTGAACGATCGCAGAGGGTAACTGTGAATGGCTATCTATCTAGGGAGGGCCAGGTGACAAGTGGAGTACCCCAGGGACCAGTACTGGGCCCCATTATTTTTCAACTGATCATATCTGATCTAAACAATAACAAACAGAACTGGATAGCTAAATACGCACACCACGCAAAACTAGGAGGTCCATGTGATACTTTGGAGCAAATAAAAGGAGTTCAAAAAGATCTGAACATTATGACCGACTGGGCTTATAAATGGGGTATGACATTTAACATAGACAAGTGCTGTGAGATTCACTTACGAAAAGAAAAAATTATTCACCTTAGTAATGTTGTTTCTTCTAATGGAGTCTTGCTGTGTTATGACATATGCAGTAAGTCCCAACCTTCGAACTGCTCCGGAGGTGAGTTAACTTTCCATGCCAGGCATGGAACCTTGAGCGCGAGCTCGGTTGAAAACTCTGTCTGTTGTTCTTCAAACTCAAACTGTCAGATCTTTATGAGCAAAACTCACTAAGGTTCTGTGTGGAAGCCGTAAACCTACACTAGACAACTGGCTACTAAATATAAGAACACATTTTTCTTGGTCCCAAAACAAAGACTCAAGTCAGGGGATCAGAAAAAATAAAAACATAACACCCAAACACCCCAAAAAGGAGGGGTGAAAATAAGGTGGCCATCTGCCAAGTGCCAACACTACACTGCCCACCCACATCCCAAAAGTAGAGGTTGTGAGAGGGGCAGGCCGGGGGGGGGGTCATAATATAGCAAGACTCCATTAGAAGAAACAACATTACTAAGGTGAGTAATTTTTTCTTCAAACAACATGAAGTCTTGCTATATTATGACATATGCAGACTACACAGCAGTACCTCCATGGAGGAGGACAGAACCTACTTAGGAAATAGGCTCTGAAGCACAGCTGTGCCAAACTGAGCATCAGTCCTAGCCTAGATATCCAGGGAGTAATGCTTGGTAAAAGTGTGAACTGTTTTCCAGGTAGCTGCTTGACATCTCTCTAGGATAGGGATGTCCCTGGCAGCAGCCAGAGACGCAGCTGTACCTCTGGTAGAGTGAGCCCTCAGGCCTGAGGGAGGAACCTTACCCAATTTCTCATAGCAAAAACGGATACAAGAGACAATCCACCTGGCAATGGATCTTTTAGTGGCAGGTTTCCTTTACCAACCTCACCATAAGTGAGGAACAGTTGGAGGAGTCAAACCTGTGACCCTTGTACGTTCTATGTAGTAACTAAGGGCTCTTTTGACATCTAAACTGTGCTGTCTCCTCGTCCAGAGGAGGAATGGTCAGTGAAGTACACAGGAAGAGAAATAGATTGATTAAGGTGGAAGTCTGAAACCACCTTAGGCAAGAACTTCCTGTTAGTCCTGAGGGACCACCTTATCTCTATGAAGGAGATAAAATCAGGTTCCACTGACAATGCCTGCAATTCATAATGCCTGGCAGAAGTGATGGCTACAAAAACACAGTTTTCCAAGTCAAGTACTTAAGCTCTGCTGAAGACAAGGGCTCAAAGGGGTTGTATAAGCTGAGCAATGCAAATATTAAGATCCCAGGCAGGGCAGGGTCCCTGAAAGGGGGTTGGTGTGAAGCAACCCTTGAAAACTGGAGAATACAGGATGAGCTGAAAGAGAAGAGGTTTACCTGCTTATAAAAAGCAGACACGGCTGCCAGGTGCACTTTAGGGTAGCTGGTCCCAGCTCAACGTATTGAAATGCACCATGTAATCCAGGACTGTGGGTAAGTCAGCAGATTCTGGGGAAATATGCCTGCCAGAGCACCAAATGGAAAATCTCTTCCATTTGGAATTATAAGTAGCCCTGGTGGAAGGCTTCCTAGAAGCCTTCAAGATATCCAATACACCTTGGGAGAGGTGTAGGTCAGCAAACTCTAACTCTTCAAGAGCCAGGCCTTGAAGTTGAGAGATCTGAGGTTCGGGTACCAAACTCTCCCCTGGGCACAAGTTAACAGGTTGTGATTCCTGGGAAGACACAGGGGAAGGTGGACTGCTAAGGACATAAGGAGTGGGTACCAGGGCTGCCTGGCCCAATCTGGAGCAATCAGGATCATCTTGCAGGGCTGAGATCTGATTTTGACTAGCACCTTGAAAAGAAGAGGGAAGGGGGGAAAAGCATAGAGAAACTTCCCTTCCCAACTGAGAAGGAAGGCATCCAGGGGACTGAGCCCAACACTGGGGGCCTGCAGCAAAAAAGGGGAAGTTAGTGATTGTCTGGGGCTGCAAAAAGATCCATCTGCGGAGTGCCCCATCTGGCAAATGCTACCTCCAGTACTAGGGGATCCAGTGACCATTCGTGATGGCCCTGGGAAATCCTGCTGAGAGCATCTGCCAGGACATTGTCCTTGCCTGGGAGGTGAACTGCGTGAGTGAGGGTGTTCAGGAATAAGCCAGGGACCACAACTTCATTGCTTGATGCACAAGGCCGAGACCGAAAGTGCCTCCGTGCTTGTTGATGTACCACATTGTGAGTGGTGTTGTCTGTTCTGACCTGTACGACTTTGTTCTGAACAGATGTGGAAAAACTTGAAGTGCTAGAAAAACTGCTCTGAGTTCCAACAGATTGATGTGGAGCAGAGATTCCTGTGGGACCACAATCCCTGGGTATTGAGCTACGTATGTGAGCTCCCACTAAGAGGATGCATCTGTAGTAAGGATTAAGGAGGCGAGACTGAGGGGTGAAGTGGACCCCTGTCTCAGATTGCTCTGGTCCTGCCACCACTGAGGGCTTGGATCAGGGTTCGAGTCACTGGGATCAATTTGGTTAAAGGGTCTCTCCTTTGAGACCAAAAGGCTCTCAAATGGAACTGGACGTCCCTCATCTGAAATCTTGCTCCCTGCACCACTGCTGTAGAAGCAGCCATGTGCCCCAGGAGTTGCAGAAAATGCCTTGCTGGTGAGAGACTTGCAGGGTGAAAAGGAGGCCAGAGACCAGGGTCCTTGCTCTTTCCAGAGGGAGGAAGGCTCTGGCCTCTTTTGTGTTCAGTTCTGCACCTATGAAGGTGAGGAGCTGGACAGGCTCTACAACTGACTTTTGAAGATTGAGAAGGAAACCTAGAGATGTGAGCAGTTGCTGAGTTGCCTGAAGGTGAAGTTTGACTTGTTCTGGAGACTGGCCTACAATGAGCCAATCGTCCAGGTAAGGAAAGATGGCAATCTTTTGCCTTCTTAAGTGGGCAACTGCTACTGCCAGGCATTTTGTGAATACCCTCGGGGCAGAGGTGAGGCCGAAGGGCATTGCTCTGAACTGGTAATGGCCTGAGGGCAGTTTGAATCTGAGGTACTTTCGATGGGAGCTTCTGATGAGAACATGGAAGTAGGCATCCTTGAGGTCCAGGGACGCTAGCCAGTCCCCTGGCCTTAGAGAAGGTAAAATAATTCCCAGAGTCACCATTTTGAATTTTGGTTTTAAAAGGTGCTTGTTTAGGTATCTGAGGTCCAGGATGGGCCGCCATTCTCCTGTCTTTTTGGGGTAAGAAGTACCTGAGTACAACCCTTTGCCCTGGTGGGAGGTGGAACCCTTTCCACAGCTCTGAGAGCCAGGAGGGTAGAAACTTCTGTTTCTAGGGCAAGTGCCTCTGATGGATTTGCAGGTGGAAAGGATCTGGTTCTCATCTTTGGAAATTTTTTGAAGCTGAGAACCAGTCCCTGACTTACTACTTCTAGGACCCACTTGTCTGATGTTAAAGACTTCCAGTCCTGGACAAAGTAAGCCAGCCTGCCCCTACAGGTGAAGAGAATCGGCCCTGGCCACCCCATCAGGGTGCCTGGTTGGCAGGGGCTTTGGGCTGAGGGTTGAAGCAGAGCTTGCTTGCACACGTCTGCTTCTCCTCTAAAGAACCCCCTCTGGGCATAAGCAGAAGAGGAGGCCTGGACTTGGTAAAAAGGCCTATGAAAAGGCCTGCCCCTGCCCTTGGGAAGCTGCCTTTGAGGAGTGGCCTACCTTTCCTTGGCCTGTGCACTCCTATAGGTGGTCCTATACTCATCCATTTTCTTCATGTAATTCTCTGTCTGCTCCCCAAACAGAGAATTCCCCACAACAGGAAAATCCATGGCCTTAGACTCGGTATCCTGTGACAGGGTAGTACATCTGAACCAAGCCATTCTGCGAAGTGCCACGGTTGTAGCCATGACCCTTGATGACACATCATTAGAGTCTACTGCAGCATGAAATTGCACCTTGGATGCCTCAATACCATCCGCAGCCACCTGTTCCAGCTCCCTGGCAAGCTGGTCAGGGACCTGTTTTACCAGGACCAGCACAGTATCCCATCTGGATTTCTGGTACCTAGCAGCATAAGCCATATAATTTGCCTGTCTGAGTCCCAAAGGTGCTGCCATGTACTGTTTCTTTGCCATGGCATCAATCCTCCTGGAGTCCTTTTCAGGGAGGTGGAAGCTAGAGGAACATTTGCCTTGTCACAGGCTGCAGCCTGCACTACCCCCACATGGCTGCATTGCTGTGTGAGGAACTCCGTATCAAAGCCTGATAATGTATACCTCTTGTCCATCCTTTTATCAACAGGAGGTATAGTGTGAGGAGTTTTTAGAATTTCTACTGTCCGTTTCCGAAAAGATTTATGCAAAGGAATAGACAGTCTCCTAGACTCTGGAATATCCATCATTTCTACATAATCAGGCTCCTCTTGGTCATCAACAGCTTCCTCAACAAGGAGCTGGAGAGTTTCAGCAACTTTCTTATAGAACATAAAATGAGAAGGAGACTCAGATAGCCTGGGGGGAGAAACCCCTGACGGTCTGTCTGGAGAGATGTCCGGTTCAATGGGCACATCCAGACTTTCAAAACCACATTCACTCTCCTCATACTCCTCTTCCCCCTCCTCCGGTTCATACAAATCCTCAAAATCATAATATTGAACCGGTGGAACCGGCCGAACCGAGCACTTCCCTGATGGTGTCGGTCCGGTCGGAACCAGGGAAAGTGACTGGACAATTTGAATTGCTTTAGCTATTTCCTCAGCGGTTGGAGAAAGAACTTTTGGCTCCCCACTAGCTGACTTCATAGTCCTTTTAGTTGGAACCGGCTCCTCAGAGCTGGCTCTTCATTTGCCTGTTTTCATTGCAGGAGAGGAGAGACAGGGGGGACATGATTGAGGTCTTCAAGTACCTCAAGGGAATAAATAGGGTAAACATGGATGGGATCTTTAGACTAAAGCAGGGAGGTATCACCAGAGGACATGGTTTGAAGTTGGAAGGTGGAAGGGTGAGGGGGGAAAAGAGGAGGAGGTTTTTCACTGACAGGGTGGTGGACCCTTGGAATGCACTGCCTGGTGAGCTGGTTCAGAGATCCACAGTGGAGGCTTCAAGAGAGGGTGGGACAGACACAGAAAGTGGATGTATCAGATGATGGCCTGTCCCAGGGGGGTGGGGATGGATGATAGGGGTTTCTGGAGCACAAGGGATGGGAGGGTCTCGGCACCCAACTAAGGATCTAGGTTCGAGCAGACTCAATAGACCATAAGGCCTAATCTGCTGGCAAATAGTATGTTAGTATGTTAGTAAGTATCGCCCTGGTCAGAGGGCACTCCCTCCGGTTCGGTTGGGACCGAACCGGGCTGGCCATCCGGGTCAGCGGACTTTTTGGCCTCCCTTTCCCTGAGCCTACCAACTCTCTTTTCTACGGTGGCAGCAGGAAAATTCTTACAAATATGGCAGTCTGCATTGAGGTGGTCAAACCCCAAACAATATACACAGGTGGTGTGTGGGTCAGCCTTAGCAAAGGCTTCCCCACAAACACCACAGTGCTGAAACAGTGGGCCCGGTTTTTCTTTTGGGTTTCTCAGACATAGTGCCAGCCTAACCAAACTTGCCCGTTTATGGCAATCTGCCAAGCACGACTCCCTTATCGGTTCCCAACCGTGTCACGGGTCGTGGAAAAAAACGTAATGAAATCCATTTTTTTTAGAACCGATAAGAACCAGGAACCGCACTCTAATGAAGGACTAGTGAAGTTTGAGAATAAACTGATCGGTTCAAACCGAACCGAAAAGCGTTTACAAGTTCCACACAGAATAAAATAAATGTAAGCCTATCTACTACTTACAATACCACAGACAGAGCTTGAACCGACCAGCTGCAGTTTAATTTCGGTCAAAAAACCGATAAATTAATACTTTTTAACCGACAAACGAACCGAGCAGAAGAAATCTCGGAGCGACTGTTCAGTGAGTGGGTAAAGAATCTGACAGTTTGAGTTTGAAGAACAACAGACAGAGTTTTCAACCGAGCTCGCGCTCAAGGTTCCATGCCTGGCATGGAAAGTTAACTCTTTCGCCTCCAGAGCAGTTAGAAGGTTGGGACTCACTGCATATGTCATAATATAGCAAGACTTCATGTTGTTTGAAAATAATATTCCACATCAGTATGTATTAAGTAATACTATCCTAAAGACAACTAACAAAAGAAAAAGATCTGGGAATACTTGTAATAATAACCTAGACTTTTAGGATCAATGTACCACTGCTGTGTCAAGAACCAACAGAGTAGTGGGTGCCATCAAAAGAAATATTAAGTCATAGAGCAGATGTTATAATGCACCTGTATAGATTTTATGTAAGACTACATTTGGATTACTGTAGTTGTGGTGCCCATACAGGAGGTCGGAGGTTGATCGAGTGGAGAGGGTGCAGGGCAGAATGACTAAAATAATATTGGAAATTATGGATAAGCCATATAAAGAAAGACTAGGTAAATTAAAACCCTATACATTAGAGGAACACAGAAAAAGAGGTGCTATAGTACTATTTTATGATATAATCAACTACCCCGTATCGTGAATTAATTAAATATTATATTTAAAGACATAAATTCAAAAACTAAGTGGTATATACTACAGGTCATGACAAGAAAATTTAGAACAAATAAAAGAAAGCATTTTTATTCGGAGAGAGTGAAAAATATTTGGAACAGTTTGCCTGAGAATACAATAAGTGGTGATACTAAAGAGATTTTCAAGAAAAGATTGGATGAATATGTAATAAATGAAGGTAAACTAAAATACTACATTTGATCTGCAGGAGCTATTTCTGGGCTAACAGCCTCATGAGCTCCTTATGTATTAGTCAACAAAGTGAACTTATTAGTGAAAATAAGCTGATAAACATAAAATCAGAAACAAAATTGATAAATTTATTAGAGGAAGCGTTCATTTCCCAAAGCCCCAGATTAACAGTTTATCAGAAAGAAAGAATTTTTTACCTTTCTGGTTCTTATTGTTTTAGTTTATATGGTTGATCCTGCCGTCCCTCCTGCCAGCATACTGCAATGAGAGCCACTATAAGCACATCCCACAACCTCCCTCAGCTGTACTGAGTGTGACACATCAGCCAGGGAGGAACAGTGGGACATGTATAGCATAGTATTATAGATGGTGCTATTACTAGCTCCATTTTGAGATGTATAGGTCTACTGCTATACAATGACCAAATATAGACCGACAGCCGACTGTTGGTCTACATTTGGTCAAACTCAAATTCAAACATGAAAAGGAAGAGGCTGCAAGCTATCGGATACTCAAGCAACCCCAAGCAACAACTGCAAATGTAGCCATACAATAGCCATATAGGCCAAGTATAGGAAGATTCAGCTGCAGTGGCCTCCAATATACAGGGAGGTGGGGACAAAAAGATGGAAAGATGAGGACCAAAAAAAAAAACACACAACTGTTAAGCCAATTACAGTGCATGGACAACTGTGTGCATACCCTATTTCTTCATGATAAATGACTATCCAGATTAGCCAATATGCATATTTTACATATGTGCTGAAGCTGTCACACTTCTCCCCCCAACCAAGATCAGAGGAACACTTGGTACACTACTGTGGATGTTACGTAACCCGCTATCCAAGTCTCCCTTGTCCTCCCTCTCTCCCTTAGTAATACAACAGTCGCTCTATTCTCCGAGTCAGCCTCCCTCCATTACCAACAGTCATTCCGCTCCACTCTCTGAGTCCCGATGTGGCACTCCTGCTATGATGGAAGAAGCAGTCAGACTGCAATAAAGAACCATGCACCAAAAACAGCGAAGTCTTCCGGAGTAGAACAGACTGCTACAAGGGGGCAGGGACGCAGGCACTAATGGGACAATCCAAAACTGCTACAAGGGGAGAAGTGGTCAGATCACAATACACAACTGAGCGTAAAACAAAAAGACAAAAACAACACAGACTGCTACAGTAGAACAGGCTGCTAAGGAGGTACAGAGAAACAGCCACTAATGGGACAATCCAAAATTGCTACAAGGGGAGAAGTGGTCAGATCACAATACACAACTGAGCGTAAAACAAAAAGACAAAAACAACACAGACTGCTACAGTAGAACAGGCTGCTAAGGAGGTACAGAGAAACAGCCACTAATGGGACAATCCAAAACTGCTACAAGGGGAGAAGTGGTCAGATCACAATACACAACTGAGCACAAAACACAAAGACAAAAACAACAAAGTCTGCTACAGTAGAACATGCTGCTAAGGAGGTACAGAGAAACAGCCACTAATGGGACAATCCAACACTGCTATGACAGAAAAAAAAAAACAGACAGCAACGTGGGAGAACTGAGCACACAAAAAAAGGCTACAAGCAGGGAAGCAGTCAGGCACTAAGGGTTTACAATTTAGTACCTCATTATCACTCATCACCACTTCATCACTGCTGCAGTCAGTTATTTATTTTTTTATTTATTGAACATTTTGGAGAATACCGTTGAGCACAAAAGCTCTTTCAGAAAGGTTCCATGTCAATAACAGAGATTATGAAACAACTTAAATACAATAAGCAACTACCACTGGAATGAAGTCAAATGGGTACAAATATAGTGGAACAAGTACAAATAAATAGGTTGGATCAATTACAAATTTTGCACTAAGGCAGGTAGACAGACTTGGTGTAGAACAAGCACTGTAATGGTACATGACCTCAAAGCCAGAATCTGACACAGTTCAACGAGTACACTGAAAGGCAGCTAGGATGATTAGGAGTTACAGTCACAGTCACACTGAACTGTTAGGGTTGCCTATAGTGCTCTCTTAAACTGGACAAATGTAGGCAGACCCGAGCAAGGTATCAGTCAGCTGATTTAACCAACCAGCGGCCCCAACTGTGAATGAATGCTTGCCCAAATGCGTACAGTGGAAAGGCAGTTCAAGGGCATTCTGAGCCATGCTCCTGGTGTTGTAGATATTAGCAACAGGGCGGAACCACTGAGTTATGGCCAGGGGATTAAGCCCAGTAGTGCCTTCTTAGCTAGCAGACATTTCTGGAACTTGATTCACCTAGACAGAGGTAACAAATTTGACTGGGTATAGAGAGTGCAGCTATGAGTGTACTTGTCAGCCCAAAGCACAAAGCGGCAAGCCTTATTACAGATCAAAATTTATTCTGCTGAGAAATGAGTTACAGGCACTCGTGCAGACAGGGAGGCCATAGTCAACTACTGACAGTACTGAGCTTGTCACTATGAGGCATCTATCATCAGCAGTGAGTGAGGTTGACCCGGTTACAGTAAAAGGTTCCCAAATCTTCTGTTTACTGTGGACACAAGGTGGTCAACGTGTGGAGCAAAAGATAAGGCTGATGATGATCAACACTTCATCTGGGGCACTGACATCTGGTACAGCAAACACTATTAATCATCATAAAATGCAGGCTCATAATGGAACAATTATGGCAATGGTTTGGGAATTTAAATTTGGTCTGTTAAAAGCAACTGTCCGGTGTATGCGTGTAGGGTATAAGTAGTGTACACTGTACAGTAGTAGAAAACAAGAATCACACAGCACAATCACTTAGAAAGTTAGCAGCCAAGTTATTTTGCTTCCACCATTAGATAAAGACTTACCCGCTCTTTCATTCGATTTACAATGTACCGCAGATAAGTGCCCATCCCTTGTTTGCCTGTGCTCTTCTTTTTTAATGTCTGTTTGAGAAAACATATGTGTCAGCAACAATGAAGGGAAAGCTCTACACACAGCAATATACAGTGACTATTGCAATCTTAATATGGAGTAGTCCTCCCACCTCCCTCTTTCTGCTGGACTATGTTCAATTTTCTGTTTGTTTTTTTTAATGAATGTTTTGATTTTTCAACAAACAAAACATACTGGCATGCAGATGTGTGTACAGAAATAGGTCCGTTTGCTGATGACACAAAGATATGAGCAGTGGTGGATGACCTAGGAGGATAGCAAGGGTTGCAGGATGACCTGTAAAAGCTGGAGACCTGGTCAGACACCTGGCAGCTGGGGTTCAATGCCAAAAAGTGCAAGGTGCTACATTTCAGTGTGAAAACCCCAATGAGGAGCTACCAGCTTGGGGGAGGGGGTGCAGCTAGCTGAGACAGAGGAGGAGGAGAAGAATCTGGGGGTGCTCATTACAGGATCAATGAATAGCTCAGCACAACGTAGAAAGGCAGCTGCAAAGGCCAACAAAATTCTGGGTTGTATTGCCAGGGGTATATCCTCAGGAAGAGGGGAAGTGATTCTGCCATTGTATAGGTCACCGGTTAGGTCACACCTGAAGTACTGCGTGCAATTCTGGTGCCCGTACCTGAAGAGGGACATTACGGGGGGTGCAGTGCTGGACAACAAAGATAATCCATGGACTGGGGGACTTACCCTATGAAAGCAGGCTGAGGGAACTGAATATGTACTCGCTGGAAGACAGGAGGGACAGGGGGTTTATGACTGAAACCTTCAAGTACATGAAAAGGATAAACAAGGCCAGCACGGAGGGGCTGTTCAAATTAAGGGAAGGGAGGGACACTCAAGGCCATGATCTGAGGTTGGAGGGGGAAGTTCAGGAGGGAGATGAAAAGCCATTTTTTTTTACAGAGAGGGTGGTGGCCGGGTGGAACGCATTACTGGTGGAGGTGGTATCCTGCAGTACAGTGGGCTGCTTCAAAGGGGGCTGGGACAGGGCAAGAAGGAGGGTTATGGGAAGGAGGGAGGGAGGGGCAGCTGCAGATGGGCTGCTAGCTGCAATCGAGCACACTTCGACAGACCATTTGGCCTTTATCTGCTGGCAATTTTGAATGTTTAAAGACTGACACCAAAGTAACAGCAGCACCCCAGGAGGGCAATCCCGCATCCGAGAGCTACATGCTTAAAAAAAAAAAAAAAAATTATGGATCTGTGGGAGGAACTCAATGGTGAATACCCAATGTCATTGTGCACTGGCCATCAGCTACTTTTCTCTTTGCAAGTACATCTATCTCTTCAGGCCTTAGCCTCGGTTATTTAAAATCCACTCATACTACGTAGGCAGACGAAGAGTCATAATGCACTAACTGAGGCAGCATCCCTCTTTGCACTAAAGGAAAACTTCCAAAGCAATGCAGAAAAAGCAACACCTATATAAAAGGGAGGGATGAAAGAATAAAGCAACATAGACCTGGTGCGCTAAAATGGTCAGAAACTCGTGGATCCGCCGCAAAACTGGAGGCTGTATCATGAAAACAAAAAAGGGTAGCGATTCAACTCGAGTCAAGGAGCATAAAATATTTATTTCATGTTACATCCGCAGAATTCCCTGGGGAATCCCTAATGAAGAGGGATTGCGCCCTCGAAGCACCGGGGAATTCTGTAGATGTAACATGAAATAAATATTTTATGCACCTTAACTAGACTCTGATCGCTGCACTGTTTTGCTTTCAGGGAGGAAAGAGTGACTGATCTACTCACAAAGAGAAAAGAAACTGACAGTAAGTTAGAAAAATACTTTTCTCTGTTTCTTCATGCCTATGCCACTCCAGTCTTTCGGTTAAGGATGCATTAGGCAGACACAGAAAGTAAGCAATAAGACATGAGGGAGAGGTGGCTGTCATGGGATAAACACTGAGGTGCGCAGTGAGGCTCGATGTGCTTGGAATGAGGGCCTTCATCACATGAGAGGGCGTTTACCCAGGACAATCACCAACCCGGAATATCTTACTGCACTTATAAAATGGGTACTATTGTCAAAAAATCAGAATATTCAAAAAAAAAAAAAAAGAAAGATTTAAAGCTAGTAAAAAAGAAAAAAACATTTTTGCATTTCAATAGAAAAAAAGACTGTCTATTGCAGTTCACTATGTGGTGCTGTTTTCTTTGTCGTGATGAAAGCTTTTTTGTGTGTCTTCTTAATGAACTGAGAGAGACATCAGCAGTTTTGTGACTGACAGCGAGGGAAAGAGAGTGCAATGTGGCAGAGGGAGAGACAGAGTGCAAGTGAGTGACAGCAGGAGAGAGAAGCTCTCTTTTTGTGACCATGTTTAGGATACTGCTGCTTTACATACTGCAAGTATAGTGCCCTGTGTTCATTTTCTGGAGCATGCAGCCTTACTGAGCTACAAAATGGGAGCTAGGCTCAGCTTACAGACTGAGCAACACTGTGTGGTGGTTACCTAAGTAGTGAAAAGCATGCCACTATGCCTGCTGCCATGGTTACTGGCAGGCACCTTGAAAGCACCTCACTTTATTCAGATTAGCAATTTACTACTCAGCATATGTTGTGCACACTGCCCGATCACCAGCCCACCTACTTGCTCACTTACCTGGCAGCAGGACTGGTATGTGCACAAGTGTGGGTGTAGATGGGTGGGGAGGACGACCAGATAAATAAATGAGTGGCAGGGGGAGCAGTTGACAATGATGCACCACGGTGGTATTTAACTTGAGAAGAAAAAATTACTCACCTTAGTAATTGCTTTTCTTCTCATGGAGTCTTGCTATATTATAACAATAGCAGTCAGCCACTGCAGCTGAACTGCCCCGGAGAGGAAGGAGTTAACTCCAGAAGATCTGGAGTTCTACAGCGCGAGGGCGCTGTGCCCAAAAGCTCTATCTGGCAGTTTCAAATGAAACTGTCAGATCTTTACTGTTAACATCAAAGGACGGAAAGACTGTGTGGAAAAACTACACTAGCCCATGGCTACCTACTAGTAGTAATAACAACAATATAAAGAACAAAGAAACACTCAGAGCCATAATAACAAAATTGATGGTATTATGGTTGTTTCTATGACAAGCACATATGAACCCCCCTTCCCAAAGACTCAAGTCCAGGAAGGGCAATATAAATAACCTAAATGAAACAATCTAGATCCCTAACCCAAAGGAAAAGAGGGTAAGGGAAAACTACAATGGCATGACACAGTGCTTGCACCAATTCGCCACCCTACCCAAGTAGAAGTTCTGAGAGGGTAGGAGGGAGGTGTTATAATATAGCAAGACTCCATGAGAAGAAAAGCAATTACTAAGGTGAGTAATTTTTTCTTCAAACACCATGAAGTCTTGCTATATTATAACAATAGCAGATACACAGCAGTACCTCCATGGAGGAGGGTTAGAACCTACTTAGGAAATAGGCTCTGAAGCACAGCTGTGCCAACAGAGCATCTCTCCTGGACTGGACATCCGGGAATAATGCTTGGTAAAGGTGTGAACTGTCTTCCAGGTAGCAGCTTGACAAATCTCAGAATGGGGATGTCTCTAGCAGCCGCTAGAGGCGCAGCTGTACCCTGGTGGAGTGGGCCCTCAATCCTGAGGGGTACTCTACCCAGTTTCTGATAACAGAATTGGATACAAGAAACAATCCACCTTGCAATTGTTCTCTTAGTGGCAGGTTCCCTTTGCCAACCTCGCCATAGGTAAGAAAGAGTTGGAGGGATTCGAACCTATGACCTCTGGTGCGCTCTAAATAGTAGCTTAAGGCTCTTTTGACATCCAAGCTGTGCAGTCTCCTCTCACCTGAGGAAGAATGCTCAGTGAAAAATACTGGGAGAGAGAGAGATTGATTCAGGTGGAAATCAGAAACCACCTTAGGCAAAAACTTTCTATTAGTCCTAAGGACTACCTTATCTCTGTGGAAAGAGATAAAATCTTCTTCCACTGACAGGGCCTGTAGCTCACTTATGCGTCTGGCAGAGGTGATAGCTACTAGGAAAGCGTTTTCAAGTTAAATACTTGAGCTCTGCAGAAGACAGAGGCTCAAAGGGAGTTGCATTAACTGAGCAATGCAAAATATTCAGGTCCCAGGCGGAGCTGGTTCCCGAAAAGGAGGTTAGTATGAAGTAACCCTTTAAAAAACTTGGAGAACACTGGGTGAGAAGAAAGGGAGGCAGGCTTCCCTGCTGACACAAAAGCAGAGACAGCTGCCAGATGAACCTTCAGGGTAGTTGGTCTAAGGCCTAGGGAATTCAGATGGACCAAATAGTCCAGTAGAATGGGAAGATCAGCAGATTCTGGGATAATCTGCCTCTCAGAGCACCAGATGGAAAACCTCTTCCACTTAGAATTATAAGTGGCCCTAGTGGAAGGCTTCCTTGAAACCTTTAAAATATCCATGACACCTTGAGAAAGGTGTAAGTCAGCAAATTCTAGCTCCTCAAGAGCCAAGCCTTGAGGTGGAGGAATTTGAGGTCCGGATACCACACTCTCCCCTGTGCACAGGCCAGTAAGTCGTGGGCTCAGGGCAGGGTGGACTGCCAAGGACAGGAGCAGAGGGTACCAGGGCTGTCTGGCCCAATCTGGGGCAATCAGAATCACTCTGCAAGGTTGAGATCTGATTTTTACTAGTACCCTGAAAAGGAGAGGAAAGGGGGGAAAGGCATACAGGAACTTCCCTTTCCAGTCCAACAGAAAGGCGTCCAGAGGGACTGAGCCCAGAACTGGTGGCCTGCAACAGAAAAGAGGAAGTTGGTGGTTGTCTGGGGCTGCGAAAAGATCTATCTGAGGAGTGCCCCATCTGGCAAAGACAGACCCCAGCACTTGTGGATTCAGAGCCCATTAGTGATGGCCCTGAGAAATTCTGCTGAGGGCGTCCGCCCAGGACATTGTCCTTCCCTGGGAGATGAACCGCTATCAGGGAGGTGTTCAGGAGTAAGCCAGAGACCACCACTTCATTGCTTGGTGCACAAGGCTGAAGACCGAGTGCCCCTTGCTTGTTGATGTACCACATTGTGGTGGTATTGTCTGTCCTGACTTGAACCACTTTGTTCTGGACAGAATCTGAAAACACCAAGAGCTAAAAAGACAGCTCTGAGTTCCAAAGATTGATGTGAGCAGAGACTCCTGAGGAGACCATACCCCTGAGTGGCAAGGTCGCCCAGGTGAGCCCCCCACCCTAACAGGGAGGCATCCGTGGTGAGGGTGAGGGAGGAGAAATGGGAATGAAGGAACCCCTGTCTTAAATTGCTCTGGACCTGCCACCAGTGGAGGGCTAGGATCAGAGTTTGAGTAACTGGGACCAACTTGGTAAGGTCCTTCCTTTGAGACCAATAGGCCCTCAAATGGAACTGAATGTCCCTCATCTGGAATCTTGCTCCCTGCACGACAGCTGTGGAAGCAGCCATGTGCCCGAGGAGTTGCAGAAAATGCCTCGCTGGTCGAGAGACCCGCAGGGTAAAGGAGGATGCCAGGGCGATGAGTCTGTCCACCCTTTCCGAGGGAAGAAAAGCCCTGGCTAACCTTGTGTTCAATTCTGCGCCTATGAAAGTTAGGACCTGAACTGGTTCCAGAACTGACTTTGGTAAGTTTAGCAGGAATCCCAGGAAGTGAGAGCTGCTGGGTGACTTGCAAGTGGGATTTCACCTGACCTGGAGACTGACCCACAATGAGCCAGTCGTCAGGTAGGGAAACACAGCAACCCCTTGCCTTCTTAAGTGAACCACTACTACAGCTGAGACATTTGTGAATACCCTTGGCGCAGAGGTAAGGCCGAAGGCATTGCCCTGAACTGGTAGTGGCCTGAGGGCAGTTCAACCTGAGGTACTTTCGGAGAAGGCCTGATCAGAACATGAAAATAGGCATCCTTGAGGTCCAGGGAAGCTAGCCAGTCCCCTGGCCTTAGGGAAAGCAATATCATTGCCAGAGTCAACATTTTGAACTTTGGTTTCAACAGATGCTTGTTCAAGTATCTTAAATCTAGAATGGGCCGCCATTCTCCTGTCTTTTTTGGGGTAAGAAAGTATCTTGAATAAAGCCCCTTGCCCTGATGGCAAGGAGGAACCCTTTCCACTGCTTTGCAGTCCAGCAGAGCAGAAACCTCTGCTTCCAAAGCAAGGGCTTCTGAAGGATTTGCAGGTGGAAAATGCCTGGCTCTCATCTTTGGAAAGTGTTTGAAGCTGAGAACCAGACCCTGGCCTATTACCTCCAGAACCCATCTGTCCGTAGTTAGGGACAGCCAGTTCCGGCTGAAATAGGCCAACCTGCCCCCCACTGGTACAGGAGAATCGGCCCTGGACACCCCATCAGGGTGCCTGCTTAGCAGCAGCCTTAGGCTGAGGGGAGGGGGACGGTCTACTTGTGCCCGTCTACCTGCCTCTGAAGAAACCCTCTGCGAGACAGCAGAGGAGGCTTGAAATTGGTAAAAGGCCAGGAAAGGGCCTGCCCCTACCTCTGGGAGCATGCCTTTGTGGCATGGCATGCTTCTCCTTAGCCTGGGCACTTTTGTAGGTAGTTCTGTATTCATCCATCTTTTCATATAGTTTTCTGTTTGCTCCCAAAGAGAATTTCCCACTACAGGAAAATCCATAGCCTTTGACTGGGTATCTTGGGACAGATTAGTGCATCTGAGCCATGCCAACCTCAGGAAGCTACAGAAGTGGCCATGACCCTAGAAGAAACATCATTAACATCAACAGCAGTATGAAATTGAACTTTAGAGGCTTCAATGCCATCAGCAGCCACCTGTTCCAACTCACTAGCCAGCTGGCCATGGGCCTGCTTGGCTAACTGCAATACTGTGTCCCACCTAGATTTCTGATATCTAGCTACATAAGCCATATAATTTGCCTGCCTGAGTCCCAAAGAAGCTGCCATATACTGTTTCTTCGCCATGGCATCAATCTTCATGGAATCCTTATCAGGAGGATGTGAGGCCAGAGGAATATTAGCCTTGTCACAGGCTGCAGCTTGTACCACACCTACATGACTACACTGCTCAGTAAGGAAGTCTGTATCCGAGCCGACAAAGTATACCTTCTGTCCATTTTTTATCTACAGGAGGGACAGAATGAGGATTTTTAAATCTTTGTTGTTTGCTTCCTAAATGACTTATGCAAAGGAATAGACAACCTCCTAGACTCTGGAATATCCATCATTTCCACATAATCAGGCTCTCTTGCTCATCCACAGCCTCCTCTAAAGGAAGCTGGAGGGTTTCTGCAACCTTTTGTAAAAATAAAGAAAGAAGGGGACTCAGACAGAATAGGAGGAGATTCTAAAGGTCTGTCTGGAGAGATGTCGGTTCAATGGGCACGTCCAGACCCCCAGCCACACATATATTGATCAAATTCCTCCTCCCCTCCTGTGGATCATAAAATCCTCAACTTCAAAATCCTGAACCACTGGGACTGAGCAGACCAACCTTTTACCAGCTGTTGGTGGTTCTACAGATCCCTGAGACAGTGACTGGACAATCTGAATGGCTTTAGCTATCTCTGCAGCAGTTGGAGACACAATTTTGGACTCCAGACCTACTGATTTCCTTGTCTTTTTACTTGGGACTGGTACCTCTGAACCAGCCTTCCTTTTGCCCGAGGAAGTCTCGCCCTGGTCAGAGGGCACTCCCTCTGGTCCAGTGGGTACTGGACCGGGCTGGCCATCCGGGTCAGCGGACTTTTTGGCCTCTCGTTCCCTGAGCCGGCCCAATCTCTTCTCCAGGGTGGCTGCAGGGAAATTTTTACACACCTGGCAGTCTGACAGGAGGTGGTCAGCCCCCAGACAATAAACACAAGTGGTGTGTGGGTCAGCCTCGGCAAAGGCGTCCCCACAGACATCACAGTGTTGAAACCCAGTGGGCCCGGTTTTTCTTTTGGGTTTCTCAGACATAACGCCAGCCTAACCAAAACTTGCCCTTTTGATGGCAGTGCCAGGCAAGATAACTTTATCGGTTCCCTAACCGTGTCATGGGTATTTGAAAAAAACGTTATAATTCCGTTTTTTTAGAAACCGATAAGAACCGGGAACCGCACTCTAAAACCCACTGTACACTTTTAAAATGCAGAAAAAAACAACCGATCGGTTCAAAACCGAACCGATAATTAATTTTCCACACAGACTTAAATTTTAGTACTTACGGTTACCAGATAGAGCTTTAAAACCGAAATGCGGTAAAAATAATAACTTTTGCCGGTTCAAATGAACCGAAAAATACTCGTGAACGAGAATGAACCAAGCTGAAGGAGCTGATCTCGGGCGACTGTTCAGTGAAGCGGAGTAAAGAATCTGACAGTTTCATTTGAAACTGCCAGATAGAGCTTTGGGCACAGCGCCCTCGTGCTGCAGAACTCCAGATCTTCTGGAGTTAACTCCTTCCTCTCCGGGGCAGTTCAGCTGCAGTGGCTGACTGCTACTGTTATAATATAGCAAGACTTCATGGTGTTTGAACCAGGATTGGAGGCCAAAACTAAACTCTCAGAATGGAAACAGAAAAGGAGTATACATCGCTTCGAATGTCCTATGTTTACTGTCTGGAGCATGATAGGTTGTAGGACAGTATAGCACAGTGGTTTAAGGCTCTGAGCTGCAAATCTGGATACCTGGGTTTGAATCCCACAGCCCCCACTTGCATATGGTGACCCTGAGTAAGTCACTTAACTTCCCTGTTCTCCCAGGTTGTACCTGTAAACAAGCTTTCAGCTTAGTGTGCTGCTCCTGGTTAAACAATTTTGAAAAAAAAAAAAAAGGACAGAATGGGAAGTTGTTAAAATGAAATAAAATGTAGTTTTGACAGTTATGGCAAGTCACAAGTGTTAAGGCTCTTTTTTTTTCTTCTCTTCTGTAGAGCTGTTTACTTTCCCTTGTCTCTGGCTGACAGCCATTGTGCTGCCTACCCCAGCCCTGTCACTCAGACATCTCCCAGGGCTTACCTCACCATGTTCTGATGTCACCTGAGTTGTTAGGTGCAAGGCCTATGGGCAGCTGAGTCATGCTGCCAAGCTTGGTGGATGTTTTCCTTGTTTTTTTCCTTACCTACCCCCCACAAGGTCAGAGTGTGTGCAAGGGTGTGGGCATGCAGCATGAAGATACTCATATGCCTGTTCCCAGCCCTAAGAGCCAGATGCTGCACTACTTCCTAGCCTTCGCTAGGTTACAGCCAAGCAGTATTACGTGCTGTCCCCCACCCCTAAAGAGGAGAGCTGTCTGCAGATGCTCAACCCTCCTTTGCTCGGCCTGTTCTATTCTCGAACCTGGTGCAGCTGGTGGTCTGACACACAGTGCCTCAGCCCATCACACCACTGACTGGGCCAACCTCGAATGCTGAATTTCCCTAGCCATTTTATAAACCAACAACAAAAATTGGAGGAGAAAACAACAGTGCAATGAAAACTGTGCAACTCATTTCAAATAACCTGTAAGACTGGACGGCCTAAGGCTACGCAGGTAGGGGAAACAAGGTCCAACTTGTAATGATGCACAAAGGTATTTACAGATCTCCATTTAGTGGCTCTACATATATCCATATAATTATTCCATTACACCCAATAGGCTACCACTGCTTATACAGAACGTGCCTTCAAGCCCTGTGGAGGCTCCTGACCTGATGATTTGGATGCCTCCTGGATACACTCTCTTACCCATCCAGCAACTGAAAATCTGAAATTCTCTCCCCTTTCTTGGCCTCAACAAAATAAAATGTCTCACTTACAGTAGGTCTCCACCTTCACAAAGTAATACTTCAGTGCTTGTTTAACATTCACTCTCACCTTATCAGCCTTTTCCACAGGACAAAAGTTAGTCACCTTGTCTCTAAGCTGAATACAGTATTATCTGGGTCACACTTCTGCACACAGCCAGTAACTACGTGCTACTTCTAAAATCCTGAAATAGTTTAAATAATCTCTCACTCTGCGCAGTGGTCCGATTCCCTCTTACCCACCAACTGCCAGATCTCTTGCAAAAGACAATAAAAGAGACAGTCAACCCCCTCAGTACTCCATAGGTTCCATCAACAAATTCCACAGAAGGTGCGCAATCAAAAATCTGTTTTTAAACAGAAGCAATATGAGGCCTAAGGGGTTGTCAGTGTCCCTTTCAGAGGGGAAAACGGAGCCAGAACATTTAAAAAAATCAAGCATGCTTGAAGAATGTCAAAAACCGAAAACAGAGACAACATCTTCAACAAATGTAACTCCAAACTCTTCTAAATGTTCAAGCAATCAAGAAGAATACAAACTATACTTCTGAAGAAAAAAATCCTAGAAGGGGAAGCAAGGAGGGTAAATTTGACCTGAACTATAAGATAAGTAACTTCCTTCTAACAAGATTGTATAACAGCTGGGTTCTGTTTCTGTAGACTCCTAGTAGTACCTGTGAGGAGGATGCAAGGAACTATTCTGGGAACAAGTTATGATGGAGGGCAGCACTAAATTTTGCAACCCTTGTGGCCTGCACATCAGCACAATAAGGTGAAACTATGGATTGATGCCCAAGTAGCTGCTCTGTAAGCCTCAGAGATGTACGACTCCTGCAGCTGCCACTGATGTGGCTATACTCCTGGTAGGATGAGCTCTTTGGCCATTAGGTGGCACTCCTCCAGTCAAGTGCAGAAATGAGCAATATAAAAGAATCTACCTGGAAGTGTGCTTTATTTACTATACATTTGGTAGAAATCAACTATAGTCTTTAAAAGGTGACCGGCAGCCGGCCCGGTGGCGCTGAGGGTTGAGGTGCTGGACGCCACACCTCGCAACACACCGGCAGCCTGGGTTCAGTAACGAGCCCGGGTTGTCGGGGGTCGGCAGGGGGAAGAGAGAGAATTGAGCGTCCATAGACTGCTCTCCTTTCTCTGAGGAGGGATCTGGGGGACTGCCCGGTGCAACAGCGACCCCCAGAGGAAGCCAGTGGATCGTGCGCACGTCGGGGCACTACGTAGAGGGGCGGAGCTGTAGCAGGCGTCCCTGATGCCGGTGCACGACAGAGCTCCGGGGGAGGGGTCAAGGGACATGTTAGAAAAAATCCCCTACCTTCGGGGAGGCGACGGAACCACCAGTGGCCTGGGTCCACACACCCAATGTCGGCCGCAGAAACCTGGCAGCGCCCCTGGGGACTCTGGGCCTCTCAAGGGGTGGAGTCCTAAACCTGATATAGTAGTCGGGCGAATGCAGTTCAGACGGGCGATCACATACTTAGCACAGAGAGTGGATTCTTGAGACATGCCCCGATAGGTGGGAGCATAAACAGAGTCACCAAAAAAAAAGGTGACCGACAAAGCTTTATACAGTGAGTCTCCCGATGTAACATACCTTTGAGAGTTGTTACTAGAGTTTAAACCTGCCTTCTGCACAGTTTTTACACAATTTCATCTTTGATACTTATTTCAATAGATGTTCAGCAAACAAGGAAGAAAAGAATGTTGCCCTGTTGCAAATGATCGAGCAGCAGCAAAGGCTACTGAGACAAGTAGTAAGAATACGGACACTGATTCCTCCACTGCTGTAAATTAAACAGTAGTGGTTGTCTATTAAAGGGACATATTCATGCCCAGTGGCCATGTGATGACATCAAGGACAAGTTGTGCCCAACTATATTCAAGCACACCTTGTTTCTTGATGACATCACAACAGCTCAGACACAAAGGGCAACCCTAGGAGACATACGCCAAGTGCGGTCCAGCCCCTAGCCTTACTGTCTGCTGATCTTCACTGATCTTCACCGACTGGGAGAGAGACCAGTCACGGACGGAAGGCAGACTCCAACAGGTGCAGAAGCAGGGATTCCTTGACAGCAGTTCTACCTGACTGAATCCCCCTTGGAGTGCACAGTCCGGGCTCCTATCTCCGCTGAGGCGATTTCTCTTCTTGATCGCTCTGCTCAGACCCAGCCAGCGGCTGCTCTCTCAGCATAAGCAGCAGTTGGAACACTTACCCAGAATTCCTAGCTGCTGTATGTAAATCAGCATTTGTACTGCTGTATCAGTACTGAAATAGTGGTCGACTAATAGAAAGCTCTCAGCTGGAAGCAACAGCTCAGACACAAAGTGCACCCCTAGGCGGCATACCCCAAGAGCGGTCCAGCCCCTAGCCTTACTGTCTGCTGTACCCACCACTGAAATAGTGGTCAGCTATATAAAGCTCTCATACAGAAACAACCAAAAGCAACGGCTCAGACACAAAGGGCAATCCTAGAAGGCATACGTCTAGTGCGGTCCAGCCCCTAGCTGTACTGTATGCTGAGCTTCACTGATCTTCACAGACTGGGAAAGAGACCTTCTCTCCTCAGACTGTAGTTGTGCTACTAAGTGGCAGACCTTAACAAGCTGATTGTTTTTTTTTCAGCAGGAAGGAGTTACAAGGGGGGGGGGGTAGCTATATGTGAAGGATACCATCAATGCTACAGAAATGTAGCAGGCACTAGGGGAAACAGAGGATTTATGTATTACAATAGGCTCCGGAAGCCGAAAACCCATTCGGGTAGGAATAATCTATAGACCCCCCCAAATCAGGAGGAAACCAGGGATAAAGAAATCCTGGAAACCAGCCTCCAAATGTCAGGCAAAGGGGACATGGTACTGGTGCAGGATTTCAATCTGCCAGACACAGACTGGAATACCCACACTGCGAGATCACAGAAGAGCAGGGATTTCCTAGTCACACTACAGGAAGCAGGCCTAAGTCAACTAGTGGCATCACCAACAAGGGGTAACATTGTTCTAGATCTGATATTCACAAACAGCAATAGGGTTACGGGTGTCGAAGTAGGGAAACACCTGGCAACAGTGATCATAACACGGTATGGTTCAGCTTAAAAAGGACTGTGGACTCCACGCATTCCAAACTGAAGGTCCTTGACTTCAGGAGGGCAGGCTTCACAAACACGAAGGCCTGCCTAAGAGACAACCTTAGTAACTCGACATAAGGGAGCACTGAGGAATATTGGACAAGGTTGAAAGATGCAATAACCATGGTCACATCACAGTGTGCCCATCAGGTTAGTAAGAACAAAAGGAGGAAAAACCCACTATGGTTTTCCAAGGAGGTGGCAACCATGATGAGAGAAAAGCGCATAGCCTTCAGAAAGTCAGAGGAGTCAAGGAATGAGGCAGACAAAACTGAATATAATCAGAAACTAAAGGAGACAGGGAAAATGATAAGAAATGCAAAGGCTCAAACAGAGGTTAAGATAGCTCAGGAAGTAAAAAAAGAGTAACAAAACCTTCTACAGGTATATACGTGAAAAAAGGAAGACCAAAGAGGGTATTGTTAGAATCACCTAAAAAGACAGTCAAACCACAGAGCAAGACGGGTAGAAGGCAGAAGCACTCGATGAATACTTCTGCTCAGTCTTCACACAGGAAGCAGATGGTAACGGACCAACAACAGGCATACACAAGTGTCCAATTGAAGGATTAGATACGGGTCCCTTCACAGAGGAAAGGGTCCTGGAGGAAATAGACAAGTTAAAGGTAGATAAGGCTATGGGGCCAGATGGGATACACCCAAGAATACTGAAAGAACGAGGGAGGGAACTGGCAGCCCCCTTGGCAGTGCTCTTTAACAAATCATTAAGGAACGGGGAGGTGCCAGAGGATTGGAAGAGTGCAACAGTAGTACCACTCCACAAGAGTGGAAGCAAGAAACAGCCAAGTAATTACAGTCTGGTTAAGTCTAATGTCAGTCATGGGAAAACTGATGGAGTCCCTGCTGAAGGAAAAAAATCATAGCTTTTTTGTAGCTACTGGTCAGCTCAACAAAAATCAACACGGTTTCATGGCAAGGAGGTCCTGCCAGACAAACCTGGTTGATTTTTTTTAATTCGGTCACCAAAACAGTGGGTCAGGATGGGGCAGTGGATGTGGTTTACCTGGATATCAGCAAAGCTTTTGATTCCGTTCTGCACAGGAGACTAGTCAAAAAACTGGAAAACATGGGAATTGGGCCTGAGGTTACAAACTGGGTCAGAAACTGGTTACATGGGAGAACTCGGGGAGTATTAGTAAATGGCACTCTTGTCTGTGGAGGGGAGGGTGACTACTGGGGTCCCACAGGGCTCAGTTCTGGGGCCGATCCTCTTCAACATATTCATCAGCGACACTGCGGATGATCTGGAGGGAAAGGTGTGCCTATTTGCAGATGACACCAAAATCGGCAACAGGGTAGACACAACAGAGGGACAGCAAAGCATGGAACCCGATCTCCAAAAACTGGAGGAGTGGTCCAAGACCTGGCAATTGAAATTCAGTGCCAAAAAATGCAAGGTCATGCACCTGGGAAAGCGTAACCCAGGGAAACTGTACTCAATGGGAGGGGAGCAGCTGGTGGCTACCAGGCAGGAGCGAGACCTAGGGGTGATCATATCAGATGAGCTCAAGGTCAACAGATAATATGAAAAGGCAGCACTAAAGGCTAGTGGTATCCAGGGATGCATAGGGAGGGGCATCACGAGCAGAAGGCATGAAGTAATCATGCCCCTGTATCAGTCTCTGGTCAGGCCTCACCTGGAGTACTGTGTCCAATTCTGGGGGCCACATCTCAGGAAGGACATAGATAGGCTGGAGATGGTACAGAGAAGAGCAACAAAGATGGTGCAGGGCTTGCATCAGAAACCGTAAGAGGCAAGACTGGATGACCTCAAATTATATACTCCCTAGAACAATGCAGGAATCATGGGGACATGACAGAAATATTCAAATACCTTAAAGGCAACAACAGGGTGCACATGCAGAACCTCTTTCAGGTAAAGGACTACAGGGCACAACCTTCGACATAAGGGAGGAAAGTTCAGAAGTAATACGAGGAAATTCCTCCTCACAGAGCGTGTTGTGGAACCATGGAATAGCCTACCGGAGGGGGTGGTGGGAGCCAAGACAGTGGGGGAATCCAAGCGGGCATGGGATAGACACTGCGGGATACACAAGCAGGCAGCTAAGGTGGGGGGGGTAGGAAGCCAAGGGCAAACTTGATGGATCGTACGGTCCCATCTGCCAACAACTTCTATGTTTCTATGTTCTACAAATGGCTGCAATATAGTATTAGTACAGAACAGACAGTCATCTTTATCTCTGGAGTGCTTCTAGCTATAGGCCAGCCCAATACCTCATTTAAAGGAGATTGCAAATGGATTATAAACTCCCATTAAAGAGGAACAGTCAGCACTAAGAGTCACACACCAAAGTGTGGAGCTGGTCACAACTTGCACTTGTGTGAAAAAACCTTTTCTTTCCCCTCCACTTTCAGCTTACTGCAGTATAGTAGACAAGAAAAAATTACTCACCTTAGTAATGTTGTTTCTTCTAATGGAGTCTTGCTATATTATGACATATGCAGTATAACCCCAGGTTAGAACTGCTCCGGAGGTGAAAGAGTTAACTTTCCATGCAGGGCATGGAACCTTGAGCGCGAGCTCAGTTGAACACTCTGTCTGATGTAGCTCAAACAAACTGTCAGATCTTTTCGAGCCAAAACTCACTAAGGTTCTGTGTGGAAGCCGTAAACCTACACTAGCCCACTGGCTAACTAACTAAAAACACATTTTTGTTCTTGATCCCAAAACAAAGACTCAAGTCAGGGATTCAAGAAGAAAAATAAAACATAACACCTAAGCACCCTAAGAAGGGTGAAAATAAAGTGGCGTCTATGAAGTGCTAACATTGCACTGCCCACCCACATCCCAAAAGTAGAGGTTCTGAGAGGGGCAGGCTGGGGGGGAGGTCATAATATAGCAAGACTCCATTAGAAGAAACAACATTACTAAGGTGAGTAATTTTTTCTTCAAACAACAAGAAGTCTTGCTATATTATGACATATGCAGATTACACAGCAGTACCTCCATGGAGGAGGGACAGAACCAACTTAGGAAATAGGCTCTGAAGCACAGCTGTGCCAAATCGAGCATCACTCCTAGCCTGGATATCCATGGAATAATGCTTAGTAAAAGTGTGAACTGTTTTCCAGGTAGCTGCTTGACATATCTCTAGGATAGGGATGTCCCTGGCAGCAGCCAGAGACGCAGCTGTACCTCTGGTAGAGTGAGCCCTCAGGCCTGAGGGAGGAATCTTACTCAGTTTTTCATAGCAAAATTGGATACAAGAGACAATCCACCTGGCAATGGATCTTTAGTGGCAGGTTTACTTTACCAATCTCACCATAAGTGAGGAACAATTGGAGGGATTCAAACCTGTGACCCTTAGTACGCTCTATATAGTAACTAAGGGCTCTTTTGACATCTAAACTGTGTAATCTCCTCTCGCCAGAGGAGGAATTGTCAGTGAAGTACACAGGAAGACATGGATTGATTAAGGTGGAAGTCTGAAACCACCTTAGACAAAACTTTCTGTTAGTCCTGAGGACCACCTTATCTCTGTGAAAGGAGATAAAATCAGGCTCCACTGACAATGCTTGTAGCTCACTTATGCGCCTGGCAGAGGTGATGGCTACCAGAAACACAGTTTTCCAAGTCAAGTTCTTAAGCTCTGCTGAAGACAATGGCTCAAAGGGGTTGCATAAGCTGGGCAATGCAAATATTAAGATCCCAAGCAGGGGCAGGGTCCCTGAACGGGGGGTTGGTGTGAAGCAACCCTTTAAAAAACTTGGAGAACACAGGGTGAGCTGAAAAAGAAGAGGGCTTACCTGCTGATAAAAGACAGACACAGCTGCCAAGTGCACTTTTAGGGTAGCTGGTCTCAGACCCAAAGAATTCAAATGCACCAAATAATCCAGGATCGTGGCACATCAGCAGATTCTGGGAAATATGCTTACCAGCACACCATATGGAAAATCTTTTTCCATTTTGAATTATAAGTAGCCCTGGTGGAAGGCTTCCTAGACGACGTCAAGATTTCCAATACACCTTGGGAAAGGAGTAGGTCAGCAAACTCTAACTCTTCAAGAGCCATGCTTGAGATTGAGAGATTTGAGGTTCGGATACCAAACTCTCCCCTGGGCACAGGTTAACAGGTTGTGATTCCTGGGAAGACACAGGGGAAGGTGGACTGCTAAGGACATGAGGAGTGGGTACCAGGGCTGCCAGGCCCAATCTGGAGCAATCAGGATCATCTTGCAGGGTTGAGATCTGATTTTTACTAGCATCTTGAAAGAAGAGAGAAGGGAGGAAAAGCATAGAAACTTCCTTCCCAACTGAGTAGGAAGGCATCCAGAGGACTGAGCCCAACACTGGGGCCTGCAGCAAAAAGGGAAGTTGGTGATTGTCTGGGGCTGCAAGAGATCTATCTGAGGGTGCCCCATCTAGCAAATACTACCTCCAGTACTAGGGGATCCAGTGCCCATTCGTGATGGCCTGGGAAATCCTGCTGAGAGCATCCTAGGAACACTGTCCTGCCTGGGAGGTGAACTGCCGTAAGGAAGGCATTCAGAGAATAAGCCAGAGACCACAACTTCACTGCTTGATTGCACAAGGCCGTGGGCCGGTGTCCCTTGTTTGTTGATGTACCACATTGTAGGTAGTATTGTCTGTTCTGACCTGAACAACCTTGTTCTGAACAGATGTGGAAAAACCTGGAGTGCTAGAAAACTACTCGGAGTTCCAACAAATTGATGTGGACAGAGATTCCTGGGGGACCACAACCCTGGGTAGTAAGGTCGCCCATGTGAGCTCCCACCCCAAGAGGATGCATCTGTAGTAAGGGTCAAGGAATGAGACTGGGAATGAAGGAACCCCTGTCTGGCTCTGGTCCTGCCACCACTGAAGGGCCCGGATCAGGGTTCGAGTCACTGGGATCAATTTGTTAGAGGATCTGTCCTTTGAGACCAAAAGGCTCTCAAATGGAACTGGATGTCCCTCATCTGAAATCTTGCTCCCTGCACTACTGCTGTAGAAGCAGCCATGTGCCCCAGGAGCTGTAGAAAATGCCTTGCTGGTCGAGAGACCTGCAGGGTGAAAGAAGAGGCCAGAGAGACCAAAGTCCTTGCTCCTTCCAGAGGGGAGGAAGACCGCTTCTTTTGTGTCCAGTTCTGCGCCTATGAAGGTGAGAAGCTGGACAGGCTCCCAGAACTGACTTTGGAAGATTGAGAAGGAAACCTAAAGATGTAAGCAGTTGCTGAGTTACTTGTAGGTGTGGTTTGACCTGGTCTGGAGACTGGCCTACAATGAGCCAGTCGTCCAGATAAGGAAAGATGGCAATCTTTTGCCTTCTTAAGTGGGCAGCTACTACTGCCAGGCATTTTTGAACACCCTCGGGGCGAGGAGGTGAGCCGAAGGGCACTGCTCTGAACTGGTAATGGCCTGAGGGCAGTTCGAATCTGAGGTACTTTCGATAGGAGCTTCTGATGAGAACATGGAAGTAGGCATCCTTGAGGTCCAGGGAGGCTAACCAGTCCCCTGGTCATAGAGAGGGTAAAATAATTCCCAGAGTCACCATTTTGAACTTTGGTTTTAAAAGGTGCTTGTTTAGATACCTGAGATCCAGGATGGGCCGCCATTCTCCTGTCTTTTTTGGGGTAAGGAAGTACCTGGAGTACAACCCTTTGCTCTGGTGTAGGGGTGGAACCCTTTCCACAGCTCTGAGAGCCAGGAGGGAAGAAACTTCTGTTTCTAAAGCAAGTGCCTCTGATGGATTTGCAGGTGGAAAGGACCTGGCTCTCATCTTCGGAAATTTTTTGAAGCTGAGAACCAGTCCCTGGCTTACTACTTCCAGGACCCACTTGTCTGATGTTAAAAGACTTCCAGTCCTGGACAAAGTAAGCCAGCCTGCCCCCTACCGGTAGTGGAGAATCGGCCCTGGCCACCCCATCAGGGGGCCTGTTTTGCAGGGGCTTTGGGTTGAGGGTAGAAGCAGGCTTACTAGACCCCTTCTGCCTCTTCCTCTAAAGAACCCCTGGGCATAAGCAGAAGAGGAGGCCTGGCTTGGAAAAGGCCTATGAAAAGGCCTGCCCTGCCCCTGACATGCTGCCTTTGAGGTGGCTTGCCTTTCTTTGGCCTGTGCACTCCTATAGGTGGTCCTATACTCATCCATTTTCTTCATACAATTCTCTGTCTGCTCCCCAAACAGAGAATTGCCACAACAGGAAAATCCATAGCCTTAGACTGGGTATCCTGCAGACAGGGCAGTACATCTGAGCCAGGCCATTCTGCGAAGAGACACAGATGTAGCCATGACTCTTGATGAAACATCATAAGAGTCTACTGCAGCATGAAATTGCACCTTGGATGCCTCAATACCATCCGCAGCCACCTGCTCCAGCTCCCTGGCAAGCTGGTCAGGGGCCTGTTTTGCTAGGGACAGCACAGTATCCGATCTGGATTTCTGGTACCTAGCTGCATAAGCCATATAATTTGCCTGTCTGAGTCCTAAAGATGCTGCCATGTACTGTTTCTTTGCCATGGCATCCATCCTCCTGGAATCCTTTCCAGGAGGGTGAGAAACTAGAGGAAATTAGCCTTGTCACAGGCTGCAGCCTGCACTACACCCCAACATGGCGCATTGCTGAGAGAGGAACTCCGTATCAGAGCCTGATAATGTATACCTTTGTCCATCCTTTTATCAACAGGAAGGATAGAGTAAGGAGTTTTTAGAATTTTTACTGTCTGTTTCCTAAAGGATTTGTGCAAGGGAATTGACAGTCTCCTAGACTCTGGAATATCCATCATTTCTACATAATCAGGCTCTTCTTGGTCATCAACAGCTTCCTCAACAGGGAGTTGGAGAGTTTCAGCAACTTTCTTATAGAACATAAAATGAGAAGGGGACTCAGATAGCCTGGTGGGGGAACCCCCTGAAGGTCTGTCTGGAGAGATGTCCGGTTCAATGGGCATATCCAGACTTTCAAAATCACATTCACTCTCCTCATACCCCTCTTCCCCTTCCTCCGGTTCATAAAAATCCTCAAAATCATAATCTTGAACCGGCAGAACTGGCCGAACCGAGCGCTTCCCTGATGGTGTCAGTTCGGACAGAACTGGGGAAAGAGACTGAACGATTTGAATAGCTTTAGCTATTTCCTCAGCGGTTGGAGAAAGAACTTTTGGCTCCACACTAGCTGACTTCCTAGCCCTTTTAGTTGGAACCGGCTCCTCAGAGCTGGCTCTTGGTTTGCCCAAGAAAGTAATGCCCTGGTCAGAGGGCACTCCCTCAGGTTCGGTTGGAACCGAACCGGGCTGGCCATCCGGGTCAGCGGACTTTTTGGCCTCCCTTTCCCTGAGCCTACCAACTCTCTTTTCCACGGTGGCAGCAGGAAAATTCTTACAAATCTGGCAGTCTGCACTGAGGTGGTCAAACCCCAGACAATATACACAGGTGGTGTGTGGGTCCAGCCTTAGCAAAGGCTTCCCCACAGAGGCCACAGTGTTGAAACCCAGTGGGTCCGGTTTTTCTTTTGGGTTTCTCAGACATAGTGCCAGCCTAACCAAAACTTGCCCGTTAATGGCAATCCGCCAAGCAAGACTCTCTTATCGGTTCCCAACCGTGTCACGGGTCGTGGAAAAAACCGTAATGAAATCCGTTTTTTTTAGAACCGATAAGAACCGGGAACCGCACTCTAAAGGACTAGAAAGTTATTTTAAACCAATCTGATCGGTTCAAACCGAACCGAAAAAGACGTTTACAAATTCCACACAGAAGAAAATAAACGTAAGCCTATCTATTACTTACAATACCACAGACAGAGCTTGAACCGACCGATTGCGGTTTAATTACGGTTAATAAACCGAAAATTACACTTTTTAACCGACAAACGAACCGAGCAGCAGGAGAAATCTCCGGAGCGACTGTTCAGTGAGGCGGAGTAAAGAATCTGACAGTTTAAGTTTGAGCTACAACAGATAAGAGTGTTCAACCGAGCTCGCGCTCAAGGTTCCATGCCCTGCATGGAAAGTTAACTCTTTCACCTCCGGAGCAGTTCTAACCTGGGGTTATACTGCATATGTCATAATATAGCAAGACTTCATGTTGTTTGAATACCAGATTGAGTCTGTTGACTTGTAAGTTGACATTTTCTGCAACTACAAATCCTGGAATCTCCCGCAGCTATCAGCAGAGGAAGGCTGCAGCAATGGGAGATTCAACAGCCTGCACTACGATAGTTTTTATAAGCTCTGATCTTTCGCTTGTTGGTCCCACTGTTCTCCTGAATTAAGTACAATCACGGCGGTACTGGCAAACATCTGATCGGAGCTTACAAAAGCTCTAACATGTACTGCAGGCCACTGAATCTCCCACTGCTGCAGCCCTTCTCTTATGCCAGCTGCAGGGGATTTGTAGTTACAGAAAATGACAGCTTACATGTAAACAGAATCAGTCTGGTACAATCTACTATACTGCAGTGAGCTGTAAGTAAGAAAAAAATTAAATTTTTGCACACAAAGGGCAAGCTGGAACCAGCCCCACTCTTGAGTGTAGGGCTCCTAGTACTGTCTGTAAAACTAGTAGGCAAATTTAGGGGGGCAAAAATCCCTCCTAATAGCAGGCAAAGGGAAGGACACACCAGGACTAAACACAAGAAAACACTCAGCATATGTTTTTGCAAATACTGACTGTAGTCCTCCTTTAAATCAAAGATGCCCCTACTGGCACAAGGCTAGTGGCAGACACACTCTTCCACTCCTTCTGCCGCTTCACCCTCGACTGTCCCCCTTGCACTCACCACTGTACTCTTTATCAATCTCTGTCTCTCCCCTCCCTTGAGAATAGACGGCACACTCATTGCATCAGCCTCTGGGCCAAATTCTGGTCACAGTCCCTACCTTCCTATCTCTCCTCCTCTCTCTCCACCCTTACCTCTCCTCCCCCTTCTTATTCGCTCAGAAATTCTGACCCCTCACTTTAACCGTCCCTCATTATGCCTCCTCAGCCGGTCAGGCTGCTTTTTCATACAGGTTTCCAACTCTGTGGAACTCCCTCCCAAGGCATATTCGATTTGACCCCTCCCCCTGGGTTTTCAATTACCTCATACAAAAACATTTCCACTCCCCCTGCACCCGTTCCATATCCTTTGCCTCAACTGCCCCGGCTGCTCCTACCCTTCTGTCTTCTGCTGGTGCGTTCAGGCTTTAGGCATTTAAGCACGTATTAATTCACCACCAAAGCAGTTTCTGTATCCTATTTATTGCACCATATAACTAGTACTGTGCACTAGGTTCTTGCAATTTGCTGGCACTCTGTTGCTCTATTCTTAAGCTGTGTAAAATGTGTATCTTGCATTACTGTAAACTTGCTGTATTATGTAGTTGTATTTTCTCTTATTTTGTTTACTCATACTGTATTTATCGTGCTGTTGAGCATGCATATTGTGTATATTCTCAATCCTCTGAAAATGCGGTATTCACTATGATTCTGTACTCCCATCCTTGCTCCCCTCCTCCCTAGGACGCATCTGGAAACAAGCTTCTGCTCAGTATGTTCTTCTGGTAAAACTTTAAATAAATAAATAAATAAATAAGTACTTATGTCATTACTCTTGCTGCTTTTCCCAGCAGCCTTTGCTGGTGCTGCTTGCTCAGGCACCACAGAGCAGCATTCCCGCTTTCTAGTTTGACAACCATTAAAGTATTAAAGGAAAACTACAGGCAAAAGCAGAATAAACAAAATGGTAATATTAAATGCCATTTATCACTTCTCCCAGAGCCTCCCCATTTTTCTTTCCCTGCATATTATTTCCCTAATTTTCCTTCCCCTCTACACCAAGTTTGCTTATTTCTCTTTTAGATATTTCCTGAAGAAGACCCAAGGTCGAAACGTCGATTTTAACTATCTTCAGCGTGCATTTAATATTACCATTTCGTTCTGTTTTCAGACCACATGCTGACACAGCACCTTGTTTTAGTTCTTACATTTTGTGAACTGAATAAATATGTTTTAAATCATGTATGTCCTGAGCTTCTGAACAGTATTAACGTGTCTGTGGTTGTGTAAATGATTTAAATCAATTTTTAATTGTACCTTTGTGTTTGTGTGTGTGGGGGGGGAGGCAGCCATTTGTAAGAGCCTTTTTGTTTATCCCTGGCTTTACATTCCCCATAATGCACCAGTCTGTGATGCTTGTCCGCCCTGCCCTTTCATTCAGTTTATTTCCTGTATGGAGAGAGAACTCTGTTACCATTTGTTCAGGTTTCCTTTTACCAACCCTTGAGGTAAGTGTTTTTTTTTTTTTTAACTCCTTTTCAGCACTGACTGTCATTTAGTGCAATCTAGAAGCTTAACTACAGCTTTTCACGAGCATTTTCTTTGTTTGGGGAGTATTTGTGCTTAATTTACTGCCTTCTGTCAACCGATGAACTTCTGCGCTGTTAGCCTTCCCTCCCCTACATTGCCTGCCATGTTACTCCCTCTTGACAATGATGTGCCACTCTGCAGTCCAGTGGCTGAAGTTACACTAAATCTGCAGAACTTTTAGATTTCAGTATTTATAGGTAAATGGAGCAATCAATAGGGAAACTGCTCCCACAGACTGTTTCTGTAATGTGGGAAAATGGAGAAATTGGGAATCCCAGGTAATATAATCTGCAGGAAAGTGACCTGAAGTTATAGGAAAATTTCAGATTGGGCTAGGATACCTTAATTAAGCAAATACTCCCCAGACAGAGAAAAGACTCATAAAAAGATGTAGTTGAGCTTCTAAATTGCGCTAAATGAAAGTCAGTGCCGAAAAGGAGTGGAAAAAACTTACCTCAGGAGTTAGTGAAAGGAAGCCTGATCAAGAGGCAACACAAGTTCTCTCAGTACAGAAAACAAACTGAATGAAAGGGCGGGGCGGACGTGCATCACAGTCTGGTGCACTGTGGGGAATGTAAGGCTAGAATTAAAAAAAGCATCTTGCAAATGACTGTCCCCACACTCAAAAACAGGGGCACAAATAGTTAAAAACTGATTTAAACCATTTACACAACCACAAAAATGTTACTACTGTGCAGAAGTTCAGGATACGATTTAAAACATTTATTCAGTTTTTGCCTGTAGTTCTCCTTTCAGCTGAAATCACATAAAATTAAGCATGATGTACATCTGAACTCCAGTAATAACACCGGTATGTTACATCAGAAGCCTCACAGTACAAACTTCTGCCAGTCACCTTTAACATATCTGTTTTTATATATAGACCTCTCTTTGAAACAACTTAATAACATGTTTCCTTTTCAAACAGAACAGTATTTTCAAAACAATAAGAATTCATCACTTACTTTGCAAACCGGGCACTGCCAGTGTGAACTGCTGTCTCTCAACTTGAACTCATCTGTTAGACACTTAGGGTGGTAAACACGAAAACATGAGTCACATGTTAACACCTCTCCAGGTTGGTGGCAATCAAAGCAATACCAATCATGAGTTTCTGAACCCCAGTCCTGTAAAAAACAAACAGAGCTCAAAATGAGTTTTCAGTCACACCCCTATCCTCACTGGACCAGGCTAGAGGGTAGTGAGGGTAAATCAGAGGACCAATGGTAAGAATATGCAGTTATGTACCTCACGTGCCCTACAAGCCCCTAAAATCTCTCTGTTAAGTTGCCCTTCCTTTTTATCACTTGGCCTCACACTGGGCTACCTGATAGTATAGCTTACCCTACAGACATCACTGACTCTTTCCCTGCTATCATGGGGCCTTCCCCTTCATAATCATGGTTTACCCAGTAAGGCAGCAGGTCAGCCAAGGGAAGGCTTATTATCTGCATGATCAGACAGTAAATAGTCATAGCTGACATGACACATGATGTACTGGATTCATATGCTTTACGTGACTTCCATCTTGATGTGTCTGGCATTGAGTGGTCTAGTTAGTCACAAGGGGATTGAGAAGAAAAAAACTACTCACCGTAGTAATGTTTCTTTTCAGGGATCCCTCTAAATGTTATGCAAATGATGGAATCAGAACTAAGATTCAAACTCTGCACTGTGGCCATGTTCCACTCTAGCCCCTAACATCAGATCTGTTTCTACAGTTACAAGGAGATGACTACTACACCTAGTTAAATGGCTACCAAAAATATACAGTTAGGTAAGAACTTACCTTAACACATCTTTGAGAGAAGCTCTTGTAGCAGGTAAAACACACAGGATTGATGCCAGCAGACGGCAGGACCCTACGGCAAACTTCTTTCTAGCAGTACCTAGCCGGACTGCCCCTCGCTGACATCGGCTCCGCCCCCGACGTCCTGCCCAGTACATAAGAGGCGGTCCCAGCGTGCTCCAGTTCCTGTACCACCAGCAGTTCAGAATGTAAAGGTGCAGATGAAAACAGACGCTTCCTCATCCAGAAGGCAACCTAGAGTCCTCTCTCATGCAGAGAGAAGTAGACCTCCAGGGGGAAGGGGGAGGGGGAAAATATACCTGCTGCAAGAGCTTCTCTTTAAGATCTACTGTTACGGTAAGTTCTTACGTAACTGTACTATCTTACTTTGAAAGGAAGTTCTTGCAGCAGGTAAAACACATAGGACTGAGTCCCAAGCAGTATGAACTAAATACAACCACCTGGGGAGGTAGGAGAGGACAAGGAATGAGGCAGAAAGAGATCCCTCAGGAGAAAAGGTCCTGCAGGACCGCAAGGCCAAAGCCTGCTCTACGCCGAGAGGCAATGTCCAGGCTGTAGTGCTTAATGAAGGTGTGGACAGAATGCCATGTGGCCTTTGCACAAATATCCGAGGCGGAAACCCTCCTGAGAGTGGCAAAGAACTCAGTAACAGCCCTCTTACAGTGCCCCTTGACCGGGTCCGACAGGGGTCTGTCATGTTTCTGATAGCAGAAGGTGATGCAGTGCACCAACCACCACAAAAGGGTCTGCCTGGAAACCAGGCATCCTAAGGAACATGCAGCAAAGGAAATAAACAACTGGTCAGACTTCCTGAACCCCCTGGTCCTAGACAGATAAAAACACAAGATGCAATGAACATCCAATGTGTGGAGCAGTGCCTCCCCTTTGTTAACATAATTGGGGTAATAAACTGGGAGATGAGCTTCCTGGTTTAGCATAATTTCCAACACCACCTTAGGCAGAAACTTAGGATTAGTACGTAAAGACACCCTGTCTTTATGAAAAAACAAATAAGGCTCCTTAGACACGAGGGCCTAAAGCTCGGAAGTCCTCCTGGCCAAGGTAACAGCAACTAAAATAACATTTTCCAGCAAAGAAAATGCAGCTCACAATCCGTGGCGGGTTCAAAAGGAGGGAGGGTAAGCTTTTCCAACACAAACAAAAGATGCCAAGGGGGAACAGGATCCCGAATGGGGGGTCTTATATGAAGAATGCCCCTGAGAAAGGACTTGGACACCTCCTGTTGAACTACTGTTCTGCCCTGGACAGGGACATGAGAGGCAGAAAGGGCAGTCAGGTGTACTTTGATGGAGGAGTAACTCAAGCCTGACTGAGAACGACAGCAGGTATTCTAGCAATGTGTTGACTGGACAGACCAATGGATCCAATTGTCTCGCTGCGGCCCAGAGACAGAACCGTTTCCACTTCATAGCATAAGCTGCTCTCGTGGAGGGTTTTCTAGCCTCCACCAGGACTTCTGCCACCTTGTCCGAGACTCCAAACCTAAGCTTAACTAGGTCCTGAGGAGCCAGGCATGAAGGTGAAGGGAGCGCAGAGTCGGATGAACTAGACACCTGTTGTCCTGAGACAGCAGGTGGGTTGAGAATGGCAGTGATATGGGTGGCACCACTGCTAGATGCTGAAGCAATGGAAACCAGATCTGGCATGGCCACAGTGGAGCAACCAGGATGAGGGTGGTCCCATCGGATTGCATCTTGAGGAGGACACTCTGGATTAATGGGGGGGGGAGGCATACAGAAACCTCCCCTCCAAGAGAGGATCAATGCGTCTTGCCAAAAAGCACCAGGTTCGGGATCTAGCGAGCAGAAATTGGGCAGTTTTGCATTGGATTGGGGTGCAAAAATGTCCAGTTCTGGTGTCCCCAACCTGGTGAACAGGTCATTGACTACAGACTGAAGGAGGATTATTCGTGAGCCTGTGACCTCGATCTGCTGAGAGCATCTGCGAGAACGTTCTGGATCCCCTGGAACGTGAACTGCGGAGATGGTCACCTGATGGACTATGGCCCATTCCCACACTCTCATGGCCTCTCGGCACAGAGAGTAAGAGTGAGTGCCACCGTTTGTTGAAGTAGAAGACCATCGCTGTGTTGTCCGTCTGGACGAGAAGGTGGCCTGGTAATATCACAGAGTCCAGCGCTTACAGAGCATACAGGACGGCTCTCAATTCCAGGACTCTGATGTGCAGAGACTGCTCTACCGGAGACCAAAAACCTTAAGTCCTGTGACTTCCTAAGTGCGCTCCCCAGCCAGTGTTGGAAGCATCCGTGGACAGAATCTGGTCAGGAACGTCCATCCGGAAGGGAGTGCCCTCCAGTAAAGTCAGAGATGACATCCCCCAGAGGAGTTCCCGGCGATCTGGCAGAGTAATGGTGGCAGGTGCATCCAAGTCGTCCCAACTTTGGACCCACTGAACCCGGAGGGTCCATTGGATGGTCCTCATTCGCAGCCTGGCGAACAGGATAGACAATGGCAGCTGCCATGTGGCCCAACAGGCGAAGTGGGAGCCTGGTGGGCACTGAGGAAGCTGAAAAGAGTTGCCTGGCTAGAGCTCGAATGCACTCTGCCCAATCCTGAGGCAAGAAGGCTCTTCCCTGGACAGTGTCCAGAAGCGCCCCTATGAAATGCAAAGTCTGAGTGCAAACAAGAGACAACTTTGAAGGATTGATCATCTCCCCCAGGTGACTGTAAAGGATGCAGGTGTCCTGGATGGTATCCTGGAGATGGTACCTGGTGGGAGCTCAAAGTAGCCAGTAGTCCAGGTAAGGGAACACAACATGACCCTTCCTGAGAAGTGCTGCGGCTACCACCGCCATGTACTTTGTAAAGACCCTTGGGGCGGAGGACATGCTGAAGGGAAGAACTCCGAATTGAAAGTGTTCTCCCTGAAAGGCGAACCTCAGGTATCTCCAATGACGCTTGGCAATTCAAATGTGGAGATAAGCGTCCTGCATATCCAGGGATGCCAACCGATCTCCCGGGCTGACCATGGGGAGAAGGCTCTGAAGGGTAATCATCTTGAAGTGTCTGTAGATGACCCAGAGGTTTAAGTCGCTGAGGTCGAGGATTGGCCTAAAATCTCCGGACTTCTTCGGGACCAGGAAGAAGTGAGAACAGAGCCCCTCTCAGCGGGGGGAACTGGTTCTATAGCCCTTTTGGACAGCAGAGCTTGAATCTCCTGGAGAATGAGGCCTGTGTCCCCTTGGCTGATGGGATGGGGGGGGGGTCTGTCCGGAGGAAGATCCACGAACTCGATAAGAGTGCCCGTGATCTATTAGTTATAGAACCCATTGGTCAGAGATCACTTGTCTCCAGGCTTCTGGATAGAGAGAGAAGCGACCTCCCACCTCCTCTCCCGATGAGCCGTCGTGGAGTGGTAGGTTGCTTGGATAGTCAGGCGTCTGGGGAGAGAAGGCAGCTTGGGCTGGCTTAACCTGTCGGGAAGTAGAGGCCGAGGAACCTCTGGCTGGCTCTGCCTCGCCAACCAAAGCTTACCAGCCGAGGCTGGTTCTGAAAGCAAGGTCACTGAGGCTGATGACCCCCTCAGTCACAAAAATGGGACCTACAAAACTGTCCCAGCTTCAGGAGGTACATTGACTACACCGTACGGTCAGCCTTACCGGAGTCTTGAAGCTTGAAAATGATCTCCGACAAGGACGGAGCCCTTGAAGGGCCCGTCCAGAATGTTGGACTGCACATCTCGCGTGAACTCGGAGACCTGGTGCCAGGAGTGGCGCCGGAGACAAATGCCTGTAGCAGCTGTCCTTGCTGATGTGTTCACAGAGTCGTATGCAGAGCACAGCATGTGCGTGCCCACGTCTGATCCAGTCTGGATTAACTTAGCAAGTTCTGCCTTTTCAGGGCAGTCGTGCACAATTTACAGTACGTCCAGTCCTTGTTCCCAAAGGGCATTCTGAAACTGAACCATCTGGGTCAGGAAGTTCAAACTCCTGATGCTGCAAGTGGCAGACACGTGCACCTTTCTACCCACTGAATCCAGCTGCTTGGACTCCCTGTCCGGAGGCTGGGTGCTCAGGTGTTTGGGCCTCTGCGAACAATCATAAGCCACTGAGATGACCACTGAATCCACGACGGGTTGCTCAGCAAGAAAGGGATGTTACTTAGGAGCCCGGTATAAGCGGTTAGCCTTTTTGGGGACTGATGAAGAGGAATAGGGATGCCGCCAGTTGGCTTGAGTCATGTCTGCAAAAGTGTCCACCAAAGGCGGAATAACCATAGGCTTAGGATCCTTTTGCCGAAGATACTTGGCAAGCCTTGAGCGCCTGGGTCAAGGGCCGCTGTGTACCAACCCATGTTTGATTGCATATGCCGCATGACCTCCATAAACGTGGGGTCTTCTGGAGGCGATTTCGGCTGGTCTTCAGGTTCTCCAGAAGGTGGGTCCTCCACCGAAGAGGAAGAGGAGGAATCCGTTGGGATACAGAAATCTGTAGAAAAAGGAGAGGGAGAGCGATGTCTTCTCCTTTTGCATCGGTGCCTGCCCGGAGAGCTGGAGGGGCTAGAGCTGTGAGACCTGCGGTGCCACCTTTTGTCCAGCTTTTGCTTGGGAGGTGAACCGCACCTGCCCCTACCTTCATCAGAAAGGGGAGGCGGGATCTCGTCCCCCAAGGCAGGGGTTCAGCCCCTCCATCCGGAGTCAGGGCTGGCTCGGGCTGAGGCGGGGCAGCCGAAGCAGGTTTGGCAGGCATCAGGTCAGGTTTTATTGTCTCCCACCAATGGGAAAAAAGTTCCTTCACCTGACTCATATTGAGCCTCGGTGAGCCTGGAGTCGGGCCTGCAGTTGGGCCCGGCGACAGTGGGTGGACGCTGGCACTAGTATAGACATCAGAAGGGTTCGGTGTCGGGGTGTTCTGGTCTGGAGACTGTCGGGCTCAGAAGAAGGCCGACGAGCCGGCGTCTGCTCCACCGACAACGGTAAGTCATCCGCCGTATCGTCGGGTCTGGCAGTAGGCGGCAGAGTCCTGGCCAGTGGCGGCACCACTGTACCAGAAGTAGAAGTGCCGGCGGACTTACCACAGTCCAACGGAGGCTTGTGGACCTTCTCCATCAGCCTCCGGTCAGATGCAGGCGTCTGTCAGTGTATATCTTTTTCTGAAGATTTGGACTGTTTAGGCGGGAGAGAAGAGGCCCTGCCCGCCAACAGGCCTGAAGATTTAGATCTCTCTCGGGAGTCAGCATCGGAGACACAGGCTGACTGGAAGGAAGAATGGGCCTTACCCGGATCCGAAGATCTCCCTGAGGCAGTGGGAGAAGGCCTAATCTTGGGCGGCTGGAGAACAGGAGATTGCCCGGGAGCCTTCTGAAGAGAGCCCGCCCCACCGGAGCCGGGGCAGGCTTCAGGGCTGTGAGGCGGGATGTCCGCAGGTGCACTTGTTTGTGTGCCCAGTAGGTGTAGTAGACATGTTGGAGATGGGTGAAGAAGCGGTTGGTACTGGCAACAGAAAAGGCCGAAGAGCAAACAATAGCGTGCAACAGCAGGAAAAGAACTGAAACACACTGGGACGACCTCCTCTTATGTACTGGGTGGGAGGTCGGAGGCAGCGCCAATGTCAGCAAGGGGCGGCCCCGCTAGGTACTGCTAGAAAGAAGTTTGCCGTGGGGTCCTGCCACCAGCCAGCATCAGTCCTACGTGTTTTATCTGCTACAAGAGCTTCCTCTTGAAGTAAGATCTAAAATTTTGAAACAGAGTTTTGAAAAACACCGAACAAATTTAAGATAGACATCATGTGGTAAATATTTACAATTAGTTAAAAGTACTTAACTGACCACATTTTACAACTTACAAGGAACTGCAATAGTAATGCTCCAGCAACTTTAATGAAAGGAACCGATTCTTGTGTTAACCCATTTTCAGGTTCTAGAAGCGGAGGCAGGGTTAGGGAGTGTAAATCATAGTGAAGGATCCCTGAGAAGAAACAACATTACTATAGGGAGCAATTTTTTTCTTCTAACCCCAGGAATCCCTCACTGATGCTGTACACGTGCAGATGCTTCAGCAGTACCTTGGGAGGCTGGGTCTAGAGCCTGTTTGGGGAAAAAGGTTCTGAAAACACAGCAGTTCCAAAGCTGGCATTCCTCCTGGACTATATGTCCAGATAACAGTACTTTGTGAAGGTGTGCACTGTTTTCCAGGTAGCTGCTTTGTGAGTATCCAATACTGGGATGCCCCTTGTGGATAACACAGATGCATCCCTTGTGGAATGTACTCTTGGGTTGTTCTCTCAGCTTTTTCATAGCGAAACTGTATGCAAGAGACTATACAGTGAGAGAGTTCTCTTGGTTGCTGGTTTACCTTTGCTCACCTCACCAAAGGTAACAAAAAGCTGAGTGCCCTAGGACCCGACACCCTTTATCTGGTTGAGGTACAGTAGCTGTAAAGTACTCACTTCATATCTAGGCTGTGCAATTTTTGCTCACCTGGACTGAAATACTCAGGGTACAGCACAGGAAGGGCAACTGAATGGTTCAGATGAAATTTTGGTACCACCTTAGGTAGGAACTTCCTATTGGTTCTAAGGATTACCTTGTCCGTGTGGAAGATTATGTAGTTTGGTTCTGTGCAAGAGGGCTTGCAGCTCACTTACCCTCTTAGCGGATATCATGGCAATCAGGAAAATGGTTTCCATGTGACATATTTTAAATCAGCAGGAGCCATAAGCTCAAAGGGGGCCTCCATCAGGTGGGCTATGCAGATGTTCAGGTCCCATGGAGGGGGACTGGGTCCCTCACAGATGGGTACAGGTGACTGAGGCCTTCAAAGAACTTTTAACAATGTATTCCCTCCAGAGTACAACTCTGAGCATTCCACCCTTGTGTCCACAGCACACTGCAGGTGTTCTCCTGAGCCTATACAGTCAAAAATACAGCTCAATATACCATACCTCAAACAAATGCAAATATCTCACAAACCATAACAGCCTACACACAAAGTGTAAGCAGCAAAGTTGTTCATGACAGAATTATCTTTCTAATGATGGTAAATAAACCCATGCAATCATTTCTGTTTTTTTTTTTTGTATACCTTGTGAAATGCCGAAAAAAAAATATTTATTTTCAACAAAAGCCACCAAAATAACACAATATTTTGTCAAATATAAGGAATATCTAAGCCAAACTACACATGCATACGTATACTAACAAAATACTGTGTACTAACAGTGTATTAACAAAAATAAATTTTGTATATGTGAAAAATTTATTTTTTTACAGATTTATTTCAATTTGCAGTTGTAACTTTGAAATTCAGTCCAAGGCTCCATATCTCAAACAACAAACCTTGATGTATCAAATTCCTAAGCACTAAATGTTTGTATTGCTGAACCTTGTATGTGGTGTACCTTGTATGTTTCTTCTGTAAGAACCTGTGCAACGTACTGCTCAACCCTGGTGTATCGAATTCTGAAGCACTGTATGTTTGTATTGCTCAAGTTGGACCTTTGTGTTTTACATTTCTCCAGCACTGTACGTTTTGTATGCTCAAGTTACTTTGCTCCTATTGTTGCACCGTATTTGTGCCATCTTTATGGCCTGAGCTACCGGAAAACAGTCCCTGGGACCAGTGCACCTAGCTGGTTACCAAATAAATAAACTGCAAGTAGCTGAAAAAAACATAATAGCTACAAACAAAGCACGAGCAGCAAAGTTGTTCAGCGCATAATTACCTTTCTAATGATGGTGGAAAAGCCAAAGTAATAATTTCGCATTTTTTCTATACCTTGTGAGAATATCGAAAAGTAGGTTTTCTGTCAACTAAATGTACACCAGAAACTATTTTTTTTATGACATATGACACATATCAAACCCAAACTGCACATGCATATGTATTTATGCACGTGCAGTTTAGTTTACATAGTATGTCTCATATTTTACAAAACATTGTGTTGCCATGGTATATTCTGTTGAAAAAAAAAAATCATGTTAAGTATTCTCAAGGTACAGAAAAAACTAAAATGATTATATCGACTTGCCTACCACCATTCGAAGGGTAATTGTGTGCTGAACTACTTTGCCACTCACACTTTCTGTGCAGCTACTATGGTTTGTGAGCAATACATGCAAGACTTCCACAGACGTTTGTAGGGTGCAAATGAACCGTCAAGTCGTCACCTACAGGCGTTATAGGACACAAAGGCCAAGTTTTTTTACTGCCGCCTGGATGAGTTAATGGGCAGAGTGAAATAGGCTAACAGGCCAGTGACTTGTCCCTACCTGGTGATATGTAGGCCAACACTGCTGCTAGATGTACATTTACTGTTGCTGGCCTCAGGCATAAGGATTGCAAGTGTACTAGGTAGTCCCTGCCTGCTTGGGATTATCTTTCTGTAGGCACACCAGAAAAACAATCTCTTCCACTTAGAGGAGTATCCTTTCCTGGAAAAGTACAGTTACATAAGTACTTACCGTAACAGTAGATTTTCGAGAGGATCTCTTGCATCAGGTCACACCTATGAACTATAGTCACCAGGCACTAGGACCACATGAAAACTTTTCTAGCTGGCAGGCTACAAGGGGCCGCCCATGAGGATGTCATACACCAGTGACATCCCTCCCATATAAACTTTGGCGGCCCCACGCCCTTCTCAGTTCTCCCACCGGCGACCATATGCAGAGGATCTTCTAGGGAATCGAGGGGGCCAGAGGTTCCCACCATAGGAAACATGAAACTGAAGGTAAACCATCCTGAAAAAAGAAAAAGAAACAGAGAAGCCCTAATGCCAAGGGGGTTCAGGGTGTGGGACAGCATGGCCTGATATAAGAAATCTTCTTGAAGATCGACTGTTACGTTAAGTTCTTATAGAACTGTACTATCTTCATCGAGAGCATCTCTTGCATCAGACCACACCTATGGATGAGTCCCAAGTAGCTGCAGACAAAGACAGACTGGGTGGCTGGAGGCTATAGACCTGCGACAGGAGGCCTTGAAGCACAGCTAAGCTGAAGCCTGCACTCCTCCTAAAGGCAATGTCCACACTGTAGTCTTTAATGAAAGTGTGGACAGTACTCCAGGTTGCAGCAGCACAAACTTCTGCAGCTGAAACATTCCTGAAGCAAGCAACTGAAGTGGCCATGCCTCTGGTTGAATGACCATGAACAACACCAGGAAGTTCCTTACCGTACTTCCGATAACAAAAAGCAATACAGTTGGCCAACCATTTGGACAGATACTGTTTAGAAACAGATACGCCCTCTTTCCCAGGGCGAAAGAAACAAACAGCTGTGAGGACTTCCTGTAGTCCTTTGTATGGTGTGTACAGTAATGCAGAATTCTACGTACACCTAAGGTGCGAAGCAATGCATCTCCTGGATTGGCATGCTCTGGATAATAAACAGGCAGGTGGACAGTTTAATTTAAGGTAAACTCAGATACCACTTTAGGAAGAAACTTAAGAGTTTGTACACAAAGACACCCTGTCTTTGTGAAAAACCAAATAAGGAGGCTCACATATTAGAGCCTGAAGCTCGGAAATCCTTTAAGCAAAAATAATGGCAACTATAAAAGAACACTTTCCACGACAGAATGCGTAGCTCACGTCGCGGCTGGCTTGAAAGGAGCCCAAGTAAGTTTCTCCAACACAAAATTTAAGTCCCAAGGCAGGACTGGATCGAGGATGGGAGGCTTTAGTTAGAGAATGTCTCTCAAAAAAAGTACGATACCTCTAGTTGTGCCACCATACGGACATCGATGGGCACATGGAAGGCTGAAATGGCTGACATGTGCACCTTAATGGAGAAGTGCAGGCCTGAATCTGAGAGGGACAGCAAGTACTCCAAAATCTGATTCACTGGACAAGTCAAAAGGTCCAAATGATGAAGTCACCCACAGAAAAGCACTTCCACTTCATGGAATAAGTGGCCCTGGTGGAGGGCCTCCTAGCAGCCACCAGGGCATCAACCACTTTTTGGGACACCCCAAACCTAGCCATGGCAATGTCTTCAGCAGCCATACATGGAGGTGAAGTACTTGAGGTCCAGGTGGACCAGGATGCCCTGGTCCTGGGACAGCAAGCCTTTGCACAGAGGCAGGGGCACCAGAGGTCCCACCGCCAGCTGTTGCAGCAAGGGAAACCATATCTGGCGAGACCAGAAGTGGGCAATGAGGATCAGAGTGGCCCCTTCCATCTGGAGCTTGGCGAGCGCACTCTGGAGTACAAGGAAGGGAGGGAAGGCATAGAGGAAGCTCCCTTTCCAAGAGAGGGACAAATATGTCTCACCAGAAAACTCCAGACCCTGGAGTGAGAAGAAACGCAGCAGTTTTGCATGAGTGGGGATGCAAAAAAGTCCAACTATGGACGACCCCACCTGTCAAACAAGTCTTCTATAACAGAGGTCAGCAGCTCCCATTCGGCTTTTGAGACTGTGACTGGCTAAGCCCATCCGCCAGGATGTTTTGGACACCTGGAACATGAATGGCTGATTGTTCCAGACCGTGTTCTAGAGCCCAGTACCAGACCCTCATCACTTCCTGAAACAGAGGGTACGAATGGGTCCCCCCCCCCTTGCTTGCTGATGTAGTGCACTACACTGATGTTGTTCAACTGCACCAGCAGATGGCCGGGGACAGATGGGTCAGGAACGCTTGTAAAACATACAGAACGTCCCGCATCTCTAGGATGTTGATGTGGAGAGCAGTCTTCACACTGGACCATGTCCCCAGGGTCTGATGGGGCCCCAAATGAGCCCCTCAGCCCAACCTCAAAGTATGTGTGGTAAGAATCTGCTGAGGGGAAGGAATGAGGAAGGGAACCCCTTTGAACAGGTTTCTGGGCTTAATCCACCACAACAGCACCTTTTGTACCAGAGACTAGAACCTGCTGTCCTAGGTTGTCAGTGCGCTGGTCCCACTGGACCCTCAAAATCCACTGGAGAATCCGCATGTGGAGCCTGGCTTAAGGTACCGTAACAACAGCTGCAGCCATCAGGCACAAGAGCGTCAGGATGGATATGGCCGTAACATATCTGCTGTTAAAAATCAGCTAGGCCTGAGCCATCACGTGGTCTGCCCTGTCCTGCGGCAAGAATGCAAGGCCTTGGGCTGTGTTCAGAACTGCCCCAATGTACTGGAGGTGCTGGCAAGGGGTCAAGACTGACTTGGGCAGATTGACTGTCATTCCCAGGGCCTGGAAAAACTGTCTGGTATGCTTCAGGGTCCTAAGCAGATGCACCCTGGACTGTGCTTTGTGCAACCAGTCGTCCAGGAAAGGAAAGACATACAGCCCCTCCCTCCTGAGGGCGTTACGACCACCAAGCATTTAGTAAAGACCAGAGGCACAGAGGACAAGCCAAAGGGCAATAATTGCAACTGGTAGTGCTCCCCCTGGAATTGGAACCTGAAGTACTGCCGGTGGGAAGCACATACCCTGATATGCAGTTATGCATCCCACATGCCACCAATAAAGTACAGTTACGTAAGAACTTACCGTAATAGTAGATCTTCGAGAACAGCTCTTGCAGCAGGTTACACCATTAGGACTGAAGCCGGCAGGCTTCAGGACCCCACGGAAATCTTCTAGCTAGCAGTCTTCAGCGGGGACCGCCTCCGACGTCGGTCCCGCCCCCGACGTCAGGCGTAGTACATAAGGAGGCGGTCCCACCAGAATCCCCAGTTCTCCCGCCAGAGACTTCCGGCCACTTGATGACATCAAAAGTGGAGACCGAGGATCCGCCATCAGGAGGACAAAGGAAAGTAAGCTCCTGCCGAAGCCTGGTTAGGCCTAACCTCCTCCAAGGGGGAAAGGTGGATGGGAAGGTACCTGCTGCAAGAGCTGTTCTCGAAGATCTACTGTTATGGTAAGTTCTTACGTAACTGTACTATCTTACTTCGAGATACAGCTCTTGCAGCAGGTTACACCATTAGGACTGATTCCCAAGCAATAGCACCTATAGACACTCTGGGAGGAGGCGTAACGGGGAGATCTTGAAAATCCTGACTCTAGGACAGGAGACCCTGTAGAACGGCGAGGCCGAAACCTGCTCTGCGCCCTGAGGCGATGTCCAGGCTGTAATGCCTAATGAAGGTGTGCACTGAGCTCCATGAAGCTGCGGCACAAATGGCCGAGGTGTTTTGAGACTGGTTGGCCCAACATCCTCTCAGCAAAGGAAATGAACAGCTGCTCAGATTTGCGATGCTGTTTGGTCCTGGTCAAGTAGTATCTTAAGGAGCGCTGAACATCTAGGGTGTGAAGCAGTGCCTCTCCTCTGTTGGTGTACCTGGGGAAGTACACCGGCAGATCAATGTCGTGATTAAGGGTAAGGGCCGAGACCACCTTAGGCAGGAATTTAGGATTCGTCCTCAGGGACACTCTGTCCTGGTGGAAAATTAAATAAGGTTCCTTACACATGAGGGCATGTAGCTCAGAGATTCTCCTTGCTGACGTAACAGCAACCAAAAATAACGTTTTCCATGACAGAAACGCAGGCTGCTAATTGCAGCAGGCTCAAAAGGGGGCAGCGTGAGCTGCTCCAGGACAAAGAGTAGGTCCCAAGGAGGGACGGGATCCTTGATGGGTGGTCTAAGGTGTAACACCCCCTCAGAAAGTCACAAGAGGCATCGAGTTGTGCCACTGTGCGTTGACCTATCGGGTAGTGGTAGGCCGAAATCGCACAGAGGTGAACCTTAATTGAGGAGTAGGCAAGGCCTGAGTGAAAGAGGGAAAGCAGGTATTCTAGAACTGATTTCTCTGGGCATTCTAAAGGGGAGAGACCGCATGCCTGAGACCACAGGCAAAACCGGCGCCATTTCATGGCGTACGTCGCATGCGTTGCTGGCTTTCTGGCAGCAGAAAGGACTTCCGCCACCTCTTGCGAGACCCCGTATCGCATAATGGCTATGTCTCGAGGAGCCAGGCATGCAGGTTCAGAGAGCGCAAGTCCGGATGGACTACCAAACCCTCCTCTTGAGACAGCAGATGGGAGCTGATGGGCAACGGGAGTGGAGGTTCCCGGGACAATTGCGTCAGCATGGGGAACCAGATCTGTCTGGGCCAGAAAGGCACTACTAGGATCATTGTTGCGTGCTCCCTCGGGGATTTGAGAAGGAGCAGGCCGGTTGTAAGAGTCCGAGACTGGGCACCGCACGCAGGCCGAATGCGGGTCTTTAAAGGGAATTTGCTTCCCACAGGTGCACTTTGATGGATGGCCCTCCGCGGATGTTGGAGAGGACATCAGATGGTAGACGATTCGATGAAAATAAAGTTTCCAGTTCGAGAAACGGGAAAAGAACTTTTCCAGGCGTCGCGCTCTAGATACTGACTGGAGGGTCGAGACATGCAAGTCGATGGCGGGAAAGAACTGGGGATTCTGGCGGGACTGCCTCCTTATGTACTACGCCTGACGTCGGGGGCGGGACCGACGTCGGAGGCGGTCCCCGCTGAAGACTGCTAACTAGAAGATTTCTGTGGGGTCCCGACGCCTGCTGGCTTCAGTCCTAATGGTGTAACCTGCTGCAAGAGCTGTATCTCGAAGTAAGATCTGCCCAAATCCTATAGTTGGCAACTCCCTGCACTTGGGCAGTTATCCCATTTCCGGCACTTCAACAACCCCTCCATTACCCCCTTCCGTCCTTCCCGATACTCCCCCGCACTCCTTTTTCTACTACCCCCTCCCTCCCCTCACCTCCCAGCTTAAGGTACTGCATTGGCATTTTCAGGTTGCTATGTTTGTAGAGTTGTATCATGAATAACTTTGTATCCATCCTGGGACATATTATATGTACTCTGTAACAGGCATGTGCTTGTAGTCAGGTGTTGCAAAGTGGTGCATAAATGGATACAAATTCTTGACCTCCTTACTTGTTTAGATGCACTGTTGTGTTTATGTATCGTCTGTATAGTTTCTCAATTGCCATTGTATCGGTAATGTCCTCTAGGTCTTCCACGACCATCTTGTAAACGAGCCTGCTCAAAGGTGTATAGCCTGGTTAAATTAAGTTTGACTGATTTCGAGACAGCATATCCAGTCTCCCTGGTGCAGCAGCGGCAGCAAGTCCTGCATAGTCACCATCCTAAACTTCTTGTACTGGATGTAGAAATTCAGGTTTCTCAGATCTAGGATAGGCCGTAAATCCCCTGTGGATTTAGGGACTAGGAAGAAGTAGGAATAGAACCCCCTGTTCCTCAGGGACAGGTTCTGTGGCCCTTTTTTTGCAGAAATGTGCAAAATGTCCCCCCGCAGCACTGGAATGTGATGGGGGGGGTGAATGAATTGGAGGCAGCTGAAGGCCACTCCAGAAGTTCTAGAGTGTGGCCTTGCTGTATGAGCTGCAGGACCCACGCATTTGTTGTGATCTCCCTCCACCTGTCCTCAAAAGATGCCTACTTACATCTGCCCCCAGACTGAAAGGCCTTGAGAAGTTCCTGCCTCTGGGGACCCTCTGTAAGAGCCTGGGCGGCCACTTTGGCATTACAGGTAGGGAATTTAAGACAGACTAGGTGGCCCTTATCTGCCAACAACTTCTATGTTTCTATGTTCTGTCCAGGTGGAAGGAGAAACAACCCCCTACCACTGCCTCCTGTAGTGCTGGAGGGTGGGGTCTGGCAAGGAGTCATGCTGACGTAGCACCTACGGCCGCACCAGTTCCTCTTGTGTCTTTCCAGTGGTGGAGGTAGGAGCAGGCAGAGCTGTTGCTACCTGATGCTTGCCCTGGAGTCTGGTGCCCTGCTCAGACTTACAGGACGCCCGGGCGAAAGGGTACCTTCTGGCCACTTTTTGGCTAGGTGTGATATAAAGAATGGACAGATCGCAGCATCCTGCCTGATGCCTGTAGGTCATCAAGTATGTCCTGTACAGCCGCCCTTGAGCACTTATAGCCTCTAAAGGGGGCATTCAAGATGGAATGCTGAACATCATCAGCAAATCCAGAAAACCCTGAGCCAAGAATGCTGTCTCAAGCAGATGCCCGCCACAGCTGCTCTAGCAGAGGCATCAATGGAATTATACGCATACCTCAAAAGATGCCTGCCCACATCTATTGCAGACTAGAGGGCCTTAAGCAGTTCCTGCCTCTGGAGACCATCTGTAAGAGCCTGGGCAACCACTTTGGCCTTCTTCCAAAGAGTATTCTGAAATTTGACCATACGAGTAATATAATTCATGACCCTGATGGACAACGTGGCAAAGGTCCTTCTCCCCAGAAGGTCCAGCTTTGTGGACTCCTTATCAGAGGGAACAGAGCTGAAGTGTTTAAGTCTCTCGGTCCCATCATAAGCAGCATTAATGCCACTGACTCTGCTGTGACTGCTCTGCAAAGTATGGTTTCCCTGAGGGAGCCTGGTACAATTTGTCCGCCTTTCTAGGCATGGCAGGAAACAAATTCAACCAGTACCAGGCAGCCATGGTGGTATCCTCAAAGGCTGGTATTACAGGAAGAATGATCGGGGTGGGGGAGGGGGGATCTGGCAGTTTCAAGTAGTCAGCCATATTTCTCTTAGCAACATCCTGCTCCTCAGCATCAAACCCCACAGCGGTTAATAACTCTCGCACCAGTAAGAAAAAAGAGGGATCATCAGGCGGGGACCTCAGGATATAGTTAATAAAGTCCTCACCTCCTAAGGAAACAGTGGAAGTAGAGTGGGAAGGGCTACCACCCCCCCATCTTCATCCTCATTGGGGAAGAGAGAAGAGCACAGCATGGCCTTGATGTCGATAATGGCAGGTGTCGGAATGCCCTGCGGCGCCAGCGGGGGAGCCAGGTATCCCGGGGTGTCAACATGGCAGCCTGACATGTCGTTGGGGCAGGTCGAGACCCTGATAAGACGTGGTGGCCTGGGGTGTCGATGGGGGGGGGGGATGACTGTATCCCCAACCTCGAAGCAGAGGCTGCAGCAAAGGCCAAGGATGTCAACGAAGCACCAATGACGATGTATTGGCGCCAGCCGAGGCGGAACCGGCTGTGCTCCCTGACTGGTCCCCATGTGTGACAAAGATGAACAGAACCCTGCCCCAATTGTTATGGAGAGTTTGAATGCAGAAATCTGTTATGTTCTTTCCTTTCCTGTCTCGTCTGACTGGTTGCACAACCAAATTTTCCTGTGAGACCTAGAATTTGACCACCCTGACAGTCTCACAATTCTTTGCCTCTCGCTATCTCTCTACCTTCCCTTGCTGTTCTTCTTTTCCTCCCTCGCATATCTGCTGGTATAAAAATATATGCAAATCATTATGTGGAAATGTAACGGATATTGGGATCCCTTTGTTTAGAAATTATATAGCGTTACTGTTGAAATATATATAATTATAGTTTGAGATGATTGCAAAAAGCTATTGGGAACGCAAGAGGTTAACTTGAGAGCAGTTTTAAGCCCTTGTTCAGAAGCTGTGGAGAAGGGGCCTCAGTTCTGGGACACTGCGTTCCTGCCTGCACCTGCCTGAAATATACAAGAACATTTTAGAAAAAAAAAAAAACAGGATGGTTGTTAAAAAGGGAGGTTGCAAGGACTTATAAAAACAAAGCTGCAATTTCTTGCAAGACTCGCAGAGGTTGAAGGAAAACTCCAATGGATCTTCTCTATTTATTATGCCTTTGTAAACAGTTATAGTTATATGGAACAAGTTTATTTTTATGTTACTGCTAGTACAAATAAATACTTTTTCGCAAATTCTACAACTGCTCCTGGTTTTCCTATGCTTCCTGGCCTGTGCCTCGATGACACCGTGAAGAAGAGGAGCCAGGATTGTAGTGACTGGAAAGTCAGCAGGGGCCTGAGAAGGCCTGATGCTGAGAAGCCACCACCAGCCAAAGTAAGACTGGTGGGGGGCTCTGCCAGAGCTAACCCTGTAGTAGAGAGTGTATGGGTGGCAGAGGGGTGTTGCCGCCAGAACAGACGACAACTCCGCCATGGCTGACGCCTGAAGCATCGAGCAGACTGGGGAGGACTGCTCGTTGCTGCGATCCTTGTCCAGGTGCTTGTGTCCTGGCCGAAGTGTCCTGGGCCTCGGACAAATGCGAGCCAGAGGATGGGGCTGGGGAGGCAGAGGAGCTTCTGGCTTGGAGCGCCTCCATTTGGGTGACCTTCTGTTTTAATAAGAAGCTTTCGAGAGCCTTCTGGCAGCAGCACCGGGTAGCCTGGTTGAATCCGCAGCAGACTTCATAGGCCTTCAAATCGTGGCCTAGGCAGCAGACACAGGTGCCATGGTCGACCTTATCATAGATCGTTTGGCGACACCCACAGTATTGAAAAAGTTTTTCGAGGTCAGTCTGCATAAACGAAGAACCAAAATCACTTTAAAATACAGTGACTGCAAACACTAGGGGAGAAAAGAAAAAGGAAAATCGAAAAATTTTAATGGTCGACTGAAGTGGCAGTGTCTCCATGATGTCTAACATACGATGGCTGACAGTGGAAAAAGAACTGAGGAGGGTGCGGGACCACCAATGTTTATATGGGAGGGATGTCGTTGGCGTATGACATCATCATGGGCAGCCCCTTGTAGACTGCTAGCTAGAAAAGTTTCCAAGTAGTCCTAACGCCTGGTTGCTATAGTTCAAAGGTGTGGCCTGATGCAAGAAATACCCTCGATGAAGTTCTTTAAGCACCCTTGGGACCTCCTCTGAAAGATTTAACCCCGAATACTGTAGTTATTCAAAAATCATGCCCTCAGGTGTAATGTCATGGGGACTGGTTATGTTATCCTGCACCGAGATAGGGTCATTAGGTTATAACTCAGTGGCTGGCTGACTGCATTCTTGTTGGACAGGGCCAAGAACATTGAGTACCAGGCTTTCCTACCCCAGTCTGTGGCCATCAGATCACCATTGCTGGCTCTCTCCTCAGCTTTAGGAGCACTCCCTGTATGAGTGGGAATGGTGGGAAAGCATACAGAAACCTCCCTGTCCACTTCAAGGCTAAGCATCCTCTGGGACTGTGCCTTGACTGGTGGCCTGCAACAAAACTTTAGGAGCCGAATGTTCTACCAGGAGGCAGCCAGGTCTATTTGTGGAGTGCAACATCTTCTGAAAAACATGATCAGGAGGGTCTAATTTGTGGTTTCCCCTGGCTGATCCTGCTTAGGGAGTCTGCCAGGACACTGTCTGTTTGGCAAGTGTACAGCAGAGATTTTTGCATCTAGGCAGTAAGCCAGGTCCCCAGAACCTCACTGCCTCTGTGCACAGTCTTGAGGATTGTGTATCTCACTGCTTGTTATGTAATACATTGTTGTGGTGTTGCCTGCTCAGATTCTGATGGACTGACCTTGCAGCTGAGAGAAGGATTGCATTGCCAGAAATACTGCCGAGTTCCAGGAGACAGATGTGTTCCTGGGTCTCCTGCGGACTCCAGCTGCCACTTACTATGAGGTCCTCTAGGTGGGCGCCCATCCTAAAAGTGAAGCATCTGTTGTGTGGATACCTGACGGGGATTGCTGGAGGAAGGGAATGCCCTGACGTTGCTTTCATCCTTCCACCACTCAAATGACTGTACCAATGTTTTCTGTGACTGGCACTCGTTTGGAAAGTCCCATAGTTGAGATCAGTGGTCTCCTGAGGAGCAAATTCATTCCTCCTGATGTCTCGCACCCCACACCCCCAAACATAAAAGATAGCTTACCTGGCCCCAAGTTGCCTGCTACTAAAAATTCCATTTATTTCTACCTTATTTAAAAAATTACATTAGATCGTATTTGACCCTTTCAAGACAGGCTCATCCGAAACAATCTGTGAGGCGGTCACTTACTGTACCGTACACACCTTCACTGCACATGAGTCTGGACATTACCTCCAGATGACATGCAAATTCAAACCTACCACCCTTTTTCTGCCTCCCTACTCCCACTGCACTTGGGACTCGTTCCTACATTTGTAACCTGTTGCAAGAGATATCCTCAAGGAAGATAATACAGTCACGTTAGCACTTACCACCGCAACAGTAGATCTTCGAGAGAATCTCTTGCAGCAGGTCATGCCGTCCCTCCCTCCTTCCTTCCCCCATTGTACACTGCAGTGTTTCGCGCCATATGAGCATATCTCCTGTGTCACAGAACCCAGGGTACCTCCTCGGTTCCCTCGTATACTCACGGCTCAGTTGCTGCCAGGAAAAGAACCAAGGAAGTTTGGGGATCGCCCACACTTATACAGGATGTAGCAGACAATATCATGTCATTGTGGGCGGTCCCCCCAGGTAAAGTGCTGGTGAAAATCTACCGTGTGGATCCTGGCGCCAATGGCAGACTGTTCCTACATGTGACCTGCTGCAAGAGATTCTCTCGAAGAAGATTTAGAGTTCTGATTGCAAGAAATCAAGGCCGCCGCTCAACTAATAGGGACTGTGTAAGTCGAGCGGTGGCCTTTATTTCTTATAATCGGAACTCTAAATCATAACAAAAACCATGTAAATACCACCCCCATTCAACTCTATGGTGCGCCCTTGCAATCTTCATGCTATGACATTACAAAACATGCCAGAGTGGGGGCATGTCAGCCAATTCAGGAAGTGGCAGCATTTTGGTTGTCCGCTCCACGGAGCCAAATACAATCTAATGTATTTTTTAAACAAGGCAGATATAAAGGGAAATTTTAATAGCAGGTAACTTGGGACCAGGTAAGCTATTTTATATGCTGGGGGGTTTGAAGTATGAAGCTGCTCTTTTTCAGCTAAATGTTTTACTGATTTTCATCAATATGAAGCCGCTCTTTAAGTAATACTGAATGTCTCATCTCAAATCAGGTCCATCGTACCAGTGTTGTAGATGCAGCCATGTGGCCCACCAGCTGTAGAAAATCCCTAATAGGCCTTGACTGCCCCACTGTGAAGGATTCTGCTGTGGCAGTCTAATTTGCTATCCTCCCCTGAGGGAGGAAAGCTTTTCCCTTCAGGGTGTCCAGTTCTGCACCTATAAAGTCCAGCACCTTTCTCAGAAGAAGCCAGAAGGGGAAGGAAGCATATTCAATTCAGTGCTTTACAGTAACTGGTAATTGCTATTTTTCTTTTAAACTTAGATTGTGGGCTTTTAGTGACACTGTAAATTCTTTGCTGTCTTTACTTAGAATTGTTTTTGGGCTGTTGAAAATTTAAAACTTAGTGGTGGTGTATTTCTTTGCTGTCTTTAAATGCTGCAAATTTTCGCCTTCCCCAACTCTTAATTATATGCCCTGTTAAATCTGATTGACAGGAGCTAAACACAGGGGATAGTAATGGGTGTGGAGTAGGAGGGGCATAAGAGAGAAGAGCCCACCCTCAGCACAAGTGTTTTGACACATTTGTTTATTTATTGGTTTATAATCTTTTTTTTAAAAAGAAAAGTATCTGAGGATAAGTGGCAGGATTTTTAGGACAGTACATTAATAAAAAGGGAACTAGGAGAGCTTCAGTAACAGACAAGTAGTGGAATAGCAGTATAACTGCAGTATAATGTGGGGAGTGGTGCAATGCAGTGGCTGTGGGGCAGCCATATTCAGGCAGACCTTCTGGACACTGAGGTGCTGCCCTATCTGCATGCATCTCTCTGGACTGCGGGATAAGGTAGCCAGACTAAGAGCGGAAGTAAACTGGGTCAGGAGTACGATCACCCCAATCCAGAGACCACCAAGTCCAATGCAACTGCCTCAAAGGATGCCGAGAATGAGGAGCACTTGGATGACAGTGGGCTCAGGAAGGGTTAGAGCGGTCAGCCAGAGGCACATCCCAGATCCTATCCCACTCAAGAACTCATATGCCACACTGGCAAATGGGGACAACCAAATAGAGGTACCCAGAGACGTGGAAGGAAAGGATGTGGAGATTAGCCAAGGAGGTGACCTCAGCGGGGAGAGCAGTGGACCCCAGAGGAGGAGGAAGCGAATCCTGGTGGGGGACCATCATAAGAGGGATCCAGCTAGGAACACAGGAGGGGGAGGACAGGGAGGTGAGGTGCCTACTAGGTGCCACGGCATGCAGGGATGGAAGGAAGATCCTGGGGATCACTTGGAAGGCAAGACAGGAGGGTGAGCTGGATGTCATTATCCACCTAGGTACTAATGACCTGGCAAACGGGGAGCCAAAGGAAGTTCAGGAAGAGTTTAGGAAATTGGGGAAGGGTCTCAAGCAAGTAGCTACTTCTGTCACTTTCTCAAGTACTACCTGCGAGAGGCAAGGAAACATAGGGGTGCATGCACCAGGAACTTCAACTCATAGTTGAAGAACTGGTGCTGTGAGGAAGGGTTTGGATTCATTGGTGACTGGGGAGCCACCTGGAGAGATGGAGGTTTGTTCGAGCCTGACGGCCTGCATCCATCCTGGAGGGGAATCCAAGCACTCAATGATAAGTTTAAATGCTACATTGACAAGCATTTAAACTAGCAAAGGAGGGTGGCAGGCCAGCAAGGAGGGTACCTACTTGCTCACCCCCCACAGCTAGCAGTGGAACCAGTGAACCGGAGGAGTGGCTATCTCTACAAAGCAGTGTGCAAAAGATGGAGATTAGCGCCCAAGAGGTGGATAGGCAGAAAAGGGGCAAAATTCAGCAGAAGGGCAGACAGCAAGGAGAACCAGGGATAAAGGACAACCAAGGAAGGGGCTGGAGTAGAACAGCAAAACAGTTTAGGGAGGTCAAATCATGGAAAGCCATGTGTGCCAATGCCAGGAGCCTTAGAAACAAGATGGAAGATCTGGAGGCTGTCATGGTGCAGTCAGACCTCGACATTGTGGCCATCACTGAAACCCGGTGTAATGATAACCACGACTGGGAGATGGCTATACCTGGCTACAACATATTCAGAAGAGACAAGGCAGGTAGGAAGGGAGGAGGAGTGGCACTGTATGTGAAAAATGACATAAGGGCCACAGAGATCCAGGAGGAACAAAATGGGGGAGAGATACTGTGGGTTAAGCTGGAAAGGAAAATGGGGCTAGCTATCTGCACAGGTGTGGTCTATAGACCACCAGCCCATGAGGAAGAAACAGATAGGGAGCTGATCCTAACCATCCAAAGGATGGCAGACAAGGGTGAGGTAGTACTGGTTGGAGACTTCAGTATTCCAGACGTGGACTGGAGCATTTAGCAGCAGCATCAACTAGGAACAGATTTATCCTGGACTCCCTTCAGGGTGCTTTCCTCAAGCAATTGGTCATGGAACCAACTCGGCAGAAGGCAATACTGGACATTGTGCTCACAAACAGGGACAGTGTGAAGGGGGTAACAGTGGGGGAGCACCTGGGGAACACTGACCACCAGTCACTGTGGTTTGAAATCACAGAAAGAGCAGAACCAAACCACACAAAAACACGTATCCTGGATTTTAGGGGGGGCAGACTTTTAGAAAATGGGGAGATACTTGAAAGAGGCATTAAGGGGAATGGGGCAGGAATCAGGGGTTGAGGAACAGTGGGCAGTATTTAAAATGGGGATTACAAGAGCAACAGAATTGTGCATTAAGCAGGTTAGCAAGAGGAAAAGGAAGAAGAGACCATTATGGTTTTCCAAAGAGGTAGCAAAGAAAGTGAAAGCCAAAAAGATTGCATTCAGGCAATACAAAAATACACAGGCAGAAGAGGATAGGGAGAAGTACCAGGAGAAGCAAAGAGAGGTCAGTAAGGGAAGCCAAAGCTCAGACAGAAGAACACATTGCAAAATCAGTGGGTAGAGGGGACAAAACCTTTTACAGGTACGTAAGTGAAAAAAGAAAGGCAAAGGAAGGGATAGTGAGACTAAAGGGGGAGGATGGGGACCGCTTGGAGGATGACAACAGTAAAGCTGACATATTGAACAGGTATTTCTGCTCAGTTTTTACTGAGGAAGAGGAGGGTAATGGGTCTGAAGGGAGTACAAGGGGTGAGAATGGTGCAGAAATGGACATAAGTCCCTTTACACAAGAAAGGGTCCTGAAGGAACTGAAAGTAATAGAGTTGATTAAATGGGGCCAGATGGGGTGCACCCAGGGTCCTTAAAGAACTAAGAGGTGGGTGGCTGAACCTCTGGCTATCCTGTTTAGCCTATCACTGGAAACGGGGGAGGTACCCAAAGACCGAAGGACAGCAGATGTAGTCCCCTTATACAAAAGTGGGAACAAAGAGGAAGTGGGGAACTACAGACCAGTCAGCCTCACCTCGGTAGTGAGGAAGTTCATGGAAGCACTACTGAAGGAGAGATTGGTGGAACATCTGGTTGTCAATGGACTACAGGACCCAAGGCAGCATGGTTTCACCAGGGGGAGGTCATGTCAGACCAACCTTGTTGAATTTTTTGACTGAGTGACTAGGGAGGTGGATCAGGGGAGGGCAGTGGACATGGCCTATCTGGACTTCAGCAAGGCCTTTGACACAGTGCCACATAGAAGACTATTACACAAACTGGGGAATATGGGTGTGGGCAGGACAGTAGTGTGGTGGGTAGGTAACTGGCTGCGTGGCAGGACACAGAGGGTGGTGGTAAATGGCTGTCACTCCACAGAGGGAAGAGTGACCAGTGGGGTACCACAGGGATCAGTGCTGGGACCGGTCCTATTCAACATCTTCATCAGTGACATTGCATGGGACCTAGAAGGCAGAATTTCACTGTTAGCTGATGACACAAAGCTCTGTAACAGAGTAGACACAGCAGAGGTGTAGACAGAATGAGAAGGGACCTGCAGAATCTTGAAGAATGGTCAGGGGTTTGGCAGTTGAAATTCAATGCAAGAAGTGCAAGATAATGCATATGGGGCACAAAACCCTGACACAATATATCAGTTGGGGGTAAGGATATAGCATGCACCAAGTAGGAAAGGGATCTTGGGGTCATCTCTTGTGACCTCAAGGTAGGGAAACAGTGTGACAAGGCAGCAGGTAAAGCAAATAGGATGCTGGGATGCATAGGCAGGGGCATCACCAGCAGGAAAAGGGAGGTCATAATTCCACTATACAAGACACTAGTGAGGCCCCACCTGGAGTACAGTGTACAGTTCTGGAGACCTTACCTACGTAAGGATATAGATAGGGTAGAGAAGGTTCAGAGGAGGGCAACAAAGATGGTACATGGATTGCATCACAAGTCCTATGAGGACAGGTTCAAGGAACTGAACATGTACTCCCTGGAGGAGATGAGGGAGAGAGGGGATATGATAGAGACATACAAGTATCTTACAGGGAGGAACATGGTGCAGGAATACACTATTTTTAAGCGAAAAAGATGTTCCAGGAGTAGAGGGCATGGGATGAAGTTGGAGGAGGGCGATTCAGAGAAGCGCGGGAAGAATTTCTTCACAGAACGGGTGGTGGATAAGTGGAACACCCTGCCAGAGGAAGTGGTGGGGGCTGAAACAATCACGGGATTTAAGAATGCATGGGATAGACAAAGGAATTCTGGAAGTCAGGGGTAAGGGGCAACAGACTTCTAGGAAAACATAAACTGAACTTATAAGCTCAAACGGGCAGACTGGGTGGGCCATAGGCCCTTATCTGCCGACACTGTCTATGTATCTGTGTAGCACCTGAACATTTTTTGTTTTGTACTTCTGCAGATCTATCAGGAACCCCAGGTTTTCCAGGGTGCTTTTCACCGTCTATATAGGGCTTCTTGTTTTTTTCTGAGATTAGCCAGTTGTCCAAATAGGAAAAAATGATCACACTGCTGTCTCACGTGTGCTGTCACCACAGTTAAATTCTTTGTGAACACACTGGATGCTGAAGTGCGACCGAAGAGAAGGGCAACAAACCGGTACAGGCAGTTTCCTAGCTTCAACCAGAGTTATTTTCTGTAGGGAAGCATGACTGAATGGGAAAATAGGTGTGTTTCAGATACAGTGACCCTAGCCAGTTCGAGTATAAGGATGGTATCCCTGTGCCCAGTGTGACCATCTTGAACCTTTCCTTTTTATATTTGCTTATTCAGATATCTTAGGTCAAAAAAATGGGTCGCCACTCCCCATTTTTCTTGTGGGTCAGGAAGTACCTTGTAAACAGACCCTTGCCCCAGGGACCTTTTCCACTGCTTTTGCTTGTAGCAATTTGTTTAACTTCCAGTTCCTTCAGAAGTCTCACTGTGGGCAAATGGGCTGGAAAATGTTTGTTTCTGCAGTTTTGGGAATAGAAACTGTCGGTAGATAAGGACCGCTAGGCCCACCCAGTCTGCCCGTAGGCCCTACTATACACTGTATGTGGCCACTGACCCTATGTGATTAATGGCTTTTCATCATTCCTTCCCCTCTCAAGCTTCCCTTGTGCCTTTCCCAGGCATGCTTAAACCCACTACCTCCTGTGGCAGACTATTCCAAGCACTGACTACCCTTTCTGTGTAGAAAAACTTCCTCACATTACCTCTTTATCTACCCCTTTCCAATTTCATATTGTGCCCCCTTGTTCTAGTACTTTTTCTACACTGGAAAAGGTCCCCACCTGCACCTTGTTTATATTGAGGTACCTGAAAGTTTCAATCATGTCCCCCGCTGTCTCCTCTCCTTCCGTTAGTACATATTGAGGTCCCTTAGTCTCTCCTCATATGTTTTGTGGTGCAAGCCCTGCCCCATCATTGTTGCCCTTCTCTGGACAGTCTCCACCTTATCTATGTCCTTGCAAAGGTGTGGCCTCCAGAACTGCACGAAGTACTCCGGGTGAGGCCTTACCAATGTTTTATACAATGACATCACCACCTCCCACCTCCTGCTAGTGATACCCCTACCAATGCACCCCAGCATGCCACTGGCCCTCCCTGCTGCCTTTGTGCACTGCTTTGATACCTTAAGATCATCAGAGATGATAAACCCCTAGGTCCCTTTCCTCTTTGGTGACAGTCAGCTCCTCCCCTCCCAACCTGTAGCTCTCCCCAGAGTTCCCTCTACCCAGGTGCATTATTTTGCACTTCATTGCACTGAACCTCAGTTGCCACATCTCCAGGTCCCTCTATTTTCTGCACCCCTTCTGGAGTATCCACCCTGTTGCAGATCTTGGTGTCATCTGCAAACAGGCAGACCATTCCTTCCAGCCCCTCAGCAACGTCACTAATGAAGACACTGAACAGGACTGGTCCTAGCACTGATCCCTGTGGTACCCCACTGGTCACCACCCCTTCCCAGACTGCACCCCATCTACCATCCTCTGTCTCCTGTCTGTTAACCAGTTCCTAACCCAGTTCACCACCTTGTCTCCCATGGCCAGACTACCCATCTTGTTAATCAGCCTTCTATGTGGGACGGTGTTGAAGGCTTTGCTGAAATCTAGGTAGGCGACGTGTACCGTCTCTCCCAGATTTATTTCCCTAGTCACCTAATCAAAAAATCTATTAGATTCGTTCAACATGACCTTCCTACTGTGAATCCGTGTTGCCTCAGATCCTGAGCACATCTGGATTTCATCTGTGCCACTATCCTTTCTTTCAGCAGTGTCTCCATGATCTTTCCCACCACTGAGGTGAGGCTGACTGGCTTGTAGTTCCCCTCCTCCTCCCTACTGCTGCTTTTGTGCATGGGATTACATGCGCCTTCCTTCAGTCCTCTGGAATGACACCCATGTTGAGTGACTCTGTGAACAGGGCCATCAGAGGTGCTGCTATTTCTCTTCGCAGCTCCTTTAATATCCTCGGGTGGATGCCGTCTGGCCCCATGGCCTTATCCACCTTCAGCTTTGTGAGTTCTTCCAGAATTCTCTCCACTGTGAATGGACTGGTGTCCACTCCCCCCCAACTGCCTCTGCAACCCAAATGTGGTCCTTGACCCTCCCCCTCCTTAGTGAATACTGAGCAGATGCATTTGTTCAGTATTTCCGCCTTGTCCAGATCCTCCTCCTTACACTCTTCCCATCTCCCCTTTGAGCCTCACAACCCTCCCCCCCAATTTTCCTTTTTTCACTAATGTACCTATAAAAAGCCTTATCTTCTGTCAACGCCTTTGCCTTCCTAACAGCCTTCCCTGCCTCAAGATATTCAAGGTACACCTCCCTGTCCTCCTCCCTTTGGCTTCCCTTATATTTCGTGAAACTCAGTCTTTTAGCCCTGATTTTGTCCGCCACCTCTTTGAAGAACCGTAGTGGTTTCCTTCTTCTTTTTCCTTTGGCCACTATCCTAATGCATTAGTTTATCTCCACTATGGCTCCTTTCAGTTTCTCCCATTGTTCTTCTACCCCCTCTATTACCCCTCCCTTCCCCAGGTATACATCTACCCTTTTCAGTGAAATCTGCCCTCCTGAAATCTAATGCTTTTGCCCTTGTGTGGCTTAACTGAGTCCATGTCTTCATGCTGAACCACACCATGTGGTGGTCACTGGATCCCAGCTGCCCTTCCACCTGTATTTCTCCCGACTCTATTCCCATTGGTCCATACCAAGTCCAGAACTGACTTGTCCCTGGCTGGCTCATGTACCAGCTGCCTTAGTCCAGCCTCCTGCAAGGATTGTAGGATGGCTGTGCTTCTGGCTGAAGCAGCCACCTGGGTGGCCCAATCCACATCCAGCATACTGAAATCCCCCAGTAGCAGGATTCTGCCTTTAGCTGTCATGTCGTGTATGTTGTCCACTAGTTCCCTGTCTACTTCCTTCCTCTGTGCTGGAGGTTCGCAGATCATCTCTGTGCGTATTGCTATTCCATTCCCTGGCTCTAGGGTGACCCATGTTACCTTGGCCTCCCACGGTCTTCCCTGAACTTCTGTAGCCTTTATACCATCTCTGATGTGCAGGGCCACTCCCCCACCCTTTTTACCTTCCCTGTCCCTCCTGAACAGTGTATAGCCTGGTACACTGACTTCCCAGCCATGGTCAGCAGAGTACCACGGCTCTGTTACTGCTGCTGTGTCAAGGTCTGCATCTGCCAACAAAGCCTCCAGGTCTGGAACCTTATTTCCTAGGCTACAGGCATTCGTTAGTATGACTTTCAATGTTTTACAGTCTGCCCTCCCTCTGCTCTTGTTCTTCCTCTCCAGTGTCTTCCCCCCACCGTGGTTTCCTTTCCTATGGGCTCTGGGCCTTATAGACAAGTTATGTTCCCATTGGGGGGGGTGTTCCTAAGCCTCCTGGCTCTCCCCCCTTGGCCAGTTTAACTGCTTATAGCTGAAGCATTTAAACTTCTCACAAAGGACCAAGGTCCCCTTCTCAGGCAGATGCAGGCCATCCTCCTTATATAAGCTCGCATCTGCCCAGGTCAGGCCCCAGTCGCCTATGGAGCCAAAACCCTCCCCTCCATATCAATCCTTCAACCAGGAGTTGCCGGTACAGATGTGGAGTGCCCTAGCTTCCCCTGTGCCCTGGACAGGTAGCACCTCTAAGAATGAGACAGGGGGTGCTATCGGTTTCAGGTTCCTCCCCTAGCTTCCTGAAATCCTACTGGACTCTGGCTAACTCCACCCTTCTCCTGGCCAGGTCACTGGTCCCCAAGTGGACAAGACATCCAGTTGCTCCCTCCTAGCTATTGCCGGAGCGATCCTATGGATCCGCTTCCCATCCTTCCACGCAGTGCTTCCTGGAAGGCACATGACCTCCCCTCTCTTCCCTGCTAGGTGTCCCTACCTCCACTCCCTGGACAATAGAGTCCCCCACTAGGAGAAGCTTCCCACTCCTCCAGAGTACCCTGCCTCCCTTCCTTGGGGCTCCATCCTGGAGGATCCTCCCTGGTCCCAGCCTCTGGTTTATCAGCAGGACTTTCCTGTTCCTCCAAAACAGTGTAGGAGTTACTAAGAGGGACCAGTTGGGGGATGTGCTTTCGACATCCCCCACACCCTCCCTGAGCCCACCGTAGTCCAATCACTCCTCTTCCCTGGCACCCTTTGAGGTACAAGTTGTGGACCTGGTGGTCTCTGGGTGGGGTAGTTGTGGACCTGGTTGTCTCTGGGTGGGGGTGGATGCCGCCTTCAGCTTGGCCAACTCTGCTCTGAGACAGGCAACCTCCTCCCTCAGCCCAGAGAAATGCCTGCAGATAGGGCAGCATCGCAGCCTACAGAATGTCTCCCTGAAGACAGCTGCTCCACAACCACTGCACTGTACCACTCCTATCATGTCTGTTTCCCTCCTCAATCTACTGCCTGCTTAAGACGGCTAGTTTGTTATCTCCCAAATATTTGTGTTTTTCGTTTTTTTTTTGGTTATGCTTTCTCTCTTCACTATGTCCTGTATGGATGCAGGATGCTGCAAAGCCAATGGGACCCACCCTATAAATGCAGGGCGAGGCCCTGGGGTGGAGTGGGTTGTGAGGTGGGACTACACCACAGGCTGTGTCAAACAATCAGCCAAGGCGTCTGCTGGCAGTGGCTCCTCACTCCACTCACACAGCTAATTACAAACTCACAGACACAAACTTATCAGCTAGAATCCCTCAATCCTGCCCAAACTAAATGAAGAAGCACACTGAAATGGCAGTTACAACCTCATATTCAAACTACACTAATGCCTGTAATATGATGCCTGTGCTTAAAGTTCAGACACAGTCAATTACAAACACAGTCGCAAACCCATCAGCTAGAATCCCTCAATCCTACCCTAACTAAATGGAAACACGCACTGACGTACCTCTCAACTGTCCCTGATTTTGCCTCAAAATTTTACTCTGTCCTTCCTAAAATTTGTGTTTCCATGGCTAAACAGTGGAAACTGTAAGCACAAAATAATGTCAAGCATTAAAGTTAGAGACGTGTTCTTCCTTAGAAAATGCATTTTGCACTAAGCCCCATATTCTACCAGCTTTCTGGGTGGATACCTCTAATTCTGAAGATGTGTTCCTGATTTTGGTCCTTTGTCCCTGGTTTTTTTAAGCCTTGTCCCTGATTTGTGAGGCAGGAGGTTGACAGGTTTGCACACTGAAATGGCAGTTAAGAAAATACCTCAAATTCAATTTCAAACACACAGTCGCAAACTCACTAGCTAGAATCCCTCAATCCTGCCCAAGCTAAATGAAGAAGCACACTGATGTGGAACCTTTGTAAAAGAGCCATGGCTCAAAGGTATTTGTAATCCTAGACTTGATAAATAAATAAAAATAAAGAAATGGCAGCTAAGACCTCACATTCAAACTACACTAATCCCTGTAATATGATGCCTGCACTTAAAGTTTAGACACAGCCAACTACAAACACATACTGAACTGCACAGACAACCCTGGCCCACTACCGCCAGGGCTCACTTGTCTGTGGTAATGTTTCCCTATTCCTCAAAGTAGTGGACCAGCCTACCCCTCACCTCCTCCCCCAACCCCCCCAACACTGGCAATGGTTGGGTGACCTGGGTAGAACGCTCACGGATTTCGTTTTGGCTGAAGCTTGGCGGTTGGTGCTGCCACAGCATGCTTGGAGTACCTCCTGTCTCTGCCCATGTAGTAACCTCTTTGGGTTTGATACTTAGGGGGTGAAGGGGGCGTAGACCCTGGGAAAGTGGCCCCTACCCTGCCTCTCTTACCACAAGGCCTGTGGAAGGAGGAGGCCTTTTCTTTATCAGTGTTGTTTTTGTTAAGTGGTTTTGCACTCATCCACTTTTTTCATGCATGCCTGTCTTTTGTCACCAGAAAGAATTCCTTCAAACTGTAAATCCATGGCCTTGGTGTCAAGTGTCCTTGGAAAGAACAGGTAGGTATTTACCGTAACAGAAGATCTTTGAATCTCTTTCACAAGGCCACACCTCTGGAACTTATGGACGCCAGGCACCAGGGCCACACAGAAACTTCAAGCAGTCAGCCAGGGGTTGCCCATGGTGACGTCAGGCATCAGCATATGCATAAACGTGGGCAGCCCCTCCTCTGCTCAGTTCCCCACCGGAGATCAGGCTCAGAGGACCTCCCTCTAGGGAACCAGGAGAGAACCCAGTACTCCACAAACCAGGTGAGACAGAGGGCTGGAATATGTAGTAATGGAGATAGCACTGCAGAAATCCAGTGCTGCAGACCCAAAACGGGGGAAGGAGGGTGGGACGGCATGGCCTGATGAAAGAGATTCTCAAAGATCTACTGTTACATTAAGTACGTAACTGTTCTATCTTCTTTGAGAATATCTCTCATCAGGTCACAACTTTGGAACAGGTAACACGCAGTACCAAAAGTTAACTGTCTGGGCGGCTGGAGCTATAGGCTTATGAAAGTAAGCCTTGCAGGACAGCTAGGCCAAACCTGACTCGTTTATGAGAGACAATGTCCAGACTGTAGTGTCTAGTGAAGGTGTGGAAAGTACTCCAGGTAGCAGCTGCACAGATCACTGCAGCGGACACATTCCTGAAGCAATAGAATTGGTCTGACTACGAACCTCGCGAGGGACTTCCTTGCCGTACTTCCTGTAACAAAACGTATTACAGTTTGCTACCCATTTGGACAAGCACTGTTTAAAAACTGGGGCATCTTCTTTCCCATGGGCCACCGAAACAAAAAGCTGCAAAGACTTCCTTAAGTCTTTTGTGCGGTGTGTGTAGTACTGGAGTATTCTATGCACATCTAAAGTATGAAGCAATGCTTCCCCTGGACTGGCATGCTCTGGATAATACACTGGCAGGTGGATGGTCTGAGTCTAAGTAAACTCAGACAACATCTTTGGGAGAAACTTAGGATTAGTATGCAAAGACATCCTGACTTTGTGGAAAATATATTTGAGCCGATAGCTCTGAAATTCTAGGAGCAGAAATAATGGCAACTAAAAACACTTTCCAAGAGAGAAAGCATAAACCACAAGTTGCGGCTGGCTAAAAAGGATCCAAAGTAAGTTTTTCCAAAATAAAATTCAGATCCCAAACTGGGACTGGATGTCGGATAGCAGACTTTATGTGTAAAATACCTCTCAAGCAAGGTGGGACACATCAGTTTCTGAGCTGGTGGTCAATTTGTCCACTAACTTTCAAAATCTGATGGCCAAACCAACATTTGTAGTAGCCATTCTTTTTAATTGCTCAAAAAATCACTTTGTAGGCAAGTAGCCAAGTTGGCCAGTAACTTTCAAAATCTGGTAGCCAAACCAGTTTTTTAAGTAGCCATTGGCCCCCTGGCTACCTGATTTGTCCCACCCTGCTCTCAAGAACGTATGAGTTACCTCCAACTGAGCCACTGTACGTCCATCTACAGGCACATGGAAAGCTGATACGGCGGCCAGGTGTACTCTGATGAAGAATACTGCAGGCCTGAATCTAATAGGGATAGCAGGTACCCTAAAATCTGATCAACTGGACAGGTAAACAGATCCAGGTGGTGAGAAGCGGCCCATAAAGCAAACAGCTTCCACTCCATGGTGTAAGTATGTCTGATTGGACAATCTTCTACCAGCCACCAGAACATCTGCCACTTTTTGTGAAACCCCAAAGCGAGCTATGGCTATATCTGGAGGAGCAATGCACACAGTCATGGAGACCTCTGGTCCAGATGGACCAAGGTTCCCTGTTCCTGTGACAGTAAACCCTTGCACAGGTGCAAAAGAATTGGTGGTTCCACTGCCAGCTGTTCCAGCAGAGGAACAGCCAAGTCCATAGGGGAGCAATGAGTATTAGAGTTGCCCCCCCATTTTCAGCTCAAGTAGCACTCTCCGAATTAGTGGAAAGGAAGGGAAGGCATACAGAAACCTCCCTTTCCAAGAGAAGAACAATGCGTCTCATCAGAAAACTCCAGGCCCTGGAGTGAGCAGAAAAGCGGCAGTTTTGCATTGTGTGGGGATGCAAAAAGATCCAACACTGGACGACCCCATATTCTGAACAAGTCGTCAACCACAGAGGTCAACGGTTTCCACTTGTGCATCCTGGACTGTGACCTGCCCAGCCTGCCTGCAAAAAACATTTTGGACACCTGGAACATGAACTGCTGATAGTTCTAGACCACGTTCCACAGCCCGATACCAAACTCTCACTGCTTCCCTGCACAGCGGATAGGAATGACTTCCCCCACTGTTTGCTAATGTAATGCATCACACTGACACTATCCATCTGTGTTAAAGGACCTGGGGACAAGTGGTTCTGGAAGGCCTGGAGTCCATACAGAATGGCCCTCATTTCCAGAACACGTGCCACTTGGGTACATGTGCCCAAAGTTTGATAAGGGCCTATGTGAGCTCCCCAGCCCAACCCCAAGGCATTCCGTGATGAGCATCTGAAGAGGGAGGGGACCAGGGACGGAACTCCCTTGAACAGACTGCTGCGTTTCTTCCACCACTTGAGCACTTTGCGCACAGAGGACATTACCAGAACTATTTGTTCTAGATCGTCCATGAGCTGGTCCCACTGGACTCTTAGGGTCCACTGGGGAATCCACATGTGCAAACTGGCCAGTGGTACTGTAACAAAAGCCGCTGCCATGACTCCCAGAAGGCGTAAAAATGTCTGCTGAGACGTAACGGCTGTTGTGCACCAACTGTGCTTGGGAACCAAGGTGGACGGCCCTGTCCAAAGGCAGAAAAGCTAATCCCTGGGCCGTGTCCAGGACTGCTCCTATGTACTGCAGTCGCTGGCATGGTGTCAATACTGATTTTGGTATGTCTACTGTTACCCTCAAAGAATCGAACAGCTGTCTGGTTTGAGCTAAGGTCTTCAACAGCTGGTCCCTGGAGTGGGTTTTTAATAGCCAATGACCCAGATACAGGAAAACATACAGGCCTTCCCTGCGATGGGCTGCTGACAGCACTGCCAAGCATTTGGTAAAGACCCGTGGCACAGAAGACAAGCCAAAGGGCAATACTCTGAATTGTTAATGTTCGCCTTGAAACAAGAACATCAAGTTTCTTCTATCATGTTTCTCGATCTTGATACAGAGGTACACATTCTTCATATCCAGACAGCATATCCAATCCCCCTGTTTGCAATGACAGAAGGAGATGCAGCAAAGTAACCATTCTGAACTTCTTGTATCCTATGAAGAAGTTTAGATCCCAAAGATCTAGAATACACCTCAGGTCTCCTATCCACTCTAGGACAGGGAAGTACCAGGAGTAAAAACTCATGTTTCTCTTTTCTAGAGGCATATGCTCTATGGCCCATTTTTGAAGCAGAGTCTGTAATTCCTCCAGCAACAGGGGCAGGTGCCCTGGGGATATCTTGTCACAAGCAGGGGATGATCTGGAGGGTTGTCCAGAATTTATTTCCAGAGCATGACCCTTTTCTACGATCTCCTGAACCATATATCTGTAGTCACCTCCCTCTACTGATTTAAGCTGAGGGAGAGCCGACCCCCTACAACCACCTTCTGGAGATAAAGGTGGTTGGGGGGTTTATAAGGAGTCAGGCTGAGCCGATGGGGGCAGCTCCACTGGCTCCACCATCTCTGGGAGCTTTTAAATGGACACCAGGGGTAGTACCAGGGACTGGCAAGGTCCCTGCTCTGCTGCCTGAGGGCTGGGTGCTGTCTTTTAACACCAGCTGGACGAAAGACACCCCTGCTCCTACCTCTGGGTTCGGTACGGTAGAGGGAGTGCACTGACTTCAAAGGCCTGTTCAAGGCTTGAAGATCTTTTAAGAATTCCTTGGACCTCATAACCAAACAACTTTTGCCCTATAAGAATTGTCTGTTGCACATCGGTGGCAAAGCCTGCCACTCTGAGCAAAAATTATCTCCGGAGACAGATGCCAGGGGCAGCAGCCCTGGCAGAAGCATCAGAAACATCACAGGCCATGTGGATCAAATGCTTGCTAACATCAGCCTCAGCTGTTCAAGCTTTCAGCAGCTCCTGTTTCAGGTTTCCCTCAGGCAAGGCCTGTGCAGCAGCCTTAGCCTTCCTCCAGAGGGTGTTCTGATACTTCATCACGTGGGCATGGCAGTTAGCAATACGATGGCCCAACATTATTTTCTCTCTTGCCACTGTATTATTCTGCCGATTTGTTGTTCTGCTGGTTATGACCACTGTTTGATTTTTTTTGCCATTTGTACTGAATGCTGTTTTCCACCACTGTATGTGCCAGTACCCTGGCCCATGCCATGCCTGAAAAAGGTCTTCGGATCAGTGCACCAACCCGGTTAACAAACAAATACATAGGCCTATGTTCGCTTTTCTACGACATCCAGCCTCCTAGACTCTATCACGAAGGAGGGAGCTCAGGTGTTTAGGTACCTTAGACTTGTCATGGGCAGCAGTAATCGGCACCAAGTCAGTCTCATATTGTGTGGCATAAAAAGGCCTCCCAGAAGAGGCAGAATAAATGTTATATGCCTTTCTTGCGACAGCTGGTATATTGTTTGGTCCGTACATATCAAGCTGCATAGGTGGCATCCTCTAAAGCAGGGAGCAGAGGAGGCATCACAATAGCAGGAGCCTCTGGCAGCTCCAGGAACTCCAGTGGGTTCTTTCAAGTTGTGTCCTGGTCTTCTAGGACAAAGCCCGTGGCAGTTTGTATCTGCTGTATCATGGTGAAAAATGCAGGGTCTTCTGGAGGCAACCTTTGGGTTTTCACCACAGAGTCCTCACTGCAGGTGGAGACTGCAGAGATGGTGCTATGTTCATACTGGCTCTCGGCACAGTCTTCTGCTTCTTCCTCCTCTTCCTACATCACTAGATCAAAATTATATTCATCGAGACTGGGTCAACGGGAATGCGAGATTGTACCAGTGACAGCTGTGGCATAGGAGGATTCTGTGGCAAGAGAGTACCCTGCGGAGTCGATGGGGGGTTGGTAGAAGTCCCTGTCTACAGGCCCCCTGGAACAGGGAGGCCAGGCAATAAACGCCTTCTGTCTGAAAAAGAGATAAGGACTGAGCGTCGGCGCCCCATTGGCAACGGGCATGACTGGAGGAGTCGACAGTGGAGGCTGTCATCGTCATCGACAGCAACATACCGGCCATAGAAGGTCCAGTAGTGCCCATGCCAAGCCCCCGGCCTTGGTGTCACGTTAACGATTGTAACAGGGTTGTGTAAGTCCCTGCCCCATTTGTTATGCAGAAAGAGTAAACCCAAGGGTCTGTTCTATCCTCTCCTTTTCTGTCTCGTGTCTGTCTGGTTGTGAAACCAAATTTTCTTGTGAAACCTAGGAACTGATCACTCCGACGGTTTTGCAATTCTCCGCCTCTTGCTATCTCTCTGCCTTCCCTTGCTATTTCTGTCTTTTCTTCCCCCCTTGCATATCTGCGGGTATGAAAATACACGTGACTCTGTATGTGGAAATGTCACTGATACTGGAATCCCTTTGTTTAAAACTGTATATAGTTATACTGTTGAAATGATTGCAGAAAGCTATCTGGAACTGAAGGGGTTAACCCGAGATGCAGTTTTTAAGCCATTTGCATGCAGCGTTGTCAACAAGAGGTCAGTTCTGGGACACCATATACCGTTTTGCTGCACCTGCAAGGAACCAAGCTGACAAAGAACGTTCTGTGAGAAGCACACTCTCTTAACAAGTTCTCAGACAAAGACTTATAAAAAAAGCTGCAATGCTTTTGCTAGACAGACGAGAGTGAGAGACTGAAAGACTAAAACTTGGAATTAAGAGAAAAAACAATCAGAAGGACTTTGCTTTCTGTGTTTGCCATGCCTTTGTAATAGTTATACTGAATAAGTTTTATTTTTTATTTTGCTGTTATTGAGAAAAATAATATGCTATTTGCAAATTTTGAAACTGCTCCTGGTTTACCTATGCTTCCTGACCAGTGCCTCGATGACGATAAGAGTGAAAAGTCGATGACAACCCTGGAGCAGATGATGCTGAAGCAGAGGTTGTACCTGTGGGGCACAGGGCAACCCTGGAGCACGCCAGCGACACCTTTTCCTTCTTCTGGTGCTTGTGCCTCCCTGACATTTTCTCCCAGGATTTAGATGACTGCGATTCGGTTCATGAAACTGGACACACAGATTTCTGCTGGAGCTCCTTCTCCATTCTCTCTACAGACTTTGGAGTAAAAATTTCTCCAAATGCCCTTTTCTGCATCACCTGGTTTTGGAATTAAGCCCCCGTAGATTTCCCAGGTTTTCACGTTGTGGCTTAGGCCTAGGCAGCAAACACAGATGTTGTGGGAGTCTATAGTATAGATCTTTTCTCCGTACACACAGTATCGGAAAAGTTTAGATGGCTCCTTCGATGATATGCAGATTTCCGAAAAACATTATGAAAGTGATTACTTAGCAAGATAAAAGAAATAGAATGGCGACTATAACAACATTTACACAGTGGTCCGACAAGTCTGATTGACGGCAGGAAAAGAACTGAGGAGAGGAGGGACCACCCACGTTTATGTATTCGCTGATGCCCGACATCATTGAGGGCAGCCCTTGACTGACTGCTTGCAAAAGCTTCCATGTGGTTGCAGAGCCTGGCAGCTACAAGTTCCAAAGGTGTGGCCTGATAAAAAAGATGTCTTCGAAGAAGACAGGATGTTTGCCCTTAGGCAGGAGAATATCCTCAATGACACTGCATGAGCAAAGACCACTGAAGCATAATCATTAGTGTCCACAACCATGTGGAAAAGGTATTTGGTGGCATCCAGGGCTGACTTTACTGTGCCAGTCAGATCCTGAGGCAGCTCATCATTAGCCTTATCAGACAGTACAAGGACTGTATTCCACAGTGCTTTCTGATACTGGGCTGTATTTGCCGAGTAAGCTGCCTGTCTAATGAGTAGAGAAGTTGTAGTATACACTTTTTGGCCACAGTATCCTATTTTCTGGAGTAATCCTCAGGTGGCTGTGTAGAGCGGAGAACCTCAGCTCTCTCACCAGCAACCGCTTGACTATACCTTGATGATCAAGTGGGCATACAAGTACCCCCCACCCCGTATGTCCACCTAATACTTTTCTTTTTTGTAAACTCAGTTTTATTGCTCGTTAGCAGTATTAATACAGAAATCAGTTTCTTCGAGTTTGTATGTTACACACAAAGAAATCATTGGGTTACAACAACAAATAGTTCACAAATATCTTCTACAAGTCTAAAGACATTGTTCAATATTTGCCAAAGTTCATATCTGGAGTTTGGTAGACTGAGGATTTGCTACTGTACAATCTGTTCCTCTGCCTTACCAACAATGACACATTCAAACCAGTTTAACAAGCCAACTTTGGCTAGTGAAATAAGTTGTATAAAACCAAAACATAGTTCAGCACTGTAAATTGTCTATATACAGTAGGTAATATCATTAGAAATAACATTCATCATTCCGTAAGAACAGAACTAGGATAATCACCTAACTTGTGACACAGCTGTGGTGTGGGGCGCACAACCCCCCAGCCCATTTAACCTTCTCCGCTTTCCACTATGTCCACTTGTGAGTGCCTCCACATCCACCTAGTCCAGAGATCAAGGTGTTTGTCCGGACTCAAGCGGAGTTTGGCTGTGAGTTCCTCCATCCACATTATGCTTTCCACCCTTCTGACCCACAAATCAAAAGAGGGTGCAGTTGCCCGGAGTCAGTTCGCCGTGAGTACCTTCTGGACTGCCAAGCACAGTATTCTAAGAAGTCCCTGTTGTTTGGAATTACCCAGCCCCAGAACATCTAGGCCCAGAAACAGATATCTGAAGTCCTGAGAGACTGGGGTTTCCCAAATTTCTGACAGTTTCTCACATACTGTAGACCAAAATTCCATAAGCACTGGGCACGCCCAGAATATATGGTCGTGTGACCCAAACTGACCACAGACCCAGCAGAGGGGGGAATTTTCAACCACAAAGTGCCTGGTAATCGTTGGGGTGTGGAAAAATCTGGACATGCACTTCCACTTAAATTCTCTCCAGCCTGGTGAGTCAGTCACCCTCCAGCCCCTCTCCCACTCTCTTGTCCAGTCCCCCTCTGGAACAGAAATACCAGCATCTTCCTCCCACTTAACTCTCGGGTCCTCCACTATTGTTTGTCAGCATCAAGTAGGGCTTTGCAGGTGTTCGATACTGAGCCCATTCTGCCCCTGAGCATAGCTGCCCAGTAAAGTAAGTTCTCCAAAGGCGTCAACTCCCTCTCAACTTTGGGGACCAGGTTATTCACCTGCATACAGTGTCTGATCTGTAGGTAGTGGTAAAAGTCAGTGTGCGGGAGGCCACACAATCTGTAAATCACTAAATGATATGATCACATTACTGTGAACCAAAGTGCGGTTACCTGGCCAGGGAGAATCTGTTCCACCTGGAAAGGCTGGATCTAACCTAGGGTAGCGAAATTCCGGATCTCCACTTATAGCAGTCAGGGGACCTACCTCATCTGGCATCTGTATGAGTTTGTGGGCCTTGACCAGTACTTTTAAGGTACGTTTGGTCCATGGATTCTTGACGTTCTTCCAGATCTCAGGTGTGAGGGGGGCATGGGGAAGGTAAACACAGGGAAACCTGTAAATTGCTGTGCTTTGATTTCTCTCAATCCAGGCTATCCACTCTGTTTAGTCCACATCACAATTGGGGCTATCTGTGGTGTGTAATATTATTTTTTGGTATCTAGCATCGCCATGCCTCCCCTATCCCTAGGGAAGGAGATCACCCACCTCATAATTCCGTGCCTACCCTTCCCCAGATAAAAACCACGATTACTTTGTTTCTAGAATGATCTGGCAATATTGATAGGCAAGGCTGGAAAAGGAACAAGAATCTTGGTAATATGTTCATTTTGAAGGTGGCAATTTGCCCCCCGCGTAGAAGGACTTCCCACCTGGCCAGGTCTGCCCTCACCTCTGTCCAGAGTTTGTGATAATTAAGTTTAAAAAGTGAACGGATGTTGGGGGTTATTTTAACTGATAGATATCAAACAACATTATCTGTGGAACATTTAAATGGGAAGTTTGTTAGAAGTTCTCTGGGAAGAGTGACCCCCAGTTTACTCACTTCTGATTTCTCAATATTTATCTTGTAGCCTCTCGCCTTTGGCGTACCAGTACTATCCCAACATTGGACATATGGCATAAGGTGATGTCTGAAATTTATTGTTTAGAATGGGTGACTGTCAAAAGAACTGGTAGAACTAAACATTTTAAACCTGCTTGAAGGCCTTGGGTGTTTTATATCTCCCCTATAGATGTATCTTTTATTCCCTGAGTACTACAGAAGGATGGATAATTAACCTGAAAGCACATTTGATTTATGAAATTTATTTATTGCAGTCTCAAGATTAGTCATTCCCAAGCTGCTATATTTATGTAAAAGTATCGATGAATGTCTTTATCACTTGTCATTGTGTATATTGTATCCTTGCTGATATGCTGAAAAATAAAACTAAAGAATATTAAAAAATACATAATATATCTATATATATATATCTATATATCTATCTATCTATATCTATATCTATATCTATATCTCTATCTATCTATACATACATACATATATATCTTGTAACCTAAAACACATCCATTACTAATTCCCGTAGCAACATGGATACTGATGTTTGGGGTGGGGTGATGAATAACAGGAAATCATCAGCATAGAGGGATATTTTGTGGGCTCTACCTCCTGCCAAAATACCTCTTATGCCATCGTTATTCCAAACAGCTATTGCTAGAGGCTCAATGCAGAGGGCAAATTTAATGGGGAGACTAGGCAACCCTGCCTTGTTCCATGATGGAACTGTAAAGTCATAATGCCATTAACCCTAATTGTGGCCTGATGCGAGATGTAGAGTGCTTCTATACTGTCCCAGAACTTAGGCCCCAGCCCCATCTCCTCCAGTGTCTTGCGCAGAAACCACCAGTCCACCCGGTCAAACACCTTTTCTGCGTCCATACAAATAGCCCGCATTGGCTCTTTAGTCCTTTGCTGCCACAGTATTAAGTTATGAAGGCGTCTTATGTTGTCGTGAATTAATCTTTCATTAATAAATCCAGTCTGGTCCAGGCAAATCAGGGTCTCCACGCAACCCTGGAGCCTCTTAGCTAATACAAAAGTAAAGATCTTTTGAGCCACGTTTAGTAAAGAGATAAGCAGATAGGAGCCACACAGGGTAGGGTCCTTGCCTGTCTTGGAGATGATGGAGATTTGGGCATACTGCCAAGGAGGGGGGGGAGCCTCCCCTCCTGACTGAACAACCCTGAACACCTTCCCCAGGTGCAGGGTGAAGTCCTCCCCAAATGTCTTAAAGTATTCTGCTGTCAGCCCATCTGGGCCAGGGGATTCCCCCCTTAAACCCTGCCAGGGCTGTTGCCATCTCCTCCTGTGTGATCGAAGCATCTAGAGTATCAGACTACGTCTGGATCAACTTGTTTGTTTTCACCATGAGGAAAAAAGCCCCTAGCTTCTTGGGGTAGTTGCCAATTGCATCTTAAGAATGAAATTTTTTTGTAAAAATCAAGGCAATATTGTGAGATTTTGGTGGGGTCTAACTCATAGTGTCTCGATTTATCCTTTCGGGAATTTAAGTACCAGCCTACTTACCGCGTCTTTATGAAGTTGCCAGGTGAGTAGTCTCCCTGCTCGGTTCCCTGCCTCACAATATCCCTGCCTAAAATATCTCAAAGACCCCTCAATCTTATCATTCAATAGCTTATTTAATTTAGCCCTACATTCCTCCAGTCTCTTCCTCACCTCACCACCAAGAACAATTTTATGTTGAGCCTCTAGATCAAATAATTGGGCTTCTGAGTCTGACTGTTCTTTCTTTCACTCTGGCCTTTTTCAGACCTGTGGCATAACTTGTCTCACTGCATTAAACCTGTCCCACCATACTGCTGCTGAAGAAGCCTGAGTTGGGTTAGTGGCTGTGTACTCCCTAAGGCATTCCTTAATAAGCTGTTTATATTCTTCACTATTTAACAGAAAGACATGGAGTCTCCATGTAGAATTTTTGACGGTGGGAGAGAGTGAAAGCTCTATTCTAATCATAGCACGGTCGGATATCGTTCTGGAGAGTATTCAGGCCATATCTAGAGCACAGATTCACTCTGCTGATATAAACAGTAGATCCAGTCTGGAGTAGGCCTGATGTGGCGTGGACCAACAGGTGTAATCTCTAACCCTCAGACTGGTTAATCGCCATGCTTCCACCAGACCAAACTCCTTGAATAGGCCAGTCAGGCACTTCACAGTTGGACCCCTTGGCTCTGGATACGAACATACGAAACATGGATGGACTCCAGATCTGTCCAAACCAGGGTTCTATACCGTACTAAAGTCACCGCCAATGATAAAAAGCTCACTTGGAGGCAGGGCAAACTTTAGCAAAACCTGTTTCAAGAATTTTACATTTTCTGACTCCTGATTGGGGGCGTATATGTTCAAAACAGAGCAGGGGACCGATTCATAGGTCCCCTTTAGAAGCAGATATCTATCCAAAGAATCTGAGTGGGTTTCTGCTACCTCTAATGAGCAGTTTTTATGAATAAGGGTCACCACCTCACACCCGTGTGGTCGATCTTAAGTGGCATAGAATACCTGGCCTATCCAGGAGCTCTTCAATTTTTTGCACTCAGCCTGGGATAGGTGTGTCTCTTGAAGGAATGCTGCTTCAACATTTTGCTTTTTTTAAGTTCATTAAGTACCCTAATACGTTTGGACACGGTTATGAAGACCCTTCACATTGTAGGTAATGACTGTACCTGCAACCATCTTTATATCTCCAGTAACTCAGTATCACAATTGTCAAATCAGGAGTGCGCATTTAATAAACAAACCATTATTGTGAATATAAACAACCATAACAGTAAAATGACTCCAGTGGTAGCAAAAACACACAGATCCCCCAAGTGAATCCATCCGAAAGGACCATATTCTAGAGGCCTTGCACGAAACGTGCGTTTTTGAGCTACCCTCCAAAACTGATCTCCCAAATGTAGTTTGAGTTATACACCTTTCCACTAACCAAGACTATTTATTAGGTTGATACAGTGATTTCCAAATGTTTCAATCTTTTTATCCTTGGCTGCAGCTGAGGTAGGTGCTGACATGATTTTCAAAGTGGCTTTTTGTACCAATTTGTATATGGGGATGAGCAGTCTTTTTGTAGGAGCTAGCCTCATCATATCCTGATGTGGAACCTTTGTAAACGAGCAGTCCCTGCTCGAAGGTACTTGTAATCCTAGAGTTTAATAAATAAATAAAAATAAAATAACCATTAATTCTGCTTCCTCCTCGTCTTTCTCTTGTTTCCTGAGGGGGAGGGTATTAAAGGTCTTTCACCAGTTGCCTAAAGAAAGGGGAATATGAAAGAGTAATCCTCCATAGGCCTTGAAGGGAATCCACATCCCTGTTCAGGGGAACCATCTGGTTCAAAATAACTTCACCTTTCTCCTCTTCTTCACAGTACATTTCCCTCCTCCTCTACAAGCAGTAGACTGGTGCCTGACCCGGGGGGGGGGGGGCAGGCATATTCATAAAATTTCCCTTGACCTGGAAGGCCTGGAAAATTGCAACATTTTTGCCATGTCCTCTGATGAGGGCATTCATTTGTCTTGGGTTCAATGCATGCTTCTTTCTTTTTTCAGGAGCAGTGGCAAGGATATTCTTTTCTTTTTTTCTTTCCTCTTCTTGGCAGACACTGTTTCCAGTGCCTGCTCGGAGGCTCTTTGATTTGCATTTTGCCATCACTGACTTCAGGGTTCACCCTTTTCAGATACCCTGGTATCTTGGTATCTTTATCATCTTTTCCATGCTTATCTGATGGCTGCTTTATTATTTTTCTCTATCCCCTTTGAAAGAGACTGCTGCTGTATAAGAGAAGACAAACCCTCTGATGCGGGCTTTCAACCATCGTTAGGAACTCCGTCAGAGCCTTTATTGTGTTTTGGTGACACGAAGGCAGACTGAGAAGCCATAAACTCTTCTCTTGTTTTTAGCCTTTTTCTTTTGGGTTTTAGGGCAAAACTTTTTACAGAGCTCACAACTAGTAAAATTGCGAACTGGGCCTAGGCACCATTAAACAGAGTTTGTGACGGTCTGCCATTGCCAGGAGCTGGAAGTACTTTTTACAGTTTTTAAAGCCTGTTGGTCCTGTTTTCTTTTTCGTGGGTCTGTCAGTCATACTAAACACTGAAGATCTTAGATACACAAGTTACTCACCTGTAACAGTAGTTCTAGGAGTGGTATATGTTGTTCATCCACACATCTTGGCAGTTGCCTTTCCCTTTAAGATCAGCCGGAAGTCTTTAAGTTGGCTCCTCCCACCCAGGTGGTATATTCCTCGGCTCCGCCCCTTGACACCAGATCTTGCCCGCTGGAAGCAGTGGTTGTGCACTGAAGCCAGGGAGGTCGGCTGGGTCTGCGTGGATGAACAATAAATACCACTCCTAGAACTACTGTTACAGGTGAGTAAGCTGTGTTTCTAGGGATGTGGATATGTTGTTCTTATCCACACATCTTGGCAGACTCCTAGCAGTTCTCCAGGAGGAGGGAGCCAAGGCGCACACCCCCTACTTAGGAAAAAGAGCTTGGAGAACTGAGGCCCCAAAACCAGTATCCCAGCGTGACTCTAGGTCGATGTGGTAGTGGGGATGAAGGTGTCTGCTGACTTCCAGGTAGCAGCCTTGCAGGTTTCCTGCATTGGGACGTCCCCAGAAGCAGCCACTGACGCAGCAGTGTGGCAGGTGGAATAAGCCCTTAGCCCTCCGGGAGGCTCCCTACTCGCCATCCTGTAGCAGAGAGCAATGCAGGATGTAATCCATCTGCCAATCATCTGCTTGGCTGCAGGTCTGCCAGGTGTGGCTTCAACGTAGGTGACAAACAGCTGGCAAACCTCTCCCCGACCTTCAACCATGCGCTCCTTATAATAAGACAGTGCTCGCCTCAGCTCCAGAGTATGGAGCCTGTATTCCGCATCTGAGGTGTGACTGGGGTAGAACACCGGTAGAGTCATCACCTGGTTCAGGTGGAACTCTGACACAACCTTCAGAAGGAACTTCAGGTTGGGGCAGAGGACAACCTTGTCCCTGCAGAAGACCAGATAATGAGACTAAACAGAGAGTGCCTGGAGCTCCCCAATCCTTCTGGCGGATGTGATAGCCACCAGGAAGATGGTCTTCCATGACAAGTGCGACATGTCACACTTGTGCACTGGTTCAATAAGCTTGCCCATGAGCTTTGCCAGGACCAGCAGTAGATTCCACGGTGGTGGTGGGTCACACATCGGAGGGGAAATGTGATTGAGGCCTTTGAAAAAGCACCAGACCACCTTCTCCTGTGCCACCATCTGCTGACCTGACCACGCCCGGTAAGCAGAGATGGCTGCCAGGTGCACCTTAAGGATCGTCGACTGAAGTCCCCCTTCAGAGAGAGACCAAATGTAGTCTAGAATACTAGCCACTGGACAGGACAAAGAATCCAACCCCTTGCCCTGACACCAAATGGAGAATCTACTAACATACTAAAATGCCAGCAGAATAGGCCTAACGGTCTTTCGTGTCTGCTCGTTTGGTCAGCCCCCACCCTGGGTGCTGACCTTGCTGTCCCCCTCGCCTTCTCTGGCTTCTCCCTTCCCAGTTCCGGATATTCTTGCTGCATTGGATTTTGCTTCCAGAACCCTTCCCCTGTACCTGTCCCACCCCCTCTTGAACCCCTCCACTGTCTCTGCCTCCACCAGCCCCCTAGGTAGTGCATTCCATGGCTCCACCACCCTCTCAGTGAAGTAGCACCTCCTCCTTTCTCCCCTGAATCTTCCCCCCTCCAGCTTCCACCCATGCCCTCTAGTGGCCCCTTCCTCCTTCCTTCGAAGCACCCTGGCTGTTCCTCCCCTATTTACCCTCTTCATGTACCTGAAGACCTCTATCATGTCCCCCCGGTCCCTTCTCTCTTCCAATGTGTACATATTTAGCTCTTCGAGCCTCTCCTCATAGGTCCTGTCCCCCAAGCCCCAAATCATTTTGGTTGCCCTCCTCTGGACCCTCTCCAGGAGGTTAATGTCCCTCTTTAAGTGTGGCCTCCAAAACTGCATGCAGTACTCCAGGTGCGGCCTCACCAAGCAGTTATACAGAGGGAGTATCACTTCCCTCCTTCTGGAGGTGATCCCCCTAGCGATGCATCCCAGCATCCTGTTGGCCTTGGCTGCTGCCCTCTTCCACTTGAAGGCATAGCACTTCCTGGTCGATTTCTTCCTAGATGTCTCAACTACAGTGGGTACATCTTTGGAGAGACCCAATGCCTGGAACTCTAGCCACTCAGGAACCAGGCTGTCGGGTGCAGGGATTGAAGGTCCGGGTGGAGTACCTTCCCCAGACTGATAGAGAGCAGGTCCGGGCGTGCTGGAAGAGACCTTGGGAGCCTGATGCTGAGGCTGAGGAGATTGGGGTACCAAAACTGGTGGGGCCAGTCCGGAGCCACCAGGATCACCTGTGCCTTTTCCCTCCTGACCTTGAAGAGCACCTTGTGGACCAAGAGAAGTGGAGGGAAGACATACAAAAGGCCTGAGGTCCACAGCCTCGAGAAGGATCCCCCTGCAAAAATCCCTCGGGGGGGGGGAGGGCCGGCAGAAAACAGTCAGCTTTGTGTTCTCCCTGGAGGCGAACAGGTCCACCCGAGGGGTGCCTCACTGGGAGAACAAGCTGTGCACTTACCTCTGGATGGCGAGACCACTTATGGGAAGCCTCGTCCACTTGGCTGACGGCATCCGCCAGCTGATTTAAGGCTCCTGCCACATGAATGGCTAGGCGAGCCGGCTCCAGTTGGCTCACAAGGGTCCAGATGTGGAGAACTTCCCTGCACAGAGGTCAGGAGTGCGTGCCTCCCTGTTTGCTGAGACAGTACATGATTGTGGTGTTGTCCGTCTGGACCTGAACCACTTGACCCCGAAGGAACAGAGCAAAGGTAGTCAGCACCAGCCGGACTGCTTGGAGCTCCAGCAGGTTGATGTGAAATCGGGATTCCTTGGAGGTCCAGAGCCCGTAGACTCTGTGGTCCCCATGTGGTCACCCCAGTCCGTGAGAGGCGTCAGTCATCAGAATGACTGTCGCCTAAGGGTGGACAAATGGGATTCCTTCCTGCAGATGTTCCAGGATGGTCCACCACTGGAGAGCATCCCACATCTTCTGGGTCACAGTGACCAGCTGGTCGAAATGACCGTGTCACCGAGTCCACTGGCTGGCCAGCTCCCACTGAAGGAGGCGCATATGCCACCGGGCCCATCAAACCACAGAGAGGCAGGCCACCATGTAGCCCAGAAGTTGCAGGAAGTCCCGGGCAGAGCGCAAGTGCCCAACCAGAAATGATCGGGCAAAGGAGGAGAGAGCCTCCGTCCTGTCTGCTGGGAGCATGGCTCTGGCTTGGCAAGAGTCAAGCTCTGCCCCAATGAAGCACATCCCCTGCGAAGGCACAAGTTCCGACTTGGCCTCGTTGACCAGGAGGCCAAGGTCGATGCAGGTCTGGAGGGCCAGGTCCCTGGACTTCTCCACCTCCTGCCTGGAGAGACCAGCTATAAGCCAATCATCCAGGAAGGGGTACACTCTGACCCCTCGATGTAGAAGATGGGCCGCCACCACTGCAATGCATTTGGTGAAGACCCTGGGGGCAGATGACAGGCCGAACAGCATGGCTTGGAACTCGTAGAGGGTTCCCTCTGCTCGGAAGCGGAATAACCTTTGGTGTGTCAGATGGATCGGGACGTTAAAGAACACGTTCTGCAGATCCAGGGGGCAAAACCACATGTTCTGCTCGAGAGATGGCATGATCTGAGACAGAATTACAATCCTGAAGATGAGAGAAATGAGAAACTTGTTCAGGTCGTGCAGATCTAGAATGGGGCACCACCGCCCCCATCCATTTCCGGACCAGGAAGTACCTGGAAATGAACCCTGGGTTGACAGGAGGATCCGCGACTCTGACCACCACCTCCTTGCGGAGGAGTCGAGTAATGTCATCTCAGAGAGCCGACCAAGTGTCCACGGATACTTTCTCTTCCCATGGGGTGCAGGCTCATCTTGGTGGGTACTGATCGAATTCCAGAGGCAGATCTCAGCTGACCACTTCCAGAACATACCTGTCCACTATAACAGTGGACCAGGTGGAAGGAAGTGGCAGAGTCAGCCCCCCACGGGAGGACCCAGAGGCGGCGTGATGGTATGGGGGTGGTCACCCCCATCCCGTCACTGTGCAGGCTTGAAGGAGGAGGATCTGGTTGGGGGACCGCCAGAACCCTTCCCTCTGGGCTAACGGGCCACCGAAGCCCCGGATCTGGTCTGAGGGTGCCAAGACCAAGCCTGCTGCTGCCTCCCAGACTGGTACTGGGCCTGCTTGGCCGCAGGGGCAGAAGGCCGAAAGGGCTTGCGCTTCTGCTTCTTTGAACCCTGAGATTCCTTCTGGGTGGAAGCAATGGAGTCCAAGGTGGCACTGGACTTCTCGATGCATTGAAGGTGACCATCAACCCCTGGGCCAAACAAGTCAGTGCCCAGGAAGGGTATGTCCACCAGTTTGTGCTGGGTGTCTGCCATAAAGGTCGAGACCCTAAGCCAGGCCCTGCAGCATATGGCTACTGCGGCCACCACCAAACAGGCACAGAAGTCCCCAATGTCCAGAGCCATCTGGAGTTGCTGTTTTGCCACAGCCTCACCCTGATCCCAGACCTGCTTGACCGTAGTCTGTAGGTCCGCGGGTAGATGAGGAAGCACCTTATCTAGAGAGCCCAAAAGGGCATGGGAGAAGTGTGCCATGATGACAGCTAAGCTCACCTGACGGAGACCAAGCGAAGAGGCAACATACACTTTCCTGGTAGTGTGGTCCAGTTTTTTTAGACTCTTTGTCCGAAGGTTTATCAGTGTCTCCTGAATTGCCCGAGCGCCAAAACAGAGTCGGTCACCAACCCCTCGGCCGACGGGTGCTTTGTGAACCCTGAAAGGGAGCCGATGGGGACCACATACTTGCGGGCCATCCGAGCTGATGGAGGAGAGCAGGAGGCAGGGTACTGCCAAAGCTCCAGGGCCAGGCCAACAATGACTTTGGCCACTGGGAAGCCCTCTGATGGAGAATCCCCTTTATCCAGAATATCTGTCAGGGGATATCAAGACTGTTTTTTGAACAGGCTCCAAAGGCATCCCCATGGATTTGGAGATGAGACGGAGGATGCCCATGAAGGATGTGGGACTCTCCTCTGTCGAGAGACTCCCGAGCGACTCCTCATCAAGCGGACGGGAGTGTAGGGAGGAGTCCGTATAGATCGTTCGACCACCTGCATCACCTTCGACCCGCCGCGGACAGTTGGGAGTAAGAGTGACCGACAGCCGGTACGGGAGGCTCTTAGTAGGCTGAGACTCCTTGACAGGAGCCCCCGAGGGAGACTGTTTAGGTGGCGGCTCCACCACAATCGGCGGAGAGGCCAGTTTCACCCAAGCCGGGGGGGCCTTCACCGGCTCCACAGGCGGAAGGACGATGTTGGCCGGCTTCAGAGAAGTCTAGAAGGTGACAGCCATGTGATGGCCGGTGTGGAAGCCAGGGTCGACTTCGGACCAGCCAACACCAAGTGTTGCCACATGAGATCCTCGTAGCATCGGCACAACTTGTGACGAAGCCTCTCCTCTTCCGAGGAGGAATAGCGGCGGCGCTGCATTTTGGAACGCCCAGAGTGGCGTTTGTGTGTTCTCTTCTACCTGTCGGATGAAGATGACAGAGACCTTGTCCTCGAACACCAGGGGCACTGACGGGGTGCTCAGAAGGAGCCGAGGAAACCCACGGCTCCTCCAGGTCATGGTCAGGGGCCGTGAAGAGGTCCCCAGAAGGCTAGGTCTCCTCCTCAGTGAGTCCAGGCAGGACTGGAGTCCTGAACAGGGAGTTGTTGGCCTCATCACGGCTCCTCCAGATCATGGTCAGGGACTGTGAAGAGGTTCCCAGAAGGCTAGGTCTCCTCCTCAGTGAGCCCAGGCAGGACTGGAGTCCTGAACAGGGAGTTGTCGGCCTCATCACAGCTCCTCCAGGTCATGGTCAGGGACCGTGAAGAGGTTCCCAGAAGGCTAGGTCTCCTCCTCAGTGAGTCCAGGCAGGACTGGAGTCCTGAACAGGGAGTTGTCGGCCTCATCAAGTGACAATGGGTCGACGGGGTCGATAATTTCGACCGGGTCGTCATCTTGCATCTTAGCTGACTGGCCTGACGGGGGCACCATGAAGCCAGCGGCCAAGGCTGCAGTTTCAACCGAAGTCGGAGCTGGAGATTCCTGGGAACGAGACCACTCTCAATCCCAAGAATGACAACGTCAAGTCTTCTTCTCTCTCGACTCCTTGGAATCCTCATCCCTTTGGAACGGGAGCTGTGCAAAGCCAACGGGCCTTCCCCCTTGGTCGGGAGAGACTAGCACAACTCCTTGAAGGAGCCTGTAAAGGTGGAGCCCAGTTTTAGTGGGACTAAGACCGAAACCGAAAAGGAATGATCAGAGACCCAAGCCGCCTCCTCCTCGAAGGCCTTCATGTGTCCGTTGCTCGGCAGACCCTGCAGCCACGGAAACCACCCACCGGGCTTCTTTAGCTTTGACCAGAGGATTCCGTTTCTCTGGATGGCCGAGCTGCAGTTGGGCGAGACAATCATCTAATGCGTTCAACTGGAACAAGCGACAAAAATCGCAAATCTAGGTATCGTGATAGCGGCCCAGGCAATAAACGCATGTGGCATGCAGGTCAGCGTGAGATATTTTTGTGAGACAACTTCTGCCCGCAGGCGTACCGGTGCAACCCAGGCGAGGACCTGTCCTCCATCGAGGTCGCGATCGAAGATCACTGCGAAAAAACTCTTACGAGTTTAAGTTTTGGTAGAAAATCCGAAGATTTAAGCACCAGGGCCTACTCAATGCATGAGCGGTAAGGAGGAAACCGGATTCTTCCAAGCGGAAAGGAAGATCTGACATCAAGGGGTGGAGTCGAGGGATATACCACCCGGGTGGGTGGGAGGAGCCAGCTTAAAGACTTCTGACTGATCTTAAAGGGAAAGGCAACTGCCAAGACGTGCGGATAAGACCAACATAGCCACATCCCTAGAAAAATGATTTCAGTTCTCAAAAAACAAAGCTGCTCGTCACAGAACCTGAGGTAATAAAAAAACAGTTCTAAGAGAAACTTAAGTGATTCCGGATCCCTACTAATAGGACCTGTTTGTTTATTAATAAAAACTGCAGACGTACAGAATAGGAGTAGTTTTATTTGAAAAAGTTTAAAATCTATAAACTTTAGTGGTCCGGTTCTCTCTGGGTGGGAACCACAGTAAAAGAAGTGAAGCCACTAGGTAAAACCCTTTAAAAGTGGTTTAAACAAACTTCAGTCAATAAATCAGAAAGAAATGCAGTTCCCTTCTGGCAGGAACAGCACTACGCAGTGGCCTTCTCCGGCTCCTGGTAACCATTAGGGAACCAGAACTTAATTATTTAAAAAAAAAAAGTGTATTTATCTAACTAGCGAAAGTTATCGAGAAATAGCTAATAAAGCGAGGCAACTTCTAAATTTAAAATACTAACACATCTGAAGACCAGAAATAGTGCAGCCGACTTCAGGGCAACTGCTCTCTGCATGCTCAGGAGGAGAATCAAATCTGATGTTAGGTGCTAGAGTCAAGTGTGACCACAGAGCAGAGTCTGAACCTTGGTTCTAAATTCCATCTTTGCATAAGCTTCCATCTCTAGGGCATCACTCTCTGCCAAGAAGAGGATGCCTGTGTAAAGCATCATTAAGCCATTCCTGGGGTTAGAAAAAGAGTTACAAATGCAGCAGTCATCACGTAAAAGTTGAAAAACACATCAACTATTCCTGAGTAAGAGTATGTACAGTCCTCCTGACTAAAATTACTACCACCCAGCTTGTTCATTCATTCAATCAAAATCTTTATGTATCCAGGCGAACATCATTGAGCAAGCTCATTTAGAAGATGGACCTGGTTAGCTCTGGGTCAAATGGTACAATGCATAAAGCCAAATAACACAAGTAAAAAACAATTAATGCTCATTGTTCTTGTAGTGGTGCCACCTGCCACTGAAATAGGGGAAAAATATCACTCTACACTGTTTCTGTACTGCAGGCACCACCAACACTGTACAAAAATAAAACATGAATGATAGAATTTATAGTGTCTATGTTCTTTGGGGTTTTCTCCAGGTATGATGTGCAGGTCAAACTCACTGCACTTTAAAATACTGATACTTTTTTACCATTACTGCATATCAGATGTCTGCTGATGGGCCTGGTAGAAAAGATGACCTATCCACTGTAAAAACTGTGTGTGAGAACAAGAACAGTAGTTCTTGTGAAACCACATCTTTTTTTTTCTTTTTTAATCATGATGAGAAACTTTCTATTTCTGTAATAACAAAATTTAAATACCTGCAACTTTTTTCACTGGAATCTTCCCTCTGGATGTCTGTAGAGGGATCTTGCTCTTGTTCTGACACAGCAGCACAGGTTCGACCCTCTGTGGACTGTGCCAGTGTTCTAAAGCAGAAACATATCAGGTACCAAGCCAACCAATCCACAATGAACAACGTTTTTTTGTTACTTTTGTTAATTGACAGAACTAACTGTTCAAAATGCAGAAAAAAAAAACAAGGAAAGGGCCAGCCTGGTGGATGTCAGTCGGAGAAAGAAAATTTACAGGTAATTAAGACCAAGCTCCTCACTTGTAACTATTGCTTTTCTAATGGTATTGCTTCTACAGTCAGTCACACCTGTGCAATATCTGAGCATTCACAAGAAATCCCATTGACTAGAGCTTCAGCTGCTCCCCTTCATCTCATACAATCGCTTCTCCATGCCTCTGAGCTCGATTATGAAGCACAGTAAATGTAGGGAATTGCCAAACAAGTGCCAAATGATAGTAACAAGGGGAGGCTGAGCGGGTTATTGTGACTGTAAAAGGAATACTAGCAGTGAAACAACAGTTACAGGTGAGTAACTTTGCCTTACAACTACCTGTATTCCTTCTACCTGGTCATACTTGTGCAGGCTGTATTAAAAGCTAGGGGAAATAGGTTTGGCAACATACTGCAAATTGCAGTACTTGTGATAACAGAATACAGTAAATTGCATTATTGTTCATTTGCCACATTGTAGTTTTTAAAAGTCACATTTAATTTTCCTTAGCCTTTGGCTATTGTGGCTATCCTTAGTGCTCACCCCAGAGACTGCTAGCAGTACCCAGGCTGGAGAAGCCCAAGGCTTCAGCTCAGAAGAAGAAAGACTTTAGTATGGAGGACACAACAGCAGCATCTCTGTAAGCCTGGAGGTAGAAGCTGTAATGGATAGTGAAAGTGTGCACAAATGCTCTGGCGGCAGCCTCGCAATTTTAACTGATAGGAATGCCCCTGGCAGCAGAAGAAAAGTGGCCATATGCTGGGTCGAGTGGGATCAAATGCACTCTAGCAGCACGTGAAAGACCAGAACCTCCTGTATGCAAATAACAATCCCCCGAAAAATGTTGTTCTTGCCAGCAGGACAGCATCGGGACTGTTCAGCATGGGTCACAAACAACTGGGTAGCGTGTCCTGGAAACTCCTCCATTCTCTGACAATGGAACAGGAGGGCTTGCCTGACATCCAGTCAATGTAGCTGTGCCTCTGAAGGGCAAGCATACGGTCTGGGAAGAACAGTGGCAGCTCCAAAGTCTGGTTTAAATGCAACTCAGAAACCACACTGGGCAGTAATGTCTTACTGGTGCCCAGCACAAACCGGTCCTTGCCAAAAAACAGATAGTCTGGGTCAATGAAGAAGAAAAAGCTAAAGCCAATGACGAGACAGGGTCATTTGGTCACTGGACGCTTCGTTAGGCAGCTTAAATTGGCAGACTGGGTGGGCCTAGCAGTCCTTATCTGCCGACAGCACCTAAGTATTTAGGTATGTATCAAGAGGCAATGCAACTTGCTGACCTGCTGGGCCACAGTAAACAGTCACCAGAACAGCAACCTTCCAGGACAAGAAACCAAGGTCACATGTTGTTAAGGGCTCAAAGGGCTTCTTCATGAGCTTGGTCAAGACGAGGTAAAGTTCCAGTGCCAGAGGAGAGAACAGATGGTCAAGTCTCTTGAAAAAGCAGCACTTCACCCACTCCAAAGTCAAGGACAGATGACCTGCCAAAACTAGATATGCTGAGATGGCAGCTAAATGCACCTACAACGAAGATGCACACAGACTCATAGTGGGCAGCATCCCCAAAAAGTCGAGAACACAACAGACCCGGCTCTCCTGGATGCCAGGCCAACTCCTGGCACCATATCGAAAACTTCATCCACTTAAAAGCATAGTTCTGTCAGGTGGTTGAATAAAGAGAAGCTTCTTAACGCCATTATAAACCAACTCTCTTTTTCCCTACATAGGAATGCATCTTCACTGTTGCAGTACATGAAGACTTCTAATAGAGCCAAGAGGTCTTCATGTGCCAGACACTGAACACAGCAGCAATCTGAATTCTTTTTTTTTTTTATATAAAGTCATAGTTTACACAGAACTGCTAAAGAGAGCTGTGTAATTTAAAGCACAGTCTCGCCCCACAATCTCACAAATACATAATGAAAATAAAAAAAAAATAAAATAAAAATGACCACAATTTTTTCACTGCACTCACCACGAACCAAACAACATGAGTTAAATATGAAAATGACAAATTACGTACTCACCGTAATTCTTGATGCTCCAGGATATCTTCACCATTCAGCACTGGTGGGTCTATGCCGCAGGCGCAAGACCCTGCGGAAGCATATAGCTTTAAGAGCTTTCTGGATGAGGAGCTGATGTCAGGGATGGCACCATCCACAAAGCAGATGTAAGACGTGGTGCTCATGGACTGGCTAATAACTGATGCCGACCCCCTTCCTCCCTTAGTTCTGCCCGCCTAGGAGAGGAAAAAGAGAAGACAGGAAAGGGTGGGGCAAGGTAGCCCAAGGGACAGGAAAAAGGATATAGGAAATGAACATTATACAATAGGGGTGAAGTGATATGGTATCACACAAAAATCCCTATCACAACCACAGTGTGATAACCAGATCACGATGTGTACACAGTGAAGATATCAACCACAGTGTACATGTCACCGCCGGTTATCAACACAGTGTGCACAACACTCCGACGTAGCCAAAAAAAAAAAGAAAAAGAAAAACAATCAAAAGCTGGAGCCCTATTGAATAAACGGACATGCAATGTCCCATTGTGTGATACTACCTATGTATCACAACTCGTAGACAGTGACCTCAGAAATCTTACTCATGGCTCCACTACGCTCCACCAATCGTGAGCGAAGGTCACTGTCCACTCATTGCGATACAAACAGTATCACACTCCGGGCCATCATGTATCCCCTTAAAACAAAGATATACACCAACCAGAAAGAGGGAGATATTTTCTGGACGGAGGGACCTGAACTGGCCAGGTATCATCTGGACAACTGGGCAGCGAGAGAAAGAGAAAGAATAGAGACACGAGAAAGAGAAAAGCCCCTAATTCTCTGTCTAGATACAACAGATCAGGTGTGCTGGCTTGCCCTGAGACTGATGTTCTTTTAAGCAGCTGTCGCTACCAAGAAGGAGAGCCCGGAGGAGGACTATCTAAAAGTAATTTGCAAGGAAAGGGGTATTTCTTCGAGTCAAACGAAGATAAGAAGAATAGGAGAAATTCAGGGGCCCTGGAAGGAGCTATTAGCTCTAGAAATCCATGTCTGGACTAAGATGGTAGATCCCAAGTGCCATATGAACCAGAGAAGAACGTAGGCCTTGATCTAGCAGTGCAAAGGCCAACCTAGGGTCCCAAGTTGAAAATCAGCCAATCAATGGCAAGGACTAAAAGAACATACTCCTAGGAAAAAAAACGAGAATTAGGAACACAATAGAGAGAATCAGAAGGATTCCCCTCCCATGCTCTCTCTGTGTAAGGGGGAAAACTACCAAGGGCAGAAAGAGAACAAAAAATGTGACAGGCCACGGATAGTGGACTTTAAGAGGGAGCTAAACAGTTAAGGAAAACACTGAGCGAAAAACAGGTAGACTTTGAATACAACAGCCCCCAAACCTCTGTCCCAGGAGGGATCAGATGAGAATCCGACAGCTAAAAAAAAAGTGCGGTTATGTAAGAACTTACCCTAACAGTAGATCTTCGAGAGGAGCTCTTGCAGCACGCAACACCAATAGGACTGAAGCCGGCATGTGCCAGGACACCATAGAAAACTTCTAGATAGCAGTTATTAGCGGGGGACCACCCGCTGATGTTGGCCCGCCCAAACATCCGTTTATGGTATAAAAGGGGTGGTACCCCAGCCCAACTTCAGTTCTCCCGCCGAAGACCCCAGCACATACAGAAATTGGAGAACCGAGGTTGTTCCTCTACACCAAGGAAAGTGAGGTAAGAGTGATGGAGAAGCAATCACCAGGGGGATGGGGGAAGGGAAAGCAATGCCTGCTGCAAGAACTCCTCTCGAAGATCTATTGTTACGGTAAATTCTTAGATAACTGTACTATCTCACTTCAAAGGGATCTTGCAGCAGGCAACACCATTAGGATGGAGTCCCAAGCAGTACAAGGACTGACCCCAGCCAGCTGGGAGGAGGCAGAAAGCTGCGTAAAACTCTCATGATAGGAGGCCTTGTAGGACTACAAGTCTAAAGTCTGCCCTACGCCTAGAGACAATGTCCAGACTGCAATGCCGAATGAAAGTGTGGACAGAACTCCAAGTGGCGGCTGCAAAGATATCAGGAGCGGACACATTCCTGAATGAAGCAAAGGAAGCAGCCATGCCCCTGATAGAATGGCCTTTGACCGGGCCCAGTAAAGGCTCATCATACTTTTTGTAACAATAAATAATGCAACTGGCTAACCATTTTGACAAATACTGCTTTAAAACAGGAGCCCCTTCTCTATAAGGTGCGAAGGAAATGAACAACTGATCAGACTTTCTAATGGCCCGGGTGCGGTCCAAGTAGTAGCGAAGCACCCGGTGGACATCCAGAGCATGAAGTAAGGCCTCCCCTTGATTTCAATACTCTGGGAAATAAACAGGCAGCTGGATGTCTTGATTCAATGTAAACTCAGATACCACGTTAGGCAGAAATTTAGGATTAGTCCGCAAGGACACCCTGTCCTTGTGGAAAGCTAAATAAGGCTCTTTACACATTAGAGCCTGAAGCTCTGAAATCCTTCGAACAGAAGTAATGGTAACTAAAAATAGCGCCTGCCATGAAAGAAAGTGCAGCTTGCGGCCGGTTCAAAGGGAGGCAAAGTAAGCTTTTCTAAAACAGACAAAAGGTCCCAAGGAGGGATGGGTCCCTAATGGGAGGTTTCAGATGCAGAATCCCCCACAAGAAAGTGCGAGAAACGTCCAGTTGGGCAAGAGTCGTGCCTTCAATAGGTGCATGGTACACAGAGACGGCTGGTAAGTGCATCTTAATCGAAGAGTAGCTCAGGCCCGAGTCCGAAAGGGAAAGGAGGTACCCTAGAACTAGATTCACCAGACAGGTGAAGGGATCCAGGTGAAGAGTGGTGGCCCATATACAGACCCGCTTCCACTTCATAGCGTAAGTGGCTCTAGTGGAAGGCTTCCTGGCTGCCACTACAACATCTGCCACTCTGGACGAAACCCCAAAACGGACAACTGCTAAGTCTGCAGGAACCATGCATGAAGATGCAGAGATTCGAGGTCCGGATGGACCAGTGTGCCCTGCTCCTGGGACAGCAAGTCGGAGCACAGGGGCAAGCGGAGGTTCCACTGCTAGCTGCTGGAGGAGTGGAAACCATATCTGGTGTGGCCAGTAAGGGGCTATTAAGATCATCTCTGCTCCCTCTGAATGCAACTTGAGAAGAACTTTCTGCAGTAATGGGAAGGGAGGGAAGGTGTACAGGAACCTCCCTGTCCTGGAGAGGGACGAGTCTTACCAGAAAACACCAGGCCCTGGATCTAGTGAGCAGAAGCTGGGCTGTTTTCATTCAATGGGGACGCAAAGAGGTCCAGCTTGGGATGGCCCCACATGTCGAAGAGATCTTCGACCACGGAGGAAAAGGGTTCCCATTCACGTGTCTTGGACCGAAACCAGCTTAAGCTGTTGGCCAAAGTATTTTGAACGCCTGGAACATGAACAGCAGTCAGGTCCAGGTGGTGCTCTATGGCCCAATACCAGACTCTCATGGCCTCACCGCAGAGGGGGTAAGAATGCGTTACCCTCTGCTTATTTATGTAAAAGACCACTGACATGTTGTCCGTCTGGATCAAAAGAGGGCCTGCGAGCAGGTTCATCTGAAAGGCCTGCAGGGCATAGAGGATCGCCAGCATCTCCAAAACACTGATGTGGAGATGCTGCTCCTGTGGGGACAAAGTGTCTTGAGTCTGGTGGTCCGCCAGTTGGGTGCCCCAGCCCAGGCCCAATGCGTCCGTGGTCAGGATTTCACGAGGCAACTCCAACCAAAAGTGGACCCCCTTGGAGAGGTTGGAGGAGTTCAACCAGCCCTCCACAGTCTGTCACATGGAGTTGGAGTCCGACACGAGTTGTTCCAAATCGTCTGTGCACTGATCCCATTGGTCCAAAGGTTCCACTGGGCCACCCTCATGTGCAGTCAAGCCAGGGGGACTGTGGCAATTGCCGCCATGTGTCCCAACAGTCTTAGAAGAGACCTGGCGAGACGCTGAGACCAGTTAAGCCTGTGCCTGAAGGTGTTCTGCCCCGTCTAGGGTCAGAAAAGCTTCGCCTTGGGTGGTGTCCAAGATTGCCCTGATGTACTGAAGCCTCAAGCTTGGCCAATGAGAGGATCTGGGGAGACAGAGTGATCCCCAGATCCCGAAACAGACTGAAAGTGGCCTCCATGGTTCTGAGCAACTGGTCCCTGGTGGGAGCCGTCAGAAGCCAATCGTCCAGGTAAGGAAAGACATAATAGCCTTTCCTCCTTAAGGCTGCAGCCACTACTGCCAGGCGCTTTGTGAAGACTTGGAGCACCGAGGACAGGCCGAATGGCAAAGCCCGAAACTGGCAATAGTTTCCTTAAAAGCAGAAGCGAAGAAACCTCCTGAGGGGTGGGAAGACCAAGATATGAAGATAAGCACCCTGCATGTCCACAGAACAAATCCAATCTCCCTGATGAAGCAGGGGAAGAGGACCGGGGAGGGTGACCATCCTGAAGTGTTTGTACTCTATGTACTGGTTCAGGTGGCTGAGGTCTAGGATGGGACGCAGGTCTCTGGTTCCCTTTGGGACCAGAAAGAAATGGGAATAGAATCCCTTCCCTCGGTGTACCGGCGGGACAGGTTCTATGGCCTGTTTCTGCAGGAGAGCTTGAATCTCCTCTTGGATGAGTGCGACGTGGGCCTGAGGGTAATGGGAGGGCAATGAGGAACTGTCCAGGGGCATCTCCGAGAACTCTAGTGTGTGCCCCTTTTCCACTAGTTGAAGAACCCATTGGTCTGATTTTATTTTGTGTAATCCCTCCAGGTAAAGAGAAAAACTACTCTCCCACCACCTCCCCCAGAGTTTCTGCCGGTGGAGGGTGATCGGGTAAGGAGTCGGGCTGAAGAGCCGGGGACAGGCAAAGCGGCCTGGGAGGTTCTGGGAGATCTGGGGCTGAACCTCCAGTGGCTTAAGTGGCGGCTTTTCACTTAACGGCACCTCTGGACTGTTGGCCCCTAGGCTGCCATTTAAAAGGGTAATGAAAGGACTGCCGTTGGGAGGATTTAGGCTAAGACCAGTATAGGGTTTGTACCAAGCGCAAAGCCTTACCCGATTCTTGAAGGCGAGTAATTATGTTTTGGGAATCCTAACTGAAAAGAATAAGAGCCCTGAAAGGAGCATCCAAGACCCTGGACTGTACATCTGGAGCAAAACCGGAGACTCTGAGCCAGGAGTAGCAACGAAGACAAACTTCCGTGGCCGCAGCTCTGCCTGCGGAGTGCACCAAGTCATAGGAGGCTCGTAGAACACAAGTGCCAATGTCCAAGCCTGATTTGAGAAGGTGCAGCAGCTTGGTCTTGCCAGGAGCATCAGGCTGAGTTTGAGCCACCTCCAAAGCCTTTTCCCACAGGGCGTTCTGGTATTGGACCATATGGGCCAAAAAGTTCAGGGAATGGATAGTGCAGGTGGCAGATGCACAGACCTTCTTGCCAAATTGGTCTATTTATCTGGAATCTTTGTCGGTAGACTGAGTGCTAAGGTGCCGGGGCTGCTTAGAGCGGTCATGGGCGGCGTTAGTGATGACAGAGTCAGGCTCTGGGTGCTCCTCATAAAAAGGTTCGTCCCTTGGGGCATTATATAGGTGATCTGCCTTCTTGGATGTCGCCAGAGTAGAGGATGGATGGATGCTTCCAAGCAGCCCTACTGACCTCCTTGAAGGAATCAATCAGGGCTGGAACAGCCTAGGGTAATGACTCCTTTTTACGAAGAAAGGCAACTAACCGACGTCGCTCGAGGTTCACTTCCTCCGTGTCCCAACCCTCAAGGGTTTGGATGTGCCTCATCACATCCATGAAAGTAGAGTCACCTGGAGATCGAAGGGTATATACAGGTTACTCACCTGTAACAGGAGTTCTAGGAATGGTATATGTTGTTCATCCACACTTTCTGGCAGGTATCCTTGCCGCTTTAAATCTTGCCGGAAGGTCTTCAAGCTGGCTCCTCCCACCCACCCGGGTGGTAAAACTTTTGGCTCCGCCCCATGATGCCAGATCTGGCCCGCTGGAAGTTCAGGTAAAGGCCGGGCCGGGAGTAGGAACAGGTCGAGGATGAACAACATATACCATTCCTAGAACTCCTGTTACAGGTGAGTAACCTGTATTTAGGGACATGGATATGTTGTTCATCCACACTTTCGGCAGATTCCTAGCAGTTCTCGGGAGGAGGGAGGCAAGGCGCACACCCCCTACTTAGGGAATAGAGACTGGAGAACCGAGGCCCCAAAACCAGCATTCCGGCGTGACTCAAGGTCGATGTGGCAGTGGGTGATGAAGGTGTGTGCTGACTTCCAGGTAGCAGCCCTGCAGATTTCCTGGATAGGGACGTCCCTGGAAGCAACCCGATGCAGCGGTATGGCGGGTAGAATGAGCTCTTATCCTCTGGGAGGCTCCATGCCCGCCAACCTATAACAGAGATCTATGCAGGAGGTGACCCACCACCTTATCGTCCGCTTGGCTGCAGGTCTGCAGAGTGCGGCTTCAGCGAGGTGACAAACAGCTGGCTGACCTCTCCCGATTTCAGCCAGGCGCCTTATAGTAGTTAGCCCTTCTAGGGTCCACAGTAGGCGAGCCTATATTTGGCCTCCCGAGGTGTGATTGGGGCAGAACACCGGGCAGAGTCAACACCTGGTTAAGGGTGAAACTCGTAACCACCTTCGAAGGAATTTCGGTGGGAGAGGACAACCTTGTCCCTGTGGGAAGACCAGGTAAGGAGACTCGATGGAAAGTGCCTGGAGCTCTCCTATCCTTCTGGCTGACGAATAGCCACCAAGAAGGCGGTCTTCCACTACAGGTGAGAGAGCTCACACCTGTGCACTGGTTCAATGGCTTGCCCATGAGCTTGGCCAATACCAGCAGTAGATCCCACGGAGGTGGAGGTTCTCGCATCGAGGGGAATGTGATCAAGGCCTTTGAAAGCGCCAGACCACCTTCTCCTGCATCATCGACTGCTTCCCGCCCGCTCGTAAGCAGAGAGATGGCTGCCAGGTGCACCTTTAGGTCGCACCTAAGCCCTTGCTGAGAAAGGGACCATAGATAGTCCAAGATGCTTGCCAAGGAACAGGAGGAAGGGTCCAGGCCCTTGCCCTGACACTAAATGGAAAACCTCTTCCATTTGAAGGCATAGCATTTTCTGGTCGACTCCTTACGGGACGCCTCAACTACATCGAGGACCTCGTCGGAAAGACCCAAGGCCTGGAACTCTAGCCGCCAGGAAACCAGGCCATCAGGTGCAGGGATTGTAGTCCGGATGGAACACCTTCCCATTGACTGAAAGTAGGTCCGGCGAGCTGGAAGCTGCCTCGAGCCTGGAGCTGAGGCTGAGGAGATCTGGATACCAGCATTGGCGGGCCAGTCTGGGGCTACCAGAATCACCTGCGCCTTGTCCTCCTCGCCTTGAGAAGCACCTTGTGGATCAAGGGAAATGGGGAATGCGAGAAGAGGCCCGGGTCCATGGCCTCGAGAAGGCATCCCTGCAGCGAGCCCTGCTGAGGGGGCCGGGCATAGAACAGCCTCAGCTTCACGTTCTCCCTGAAGGCAAAGAGGTCCACCTGAGGTGTGCCCCAATGGGAGAACAGATCTTGTACTACCTCTGGCAGGAGAGACCACTCGTGAGACACAGCCCCTATCCGGCTCAGGGCATCGGCCAGGGTGTTGGAGGCTCCTGCCACATGAATGGCTAGGAGATCCGCCTCCAGGCTGCGCATGAGTGACCAAATACGGAGAGCTTCCTTGCACAGAGGCATGGAGCACGTCCCGCCCTGGCGGTTTAGGTAGTACATGGTCGTGGTATTGTCCATCTGGACCTGGAACCACTTGACCCTGTGAGGAACGGGAGCAAAGGCGAGAGCTAGACTGACCGCTCAAGCTCCAGCAGGCTGATATATGGCATCCAGATTCCCGCGAGGGACCAGGAGGCCATGCGCGCCTGTGCTCACCTAGATGGGCATCCCAACCCATCAGAGAGGTGTCGGTCGATAGAGAGACTGTCGGCTCGGGCGGACGAACGGGATGCCTCCTGCAGATGTGCTGGAACGATCCACCACTGGAGGGCGTTCCACATCTCCTGGGTCACTGTTACGGGCTGGTCCAACGGATCGCAGCGTCGTGACCATTGGCTGGCCAGTCCCCATTGAAGGGGACGCATGTTCCAGCGGGCTCAACGGACCACGCTGGTACAGGCCGCCATGAGACCCAGGAGGAAGTCCTGGGCAGGGCGCGATTGCCCAACCAGAAATGATTGGGCAAAGGAGGAAAGAACCTCGGCCCTGTCTGCCGGGAGCCGTGCTCTGGCTCGAAGAGAGTCGAGCTCTGCCCCGATGAACAGAATCACCTGCTTCGGTTCGAGTTCCGACTTGGCCTCGTTGATGAGGAGGCCGATCTGAGAGCAAACCTGGAGGACCAGATCTCTGGACCGCCTCCACCTCCTGTCTGGAGGGGGCTGCTATCAGCCAACCGTGCAGGTAAGGGTACACCGACCCTCGGGCGCCGAGGGAATGCTGTCACCACTGCCATGCATTTGGTGAAGACCCTGGGAGCAAGAGACAGGTCAAGGGCATGGTTGAATCAGAAGGGATCCTTCCGCTCAAGGAGAAGAAGGAATTCTGGTGAGACGGACGGATAGGGACGGAAAAATGCGTCCCTGTAGGTCCAAAGAGCAGAACCACACGCTGCTGCTCCAGGGATGGTAGTATCTGAGCCAGAGTGACCATCCTGAAGGTCCGAGACCTTAGGAACTTGTTAGGTCGCAGGTCGAGGAATGGGCGCAGCACTTCGTCTGCTTTGGGACCAGGAAGTACCTGGACACAAACCCCGGTCTGAGGGAGGGTCCGCCACCTCTGATCCCCTCCTTCTCGAGGAGCAGAGTGATGTCGGCTCAGCGAGCCAACAGCGAGGCTGCGGGAGTCTGAAGACTCGGGGCGACGTTGCCTGGAGGGCGGGCCTGCTCGCACTCCAGAGGCAGGCCTTCCCCACCACTTTCCAACACCCACCGGTCTGTGGTGATAGCGGACCAGGCGGAAAGGAAGTGGCGTAGCCGTCCCCCCACAGGGGGAACCTGGGGTGGGGTGACGAGGTTGGGCACGGCACCCCTCAACCCGTCACTGAGCAGGCTTGGAGGAGGGACCGGCCGAGGGACCACCTGGGCCTTTACCTCCCTGCTTCCTGGAGGAGGAAGCCGCAGGCTTGGGTTTGGGATGCCAAGCTCAAGCCTGCTGACCCTGATGCTGCTGGGCCGGACATGCCGCGGGCGCAGACGGACGAAAGGGCTTGGTTTGCGGTCTGCGGCCCTTGTCCCTCTGGGCGGATGAGACCGAGTCCACAGTGGCATTGGACTTTTTGATCCTCTGGAGGTGACCTTCCACTCCAGGGCCGAAGAGGTCAGTCCCCAGGAAGGGGACATCCGCCAACATATGCTGGGTATCCGCCGTGAAGGTGAATATCCTCAGCCATGCCCGACGGCGCATAGCCACTGTGGCCGCAACTGACCTGGCGCATGAGTCACCGATGTCCAAAGCAGTCTGAAGTTGCTGCTTGGCCACTGCCCTGGTCCCAAACCTGCTTAACCGTGGTCTGCAGGTCAGCCGAAAGATGAGGGACTACCTCATCCAGGGAGCCCAACAGGGCATGAGAGAAGTGTACCATCAGCACGGCTGAGCTGGCCTGATGAAGGCCAAGGGAGGACGCAGTGTAGACTCTGCGCCCGGCGTAGTCCAACTTCTTGGACTGCTTGTCGGGAGGCTTGTCCACGTCCCTGGCGCTTCCGGCACACCAGAAGATGCTGTCGGTAACCAACCCTCAGCTGAGGGTGTTCTGAGAAACCGACAGGGAACCGGTAGGATCGAGACACTTCCCGCCATCCTGGCCGGGCGAGGGCAGGAAGCAGGACGCTGCCAGAGCTCCAAGGTCGGTCTTACAATGGCCTCCGGCCACTGGAAGGCCTCAGAGGAGAATCCGCCCGGTCCAAAATCTCCATGAGGGACACTTGGCCCGCTTGATACGGGCTAGGCTGCATCCCGGTGGACTCGTGATGAGCCTAAGCAACCCATGAAGGACGATGGGCTATCGCCCAGCAACTGACCTCCTGAGGACTCCAAGTCGACCTGCCTGGAGAACAGGGAGGAATCACCGGTCTGACTCGGAGGAGTCCGCAGAGCCGTTTGGCCTAGCCACCCTCCACCTGCCGAGGGCGATCGGGAGTGAGGGTGACAGACAACCTATGGGGAAGACCCTGGGCTGACCGAGAATTCTTGGTCGGGGCTTCAAACAACGGCTGTGGAGGCGGAGGTTCCACCAGAATCAGTGGGGCAGCCGGTTTTGGTCGAGCAACCGGCCTGGGAACAGGCGCCTCGGCTAGAGCGAGGGGTTGCTTTGGCCGCTCCGGTGACAGCCACTTGATAGCCGGGAAGGCAACGGCATCGGCTTGCTCCGGACAGAAGAAGCTGTTGCCACATGAGGTCTCAGAGTGCCGACGCAATTCTGCGCGAGCCTCCCCGCCGAGGACGAGGATGAGCAGCGACGCCGCCAGCCACGGTACAGAGACCGCCTGACGGTGGGATCGGTGGACCGAAGAAGACCGAGACCGCGAACCTCGGCTTTTCCGAGGAGGGTTCTGGGACAGGGCGGAGGAACCCGCTTCCCTCAGCTCGGAGGGTTCAACCGCGGACTCCGAACCGGAGGCACGGGCAAGTCCACAGAACCTCAATCTCCGCCGGGAACCGGGAGTGAGGGTTTCGCTACCAGTCGACGCCCGTCCGACAGGTCGAGAAAATCTTGATCGTGCCGACGGGAGTCTCGGCCAACTGACCTGACGGGACGCCGTGGAGGCCAGTGGCCGGTCAAGGATCGACCGAGGCGATGGTCGACTACTTGGTGAGAGGGACCTCTCCTGCTCCCAAGAGCGTGACGGAGGGATTTACCTTTGTGGTCCTCCTTCTTGGACCCGAGAGAAGGCCCTGAGGATGTTGGTCCCTCCTAGTGGAAAGGACAGACAGAGCCCTAAAGAAGCTGATTGGATCAGGAGAGTGGGATAAAGGCCGCGTCGAGGCAGACGTAAGATGCGCCCGCGCCGCCTCCTCCTCTAAGGGCGATCATCTGCTCAAGCCGATCCGCCGAACTGGCCGCACGGAAACCGCCAAACGGGCCTCCTTCGACTTTACCGGAGGGTAACGCTGGGCGCCCAAGTTGCAAACGGGCAGCGCGGTCTTCCAGGACGTAGGCCCAAAAAGAAGAGCACAGGTCGCAAGCCTGCGGGTCGTGCTCAAGGCCCAAGCAGTAGACGCACGTGGAGTGCAGATCCGTCCGAGACATCTTCTCACCGCATGGGCACCTCCGAAACCAGGAGTCGACGGTCCATCGCAGTCGCGAGGGAAATAAATGACCGAAGTCTTGAAAACCTTAAAAGTAATTTCGGGTAAACCAAAGAAATAGGAACCAGTCTTATACGCAGAGCGTTAAGGAGGGAACCTGAGCTTCCAAGCGGTAAGGAAGATCTGGCGTCATGGGGCGGAGCCGAGAGTTTTACCACCCGAGTGGGTGGGAGGAGCCAGCTTGAAGACCATCCGGCAAGGATACCTGCCAGAAAGTGTGGGTGAACAACATATCCATGCCCCTAGAACTTTGGGTTCCCCGGGTTCTGATGGTAAGTCACAGCTGACAGATTCATCGGAAAACAAGGAGGAGGAATAACCTCCTCCTGACTGAGGATGGAGAGGGCGAGTGATGATGCCTTTGCCTGCGAGTCCTTGGATGGCTGGCGCCAGCTCAGTCAGGCTGAGGGGTTCCGCTCGGTAGGAGGGGGCTCTGGAGCCTTCCTAGGGAGGGGGGACCGGATCCTTTTTTGGATTCTAAGGAAGGTCCTTAGGAGTCAGAGTAAGGGGCTCCTTTGGAGACTCCTTGTCCTTAAAGTATGCCCACCAAGCTGCGAAGAGGGCATTAAGATCTGTGGGTGGGTTCTTAGGCATGGCTGGAGGAGCCGGCATCGTCGGAGTAGGATTAGAAGGCTACAGCGTCAGTTCCCTAGGTTTCGGTAACCCGGGTGTCAATTCCACTGGCATTAGGTTAACTGGCGTCGGTCCCTGTGGCATAAAGCCATCCGGCATCAGTCTAACAGGAGTAGAAAGACCGGGTGTCGGACCCTCAGGTGTCAGCTGAGTGGCGACAGGGCCAGCCGGCGACAGCAGAAGGTTAGGCAACAACGGCTGAAGCATCACCGCTGTCGGAGAGGCCGGCATTGACTAGACAGGCGTAGGCTGATGCCAGTCTGGTGATGTAGCCGGCGCTGGACAAGAAGGAGAAGCTTATCCCGGGGAGCTAGCTCCTGAGTGGGGCAGAGGCGCCACCATCGCGGGGGAGGTGAGTGCATGCCCTGGGCGTCGCTTGACGGTGAAGTCGGGGACGACTTAGCTGACACTCAGACCGGAAAGGTGACGGGCAAAGAACCACCGCCCAAAGAGGACCCAGTTGAGCCACCTGGCTGAGAAAATGGCTGATGTAAGGGCCTGAGCGTCAGGAGTTGAGAGGCTGGACACGACATCCTGAGGCCCGAAGAACCACTGCCTGAGACGGTGATGAGAGTGGGTGATTTAACCACTGGTAGCCCAAAAGAAGTGAGAGCTGCTAGGGTGGAAGGGTCCGACCTCCCACAGGAGGAAGACCCAGACTCAGTCACAGACTTACGCAGGGACCTAGAACGGGAAGCTGACCAGGTTTATCCTTGTGTTTTTCCCAGTGTTTGTGCTTTCCACTGGCCGCCTTCTTCTTGTGAGATGAAGAAGAAGTAGAAGCCCTGGAGGCTGAGGAAGAAGAGGTACTTTTGTGGAGCTCCTTCTCCATCGCTGTTATTCTATGTTGTAGCAGGAAAGCTTCTAGGGTCTTCTAGCAGCAGAGATGGGTGCGCTGGTTGAAATCCTGGCAGTGCTGCCAGGCCTCTGTGTCGTGGTCCGGGCCTAGGCAGAGCAGACCCGACAAATGGCCATCTTTATGGGGAAGCTGCTTGCCACAAGCACACTTCGTTCACCACCGCTCCAAAGAAGAGGGCGGAGAAGAAGACATGCAAGAAGTACTGTAAAAAGAAGAATTTTTTGGAAAATAATAAAGCGCAGGTAACGCAAAGAAAATGGCGGTCGACTAAAGCAGAAGGCATCCGTGAAGGTCTGACTTGCGCAGGTCAACGGCAGGACAAGAACGGAGGTTGGTCTGGGGGACCGCCCCTTTTATACTACAGGTGGACGTCGATGGCTGGCTGACGTCCGGGGTGGTTCCCCGCTAATATTTCCTATGGGGTCCTGGTGCCTGCCGGCTTCAGTCCTAATGGTGTTGCCTGCTGCAAGAGCCCCCTCGAAATGAGATCTATAGGTTATTCCCTTAGCAGAAAATAATAAGGTAGAGGAGCAGTAAGGCATGCTACAAAAAAAATATCCCTTTTGTCCAACTCTCTCTTCTCTAAAGGAAAATATTTTTTTTTTTTGTTTGTTTGTTTTTGTTACTGGGGAAAAGGAGCCAACAAGACCAAAATGGTTCACAGCATAGTTTTTTGGAGGCACAAGGGTGCCTGAGAGAATGGGCAAAGTTGCCTGAAGGCAAGAAAGCCTTCCTCCTTAAAAAGAAAAACATATACATATATACACTTTAGGAGTCACACCAGAATGAGCAAATAGGGACCCCAAAGGGTTTGTTTCCTGATGGTTTGCCCCCTTTTCACCCGTTTTAAGTTTTCTTTCTCAAAAAGGGGGAAGGTAAGAAGGGAGGAGGCTAGCCAGAAGCCTGATCATCAGGGGAAGGTGGGCTGGTTGCAGTGCTGAATAGTGAAGATGTCCTAGAAGATCAAGAATTACTGACAGTGTGTAATTTTCATATCTTCCAAGGATCAGTCTTCACCATTCAGCACTGGTGGGTCTGAGTGCCAAGCTACCACCAAAGGTGATATCGGCAAACCCTGAGGGAAAAGGCTGTTCCCTCAGCCTCCTGTGAGGGAGACACAGAGAGGCAGGGCCCCTCATGTGCCTGTCAAGACCAGAGACTGGTCAGGGGCAGGCAGGGCTCCTGGCCTGGAGTAGAAGGCACCCATAAGCTCACACTGGGCTTCAACGGGCAAAACGGCCCCTGTAATCATGAGGCACCACCTCACGTCAGCTAAGGTGAAAACCTTGACAGGCAAAGCAATGCCGTCCACCGAATGCAGACCACAGTTCCCACCAACCTGCAGGCTATCTCACTGGCACCGTAAGACGTCCTAGTTTGGTGTCTTGACAGCTCCAGGCCCTGGTCGGAAAGGCAAATAGCCTGCCTGTTTGCCTCACAGTCAGGCATGGATGCCAGGAGTTGTCTCAGCGTGGTCCACAGGTACCTGCCATAGGCTGCCATGTGTGCCTCATGTGCTGCAATGCACAACATAGTGCACGCCACCAAGAAGACTCTTCGACTCCAACGGTCAAACTCAGTTGAGTTTGACCAAGGGAGACGGTCACGCTCTGGGCGACAATGCGCAGAAAGGGTGCCAGGAGCTGGACTCCTGAAGTGGGGTGTGGCATCATCATCAAATTTATTGGCAAGCAAATTGAGAGGCAATCTCTTTCACAATTGCGACCAAAAAAAATTGAACAGTACAAAGCTAGAAAGAAATACTTAAAAACACAATACATTAAATACACATAAAGCATGGTTCCTGGAGACCCCAGGGCTGCGCAATACCTGCGCTGGGTGTCCCTCGGGGCTGGACAGTGGGTAGAGGGATGGAGCCAGACATTCTGCAATGCCTCCATGAATGGCTGTAGCCACACAGGTATGATGGTGGTGTCAGTACTGTACTCCCCAAGGCAGTACAGCATCGATCAGGCAGGATTGCGTCCAGCAAAGTGGTCAAAGTGCAGGTCCTGCATCATCCGCTAATAATTAGTATAATCAGCGTCACAGGAGAAGTGGACCAAACTGTCCTCTTCCTCAGAGGAAGACCGGGATGAAGAGGAGCTGGATTCAGGAGGCGGCAGTACAGGGGTTTCTGGCTGAAAGATGGCTTGGTCCATGGCACTAAGATAGACAGGAAAAGTACTGGTCAATGCCCTGAATTGTTCCCAGGTCAGGGGCCCCGCAGGGCCCGAAATGCCTGAGAGAGTGGAAGGAGAAGGCAGAGGAGGAAGAGGGTCATGACAGACCAAGCTAGGCCGTCTGCCAGGGCGCCGAGAGCGAGCATGGGCCCCCTCTCAGGGGAGGGGGCTGTTCAAGTCAGCCAACCCAGAACGCCCAACCGTAGAGGGGCAACCAAGGTGGTGCCCTTGGGGGAAACCCCCAAGTGGGGAAGTCGGAGCTGTGCAGGTCCCAAGGATGGCTCCTGTCTCCACCTACTGCAGGCCCAGATGGTTCCAGTGGGGAAAGAAGACCAGAGTCCATGCTACCAGCCTTGGCAGAGACCCCAACAACTCTAGCCAGACTCCCAACTCCAACCTCAACAGAGAGAGACCTGCCCCTCAAAGAAGGCAAAATGGAAGGAGGAGAGCCAGAAGAGTGCAAGCAAGGGGAGGTGGCGCCACGAATGGCATAAACACCTCCATCGCAAAGGGCGCCAGATTCGGGCTCGGTGCTTCGGCATCAAGAGCAGCACCAAACTCCAACCCGGCACAGGACACGGCACTGCCATCCCTTCCAGCACCGGAAGCATTTCCGGTGCCGGAAGCGGCACCATGGAACACAGGGAGGGCGGTGCCACAGCCAGCACCCCCCCTCTCCCAACACCAAAGGCCTAGAACCGAACCTAGAAGAGTACTGAGGCTCCGGGGAGTCAGTCGGGATAATCTCAATCCTCATCCTCAGAGTTAGAGGATGAGATCTGAGAGATCGCCAAAGCAGCCACCCCCCCCCAAAGACCCTTCCTCCCCCAGTGCCGCAAACAGCAGCACGAGGGGACCACGCCATGTGGTTGGCATTGCCTCACTCACCAGCACTGGCCTGGGAGCCAGGAGCTGAAGCAACACCAGACTGCAGCATCAAGAGATACACCGGTGCAGACCCAGTATATAGCTGCGATACCACCACTGGGGGTGTCCAAACCCCCGAGGGGTACTGGAGTGGGAGAGGTGCGCAACCGGCCCCACAGAGGAGACTAGCTGTCCCACAGTCCCTTCCCCCAGGCCTCCCATCTCGGCAAGACAAGGTACAGCGGAGGCTTTGTCTCCCTCGGTATGTACAGTACCAGGGAGGGGCTCAGGGGGAAGAGCCCAGTGACCTGAACCTGGAGTCCTGAGTGCGACGTCGTCCCCCAAAGGTTCCAGCCTCATCACAAGCAATTCAATAGGGCAGAGATCCATGGAGAAACGGGCACTGCACATATTCATGTCGTGGTCTTGACCCAAGAAGGTGAAACATCAGTCATGATAGTCGGCGGCGGACATGTTCTTCCCACAGGGGCACAGACGCCTAAGAGGAAGACCCACCTTAGATTATCCGGACTTTTTAGGCCCCAGACTAGACATGACAAACAACGGAAATATAAGAAGAATCAGCAGAAAGACTCAGCGCCATACTAGGGAAAACGGAAAATAATCAAATGAAATCTAACCATTATTAGCTGTATTACTCTGATAGGTGGTTTTGTATTCCTCCACCTTTTCCATGTAAGTCTCCATTTTGTCCCCAAGATAGAATTGTTCTCACAAGGGAAATCCATAGCTTTAGTCAGAGTGCCCTGAAAGAGATTAGTAGTTCTCAGCCAGGCAAACCTGAGGGAAATGGCCTGAGCCATCGCCCTGGAGGCAGAATCACTGGCATCTACAGCCAGAACTGGTATTTTGTGACTTCTAAGGCAGTTTTAACGGTTTCTGCCAGGTCCTGAACCACTCTATCTGGGAGCTGCTGACTGAAGGCCAGAACAGAGCTCCAAAGAGCCTTTTGGTACTGAGCTGTGTACGCCATGTAAGTACAGAGGTGAAGCAGCAGTGAGGCTGTGGTGTAAGATTTTTCACCCGTAACATCCAGTTTTCTGGAGGCTGGGAATTAATAGGCACGTTCGCTTTATCACTTGATGCAACTTGCACTACTCCTTCATGATCTAGATGTGTGAAAAGTTACTCAGCATTAGTTTTAGCTAGCTGCTGCTTTTTCTCTATTTTCTTTTCCACCCCTATCATGGAGGTGGGATTCTGGAGTAATTTGAAAGTAGCCCTCCAAAGGGACTTGTGAACTCGAAGGAGTAACTTTTTAGGAAGAGGGAGACCCATCATATCCAAAAAGTCTGCCTCCTCAACTTCCTCAGTGGACTCTTATATAGCAAGGGCAAGTGTATCCACCATAAGCTGAACAAAGGTATAATGTGAACCAAATTCTTGTTCAGAAATTTCATCAGAGTCCAAAGGCTTGCTCTGCTCATCATTATCTCCTCCTTCAAGGAAAATGCCCTGGCCAAGGCCACAGTCAGAGGGAATAGGTGTAACAGATCAGCTGGGGCACCCAGAAGAGAGCCCACAGCCTGACATGTTTGATATAGTTGCAAAGTCTCTGCCATTCCCACCGCAGAGGGTAAATCTCATTGTAACACTGGCATCTCCAGGGAGGGGCAGTGATATGTTTTTCTTTTTGTTCCTTTTTAGCAGGCACTGAATCAGGAACCTGCTGTGAAGGTCTTTTTTGTTTGGTCATTATTATTTTTTATCAGACTTATTTTCTATTTTTCTATGGAGTACTTAGAGGACCAATCTTTAGGATTTTGATGAGAGCAGAACCCCTCTTCTAAATTTTTTTCAGCGGGGAAGGCAGACAGAGAAGCCACTTTTTGCAGCCTAAAGGCAAAATTCTTAATGAAAAGATCAACAAAAAAATAGCTCTGACAGAAAAAGTGTCTTGCTCCAAGTATGTAATGAGAACTGTAGCAGTCTGACTAGAACACAGCTGGAAAAAAAATATTTTAATTTTTTTTAAAGGCCAGTCTGTAAAGTGGGTATATCTGGCTTGTCAACTGTCAGTACACCTAGTCCTAGAGCATTGTTCCTAAAAGAGAAAGTACAAGGCTCCCAGCACTGTGGCACCGCTGAGAGTGACTCTCTGAAATGAAAAATGAAGGAAAATGACTAAAAAACGCGGAAACTTGCTAAAAATGCAATAGCCGCTGAAAGAAAAGTATAAAATATGCATTTTTTTTTTTACCTCAACTGCGGTATTTTCTAGTCAGAGAAAAAGACGGAACAAAAACGGCTGTTTTTCTGCGGATTCCGGGAACTAAGGATCCACGGAAAATATACTAAAACTAATAAAAACTCAAGTAAAAACACTGTAAAAGCAGAACAAATTACAAAAATAACGAAAAGTACTCCAAGCGAAGATTTGGAGCGAGAACTCTGGGGCAGACTGTCCAGTCAGGCGGAGAAATGAATCTGATTGGAAGCACAGTGGCACCTACAGGCAGCACTCTCTTACTACACTCCAACTGGCTAATTCCCTGGCATCATTAGCATAACTCCACCTCTGGGGCAGCTGAACCTAGTTGGCATGACTGCACTAGTCAAGCATACTGAGGGATTCCTGGGGTGAGAATATATATGATACATGAGCCCCATACGTGTTGAACAGCCATTAAAGGTATTCTTAGTACATTTAGACAGCTCCCTCCCCCAATCCTATTAGTAACTACACAGAGCGCCTGCAGCCCCGTTCCCTACTGTACATCATCAAAGTGCTATTTTTTGGAGCGGCTGCAGCACTCAGTGGCCACCTGGCTTGTAGGCGGAAATTACGAGTCGGGCAAACTAAGTTAAAATGAATGCCTTTAAACTGCTAAAAAAATTTTAAAAGCAGCTCATTTAGCTCTTCAGGCAAGCAACTCCCTGGAATGAGTTGCCTGCCCAAATGGTAAGAACATGTCAGTTGCTCTTTAAGGTATGAGCAGAGCTTGGACTAATGTCAAGATAATCTAACCCTAGGGGAATCCCCAAGTGCCCCTTGGGTTAGATTAACAAAGATAACCCAACCCCTGGAGTGCTATAATTCTTGTATTAAACTAACATGTTTTAATATACATATTTTTTTTTAAATCAATGTCTGCATAGCTTAAGTTTCAATTATTTTACTGTTCGTGAGGGTTTCTACTAGTTACTAATCTAACCCCTTTAGAATGCAGTCAGCGAATCAGATTGCTCCATTTCCACCGTTTTAACATTTCATTTTGTATAATTTCCTAAGAGGAGAAAACAAACCAAAAATAAAAAATGAAAAATTAGTTTTTCAAAGCAAAAAAAATACCAGAAAATATTTCGCAAACTCTGAAGTGAATTTTCTGTAAATAACTACGTGGAAATGTGAACGAGCTGTAATACTTTACAAAGGGAAACTAGTTCCGATTTAAACCAAAATTATGCTTACAATCTCATCTCCTGGCAGCCAGTATCCTTCCTGCTCTATACCAGCCTTGGACCCCTTGCAGCCCACAGTCAGGGTCTCCACAATCAGTCCATCCTTCACTGCAAGGCTCAGCTGCCGAGTCGTCTCCTTTGGGTGCATGTTATGGACTCGCGTCATGTACCTGTGCATAAGTAAAGCATTTAATTTTATTATTCAAACAAATGCGGTTCATGCTGCCTGTGGGACTAAACTACCTATGTCAACTTTGCTAGCTTAAAATATATTGCTTGCTCATTTCCCACTCTTAAGGTTGAGCTAATGTGAAAATTGGTAACTTAGGTTTGGCTTTGATTTGGGCCCCATCATTGATTCAGCTTAGAACTTCAGCCAAAAGCAGGCTAAAAATACAGGAAAGGCACCCCCTTATCACCATCTGCACACTACACAGTTAATCCCAATTTCTTCCACTTCTTCCATTCCTCCTGTTCATTTTTTTTTTTTGGGGGGTGGGTTCTGTTGACTGGGAAAGAAGGACTAGACAATACTGCCTATTTTCAGCCTCATTTGGGGTGGGAGTAGGCGAGAGATATAGACGCAAATGTACTAATTATACTGACCCAAATAAAGCTGTTTTATATAAATCTTTATCCTCCTTTCCCCAGCCCATGTACAGCCCTTGCCCCCCCCCAACCCCTTAAGCAGCTTACTGCCACATCACCAAGCCAGGACTACAAACATGATAGGTGAGCTGCCCCTGTAGTTGTATGCCATCCTGTAGGTGTTACCGTGCAACATAAAGATTTTTCACTAAGATCCTCGCTTCCTTGCCACCATAAGATTACGCATACATGCAGAGTCAAAGAGTTCTCATCCCCGATCTGTTCTGCCACCTTGTCTCCACCAGGTGGCATTCCCAGACCAGACTGCATTGGGCCTTCACCCCAAGGAAAGAGAGAGGTCTCTGGAATGCTCAATCCTTCCTCCCAGGCCAGCCCCTAAACAATCTAAATTTGTTCCTGAACCCGGGTTGTTGACAGCTAGCAAGATGGTTGGAAGGAGCAGAGCAGCAAGATGGCACTTGGCTGCTCAACTCCACATCTTCTGCTCTCCAATTTTTACTACCTGCAGTTTTAAATGATATCTGGGAAGCAGTCACAAGTCGAAAAAGATAATTTTAATTTATAACCATTGGAGCCGCTGTAAATGTTAGGGAGTGCTACTATTAAAGTCGGAAAGGTTACTTAGTGCTACTATTAAATAAATAAATAAAAAAAAAAAGAGAAAGACAATGCCAGGTCAAGATTTCTGGCGACTCCTCATGCTTGGAAGACTATTCTGATAGCCCCGAGGGATTTCACTTCTGAGCATACGTAAGCTGGTTGCCGATTTATGCTAGCTTTTTCTTTGCTAGAGGTATCGTGTAACCTTGGACTGGTTAGTTTGCAGACTCGCTGTGTTTGCACCTGCAATGGACTTGCATCCTCAGGTATTGTTACCTGAAAAACCCTAGAGAACGTGAAGGCTGGAAAAGGGAGTGTTCCTGTTTGCTCTGTAAACGGAGCTTTGTTTGTGGGAGCTCCATGTATGCAGTTGCTGTTTGCACCCAATGCGGACTGGACAATACATGTAATTCCATGGAAAAGTACTTTTCTTGTAAATAAAATTCTTGCTTGATCAGGACTGCAGCGAGAGCTCCCCAAGTGCAGAACACTATTAAGTATCGGAGGCAAAAGCACCCGGAGTGGTGACACGCTGGAAATGGATTTATAAACCGGTATGCCACTGTTGCCGGTGGGCTGGGGCTTTTTCTGGGGCGGGGAGGAGTGTTATTTCTTTATGTTCCCAAGCCTTCGCCAACCACCCCTTCACAGGGCCTGGGCCTTGCTGCCAACCCCTATCACCACCCCGCTGTCCCTCATCATTGCCATGCCCTGATGACCCAATGTATCCCTTCATTGGGGGGGGCCTACTGAGGAGGAGGAACCAGGAGATGAGACAAGCCAGAAAGCTTCCTTCTACGTCAGGCACGCGTCAAGGAGTCAGCTCAGACACTTCCAGGCTTCGTGGCGAGCAGGGACCGGCAGCCATCATCCAGTCAACCGGGCAACTGAGTTATCCCTTTTTCTCCACAGCCCATCCTTCCACCCACATAGTGGTCTGATGGGGGGGGGGGAGATTCGTCGCTGTATTGAGGATTAACACCACCATGAACGCCAACCATGAGAAGCCCCCGAGGGAAGCATCCATAAGATGCTCAGAACTTCCTCCTCCACACTCCACTCCTGACACCCAGGCTCGGGGCACAAACCCAGGTCGCCAGCATGCCGAGTGAACACCCATCGCTCAGCGCCATGGAGCTGCCCAGGCTGGGGCTTTTTATGTATTTCAAGAAGTTTGCCAACATGGTATTATGTACAGTGAAGCTGTTTCTTTTTCTTTCTTTTTAAGTGAATGTTCTATCCTGAAATAGACAAAATTAACTTCTGCTCCCACCAAAGAGGAGGAAAACTGTGAGAGCTCAAAGTGACCTAGAAGACATTCTGTATAGACTGCCGCTTTGATTTTAAAATCTTTTAAATGTGAAAACTGACCTTCCAGGAGGAATAAAGGGTAAAGAACTAGGGTCAGTAAGGTATTGACGGCTTTGAAGAGCTGAATGAGTGGTTCTAAAGGCTGGTCTATTTTGGATTCTTCTTTTGTGGAGGATTCAGTTCAGCTGCATTTTTGAAGATTTTTTTTTTTTGAATATTTTCTTTACTCCTCTGCACTGGTCCTTAGGTCTTTCTCCAGCTTGGCCCATGCCTTACGCATTGTCCCACTCAGTCTGAGACCCCCAGCGTCCTATCTCCGGCAAGGATCATCCTCCAATTCCTCCTGGCGACCGCCTATCCGTCTCTGAGCCCCCGGGAGGGCTGCAAACCCTCCAGCGCTCTATCTAAGAACAAGTTGCCGCAAGGGGAATGGAGGATTGGAGACGGACATGGCCCGACTGAGCATGGATGGGTTAGGTGAGCAGGCCTTCACCTACCCAGGTGCCAGGTTTTTTCCTCTTTTCTTGGTTTCCCCGGTAGCTCGGACGTGCAATGACATCCCTGCACCCGCTCACAGGACATCTGCTGAGGCTCCCATATCCCACTCTTGCAGTCACAGCTCGCAATCCCCGACCACCACCAGAGGTTGCCCAAGCTGCGGAACACAGTGCACCCCCCCCCCCCCGAGTGGAGAGAAGCCCTATGGATGCTTGATCCTCTCCTGCCCCTGCCAACCCCCGGCGGCCCAAAGTCATTCCTGAACCAGGGTCACCAGTGTGGTGTGAGGTGTGGTGTCCAGTGCCTCAACCCTCAGCGCCACCAGACCAGCCCTGCATTTTTGAAGGTTAACTTCCACTTTGGTGAGAATGAGCCTTTGATAAGGTGGTGGATATTTATATATAAAAATTAAAATTCTAAAGAATCCGAAGGAATGCATATTATTTGAAAACTCCTTATGGTACATTGACCTCTTACGGTATACTGTAAAGAGAAGTTAAAACTGTTCTGAAACTCTGTGGCCTACAGGGCCTTCCATGTATTGTCTTCACTGAGAGACTCAAGTTTTGAGACAGTTCGGAGAATAGTCGCTAAAATTTTATACTGTATGTTTTATTTTATTCATTTGTTGTTTAAAGGTTTTTTTTTTTCCCCTTCCACTACTTGATTCCACTAGTGCTTCTGTCACAGGCACTAGCTTTGCAAGCGAATCCCATCTTTGAGACCAGCTGTCTCTTAAGTAGTACTGGATATCTCTCATTTGGAACCTGGCCCATGGAACCACAGCTGTGGATGCAGCCAAGTGCCCTAGTAACCATGGCAAGTCTTTTGCAGGTCTTAACTGGCCTGCTGTGTAAGACTCTGTTGTTGCTATCAAAGCTGTTAACTCTGGCCTGCGGGAGGAAAGCTTTTCTTCTGCAGGATGTTTAGGTTTGCTTCTATGGAATCCAGTAATCAAACAGGCTTTAGCTGGGAATTCTTCAGGTTTATCAAGAATCCCAGGTTTTCCAAGGTGCTTTTTACCAACTGAACTGAGCACCTTGTCTCTTCCTCACATAGACACAGGGGTACCTTAGTAACAGGGCTGGGGGGTAAGGCTGGAGATCAAATAGGGTCTATGGTAACACAGTAGGTACGGACTTTAGGATAAATTAGGTGGGCCAAGAGGTCCTTTTCTTCCGACAGCTTCTATGTTTCCTCAGTTTCCCCAGAGACTTGCCAGTCATCCAGGTAGGGGAAAACCAACACACCTGGCTTTCTCAGATGTGCCACCACCACCGCCACGCACTTTGTGAAAACCCTTGCAGCTGAGATAAGACCAAATGGGACAGCTGTGAACTGGTACTGGCAGTTCCCCAGCTTGAATCTGAGATATTTTCTGTGGGACGGCCCAACTAGGATGTGAAAATAGGTATCTTTCAGATACAGGGATCACAGCCAATGGCTTGCCTGCAAAGACAGTATATCACTGCCCTTAATGTGGCCATCCTGAATTTTTCTTTTCTCAAGAGTTTGTTCAGAAACCTGAGATCTAAAATGGGTCACCATTCCCCATTTTTCTTGTGGGTCAGTAAGTGTCCAGAGAATGAGACTCTGCCCCACTGACAGGCAGGGGGAGCTTTTCTATGGCTTTTGATATTAGCAGGTTTTTATTTTTACTTCTAGTTCCAGCAGACTTTGTTTTCTGTTCGAGAGTAAGCTGGAAAACTTTCAGTATTTCTGCAGGTTTGAAAAGTGAACTGCAGGCACAACCCCCAGACTATTACTTCCAGCACCCACTTTGTCTGTGGTAATGTGTAGTCACTGCTGAAAGTAGTGTGCCAGTCATAATCCCACAAGCAATGGTTGGGTGACCTGTGCAAAACCGTTCGATGTTCAGTTTAGTTTATTTTAGTTTTTTTTGTTGACCGGGTAAGTGCACTAGACAAATCCTGCCTATTTTCAGGCACGACCGGGGAGGGGGATACAGCTGAATGGTAACTGACTTTGAACCAGATTAAGCTGTTGGTGGTATTTTTAGTGAATGAGGGAAATTTGGCCAGGACACCGGGGAAATTCCCCTACTCTTTTCGATAAGTGCCATGGGATCTTTAACATCCACCTGAACTACCACCAATCCAGGCAGATGGGACCTCGGTTTAACGTCTCATCCGAAAGACGGCACCTCAGAAGTGCAGCACCCCTCTCATGCTGCACTACAGTGTCAGTACTGGGATATTAACCCAAGTGCCAGATGTGGGAACTGAACCCACAGCCCTCTGATCTCCCGGCCTCAGAGGCGAGTGTGCTACCTACTGAACCACTGACACTGAGTTTTGGCTGGAGCTCAGCTGCTGGAGATGCAGCATTACGCCTAGAAACTATAATTTCCACACTGTGGTGGAACTAAGACACCAATGCTGAGTTTTGGCACATGCAGTGTCTTTAAGAAGGTTTTCCTGCCTGAAGACTACCAGCCTTCCTCAGGAGAGTGTTCCGTACCATGGGATTCAATCAGTGGTTGAAAAACTGGTGTGGAGCTCAGGGATTTGGCTTCATTGGGGACTGGGGGTCCACCTGGAGTGATGCAAGCCTGTACTGGCATGATGTGCTGCATCTGTCCGGGAGGGGAACCAGGATCCTAGGTGATAGGTTTAAATGCTTCATTGGCAAGCTTTTAAACTAGCCAAGGGGGGAGGCACTGGAAAGGAGCAGGAAAATCCTAGCCCCAAACAATCACGGTAGTAAGTGTGGCAAACACCAACATGGAGGTGTCGATGGGGAAGGGCAGTGGTAAATGGAGAAAGTGACAAAGGCAAGAAGGACAGGGATGGGGCAAAAGGGGGTAAGGCCATCAGGAAATGGAGGGTAATGAGTACCAACGCCCGTAGTCTGGGCAACAAGCTCCCTGAGCTGGTGGCCTTAATGGAAGAGGGATGCGTGGATATCGTAGCAGTCACAGAAACATGGTACACAGAGAACCATGACTGGGATGTTAACATACAAGGGTACATAACCTACAGGAGAGACAGGCAGGGGAGAAGAGGGGGAGGAGTAGCTCTCTATGTAAAGGAAGGGATAAAAGCAACTGAACAAAAGAGTAAACAGGGAGGAGAGGAGGCACTGTGGGTCACCTTGGAGACTGGAAAGGGCACCACAATCCGCACAGGGTTGTGCAGACCCCCATATCAGGGGAAGGAATGGACAAGGATATACTGGAAGGCATTCTTAGAATGGCAGAGAAAGGGAGATACTGTTGATGGGAGACCTGAATATGCCAGATGTTAACTGGAGCACATTTGCTGCAGCCACATCCAAGAGCAGGGCCATTCTTGACGCCCTACAGGTGGCAGGCATTAGACAGCTAGTTTGGAACCCACTGTGAGGGAGCAATCTAGACCTCGTGCTCTCAAACGGGGCAGTGAGAGGATCTCAGATCTAGAAGTGGGCTGCCATCTGGGGACAAGTGACCATAAAACAGTGTGTTCACATTAAACTCAGCTACAGAGTCAAGCCACACAAAAGTGAGGGTACTGGACTTTAGGAGGGCTGACTTTGGCAAGATGGGAGAGTGCCTCAGAAAAGCACTAGCAAACAGGCTAGAAGGAGGTGGAGCAACAATGGGAATTATCAAAACTGCCATCACAGAGGCAACAAGCCTTTGTGTGAAGCAAATAAACAAATCAAAACGAAAGAAAAAGCCACTATGGTTCTCAAGAGAGGTGGCTATGAAAGTCAGGAAGAAAAAGATAGCATTCCGGAAGTATAAGGAAACACAGAAGGAGCAGGACAGAGAGCTGTACCAGTTAAGGCAGAAAGAAGCAGGGAGGGAAGTCAGAATAGCAAAGGCCCAAACTGAGGAAAAGATAGCCAACCAGTTAAGAAGGGGATAAAACCTTTTATAGGTACATCAGCGGTGAGAAAGATAAAGGGAGGATAGTGAGGCTGAATAGAATGAACGGTGGGTGGGCAGAGGGGACAGTGAAAAAGCAGGAATACTGGAACTCATTTCTGCTCAGTATTCAAAAAAGAGGAGGGGAAGTGCCTAATCCAATTAACAGAAGCACCTTGATAGGGGGCGATCCCAGTCCTTTCACAGAAGAAAGGTTCTGCAAGAACTCCTAAAACTGAAGGTGGACAAAGCAATGGGTCCTGATGGAATTAACTCGAGAATTCTAAAAGAATTAAGGAAGGAACTAGTGAAACCACATGGCTACTCTTTTAATAAATCATGGGAGGATGGTGTGGTACCCGAGGACTGGAGGAAGGCGGATGTGATTCCCCTTCACAAAAGTGGGACCAAGACAGAGGCAGGAAACTACAGACCTGTCAGTCTGACCTCTGTGGTAGGGAAAGTGATGGAGTCACTTCTGAAGGAAAGAATAGTTGAGTACCTAGAGGTCAGTGGAGCACAGGATCCAAGACAGCATGGGTTCACAGTGGGAAGGTCATGTCAGACGAATCTAACAGATTTCTTTGACTGGGTGACCAAAGTAGTAGACCAGGGAGGGGCTGTGGACATGGCTTACCTAAACTTTAGCAAGGCATTTGACACAGTCCCACACAAAAGATTATTAGTCAAATTAACCAGCCTGGGAGTGGGTCCCGGGTGGTAGCCTGGTAAAACATTGGCTGGACAACAGGACACAGAAGGTAATTGTAAATGGAGTCCACTCTGAAGAAAGGGCGGGTTACTAGTGGGAAATTGAGGGGTTCAGTATTGGGTCCAGTCCTTTTTAATGTCTTCATCAGTGACATTGCAGAGGGACTGGAAGGAAAAGTATGCCTTTTGCAGATGACACAAAGATCTGCAACAGGGTTGATACACAAGGAGGCTGGAAAGGATGAAAAGGGACTTGGCAAGGTTGGAGGAATGGTCAGACGATGGCAGCTAGGATTCAATGCAAAAAGTGCAAAATAATGCACCTGGGAAACAAGAACCCAGGGAAGAATACACAGTGGTGGGGAGGTAGTAACAACAACAAAACAGGAAAGGGACCTGGGGGTAATCATATCAGATGACCTGAGGTTAAGTAAGCAATGTGGAGAAGGCAGTAGAGAGGCCGGGGGTATACTGGGGTGTATAGGAGAGGCATCAGCAGCAGAAAACAGGAAGTTCTTATCCCTCTGTACAGACAGTTGGTGAGACCCCATCTGAATACTGTGTACAGTTCTGGAGACCCCATCTCCGCAAGGACACAGACAGGATAGAGGCAGTCCAGAGGAGGGCAACTAAAATGGTGCAGGGTCTGCAAGAGAAGCCGTATGAGGAGAGACTAAAGGAGCTTAATATGTATACCCTTGAGGAAAGAAGGGAGAGGGGGGGGACATGATAGAAACTTTCAAGTACCTCAAGGGAATCAACAAAGTCCAAGAGGGTAGCATCTTTCAGAAAAAGAGACTTGCAAGAACAAGGGGACACAATTTAAAGATAAAAGGAGGGTGGTTCAGGGGCAATGTGAGGAAGTATTATTTCACAGAGAGGGTAGTGGATGCATGGAACAGCCTTCCGAGGAAGTTGTGGGGTCTAAAACTATGGGAGAATTCAAGAATGCATGGGACAGACATAAGGCAATTCTTGTGGGGGGCAGGAAGATATAGGCTGTTGGTTAACTAGGATCTGCGGCCTATCCTGTAGGTAGGGAAATGGGCAGACTAGATGGGCCTAGCGGTCCTTATCTGCCATCAAAGTCTATGTTTCTATGTTTCTATGATACTTAAAACAAGGCCATGGATTTCTCCTTTGAGGATAATTCATTATTGGTGACAGAACAGAGGCCTACAAGAAAAAAGTGGATAAAAAAGTGCATGAATTCAAGGGGAGGGCCAAGTAGTTATATGGGCGAGCAAAGCGGCTATCCAATAGTGGAATATATTAGGGAGTGATAATCCACCTCTTTCTTTAGGGCATTGGAGCTTGCCCAGTGCCAATCTAGGACGTTAGTTTACCCATAAAAACCTACTAATGGATTTGTCCCACAACTGAATGTCCGTCGCTAGAAGGGGTAAGGGAAGATTTTGCATTAAGTATAAGATCTTCAGGCGGGAGTTCATTTGGATAGACTGAACTCTAGCCAATAGTGAAAGTGGAAGGGGGGGGGGTCCATCTCTGCAAATCCAGATCTATTCTGGAAAGAGTAGAGGAATAATTCAAGTTATATAGGTCAGATACCTTTAGTGGGATTTTAATTCCTAGGTAGGTTATATACATTTTATCCCATTTAAAGGGATATTTCTGAATAAAATCTTGGGGAAGGAAGGGTTTTATAATCAGGGCTTCAGATTTGTTTGTGTTTATAGTGTATCCTGTGAGAATCTATTTCTTTTAGTATGGTAGTTAAGGTTTGTAGTGAGGAGGCAGTATAGTGCAGTGGTTTAAGGCTCTGAGCTGCAAATCTGGAGACCTGGGTTTGAATCCTACAGCCCCCACTTGCATACTGTGTGACCCTGAGCAAGTCACTTAACTTCCCTGTGCTCCCAGGTTGCACCTGTAAACAAGCTTTCAGCTTAGTGTGTCTCACCTGGTTAAACAATTGAAAGAAAGAAAAAAAAATTCTTCGGATGGGTAATATAAAGCAGGAGATTATCTGCGTAATACGCTATTTTGTGATGTGATAGTTGTGAAACTTTATATCCGTGTAGGCCAGGAGTTTGTCGGAATAACTGTGCTATGGGTGCTACGAAAAAGGCAAACAGATATAGGGAGAGGGGCAGCCTCAGGTACCCCCGTAGGGAAAAACGGTTCGAATGAGAACATTCAACTTCACAACTGCCTCCGGATTGGTGTATATTCCTCTAATCACATCTCTGAAAAGGTCAGGGAATTTACATTTTTGTAAGGCCACCTGAAGAAACTCCCATGAAACCATAACAAAAGCCTTTTGGGCATCAAGGATCAATATGAGGAGAGGAGACTTTGTAGACTGGGCCTGGTCTATAAGATATAATGTTCTTTTGATGTTGTCTGTCTGCCTTTAATAAATCCTGACTGATCTGGATGCATTAATGAGGGAAGAATGTGGTCGAGCCTGTGAGCCATAATACTTGTATAAATTTTATAATCTTGACTGAGCACCGAAATAGGATGATACGAATCACACAGGTGTGGGGGGTTTTTGGGGCTTCAAGATCACGGAAATTGTTGCTCATCTCCATAAGACAGGGAAATAGGAGGTAGTGTGGGCAGACTGTAACGCCTAAAGAAGGGGAGTTTGCAAGAGATTCCATGTGCCTTTGTAAAATTCCACCTCAAACCATCTGGGCCCAGGGATTTCCCGATCTTGAGGCCTTGCATTGTGTTTTGAAGCTCTAATTCTGTAATCGGAGCTACTATCCATTTCTGTTGTAAAGCTGAAAGAGCAGGGAGGTGAAGCTGGGCAAGAAAAGTAGAGATTCTGCGTGGGTCACGGAGGGGGTCAGGGATGAATTAAGGGTCTGATAATACTTCTTAAAGGCATCTAGTATTTGTGGTGTCGAGTATCTAATTTGTCCAGATATGGGGTCCTTTATTTTAGAGATGGTATAATGTTGTATTTGATTTCTAAGGCAATAGGCTAGAAGTTTAGAAGCACGGGCCCCACCCTCGTAGCAGCGTTGCCTCAACCAGGCCAAGGCCTGCTCAGTTTTAGCTGACAATAATTGTTGAATCTTGGCCTGTGTTTGAGTTATTAAAGGAAGGAGATCAGTATCTCCTTGTATAAGAGCCGCCTGGAGGAATTTAAGTTTTTCTTGTAAGGCTAAAAAATTAGATTCAGCCTGTTTTTTCTTATGTGACGCATAAGCTATTATATAGCCTCTGAGGACTACCTTTAGTGTATCCCAGAGGGTCTGGGGAGAGGCATTATCTCCAATGATTTCCAGGATACGTTTATCCAACAGATCCCAAAATTCTTCATCTCTGAGCAGAGATGGGTTAAATCTCCATTGTTTATTTTATCTTTCTGTATATTAAGATCCAGAGTGATGGGGGCATGATCAGATAAACAGATATTTAAAATCTCAGCCGACCAAACCTGGTCAATGTGTTCCTTACCTAAGCAGAAACGGTCCAGTCTGGAATAATGCTTAAAGGCATTGGAATACTAAGTAAATTTCAGATATGAGGGATGGAGCTGTCTCCAGTCATCTACCAAGCCCACATCATGGATAAGGCACCAGAGGTGTTTCTGTCCAAAATGACTGTGGGGAGAGTGCGCTGCTGAGGAGTCCAGTGAAGGATTAAGAAGACAGTTGAAGTCCCAACCCAAAATTAAAATACCTTGTTGCCTGATCAGAACAGCATCCATTAGATGCTATATGGTAGAGGCATCAAAGCCCGGTGGGACATAGAGACTGCACACTATTAAGGTCTCTTGATTCAGTTTGACTACCGCCAATGCCAGTCTGCTTTCCCTATCCACATATTGGCCGAGGAGTTGTAATTTAGAATGTTTTGGAATTAGAATCACTGAACCTTTCCTTCTACCCCTCTGGTAGGAGGATTCAATTATCTGTGAAAATCCACATTTGGGCAATTTTTGGTGCTCAGTGGAGGAGAGGTGAGTCTCCTGCAACAAAAGAATATCTGGATTTAATTTTGTAAGGGCTCGGAGTGTGCAATCCCTCTTGATGGGGCCAGCCAGTCCTTTTACATTATGTGATATTAGTTTAAAGGGGTGCTGTATATCTGTATTTACATGAAGCCATCGGCATTCTGCCCCGAGACAGAAGTCCCCTGGTTAAACAACCATTTTGAGTTCCGTTTTATGCAACAAGTAATATCTGTGTAGATTGTAATGATTGAATGTTCTGTGATCCAAAAAAAGGAAAAAGGAAAAAAAAACAGTATCTGGAAAAAAACTGTAGGAAAACATGCATGCCAACTGGGCGTGCTTGTATAAATCTATACAGTGCGAGGTAAAATAGTAACTATGTACAAACATTCCAACAATGGGTGCTCTAATAGATTAAGTATTTGGGAGCAGTCGACTGACCATCCTAAAGTGGGCTCTTGATCCACAATGTGGTGTGAGGCCCTGGGGAAACTCCCGCCCCTAACTCCAGGAAGGGAGAGGGTTGAGGTAAGGATAACCAATACCAGGGATAAAAAAAAAAAAATGGTAAGTGATGGTAAAAGGAAGGGTTTAGGAGGGAAAAAAGATGCAGATCCCTTATGGCTTGAGACTCAGGTAGTGTAGAGATCTTCGGTCCGCTCCCCTATAAATGGGTGTGAGTGAAGGGGGGAAAAAGAAAAAATTACTTACCATAGTAATGTTTTTTCTAATGGAGTCTTGCTGCATTGTGACTAAATGCAGTTAGCCCCAGCACTTGAACTGCCCTGGAGAGTAAGGAGTTAACTCTATGCAGAAGCATAGAACATTGAGCTCGAGTTCAGTTTTCAAACCTCTGTCTCTAGCACTCTGAAGTGTAACCGTCAGATTATTACGAGCACTAACTAATAAAAGTAATAGGTGGAAATTATTTCAACTCTTGCAAGCCAAATGGCTGCACAAATTGTTTTTAGGGTCAAAAGACTTAAGTCGAGAACCCCAAAAAGAAAGTTAAATATAAAACCAAAGTAGGAAGAGAGCTAAAACATAACTAAAATCCATAAGATAGGGCAAGCCAAACACACCTCTGGGATGCAGTACTGTGCCTGCCCACCCACATCCCAAAACTACTGGGTTCTAGGAGGGGAGGCAGAGAGGGAGGTCAGAATACAGCAAGACTCCATTAGAAGAAACAACATTGCTATGGTAAATAATTTTCTCTTCACACAACATGAAGTCTTGCTGTATTCTGACTAAATGCAGACTATCAAGCAGTACCCCCTTGGAGGAGGGAGTCACAGAACCTATTTTGGGAACAAGCTCTGCAGCACAGCTGTGCCAAATCTAGCATCATTTCTAGACTGAATGTCCAAAGAATAATACTTGGTAAATGTGTGAACAGTTTTCCAGGTGGCTGCTTTACAAATTTCCACTAAAGGTATATCCCTAGCTGCTGTGAGCGAAGCAGTTGTACCCCTGATAGAATGAGCCCTCAGGCCTGAGGGAGGTTCCTTCCCAAGTTTTGAATAGCAGAACTGGATACAGGAGACAATCCACCTGGCAATAGTTCTCTTGGTGGCTGGTTTGCCCTTTCCCACTTCACCATAGGTGAGAAATAACAGAACATCCATTCTTATAGGCCTTGGTATATTCCACATAGTAACTAAGGACCCTTTTCACATCAAGATTGTGTAATCTTCGTTCCCCAGAGGAAGAACTGTCAGTAAAAAAAAAAACACAGGCAATGTCATAGATTGGTTCAGATGAAAGTCTGAGACCACTTTGGGAAGAAACTTTCTGTTAGTTCGAAGGACCACCTTATCCCTGTGAAAAGAAATAAAATCAGGTTCCACTCATAAAGCCTGTAACTCACTGATCCTCCTGGCAGAGGTAATGGCTACCAGGAATACAATTTTCCATGTCAAGTATTTCAGCTCTGCTGAAGATAGAGGCTCAAAAGGAGGCTGCATAAGCTGTGCTATACAGATGTTCAGATCCCAATAAGTGGTAGGGGCTCGAAAAGGAGGATTAATATGCATCAGACCTTTGAAGAATTTCTGGAAAACTGGATGAGAGGCTAAGGAGGAGCCCTTCCCAGCTGAAAGAAAGGCAGACACAGCTGTCAAATGCACCTTAAGCGTAGTGGGCCGAAAACATTCTCTCTATATGTTTAGGAAACTACGGAACAAGTCTACATTATCCCATCCTTTTCTAAACGTGGAGCTATGGTTCCTTGTCATCATTGCCATTCTGCTATCTGGGGATATAGAGACAAATCCTGGGCCACTAGATGCTTATTTCTCAGCAGATGACATACATAGTATGTCCAAACATGGGCTGTTAATTGCACACTTGAACACAAGAAGTTTGATGTGTCACTTCGTGGAAATGGAGTCATGGGTCAAACTGTACAATCCTGATATCCTCTGTCTCACTGAGACCTGACTAAAACCATCTGTTACTGACTCCCTCTGCTCCCTGCCAAATTACTCTATTATTCGAAGGGACAGGATATCGAACAAACGTGGTGGTGGAATTGCTCTGTATAACAAAAATAATCTGACTGCCTCTCTTCTCCCTATCCCAGATGCTAAATCGGTATGTGAACACTGGCATGCTACCCTTGCGTTGGGAGCCAAGAAACTGCATGTTATCTGTGTGTATAACTCCCCAGCGGGAGGGATTGCGGGTCTAGAGTACCTGTTGGAAAATGCCTCTCAGAATTTTAATCATAATGAGGTTGTCATCTTAGGGGACCTAAACTTAAACTGGCTTGGGGCAGCTCTCAGTTCTCTTCAATCGCTGACTCATACCTACAACCTGCATCAGATGGTGACAGTGCCGACTAGAAGTCTGTCTTCATCACCACTAGGCACACTATTGGATTGGGTGCTGGTAAACCGGATCGAACACATCTCAGCCACTGGTACTCTTGCTGATGCCTCAACTGACCCCTCTCCTACTTTCTGCATCCTGTCCTTGGGGGCATCTCCATCTCCTCCATCACCTCTCATCACTCTCACAAACTTTGCTCACCTAGACCAAGAGGTGTTTTTGTACGACGTCTCCAGAATTGATTGGTCAGAGATCTATCACATTGTTTTCAGGATGCTCTTAACCTCTTCATCACTAAATTCCTTACGGTTCAATGTAAACATGCCCCAAAGATCACCCGGAGAGTGAGGGGTAAACAAACAAGATAGCTAAACAAAGACTTGCTCAAAAGTTTGCACCTTAGAGATAAACTCTGGAAGCACTACAAAACATCAGGCCAGCAAACAGATTTCAACGCTTACCATACGCTACGGAATTCAGGTAAAAGACAAGTCAGAGCTGTTAAGAGCAAGTACTGTAAAGACCTACTGATTAACTTGGTCAATGATCCCGGAAATTCTGGTCACACATCAAATCCTCCTAGGATCCTAACAGTCAATTACCCCTGGTGATATGCGGATAAATGATGTGCACTGCAATGACTCGCAAACCACAGAAACGGGTTACTCACCTGTAACAGTAGTTCTAGGAGTGGTATATGTTGTTCATCTACACTGTCTGGCATTGTCCCTTTCCCCGTTAAATCTTGCCGGGAGTCTTCAAGCTGGCTCCTCCTACCCACCTGGGTGGTATATACCTCGGCTCCGCCCCATGACGCCAGATCTTAGCCCGCTGGAAGCATGGTTGTGCGCCTTAAAGCCGGAGAGGTCGGGTGGATGAACAACATATGCCACTCCTAGAACTACTGTTACAGGTGAGTAACCTGTTTTTCTAGGAGCGTGGATATGTTGTTCATCCACACTGTCTGGCAGACTCCTAGCAGTTCTCCAGGAGGAGGGAGGCAAGGCGCACACCCCCTACTTAGGAAAGAGAGATTGGAGAACCGAGGCCCCAAAACCGGCATCTCGGCATGACTCAAGTTCAATGTGGTAGTGGGAAATGAAGGTGTTTGCAGACTTCCAAGTAGCGGCCCGACAGATTTCCTGGATAGGGATGTCCCTGGAAGCAGCCACCGATGAAGCAGTATGGTGGGTAGAATGAGCTCTTAACCCTCTGGGCGGCTCCTTGCCCGCCAACTCATAACACAGACCTATGCATGATGTGATCCATCTTGCAATAGTCCACTTGGCTGCAGGTCTGCCAGAAGCGGCTTCAGTGTAGGTGACAAACAGCTGGCGAACCTCTCCCGGAATTTCCGCCGTCCTCTCCTTATAATAGGAGAAAGCACGTCTGAGGTCCAGAGTATGGAGCCTGTACTCGGCGTCCGAGGTGTAATTAGGGTAATATACCAGCAGAGTCAACACCTGGTAAGGTGAAACTCTGACATCACCTTCAGAAGGAATTTTCAGGTGGGGGCGCAAGACAACTTTGTCCCTGTGAAAGACCAGATAAGGGGAGTCCACCAACAGCGCCTGGAGCTCCCCTGTCCTTCTGGCTGATGTGATAGCCACCAGGAAGGCAGTCTTCCACGACAAGTGTGAGAGTTCACACTTGTGCATGGGTTCGAATGGCTTGCCCATGAGCTTTTCCAAAACCAGCAAAAGATCCCACGGAGGTGGAGATTCACACACCGGAGGGGATATGTGATTCAGACCTTTGAAAAAAGCGCCCGACCACTGTCTCCTGTGCCAATGTCGGCTGACCGGCCTGCGCCCGGTAAGCAGAGATGGCTGCCAGGTGCACCCTAAGGGTCGATGATCGAAGACAGCCTTTGGAGAGGGACCAAAGGTAGTCTAGAATGTTAGCCACAGAGCAGGATAAGGGGTCCAGACTCTTTCCCTGACACCAAATGGAAAACTTTTTCCATTTGAAGGCATAACATTTCCTGGTCGATTCCTTTCGAGATGCCTCCACCACAGTGTAGACATCCTCGGAAAGACCCAGAGCCTGGAACTCTAGCCGCTCAGGTACCAGGCTGTGAGGTGCAGGGATTGAAGGTCCGAGTGGAATACCTTCCCCTGGTTCAATGATATCAGGTCCGGGCATGTACAAAGCCACTCTGGGGCCCTGCAGCTGAGGCTGAGGAGATCTGGATAACAGAACTGGCGGGGCCAATCTGGGGCTACCAGGATCACCTTTACCTTGTCCCTCCTCACCTTCAGTAACACCTTGTGGATCAAGTGAAATGGAGGGAAGGCATAGAGGAGGCCTGGGGTCCATGGCCTCGAGAAGGCATCCCCCCTGCAGCGAGCCCTGCTGAGGGGGGCGGGCATAGTACAGCCTCAGCTTGGTGTTCTCCCTGGAGGCAAGCAGGTCCACCAATGGTTTGCGCCAACAGGAGAACAGAATGTAAGCTACCTCTGGATGGAGAGACCACTTGTGGGATGTCTGGCCTATGTGGCTGAGAGCATCCGCCAGTTGGTTCAAGACCCCCTGCCACATTGAAGGCAAGGAGATCTGCCTCCAACTGTCTGACGAAAGTCCAGATCCGGAGCGCCTCCATGCATAGCACACAGGAGTGCGTGCCGCCCTGTTTGTTGATGTAGTACATGGTCGTGGTATTGTCCGTCTGGACTTGAACCACTTGACCCCGGAGCTGAAGAGCAAAAGCTGACAGTGCCAGTCTGACTGCTCTGATCTCCAACAGGTTGATGTGGCATCGGGACTCCACGAGGGTCCACAACCCGTGGGCTCTGTGGTCCCCCATGTGGGCTCCACAGCCCATGAGAGAGGCATCGGTCGTAAGGACAACTGTCAGTTCGGGGCGGACAAACGGGATCTCTTCCCACAAATGACTCGGGACGGTCCACCACTGGAGAGCGTCCCACATCCTCTGTGTGACAGTGACCAGCTAGTCGAAAAAACCCCGACGCTGAGACCACTGAGCGGCCAGCTCCCACTGAAGGGGATGCATGTGCAATCTGGCCCAACGGACCACTGAGGTGCACGCTGCCATGTAACCCAGAAGGCGCAGGAAGTCCCGGGCAGGGGCCCAACCAGACATGATTGGGCAAAGGAGGAAAGAACCTCCACCCTGTCCGCCGGAAGCAGAGCTCTGGCTTGACGAGAGTCGAGCTCTGCCCCGATAAAGCCCATCACCTGAGAGGGCACGAGTTCTGACTTGGCCTGATCAGGAGGCCCAGATGGGAACAGGTTCGAAGGGTCAGGTCCCTGGACCTCTCCACCTCCTGCAGGGAGGAACCCACCAGGAGCCCATCATCCAGACAGGGGTATATACAAACCTCTTGACACCGTAGATGGGCTGCCACCACTGCAATGCATTTGGTGAAGACCCGCGGGGTCGATGACAGGCCGAACGGCATGGCTCTGAACTCATACAGGGTCCCTTTGACCCTGAAGCGGAGGAACCGCTGGTGGGACGGACGGATTGGGACATGGTAGAATGCGTCCTGAAGATCCAGTAAACAGAACCACATGTTTCGCTCCAGAGATGGTATGATCTGGTTCAGAGTTACCATCCGGAAGGTGCGAGACCTCAGAAATTGATTCAGGTCGTGGAGATCTAGGATGGGGCGCCAACCCCACGTCTGCTTGGGCACTAGGAAATACCTGGACACGAAGCCTGGGTCTGTAGAAGGATCCGGCGCAGGAGCTATCATCTCCTAGTGGAGGAGCTGAGCAATGTCGTCCCGAAGGGCCGACTGAGTGCCAACTGAGATCCTTTCCTCCCGTGGGGCACGGGCTCGGCTGGGGGGGTACTCCTCGAACTCTGGAGGCAGACCCTGCCCAACCACTTCCAGAACCCACCTGTCTGAAGTGATACCGGACCAGGCAGAAAGAAAGTGGTGGAGCCGGCCCCCCACGGAAGGACCCAGAACTGGCGTGACAAGTGTAGGGGAGGCCACCCCTGACCCGTCACTGTGCAGGCTTGGAGGAGGAGGCACCTGGACCAGCACCTCGGCCTCCTTTGCGGGGCTGTTGGGGACCCTGCTTGGGCCTAGGGCGCCAAGTTTGAGCCTGCTGTTGCTGCTGACCTCCCTGGAAGGAGGGCTGTCTAACCGCAGGGGAAGAGTGCCGAAAGGACGACTTCTTGCGCTTCTGCTGGTTCTTGCCCGAAGAACCCTTAGCAGACGAGCATCTAAGGTGGCATTAGACTGCTCAATGTGCTGGAGATGACCAGCCACTCCCGGACCAAAAAGGTCGGTACCAAGGAAGGGCACTTCAGCTAGCTTGTGCTGAGTATCCGCTGGAAAGGAGGATAACCTCAGCCAGGCCCTGCAGCGAGTGGCCACTGCGGCAGCTAGTGAACGGACACAGGAATCTCCAATGTCCAAAGCCATCTGGAGCTGCTGTTTAGCAACAGCACGGCCCTGGTCATGGACCTGCTTGACTGTGGTCTGCATGTTTGCTGGGAGATGAGGGAGGACTTCATCAAGCGACCCCAGTAGGGCGTGAGAGAAGTGTGCCATAATCAATGCTGAGCTGACCTGACGAAGGCCCAGGGATGATGCCGCATAGACTTTCTGGGCACAGTGGTCCATATTTTTGGACTCCTTGTCCGGAGGGCGGTCAGTATCCGCAGAGCTGCCCGTGTGCTGAAACACTGAGGCAGTCACAAGGCTCTCGGCCGAGGGATGCTCAGTGAAGCCTGCCAAGGACCTCATGGGCATCGCATACTTGTGAGCCATACAGGCAGATGGAGCCGGGCAAGAGGCAGGGCGCTGCCAAAGCTCAAGGGCTGGGCCAACTATGGCTTCGGCCACTGGAAGGCCTCTGTCAGGGTATCCCCCCCTTAAGAATATCCGTGAGAGGATATTCCACCTTCTTCTGTATAGGCTGCAAAGGCATACCCGTGGACTCAGAAATGAGTCGAAGGATGCCCTGGAAGGAAGAAGGCCTTCCTCCCGGCCTGTCACTGACAGCTCATCATCGGGGTGTAAGTGAAGGCCAATAGTATCAGAGTCCGAAGAATCAGGATACAGGGGTCTCCCACCTATGTCCCCTTCGACGCGCCTAGGGTGATCAGGAGCAACAGTTATGGACAACCTCTGTAGCAAGCCCGTAGTTGTCCGATCCTCCTTAGAGGGAGCCCCTCCCTGAGGCTGTTTAGGCGGTGGTTCCACCAAAATTGGTGGGGAGACTGTAACAGGCCGACCAGAAATATGTGCCGGTCCCACAGGAGGGAGAACTGGAGTCCTCGGTACCGAGGGAGTCGGTCGGTGTCGGCCAAAGAGGCTGGGGCCAAGTAATTGCCGTTATAGCCGGAGTGGACGGCTTTTGACCGGTCAAAAGTAGCTGCTGCCACATGAGGTTCTCATAACGTCGACGGAGCTTCCGTCTAAGTCTCTCCTCGTCCGAGGAGGATGAGGAATGGTGGCGCGCCTTCCGGGACTGTTTATGACCCTTTTGGCTTTTCAATTAACGGGTCCTACTCTCGAACGAGACCGACGGTGTCAGCTCTGTCGATCGAGAAGCTGGATCTAGCAAAAACCGAGGTTCCGGCTCTTGTCCCTCGATCGGGATGCCCGAAGGATGGGTCTCCTCGTCGGGGAAGGAGAGGATGGAGTCCTCTCCAAGGAGTCGGCAACAGGCGTCTGCGACAGCGGCTCAATCGGGTTGAGAGAAATCTTGGCTGGTTCTGCCGTATCCTCTGCTTCAGTGCCCTGGCCTGATGGAAGATCCGAGAAGCTGGCAGCCGAGGAAGCGATCTCGACCGAGGCAGAGACTGCCTGATCCTGAGTATCGGACCGCTCTCGGTCCCAGGAACATCTTCTTCGGCTAGAAGATGATTTGGGGTCTTGTCCTTTTTCTTGGAACGGGAGGAGTGCGAGCCCGAAGGCGCCTCACCCTTGGTAGGGAGAGACTGGCATAACTCCCAAAAGGACCTAGTGAAGGTGGAGCCCAGGTTGAGCGGGACGAAAAAACTTCAGTTGGCTGAAGCTTGGGCAGCTTCTTCCTCGAAAGCCGCCATCTGTTCGAGCTGCTCGGTGGAACCCGCGGCCTCGGAAACCGCCCACCTGGCCTCCTTCGATTTCACCAGTGGATTGCAAAGCTCCGGTCTCCCCAGCTTAAGGCGCGCCTTGCGGTCCTCCAGGATGGTGGAATGGAAGGCCAAACAGATGGTGCAAGCCGAAGTATCGCGCACAGCGCCTAGGCAATAAACGCACGAGAGGTGGGGATTGGTGCAAAACATTTTCTGTCTGCAAGGAAACCCGGGGGAAGACTTGTCCTCCATATCCAAAGCGTTCGGATCCGAGTCATAAACTCTAACGAGTTTTAGAGAGAGTGAGTGTGGCGAAAACCGTCGATTAGACTCCAGGGCCTACGGTACTTGCAAAGTAGCACGAGGGAATCTGTATCTTCCAGCGGAAAGAAAGATCTGGCCTCATGGGGCGGAGCCGAGGTACATACCACCCGGGTGGGTGGGAGGAGCCAGCTTGAAGACTTCCGGCAAGATTTAAAGGGGAAAGGGACAATGCCAGACAGTGTGGATGAACAACATATCCACGCTCCTAGAACGAATTCTTTCAAACTGCATTTCTCTGATCTCTCCCAACATACCTCTTCCTTCGATCCCACTGCAGTGTCCTCACACTCCTCATCAGGAACCTGTCTGGATAAGCTGGAAATGTTGTCCCCTGTGCCTCCTTATACTCCTCCATTCTATTTTAAGGCTGTGTCTAAAAAGGAAGTCCTGAAGCTCCTGAGGTCCATCTCTGATCATACCAGCTCTGGCTCAGACCCTTGAACCCGCGCTTTGAAACTTGCAGCCCCTTACTGCTTTACCACTGGCCAAAATTTATACGCATCACTTTCAGGTGGAGTGGTCCCTGACCTCTGGAAAGCTGCTCAGATCACACCTGTACTTAAAAAAGGGGATCCTAAGGTTGTCATGAACTACAGACCATGTGCCATACTCTCGGTACTGAGCAAAATCCTGGAGAAAATTGTCGCAACTCAGACAACTGACCATCTACTTAAGCACAGCCTGCTCTCGGATACTCAACATGGCTTCAGGAAGGGACATAGCACAACGACTGCACTCCTTAAATTCACCACAGGCACTCTTTCAAAAATGGATACTGGCAATCTGACTGGGGCTGTCTTTATTGACCTCACAAAGGCATTTGACCTTGTTGATCACACTTTGCTTCTCTCCTCGCTTCAACACCTGCATTTCTCCTCCTCTGTTGTTGATTGGTATGAAAGCTACCTGACAAATAGAACTCAAGTGGTGAAATGTAATTCCTCTCTATCGAACAGTACCACCATTAACATTGGTGTACCTCAGGACTCCATCCTAGGGCCCCTCCTATTCTCTCTTTATATAAATAACATTGGAGCTGCTCTAAAATCATGCTCTGCTATTCTATATGCTGATGATCTTGTCATCTATACAAGTTCTACTAATATAGACACTATCAACACAACCCTTTCCTCTGACTTTAACAATATCCAAAACTGGCTATACGACCACAAACTGGCTGTCAACACTAGCAAAATTAAAGCCATGCTGCTTGAATTGGCCCCAAAGCTCTGGGCTTGCACAACAGCACTGAAGGTGCAGGACTTAGAAGGTCAATTACTGGAATGTGTGACCTCTTTCAAGTACCTGGGCATCCTGCTAGATCAATCTCTTGATCTTAATCTTCACGTACAGTCTGTTTGCAGAGCTGTCAACTCCAAACTGGGTGTTGCATATAAGACTAGTTATATGCTCATGCCATCAGCTAAAATGGCCATTGCAAGGGGGATTCTGCTCCCCACCCTAACCTATGGGGCTCCCTTATTTGGGGATGCTCATAAAACTGACCTACTCAGATGGGATATTACGTATAACAACATATGTCGCTATGTCTCTTCTGCTCCTCGGTTTAAACACCACTGTCAGCTTTATAATGATCTTGGTTGGCTGTCTCCATTAGCTAGTAGGAAATACTAACTTGGCTCTCTTATTGATTCGACAATTCGAAATCAAACCCCTAGGTGTCTTGCAGCTATGCTAGTTCCTCAGGACACACTCCATGGTCTACGATCAGCTGATAAATCCTTTCTGAATTTGCCGAGGTGCCGCACTAGGAAAGGAACTGTTGCATTTGAGCATGCGGCTCCACAGCTGTGGAATTCCTTTCCCCTTGACATTAGACTTTCTGGCTCCCACACATGCTTTAAGAGAAAACTGCGCTCGAATCTACTGATTGCCGATACTTGTTCCTGCTTTCACCCTACCTAATGACTGATGTCTCTGGCCTTATAATAGTATTTCCTCGCCTCTATATAACCATCTTACTGCCTCAGCCTGTCCAGGCTCCCGTTCCCTGCCCATATACAATCTTGCACTGCAGGCATCTCCATTACACTTACATACACCCATATAATCTAATTTCATGGCTTGCTCGCCTCTTCCTCACTTACCGACCTTTTCCTTAATGACACCCCCTGCTCTCAATGGTTATTTCTTCCTTTTGTATTACCTGTTTTTGTTTTTGTGTACATTGTTCTGTTCATATGTCACCTGATAATTTATTGTCCAAGGTCCTCTCTATTCATTGCATAGGTAGGCACCTATGAACTTATGAATGGTCTACTCTGTATGTCTGTGATATATTGTATCCACTTTAACTCACTGTATGTAAAGCGTTTTACTTTGTATGTTCTGATATACTGTATCCTCTTTAACTCATTGTATGTAAAGCACTTATAATTTGTTATCCTGTTAAGTTTCTGCATGTCTGTACTCTCCCGGGTCGTGCCTGAAAATAGTCATTTTATGGCTAGTGCACTTACCCAGTTAACAAAAGCTAAATAAAAATAAATAAAATATTAAGATGCACCAAATAGTCCAATATAGTGGCAATGTCAGCTAATTCTGGCTGAACAGGTATTTGGGAACACCAAAAGTCAAATCTTTTCCACTTGGAATTGTAAGTTTTCCTGGTATCAGGTTTCCTGCTAACCTTCAGAATATCCAAAACCGATTGAGAAAGGTTTAAATGTGCATATTCTAACTCTTCAAGAGCCAGGCCTTGAGCCTGAGAGCCTGAAGATTGGGATAGAGGATCCTCCCGAGAGGATGTCAGCAGATTGAACTGTCTGGGAAGACACAGAGGCCTTGTCACTGACAATGACAGTAGTAGAGGATACCATGGCTGTCTGGCCCCACTAGGATCACTCTGCAAGGCTGAGATATGGCCTTGATCAGAGCCCTGAAGATCAAAGGGAAAGGAGGAAATGCACACAGGAACCTGCTTGTCCAATCCAATAGCAGCGCCTCCTGTTGTACAGAGCCCAGTAGAGGAGGCCTGAAACAAAATAGAGGAAGTTGATGATTGTCCAGGGCTGCAAAGAGATCTATCTCTGGAGTCCCCCACCTGTTGAAGATAACCTGAAGGACCAGGGAATTCAGAGTCCATTAGTGATGACCCAGAGAAATTCTGCTGAGAGCATCTGCTAAGATGTCGTCCTTCCCTGGTGGGTGTACAGTCACCAGGGAAGTGTGAAGGGAATAAGCCAGAGACCATACCTTCATGGCCTCTGTGCACAAGGCCGAGGACCGTGTGCCTCCCTGCTTGTTGATGTACCACATGGTTGTGGTATTGTCTGTCCTGATTTGTACTACTTTCCCCTGAACCACAGTTGAGAATGTCTGCAGAGCTAGAAAGACGGCACTCAACTCCAGAAGGTTTATGTGAAGCAGGGACTCCTGGTGAGACCAGGTTCCCTGAGCTGTAAGCTGGTCCAGACGGGCCCCCAGTCTAGGAGGGAGGCGTTCGTGGTGAGAATCGCTGAAGGAGCCTGACTGATGCATGGGACACCTTGCTGAGGTTTTGTCCTCCTCCAGCCACCACTGGAGTGCCTGAACTAGAGTCTGGGACACTGGAACCAATTTGGAGATAGGGTCCTTTTTCTGAGACCAGTAAGATCTGAGATGAAATTGAATATCTCTCATCTGAAACCTTGCTCCCTGGACCACAGCTGTGGAGGCTGCCATGTGGCCCAGTAACTGAAGAAAATGCCTGGCTGGACGAGAAACCAGAGGTTGAAATGAGGAAGCCAGAGTGACTAGAGACTGAACTCTTGAAAGAGGAAGGAATGCTCTTGCTTGGGTAGTGTCTATGTCCACCCTATGAAAGAGAGCAGTTGAGTTGGTTCCAGAACAGACTTTTCTAGGTTTAGAATGAAGCCGAAGGACTCCAGGAGCCTTTTGGTGACCTTTAAGGCCGACCTGACTTGGCCTGGGGACTGACCTACTAGGAGCCAGTCATTGAGGTATGGGAACAGAAGGATACCCTGTCTCCTGAGGAATGCCACCACTACTGCCAGACACTTGGTAAACACCCTTGGAGCCGATGTTACGCCGAAAGGCATGGCTCTGAACTGATCATGGCCTGAGGGCAATTCGAACCTGAGGTACTTTTTGTGGGAATGTCTGATGGGTACGTGGAAATAGGCATCTTTGAGATCCAGGGAGGCTAGCCAGTCTCCTGGTCTCAGAGAGGGAAGAATTACTCCCACAGTCACCATCTTGAACTTTGGTTTTGTTAAGTGTTTGTTGAGGTACCTTAAATCTAGGATGGGTCGCCACTCCCCTGTCTTTTTTGGGGTAAGGAAGTATCTGGAATAAAGTCCTTTTCCCCTGTGACAAAGAGGTACCTTCTCTACTGATTGCATGAGCAGAAGAGAGGAGACTTCTGCCTCTAAGGCCTTTGTCTCCAAGGGGGAGAGGGGGGTGAAAGATCTTGCTCTCATTTTTGGGAACCTTTTGAAGCTGAGAACAAGTCCCTGGCTCACTACTTCCAGGACCCATTTGTCCGAGGTAATGGAATCCCAGGCCTGGGAATAGCAAGCCAGCCTGCCCCCTACAGGAATTGGGGAGGCAACCCTGACTGACAGACACCTCAGGGTGTCTGTTTGGCAGGGGCTTGGATTGAGTGGATGCTGGGGTCCTGGTCATCTCTCATCTGCCTCTTCCCCTGAAGAACCCCCTCTGCTGGAAAGAAGAGGAAGCCTGGGCTTGGTAAAAAAGGCCTGTTAAAAGGCCTTCCCCTGCCAGCCCTAAACTGCTGCTTCTGAGGAGTGATCTGCTCTCTTTTTCTGCAGCACTCCTATAAGTGGTCCTGTATTCATCCAACTACTTCATGTAAGCCTCTGTTTGTTCGCCAAACAGAGAGTTAGCAGCAACAGAAAAATCCATGGCCTTAGTCTGGGTATCCTGTGATAGACTGGTACATCTGAGCCAAGCTAATCTGCTCATGGAGACAGATGTAGCCATGACCCTGGAATGCACATCATTCGAGTCAACAGCAGCGTGAAATTTGACCTTGGGTAACTCAATACCATCTGCAGTCACCTTCTCCAGCTCCTTGGCTAGCTGGGGAGGGGCATTCTTAGCCAGTTCCAGAACCATATCCCACCTCGATTTCTGGTACCTGGCTGTATATGCCATGTAACTGGCTTGTCTGAGTCCCAAAGAGGATACCAAGTATTGTTTCTTGGCCATGGCATCCACTTTCCTAGAATCCTTATCTGGGGTGAGATGCCAGGGGAATATTAGCATTATCAGAGGCTGCAGCCTGCACTACCCCAACATGGCTGCAATGAGTCGTAAGAAATTATGTTCCAGGATCTGACAAGGTATACCTCCTGTCCATCTTTTTATCCACAGGAGGTACCGAAGTTGAAAACTGCAAACTTTTTTGTGTCTGTTTTCCCAAGGATTTATGCAGAGGGATAGACACTCTCTTCGACTCTGGGACGTCCATCATTTCCATAAAGTCAGGTTCCTCCTGATCCTGTTCAGCTTCTTCCACTGCGAGCTGAAGAGTATCAGCCACTTTCCAGTAAAACAAGAGATGGAAGGGGGACTCCGAAAGTCTGGGAGGAAACACATTGGAAGGTCTGTCTGGGGAGATGTCAGGCTCTACAGGCTCATCTAGGCCTTCATCTTCCTCTTCATCATACTCTTCTTCTCCATCCCAATCGCCCTCACAGAAAGCCTCTGGATCAATGTCAGAAGTGCCTATGTCTGACCAAACCGAACCTCTATGAACCGTTGCCAGTTCAGTCAGAACCGGGCAAGTGAATGAACAATAGAAATCGCTTTAGCAATCTCCTCAGCTGATGGACCATGGGAAGTAGGATCCGAACTGGCTGTTTTTCCTTTCCTTTTGCTAGGAACCGATTCCGCAGAATCGGCTCTCCTTTTGCCCAAGGAGGTATAGTCCAGGTCAGTGGACACCCCCTCAGGTTCGGCACTCGCCAAACCGGGCTGGCCATCCGGGTCAGTGGACTTCTCGGCCTCCCTCTCCCTTAGCCTACTCAAACGTTTTTCCAGGGTGGCTTTGGGAAAGTTTTTACAGATTTGGCAGTCTTCTTTGAGGTGGTCAAACCCCAGACAGTAAACACAGACGAGGTGAGGGTCGGCCTTGGCAAAGGCCTCCTTACACTCGGTACAGTGCTGAAACCCAGTGGGACCGGTTTCCTTTTTGGGTTTCTCAGACATGCCGGAATAATGAAAAGTTACCCTTACCAGCTATTACGCCAGGTAACTAGAAACTGATGAGTTCCAACCGTGTCACGGGTTGGTTAAAAAAACCCCGGAAATCGGAATTTTTTTTAGGAACCGATGAGTACCGGAAACCACAGTAATATTTAGAAACAAAGCAGAATTAGAATGGGGTTCGGTTCCAAACCGGACCGACCGAAGAAGAACCGAAGGCAAAAAGCAATTTCCACAATAATACAATAACTACCTACTACTACCATTTACTGTTACTGAGACAGAGGTAAGAAGACCAAAATAAAGAAACGGTTAGGTAAAACCGAGTGATTTCCACCGATACCAAACCGAAGTGCAGGAGGAATCTCCGGAGCGACTTCACAGTTAGGCGGAGTAAAAAATCTGACAGTTACACTTCAGAGTGCTAGAGACAGAGGTTTGAAAACCAAGCTCGAGCTCAATGTTCTATGCTTCTGTATAGAGTTAACTCCTTACTCTCCGGGGCAGTTCAAGTGCTGGTGAGATTCGGCATTTACACCCTGGGAGAAGTAGCCAATAACTGGACCAGAGGACATAGCTATAAAGGGTGAGCCATTGCCTTTCCCTGTAGATTTAGAAAATGGGAGAGAATAAACATATTTATAAAACTATGTTTCACCAAAGGTATGGAGAAAATATCTCCGAGTATCAACTTCTAAGACGCTGTCTTATTTGACAGCAGCCAGGTTAGACATATATTCTAATCCACAGTATGTACATAAATTAAGATCCCAAATGAGTAGGCTTTAGCTAACTGCAATTCCTCCCATCCCCTTTTTGCAACTAAGCCTTCTAGCAGCTTTATCTCATTCTGTCTTGCTGAGGCATACCATTTTGGTACTTTAGGTTTGCTTACTGCTGACTAGCATATCCTGTCCTGCTAAGGCAGTTGATTTAGGTCAGGTGATCTCTCTAGTACTTAGTCTGCTCCACAGTAGTAACTAAGAAATTTGCTTCAAAGCCTCTCTGCCCTAGTACTACTCTATAGTCAGGTGAACTCCTTTCTTATTAGCCTGACTAGGAGCTGTACTTAAGGATTACTACTTCAGGCTCCACTGCCTATAGTAGTATTCTGCAGGGATTAAGAAATTCTCCTCCATTGAGAATCCCTTCTCTTGCCCGCACTTGTAGTGCCCATTGGGTGACAAACTCATAATGAGGGCATATTACCTGCTTCTATGCTTGTCTCTGCTCATCTTACATGTATTGGACCCGAAAGTGAATCAAAAAATAACTCCTAGAGTGGAGAATGGCTCTCTTTTTACATTGTCCGACCAGGACTTTTCCTATCATGAAGAAGAATTTGTAAGTGCTCTTAACTTCCCCTAGCCCGCTGCTGGTCCTTCACCTGCATACAGGAACTCTCCTAGAGCCTGCCCACAGGGCTACACCACCTTCTGCATACTCCCCCTACTCCCATTGACTCTCTCGGTCAGGGTATTATTGTATGCAGCAACAGGAAAACTGGGAACTAGCCTCAGAACTCCCTATACTGCTGCAGACAAATCATGTAACCGAAAGAAGACCCAGCCACCCACACTCCTCCTAGGGCTCTGCAGGAAACTCTTGTTCCTGCTTTTACTATGCTCAGGAAATGTTGAGCTTAATCCAGGCCCTCTGGCACCCATGGAATCCCCAGCAGAGCTACAAAGCCTCAAGGGGCTTACATTATTGCATGTTAATGTATGTAGCCTATTAAAAAAATATCACTTCAGTTCAGGTCTGGGTATGTCATACTGCTCCAGATGTTCTGGTGATTACAGAGTCCTGGCTTCGACCGGCGACGAGTAACAACGAAGTTAACATCCCCTCCTACTCTTTGTTCAGAGCCGACAGGCAAACCAGAGGTGGTGGGGTAGCTATATACATCAAGGATAAATTCCCTGCCTTCATAATTGACTCATCCTCTGTCCCAAAAGAATTCGAAAGCTTGTCATTAAAGATTAAAATTGCCACCGGTGTCTCATTATGTATAATAGGATGCTACAGACCCCCATCATCTGGACTACAGTTGTTAAAACATCTCGAAAACATCCTGGGTTCGGCATCTTCAGAGTGCATCATACTAGGGGGACTTCAACTTAGACTGGCTCTCCAGTGCATCCACCCCACTTAAAATGTTCTGTGATTCCCTTGGGTTGTCACAGCTAATAAACGAATCTACTCGTCCTAACAAGCTCAACCCTAATAACAGTACTCTCTTGGATATCATTTTAGTTAACAAACCCCATTTATTCTCCCATGCTGGTGTCTTTCTCTGATATTAGTGACCGTTGCTTCATCGTGTGTGTAAGATCCACTCTTAAATCCACAACTGCACCAAAATTCTCCTTTAAAAGGTGCATACGCAACTTTGATCTCCATGGGTATATATCAGACCTAAGAAACTCCATGCAATGGCAGGACTTCTATCTAGCCAAGTCCCTGACTATGGCTTATGATATTTTCTCAGAAATTGTGCTAGGTGCTCTCAATAAGTATGCTCCCATAGTAAAAGTTTGTGCCAGAAACAAATCCTGTCGGCGGTTTACAGAAGACCTGAAAGATGCTTTGCAGAGTAGGGATGTACTCTGGAGAACTGCTAGGAAAATTAATTTAATAAATGACTGGAATTCTTTCCGAAGGGTGAGGAACCTCTGCACCAAAATGGTCAGAGAAGCCAAAGCTAATTTCTACAGCTCTCAGCTGGAGAACTCCTCAAGAAATGCCTCCAAATTCTGGAAGACTATCGAAGACATTGAATGTCACACCACTGTCAGTTCCCTACCTACTAAATTATTGATCGACAATACTGTCATCTCTGACAGACCGTCTATCCTCGATGCTCTCAATAAACATTTTGCCACTGCAGGGCTAGCCTTTGACTCCTCTCCCTCGAATATCCTCCGCCAACAACTTAGATTGGATACACAAGAAAACCCATCCCCAGTCCATCCTTCTCTCTGCAGCCTACCTCCCTAAAAGAAGTCGAAGATCTTCTCCTTCAGTTGGACACTAGGAAAAGTGCTGGGGACGACCTCATTGACCTGTACTTCTTAAAGGTTGGCTACCATGTCCTCGCAGTCCCAATTACTCATCTCTTCAACTTATCCTTGTCCCAGAATGACCTACCGCCCATTTAGAAAAATGCACTTGTTGTTTCTTTGTTTAAGTCAGGAGATCCTAGTGACCTCAATAACTATAGGCCAATCTCCCTACTTCCAATCCTGTCAAAGATGCTGGAGAAAATAGTGAACTCCCAGCTTGAGAAGTACCTGGAATCAGAAAAATTGCTCAACCTGTTAGAATCCGGTTTTAGAGCACAGCACAGTACAAACTCTGCTCTAGCCAAGGTGACAAATGACTGGCAGCTTGAATTAGATAAAAAAAAAAAAAACTTTGCACAGTTTTCTTGGACCTAAGCAAGGCGTTCGATACCGCTGATCACAGACTGCTTCTGTCGTCCCCCCAGAACATTGGTTTGGATTCTCTATCCCTTAAATGGTTCTCCAACTACCTCTCAGGACAACTTCAACAAGTAAAGGCAGAAGGGGAAGTTTCTCCACCAAAACCCCTATTGAGGGGTGTACCACAAAGTTCCATTCTTGGTCCCTTGCTCTTCACCATTTATATTAACAACTTAGATGCCCCCATCAAAGAAGCACAAATACACCTATTTGCGGATGATACAGTACTCTATGCTAGTAGCCCCACACCTGAAGTGGCCTATAAAGCCCTTCAAAATGAATTTAATCTGCTGCAACATCAGCTTATAGACCAGAAACTGCTCTTAAATGCAAAAAAAAAAAAAAAAAAGCAATGTTCCTCTCGCCCCTTCAAAATGCAATAAATCTTGCAATTGCTGGGACACTCCTGCAGATCACTACCATTCTAGGTGAGCAGTTGGACTACGTACCAAAGTACAAGTACCTGGGGGTCTGGTTAGACCATAGACTTACTTTCTCAGATCACTCAGAAGAACTGGCAAAGAAACTTTATTTATTTATTTATTTAGCTTTTGTTTACCGGGTAAGTACACTAGACAAGTAGTATGCCTATTTTCAGGAACGACCCGGGAGAGCACAAAACATACAGTATACATACATGGCAACATTGGTGAAACAGCATGATACAGTAAAAAACAGCTATAACAACGCTTGTACAAGGGCAGAGATACTGCCACACATAGTACAAATTGTTACAGGACATAGATAGACATTAGAATCACTGAATACATATTTCATAGATCATCATGGACTCAGAGTGGACAATAGTGGACTGCAGAGTATTACATTACAGAGACTAGGAGCAGTCACATCTTGTCGTTTGTTTTAGGTGGGACCACAGGGAGGAGCGAAAGGTCCCATGGGAAGGGGCAGAGCGAACAGAGTCCGGAATGGAGTTCCAGAGCCTAGGCACAAAAGCAGCAAAGTCACGATCCCCCATAAGGGTCCAGTAGGGGAACTTTAAGCAACTCGGCAGTCTGTGACCTGAGCTGGTAAGGGATGGCGCCAGTTTTGGGAGGAGATGCGCCAGTCCCGGCGGTATGCCGTGGCAAGCACTTTCCTGGTGAAGTTTCCTACACCAAGGATCAGGAATTCCGCAGGGGAGCCAGCTGAGTTTGTCATAGAGCTCACATCGGTGGGTGAGTTTGGGAGCAGCAAGTGCAAACCGATAGATATCATTATATGCCGTGTTCCACCGATTAAGATGGATTTGAGGTGACCTGGCAAATAGGTGGTATCCATAACTAAGGGAGGGGAGAAGCACTCCCCTCACAAGTGCCAGCCTCGCTCCCGGAGTCAGGTTGTATTTGGCCCTGTAGGCAAGGCCAAGCTTACACCTGGTGGCTCTGCAGATGTTTTGGATATGGCTTCCCATGTCAAGTTGTGGGTCGAGGGTGACCCCAAGATATTTAATTGAGCTCGCTGTTGGCAACAGGGGGCCTCCATCACAAGCTATTTTGACCATAGCTGATGGGGCTTTTAACTTGGCCGTGGAACCAAAGAGCATGGCCTGAGTTTTGTTAGGATTCAATACCAGTCTATGGTTGGTAATCCAGGCCGAGACTCTACTGAAGTCTTCAGATAGGCACTGGTTAAGGTCAGCAGCATTACGAGCATGGGCCACTAGCACAAGGTCATCTGCATAAAGCGTGACTTGGCAACGGGAGGTCACCCGTGGGAGTCGATTAATAAAAAGTGAGAATAGGAGAGGTCCAAGTACCGATCCCTGAGGAACTCCCATGGTCACAGCCCTAGGCTCCGAGAGGACCTTTTAGACAAAGACTTGGTCTGTTCTTTAGGATTAATAATCTCACAAGTGAAGCTAAACTGAAACTGGTTCAAACTACCTTTCTTTCCCTATTGGATTACGCAGACTTTCTATTTAGTCAGGGACCTTCAGGTACCCTAGCCAAACTCGATACGCTTTATCACAGAGCCATAAGATTTATCATGCGTCTTCCATACTCAACCCACCACTCTGCATTGTACACAGCAGTGGGGTGGTCATCCCTTGCTTACAGACGGCAAAGAAAAGCTGCGGTTTGGACATACAAAGCTATCTCAAATAAACTGCCCCAGTATATCTCTGTCTATTTACCTTTGTGCACTCTGGAGAAGTATGCCCTGAGAAGCACCTCATATATCCACCTTTATGTTTACAAAGCAAAATCTCGCATTGGCAGAGCAGCCATCAGCTTTGTGCTCCCTCAACTGTGGAACAAGCTGCAAAAAACCTTGAAATTAACCCACCCCATCAGCCTAGCAGCTTTTAGATCTCTATATCTACATCATAATAAGGAGTCCTGTGCCTGTCTACCCTAAATAGTGACTCCTATAAGTCCAAGCACACTCTAGTCTTTTAACAGTAGTAATTAATCACATCTATAATCTACTCTTCCCTCTCCCCTTTTTTCTACCCCCATATCTGTCCCTTTCACATTCCTTTGACCCTGGTTCCAGCTCTAAATTCTCCATACCGTATCACTATATATCTTTTTATATTAGGTTTTATTTGTGTTCGGTGCACCTGATATGTATATTTCTTTACTTTTATGAAAAATTGTGTCCTACCCAAAACTAGCTGTATCTTCTGTTCCAAATATATACTACTGTCAATGTTACCTGCTGATACTTTGTATATACTGTATTATTGTATCTTACTTTATTTGTATTATTACTATTTTTTTGTGTGTTGCATCCCATGTACATTGTCCCTTGATAACAAACTCAGGTCCACCTCGAAAATGAGCTTGCTCAACGATGATTGCCTGGTTAAATTAAGACTTTGACTGAGCCTCCCATTCCAAGATGAAAAGAGTGAGGATAATCCTAGCAGTGTGAATATTCAAATTAAGTGACTGTTTAAATGATTATAGGATCGCTTCTGAAAGTTTGTTAGAGTCCTGGCTATAATTCCTATCTGAGTGTATGGGATCAACAAAGTTCTGTTGTAGCTCCAGACATGTAAACTACAACACCATACCCTCCAGGGTTGTAGTCCGGTTATGTTCGAGCTGTGCAGCTAAGAGACAGCAGAAGTCAGAGAAGGCTTAGGGGAGGACCCACATTCACACTCCCCACAAAGTGGGAGGGGAAAAGTATCATTAGAAGGGGGAGGCCCACCGGAGAGCCGAGACGGGTACCCTACATACCAAAGGCCTCTCAAGGAGCAGACAGTGATGAGGGGGAAGGCGCTCCACCTCTGGCCCATTATGAAAGTATAACCATTCATCTGAAAGGATCTGGGTAGACAGAAAACGAACCTGCCCAGCCACAGAGTACCTGGACCTCCAATTATAAGATTCCGCTTCTTATTACAACTGTGAATCATCCAGGTTTTAACACCCTCTGATGCTGCCAGACCACACCAGGCCGAGAAGACCCTTAAACTGCACCCTATTTAACGGGCTAACGCAGTAGGATCAATAGAGCTTGTCAGAATGCAGCCCCTAAGTCTGGTGAGCGTCCAGGTCCCAGCAGGCTACATTACCGCTCAGAGTCCACTAGCCCCCTGCCATGTCCGGGGTCCTCTGTAAACCGCTATTTAACAGGGATAAATCAGATTTAACAAACTCTTGACCATTTCCAGAGGGAACAGGAAAGATACGGGTCTATATTCTCCCACCCGGCGCAGTCCGGCAGCAGATAGTCGTCTTACAGGGTCCACCTCGGGAAAACATTAAAGAATGCTGGGCAGGGCTCTCCCCCCTCCCACCCCCCAGACCCCATCAAAGAAAAAAGCAGGCTCAGAGGGAACATCACCATCCCGCCACCTACACGTCCCAATCTAGCATCCAGGTCTGGGCCGGGCCGTGCTCAGCCCACCGGACACCCTCCCCACAAAAAAAACAGTGTTCTGAGAATTGTATGTTTATTCCAATCAAATTATATGGTGGTGTATAATTTACTTCACTAACCTCCCAAGTCATGAGGCCCCGTGGGTTGTCCCCTGAGCCCCCCAACCGCACTACTCGGTGTGAGCTAAGAGTTCTGGATCTGAAAAGATTCAGCTGGTCTGCCTGGAGAACTGTGCTAGCATTTTTTTTCTGATCAAGGCTATGGTGGCTCGCTGATCTGGCAATCGTCTGGGGGTGTCACTCCAGAGGAATCCCTTTCTTCAGATGCTCTCCTCGGTAGGTGGATTGAGGTTGGTATGGTGTAGCCCCGTTTTTGAGATCCATACATGCGTCCACCATGGTGTCATAGGACTGTTGCCTTGATGGAAACTGAATCACCATTCTGCTTGGGTATGGGGTTTGAATTTAAGCTTCTGCTGTCTAAGGAGAGGGAACAACGGGATGTATGCCCGCCGTCTCTGCATCGTGAAGGGGGCATAATAATTATCCACGAAAACACGGTTCTCTCCACAATAAAGGCGCAATTTGGCCCAAGCCTGCTTTAAAATAAATTCCTTTGTTTGGAGTCGGAGAAACCATATGATTATAGATCTGGGATGAGCAGACACTTGAGTGGGTTTCGAGCCCAGGGCACTGTGTAGCCTCTCGATCTGAAAGTTACAGTCTGGAGCCAGCTCGAGGGCCTCTCGCAGAAAGGTCTTCACAAAAGTGAGCAGATTCGGGCCTTCGCTGTTTTCAGGGACCCCGTATATATGGATATTTTTGCAGCAACTGCGGTTTTCGGCATCCTCCTGATGCTCAACTGTAAACTGACAGAGATGAGCAACTTGGTTTAGGGTATTCTGCAGCTGAGAAGTAGTTGCAGCCTGTTCTTGTGTCCGTTGATCAAGAGAGGAGACTGAAGAGCATAGCTCCGTGGGATCTCTTTGGAACATTCTCCTGAGTTTGTTTGAATAATTGGAAGTCTGATTTGAACTCCTGGAGTTCCTGTAATATTTTATCTAGTTTGTTATCCATTTTGGCCGGCTGTTTTGATTTGGACTTGTTCCTTCTGCAGGGCCTAGATCAGGACGTTTGAGAAGAGAGCGTGGAGGCCCCCAAGTCGGTCGCGTCTCCGTCCAAGTTGTCTGTGTTCAGGCAAAGTTTATGCATGCAGCCATAAGAGACACAATGCTATTTCAGTAGGTTTTACTGGTTTTGCGGCTGATTAATCAACTTTAAAGAGAGGAGTGGGCCGAGAGCTCCAGAGTTATGCTGCCACGTAACCAGAAGCTGCACCCGATGTCCCGCCCCAACCCTTCCCTGACGAGTTACCCTCCTCACCCCTCTCCATCACCTCTTACTGTCACACTCCCTCCATTGTCTCACTGCCCTTCCTTCCTCTCCTCACCTCTTCCCACCTCCTTCTATCCTCACCTCTTACTTGCTCCACCCATCCCCCGACAGTGCCTCTTGGTTGCTTTGTTGCTCTTATCTCCGCCATGTTTTCAATTTAATGTAATGAAAGCCAAATCACTGACTGCTTTGTCTTTATTATAACTTACTTTATTAAGTACCTACAATGTTATTTGTAATGACATGTTTTACTGTCCTTATGTATCACATGTTGCAATCCCAATTGTATTTTGTATGACATGTTGTGTAGTCCCAATTGTATTTGTATGACGTTTTGTACTGACCTAGATGTGGAAACACAGAAACAGACTCTGACTGCAGATAAGGACCACGTGGCCCACCTAGTCTGCCCATTTCCCAATCTAGAGGATAAGCTGCAGATACTATTTAACCAACAGCCTATTTCTTCCTACCCCCCAACAAAAATTTCCTTATGACTGTCCCATGCATTCTTGAATTCTCCCACAGTTGCAGAACCCACAACCTCCTCAGGAAGGCTGTTCTATGCATCCACCACCCTCTCTGTGAAAAAATACTTCCTCACATTGCCCCTGAGCCACCCCCCGTCTATCTTAAAATTGTGTCCCCTTATTCTTGGACTCTTTTTCTGAAATAAGCTACCCTCTTGGACTTTGTTGATTCCACTGAGGTACTGGAACCTTTGTAAACGAGCTCCCAGCTCAAAAGGTATTTGTAATTCCAAGATTTCATAAATAAATAAAATAAAAAATAAACCTTTGGAGCGGGTGCAGTTTCTGGAGGAGGTCCAATATGGCGGCCAAGATTTTGCCTGAGAGCAGACTACTGTCAGACCACAGTCAACAGTGTACCAGTCTCTGGCCCGATGGAATGGAGATGATTAGAGGGCCGTCCCCCCCAACATATACACACCCACACCCGGATCTTTTCATTTTGGGGCAACCCCTCCTACCTCCTACAAGTACTGTATTACTACTACTAAATACTGCTAACAGCTATAGCTACCGAGGTCAAAGACGTCATCAGACTAGAATTTGTTATAATGGAAATCTCGTCTGATGAAGCTCACCTGCCATATTAGACTTCCCCCAGAAAATTCACCTGAGTCAAACTTTTTTGGCCATAGTATCCAATTTTCAGAGTCCTTTTCAGGGGGCTGCGCATATATGGGGATTTTGCTCTCCCTCAAGCAGCAGCCTGGATTACTCTGTGATAATCACGAAGGGCATACAGGTTTTCCACTCCCTGCTTGTCCACCTTGTGTTTTCTTTCAATTTTTCTTCATCTATGACTGCAGCTGAAGTGGGTACAGACATGATTTTTGATATGGCCTTCTTAAGTGGTTTATGTATGGGAAGTAGCATTCTTCTTGGTGGAGTTACCCTCAACATGTCCAAAAAAATCAGCATCCTCTTCATCCTCCTCTATCTCTAGTGAGGGAATGCTGAGGATATCAACCATCTGTCTGAGAAATGAGGGAAAAAGGTGAGTAGTGCTCATTGTACTTTGGAGGAGGTACAAAATCTTGCTCAGGTGCATCCTCTAATTCCATGGGGTCATCTTCCTCCATTTATTCATTCTTTATTTATTCATTACAAATCGGGTTTACAACCTTTGAGTCAAAGACTCATTTACAAAGGCACCTCGTCACAGAGGGGGCAGACATCAAGACAGTTATTACAGTGCAGATTAAAACAGAAGATAACTTTACAGGTGCAGTAAAAGGAACATTTAACATAAATACACTTAGGTTACATAATGTAGTAGTTTGTATGTTACTTAGGTTACATAATGTTACAAAATTGTGAGTTACACTCATGGATATAGAAGGTCCTCAGAGAAGACAGCGGGTTACATCCCTGTTTGGACCTAGTAGGAAGGGAGTGGGTCTGGGGGATGGAGAGGCTGTCCAGTGGACGTTGCCGAGCCAGGTGGCAAGGCAGAAGTGGTACCACAGGTAAGTTATAAATAGGGGTTAGTTGCAATTCTATAACAGCGGGTATTAAAGATATGGTTCCAAAGGGTTGTTCTGAAGGAGCCAATTTTTTGCAAGTTGGAGATGTAGCTAGGAGGGAGTTGAACCAGGTGGGGCTCGGCAGAGGAAGGATCTCTGGGCAAGAGAGGTCTTGGTCTGGGCACCTTGAAAGTGGCCTTAATAGAGCTACAGGTGGTGACGGACGATGATGACTGCTGTAGGGAGGTGGAGACCCGGGGAAGAGTCCTAGCAGTAATTTCTTAGCGAGAAGACAGGTCTGGTAGAGCAGTCGCTCCTCAAAGTTGAGCACATTGGTGGTAGTACAGAGAAGGCAGGTGTGAGTTCGGCTGGGGGCACCGGTCAACAGCCTACAGGCCTTATTGATGGAGAGCTGGATTTTGGAGAGGGCAGTGTTGTCAGCTGCGGCGTAGATGGGCAAGCCATAGTCCAAGAGGGACAAGACGGAGGAGGTGATGGCCAGCCTGAGGGCAACCTGAGGCAAGCAGTCCCTGTGCCTGTATAGTAGGCCAATCCAAGAGTTAATGGTGGCTGACAGGGCATTAATGTGGGTGTGGAAGTAGAGGGCAGTACTGAACATGATGCCTAGGTACTTGCATGTGGTCACTTGTTCTAGCGGGTGCAGAGTGCTTGTGATAATCAAGAGGGGGGTATTTTTAGCTTTATTGTAGTGGGAGTAGAGCACTGATTTGGTTTTCTTTAGGTTAATGACCAGTCTGTGGTCACCGAACCACCTTTCGGCTTGGTTGTAAGCTTGCTGGAGGGATAAGTGGAGGAAGGTGGGATTGGGATATGAGGCAATGAGGACTGTATCATCGGCGCAGAGGAGCATTTTACCGGTACATGAGTTGGGGAGGGTGTTGAGGTAGAGACTAAAAAGTATTTATAAATAATATTCTTCTTGCTTTGCTCCTCCTCCACAGGCTGAAGGCTAGGGCCTGAGACATGGAGGGCAAGTATCTTATTAAAATATCTCATGGCCTGGATCGCCTAGAAAATTGCCACGCTTTTGATATATCCTCTGATGAGGGCATTTTATCTGTGTTATCTGCCTGCTCCTTTCTCTGTTCAGGAGGAGTGGCAGTGACATTCTTTTCCTTAAATTTCTATTTGACAGACACCACTACCAGTGTCTGTTCTGAGGCTCTTTTATTTATATTTTTGCAATCACTGGATTTGGGGCTCCCCTTTCTTACACCCTGATGTCTGAACCGTATCTAATGGCTGTGCAACTTTATCATTTTTTTTTTTTTTTTTAGATCACCTTTTACATATTTGCTGCTGAATGTAAGGAGATGGACCCTTCAGATGCGCGCTTTCCATCATCGCTGGGAACACCCTCGGAGCCTTGTTTATTATTTTTAGGTGACACTGAAGCAGACTGATAAGGCATAATTCATTTTAAATTGTTTACCCTTTGTAATGAGGTTTGTGGGCAAAACGTATGACAGGACTTACAATTTACAAAGTCATGTTGTGGATCTAGACAATTTAAACAAAGTCTGCCCTTGCCAGGTGCTGGAAACAACTTTTACAATTTTTTAAAGGTCCACAAGGTCTCTCTGGCACACTAATATGAGAGAACTTTAAGTAATAAAATAAGAGCCTCAAAAATGCTGCAGTACAAGAGCCAAATAGTAAGAATGTCTCTTGTACTAAGATAAACTGTGCCAAAGGTCAAAATGCGGTCCTGTACCAAGAACCGATTAATTATGGTGTAAGGGCACAGAAAAGAACAGTTACGTAAGAACTTACTGTGACAGTAGATCTTTGAGAGAGTCTCTTGAAGCAGCTCACACCTTAGGAACTATAGCCGCCAGGCACCAGGACCACATAGAAACATTTTCACAAGCAGTCTATCTGGGGCCGCACCCGTTGACATCCCCATATATAGCTGTGGGTGGCCTCAAGCCCTCCTCAGTTCCTCACCGGAGACCATCCAACTAGGATGCACTTCTGAGGTAACCAAGGCAGAACCAGAGAGCCCCACCAGAAGCAGTATGGGAAACAGAAGGTTTACCATCTTGGAGAGGAGATGCAGGAGAGGAGAACTCAAAGGTAAGTTGGAAGGAGGGACAGCATGAACTGCTGCAAGAGAGTCTTCCGAAGATCTACTGTTGTAAGTTCTTATGTAACTGTTCTATCTTCTTCGAGGACATCTCTTGCAGCAGTTCACACCTTAGGAATGAGTCTCAAGCAGTACTGCAGAGGAGATCAGTATGGGAGGCTGGCAAGCGGGAATCTAGGAGGAGGCGGCCCTGTAACACAGCCAGGCCAAAATTTGCCTGCCTTCTAGAGGTGATGTCCAGACTGTAGTGCTTTGCGAAAGTGTGGACAGTACTCCAAGTGGCAGCAGCACAGATCTCCACTGCTGAGATGCCCCTGAAACAAGCAACAGAAGTAGCCACACCTCTGGTAGAGTGGCCCTTAAACGCCCCAGGAAGATCCTTACTGTACTTTCTATAACAGAAAATAATACAGTTGGCCAACCATATGGACAGACACTGTTTCGAAACTGGTACACCCTCTTTCCCAGGGACAAAAGAAAGAAACAACTGTGAGGATATCCTGAGAAGAACATAATATCTGAGCATTCTATGTACATTCAAAGTGTGGAGCAATGCTTCCCCTGGTCTGGCATGCACCGGATAATAAACAGGTAGGAGGATGGTTTGATGAAGTTAGAGGGGGACAGATTCAGAGGCAACACAAGCAAGTTCTTCACCGAGGGAGTGGATGATCCATGGAACTGCCTTCCATAGGAGGCAGTAGAGGGAAAAACGGTGGAAACTTTCAAGAAGGCGTGGGATAGATACAAGGGCACCATAACACTGAAAAGCAGTTAAGGGAACAGGTAGGATTATGGGCAGACTAGATGGGCCGCTTGGCCCCCTTCTGCCGTCACTTTCTATGTTTCTATGATTCAAAGTAAACTAAGACACCACCTTTGGCAAAAACTTAGGGTTAGTACGCAAAGATACCGTCTTTGTGGAAAATCAAACATGGCTGCTCACATATGAGGGCCTGAAGCTCGGAAATCTGTCTAGATGGAGGGAGACAACCCCCCACCACCACATTTTGGGGAAATGGGCAGAGGGGTTGGGCAAAGAGCGAAGCTGAGGCAGAGCCAGTGGCCGGGGCCACTCCGCCACATCTTTTTGTTTTCCTATATATATGCAGACATACCCAAAGTGCAACAGCAAAGAACCACATATAGCATTAAGAACGGCACTCAGACGGAGAACGATATTCAAAAGGGGTGGTGGCCTGACACTTTTCTAAGTCCCTTAAACCTGACCCTTCAATCTTGCCCCCGCTTACGGTCCTAGAGGTGCTTCATGCCCTGCTTCTATTAGGCAATACCAAGAAGGTGCATATTGTGTGCCTACATTCTCCTGCATCCAGTAAACGGGACTTGAGGAATTTCTAGAATTTCCTACCATGTCAATTAAAACAATGAAGTACTTCGCCAAGGTGACGCCAATCAGGATTGGCTTGGCCCAAGCACCTCTATCCTCAACATTAACATGGCCAAAGCCAATCTAACTCAGCTTGTCACTAAACCTACCAGGCATTCCAGCAGTGGCACTAGTCACACCCTGCTCGACTGGGTCCTCACCAATAGGCCAGACAGGATCTCCTTAGTTACTGTGTTGCCTGACTACTAGCGACCATTCTCCTGTAACCTGTGTCTGGGATGCCTGCCTCCCTTCATACCCACTTACAATTATCTCCACGGTCGACTTCTCTGCCTTCGATCCCTAGGCTTTTCTATTCGTCTCCAGCAGGTTGACTGGTCACTCCTTTTCACCACAGACAACAGTGACCTGGCAGTGGAGTATTTCTCCAACACATTGTGCTCACTGCAGTCTAAGCACATTCCTTACATTAGGTGCAGGGTTAGGGGCCTTCCCACCCAATGGTTTTAACCAGCCCCCTTCTCCGGTTGCTTAAATCTCATCACAAGCTCTGAGCCAGGTGGAAAGCCTCCTCCCTTCTTTCCAACTTTGTTGCCTATCGCTCCCTTAGGAACTCATGCAAGAAAGCAATCTGCGTTGCCAAAAGCAATTACTATAGAGGTCTTCTTCATGCCTCTGCCTGTCACCAAAAAGGTACTGGGCACATATCAACCACATTCTGGGTCACAATGTTTCTCAAGCCCCTCATGACATGCTAACTGACAATGTCTCTTGTAACAACCCCAACACCATAGTCAATGTCTTTAACTCACCCTTTACCTCCCCTCCTTCTTCGACTGCCAACGCAGCCATTCCTTCAGTCCCTCCCTCCCCAGACCTCCCTCTGCCCCATCTCCCCCCATTCTCAGTCCTGTCTCTAGAACTGATGTCCTACGGATCCTCAGTACTATGTCTCCTCATGGCAGTGTCGGTCCTGATGGTCTGGAACCTAGAATTCTCAAACTTGGTGCCTCCATTCTTGCCACCCTATCTTGCGCGTCTTCAACTTCTCCATTAGCTCTGGCACCGTGCCCTGCTCCTGGAAATAACCCAGGGTTATACCTGTCTTTAAAAAGGGTGACCCTAAAAACCCTACGAACTACCGCCCTATAGCACGCCTGTCTACCATTAGTAAACTTCTGGAGAAACTTATTCATTATCAGGTGTCAAACTTTGTAGCCAACTATGACCTGCCATCTCCTGCTCAGCATGGCTTCAGACCAGGCCACAGCACCTCGACTGCCCCAGCGCAATTCACTAATGACAACTCAACCACCATAGATAGAGGCCAACTTACAGGGGCTGTTTTTAAACGCTTTCGACTTGGTCAACCATTCACTGCTCTTGCATCAGCAAGGTTCACTGGGTGCCTCCCAATCCACATTGCCTGGTTCTCCAGCAACCTGCATAATCGCACCCAGTCTGTCTCCTACTGTAGAGTCCTCTCCTCCCCTGCCCCTCTATCCACTAGTGTTCCACAAGGTTCCATCCTTGGGCCCTGCTCTTTTCTATATTTATAAACAATCTACCTAACATTCCCGCCTACTGTCACACCTTACTCTACGCTGACGACTTGGTCCCCTATACCTCCTCTAGCTCCATCTCTGACATTAATTCCCACCTCTCTCTTCTGCCTACAATGAATCCAAACATGGCTCATATCTCGCCACTTAGTATTAAATGTTTCCAGGACCCAGGCCATGCTCTTCAGGTCCCACAGGAAGCTCAGTGCCCTAAACCCCTAATTTCTGGTCTCTTGTATCGATGGCTCCCTGGTACAAGTTACCGACTCCTTCAGATACTTAGGGGTCACTCTGGATCCGTGTCTCAGTTACTCTCTCCACGTTAATGTGGTATGCATGCCTGTCAATGCCAAAATTGGGTTGGCTTATCATGTCCACCATGCCCTGACCTCTGCCGCTAGGATCTCCATCGTCCAAGGACTTCTGCTCCCTGGCCTTTGCTATGCACTGCCGGTCTTTGCTCAAGTGCAGGCAAATGTCCTTCAAGTGTGGGATGTTGCCTACAACAATGTTTGCAGATTTGCCTTGTCTGTCCATCGGCTTAAACACCACTGCACACTTTACTCTGACCTCCACTGGTTATCCCCCTCCTCCCGGTGTTTATATTTCATAGGCTGCCTGACTGACAATATCATTTGTTCTTCTCTCCCCTCCTCCCTTGCAGCCATGTTCACTCCAGTTGACTGCCCCAGACTCCTCCGGTCCTCGACTTCAGCTCTGGTCACCGTCCATAACTGCTCCACCAAAAGGGTGAACTTGCCTTCTCCGTCTATGCTCCCAAATTCTGGAACTCCCTTCTGTTTTTTCTTAGAAGCTCCAGTTCTCACTCTGCCTTCAAGCATGCACTCTCTAATTACCTCACCTCCCTAGACGCATGTAAATGTCTTTAGTTCATGTATTACACCTCTTTACTTGCTCTAGTTCATGGAACATACCTCTTTCAAACAACATGAAGTCTTGCTGTATTCTGACTATCTGCAGTTAGCGCCAGCCTATAAACTGCCCCAGAGAACAAAGGGTTAACTATCTATGCAGAGCATAGAACGTTGAGCTCGAGCTCGGATGAGGTCTCTGTCTGCAGCCCTTTGAAACTCAACTGTCAGATTCTTTTCTCCGCCTCACTGAACAGTCGCTCTGGAGATTTCTCCTTCAGCTCGGTTCGAAAGTCGGTTAAAGTTGTCGGTTTTAAGCCAAATTTATTCCGCATAGTCGGTTCAGTCTCTGTCTGCGATACCGTGAGTACTAGACAGGTTTTTGTCTGAATTCTGTGTGGAAATTGTAAAGTTGTTTGATTGGTTCAGCTGAACCAATCACTTATAGTGAATTCTTGTGTTTTACTTTAGAGTGTGGTTACCGGTCCTTATTGGTTCTTAAAAAAAAATAAAAATTAAAAAAAAAAAACACGTGTTTTGAACTTTTTTCAAATACCATGACTACGGTTAGCAAACCGATAAGGAGTCCTGCCTGGCGGTTGCCATAAAAAGGGTAAGTTTGGTTAGGTTAGCCACGTCTGAGAAACCCAAGAAGAAAACCAGGCCCACTCGGTTTCAGCACTGCAGTGAGTATGGGGAGGTCTTTGCTAAGGTCGATCCACACACCACCTGTGTTTACTTCTGGGGTTTTAACACCTCAAGACAGACTGCCAAATTTGTGAAAATTTTCCAAAGTCTACCCTTGAGAAGAGATTAGGTAGACTTAGGGAAAAGGAGGCCGAGAAGTCCGCTGACCCGGATGGCCAGCCCGGTTCGGTTCCAACCGAACCAGAAGGAGTGCCCTCTGACCAGGGCAATACTTCTTCAGGCAAGAGGAGAGTCGATCCTGAGGGTCGGTTCTACAAAAAGAAATGCAAGAGAAATCTACGGTTCGGATCCACAGGTTCATGTTCATCGACTGCGAGGAAATAGCCAAACAATTGGTTGTGGAATCGCTTGGCCAGTTCCGACCGATCCGGCACCTTTCGGCAGGGATTCGGTTCGGTCGGTTCCCCCTGTTCAAGATTATGCCCCTGAAGACTTTTATGAACCGAGTTTGGGGGGGGGGAGTTCGAAGATGATGGTGAAAGTCTGGATGTGCCTGTGGAACCGGACATCTCCCCAGACAGACCTTCTGGTGTTACCCCTCCTAGGCTTTCTGAGTCCCCTCCCCACTATCTGTTTTACAGAAAAGTGGCTGAAACTCTCCAGCTTCCTACGGAGAAGGCAGTGGAGGATCAAGAGAAGCCTGATTATGTGGAAATGATGGACATCCCAGAGTCCAGGAGACTGTCTATTCCCCTTCACAAATCCTTTGGGAAGCAGAAACAGAAAATCCTAAAGTCTCCCAATTCTGTACCTCCCATTGACAGAAGGATGGACAAGAGGTATACACTATCAGGCTCAGATACAGTGTTTTTATACCAACAATGCAGCTATGTTGGGATAGTGCAGGCTGCTGCCTGTGACAAGGCAAATATTCCCTTGGCTTCACACCCCCCAGACAAAGACTCCAGGAAGATGAATGCCATGGCAAAGAAGCAGTACATGGCATCTTCCTTGGGACTCAGGCAGGCAAACTATATGGACACTGTACTGGCACTGGCTAAACAGGCCTCCCCCCAGCTGGTCAAGGAGCTGGAGGAGGTGGCTGCCGATGGGACTGAGGCATCAAAGGTACAATTTCATGCTCCTGTGGACTCCAATGATGTGTCATCAAGATTCATGGCTACAATTGTGGCTCTTCAGAGGATGGCTTGGCTCAGATGTACTAGCCTCTCACAGGACACCTAGGCTAAGGCCATGGATTTTCCTGTGGTGGGTAATTCTCTGTTTGGGGATCAGACGGAGAATTACATGAAGAAAATGCACGAGTACATGACCACTTATAGGAGTGCTCAGGCCAAGGAGAGGCAGGCAACTCCTCAAAGGCAGCAATCTAGGGGCAGGGGCAGGCCTTTCCATAGGCCTTTTTACCAAGCACAGGCCTCTTCTCCCTTTTCACAGAGGGGTTCTTCAGAGGGAGAGGCAGAAGGGGATGAGCAGGGCTGCATCCCCCCTCAGCCTAAGGCCCCTGCCAAGCAGACACCCTGATGGGTCTGCCGGGTCAGACTCCTATTCCTGTAGGGGCAGGCTGGCTTACTTTGTCCAGGACTGGATGTCTATTACCTCAGACAAGTGGGTCCTGGAAGTAGTAAGCCAGGGACTGGTTCTCAACTTCAAGAAATTTCCAAAGATGAGAGCCAGATCTTTTCCACCTGCAGGTCTCTCCGAAACCCTTGCCCTAGAGGCAGAGGTTTCATCTCTTCTGGCCTTAAGAGCCATAGAGAGAGAGTTCCTACCCTATACTGGGGCAAAGGTCTGTACTCCAGGTACTTCCTTACCCCAAAGACGACAGGGGAGTGGCGACCCATCCTAGATCTAAGATACCTGAACAAACATCTTTTAAAACCAAAGTTCAAGATGGTGACTCTTTGAATAATTCTTCCCTCTCTAAGGCCAGGGGACTGGCTAGCCTCCCTGGACCTCAAAGATGCCTATTTTCACATTCCCATCAGGTGCTCCCACAGAAAGTACCTCAGGTTCAAGTTGCCCTCAGGCCATTATCAGTTCAAAGCAATGCCCTTTGGTCTAACATCAGCTCCAAGGGTTTTCACAAAGTGCCTGGCAATAGTCGTTGCCTTTTTAAGAAGGCAAAAGATTTCCATTTTTCCATATCTGGACGACTGGCTCATAGTGGGTCAGTCCCCAGACCAAGTCAAGTCAGACGTGCAAGTGACCCAGCAAGTGCTAACTTCTGTAGGATTTCTTCTCAACCTTCCCAAGTCAGTTCTCGAACCAGTGCAGCTTCTTACCTTTATAGGGGCAGAGCTGGATACTGTCAAAGCAAGAGCCTTTCTTCCCCTGGAAAGGGCAAGAGTTCTTATAGAACTGGATTCTTCCTTCAGCCTTCAGGTATCCCGACCAGCAAGGTATTTCCTTCAGCTCTTGGGCCACATGGCAGCTTCTACGGCAGTGGTCCAAGGGGCAAGATGAGGGACGTTCAGTTCCATCTGAGGGCCTTTTGGTCCCAAAGAAAGGATCCTCTTACCAAAATGAGTCCAGTGACTCGGACTCTGATACAAGCTCTTCAGTGGTGGCAGGATCAGGGCAACTTAAGGCAAGGGATTCCATTTGTCACTCAGTCTCATTCAGTTGTCCTTACCATGGATGCTTCCCTTCTGGTCTGGGGAGCCCATTTGGGGGCTCTCACTGCCCAGGGACTGTGGTCCCCTCAGGAATCCCTTCTTCATATCAATCTCCTGGAACTCAGGGCAATTTTTCTGGCCCTGCAAGCTTTCTCTCAGTCAGTGCAGAACAAGGTGGTTCAGGTCAGAACAGACAACACCACAACCATGTGTTACATCAACAAGCAGGGAGGCACTCGGTCCACAGCCTTCTGCATGGAAGCCATGAAATTGTGGTCCCTGGCTTATTCCCTGCAGACCTCTCTGACAGCAGTCCACCTTCCAGGGAAGGACAATGTGCTAGCAGATGCACTGAGCAGGATTTCCCAGGGCAATCACGAATGGTCCCTGGACCCTCTGGTGTTGAAAGTGATTTTTTTTTTAAGGTGAGGCACTCCAGAGATAGATCTCTTTGCAGCCCCAGACAATCACCAACTTCCTCTCTTTTGTTGCAGACCCCCCAGTCTTGAGCTCAGTCCCTCTGGATGCTCCGATTCTGAACTGGGAAGGGAAATTTCTGTATGCCTTCCCTCCCTTTCCTCTACTGTTCAAAGTTCTAGTCAAGATGAGGTCACAGCCTTGCAAAGTGATCCCGATTGCTCCAGACTGGAAAAGACAGCCTTGGTACTCCCTGTTGCTGTCTCTAGCAGTCCATCTTCCTCAGGAATTACAACCTGTTAACCTCCTCTCAGGGAAGGATTTGGTACCTCAATCTTCGGTCTCTCAATCTCAAGGCATGGCTCTTGAAGAGTTAGAGTATGTAGATTTGCATCTGTCTCAGGGGGTTCTAGATTTTCTCAAAGCCTCTCGAAAGCCAGCCACCAGAAAGACCTATAACTCCAAATGGAAGAGATTCAGCATTTGATTTTCCAAGAAGCATATTTCTCCAGAGACTGCTGAATTGCCTACAGTTCTGGATTATATGGTCCATCGGAATGGCCTAGGCTTCAGACCAGCTACTCTCAAGGTACACTTGTCAGCTGTTTCTGTTTTTCTTTCAGTGGGGAAGTCTTCCTCACTATCATCTCACCTTGTGTTCTGTAAAATTTTCAAGGGATTGCTTCATACCAATCCCCCCTTTAGGGATCCTGCCCCTGCCTGGGACTTAAATGTTTGCATTGCTCAACTTATGCAACCTCCTTTTGAGCCTATGTCCTCAGCAGAGCTTAAGTATTTGACTTGGAAAACTGTGTTTTTGGTAGCCATTACCTCTGCCAGACGTATCAGTGAATTGCAAGCCCTGTCAGTGGAACCTGATTTTATCTCCTTTCATAGGGATAAAGTGGTCCTTAGAACCAACAGAAGGTTCTTACCCAAAGTGGTTTCAGACTTCCACTTGAATCAGTCTGTCTCTTCCTTTCTTCTTTGCTGATCATTCTTCCTCAGGAGAGAGGAGGCTACACAGTTTAGATGTTAAAAGAGCCCTTAGCTACTACATAGAGTGTACCGAGGGTCACAGGTTTGATTCCCTCCAGTTGTTCCTCACTTATGGAGAAGTGGGAAAGGGCAAACCTGCCACCAAGAGAACTATTGCCAGGTGGATTGTGTCTTGTATACAAAATTCTGCTAAGAGAAACTAGGAAAGATTCCACCCTCAGGCCTGAGGGCTCACTCCACAAGAGGTACAGCTGCTTCCCTGGCTGCGGCCAGGGATATCCCTCTCTTAGAAATTTGTCAAGCAGCCACCTGGAAAACAGTCCATACCTTTACCAAGCATTACTCTCTGGATATCCACGCTAGGAGTGATGCTCGGTTTGGCACAGCAGTACTTCAGAGCCTATTCCCAAAGTAGGTTCTCTCCCTCCTCCATGGAGGTATTGCTTGATAGTCTGCAGATAGTCAGAATACAGTAAGGCTTCATGCTGTTTGAAGAAAAAAATTACTCACCTTAGTAACTGTGTTTCTTCTAATGGAGTCTTGCTGTATTCTGACCTCCCTCCCTGCCTCCCCTCTCAGAACCTGGTTTTTGGGAAGTGGGTGGGCAGGTGCAGTGTTGCACCCCAGAGGTGCTTCTTACACACTCTCTCTTTTTGTTTTGGCGTTTTGTTGTATTTACCTTAATTGGATTGGTTTTTGGTTTTGGGTTTCCTGACTTGAGTCTTCCTCAGGAATTCAAAACTCTTTGTTGCCAGCTGGCTAGTAAAAATTATACAATTTCCACATAGTGTAGTTAGCGAGTTTTTGCTCGTAAGAATCTGATGGTTGAGTTTCAAAGGGCTGCAGACAGAGACCTCAACCAAGCTCAACGTTCTATGCTCTGCATAGATAGTTAACCCTTTGTTCTCTGGGGCAGTTTAAAGGCTGGAGCTAACTGCAGATAGTCAGAACACAGCAAGACTCCATTAGAAGAAACACAATTACTAAGGTGAGCAATTTTTTCCTTACTTGCCGTTGCACTACTTTCCCCTTCCCTGTCCCATACCCTCGTCCTATGGTACCAGCACTGCTGTCATGCACTTATGTTACTGATCTCTGCAAGCTGTTTTTATCGCTTTTGTACCGTAATGCTTATGCTATGTATGCCATCACTTTTGTGCTAAGTAATTCTACTGTCATGTAAGGTTTTCCTTTTTTTTTTTTTACCTATTCTAATTTCACCCCCTAGCACCAGAACTCTCTCTGACCACTACACTCACCAGCTCACTCTACCACCCGCCGTGCTCCCTGCCATCTTCCAAGTCGTTACAATTCCTCCCTGGGCCCGGGCAGCTATGACCAGGGAGACCAAAAGGGCAGTGGCAGGGGAGTTGGCACTGGGCGTGTGGTGGAGGCACTGGAAGGGCCGTCGCCTATTCGGATCTGGGAGGAGTTTTCTGCTTTTAGTCCCCGAAATCTCTCCCCTATCCCACCCCCCAGAGCGTGGAGCACTCCTGATGCTGCGGCACATGGCAACCCTGCCTGCATCAGCCATGCAGTGTACGTGCAGCCCAGTGCCACTACAGCGCCCCCGGTCTCCAACAGGGGCCGCTGGAGTGCCAGATGACCCCATGCCCTCCTCTAGGGAGAGGAGAGCAGCCCAGCAGGTGCTCAATCCTCTCCCTCCCTTGCCGTCCCCTGGTGCACGAGCTCGCTCCTGAACTCGGGTCGCTGGTGTGGCATCCAGCGCCTCAACCCTCAGCGCCACCGGGCCGGCCTGTCATGTAAGGCTGTCAAATCTCTTTATATACTGCACTGTACCAGCTCCTCCCTGTACTATTGTTTGTAACTTGTTTGAACTGTAACGGGTCATGCCTGAAAATAGACAATCCTGTCTAGTGCACTTACCCAGTTACCAAAAGCAAATAAATAAATACACACAGAAAACAAAACAAGGCACACTGAGTAGTATCTATAGGTGTGCTGTATATTTTTGCCACTTCTTGTACATGTAAAAAAACACAACATTAATATATTTATAGATGTGAAATGTTCGATGTGCATGCACACATTTTGAAATGTGTAGAAGGTTATCGAGAGATTAGTGAAACATAGAAAACTTCTGTTTTGACTGCATTTTCTTGGTTATATTATTTTTATTTAACTTTACTAAACAATATTAAGCTCCTGTATCACTTGCCATGTTACAAGCACATTACACCACTCCAGACCATGGCTCTACTGTGGAATTAATCCATGGTTGGAGGCAACCCCCACCATGGATTAATTCCACAGTAGAACCATGGTCTGTCGTGGTTTAATGCTTACTTAATAGGTATACCCTTGAGGAAAGGAGGGAGAGGGGTGACATAATAGAAACTTTCAAGTACCTCAAGGGAGTCAACAAAGTCCAAGAGGGTAGCATCTTTCAGAAAAAAAGATGTACAAGAACAAGCTGGCACAATTTGAAGACGGAGGGGGGATGGCTCAGGGGCAGCGTGTGGAAGTATTTTTTCACAGAGACGGTGGTGGACGCATGAAACAGCCTTCCTGAGGAGGTTCTGGGGTCAAAAACAGTGGGGGAATTCAAGAACGCATGGGAAAGACATAAAGCAATTCTGGTGGGAGGTAGAAAGAAGTAGGCTGTTGGGTAACTAGGATCTGCAGCTTATCCACTAGGTAGGGAAATTGGCAGACTAGATGGGTCAAGTGGTCCTTATCTGTCGTCAAAGTCTACATTTCTATGTAACTGTCAGTTTTGCTTTTCTTTCTGAACAGGAATGCAAAGCGGCAGCTTTTTTTTATGTTTTGGTTCTATGGGCCAGATTTTGCTAAAGAGATGTCAGATGCGTAAACCTAATTAAGCTCTGTAACACTCTAAATTTTCAAACACTTTTTTTTCCTGCAGAAAAATGCCTACTAGAGTCTGCCAAGATACCACTTTAATTTGCAAAGGCTATATCTTATGGCAACGTCCCTAGGTAACATTGATATGCAAAAAAAAGTGAAGCTTAAGCCAAGATTTAGGCAACTTTCTGTTATAGAATCACCTGCTCTATCCTACAGCTTTCTTAGTTCATAGCTACTCTAAAGTCTTATAATACACAAGTTTAGTGGTAATGACAGCACCATTATAAACATGTATCCCCACATTAGATGTGCTCCCAGCAGCTGAAGTTCCCTGAGCAGTTTGCTCGGTCTGAATTTGTTTTGAAAAAAATGGCTGAAAATGTAATAATTCAGTTTTACGCGATATCTTGGGGCATTCAAAAGCATTTATTTGCTAAGCAGGTTGCTTCGGGCAAACTGGTCACACATGACCAGAAATTACTTTGCAGAGCTGACAGTGTCCCTCTAAATAGAAATATTGAAACCTCCCTACCTTGACAGTAATTCTTCTTTCACCGGATAGCTTTACTGCCTTGTGCTACAAAATCAGTTCTGATGCTTGCCACTAGACCTGGATTCTAAGGGGCTCCTGTCATGCAAACGTGGCCAGTTTTACTATTTAGGCAATGGCTCCACGGAGCCAGACCACTCCACCATGGTCTCACATATGGAGGACAAGGTACCAGAACAACAGTGGAAGAACTTTCCCTGGACCTAAGAAGTCTTTCAGGCGGGGCTGGACTTCTCCAGTCGGATCTCCCTGAACTTAAGGGGCCTCTTGTTCATCCCTTAAGGAGATGTTCAGGTCCCAGGCATTCCAGGTTTTTACTGTGCCCTTCAGCATTTGGGCATAAGCATGTTTCAGACATTACAGGCCTTGACGCCTCCTAAGGGAGTTTGCCTTCTGGGACAACACGACACTTGAGAAAGACCCCCAATATTTAGTTGAAAAAAAAAAAAAAAAGACAGAAAAAGTCCAACATTCAGAAAGATTAGAAGGAGAAGTGCCGAGAACAAAACAGAATCAGCCAACAGAAAACCAAACTAAAATTTGGATAAAAAGAGAAAAATCATGGAATCCAAACAGCATGTAAATCATCCAGGTGTGGCTGATTTAATATCGGACAGTTGAAGAGAGTCCGGCACAAGGCGTGGGGCAATGAATACACTGCACTGCAAATTCCACTGGCTGTTCCACAAACTGGCAACTTAACTAGGCTGGTTACAATAACAAGCTGTGAATGAGCCTGGTACATCTAGCAGACCTGAGTCCGATTCTCACAACCTCCACTTGCATACTGTGTGACTCTGAATAAGTCATTTAACCTTCCCAGTTCTCCAGGATCACCCCTGAAAACAGGCACTGTGCCTAGTGGGCAGGATTGAGGGATTCTAGCTGATACACTTGTGACTGTGTTTGTAATTGGCTCTGTCTGAAGTCTAAGCGCAGGCACCATATTACAGGGGTACATGCAGCTTGCATGTGAGATCTTAACTGTCATTTCAGTGCATGTCTTCATTTAGCTTGGGCAGGACTGAAACATTCTAGCTGGCGAGTTTGTGACCGTTTGAAATTGAATTTGAGGTATTTTCTTAACTGCCATTTCAGTGTGCTTTTCCATTTAGTTTGGGCAGGATTGAGGGATTCTAGCTGATAAGTTTGTGACTGTGTGTTTGTAATTGGTTGTGTCTGGATCATGGTGAGTAGAGTGAGGAGCCACTGCCAGAGGACTCCTTGGTTAACTGTTTTTGGACATAGGCTGTGGTGTAGTCCCACCCTCACACCCTGCAACCCACCCAACTCAGGGCTCGCACTGCATTTATAGGGTGGGTCCCATAAGGCCTTGCAACATCCTGCATCCATACAGGAAGTAGCGAAGAAAGAAAGCAAAACCAAAAAAAAAAAGAAGAAAAACACAAATATTAGGGAGATAAATAGCCGTCTTAAGCAGGCATTAGATTGAGGAGAGAAACAATCATGATATGAGTGGTACAGTGGTTGTGGAGCAGCTGTCTCACATAGGAACAAGCCAGCAGAAGAAGGCCATTTGGTCTATCAAGTCTGCTCGTGTTGCAGGGTTCACAGCTTGAGCTGCTGTCCCTGCCCCCTCTCCCCACTCCTTCCATCCTCCCTACCCATGACCCTTACCCTCCCCCTATACCTGTCCCAGTCTCTCTTAAAGCTGCCCACTGTGTTCAACAAGATGACCTCTTCTGGCAGTGCATTCCAAGTGTCTTCAGGGAGACGTTCTGCAGGCTGCGATGCTGCCCCATATGCAGGCACCCCTCTGGGCTGAGGGAGGAGGTTGCCCATCTCCGAGCAGAGTTGGCCAAGCTGAAGGCAGCATCCACCCCCACCTAGAGACCACCACGTCCACAACTTGTGCCTCAAAGGATGTTGGGGGAAGAGGAGTGTTTGGACTACGGAGGGCTCAGGGAGGATGAGGAAGTGGGGTTGAAAGCACATCCTCAAACCGGTCCCACTTAGCAACTCCTACACTGTTTTGGAAGAACAGGAAAGCCCCACTCATGAACCAGAGGCTGGGACCAAGGAGGATGGGAGGGTCCTCCAGGATGGAGCCCCAGGGAAGGAAGGCAGGGGACCCTAGAGGAGGGGGAAGCTTCTCCGAGTGGGGGACTCCATTGTCTGGGGAGTGGAGTTAGGGACACCTAGCAGGGAAGAGAGGGAGGTCAAGTGCCTCCCAGAAAGCACTGCATGGAGGGATGGGAAGTGAATCCACAGGATCGCTACGGCAATAGCTAAGAGGGAGCAGCTGGATGTCATTGTCCACCTGGGGACAATGACCTGGCCAAGAGAAGGATGGAGTTAGCCAGAGTCCAGGAGGATTTCAGGAAGCTGGGGGGAACCTGAAACAAATAGCATGCTCCATCTCATTCTCTGAGGTGCTACCTGTCCAGGGCACAGAGGAAGCTAGAGCATTTCACATCCATACCTTCAGCTCCTGGTTGAAGGACTGGTATGGAAGGGAGTGTTTTGGCTTCACAGGGGACTGGGGCCGGGCCTGGGCAGATGCAAGCTTATATAAGGAGGACGGCCTGCATCTGTCCGAGAAGGGGACCTTGGTTCTTTGTGTGAAGTTTAAATGCTTCAGCTGTGAACATTTAAACTGGCCAAGGGGGGACAGCCAGGAGGCTTAGGAACACCCCCCCTCCCCATGGGAACATGCAGAAACATAAGCTGACTACAGGAACAGCTAAAGCAGGCAGAGGAGGCCAGGCTGGTGAAGAATGTGTAACGTGTGATACTAAAGGTGAGCACATAGGAGAGGAAACCAGGTGGGGGGAGACACTTGAGAGGGAGAACAAGAGCAGAGGGAGGGTAGACTGTAAAACATGGAAGGTCATGCTAACAAATGCTTGTAGCGTAGGAAATAATGATCCAGACCTGGAGCCCTTGTTGGCATAGAAACATACATAGATACATAGACAGTGTCGGCAGATAAGGGCCTATGGCCCACCCAGTCTGCCCATTTGAGTTTGTAAGTTCAGTTTATGTTTTCCAAGAAATCTGTTGCCCCTTACCCTGACCTCCAGAATTCCTTTATGTCTATCCCATGCATTCTTAAATCCCGTGATTGTTTCAGCCCCCACCACTTCCTCTGGCAGGATGTTCCACATGTCCACCACCTGTTCTGTGAAGAAATTCTTCCTCAAGTTTCCTCTGAATCGTCCTCCCTCCAACTTCATCCCATGTCCTCTAGTCCTGGAACATCTTTCTCGCTTAAAAATAGTGTATTCCTGCACCGTGTTCCTCCCTGTAAGATACTTGTATGTCTCTATCATATCCCCTCTCTCCCTCCTCTCCTCCAGGGAGTACATGTTCAGTTCCTTAAAACTGTCCTCATAGGACTTGTGATGCAATCCATGCACCATCTTTGCTGCCCTCCTCTGAACCTTCTCTACCCTTTCTATGTCCTTATGTAGGTAAGGTCTCCAGAACTGTACAGTGTACTGCAGGTGGGGCCTCACTAGTGTCTTGTATAGTACAATTATGACCTCCCTTTTCCTGCTGGTGATGCCCCTGCCTATGCATCCCAGCATCCTCTGTTTTACCTGCTGCCTTGTCACACTGTTTCCTGCCTTGAGGTCATCAGAGATGATAACCCCAAGATCCCTTCCTGCTTGGTGCATGCTATATCCTCACCCCCAACTGATATATATTGTGCCAGGTTTTTGTGCCCCTATATGCATTATCTTGCACTTCCTTGCATTGAATTTCAACTGCCAAACCCCTGACCATTCTTCAAGTTTCTGCAGGTCCCTTCTCATTCTGTCTACACCCTCTTTGCTAATCACGGCTAGGAAGTCAGTGTACCAGGCTATACACTGTTCAGGAGGGACAGAGTGTATAAAGGGTGGGAGAGTGGCCCTGTACATCAGAGATGGTATAAAGGCTACAGAAGTTAAGGGAAGAGAGGGGAAGGCCAAGGTAATGTGGGTCACCCTGGAGCCAGGGAATGGAACAGCAATACACACAGGGGTGATCTACAGACCTCCAGCACAGAGGGAGGAAGCAGACAGGGAACTAGTAGTGGAGAACATACACAACATGGCAGCTAAAGGCAAAAATCCTGCTACTGGGGGATTTCAATATGCCGAACGTGGATTGGGCCACCCAGGTGGCTGCTTCAGCCAGAAGCACAGCCATTCTACAATCCATGTAGGGGGTTGGACTCGGGCAGCTGGTGCATGAGCCAATCAGGGACAAGTCAATTCGGGACCTGGTATGGACCAATGGGCAGAGAGTCGAAGAAATACAGGTGGAAGGGCAGCTGAGGTCCAATGACCACCACGTGGTGTGGTTCAGCATGGAGACATGGACTCAAATAAGTCACACAAGAGCAAGAGTATTAGATTTCAGGAGGTCGGATTTCTCTGAAATGGGCAGATGTATACAAGCAGTCCTGGGGAAGGGAGGGGTAATAGAGGGGGTGGAAGAACAATGGGAGAAACTGAAAAGAGCCATAATGGAGATAACAAACCAATGCATTTGGGTAGTGGCCAAAGGGAAAAAGAGGAGGAAACCACTACAGTTCTCCAGAGAGGCGGGGGACAAAGTCAGGGATAAAAGGCTGAGTTTCAGGAAATATAAGGCAAGCCAAAGGGAGGAGGACAGGGAGGTGTACCCTGAATGTCTAATGGAAGCAAAGAAGTCTGTTAGGAGGGTGAAGGCACAGACAGAAGAGGGTTTAGCACAGTCTGTAAACAAAGGGGATAAGGCATTTTACAGGTACATTAGTGAAAGAAGAAAAATGGGGGATTGTGAGGCTCAAAGGGGGGAGGGAAAGTGTAAGGAAGGGGATCTGGACAAGGCAGAAATACTGAACAAATGCTTCTGCTCAGTATTCACTAAGGAGGGGGAGAGTCAAGGACACATTTGGGTTGCAGTGCAATGGGGGGGGGGGTAGTGGACACCAGTCCATTCACAGTGGAGAGAGTTCTGGAAGAACTCACAAAGCTTAAGGTGGATAAGGCCATGGGCCCAGACGGCATCCACCCAAGGATATTAAAGGAGCTGCGAAGGGAACTAGCAGCACCTCTGGTGGCCCTGTTCACAGAGTCACTCAACACGGGTGTCGTTCCAGAGGACTGAAGGAGGGCACATGTAGTCCCACTGCACAAAAGTGGCAGTAGGGGGAGGCGGGGAACTACAGGCCAGTTAACCGCACCTCAGCGGTGGGAAAGATCATGGAGACACAGCTGAAAGAAAGGATAGTGGCACATATGGAATCCAGAGGTGCTCAGAATCTGAGGCAACACAGATTCACAGCAGGAAAGTCACGTCAAACAAATCTAATAGATTTTTTTGATTGGGTGACTAGGGAAATCAGGGAGGGGTGGTAGATGTCGCCTACCTAGATTTCAGCAAAGCCTTCGACACCATCCCATATAGAGGGCTGATTAACAAAATGGGTAGTCTGGGAGACAAGGTGATGAACTGGGTTAGGAAATGGTTAACAGACAGGAGACAGAGGGTGGTGGCAAATGGAGTAAAATCTGAGGAGAGGGTGGTGACCAGTGGGGTACCACAGGGATTAGTACTAGGATCAGTCCTGTACAATGTCTTCATTAGTGACACTGCAGAGGGGCTGGAAGGAAAGGTCTGCCTGTTTGCAGATGACACCAAGATCTGCAACAGGGTGGATACTCCAGAAGGGGTGCAGAAACTGAAGCGGGACCTGGAAAAGCTTGAAAGATGGTCAGAGATGTGGCAATTGAGGTTCACTGCAAAGAAGTGCAAAATAATGCACCTGAGTAGAGGGAACCCTGGGGACAGCTACAGGCTGGGGGGGAGCTGACTGTCATCGAAGCGGAAAGGGACCTAGGGGTTAACATCTCTGATGACCTTAAGGTATCAAAGCAGTGCACAAAGGCAGCAGGGAGGGCCAGTGACATGCTGGGGTGTGTAGGTAGGGGTATCTCTAACAGGAGGCGGAAGGTGGCGATGCCATTGTATAAAACATTGGTAAGGCCTCACATGGAGATGCCTGAACTAGTCTGCCACAGGAGGTAGTGGGGGCAAGCACAGCGGAGGGGTTTAAGCATGCCTGGGACAGGCACAAAGGAAGCTTGAGAGGGGAGGGAGTGATGAAAAGCCATTGATCACATAGGGTCAGTGGCCACATACAATGTATAGGGCCCTATGGGCAGACTGGATGGGCCTAGTGGTCCTTATCTGCCGACAATTTCCATGTTTCTACATGGGCCTTACCCAGATACCAAAGAATAAAAAAAAAAAAAAGATGGAAGCTACCTGTGTGTGGCTATGGATGAACCTTTTACTGAATGAGATACAGTAAATAATCAATGTAGAAGAAAAGGGTTACTCACTGTAGTAACCGTAGTTCTAAGGAATGAAACATGCTATCTTCAAAAATGGCCAGATTTCGCATATACTGGTTCACCACGAGGCAGATGGAATTTTAAACATTCAAAACACACTGTGTGTTGATCACATGTCTCTTACTGCCTAATCACCAGATCATCAGCTGAACAAACAGCAGGGTCAGCAGTCACCTAAATAAAAAAATATATTTTTTTTTAAAACATCTTATTAATTATAAAGTACAATATAATACAAGCACGTTGCCTTCTATGATGTACAACCGATAGGGTCAACAACATGTAATGACATGATGGACCACAAATCTGAGTTACTGCAAAGTAGTGGAGGTAATTCAAATGTTCAAAACTGTCCAGGTACTCCGAAGGGCAAGTGCTGCCAAGAACGAGAACCTTTCCCAATATTTCAAACAGTTCAGGAAATGAAAATGTCCTTCCTGTAAAAGGGGATGCAAGGTCTCAAAAAATTTTTTCCAAAGAAGAGGAGGAAAACTCTTAAGAGTATCAACTGTCATTAGCCTTGTTAATGGATATTCTTTCATTCAACTAAGCAGCCTGTTTACTAATAACAATAACTGCAGCTAGGTAACAATACACTGCACAACAGTTATAACATTTAACAAACATATTGCCCCCTTCAAGCATGGTAAGAAAAGGGGATAAAAAAGGAAAATTACATGCAATTGCTTTAGGCCAATAAAAAACATCAAAATGCTGACTCTAGTCAAGCAAAGAACAAAAGGACCATTTAACTCAGACTACACAGAGAACATTCAGTATTTTATAATCTGAAGACTCTGGTGCAGAAGCTGAAACATGACTACCACTAAGGAGGGAAGCAAAGTCTATGTCATCTATGTGGTCAAGAGGTAATCAGGTTGATGCAGTCAGTCACATGAAGGGTGCCATTACAGTTCGGTCATAGAGGCTCAGAGTTCCATTATTAGCCAAATCCAGTAGAAAGAGTAAACAGCTAAAAAGCCCAGAAGTTACACAGCCTCAGTGTGATACTATGTGGCGCTTCCCCCAGCAGTCTTAGCTACTCAGTCCTCCCCACTCAATAGAGCCTAATTATTAAGAAGTTCCTTCAGTCCTCATCAGAGTCGCTCACTTCCGTATGAGAGGCATATCCACCGGCAATCCAGGCTACCAATTTCCTGCTTCTTTGGGTCAGCATGAACACAAATGTTTCCTTTGTATGTTATTCTGACATAAGCAGGTAACATCAGGACGTGTTGGGAGTCTGTTATGCACCCCATCAAAAGCCTTCCTTTTGGTAAGAGTCGATTAATTTAGATCAGGGAATAGCCCGAGTTGAATATCCTGCCAATCCATACTTGCAACTCATCTCACTGGTTGGACAGCTTCATCCTGCTCTGCTGTGTCCGAGATAACCAGCATCACTGTGGGGGACAGGGTGTCGACACCCGTAGCTTGACGGGGGGTGGACTCTGTATGCTTTTTTTTAATGGAATAAGTTTCTAGCAGAAGTTGTTCTTGCAGCCATTTCTGCACACATTCTTTGAAATACCCTTTCTCTGCACCTGCCAGCAGCCCAACCCGTCATAAATTCTAGGATTTAGCTAGGTTCTCCACGTGCTCCGAGCACTGTTCTCTTTCACTAACCCATCTGCCATGGTGAGAGCTTTCATGGCCATATGGGTAGCTGCTTTGGCTTCTTCTTGGACCAAAGGCACTTTCATATCCAGGACTGTCGCTTCACTGACCAAGGACTCCAGTTTGGCGTCCATTGCTTGGATGGCTTTCAGCAAGGCGGCATTCGATGGCTGGGCCAGGTCAGTGGTGCCTGCTGGAGTTGGCTGCTCCCCGTTCCCACTGGTTGTGTTGTCTTTGGACAGGAGACTTCTCTGGCATTTTCTCCTCCTGTGGTGTGTCCCATCTTGGACAAAAAGTACGCTTCTGTTCAGAATTTTTTTTCCTTCATTTTTATACTTGTAAGCATGATGAGCATAAATGCCCATTTTCATATGCGACATTACAAAATACAAACATTTACATACATATTATAAACAGCATAAATAACAGTTCACAAATACAGATGACTACATGAAAATTATTCAGGAAAACAATTACACTTATTATTCAGAAGCCAGTTCTGTAACATCACTTTAAAAGTATGCAAAGATGGTTGGTTTGTTATGAAAGGAGGAAGTGAATTAAAATGGATAGGAGTAGTATACTGAAGTGATCTTTGACCCCCGGTTTTTTTAACTAGCAGAATAACACATTTTATATTATTTTGAGACAGAGTCCCAACAGGAATTTAGAAGTCCAGAGAAAAAAAGCCATTACAGATGGTGGAGTCAAATTCAAAAACTGCTTGTATAAGAATAAAGAGGATTTATAATAAAACCTCTTTAACAATAACAAACAGCCAGATTTCCTGTATAAATCACAGGAATGAGTATTAAATGATGATCCTGTAAGAAACCTTAAGATAGCATTGTATGTGTCTCTCAATTTAAGTACAGTATTTGAAGTAGCTGAATAAATATTAATCCCATAATCCATCACACTAAGTAATAAACTATATGCAAGCAACTTTCTAGATTCATTAGTTAAGAACAAACGTATCACGTACAGCATCCCTAACTGCTGATGTAAAGTTTTATGAAGATAGTCAATACGATATTCAACAGATAAATGTGAATCCAGGTAGAACCCAAGATATTTGAATGTATTAACTCTCTTAATTTTATAACCATTAATTGAGATCTGAAACTGTTAACATGGATGGAGACGGGGAGGGGTCCATCCTGGGCCCTGAAAAAAACATTAGCTTTGTCTTTCTAGAATTCAAAACTAGACACCTGGATAATAACCAATACTGAAAGGAATCAAAATCCTCTTGGACTAGCTTCAGAGCATCAGATATGCTATATAAAACAGTGCCATCAGCATAAAGGGATATAAACGAATTCCTACAACTTAAAGGAGCAGAATTCATAAAAAGAGAAAAAAATCAATGGGCCCAGGATGGACCCGAAGGACACCGCAATGAGTATCAAGACACCTGGCATAAGTACCATTAATAACAGTACAATGACTTCATAACTGTAAATAATTTGAAAACCAAGAAATGACGGAGGATGAAAGATAAACTCATTCAAGACTGAAGGAAGTATACCAAAATCAATCAAACTGAAAGCCTTGGTGAGGTCCACAAATACAGCCGGCAACAGAGCGCCCATTATCAAGGGCACTCTGTATAAACATAAAACCCTGAAGGCTGTCTCCGTGTTATGTTTTTCTTGAAATCATGTTCATCTAAAAGTAAACCATATTCTTCTAGAAATTCAGTTGTCTGATAAAAAATAATTTTTTTCTAAAACTTTAGAAAGGGAGGAAGTAACGAAATGGGTCTATAATTCGAAATGACCGATAGGTTTTCTCCCTTTGGAATAGGCCTTACAAAAGCTTTTTTCCACATGGATCAAAAACAACTAGTATGAATGGATAAATTAAACAAGGCTGTCAAAGGAACTGCCAAGAAATCAATTCCAGCCTTAATCAGGCAATAATCTATATTATCTGAAAAAAGATATAGTCGGGATTCAATTTTAATATGTAATCCTTAACCTGATCAGTGGTTACTTCACTAAATAGAATCATACTGGGAGGTTCAGATCCAATTAACAAGTCATCCTGAAAAGAATTTTGAAAACATTTGGAATTATGAGAGTCCAGAGCTACAGGTGGCACGAGGGGGCTTTGAAAAAAATTGCTCACCTTAGTAATTGTGTTTCTTCCAGTGGAGTCTTCCTGTATTCTGACATTATGCAGTTAGCCCCAGCACTTGAACTGCTCTGGAGAGGAAAGAGTTAACTCTATGCCAGAGCATAGAACATTGAGCTCGAGCTCTGTTCAAACTTCTGTCTGCTGCACTCTGAAGTGTAACCGTCAGATTCTTACGAGTCAACACTAACTACCCCCACTAAGTTGAAATTGTAAAATTTACTAGCCAAAAAGGCAACCAAATATTTTGGATCCCCAAAAGACTCAAGTCGAGAAATCCAAAACGAAAAACCAGGTAGTGAACAAAATTATTACCAAAACATATAAATAGCCCACTACCCCTGTCTAAAGAGGGGAGAATGCCAAGTACACCCCTGAGGTGCAACACTGCACCTACCAGCCCACTTCCCAAAAAACAGGTTCTGAGAGAGGAGGTAGGAAGAGAGGTCAGAATACAGTAAGACTCCATTAGAAGAAACACAATTACTAAAGGGAGTAATTTTTTCTTCAAACATGAAGTCATGCTGTAGTCTGACATTATACAGACTACCAAGCAGTACCTCCATGGAGGAGGGTATAAAACCTATTTTGGGAACAGGTCTGTAGTAGTACTACTGTACCAAACCTAGCATCACTCCTAGCCTGGATATCCAGAGAATAATGCTTGGTGAATGTATGGACTGTTTTCCAGGTGTCTGCTTTGCAAATCTCTAATAAGGGTATATCTCTGGCAGCAGCCAGAGAAGCAGCTGTACCTCTAGTCGAATGAGCCCTCAGGCCTGAGGAGGGTACTTTGCCTAACTTTTCATAGCAGAATTGTATATAAGAGACAATTCACCTGGCAATAATTCTCTTTGTAGCAGGTTTGCCCTCCCCTACTTCACCATAAGTGAGGAACAACTGGAGGGAGTCAAATCTAAGAGCCTTAGTACACTCAATGTAGTAGCTATGAGCCCTCTTAACATCCAAACTGTGTAGTCTTCTCTCTCCTGAAAAAGAATGATCAGTGAAGAATACAGGAAGAGACATGGATTAGTTCAGATGAAAATCTGAGGCCACTTTGGGTAAGAACCTCCTGTTGGTTCTAAGGACCACCTTATCTCTATGGAATGAGATAAAATCAGGCTCCACTGACAGAGCTTGCAGTTCACTGATACGCCTGGCAGAGGTAATAGCTATCTGGAATACAGTTTTCCAAGTCAAGTACTTAAGCTCTGCTGAGGACAAAGGCTCAAAGCAATGTACACATTAAGATCCCAAGCAGGAGTAGGATCCCTAAAGGGGGGATTGGTATGAAGCAATCCTTTGAAGAATTTACAGAAAACAGGATGAGAACCCAGTGAGGAGGGCTCTTCCACTCACAGAAAAGCAGAAACAGCTGGCAAGTGTACTTTGAGGGTAGCTGGTCTGAGGCATAGGCCATTAAGATGAACCATGTAATCCAGAACCGTAGACAAGTCAGCAGTATCTGAGGAATATATGCTTCTTGGAACCCCAAATGCTGAATCTTTTCCATTTTGAGTTATAAGTTTTTCTGGTGGCAGGTTTTCGAGGGGCTTTGAGAATGTCCAGAACCCCTTGAGACAGATGCAAATTTGCATATTCTAGCTCTTCAAAAGCCATGCCTTGAAACTGAGAGGCCGATGGTTGGGGTACCAGATCCTCCCGAGAGGAGGTTAACAGGCTGTGCTTCCTGGGAAGAGATAGGGGAAGATGGACTGCTAGGAACAGCAACAGGGTATACCAAGGCTGTCTGGCCCAGTCTAGAGCAATCAGGATCACTTTGCAAGACTGTGACCTTATCTTGACCAGGACTTTGAGCAGCAGAGGAAAAGGAGGGAAGGCATTCATAAATTTCCCTTCCCAACCCGGAATTAGAGCATACAGAGGGACTGAACCCAAGACTGGGGGTCTGCAACAGAAGAGAGGAAGTTGGTGATTGTCTGGGGCTGCAAAGAGATCTACCTCTGGAGTGCGCCATCTTGAAAAGATCACTTTTAACACTAGGGGGTCCAGGGACCACTCGTGATGGTCCTGGGAAATTCTGCTCAATGCATCTGCTAGCACACTGTCCTTCCCTGGAAGGTGGACTGCTACCAGAGAGGTCTGTAGAGAATAAGCCAGGGACCATAATTTCATGGCTTCCGTGCACAAGGCCGTAGACCGGGTGCCTCCCTGCTTATTAATGTACCACATGATGGTGGTGTTGTCTGTCCTGACCTGAACCACCTTGTTCTGTACTGATTCCGAGAAGGCTTGCAGAGCCAGGAAGACTGCCCTGAGCTCCAGAAGAATGATGTGGAGAAGAGACTCCTGAGGGGACCACAATCCCTGAGCTGTGAGAGCTCCCAGGTGAGCTCCCCACCCCAGGACAGAAGCATCTGTGGTTAGAACCACAGAATGAGACTGAGTGATGAATGGGACTCCTTGCCTGAGGTTGTCCTGATCCAACCACCACTGGAGAGCCTGGATCAGGGTCTGAGTCACTGAAATAAGCTTGGTTAGAGGATATTTTGTCTAAGACCAAAAAAGCCCTCAAATGGAGCTGGATGTCCCTCATCTGAAATCTGGCCCCTTGGACCACTGCTGTGGAAGCTGCCATGTGGCCCAGGAGTTGAAGGAAATACCTTGCTGGCCGAGACACCAGAAGATGGAAAGAAGAAGCCCGCTCTATAATGGCCTTTACCCTTGCCAGAGGGAGAAAGGCTCTTGCTTTGACAGTATCCAACTCTACCCCTATGAAGGTTAAGAGTTGCACTGGTTCGAGAACTCATTTGGGAAGACTGAGGAGGAATCCTAGAGAAGTGAGCACTTGTTGGGTGACTTGTAAATCCAACTTGACTTGGTCTGGAGACTGACCCACAATGAGCCAGTCATCCAGGTATGGGAATATGGAGATGTTTTGTCTCCTTAGAAAGGCTACTACTACCAGGGTTTTAAATAATTGATTAGCATTTTTTTTTCTTGGGACAATACTAACTGTACAGAAAGTATTTATATAGGTTTTCTAGAAGTGTTATGTTTGTTAAACACAGTGATGCAGGTGCTATGCATTTTCACAATGTTTTAGCACTTTTATGAGCAAAACACTAATCAATTTTTTAGAGTTAAATAAAACCCTGTACTACTGCTAGGCATTTTGTAAACACCCTTGGAGCTGATATTAGGCTGAAGGGCATTGCTTTGAACTGGTAATGGCCTGAAGGCAGTTCAAACCTGAGGTACTTTCAGTGGGAGCACCTGATGGGAATGAGAAAGTAGGCATCCTTTAGGATCAGGGAGGCTAGCCAGTCCCCTGGCCTTAGAGAGGGAAGAATTATTCCCAGAGTCACCATTTTGAATTTTGGCTTTAGTAGGTGCTTGTTTAGGTATCTTAAGTTTAGGATGGGCTGCCACTCCCCTGTTTTTTTTCGGGGTAAGGAAGTATCTGGAATACAGACCTTTGCCCCTGTGAAGTGTAGGAACTCTCTCTATGGTTCTGAGAGCCAGCAGAGATGAAACCTCTGCCTCTACGGCAATGGTTTCGGAGATGTTTGCAGGTGGAAAGGACCTGACCCTCAGCTTTGGAAATTTTTGAAGCCGAGGGCCAGTCCCTGGCTTACTACCTCCAGGACCCATTTGTCTGAGGTAACAGACTTCAAGTACTGGAAGCAGTAAGCCAGCCTGCCTCCTACAGGAATTGGGGAGTCGATCCGGGCTGACACGTCAGGGTGTCTGCTTGGCAGAAGCTTTAGGCTGAGAAGAGGATGCAGCCCTGCTCATCCCTCTTCTGCCTCTCCCTCTGAAGCACACCCTCTGGGAAAAAGGAGAAGAGGCCTGTGCCTGGTAGAAAGGCCTGTGAAAAGGCCTGCCCCTGCCCCTAGCCTGCTGCTTCTGAGGAGTTGCCTGCCTTTCCTTGGCCTGTGCACTCTTGTAGGTGGTCCTGTACTCATCCATCTTTTTCATATAATTCTCTGTCTGCTCCCCAAACAGAGAATTCTTGATGACAGGGAAATCCATGGCTTTAGCCTGGGTGTCCTGTGATAGGCTAGTACATCTGAGCCAAGCTAGTCTCCGAAGAGCCACAGATGTAGCCATGATTCTTGATGACACATCACTGGAGTCCACAGCAGCAGCATGAAACTGGATTTTTGATGCCTCAATCCCATCAGCAGCCACCTCCTCCAGCTCCTTGGCAAGCTGGGGGGAAGCCTGTTTAGCCAATTCCAGAAAAGTATCCATCTGGACTTCTGGTATCTGGCTGTGTAGGCCATATAGATAGCCTGCCTGAGTCCCAAGGAAGATGCCATGTACTGTTTTTTTGCCATGGCATTCAGCTTCCTGGAGTCTTTATCTGGGGTGTGTAAAGCCAAGGGTATGTTAGCCTTATCACAGGCTGCAGCCTGCACAACCCCAACATGGCTGCATTGCTGGTACAAGTACTCCGTACCTGGGCCTGACAACATATACCTCGTGTCCATTCACCTGTCCACTGGAGGTGAAGAATTTGGAGTCTTAAGTAACTTCAGTGTCTGTTTCCCAAAGGTTTTGTAAAGGGGAATATACAGTCTCTCGGACTCTGGGATGTCCATCATCTCCACATAGTCAGGCTCCTCTTGCTCCTCGACAGCTTCATCCAGAGGGAGCTGGAGGGTTTCTGCCACTTTTTTGTAGAACAAAGTGGGAAGGGGACTCAGAAAGCCTAGGAGGGTAAACACCAGAAGGCCTGTCTGGAGAGATGTCCAGTTCTATGGGCTCATTCAGATCCTCCCCTTCCCCCATCATCATCTTCATCCCCCTCCAAGTCTGGTTCATAATAATCTTCTGGGGAATAATCCTGAAGGAACTGACCGAACCAAACGCCTACCGGGAGGCATCGGATCAGTCGGAACCGAACGGATCGATTCAACTATACTAATTGCCCTGGCAATTTCTTCGTCGGTTGGACGATGCGGTTCTGGATCCGAACCAGCAGATTTCTCTTTTTCCTTTTTGCCGGAACCGACCCTTCACGATCAGCTCTCCGTTTGCCTGACGGAGTCTCGCCCAGGTCAGTGGGCACTCCCTCAGGTTCAGTCAGAACCGAACCAGGCTGGCCATCTAGGTCAGCGGACTTCTCGGCCTCCTTTTCCCTAAGCCTGCCCAATCTTTTATCCAGGGTGGCTTTAAGAAACTTTTTACAAATTTGGCAGTCTGACTCCAGGTGGTCAAAACCCAGACAGTAAACACAGGTGGTGTGGGGATCGACCTTCGCAAAGGCCTCCCCACACTCACTGCAGTGCTGAAACCCAGAGGGCCCGGTTTTCCTTTTGGATTTCTCAGACGAAGCCATCCTAAAACTTACCCTTTTTATGGCAACAGCCAGGCAAGACCCCCTTATCGGTTCCTAACCGTGTTGGAAAAAAATAACACTTTTTTTTTTTTTTTTTTTTTTTTTTAGAAACAATAAAGACTGGTACCTCACACTAAATTCAGCTAAAGAAAAATACACAGACAAGACACAGACAACCGGTTCAACTGAACCGGTTGAAACACATTTTTTACAATTTCCACAAAAAATTCAGCACTAGTCCACTACCTATGTACTTACTATATCGCAGACAGGGATCTGAACCGAAATAAAGAAAGTAAATAGCAGTATAAACCAACATTTTTAACCAGACCGAACCGTTAGCGAAGGAGAAATCTCCAGAGCGACTGTTCAATTAGGTGGAGTAAAGAATCTGACGGTTACACTTCAAAGTGCAGCAGACAGACGTCTGAAACGAGCTTGAGCTCAATGTTCTATGCTCTGGCATAGAGTTAACTCTTTCTTCTCCAGAGCAGTTCAAGTGCCAGGGTTAACTGCATAATGTCAGAATATAGCTAGACTTCATGTTGTTTGAAAACTAAGTATTTCCAAAAAAAATCAGATCAGTGAAAACCTGAGCTTACTTGTTGAGGCTCATTCACTGTTTTGCCCTCCATATTCCAAGTAATGGGAGTGTCCCTAGAGCCCTTCCGCAAAAGATCTTTAAGCACTCTCCAAGTGTGTCTAGAGTTACCCAGACACTTACTTTGGAGGGAAGCAAAATATTGTCTTTTTGTTTTCCTTGTTAATGTCTTGCACTGATTACATAAAGTTTTATAATGTATGGTAAGTGCCTATTAACCACCATAATCAGCAGTTACACAGCTTTGTTATGCACTGTTTAGAATTTTAAAAGTTGTTAACCACACTTCAGAACTTCCAAACAGTGGCACAACAAAAAAGAATGCACCAGAGTTCCATAATTCTCACACATAGAACGCAAACAGTGTTTTTTTGACCATACACTATAAAAGATGATGGCTGGTGATTGAGTGACAACCACACTGAAATCACCTCACGTGGTTGCTAGGGCTACAGTAAACTTCTCGAGCTGCGCTCTCGAGGTTTACCATGTTGCCCTAGCAACCACTCAATGTGATTACAGCGTGGTTATCACCTGATCCCCAGCCATTATCCTCTATATATTTCTGATGTAGGAAATTATCCCCAGAAGCCTTAAACCTCTTCCATACCTTATCCCTCTCTCTAAAGGCCTTCAATAATTCTGGAGTTATCCATTTTTGCCTATTAGCTCTAACCTGTAACTGTCGAATGGGAGCTACCTCATCACATACAGGTGTTAATAACTTAATAAAAAAAGTTTCCAAAATAGGATTACATCCTTAATGGAATCCAGCCCTGACCAGTCTTCTGAATGGCAAGCCTGGGTCACCCCAACAGGATCAAGCCTATTAAAGTTCCTATATTCCAATATGGATGAAAAAACCCTGTTTTAACCTTGCAGACCATTCACAATAAACTAGACTGTGATCACCGATTACATCAGGCAGAACCCCAAAAGAAATAATCCTTTCATTATGGGGAAACTAATATCCAGTCAAGGGTCGTACCTCGGTTTGTTCTAGGGTTCTGCCTGGTGACATCAGATATCAACTTAAAGAGACCAACTTCCAATAAAAGTTCCTGTCTCTCTAACCTAAATTTAGAACCCCAATCTTGATTAAGATCACCCATAACTATCAATTCACGATTCACAGGCAAATATTTCTTAACTTGTGAAATCAATTTCCATCCGTCGTTAAAATGTCCTGGTGGTATATATACTGTACTGCAGCACAAGTGCTTTTATTGCCCTAAGAAAAGATCAACAGTCAAAATATCACAATCAGAATCATAGTAATCCAAATCCAACAATGTGATACTAAGAGGGGGCCTTAAAATAAATATGCACCCCCCCTTAAGACCAGTACGATTTTTCCTAATCAAACCATACCCTGGCAGGGGAAATCTCAATGAAAGTAATACTGGAGTTTAGCCATGTTTCTGATAATGTTATTGCATCAATTTTATATTGATCAACCCATACGTTAAATACATCCCATTTTGCAGTGAGACTCTGTACATTAAGATGTACTAGTTTAAGCAAATTGGTTGCAGAAAGATTAATTCCATTCAAATTACTGGGGGCACCAGGACCAGAATGGGGATGAACAGATCCAGAAATTAATCATAGTAACAACAAAAGTCTTCTAGTGATTAGTTTAGCAACTTCCTCTCATCTCTAGTGAGAATTCTAACTATATTCCCTTGTAAACGGAATGTCAGAGTGCAGCCCATTAAATTATGGTTTGCACTCTGACAATCTCCAAACATGTCTCCACACGAGGGGGGTAAAACCGCTACCTGACCCAGATGAAAAGATGTCAGACACATTGAGATATAAAAACTCAAATGTATATCCACCAGGGAAGCTAACGTCAATTTTACCTTGTCCACCCAGATGGAAACCTAAACTAAAACAAATAATAAAAACCAAAATCATTATTAAAACTAAACACTTGAAAACTTATCAAACAAAATTACCCACCCCCTATCAAAACCTCTAATAAACAACTTAAAGTCTTAAACTCCTAACCTGTGGACACCAAACCAGCAGTTTTCAGATTAAACTACCTCCTTCTGTGATTTTTGTGTACAGTTTTGTTGAATGCCTGTCACAAACTATATGCCTTTCTGTTAACATTTTCATTCTAATCTGTATTATTTGGGCTAGTGTAGGCCACTGAGGAGTGTCTCTGTTTAACCTTCTGTTGTTTAAAAGACAATTACATGTAAAACCTCTTTAGAGATTAGAGGAATCATCTGCCAACAATCTGACTTGTTTGGAAGGGGGTACCATTTAGAGAGGATGTGCACATTTTTTAATGGGAAGGGGTGTGTGACTGTTGGAGATTGTGTGTACAAAACAGAAATTTCTGGCTACACCCCCATCTACTAGGAGTGGTGCTCGCGCCACTCATGCTCGCACTGAGCGAGTGGCACGAACGTTTAAAGGGGCAAACTCCACCCTCCTTGCAGCATCACTACTTTGGCACTCCCTCAATGTCCAAACTGCAGTCCCACAGAAGCAGGAGGGTGCCTACCTCAGGCAAGAGGCGGTCTCTCACTCAGACTCCTACAGATGGCAATTGAAAAGACAGCCCACATTCTTCACGGTCACATCCGGAACAAAGGCAGATAACTGAACAGTCTCACCGCAGATCTTTATTGCTGAGCGCCTTTCTTCTTAATTAAATCACTTTGGGGGACAGTCTGCACCGCTCGTATCAGCTTCTGAGATAAATTCACTCTCCAGCTGAGCGAGCGGCATGAACGTTTAAAGGGGCAAACTCCACCCTCCTTTCAGCGTCACTACGCAGGCACTCCCCCAATGTCCAAACTGCAGTCCCACAGAAGCAGGAGGGTGCCTATCTCAGGCAAGAGGCAGTCTCTCACTCAGACTCCTACAGATGGCAATTGAAAAGACAGCCCACACTCTTTACTGTCACAGCCGGCACAAAGGTAGATAACTGAATAGTCTCACCACAGCAGATCTTTATTGCTGAATGCCTTTAGTAAAGTATTAGACTCTGCAGCAAATATTTTTTCTTCTCCACAAATTAAACTGTTATTTATAGGCTTTATCAAATCAGAGCTCCACGTGCATGCATCCGACCACTTCTGTTGCTAGCTCCGCCGCCAAACTGTTTAATAAACTCTATCAAATCTTTAATAAAAAATGTTTTAAAAACAATTTCAATAGATAATCCTTTAAAAGCTCATGCATCAAACTTAACACAACTGATTAGAGGAACTTTTTCTCTCCTGAGTATCAGAAGGGGAAGTTGGGATGGGTCTGTGAGGAAGGCACGTTTCATTTGTTAAAAGAACTATGTTTGCTATGGTGAGTAACCTTTTCTTCTAACACCACGAAGGAAACATCGAAATTTAAATACCTGTAAATTTTCTTTCTCCGATGGCTGGTCTCCGGGCTTCCTTACTCTCGGGCTGCACCTCCTGATACTGACAGACAGGCAGGAATCAGACCTCTGCAGCAGGGGACATCCAGCCCTCCACTTCCTGTCTCCCTCAGTTCTTCCTAAAGCAGTCCTATGTGGCAATACTACAAGAAGTTGGAAACAGAAAACAAGAATTTTAAGGCATACATGGCCGTGAGGCCAGCCAACTATATACATTATGGGAGGGAATCTGAAGCCCGGAGACCAGCCGTTGGAGAAAGAAAATTTACAGGTACTTAAATTTCGATTTCTCTCTCCTAAGCTGGTCTTCGGGCTTCCTTACTCTTGGGATATACAAAAGCAGTACATCCCCAGATGTCCCGGGTGAGAAGAATGTCAGAAGCCCTTAGGGATCCACCACCGCTTGAAGCATTCTACGGCCAATGATGTTCCTCCGAGGGCATCACTTCCGGCACATAACATTTTGAAAATGTGAGAATTGAATATCAAGTGGCCTCTCTGCATAAGCGTGCTGTCGATGCTTCTCTGAAGTACGGCCACGAAGAGGCCATAGCTGTGGTGTAATGGGCTCTCTCCTTGGGCCAGGCAAGTCATTCCGGCCTGATCACAAGCCATGGAAGTGGCTGACAGAATCAGTCTTGCTACTGTGCCTTTTGAATCCTTGTTACCCATAATTTTGGCCCGTAGCTGACATGAACAAACTTGAAGTTTTACGAATAGCTTCCTCTCTCTCAATATACACTTTCATCAGGGGCAGACTGAATGGGCCTTGCGGCCCCATCTGCCTTCAACCTTCATGCCTCTGTGCTTTTATCACACCTCCCAGGTCTAGTGGAGGCAATTTCCCTTCCTACTGCTTTGGAGAGTGGGCAAAAGGAGGGAAGAATGAACCCTTGATTGTAACGGAAGGGAAGCATAGCTTTGGCAAATAACCTAGAACTGTTCGAACTGGATGAACCACAGTGTATGGTTCTTAGATAAGCAATGCTTTTAGTTTGCTGATTCTCCGAGCTGAAGCAATAGCTATGAGAAAAAAGATTACCTTTATTTGGAGACACGTGATGGATATCTCCTTGATGAGCTCTAAAGGGGGCCTTGACCACAGCCTTGAGATCCAGATTAAGACTCAAAGTGGTAGCTTTGGTGTGTTGGAAGGCATCCTGACGTTGCTGTTTTTAGAAACCTACAGACAAGGAGATATGAATCCAATGATTCCCCTGGATCCATCAGGAAGAGTGCCCCCAGTGCAAAACGTTGAAACTGTAAGGTGGTTGGTTGCAGTCAGACCATTCACCTGAAAGGAACTGCAACTGGTGATTATACTAGAAAGTTCTATATGTGTTTTGAATGAAGTCAGAACCAAAATTTTCTCCAGATTCAATAATATCCTTTGGAGGAAGAAGAAAGACACAAGTCCCCCATTGAGTCAATCACAGGAGACAAGTAGCCTAGCTCCTTGAAGGTCTTTCCGCTCAATGTCCAGGCCTAGAGACCAGCTGTTTAAGTGGTATGCCGAGCCGGACCTTGATGGAGAATGTTCAGGCTGAACTTGTATGTTAGACGTGGTCACCTTGACAGACGAATGATAATCAGGAACTATGTGTGGAAAAACCATGAGAGGCAGATTAAAATCATGACTGTCCTGTGCCGATCAACTTTGAGAAGGACTCTTGATAGAAGACCGCGGTATTGGAGGAAAGGCATACAGGAGACCGCACTCATCACAGGGGAAAAGGTGTCCTGAGCCACCGCTGGTTCATCCTTGGCCTGGGAGCAGAAATGCTTTAGCCTGGAGTTCAGCCAACAGGAGAAAAAATCTGAGGATTGCTCCACTGTTCTGTCAAGATGTCAGAGGTACTATCCTTTAGCTCCCATTCCCCTAGTCAACCAACCTTACCACTAAGCCAGTCTGCTGTGACACTTTCCTATCCTTTAGCTCCTATTCTCCCTGGGATATACATTGCTCAACGGTGCTCCGCCCACCGAGAGAAGGGATTCCCTTAGCATTCTGAGCTTCTTGTGTCGTCTTGATGGTTGGTGGGTGCCAACCTTGACAGGATGTTGGTTGGAACCAGACTAACCTGACTGGGGAATTGCTGTTCAAAGTGCCTCAGGGCATGGCCTACTGTTCCCATGGCGGGAATGTTTATGCTTACCTTGTGTCTTTCACCGTGACCACCTGCCCGGTGCCACCAGCTGATGTAGGTGAGCTCTCCCCAGCTCCAGAGGCTTGCATCAGTTGTGATTTGAGTTTGGTGAGGATGGCCCAACTTGCAACCCTTCATGACCCCTGCCCTCCAAGACTGTCACTGGAGGAAAGGTTTACTCTATCTCAATGAACTGTATGCGAAAATAAGCAGACAGCTGAAGAGCTACGTGAAACTCCCTGATCAGCCTTGGCAGAATCTGAAATTTAGTTTTCGGGGAGAGAAAAACTTGTGTCATGATGTCTGCCCCCAAGGAGGATCAAAGTCTGGCTTGGAGATAGGAAACTCTTTCTCCAGTTGAAGAGAAATCCATGTGCTGACGAGCACCAGACTACCTCAACCCCTACTTGTACTGCTCGGTTGAGCTGGCGGCCGCTATGCGGACTATGACCGAGACGATCAGCCTTAATAATTTTTGTGATTGTGAGGGAAAACAGAATGGCAGAGTACTGAATTGAAAATACTGCTCCCCCACTTTTAATCGGAAATAGCGCCTGTGTCGTTCCCAGATGGGAACATGCAAATGGGCATCCTGCAGGTCGATGGATGCCAGAAAATCCCCTTTGCGATTCCCTGATAACTGATGACCAGGTTTCCACCTTGAAGGGTCTGCTGTGTACAAAGCTATTCAGGAACATGAGATCCAGGACTGGCCTGAATCCCCATGTGCAATTTGGCATGATGAGTAATAGAGAGATACCTCTCCAACTGATCGTTGTGGGGGAATTAGCCTCTGCTTGCCCAAGGTCTGAAAAGGCCTGTATTTTAGATGGGTTGCCATGGATATGGAAGGGCACCACAGAAGATAGTAGGGGCTTGCATTAGGTAAACCTTACTGATCATGACAAGGACCTCTGTCCGACTTGATTTGGACCCCTTCCTCAAGAACATCTTTAAATGTCTGCCCCCTGCTCGAGCATGGGCCTGGACAGCATGTTCTTTTTTAAGTAGTGTTTTGACTCTTGTTGTAACGTTGGTAACAAAACATAATGCGTCCGAGGTCCTGACTACCAAGATTGTCCCGTCTCTTGACAGAGGCCTGTGCACATTTGCTCTCTTCTCCAATTCCTTTGCTGCCTCCTCCAGGGCTGAACCAAACAGGAGAATATCTTTTTAGTGTGTGTTAACCAACTGACTCTTCGCAGAGGCGGCTGCTTGCCAGGCCCAAAGACGGACACAGTGAATTAAAAGGGCCAAACCCGGGCCCCCAGACAGAGCAGCTCTGGACGAAAAAAGATTGGCAGTTGCCACCTTGAAACATAGCCGAAGCTTGGAAAGCCTAGTTGAGATCGGCATCCACTTTTCTATCCCCTGGGTCCCGGAGAGATGCACTAGATAACAGTCTGCTTGGTTATGTTCGAAATCAGGGGTCGATTGTGGGGTAGTCTAACCCCTTGTCAGATTGGTTATGGTCAGACTTGAGAAGCTTAGAGATCCGCCAGCCCACTAGATAGCGTTCTGGACCCTGCCATTCCTCCTATCGCAAGTCCTCTATGACAGAAGGCAGAGGGAGGCTGTGAACAGTTTGGCAGCAGCAGCCAGGCGAAAAGCCTCTTTAGACTAGATAAGAGCCCCGGGGAAGAATCAAGGAAAAACCTTGACTATGACCTGGGTAGTGAGAAAATCTAGTCCCTCCAGGTCCGAAATTCTGGACAATGAGTCGTCAGAGTCTGATGATGAGCTCCCTAGTTCCCTGCGATACTCTCCCTTATTAGTGCCCCTAGATCTACAATGAGACCGGAGGAATGTGAGGACAAGTACACCTCTTCAGATGAGGACAGGGATGGGGTCCTCCTTTTGCCTTCTTGTGAAGCCTCCCATCTGGTGACCCCTGAAGAGCACGTGAAGCATGCAGGGTCCAGAGCAAAGGTCCCAATGTGTCTGTATGAGGTCTGGGGCAAGAGAGAGAGCAGTGGACTGCTGTGTTTCCTGGTGGCCGCTGCCTTCTCATAACTAGTGGATGCTGCTCGCTCAGACCTGTACGTCTGATGGCTATCGGTCTGGGACAGGGGAGGGGTTACCTCCTGCGAGTCCTCGACGTTCGCAGACGCTGCCTTCTCGCAAATTAGGCCAAGCGACCCAGCAAAAGTGATTTGAAATGGAGAAAAATCCATCTGTGCGCCCCCGGAAGGTTTGTCCGAGGCCATACTCCCATTTTTTTTTTTGGTACCCCCACCTCCTGGAAGTATCCTGGCCATGCTGCTTAAGCTGCCTGAATTGCTGCTGGCCCTTTAAGGGCAAAATACTGAGCTATTTTTTCTTTATTCTTGCAGTAACCTAGACTGCTGTAAGTTTGTGGGTCCCTTTAAGAGCTGCATAGCATTGAGGGCCCCTTAAGTGAGAATAAGGCCTCCTGCCTTGATATTGGGGTGGGTACACCAGTGCTCTTCACCCTGTCCCTGTATGAGGACTACAACTGTAGTGGAGTGCTCATCAAGGAGACTGTCCTGCAGCGCCCCAGCACTAATTTTTCTCACGAAAAAAGCTGAACTTCGATGAGCAGCCTGATTCCCCCTAAATGTTTGTCGACAAGAGAGCTAATCAACAACTAGTGGCTTGGCGCCTTGCTTAGATCTCCGCGCAGAGTGTACATCGACGAGCGGCTGTAACTTTCCTGAAGCCGTTCATCGATGAAAGGCCCTCGTCTTCAGAAGCACTCCGGTGCTTAATCGAAGAGTTCCCCTTAGCCTTCAAGGCTTCCAGACAGTCAACGAGCGACTGAAATTTTCACCAAACTCGTTTGTCGATGAAAGGCACTCTACCCCAGAAGCATTCCAATGCTGAACTGAGAAGTTTCCTTAGCCTTAATGGCGTTCAGACATCCGATCTGCACCAACGAGTGTACCGTCGACGAGCGGCTGTAACTTTCCTGAAGCCGTTCGTCAATGAAAGGCCCTCGCCTCCAGAAGCACTCTGGTGCTTGACTGAGGAGTTTCCTTGGGTTTAATGGCATCCAACGTTGTGGGGAAGCCAAAATCGCAGGAAACGCAATGAGCCGCTGCAAGGTGGGGCCAGTCTGCATAGCTTGCAAGGCTGAGAATGGATCTCACCCTGAAGCATATCCAACTCAGTAGTGCTGTATCCACAAGTAGAGAAAAAAAGGATTTTTACGGCTTACAGTCTTCTGCTGCAGAGTACCTGCTCCATTGAAGGCAGGAAGTAAACTGAGGGAGACAGGAAGTGGAGGACTGGATGTCCCCTGCTGCAGAGGTCTGATTCCTGCCTCTCTGTCAATTATCAGGAGGTGCAGCCCAAGAGTAAGGAAGCCCAGAGACCAGATTAGGAGAGAGAGAAGAAAAAATTACTCACCTTAGTAATGTTCTTTGTTCTAATGAAGTCTTGCTGTATTCTGACATATGCAGTTAGGTCCTGCCTTTCAACTGCCCCGGAGAACAAAGAGTTAAACTTTCCATGGCCAGCATGGAATGTTCACTGCGAGCTCGGCTGAAGCCCCTGTCTGCTGTTGTTTAAACTCCAACTGTCAGATCTTTACGAGCAATACTGACTAGAAGTTCTGTGTGGAAACTGTAAAACTCAAAACTAGCCAACTGGCAACTATATCTATATAAAAGGTTTTTTTTTGGTTTCAAAGCAGACTCAAGTCAGGAAACCCAAAAAACAAAACACATCCCAAAACACAACACTCACCTAAAATAAAGGAGGGTGAAAAAGGGACACACCCCTAGGGTGCCAACACTGCCCCTGCCCACCCACATCCCAAAAACTAGGTTCTGAGAGGGGAGGCAGGGGAGGTCAGAATACAGCAAGACTCCATTAGAAGAAACAACATTACTAAGGTGAGTAATTTTCTTCAAACAACATGAAGTCTTGCTGTATTCTGACTATATCTGAACTACCAAGCAGTACCTCCATGGAGGAGGGACAGAACCTACTTTGAAACAGGCTCTGAGTACTGCTGCCAAACCGAGAATCACTCCTAGCGTGGATATCCAGAGGTAATGCTTGGTGAAAGTATGGACTGTTTTCCAGGTGGCTGCTTGACATATTTCTAAGATAGGAATATCCCTGACAGCAGCCAGAGAAGCAGCTGTACCTCTAGTAGAGTGAGCCCTCAGGCCTGAGGGTGGCGTTCTACCTAGTTTCTCATAGCAGAACTGTATACAAGAAACAATCCACCTGGCAATAGATCTCTTAGTGGCAGGTTTGCCCTTACCAACCTCTCCATACGTGAGGAACAACTGGAGGGACTCAAACCTGTGACCCTTGGTGCGCTCTAAGTAGTAGCTAAGGGCCCTTTTAACATCTAAGCTGTGCAGTCTCCTCTCTCCAGAGGAGGAATGGTCAGTGAAGAAAACAGGGAGAGACAGACTGGTTGAGGTGGAAATCTGAAACCACTTTAGGCAAAAACTTCCTGTTAGTTCTTAGGACCACTCTATCTCTATGGAAAGAGATGAAATCAGGTTCCACTGACAGGGCATGCAATTCACTGATACACCTGGCAGAGGTAATGGCCACCAAAAACACAGTTTTCCAAGTCAAGTACTTAAACTCTGCAGAGGACAAAGGCTCAAAGGGGGGTTGCATAAGCTGAGCAATGCAAACATTAAGGTCCCAAGCATGAGCAGGGTCCCTAAAGGGGATTGGTGTGCAGCAATCCCTTGAAGACTACAAAACACAGGATGGGCTGACAGAGGAAGGCTTGCCTACTGACAGGAAAGCAGAGACAGCTGCCAAATGCACTTTAAGTGTAGCTGGCTTAAGGCCTAGGCCATTGAGATGGACCATATAGTCCAGAACAGTAGGCAACCCAGCAGAATCTGGAGAAATATTCTTCTTAGAACACCAAATAGTGAACCTTTTCCATTTGGAATTGTAAGTCTTTCTGGTGGAAGGCTTTCGAGAAGCCTTAAGGATATCCAGAACACCTTGGGAAAGATGCAGGTCAGCAAACTCTAACTCTTCAAGAGCCATGCCTTGAGATTGAGAGACCGAAGGTTCGGGTACCAAATCCTCCCCTGAGAGGATGTCAACAGATTGTAATTCCTGGGAAGAGACAGGGGAAGGTGGACTGCTAGGGACAGCAACAGGGGGTACCAGGGCTGTCTGGCCCAATCCGGAGCAATAAGAATCACTTTGCATGGTTGTGACCTTATCTTGACTAACACTTTGAACAGGAGGAAAGGGGGGGGAAGCATACAGAAATTTCCCTTCCCAATTCAGGATCAGAGCATCCAGGGGGACTGAGCCCAAGACTGGGGGTCTGCAACAAAAGAGAGGAAGTTGGTGATTGTCTGGGGCTGCAAAAAGATATATCTGTGGAGTGCCCCATCTCAAGAAAATCACTTTCAAAACTAGGGGATCTAGGGTCCATTCGTGATGGCCCTGGGATATTCTGCTCACAGCATCTGCTAGGACATTGTCCTTCCCTGGGAGGTGAACTGCTATCAGAGAGGTTTGCAGGGAATAGGTCAGGGACCACAACTTCATTGCTTCTGTGCACAAGGCTGCAGACCGAGTGCCTCCCTGCTTGCTGATGTACCACATGTTGGTGGTGTTGTCTGTTCTGACCTGGACCACCTTGTTCTGTACAGATTTGGAAAAGGCTTGCAGTGCCAGAAACACTCCTCTGAGTTCCAATAGATTGATGTGAAGCAGAGATTCCTGAGATGACCACAGCCCTTGGGTGGTAAGATCCCCCAGATGGGCTCCCCAGCCCAGCAGGGAAGCATCTGTGGTGAGTATCAGTGAATGAGACTGAGTGACAAAAGGAACTCCTTGTCTCAAATTGTCCTGATCCTGCCACCACTGCAAGGCCTGGATCAGGGTTCGAGTCTCTGGAACTAGTTTGATAAGGGAATCCTTTCTTTGGGACCAGAAGGCTTTTAAGTGGAACTGAATGTCCCTCATCCGGAATCCTGCTCCCTGGACCATTGCTGTGGAAGCTGCCATGTGGCCCAGAAGCTAAAGGAAATGCCTTGCTGATCGAGACACCTGTAGGGTGAATGAAGAGGCCTGTTCCATAAGGGTCCTTGCCCTGTCCAGGGGAAGGAAGGCTCTTGCCCTTATTATATCCAGCTCCGCCCCATGAAGGTGAGGAGCTGTACTGGTTTGAGAACTGACTTTGGAAGGTTGAGAAGGAGTCCTAAGAAAGTGAGCACTTGCTGAGTTATTTGCAAATGTGACTTGACTTGGTCTGGAGACTGACCTACTATGAGCCAGTCGTCCAAATATGGGAAGATGAAGATCTTTTTTCTCCTTAGGAAAGCAACCACTACTGCCAGGCACTTTGTGAAAACCCTTGGGGCTGATGTTAGGCCAAAGGGCACTGCTCTGAATTGATAGTGGCCTGAGAGCAACTCGAACCTGAGATACTTTCTGTGGGAGCACCTGATGGGAATGTGAAAACAGGCATCTCTGAGGTCCAGAGAGGCTAGCCAGTCCCCTGGCCTTAGAGAGGGAAGGATTATTCCCAGAGTCACCATTTTGAACTTTGGTTTTAGAAGGTGTTTGTTCAGATATCTTAGGTCCAGGATGGGCCGCCATTCTCCTGTCTTTTGGGGGGTTAGGAAGTATTTGGAGTACAATCCTTTTCCCTTGTGTAGGGTGGGAACCCTCTCTATAGCTCTGAGAGCTAGGAGAGAAGAAACATCTGCCTCTAAGGCAAGGGTCTCTGATGGATTTGCAGGTGGAAAGGATCTGGTTCTCATCTTGGGAAATTTTTTGAAACTGAGAACCAGTCCCTGGCTTACTACTTCCAGGACCCACTTGTCTGATATCAGAGACTTCCAGTCCTGGACAGCCAACCTGCCCCCTACTGGTATTGGAGAATCGGCCCGGGCAGACCCATCAGGGTGTCTACTTGGCAGGGGCTTTAGGCTGAGGGGTGGATGCAGGCCTGCTCATCCCCAGTCTGCCTCTCCCTCTAAAGAACCCCCTCTGAGAATAAGAGGAGGAGGCCTGAGCTTGGTAAAAAGGCTTTTGGAAAGGCCTGCCCCTGCTCCTGGACTGCTGCCTTTGAGGAGTAGCTTGCCTTTCTTTGGCCTGAGCACTCCTGTAAGTGGCCCTGTACTTGTCCATCTTTTTCATGTACTTCTCTGTCTGCTCCCCAAACAGAGAATTACCAACAACAGGGAAATCCATGGCCTTAGCCTGGGTATCCTGTGACAGGCTAGTACATCTGAGCCAAGCCATCCTCCGAAGAGCCACAGATGTAGCCATGACTCTTGATGAATCATTGGAGTCCACAGCAGCATGAAATTGCACTTTGGATGCCTCAGTCACATCTGCAGCCACCTGCTCCAGCTCCTTGGTAAGCTGGTCAGGGGCCTGTTTAGCCAGAGCCAGCATAGTGTCCCACCTGGACTTCTGGTATCTAGCTGTGTAGGCCATATAGTTAGCCAGCCTGAGTCCCAAAGATGCTGCCATGTACTGTTTCTTTGCCATGGCATCAATCCTCCTGGAGTCCTTAACTGGGGGGTGTGATGCCAAGGGGATATCTGCCTTATCGGAGGCAGCAGCCTGCACTACCCCAACATGGCTGCATTGCTGGGAAAGGAACTCTGTGTCTCAGCCTGAAAGAGTATACCTCTTGTCCATTCGTCTGTCCACAGGAGGTATGGAATTAGTAGTCTTAAGAATTTTACGTGTCTGCTCCCCAAAGGATTTGTGGAGGGGAACAGACAGTCTCCTGGACTCTGGGATGTCCATCATTTCAATAAAATCAGGCTCCTCCGGATCCTCTACTGCTTCTTCCACAGGAAGCTAGAGGGTTTCAGCCACTTTTTTGTAAAACAAAGTGAGAAGGGGACTCAGAAAGCCTAGGAGGAAAAACACCTGAAGGTCTGTATGGGGAGATGTCTGAGTCAATAGGCACATCCAGACTTTCATAATCACCATCATAATCCTCATACTCTCCCTCCTCCTCATCCGGTTCATAAAATTCTTCCAAGGTGTAATCCGGAACCAGGGGAACCGACCGAACCGAACCCCTGCCAGATGGTGCCGGTTCGGCTGGAACCGAAGTAAGCGATTGCACTATTCTTATCGCCTTAGCTATCTCATCGGCGGTCGGAGTATGAATTTCTGGGTCCGAACCGGACGATTTATCTTTTCTTTTTCCTGGAACCAACTCCTCAGAATCGGCTCTCCTTTTGCACGAAGAAGTATCGCCCTGGTCAGAGGGCACTCCTTCTGGTTCGGTCGGAACCAAACCGGGCTGGTCAGCGGACTTCTTGGCCTCCCTTTCCCTCAATCTACCTAATCTCTTTTCCAGGGTAGATTTGGGAAAATTCTTACAAATTTGGCAGTCTGAATTGAGGTGGTCAAACCCCAGACAATAAACAGGTGGTGTGGGGATCAGCCTTGGCAAAGACTTCCCCACATACACTGCAGTGTTGAAACCCAGTGGGCCCGGTTTTTTTCTTGGCTTTCTCAGACATGGCCAATCCTAATCAAAACTTACCCTTTTTTCAGCAATCCGCCAGGCAAGACTCCCCTATCAGTTCCTGACCGTGTCACAGGTCTTGGAAAAAAACGTAATAAAATCTGTTTTTTTTTAGAACCAATACGGACCAGTTACCACACTCTAAGTAAGCACACAAACTTTTTTTTTACCTGAAACTGATCGGTTCAGCCGAACCGATCCGCAACTTACAAGTTCCACACAGAAACTATATAAAAAACCTATCTAGTACTCACGGTACCACAGGCAGAGACTTAATCCGACAGATCAGTAGCAGCAATTCGGTAGAAACCGAGCGAAAAAACAACACTTTAACCGACTTTTTTGAACCGAGCGAAGGAGAAATCTCCGGAGCAACTGTTCAGTGAGGCAAAGTAAAGAATTTGAGGGCTGGAGTTTAAACAGCAGCAGACAGGGGGCTTCAACTGAGCTTGCGGTGAACATTCCATGCTGGCCATGGAAAGTTTAACTCTTTGTTCTCCGGGGCAGTTGAAAGGCAGGACCTAACTGCATATGTCAGAATACAGCAAGACTTCATGTTGTTTGAAATGCCTATTCTCGTAAATGGCAGACTCCTTATAGTACTTGGAAGGAGAGTTTTCTGTGAATATTTTGAGAAATGGTCCTGAAGCTTGGACATTCCAAACCTTGCATCCCTTTCTGTAAGGATATCCAGACTGTAGTATGATGTAAAACGTGTGTCAAGAACCAGGTGGCTGCTCTACAGACATTTAACAGAGGCACTGCTCTAGCAGCTGCCTCTGTGTCTGCTGTGGCTCTTGAGGAGTGTGCTTTTAACTCAACCAGAATTTCTAGTCCTGCTTTAGCATAGCTGAAAGAGCCGGGCCGGTGGACCAGTGGTAGGGTACCACTCACAATGATGGAAACCCAGATTCAGGAACAAGCCTGGATCACCGAAGGCCACCTGGAGGGAGGAGGACTTAGTGTCCCAGAGGACGCGCTCTTCCTCCAGGTATACCGGATTGCTGTCCTTGCTTCAATATTGCCACATGGGTGATCACAGGTGGCAGTGCAGCTGAGGGCGCTGTGAGTGGTCAGACCCAGGACAGGGACCAATGCAGAAGTATGCTCTGTGTGCAAGCACATCTTGGTCACTCTTGTGTGCCTGTGTCTGGAGGGAGAGGAAGCAACAAAGAAAACTGCCTTGCCTCCATTGACAAAGGACCCCCGTGAATCTGGTACCGGCCCTGACGCTCTATGTTCATCTCCTGATAAAATCTAGCAGCTCAGGGTAAATCCCTCCATCCCATCTCCAACTAAGGTGAAAACCAAGACGGTGTGAAGAATGGCAACTGAGGCAGATAAGGTGACCAGTGGAGTGTTACCAGGGGAGCTCCAGAGGGATGCTGGAGGCAGACAATGTAAGGGAGCATAAAAAAAAAAATAAAAAAAATAACAGCTGAAAGAAATACATGAAACAATACACAGAACTACAGTCCATGACTCTTACCTACTACACCATATGTTACAAACAACTGATTGGCAGTACAGTGCCACTTTTTTACTGTGTTGAATTTGTAATAACCGCGAGCTCTCAACATCTTAACTGCCAACTTTTTTTCTCAACTTCGTTTGAGTGAGGTTTAGGAAAAAATACAGGTAAAGATACTGATTGAGTCAAATGGCAAGATATTTTTTCGATTCTGAAGAAGTCATGAACTTGGAAAGTTGGCATATCACTTCTGTTAACATCAGGTTTAAATCACATGGTGAAACTGGTTCTTTTAATTGACTATAAAAGTAGTTTAACCCTATGAAAAATCTCTTGAACATTAGGTCTGATGCCGAATATTTTCTTACAGCTATCTGACTTGTAATGCAAGACATCAGTCAATGTACTTTTTTTTTTTTTTTTAGTACTTTAGCTTTATTGACTCTTATCACTTCTTTTCGGTATCACCATGTGCAATTCCATACATCAATACATACATTCAGCATTTAATACATACTGCTAAGAACAACAGTTCTAATCTACTCAAATTAAAAAGTACAAAGGTTAAGCTTCAGCCTAGTTTCAGTTTGCATTAATATCACCAATCATATTTAGGATTAGGTAACTTAGAGACCAGTTCTATCCCATTCTCATTATATTATTTTGTATTTCATTGGTCTATTAGCCAGTTTCCAAAGCCCACTTGCTATTATTCTTTCTCTCATTACAGGCATCCTATATAGTCACAAACTACCCAGTGCTTCCTTTTTATTTAATCAGTGGGCCCTTCCCTTATCTTCTCTTTTTGTCAAGAAGAGGGGTTAAAATAGGTGAGATGTCCCCAAAGAATCCCTGTCATCTCCTCACCGCACTCTCCAACTCTAAATCAGTGACTTAATATTACTAGCCTTCTTTTGGGTGTATATTTCCTTCTCTATCTTATTTTTCCTCTTATAAAAGTTCAGGGCTCTCCTTCCCCTTCACTAATACTCCAGGACAACTCCCATCTATTCCATCTATTTTAGAACTGTTGGCGATTTTGTCTGAGTGAGTAGGTGACCCTCTCAAGTGTTTTTACCCCCTCAACTAACTCTTTCCACTCATCCCACGTAGGGGCATTTGGGACAAACCATCTTCTGGTTATCGACTTCCCTGCTGCAGCAATCAGTATGTTCCAAAGATACTTTGCTTCTCTTCCCTTAAGATTTTCGGGATGTAACCCTAAAATCATATGTTCAGGTCCCAGTGGAGACTCTATACCAAACATTCCTCTTAGCTATTTTTGTATTTTCGTCCAGAATCCCACTGCCAAAAAATATGCGTCAGATTAACCACCTCCGCACTGCAGTTTCTCCAACAACGAGTTGGATTAGGTTTATGCCCCCCAGCTGAATGAGATGGAGCCCTAAAGAACCATACCCTTAGCTTCCATAAAAATTCCCTCCACCCCGGAGATGCAGTTGTACTCCAAGTATTTTTCCATACCCTCATCCAATCCTTAACACTTAATGTAATCCCCAATTCTCGTTCCCATTCCTCTTTAATGTATTCAGTTGTGTGTTGCAGATCCTTCACATAGTTTTGGTATAAGATAGAGATAGCCCTCTCTCCCCCTACTCGAGGTCCCATATTACTTCAAATGTGTTCGGTATTGGAGAACCACCCCCTTTTTTAATTGAGTTATTCATTTCTGTTTCTATATAGTCTCTTATCTGGTAATAGTAAAGTAACTCTCCCTCTTTCCAACCAAATTTAGTCTGTGCCTCCCTAAACGAAATAACCTGGTCCCCTCTGAGGAACTGCCATGGGGCTACATAGCCCTGTCTCTCCTGTTTTTTATACTACGGGTCTGTAGTGGCCCTATTCCTCTCCATATTTATAGACCACCAGTTGTACTTCCACAGGTAAACCTTGGATAATCCTCTCATAAGTCCTTGCCTATAGCCTTGTATAGCCATCTCCATCCCCAGGTAAGGCGTTTTCCCCTACTTGGCCCCTGGATTTAAAGTCGTGCACTGTGCCAGTAGAGAGAGGGAGAGAGACAGGCCTACAGCTAGGTCCAACTCCTTCCACCTGGCCCGGTAGCCCGGGTGTTGTAATAGCAAGACTATTCTTGACTGTGTTGCAATCCAGTATCCCATTAACATGGGGAAAGCCAGCCCTCCTGTGTCTTTGGCTAGATATAGGGTTTGCTTCCTAATCCTAGGCTTTCCGGCCAATCAGATGAAATTTCCTATAATTTTTTGCCACTCTCCTATTTGCTTAAATGATACTGGAGCGGGTACACACTGAAATAAAAATAAAAAACGAGGCAATACATTCATTTTTATTGCTTGTACCCTTGCCGAAATGGAGACTGGAAGGAGTCTCCACCTTCTCATATCCTTCTGTATCTGTTTCACCATTGGTGGATAATTTAGCTGGACTAGCTGAGTAGTTGTCGTTGCTAATCTTACACCCAGGTATTTCATATGGGGCAACTCCCATTTCACAGGGTATCTTGCTTTAAGCTCATAGGATGGTTGGAAACAAAGTTTCAATACCTTTGTTTTATTTTCATTGAGGGTGTAACCGGAAAGGGCTGAAAACACCCTTGAGTGTTGAAATAAGTTTGGTAATGAGGATTCTAGTTGAGTCAAATAGAGCAGGATGTCGCTGCATACAAAGCTAACTTTTGCTGGGTCTCCCCTATTTGTACACCCTGTATGACTTGATTTTCCCGAAGCCCCTGGGCCAAGGGTTCCAGATATAATGCAAATAAAAGTGGGGAAAGGGGGCATCCCTGCTTCGTTCCTCTTTCCAGTGGGAATACACCAGAATGGTGTCCATTCACTCTCACATATGCCTTGGGGGAAGCATATATCTTTGTAATCAGGGCCACAAACTGTGCAGGAAAGCCAAACCGCCTAAGCACCGCTTGAAGAAAAGTCCATGAGACTTTATCAAACACCTTCTCGGCGTCTAAGCTGAGAAGGATAGCAGGTTGCCCAGTGCAGTTAAGATGGTCTAAAACATGCGCAGTCCTTCTTAGGTTGTCTTGGGCTTGCCTACCCGGTATAAACCCAGTTTGATCTGCGTGTATTAACGTTGGTAAAATTTGTTGTATCCTACGGGATATTATTGCCATAAATAGCTTATAATCCATGTTAAGAAGGGAGATAGGTCGATAAGAGGAGCACAATCTAGGGTCCTTACTCTCCTTAGGTATTACCAAGATGACCGCCTGTGACCAGGATTCTGGGGGGGATGTTTCTGTCGTAAGAGTTTCGTTAAATACTTTTAACAATAGTGGGGTTAGCTGTTCCTGAAAGTGTTTGTACATCTCAGCGGGATATCCGTCTGTCCCTGGACATTTATTTACCTTAAGTCTGACTATCTCCAGTCAATTCTTCACTGGACACCAGATTCATGAGTTGATTTTGTGCCAATTCTAGGATAATGGGGAGGGTGATCTTGCTCAAATATTGGTCCGCACTTTGCTCCTCAGTGGGTGGAGGGGCCTTGTAGAGTTCTCTGTAATAGGATCTAAAAGCTTCTGCTATGTCCGGAGTAGTATGCATAATATCCTTACTTTGTGGGTGTTCTACTTTAACTATATGAGCCTTTGCTCTTTGGTTACGCAATCTAGCTGCTAGGATTCTAGTTGCCCGTTTCTGTTCGATATGGTACTCCAGCTGCCCATTTAATTCTTTCTTTAATTTATTTAATCTATGAAACACCTCTATTATATTTTTCTTTTAATTTAGTTTCGCAAGCGTCTATTTCACTTCTCAGGGATTCCACCTTTCTCTCCCTCTGTTTCTTTTTATACGCCGCTATGGATATTAATTTCCCCCTCACTATAGCTTTTATCGTGTCCCATAGAAGTGCTGAGGTTATATCTGGGGATGCATTTTCTTCTATGGCTTGTTTGATGGCGTCCTTCACCTGCTGTTTAACCTCTGCATCTTGTAGCAGGGAGACATTTAGTCTCCAGAAGGTTTTTTTCTGAAAACCACCCAGGTCTACCTGAAGGAATATTGGGGCGTGGTCTGAGATCGTCATATTCCCCATCCAGCTATCCTTTACTTTGGCCATCAGTTCCTTCAGCAGTAAAAAGTAATCTAACCTCGAGAAACTCTTGTGCGGGGGTGAGAAAAAGGTATAGTTCCTTTGTTTGGGGTGTCCTGCTCTCCAGGCATCCATGTACCCTATTTCCCCTAGGAGTTGCCCTAATTTATTTGCGACCCCTCTCTCCCTTCACCCACTCGGTGTTGTACTGTCCACCTTTGGGTCAAATGTTATGTTTAAATCCCCCCCTAAAATAACCTGCCCCTCAGCCCATTCCTATAATTTCAACAGTATATTTCTGTAAGTTTGAAAATTTGTGTTAGGCGGAGCATATACAGAAGCCAACGTTAGGGTTCTCCCCTGATATTTGCCCTTCAAAAACACATATCTCCCCTCTCTGTCAGCATGCTTGTCCATTACTTCAAATATTGTTTTCTTTGGTACTAATATTGAAACTCCCCTTCTTCTTCCCCGCCCATAAGATGCACCAACCTCATAATTAAAACCCATTTTCCCTAGTTTGGAATGCTCTAGAGGGGAGAGGTGCATTTCCTGCATCAGAATAAAGTCACGTTTCTCTTTTCTAAGCCACGCCAATACTTTGCTCCTCTTGACCGGGTTTGTCAGCCCATTGACATTGATCGAACATATTACAGTGGAATTATCCATTCTCATATCTTTCCTTATCTCTCAGACTAATATCAGCTCCTTTATCTTTATTCCATCGTGCTCTCTCATTCACTGTTCTGGCCCAACCATTTAGACATGTCACTTTCATTCTAACATCTTTTCCATTCCAATTAGGCTTACCCCGCTTCAAAGCGAACACTGAACAGATACAAAGTGCCTCTAGGATGCCGGTGACCCATTTTCTATTGGTTTCCCCTCGTGGCCTCTCAGGCCTCATTCCAGACCCATAGGATAGAGCTAGTCTCCTTTCCCCATAAATATCCTTCTCCCTCTTAGGCTTGCTTAATGCTAAAAAAAACCTTGAACCCATAACAATGTTAACTGGGGTGCATCTCAACCTGAAAACACCCTTAAACATTTTCAGTCTAACACGAAAACTACTACTAATTTTAACTATATAACTCAATTTTGTTTTATCTTATCAAACAAGTTCTTTGCTTCCAAGGTAGGGGCTCCCAGCACTGTGGGGCCCTTATTCTGCCCTTTTCTAGCTCGAGGTTTGAGCAGTTACGAGGGATAGTCGTCTCTTCTACTTCGAGACCACCCTCTCCATCCACGCACCAGTATTTGGTATACTCTAACCTGATTATACCCATACTCCACCTCCCATCTTGCTTATCTTCTGTGTCTTTTTGAATTACTATATGAACCCTTCCCCCTCCTGTAACCTCTTACATTTCCCCTCTTATTTACCTTGGTTTTCCTCTCAAAACCGGCTATGAAGGCACTCTAGGCCAGCCTTCACCACAGCCTTAGTTTTTCCCCTTGTAATAATCTCAGCGTATCAAAGTCATTCTTACCTTCTCCAAGCCTCCCCCCCACACTCCTCAACTCATTCCTCCACTCCCTTCCCCCAATCCCAAGCTACTGCTTGAAATCTACCCTCCAGTCACCTCGTCCCCATCATTCAGTGATTCCACACTCCACTCTCCCCCTGTCCCCCAGAAAAAGGTTGGCACAAAAGCGCTTCGATTCTCCACTACGAACCCTCTGTTAAACCTGGCAAAGATAGGAGGTATTCAGGATCTCATAATTTTAAACATGTTTCCGGGGAACAAGACAGAACACATATGGGTAAAGGGGGAAAGGGCTCGTTCACAGACATAACACATAAGACCAGACTACAGCAGGGAGGGAACAAAGAGGGTGAGGGAAGACAGACCAGGGAATGTGTGTTCTTAATCAAGTTCATCCAAGGTACGGCCGTCCCTGCAGCCTGACAGAACCCCAGGCTCATTTGGCCTACCGGATACAGCTACAGTAGACCCCTGGTATTCATTTGCTGTTCTCTATCAGTTCAGGGCTGCCTCGCAGTACGTCCTTCTTCATCAAGGCCCTTATCTTCTCGAACGATTCCAGGAGTAGTTTCGATGAAATTCCCCTTAGCTGTAACCCCGATTGGAACCAGTCCATAAAGAATAATCGCCTCCTACCGATTCGATCCATATCTTCCGCTGCCAACTTAATTCCTCTCTGCTTCATGGTTACCAGGGCTTTGTATGGTGAGCCATATGTTTGTACACTTTCCTGCCAAAAGACCCTTAATTTAGCCGGAAAGGGGGTTTGAAAAAGTATCCCCTCCTCTCTTAGTGCTTGCAGCATCGGGGTATATTGTTGCCTGGCCTGCTGTATCTCCACGGGGTAGTCGTAATCCAAGGTTATTTTCAACGTGAGGTATGTAAGCTCTTTCTTAGCCACGCTCTACGAAGGATGTCTTCATGGTTTGGTAACTGGCCACTAAGAAGATTATCGAGCAGTATGGCGTTACGGATCCTGCGGCCTTGCACCCAGCGCTCTGTGTGCCCTCTCAATTTTTAAATCATAGTTCGGAGGCAGCTCTAAAATGTCCCGAAGTAAATTTTCAATGAAGGCTGTTACCGGAGACGTCTCAGCGTCTTCCGCTAGCCCATAAAGTCTCAGGTTGTTTCTTCTAGATCTGCTTTCCAGATCTATTGACTTAGCTTGCAGTGCTATCGATTGTTGTAGTAAGGCATTAACCGCTTGGCCCAGACTGGCATTTACCTCTTCTACCCCCGCTATTCTTGTTTTAGCTTCCTCAAGTCTCTGGTCTAATTTCGACAGTTGTATGGATAGCCCCGGAAGGTCTTTCTTCGTTTCTAGTCGAGAGGCTCTTATTTCTTTCAAAATCGTCTCAAAACGTGACCGAGTCAGTTTGTCCTGCTCCCGTCGGTATCGTAGTCTGACCCTCACGTGCTGCTTGGCGAGCAGCTCCTACTATGCGGCCTATGTCCTTCTGCACTAGGCTCCGCTTCTGTCAGCCTCTTCGACAATCCGAGCTTCGATGGACCCTGTTTATCTCTCTCTTGCGAGGGTCCTTCAACATGCTTGCGGGTTTTTCTTTCATTTACTACCGTCCACGAGGGGGTTTTAAACTTTATTTCTGCAAGCGAGGTGGGGAGCGCTCACGGTATGCTGTCTAGAGGTCCGTGTCGGAACCGCAAGTCGACCAGTCAATGTACCTTTATGGATAATGTCTGCAAACCACGTGCTTTAAAATCCATTAAATACTTTAATACTACAGAAATATCAGCAGACACCGGCTGAACTGATTAACCATCCCACCAAACTAACCTTTTTTTTCTATTTTGGACTGTAAGTTTTCCTAGTAGCAAATGTTCTTGCTGCTTTTAAAACTTCCATCTTTTCTGCTACACTGGATGCTCAAAAAATGTTAGCTACTCAGGAACCAGGCTTTCAAGAAAAATGAGTTAAGACTAAGTGAAAACTCTGATAGTCCCACTGTTTTATAATATTAACATCAGAGATATACAGTAGTGCAATTCAGCTGTTTGCCATTTATTTGTGATTTTAGAGGTTATTTATATTTTATATTATTTATTCAAGTCTGTATTTTATGATGTTCGCTATCTCGGTTTGTTGTACTGTTACCCTGAGCCTCTGGGGAAGGGCGACATAAATAAATAAAATCTACTACTGCCACTACCACTACTACTACTAACAATTAAAGGAAGATCGGGCTAGGCTGGAGAAATGGACAGCTGGGATTCAACACCAAGAAGTGCAAGGGCATGCACCTGGGAGTCAAGAACCCAAGGGCCAGCTACTGGCTTTGGGGGTTCAGGTGGCCATCTCAGCGGAGGAAAAGGACTTGGGAGTGCTGGTCGGGGCGACAAGAAGCACTCTGTGCAATGCCGTAATGTAGCAGCCAAAGCCAATAAAAATGTGCTGGGCTACATTGCCAGAGGAATCACCTCTAGGAGGGAAGAAGTTATTCTGCATCTATACAGGTCTCTGATGAGACCCCACCTGGAGTACTGTGTACAGTTCTGGTGCCCTTATCTAAAGAAGGATGTCATATTGGAGGGGGTCCAGCGGAGGGCTACCAAGATTATCCAGGGCTTGGGGGTCAAAACTTGTGAGGAGAGGCTGAGGGAGCTCAACATGTACTCCCTGGAGGACAGGAGAGAGAGGGAAACATGGGAGACTTTCAAGTACCTCAAAGACATAAACAGAGTTTGAACGGAGGGTATATTCAACCTGAGAAAGGAGGGTACTACAGTACGGGCACAGCCTGAAGCTGGTGGGGGGGGAGGGTAAGATTTAAAAAGGAGATGAGGAGAAATTTTTTCCACAGAAAGGGTGGTTAAGGAGTGGAACGAGCTGCCGGTAGGCAGCTTCAAAGGGGGGTGGGACAGGGTGAAAAAGAAAATCAGAACAGAAGGAATCAGCTCAGGGAAGGGAAGGGGAGAGTGTTAGTGGGGAGGTGGATGACTCCAGGAGGAGTGGGGGGAGGGCAGCTCCAGTGATTTAAGCTGAGCTGCACACTCGAGCAGACTAGACAGATCATTATGGCTCAATTCTGCTGGCAATTTTGTATGTTCATACTACTACTCTGAAATGGATACCAAGTCTTGTCTCACTGGAAGATACATACGGTATTTCTGCAAAAAACTCCTTAGAAGAGTGTACCAGAGTTATTCACCCAGTCTAGTACTATCAAAATCATTCTTGCCTTTCCCCACAACGATTTCAGGAATACTTTCTGTATCAGAGTAAATGGTGGGAAACCATAAAGGCATTTGTCTTTCCATGATAGACTGAGCATATCCACAGGGACTGTGCCCATGGCTGGTGGGTCTACAGAACAGTGGCAGTTGTCTGTTCTCCCAGGAACAAAACAGATATGCGGTATCCAGAACTGACTGATTCAATGTCCACTCATGGATAAAATGGCCCATCCTGTGGAGTGCATACGTAAGTGTGCTGTCCTTCTCAGTGAATTGTACTGCAGTCAGATTTGTTTCAAGCTGGTATGCCAAATCCCAGACTGTCATCTGTTAGATGGTTATCTAACAGACTCAGACTCTAGACCAGAAGGTCTGACAATGTACGACTCAGAAAACATGGTATGACTAAAGGTTTATTTCCTAAAAACAAGTAAATATGACAGTACACAGTACCTGCTGGGAGTCGGGAACCCCCTTAAACCAGGTGTAGTCATCGATCTCATCGAGCTCCGGTATACAATGAGCTCTTACACTAAGATAAGAAAATGTCCTGTTACCTGGTAATGAGCTCATGTGCGTACTAAGTACGTTATACAAAACATTTCTATTGGTCTAACTACTAGGCCACTCAGACCAAGACCTTGGCATTTGCAGTATACATTGCAATAAGTATTATGCTGATTACAGACATTTGTTAGAACAATAGAACATGTCATAAAATATGCTGATTATGACAATGTGCCTACCAGCAGTAGGTGGCGCTCTAAGACCACAAATATATCATAAATATAGCTAAGTATACTAAAAATTGCAAAACATTGTCATTATGGCTTATTGCTGTAGGTGGCGCACTAAGACCACAAATAACTAATAATATGTTAGTAAATCACAGTAACGCAGTTTGTGAGAAAGTCACGGCTAAATACCAGAACATAATAAGTTTGCCAGTAAATCACGGCTAAGCATAAGTAAACAACATTACACCTTGTACTAAATACTAACTACATATAATAGTCCACGAAGGGGGAAAAATCATAACATCATCATTGGAACTGTAAGTCAGGCAGGTCTACACATTGCTTCCATACAAAGCTTTGAAGATCTGGCTCCTCGCTGATTGTTTATGTAATACATTATAGATGCATTGTCTGTCCTTGCTTGAACCTACTGGTTCCTTACTATGGAGAAGGACTACAGTTACAGCAGCACAGCCCTCAGTTCCAACAGGCTGATGGGGTCCAACCTTTCTTGTGTGCTCCACACATCAGTCAATGACCTGCTCCCAAAATGCCTGCTCCCCCAGACCCATAGGTATGCATCCGTTGTTAAGAAACATGGCAGTCAGTGGCTGTAGAAATGAGGTGCCCACTCTGAGCTTGACTATTTCTTTTTCATCACTGCAGTGAATTCAATAGCTCCTGTTTCACAGGAATCTGCCTGAATAATAGTTCAGATCTCTTACTGCTATAATCCTCCTGATAATACTGGATATCCCTAATCTGTAACCCTGCCATGGGGATCACTGATGTTGTAGTGACCCAACAGTCTGAGAAAGTCTCAAGTTGTCCAAAAGCAGTTTCCTTGAAAAGACTTTGCATACTGGATTACACTTGGGCTCTCTGTATTGGTAGAAAGGCCCTGCCTACCTTTGTGTCTGGCTCTGCACCTACTTTATAATCTCCAAAACCTGAGTGGGTTCTATTTGTGCTTTCTAAACCCAGGAGAAATCCTAATCTTTGCATAGTGGGGCATTACCTTTTGCATGGCATGATGTGTTTCTCATTTTTTCCACAGATTACCCAATTGTCTAGACAGGGATACACCGTTAAGTTTCTCCTTGACAGTGCTGCTGCAACTACCAACAGCCATTTTGTGAGAACGCTTTGAGCCGTGGTGAGTCCAGTGGGTAATCATTACCGTGAACTGGTACTGTTTGTTCCTACTCTGAATCTGAGGTATTTTTTGTGACAGTCTTATTGAGAAGTGGAAATATGCACCTTTTTGATCTAGTGCACACATCCTCACCCCTTTTTGCAAGGACGGTATTATAGTTCACAATGTTGCCATTTTGAACTTTTCTTTTTTTCTTTATGTGCCTGTTTAGATATCTGGTGCCAGACATTCAAAAGTTAGCACAGGCACAAAAGGTTGTTTGCCCACGCTAACCAGGTTTTGCGCCCAATTCGTGGGTGAGGTCTATATTCAGAGACCCCTCACAGCACAGGCAAAACCTGTTAGCGCCCAAGCAACATACTACTGCACACATACAAATGAGGGGGTCCCTCTACCCATATATGGGCACAGTGGAAATTTCAGCAGTAGGCACCGGCAGTAAATGCCATCCAAATGGGTGCAAACTTGGAAACTTATTCTTAATGGGACACAAGGTCCTGGTGACGGGACAAGGTACTGCAGTCACCACCCCCTCACCCCTGAACCCCGTCCCGGTGAAGCAATGAATGACCTGGTGTCTAGTGGCACCCCAACCCCCGATCACCCATCCGGGTCAGCAGCAGCATATCCCTGATGTCCAGTGGCACCCTCCACCCTCGATCACCCATCCGGGTAAGTAGCAGTATATCCCTGGTGTCTGGAGGCACCTCCCACCCCCCCGATCACTCATCTAGGTGAGCAGCAGTACATCCCTGTTTTCCTGTGGCACTCACCACCCTCCGGGCACTCTGTCCCCATACATGTCTGTAGTGTCCAGTGTTATCCCCCACCTGCTGAGCAGCCATCCCAGTGCTGCCGCCAAGACCCCTGCAGCTAGCAGCCCCCCACCCCGCCATGGCCTCATAGCCTATAAATGACTTTCCTGTAAATGCCCAATCTTAACAGTACCTACAAATACAGTAGCTTAGATGCAATTTTTCTAAACGCCCCAACATTTGAGTACTTTACTAAATGCAATTTCACTCTAAGTACCCCAATCCCAATGCAATTACCTCAGATTGCCCTACCAAAAACAGTACCTACAAATTCAGCATCTTAGATGCAATTTATCTTCAAATGTCCCAACCATACATTACTAGAGTCCTCTTTCTGACAGGGACTTTCACCAGTCTTTTTCTCTTTCAGCAGATGAAGCCCCTGTCCAAGAGTTCGCCAAGCTGCCACTCCCCTTGTATTACTCCACCTTCTGTTCCCACCTGGTGGGTGTAGCCTTTACTGAGAGGGGTCCAGTGAGACCATTTAATACTGGAGGTGGTGAGGGAAGGTGGGTGGGAGAAAAACAACCTCTGACTTGTTCTCTCCTCCTCCTTCTTGCGGCAATGGCCGCTGAAATTACCCCCCATGGCTACAGCCACAGAGCAAAGCTCCTGCACAGGGTGGGACAAGTTAGGTAGCCAGGTGGCCAATGGCTACTTAAAAAAATGGATTGGCTACCACATTTTGAAAGTTATTGACCAACTTGGCTATCTGCCTACAAAGTGATTTTTGAGCCATTAAAAAGGATGGCCATTACAAATGTTGGTTTGGCTACCAGATTTTGAAAGCTAGTGGCTAAACTGACCTGTCCCACCTTGCTCCTGCTGCTACAGCCGTCCACCAAGCTCTCCTGAAGCTGTCCATCTGTGTGCGAGCAGCCTCGGCTTTTAAAGGCTGCTCAGAGATTTGAAAATTGAGCCTCTGCTCCTGATTAGCCAGAGTCAATCACCCTGGGGGCAGCAGACCTGGTCTCGACTACTACGGCCGCACCAACACTGGCTCCCCGTGGCTACGGCCACAAATGCTCCCCACAGCTATGGCCTCTGAGACTTGTCCTCTCCCCCTCCTTCTTGCGGCAACAGATGCTGAAATTACCCCGTGGCTACGGCCGCACAGCAAAGCTCCTGTGGCTATAGCCACTCACCAAGTTCTCCTGGAGCTCTTGGGAGAAAGCAGTGACACTCATGTCACAGAGGTTCAGAGACCGGGATTATCCTAAAATGTGGAAAGGAATAAAGAGAGAGAGAGAGAGAAACACAAAGAGTCACTTCTGAAGCAAAGTGATGCTAGGATGGACACTAATACTGATAGGGTTGTATCCTCAACCCTTATACAAATAAACATGGTTGCGCTGGCCCAGCGAAAACACTACCGCATGCAATGTCAACGAACAAGCTTCGGGAATGAGCCTGAGTTGCCAGCAAGCGTGCAGAGTGAGGTAACATGAATCACTGCACTGCTGCTCTTCAGGGGGACAAGAAGAGAAGACAGGCCCCATCTGCCACATGACGTTCTGCCTTGCATTCCACAGCCACAGAAGGCTATCCCCCAACTAGCCCTGGGTAGCTTAGAGACACCATCCACAAGGATGACCAGATAGGTAGAGATCCAGAAGCAAATGCTTTGATACCTTTTGTTGGACCAACACAGATGTTACAAAAAGAAAACAGTGCCTAAGCTTTCGGACCAACCAAGTCCTTCCTCTGAAGCCTATGCCAGTTGTTTAGAGAATCAGTCTATGAACACCCAGATCATACATTAAAAAAAAAAAAAAAAAAAAGAATTCTCATTGGTTAAAAATATCTCTTTAAGAGATTGAAATGAAGGAACCAGATTCTACCAGTCTGCTACTGCTGAAAAACCTTCCAATGTCAAATGTCAACAGGAGCAGATAACAATGAATACTCGAGCAGACAGTCGCACTAACTTAAATTATGAATGAATGAGTGTGTTATGTGAAATACATTCTTAATTAAAAGCAAGACCCTTAGATTTAGGATCCATATAAGTGCATGTTAAATAGAGAATAATGGCTAGGCAGGTGCAATGTTTTTTACAAGAGCGCAGCTTGAGAGGTTTATGAGCGCATCACTCACCAAGGATGTGTTAAAAAAAAAAAAAAAACATACACACCTGCCTAGACTTTATTTTTTTATAATTACTGGTGCTTTTTAGCATAGCACCACATGAGCGAGCAGTCAGTCAGTCAGCCACATTCGGTTCCCAATGTGACTGACTGCCTGCAGAAGCACCGACCTAAGCGAGAGTACTGCAGGATCAACCAGATACTATATGTTTTTTTTTTGTTCTGAAAGCAGGATCAACCACATAAATAGTTTTAAAAAGTAATACATTACTTGTGTGGGGACTAGTAAGCAGACGGTCAGCACGGATGCTTCGGTACCGGCAAAATGGAGCCGCCATGTTGTTAGTGTTGTGCATCCTGCCCACAGACGAACTAAGGGCCAAAAAGGCGGCTCGCTAGGCTTTAGTGACACGAAACGCCGGGGAAGTGAAACAATTTTTAAAACAAAACGCCATAACAACTCTTTTTCGGGTCATTACAGCGTTCCGGAGACCCTGAAAACAGGTTGATAAAGGGGGCACCAGTAATTATAATTTTACAGTATTATATGTTAAAAAACTATAAAACAGAAATTTTCTATATTTAGAAATGAGGGTATAAAGAAAAACTACATAGTATGAGCAAATGTTTCACATATTCATACAGAATTAAACCTATCTGGAGACATTTGTTAAACTATACTCTCAACCAGTTAAACTCCATAAACATTAAGACCTTCAATGCTATAACAATATTTTTATAAGATAATATCAATTATCAAAATTAGTGCCAAATTAAAAAAAATAAATCTCTCAAGGACCGCTAGAAATGAGTTCATGCATTCTAAAATGTTCAGAGTTCAATAATGTGTCAGTATGTAATCAAATTACTATATATACAGTAACAGTCTTAGGAATCTGAATCAGCACCCAATGGAATTAAACCCTCCGTCGCCCCCCCCCCCGGGAAAAGATAACTAGTAGAAAGAAGCATATATTCACTATGAATGTAAACCAAGAGTCCTAACACACAATAACATCATTATGACATGTACCAGAATATAAGCCTTTCCTCAATATAACCACAACCCCAACCTCCCCCACTTTATTTCCCCAGCCCCACACACAAACACCCTCCCACAAAACCAACACACCAACATCCTACCCCCAACACACACACAGTAACCCCCCCACCTGCACACACAACCCCTCACAAGACAACCCACCATCCCCCTACCGGGGCCCCCACACACACACATGGTTTTAGGCAAGAAACCAACATGTGGATAACCAGTTAAAAATGGATAGGTGGAAAGCGCCAGCGCAGAGCAGATGGCAAACCTCACTTGGGGGGGGGGGGCATGGCCACGAGGAGGAACGTCCCAGTGCACTGTGGGTTACCTGGAATCGCCAGGACTACCATTCAGGACCGGCGCTGGAAGCAGGCACTAAGTGTGGCTAAGAAATGCAGAACGGAGAAAAAGTTGCACAAAAACAAAATTGCTGTCCCCTACACTTTATCTGCTCTAGTTGTTTGCATATACCGGACACCACAATCCAAAGTTTATCACATTGTAACTGTGATGTCAGGTACAGACGAGCAGCCAGAGCAGATAGGACAGAGATCCTGTTTTCATACAAGTTTCCTTAGTAATAAAACAAAAAGAGTGAGAATTACAAAAAATAAAATGGTGTGAGCGTGTCTACAACTACAATGTGTCCACCAAGTGCTGTATAGCGTGGCAGACTGTGGACTGCTGAGCAAAGGTAAAAGAAATTGTAATCAGATGACTGTTGCCTTCAATTCTAAAGTAAGAGATGACTGCATTTATGTTTTAGGGTGACAAGAACTAATGACAGATTTGACAGTTTAATCTCCCTAAAGCCACTGGGAATATTTGGCCAGGTCTAGAGTCTCAACTTGGAGGGTTCACAAGGACACAGCTCTACAAAAAAGCAGTGTAAACAAGCAGCACATTTATCATCAAAATACCGCTGTTTAAATCAAGGCAACTCCAAGTCGAAGTCATGACCATTTCATATGCATGAAATCTAGACTAGGCCAGGAAATGTTATTTTGCTGTTCCCCAGGAAACCTTAGACAACTATCCTGGGTAAAGAGGGAATTCGGGCTATCTTTTGTAAATTACTGGCTGGCAACGATCAAGGTATACAATTAGCACTGCCAGAGGGACTAGATAACAGCAGTAATTGAAAGTGCCCATCTGTTGCTGCTGCTGTTGTTTTTCTGTTCTTAAACATGCCTGCAGAATGCTGGGGTGCACCAAAAGGAAAGTGACTTGCAGGGCAGGGAAAGTAATCCTGCCTCTTTACAAGGCCCTGGTCAGGCCCCATCTACAGTACTACATGTAATTCTGCTCCGATGTGCAAAAAAAAAAAAAAAGACACTGAGGTAGCCAAGAGAGTGCACTGTAGGGTCACCAAAATAATCAGGGGTATTGATAAAGTACAGTCACATAAGAACTTACCGTAACAGTAGATCATCAGGAGAGGCTCTTGCAGTAGGTAATTACTTGTAGGACTGCACCCCCTGGTATCAGGACCACATGGAAACTTATGCTAGCGGTGTCTGACGGGACCGCCCACCCGATGTCACGTGACAGACATCAGAGTGACACCATATAGTGGGCAGTCCCCACGTCTGCCCTCCAGTTCTCCCACCGGAGACCCCCAAGAGTCATGACAGGAAAATGGAAAGAAGCTCCTGAATCCAAGAAAAGGCTCCTGGAAAGACAGCTACAAACTAAAGAGGAGGAAGGTGGGTGGGAAAAAGATAACCTACTGCATGAGCCTCTCTCGAAGATCTACTGTTACGGTAAGTTCTTACGTAACTGTACTATCTTATTTTGAGAGGGCTCTTGCAGTAGGTAATTACCTGTAGGACTGAGTCCCAAGCAATCAGAGTCCAAGGGACAGGAAAACATTGGAGATTGGAACAGGAAGCTAGTAGGTATCCGAATACTTCGAACAGGAGTCCCTGGAGGACTGCGAGTCCGAAACCAACCCTGCGCCTAGAGGCAATGTCCAAACTGTAGTGTTTCGTGAAAGTATGGATGGAACTCCAAGTAACAGCCACGCAGATTTCTGCGGCAGATACGTTTCTGAAACAGGCTACAGAGGCAGCCATACCCCTGGTAGAATGTTCTTTCACCTGCCCCGGAAGGACTTTACCATACTTCTGGTAACAAAAAGTAATGCAATTTGCCAACCATTTGGAAAGGCACAGTTTGGAAACTGCTGAACCTTCTCTCTTCGGTGTGAAAGAAACAAGCTGATTCGTTTTGCGGACAGCTTTAGTGCTGTCTGTGTAATAATGTAAAATTCTGTGAGTGTCTAACGTATGCAGAATGGCCTCCCTCTGATTAGAATGTTCGGGGTAATACACCGGCAACTGAAGAGACTGATTCAGAGTAGTCTCTGAAACAACCTTTGAAAGAAACAGGATTTGTGCGCAGAGCCACCCAGTCTCTGTGAAAAACCAAATAAGGCACCTTACACATCAGGGCCTGAAGCTCAGAAATTCTTCGATCAGAAGTGACTGCAACTAAAAAGAGCGCTTTCCAGGACAAAAAGCGCATGTCACATGTCCTTACCAGTTGAAAAGGAGGTAAGATCAATTTTTCTAAAAGAAATTTCGGGTCCCACAGTACAGCAGGGTTACACACACCGGGACGTTTCTGATGCAGAATACCTTTTAAGAAGGTTTTTGAGACCTCTAACTGAGCCAGAGTCTTGCCCCCTTCTAAATCATGGTAGGCAGAGACGGCCACTAGATGCACTTTCAGTGACTAACAGCTCAAGCCCAGGTCTGACAGATGGAGAAGATACTCCATGACCTGGGGAGTGGGGCATGAGAAAGGATCCAAAGTCTTCGAGGTGGCCCAGATGGAAAAGTGTTTCCACTTCATGGCATAGGTCGTTCTGGTAGAGGGCTTTCTTGCCTCTCCCAAAATCTGAGCTACCCGAGGGGAAACCCCATACCTTGAAGCGACTATGTCTTGAGGAGCCACGCGTGAAGATGAAGGGACTTCAGTCCCGGATGTACTAGCGTGCCCCCCTCCTGGGTCAGGAGATCATGGGAAAGCGGTAGAGGAACCGGAGGTTCCACTGCCAGCTACTGGAGCAGCGGGAACCAAATTTGTCGAGGCCAAAACAGAGTTATCAATACAATTTGTGCGCCTTCTGTCTGGAGCTTGATCAGCACTCTCTGTAAGACTGGGAAGGGAGGGAATGTGTACAGAAACTTCCCTGTCCAAGAAAGCGACAGTGCGTCTTGCCAAAAAATACCATGCCTGAGATCGAGTGTGCAAAACCTGGGAAGTTTTGCGTTTGATGGGGCTGCGAATAGATCCACCTCCGGACAATCCCAAAGATCGAAGATGTGACCTAGTACTTCTTGTTTTAACTCCCACTCGTGGGCTCTTACCCCGGTGTGGCTGAGGTTGTCTGTGAGAACATTCTGCATGCCTGGGACGTGGACTGACCGAAGACAGACCTTGTGCAGAACCACCCAGTTCCAGACCCGCATCACTGCCCTGCAAAGAGGATATGAGCGGGTGCCCCTCTGTTTGTTGATGTACCACACTACGCACACACTGTCCGACTGGACCAACAGGGTATCTTTCTCATGTATGTGCTGAAAAGCCCGAAGAGCATAAAGCATTGTTCTCATTTCTAGCACATTTATGTGCACTTGTAGTTCTACAGGCGACCACAGGTCCTGGGTCCTGTGACGTCCCAGATGGACACCCCATCCCATTCCCGATGTGTCCATGGTCAGGATTTGGGAGTAAGGAGAGGCCTGGAAAGGAACTCCTCAAATCAGGTTGTTGGAGTTCTACCACCATTACAGAGCCTTCTGCAGTGGACTGGACATTAGGACATGACTGTCCAAGTCGTCTGCCCTCTGATCCCATTGGGATCCGAGAGTCCACTGCGAGATGCGTATGTGAAGTCTGGCCATTGGGACCATAGGGATAGCTGCTGCCATAAGGCCAAGGAGGCGGAGAACCACCCTGACTGAAATGTGTCGATCAGAGGGTACCAGCCTGGCTTATCTCTCCAGGGTCTCTACCCTGTCCAGGGGGGAGGAAGGCCATACCATGTCCCATGTCCAGAACCGCCCCAATAAATTGTAGGTGCTGGGAAAGAGCAAGCTGGGATTTGGGGTAATTCACAGTAATATCCACACACTCGAAAAGGTGCAGGGTAGCTGATATGGAAGCCTCCAACAGCTCCCTCGACGGAGCCGTAAGAAGCCAATCATCAAGGTAAAGGAAGATGTAATGCCCCTGACTCCTCAAGGCACCTGCTACTACCACTAGGCATTTGGTAAAAACCGCGGTGCGGAGGAAAGTCCAAAAAGGAGAGCTTTGAACTGGTAATGCTCTCCCCTTGGAAAGAAAACCTGAGGAATCTGCGATGTGGATGGAATACTGGAATGTGAATATACGCACCCTGCATGTCCAGGGCACAAAGCCATTATTCTTTGGAAAGGAGAGGCAGCAGGCTTTGCAGTGTCAGCATCCAAAACCTCTTGGTACTCTATGAAGAGGTTGAGGGTACTGAGGTCTAGAATCAGGCATAAATCCCACGTCTTTTTGGGTACCAGAACTGAGTGGCAGTAGAATCCCTTCTCGATTTGGTTTGCTGGCACTGGCTCTATTGCTTCTTTTCGAAGAAGAGCCGTGATCTCATCCCTTAAATGGGGAATGTGCACCCTTGGGTAGTGTGAAAACCCCGGAGGATTTTGGTTTTTTTCCTCGAAATTCGAGTGTGTGACCAAGCTTGAAACTCAAAGACCCAGGCATCGGTTTTGATGGACTCCCAGTCTCCCAGATGTCTTGCGAACCTTCTGCCCACTTTTTTCCCACCTTCATGTACTTGATTCCTGCCACTGTACCTAATCATCCCTGTACTCTTCCTGCTTATCCTTATTCTGCTCTACCTAGGTATCACTGAACTGAACTGTACTGAATTACCTGAATGTGTCATTGGTCCTGTCCACCCCTGCATGGGTCACGGCTATGACCGTACCTCTCGCGAAGGAATCCATTGCGTCGCAGGTGGCCTGTAAAGAATTACATCCCGCCCCTTGGCAGATCTTGAAGTGTTCACCAAGCTGGTCTTTGCTTCACAGTCCGGAAGGGCCTCGGATCATCTTTTTCCACAGAATCGGATAAAAATAAGTGCGGTTCTTGCGGCATCCAGCTTCCGCATAAGGACCAGCATACTCTCTGCTTCTTCTGCTTGGGACCGGATCACAATGTCTAGGAGTGTGAGGCCTGCGCTCAGTTCAACCAGGCCACATGGAAAAGGCGCCAACAGTCTCTCAGAGCCCATCTCCTGAACCTAAAAATGGCTTTGATGGAAAAAGAGCTTAAGAAGCTTAAAAGCGCCACCTCCTGTCCAACTAATCCCCGCATTCTTTTGTGAAAGGTTTTTTCTCTACATGTTAGGTTATTTGTTAAATTGTTCAAGATTTCATTCTTGGGAGGGGGGTTATGTTGGAGAATTTAAACAGTTGAAAAAAACTACTTCCGAGAACATATGTATATGTAGGTGGAAAGCTTCTGGGGATTCAGACTGTTATTATTTTACTTTGGCACAATAACATGAACATGATCAAGTTGGTAACTTGGAATGTAAATGGTCTTAGACATGTAGTCAAAAGGAAAGAGGTCCAGGTCAACACCAAAAAAATATGGGCGGGGGCATTGTTTTCCTCCAGGAAATGCACTCTACCACAGAGGAGGCCACAAAGATGGCATCATCATGGAGAGGGCACCTTCCTGGCGGCTCCCTTTACTTCACGGGCCTGGGGGGGTAATGATTTGGGTAAGACCAGGGCTACCCCATAAAGTTCTGCTGGTCCGTGCAGACCCCCAGGGAAGATACCTTATAGTGGAAGTGGATATGGGAGGTACCAAATACACCCTATTATTAGTATATGGCCCGAATTTTGACTCTCCAGACTTCTTTACACACCTAGGTGTAGCCTTGACCCCATTGTCAGACAACCTGATAACTGCAGAGGATTTCAACACTTAATGGGACCCAGCTCTAGATCGCTCAGGACAGAGATCCAGGCCTCCACCTCGGAGTACTGCTGCCCTTCAGAATATTGCCGAGGGCAGAGCCCTAATGGAGGCATGGAAACAACGTCACCCGCATACCAGAGAATACTCCTTTTTCTCCTCAGCTCACCAGGTATATACCAGGCTTGACTACATCTTCATCCCAAAGATGTGGGCTGAGCTTCTGGAGGAGGCCAGTTATGGGCCAATAATAGTTTCAGACCATGCACCTTTGCAGGTCACACTACAGTTTCGGGGGGGGGGGGGCGCCCCGAGACCTAGTTTGAGAATGGACCCTTCCCTGCTTTCAGATGAGGGATTTGTCTCCCAAGTTAAAGAGAGTATTAGGGAATACCTAAAGCATAATAACCCAGAAGATACCACTGTCCACAACACATGGGATGCCCTAAAGGCACATATTCATGGGAAGGGAATATCTTACTCCTTTTTTATTAAAAAGAAAATGGACAGGGAAGAGAAGGAGTTAGAGAAACAGATTAAGGAGTTAGAGGGGGATTTGATGAGACACATATGTCCTCAGAAAGTTCAAAAATTTAAGGCTCTGAAATGCTCCCTCAATCTATATACCAACCGTAGGACTGAAAGAAACCTTTTTATAATTAGGCGGGAGTCCATTTTGACAGGGATAAGGCAGGTAAATGGCTAGCAGGCTTGGTAAAGAGTAAAAGGGCCGAGAGGACTGTTTTAGGGCTGTAAGGGGGGAGGGCCATCACCTACGATTAACTCCAGATAAATGCCACCTTTAAAGAATTCTATTCAAAATTGCATGCCTTGGAATTCCCAATGGATGGAGATCCAGAGGGCTTTCTCCAGAAAATGATGCTGCCTACAGTAGGCGAGGATGACAGGGAGGTCCTGGACACCCCTGTTTCCTGTGAGGAATTGAGACGGGCAGCTTGGAAGGGGAGTAGAGGTAAGACCCCGGGCCCAGGGATACCCCTTGAGTTTTACAGAACAGTATGGGAGGAGATCAGTCCCTTCAAGCTTCAGATGGTACCCTCAGCTTCCCAGAGGGGATCATTACCTCCCTCAATGTTCATGGCCACTATAGTTGTGCTTCCTAAACGTGGAAAAGACCCTCTTAAGTGTGGATCTTATAGGCCCTTATCACTTCTGAACTCAGACTATAAAATATTGGCTATTCTAGCTCTAAGAATGGAGAGACTCCTCCCTAACGTGATCAATTCGGACCAGGGAGGGTTTGTTGGGGGAAGGCAGGCTAAACAAAATATACGGATGACTGTTAATATTATTTACGGGTGGACTCAGAGTTGGGGGGAACGAGAGGTGGACTTTAAGCCTTAGATGCCAAAAAGGCATTTGTTTGGGTGGAATGGCCCTTTATGTTTGCAGTTCTTAACAAGTATGGATTGGGAGATACAATGCTGAGGTGGATTCGAACACTCTATACCTCTCCTCAAGCCTAAATCCTAACGAACTCCACTGTATCGTCCCCCTTCCACCTTAAGCTGGGTACAAGACAGGGATGCCTGCTCTCTCACTATAGAGGCTTTGGCTGAAACAATTCGCTCTCATGAAGCAATCCAGGGGTATGAGGGGGCTGGCAAAACCCATGGTATATCTCTTATTTGCAGACAATATACTTTTATTCTCGAAGGACCCTGTGGCTACCCTGCCTGCTCCGACTAATATGTTTGACACTTATGGTCCAATTTGGGGTCATAAAATAAACTGGGGTAAATGTGAGTGGATGCCCCTGGGAGGAAATAAAACTCCTATTCGACTTAACCAATGTCTTATCCCCCCGTCCCAGGAGATCAAGTATCTGGGGATTTACTTGTCGTCGAAGCTGTCCAGCATGGCAGACATTAAGCTGCGCAGGGTGGTGACCAAGATTAAGGAGGATTGTAGCAACTGGAGGGCCCTCCCTTTGACCCGGTTGGGTAGGGTCAACCTTATAAAGATGAGTATTCTCCCACAATTTCTGCATCCCTTCCAGACAATTCCGGTCTATATCCCTAAAAGCTATATCAAGGCCCTGGAGGTCGCCATTACCCAATTGCTATGGAAGGGGAAGAGGCCCAAGATTAAAAAGGCTATAATGTGGAAACCTGTTTCCCAGGGGGATCTGGGTCTCCCCAGTGTCAAATATTACTACCTGGCATCCCAATTAGCACACATACAGGACCTTTTGGGCAGCAGGGAGACCCTCCCGGCATGGGTAGGGCTGGAGTCCAAGTCCAGTATCCCACTGTATTATGATGTCCTGGTAGGGGGCCTGATGGAAGAATCGAGTGGGAAGCCTGGATATCCCTGTACCAGGGCAACTTGGAGGGCTTGGCGAATGGCACTTAAGTTATTACAGCATAGGCCTGGGTTGTCTCCAGATACTTCCTTATAGTGTGTGGTGGCAGGAGGGGAGAGGGGGCTTCAGAGAGTACTGGACCAGTGGAGTCGAAAGCGACTCCACCTCCTAGAACAGCTGATAGAAGATGGGCAGGTTTTGGACTTCCCCACATTAAAGCGGAAATTTAATCTCAGTCCCTCCTCCTAGTTTTCTTATTTCATCCTTAGAAAAAGAATAGAGAGACAGATAGAGGGTATGAGGCCAGGGAGCTATGGTCGTTCCTCCTTGGAGGAGACTTTTACAGGGAGATATTCGGACCCCACTTTCAAACACCTCAGGTCTTGCTATCGGCTGTTGGTGGCAGCGATGCCGGATCAGCTGGACAGATTGAAAAAAGGGTGGGAGGAGGATGTATTCCCAGACTCCCTCACTGGGGGGAGACTGGTCACTGATTCTTAAGCATTCCTTAAATTGCTCGGTGAACAATAGATTAAGAGCCATCTGATATAATGTACTAATGAGGGTGTATTTCACCCTCGTCCTGGCACACAGAATTGACCCTTCAATCCCAGACCTATGTCCCAAATGTAAAATCCATACTGGAACCTTCTTCCATTTAATGTGGGAGTGCCACAAGGTTTACGCCTATTGGAAAGAAGTCCTGACACTTCTGACACTTATCCTGGGGGAACCTTTAACAATGGACCCGGTCAAAGTACTGCTGGGTCTCTGAGTGGGGAAGGCAACAGAGTGGACAGGCTGGGAGCCATTCACTCTTGAGGTTGGGACTGTTGGGAATTCACCAGCTAGCCTTTTACTGGAGGCTTTCCAACACCCCTAAGGTCGCTGCTTGGGTAAAGGACCTTGATGACTGTATGAAACTAGAGAGAACCCAGTACAGAATAAGAAACCAAGAAGGTAAATTCTGGGAGATCTGGGATCCAGTTTAGAGGGCGGTGCAGTGCCCCTGGTTCCCAGTATTTTAATAAACATAGTTCAGTTGTCCCTTCTCTTTATGTGTATTAAGGGACATGGGGCACACAGTAGGGACCCTGTCTATAGACCATTAATTACCTGTATATTTCATATTTTTTAATGCATTATGCAAGCTTAATTTATTCACTCTCAGTTAATTTATTTGTAAGTGTTTCTTATTTGTCTCACCTGGACGCCTTTTACATTGCTGCTTGTATTAACTAACTCTCCCATTTTAGGGGGAGAAATGTATCTGAACTTTGGAAGTTTTAAATAAAGTTTACAAAATAAACATACGTTGACAGCAACTTTTTCAGAATATTTAGAACAATATTGCTTAGCTACTGTAATCAGAGTCGCGTGCTCACTACAGAGCTAGAGCTTGCTAGACGGTGAGCTCAGCTGCAGTCTCAGCTGTGTCAAGCAAAGCCACACACTCGGTAAAACTACAGTTTCACTTCAGAAAATGTTTACAAAACAAGCGAACTTCACTAATATAAAAAAACAAAAAAAGACACCAAACTGTTAACTTGCTGGCTCACACACTTCATTAGTGTAATAACATCCATGAGGCACTCGAGCTTCTCTCTCATGCCAAATGATGTCAACACCTACAGGGTGTGTGAACCAGCTTGTTCTTAACACTTTGGTATTAACTGTTCTCTGTGTTACTTATCAGTAATTCTAGAGCTCGAAAGAATCTCCTCCATAGAGTCACAAGCAGTGGACTGAAGCTGTAGTCATCTGGAACCCACAGAAAAAACTATTACAGTGTGGAGCTGTCCAGGAAATATAAGTGTGGCAGAGCCAGAGGAGCAGTGTTACACACTGGCACCACCTAATATGAAGCAGGAGCACCCCTCTGCCTTAGTTCAGGTTGCAGACTAAGAGGAATCTAGCTATAACGAAAATATACAGGCTTGCTACTTACCAGTAACAGTAGATCTACAGAATCTCCTTCATAAAGCCTCAGACATTACACTGCATGCTCGTGGTGCCTGGACCTGGTGGGAGACTTATTACAGCTGGGGCTGGCCATGCAGCCATATACCCAAAGTACAACACTGGATGCCTGGGCATCGCCTTTACAACAGAGGAGAGGCAGGGTGGGGTGGGGGGAGAGACCATCCACTTCAGTACCTGCCATTAAGGGATTCATTAGAGATGACATAGAAATTGCTAGGGTAGAAGAGGCAGAGGGAAACATGGAGGCCTTATGGGTCACCTTACGAACCTCAGCAGGAAGTAAGGTCAAGCTGGGTAAAGTATATAGGCCCCCCGGGATGGGTGATGTTCTGGAGGATGGTCAACTTTATTAGTTGGTTTATTAGTTGGTCAACTGGGTGGCAAACTAGTTGACTGGCAGAAAACAGAGAGTGGTGGTAAATGGTATACAGTCAGAAGAGATGCAAGTCACAAGTGGGGTACCTCAGGGATCAGTCCTGGGGCCAGTCCTATTCAACATCTTCATTAGTGACCTTGCAGATGGACTAGAGGGTAAGGCTTGTCTGTTTGCAGATGACACCAAGATCTGCAACAGAGTAGATGAGCCAGATGGGGTGGGCAGAATGAGAAGAGATCTGGATAAACTAGCAGAATGGTCAGAAGAGTGGCAACTGGGATTTAATGCAAAGAAGTGCAAAATCATGCACATAGGGAAGAGAAACCCTGAAGCCACTTATAGGCTGGGAGGGAGTTGCTAGCAGTCACAAAGGAAGAAAGCGACTTGGGCATCATCATCACTGATGACCTAAAATCATCCAAGCAGACCTCTAAAGCAGTAGGTAAGGCTAGGGGTGTTAGGGTGTATTAGTAGGGTATCACAAGTCGAAGAGGGAGGTAATAATCCCTCTGTACAAGACATTGGTTAGGCCCCATCTGAGTACTGCGCAGTATTGGAGGCCACACCATCACAAGGACATTAACCAAATTGAGGCAGTCCAGAGAAGGGCAACCAAAATGGTGCAGGGACTGCATCAGAAGACATATGAGGACAGATTAACGGAGCTCAATATGTATACCCTTGAGCAAAGGAGGGAGAGAGGTGATATGATCGAGGCATTCAAACACCTTAAGGGCATAAACAAGGGAAAGAGTCTAACATGTTTAAATATAAGAAAAATAGCAGGACAAGAGGACACAGCATGAGATTAGAGGGAGGCCGATTAAGGGGAATGTGAGGAAATTCTTTTCACAGAAAGGTGGTGGATGCATGGAATGGCTTACCACAAGAAGTGGTGGCTATGAATACAGTGCAGGGCTTCAAACAGGCATGGGATAGGCATAAGGGAGCAATACAAATGACTATAAATAGATAGGTCACTGACAGAGCAAAGGCCGATGGCACATTTATAAGGTAGAAAAAGAAATGGGCAGACTGGATGGGCCTTGGGGTCCTTATCTGCCGTCAACTTCTATGTTTCTATGGCATGCTGGACATCACTGCCCAGTGTGGACCAAATGGGGAAGGAGTGGTGTTGATGGGGGACCTTAATATGCCAGGTACAAACTGTGGAACCATGTCCTCTAAGGTGGCCAAGGAGCAGAGGCTGCTGGACGGCTTCCAGGATGTGTTCTTAACACAGCATGTGATGGAGCCCACAAGGGAAGGGCATGTCCTGGACATGGTTCTGGCAGATGGGGATCTGGTAAGAGACCTGGTTGTAGAGGATCCTCTGACTGGGAGCAACCACAATACTGTCTGGTTTCAAATAAGCATGGGGGGAGGGAGGGTGAGATCTAGGACACTGGTAGTGGAGTTCAGGGGGGCAGACTTTGTGGGCATGGGAAATATTCTCAAGGATCACTTGAAGGGGATTACATCAATGACAAATGTGGAAAAGAGATGGGAGGTCATAAACCGGGGACTTCATGAGGCAGTCAGGACCTGCGCTAAGGTGAAACATAAGGAAGCAAGGTCACATAAACCATGCTGGTGGTCCAGTGAGGTTCAGGTAGCGGTCAGAGAAAAGAAGGCGGCCTACAAAAAATATAAAAACAACAAGAGGGGATAGGGATAAGGAAATGTACCATCTTGCATCTAGAAAAGTCACCCGGAAGGTGAGGGGGGGCAAAGTCCAGTAAAGAGCAGCGGCTGGCACAGGGAATACATGGAGGGGAAAAGGGGTTCTTCCGGTACATTGGGGAGCGAAGAAAAACTAAGGGCCATCTCAGCAGATTGAGATCAGAAGGAGGGTGGGTGGAAGAGGTGAGGGACCAGGCAGAGGTATTAAACGAGTACTTAGCCTCTTTGCTCACTAGGGAGGGGGATGGGATATCTACAAAGCAAGGCACGATGGGGATAGAAGCTGCAGTGAGTGAGATCAGGGAGCAACAGAAATGGAGCAAGGGGAGGAGGGAGAGGTACCCCAGGGTGTCACATCAGGATAAGGATAAAAGGCCAGTAAGGTGGAGGGCCGGATGATGCTATCTCCACCGAGGGTGTGGCTAGCCCTCAAGGCCCTAAAGAAGACAAATCTCTGGGCGGATGGCATTCATCCGAGAATACTATGAAGTGGGTGTGACATACTGGCTGCACCTGGCGGAGCTCAACAGGTCGCTTGGACAGGGAGGGTACCTAGGGATTGGCGAGGCACATGGTGCCAATCCATAAAGGGGTCGAGGAAGTACCAGGTAACTATAGACCCATCAGTTTGACCTCGGTGGTGGGAAAATTAACGGAGAGTATACTTAAGAGCGATTGGGGGTGTACTTGGAGGAGGTGGGAGGTCTGGATAGTCGGCAACATGGGTTTGTGCCAGGTAGATCATGTCAAACCAATCTTGTGGAGTTCTACGAATGGGTAACATCAGAACTGGACAGGGAGGCCGGCCCGTCGGCGCAATGGTTGGATTTCCGCTTGTGACGCCAGCAACCCGGGTTCGGGAACGAGCCCGGGAAGCTGGAGGGCTGGGCAGGGGGAGAGGACTCGAGCATCCTAGGGACTGCTCATCCTCTCCGTGGGGAGGAGGGAACCAGAGCTCGGCTCTTGTCTGGCCCCGGGTGGAGACCCGAGGTACAGCAAGCCCGATGCCTAGCAGAGGGGCGACATGCCAGATGTTGGCGCTTTAGCGCCTTGGCGTCGAGACAGCGCCCGAAAGAACATGGGAAAGAACCACGCAGCCTCCCAGCAGAAGAAGCACCAGGCCCCGACCTCAAGGCCCCTACCGGCCCGGGAGACAGCGTCCGACGGAATATAGACGATTGGGTGTGGGCCCCCCTGCACTCGCGCCTGGGGTAACCACGGCTCCATGGGGATGGACTGCACTGGTCACCAGGTAGGTGAGCAAGGGCTGAAAAAGCCGTAGTTGTCTCCCAAAGAGGGGAGAGCTGTGAGAAGAAGGGGTGTTAAAAAAAAAAAAAAAAGAACTGGACAGGGGAAAGCCTGTGGATGTATTATTCTTGGATTTCAGCAAGGCGTTTGACTCTGTCCCCCACAATGGTCTGGTGGAGAAACTGATGGGGTTGGGAGTAGGCCCTGTGATGGTCAGATGGATTGAAAACTGGCTAGCTGGATGCACCCAGAGAGTAGTGGTCGGTGGGGAGCTCTCGAACCCTAGAGAGGTCAGTGAGTAGGGAACCCCAGAGGCTCGGTCCTGGGTCGATCCTGTTTAATGCATACATATCGGACATCAGGGAAGGTATAGGGTATGAAATGAGTCTCTTCGCTGATGACTCCAAGATGGGAGCAGTAGTTGAGGGGGAAGAGGGGAGGTTGGCCCTGCAAGGGGACCTGGAAAGCTGGGCTCACACATGGAAATTAAATTTCAATATCACCAAGTGCAAGGTGTTACATCTTGGGCGGGGAAATCCTAAACACAGGTAAACCCTGGGAAGGGAGGTGCTGGAGGCCTCAATAAGGGAAAAAGACCCAGGGGTCATGGTGGATGCATGTATGAATAACTCTGAGCAGTGCAGGAGAGCGGCTAGCAAGGCAAACAGGATGTTGGGATGCATCGTAAGGGGGATCACCTCTAGGAGCAGGGAAGTGATTCTGCCACTGTACAATGGACTGGTTAGACTACACCTCGAGTACTGTGTACAGTACTGGAGACCACACTTGAAGAGGGACATACAGCACCTGGAGAGGGTACAGAGGAGGGCAACTAAGATGATACGAGGACTAGGGGATTTGACGTCTGAGGACAGACTGGAGGAGCTCTGCCTATTTTCATTGGAGGAGAGGAGATACGGGGGGGACATGATTGAGGTCTTCAAGTACCTCAAGGGAATAAACAGGGTAAACATGGAGGGGATCTTTAGACTAAAGCAGGAGGTATCACCAGAGGGCATGGTTTGAAGTTGGAAGGGTGAGGGGGAAAAGAGGAGGAGGTTTTTCACTGAGAGGGTGGTGGACCCTTGGAATGCACTGTCTGGCGTGCTGGTTCAGAGATCCACAGTGGAGGGCTTCAAGAGAAGATGGGACAGACACAGAAAGTGGATGTATCAGATGATGGCCTGGCCCAGGGGGGTGGGGATGGATGATAGGGGTTTCTGGAACACAAGGTGGGGGGAGGGCCTCGGCACCCAACTGGGGATCTGAGGTTTGAGCAGACTCGATAGACCGTAAGGCCTAATCTGCTGGCAACTAGAATGTTAGTATTTTTCCTGAAAGCATAAGATTTAGCTGCAGGATTCTCAAAAGTTGACAGAGAAGATGGAACACTTCCAGATGTAGAAACCATTCTCCTGGATGCACAGTTTGGCGACTGAGCCAGTCTGCTTGAATGTTTAGTTCACCCACTAGATAAATGGCTAAAAAGATGTGTTTTCCTTGACCTAGTGAGGCACACTTGGGGCTTCTGTAAGTGTGTTTTCACTTTTGGGCCTCTGTTTATTTATGCAACTGCCACAGCAATGGTCGATTGTACCTTAACCACTTGAAACTTTAACTGTTCCTGAAAACAGTACAGGGAAAGGAAAACTGCAATCATTTTTAAAGCATTGAGCTGAAGATCCTTCTCCTCCAGATCACAGGCACCCTGAACTAGGATCTAGTAGAGAACTGTGCCCCAATCAAAAAGGCTTGAATCAGTCATTAGTATAACCTCCAGAAAAGAGAAGGGAAGTTGGCCCGGTGGTGCTGAGGGTTGAGGTGCTGGACGCCACACTTCGCGCCATGCCGTCAACCCGGGTTCAGGAACGAGCATGGGTTGGTGGGAGGGGGAAGGCAAGGAGCAGGATTAAGCTGCTGTGAGATGGCTCTCCTCTCCTGGGGAGGGATGAGGGGTTTCACTGGCCCTTGGCTGCCACCCGGTGGAGGACGGGTGGTAATTTGGGCTACGGGGAGCCTGGCGATTGCCAGGAGTGGGGCAGAAGGGTCCGGAACCGGCTTCACAGGGTGTGTGTGCACCTCCACGTGCATGCAGGGCCATGTGCTGGGGTCCTGGAACAACAGGGAGACAATGGAGAAAACCGGGGAAAACGTTAAAAATGCATATTAAAAAAAGAGAAGGGGGTCCTTTAAAAGACTGTTGGCACTCTTCCACCAAGCCTACAAATGAAGAATGGAAAGGACAGCCAAATCGGAACCAGACACTGTTCCAAAGCCAGAGACCAACTGGTTATGATGTGTAGATGGAGGGCCTCATATGGAGACAAGCCCAAGGTACCAGTTCTACTGCTGCCATCATCAGCTTCAAAGTCTGAAGGCATCGGTGGGTTGACACTGTTGTCTGGAACATGAGATACTGGATGTTTTGACAGAGATTCTCTACCCTGGAAAGGGAAAGGAAAACTCTGCACATCCGTCCAAAATCAGATCCACATGTTCCAGACTCTGGGAGGGCTGGAGAGATAACTACCTTGTTAACTTCAGTATCCATTCATGATGATCCAGGACTTGCTGTGTTTGAAGGCTGTCTGCTCCAATAATGTCCTAATCAGGAGATTGTCTAAGTAGGGGGTGGGGTACACATGGTGACCTTCCAAATGCAGATTGATCACAATCACTATAAGAACTTTCATAAAAACTCTTGCTGGTGAGGTGAGACTGAAGAGGAGAGATTTGTATTGGAAATGCTGGTCTCAACTGGCATATCTTAGGAATCCTGGACATGAGCAACAGATCCGAATGTGGAGAGAAGCATCAGACAGGGTCTCCTCTGGCCAAAAAGCTGATTACTGAACACACGGACTCCATCTATGAACTTGGCTGGTCCCAAAAACTTGCTCAGACTCCACGATTCAAGAAAACACTCGGTCTTCTGTGGGACTGTGAAACAGACCAAGTAAAAATCCTTGAATCTTCTCCTTGGGAGGTACTGGTATGAATGCTTCTATCAGGGTTATGAAGGACAGGGTCTGGTCCACTGCCTCCCTTTCCCTGGCACTGTTAGAGATCGGGGACTGAAAGAATCAACTTCTGCAAAGTAAAGTATAGGACTCCATTTCAGAGTCTTCAGATATGATCTCCAGAACCCAGGAGTCTGCTGCTGTTTGTGCCCATCTTTAGTAAAAGCTCCACGTGTCCTCCCTAAGCCTGTGGGAAAACTTAGGCCTGCAAGCCCTCATGCCGAGAATCCACCTCTACAGCTGGCACCACTGAGGTATCAGCAGGAGAAAGAACCTCTGTTTTGAGAGTTCTTGAAACCAGTGTATGTTTGTCTTGCACACTTACTACCACATCTCTGCAAGGAATGAAAACTGCCTCTGGAGATGTGCAAGCGACCAGAGTCTTTGCCCCTCAACGATGAATTAAGAGTTTTACTGACCCTCGGACACAGGCAACTAATCCTTCTTATGCTTTATGGCTTTCAGTATTTATTACAATTTTGACCAAAACAGCATGACACTAAACCCAAAAAAAAAAATCTCACCAGTGATATAACCAAACTGCTCTCATTATGGCCACAGCAGTAGCAAAGGGCCTAGTTAAAAAGTTGAATCCCCAGGGAAGGCTTACACTACCTTGATTATGGGAATCATTTCTTAAATTCCATACAACAGCGCAGTTATCCAATCATAGAGGGCCTGGGCCACCAAGATGGAGGTAACCCTAATAGCTTTGCTTGCAGTGGAATAAGCTAGTCTACGCGCAGCATCTATAACACTCTTATCATTCCTGACATTCCACTCTGAGAAGACTGCAACTCTCTCAATCTGAAAAGTTGTGTGCCTGACTATACCCAAAACAGCTGCATCAGCGGGGGCAGAGCCAACAGCCTAGCTTGGTAGATGTGTTTCTTTTGAGCTCTATATTTCTTGCACAATATAACCTCTTAAAACTCCTTTTCTGTCTAACTTTTGAGATTTAAGTAAGTAGCTTTACTTGCTATGCACCAGGTGCATTCTCTTATCGTCTTTTTGGCCATATGGGTCATACTAAACATGTGAATAAGCAGTATCAACAAGCAACTGAACCCTCTAATCCACCGATGCAACTGCAGCCTGTGAATAAAGTTTCCGACCAACCTGTTACCTTTGAGACATTACAAAGATCCATTAACCATCCCACCTAAACAGTACAATGCTTGGAACAAAAATTCGACCAACAAATTGAAAGGCTGGTAGTGGTGGAAGATCAAGTGGACTCAATAACTGGGGCAGCTGATGAATCCAGCAAGATCGCAGGGAAAGCTCCGACTGCTACCGCAACTCTCATTAAGGAACAAAGCTTGGTTAAAACAAGATAGGAACAACTAGAAAATCAAGCTTGGGCAGCCAACATAAGATTTTCACATGTATCGGAAGGATCTGAAAATGGGGACTTGATTACTTTCCTTGAACGCTGGCTGCCTGAGGCAGTGGGGCTGGGACATGTGGTCCCCATTAAAAAATATTACAGAATGTCCCTGCATAGATCCTCTGGAACAGAAGAAGATCCTCGTACCATCCTGTTTACTCTACCGTCTTCGGGAGACTGTGATGTCCTCCTGCACGCTGCCAGGGACCGAGCGCCTGTTATGCTGGGTAACAAAAGGTTCTCCTTTTCCCGGACTACTTGTATGCTACCCAGATGAGAAGGAAGGCCTTTGAAGGGGTTGTGCAACTACTTCGAAAAGCAGGGATTACTTAACGTATTCCCTTTCCTGCTAGACTCTATTTCACATACCAAGACGAGCAATACTGTTTTACCGATCCAAGGGTAGCAGGGGGGATTTTGCCTCCAAATTGCCTCAGCCGGGCACCACTGCAGCAGCCGGAAAGGATGAGGCAACCGAAGAAAGCTGCACTTACTAAACACATCGGGACAAGTAATTAACTGACTCTACCTTAGTAGTGATTGCTCACTGTACCTCATCTAGACCTTTCATTGTGGACTTATTTAGTGGTATTCTTATTATAATATGTTTACTCTCTACCTCATTGGGAGTGTGGGAATGTGTAACTAAGAGCAGATAAGTGGAAATGAGTCACTTCTGGTAAGTGAGCTACAACTAGATAGATAGACAGATACTTTATTTTCAAAGTGCCCATTTCCTTAGACTCTGGGCACTGTACAATAAAACAATGCAATTAATCATACTAAAATACAACCATAAAATCACTATAGCTGGGAGCAATAACCTATCTATTGAATTTAAAATAGTACACTACCAATCAATAAAAGCTCGCTGGAACAGAAATGTTTACAACTGTTCTTGTCCTCCAAACTACTGGGTTGAATACCGTATTTGATTACATGTTTTAATGCCTTAAATATGTTTTATTTGGCTGTGTGAACAGTGCTCGAGTAGGGGACCAAGTCGATCTAAAATGGTGACTCCTTTTAACAGTGTTGGCACCAAGGCATAAGATGGATGGTGTGGTTGCCTTTCTCCAGGTAGCATACAGCAGCTGGGGGAGCGTGATCACATTCTTCCTCTAGCAGTTTGTTTGGTATGTCCACATATGCCGCTGCGACCTTTCCAGTGTTAATTCTTGGCTCAGGGGTCTTTTGCGTATATGTAGTTACAGGGGCATAATGTGATCCATTCAGACTCAGTGTTTTTTCACTGATATTTTGCTTCTGAATTTGTTATGGAGCGAGAGGTTTAATGTTATACTGTTTGCAAGTTAAATGAACTCAGAAGCCTTTAGACTACATGTTTTTTTTACTGTGCATTTACATATATCAGGGGAGAATGGAACAGTTCTTAATGAATAACCCTTTGGGTAAGAATTATTAATCTGTGCTGTATTACGTTTATTTAGTTTTCCATACAGACCATCATTGTTATACGACTCGAATATGTGCAGCTATATGTATAAATTGTACAAGTGGTTTTCCCCAATGAGGTTACAAGGAGAGACATGTTACAATCCTTCTATTTTGATTCTCTGTGTTGATATACTGCTCTATTAAGCTGTCTCTTGAATGCATATTTTTCTGTATATATGGCTTAAAATCTAATAAAAAGAAAGTTAAAACAGCTGCATCAGTGAATGGCGATGTCTCCTACTTCTTCAACAATACTTCCTGAAATGAACACCATTTTCCCTTCTTTTATCAAACTGCTTCTTTTTGTCATCCCACTCCTGGTTAATCACCTGCTCAAACTGTGGAAAACTCAAACACTTGAGAGCATTTCCATAATTAGACAACATGGGGGTTCACAGACAGTGGGATGGCACAGTGAACGTCTGCCAGCTGCAGGGTTCTACATGCCTCTTCAGTCAGGAAAGAAATAAACTTAGTATTAAACAGAAACGGTACCAGGGCTTGTGTTAAGGCACTACTGGCATCCCTTCAGACATTTTTTTACCTTATGTAGTGCGTCTAGATTAATGCATTACTCCTTTGCTGGCCCCCAAGCTTATGTGACTACATGAGAAGCTATGCAGGGGTGCAGCTGATTCAATGAGCAAAAAAAGTTACTCACCTGTAATCGTAGTTCTAGGAGTGGAACCACACTCTGGCAGTTCCAACGGAATGGTATGAATGATAAGACATCTTTACGTTAACCTCCTACCACCACCCAGATGGTATGTCCCCCAACTCCACCGCATGACATCAGCTCTTGCACAGTGGAAGCAGGGATCCATGTGCCACTTGCCAGGGGAGAAGAGGCAGTTTTGTGTGGATGTGAACCATATACCACTCCTAGAACTATGGAAAAAGGTGAGTAACCTATTTTTCTAGGGGTGTGGATATGGTTCACTAGCCACACTCTGGCAGGCTCCTAGCAGTTCTCCAAGACGAGGGAGCAAGGTGCATACCCCTACCTGGCAAACAGAGACTGGAGAACAGAGGTTGCAAAATCAGCATCATGGTGTGACTCAGGGTTGATGTGGTAGTCAGAAATGTAGGTGTGTGTTGACTGCCAGGTAGCAGCCATGCAGACAGCTTGGATAAAGACGTCCCTGGAAACAGCCAGCGAGCCAGCAGTATGTCTGGTGAAAGGAGCCCTAAGGGAGGCTCCCTACCAGCTAACCTATAGCAGAGGTTGATGTAGAATGTGATCCACCTGCCAGTAGTCCACTTTATAGCCAGTCTGCCAAGCACAGCTTTAGCGTGACAAACAGCTGTCGAGCCTCTTCCTGAACTCCAGCCGTGCGTTCCACATAACAGAGTGCTTTCCACAGGTCCAGGGTATGGAGCTTGAGCTTGGCCTCCGAAGAAAGGTTGGTAAGGTATACCAGTAAGGTAGCACCTGGTTCAAGTGAAACTCTGATACTACCTTTGAGAGGAACTTCAGGTTGGGGCGAAGGCTTTTGTCCCTGAGGAAGACCCGGTAAGCAGACTCCACTGACAGCACCTGGAGCTCCCCGATCACATTGGCTGACATGATGGACACCAGGAAGGATGTCTTCCATGACAGGTGTGACATATCACACCAGTACACTGGCTCGAAAAGCTTGCCCATGAGCATAGCCAATACAAGCAGCAGGTCCCATGGTGCAGGTGGTTCATGCACCAGAGGGGACAGGTAGTTCAGGCCCTTGAAAAGTGCCCGACCACCTTTTCCTGGACTACCATCAGCTTACCAGGCCATGGCCAGTAGGCAGAGATAGTTGCTAGATGCACCTTAAGGGTCGTCGCTCACAGTGCCAACTGGGAAAGGGACCAGAGGTAGTCCAGGATACTAGCCACAGGGCAGGCAAGGGGATCAGGCTCCTTGCTCTGACACCAAATGGAAAATCTCCTGCACTGAAAAGCACAGAATCTATGAGTCGACTCTTTTAGGGAGGCCTATACAATGTGGAGCACCTCATCTGAGAGACTCAAGGCCTTGAATTCTAGTCATTCAGGAACCAGACCGTGTGGTGCGGAGACTGCAGGCCCCAGTGCAGAACCATCCCCTGCAGTCTGGTCAGCAGATCTTGGTGGCGAGGTAGTCACCACGGAGGTCTGCTGCTGAGGCAGAGGCGATCTAGGTTGCAGAACTGCAGTGGCCAGTCTGGAGCTATCAGCATCATCTGTGCCTTGTCCTTCCAGGCCTTGACCACCACCTTGTGGATCAAGGGGAAGGGAGGGAAGGCGTACATAAGGCCCGGGGTCCAGGGCCCTGCAAAGACATCCCCAGAAGTGTCCCAGACTGTGGGGGGCAGGCAAAAAAACAGCCACTGCTTAGTGTTCTCCCAGGAGGCAAACAGGTCCACTGGATGAATGCCCCAGCAGGAGAACAGGTAGTCCACTACCTCCCAATGCAGAGACCACTCATGTGACGTCTCTACTACACAGCTAAAAGCATTCACCAGTTGACTGTTCTCTCCTGTGACATGAATCACCAGGAAATCTGCACCAATGCTGCGCACGAGGGTTCAGGTACGGAGATCCTCCCAACACAAGGGAAGAGACTGAGTTCTGCCCTGCCTGTTCAGATTGATCATGGTCATGATGTTGTCCATCTGGACCTGCACAACCTGACCCCTGACAAGAGAAGTGAAGTCCATCAGTGCCAACCACACTGCAAGGAGCTCCAGCAGGCTGATGGGGGTGACAGGACTCCCGGGGTGACCAGAACCCATGGCTCTGTGGTCCCCCAAGTGCATTCCCCAATTCATTAGAGACACATGCATTGTGATGGTGATGTTCAGTTCTGGGTGGACAAACAGGATTCCTTCCTCCAGGTGTAGGGGTTTTAGCCACCACTGGATGGCATCTCACATTGGCTGGGTCACTGTGACCAGCTGGTCCAAATGGCCAAAGTGCTGGGACCACTGGCAACCCAACTCCCACTGGAGGTGGTGCATCCACCAGTGGGCCCAATGGACCAAGCTGGTGCAGGACGCCATGTATCCAGCAGCCTTAGAAAATCCTGGGTAGGGTATGAGAGCACAGCCTGAAATGACTGGGCAAAGGAGGAATGATTCCATGCTCCGTCCGCAGGGAGGCAGGCCTTGGCCTGCAGGGAGTTTACTTCGTGCCCGATAATCTTGATCACCTGCTTTGGTACCAGTTTGGACTTGCCCGGGTTGACCAACACGACCAAGTTTCAGCAAATTTGGAGAGCCAGACCTCTGGACCTTTTCAAGTCCTCCCTGGATGGACCGACTAGCAGCCAGTCATTTAGGCAGGGGTATTCCATGACCCCTAGGCACCGCAGGTGGGTTAACACCACCGCCATGAACTTGTTGAAGAACCCTGGGCACTACAGAGAGGCCGAGAAGGGCATAACCTGAACTGCTACAGCACCCCTACTGCCCGGACTCGGAGGTACCAGCGATGGGACTGGCGGACAGGGATGTGCAAAAAATGCATCCTGGAGGACTAGGGAGCAGAACCACATCTTCTGCTCCAGCAATGTAATGATCTGATTCAGAGTGACCAACCAGAACTTGAATTTTCACATGAACTGGTTCAGATTGTGCAGGTACAGTATGAGGCGTCAGCCACCCCCTCCCCCCCCAATCTGTTTCGGGACCAGGAAGTACCTGGACACATAACCCTGATTGGTCAGGACATTCAGGACACAGGCTATGGCCCCTTTTGCAAGGAGCTGAGCAATGTCTTCCCGTAGGGCAGACAGTGTGTCCTGCAACATCCTGGACTCCTGAGGGTGCGTGGAGGTGGTAAGGCGGGAGAGCCTCAAAGACGAGAAGAAACACTCTGCCAACTACTTGCAACACCCCACTGTACGCTGTCATAGCTGAACAACACGACGGGGAGGGTAGAGAGGGACAGGACAGGTGGAGGGATGTCGCCCCAGACCCATCACTGGGCAGTCTTTATGGGAGCACTGGCAGCTGTGGCCACAGAGGCACCACTACCCTACCCCCCCTTTCTTAGAAGCATGGCCCCCGGACTTTGGCTTGGAATGCCAGGCCTGGTACTGCCCCTGTTGAGGATGCTGCAGAGGAGGCTGTGGCCAAGGGGACTGGTACTGAAAAGCCTGTTTCTTAGGCTTTTTTCCCCGGGTCCTTCTGGGATGAAGCCACAGAATCCAGGGTGGCACCGGACTGCTTGATATGGGCGAGATGTCCTTCCACCCCAGGGATAAATAGGTCAGTGCCAAAGAAAGGAAAACTGGCTAGCTTATGCTGGGTGTCTGCCATGAAGGTGGACAGACGCAGCCAGGCCCTGCAATGCATGGAAACAGCCGCTGCCATGGCACGGACACACAAGTTGCCAATGTCCAAGGTCATCTGGAGCAGGTGTTTAGCTGGTGATTGACCCTGGTCTCTGATGACCATTACTACCAACTGCTGATCAGCAGAGAGATAAGGGAGGATTGCATCAAAGATCCCCATCAGGGAGTGACTGAAATTGGCCATCACCAAGGCATAACCAGCCTGATGGAGAACAAATGACACCACAGCATATACTTTAAGGCATGGTCAATCTTGCGGGGCTTCTTGTCCAGAGGCTTGTCTGCGACCTCCTGCTGTCCAGACTTGCGGAACACTGAATCCGTGACCAACCCCTCCACAGAGAGGGACCAAGGGAATATACCAACAAACTCGAAAAATTTAAAAGACAGTTTGCCCATGGCACACTAAATCATAAGCAGGAGCCACGACGGAGGAGACCTGTTCTTCTGTCGGAAAGAAAGATCTGATGTCACAAGACGGAGTCAGAGGATATACCATCTGAGTGATAGGAGAAGCTTAGCTTAAAGATGTCCAGCCAATCAGACCGTTCCAGTGGAACTCCCAGAGTGTGGATTGGAACCATATACATGCCCCTAGAAATTGCCTTTTTTTTTTTTTCATGCTCCTTTATAACCTGAAACCTCAGGGCATCATACAACAGCTGACAAGCAATTAAAACCAGTACAATAAATTAGTAAATAAAATAATTTAAAATAAGCAAAAGTAGTATAAATCCAATATTTCAGTTAAAATTAGAGAAGTAGCTGAATCACAGGAAATAACAGCAAACTAATTTTAGGCCCTGAAGGTCTGACTAAACAGGTAGGTTTTTAACCCCCTTTTAGAGGCCTCTAGTGAAGGGGCCTCCCTCAGTCCCCGAGGCAAGGTGTTCCATAAAACAGGGCCAGCCACTGCAAATGAACAATCGCCAGAGGACTTAAGCTGAGCATACTCTGCAACATGGGATTCAATGAATGGTTGAAAAACTGGTGCGGAGCTCAGGGTTTTGGCTTCATTGGGGACTGGGGGTCCACCTGGAGGGATACTGGCGTGATGGTCTGCATCAGTCCAAGAGGAGAACCAGGATCCTAGGTGATAGGTTTAAATGCTTCATTGGCAAGCATTTAAACTAGCCAAGGGGGAAGGCAATGAAAAGAAGCAGGGAAATCCCAGCCTCCCGCCGCAAAACACGGTAGTTAGCAAGGTAAACACGAAAGCAGAGAAGTCAATAGGGAGCAGGACAGGGGTAGATGCAAAAAAAGGCAATAAGGACAGAGATGGGGCTAAAAGGGCTACGGCCACCAAAAAATGGAGGGTGATGAGTACCAATGCCCAAAGTCTGGGTAACAAGCTCCCTGAACTAGTGGCCTTGATGGAAGAGGGGCACCTAGATCTCGTGGCAGTCACAGAAACAAGGTACACAGAGAACCATGATTGGGATGTCAACATACCAGTGTACACAAGCTACAAGAGGGACAAGGAGGGTAAAAAAGGAGGAGTAGCAGCTCTCTATGTAAGGGACGTGATCAAAGCAACAGAACTAAAGGATAAACAGGGAGTAGAGGAGACGCTACGGGTCACCTTGGAGACAGAAAATGGCACCACAATCCGCATGGGCGTTGTATATAGACCCTCATCTCAGGGGGAGGCAATGGACAAGGAAATGATAAAAAATATCCTTAGAAAAAGGGGAAATATTGTTGATGGGGGACCTGAATAGGCCAGATGTTAACTGGAGCACCTTTGCTGCAGACACATCCAAGAGCAGGATTATTCTCGATGCCATACAGGGGCATGCCTCAGACAGCTAGTGGTGGAACTCACTCAGGAGGGAGCAATCTTAGACCTGGTACTGTCAAACGGGGACAGAAAAAGGATCCGGATTTAGAAGTGGGTAGCCATCTGGGAACAAGCGACCACCAAACAGTGTGGTTCACGATAAACACAACCCTAGAGTCAAGCCATATAAAAGCAAGAGTACTGAACTTTAGGAGGACTGACTTTGGGAAAATGGGAGAGTGCCTCACAAAAGCATTAGCAAATGGGCAAGAAGGAGGGGTGGAGGCACAATGGGGAAAAATTAAAACAGCCATCACAGAGGCAACAAGCCTTTGTGTGAAGCAAATCAACAAAACAAAACGAAGGAAAAAACCACTATGGTTCTCAAACGAGGTGACGGGAAGGTTAAGGAGAAAAGGTAGCATTTAGGAAGTATAAGAAAACACAGAAGGAGCAAGACAGAGAACTGTACCAGTTAAAGCAGAAGGAAGCGGGGAAGGCAGTCAGAATAGCAAAGGCCCAAACTGAGGAAAAGACAGCCAACTCAGTTAAGAAGGGGGATAAAACCTTTTATAGGTACATTAGGGAGAGAAAAAAGACCAAGGGAGGGATAGTGAGGCTTAATAAAGAGAAGGGAGGTTGGGCAGCGGGTGCCAGTGAAAAAGCAGGGATACTGAATGAACATTTCTGCTCAGTATTCACAAAAGAAGAGGAAGAGGAGAAGGAGGTACCTAAATCAAAGAATAGAAGCACTCTGGATAGGGAGGTCGATACCAGTCCATTCACAGAAGAAAGGGTTCTGAAGTAACTCCTAAAACTGAAGGTGGACAAAGCAATGGGGCCAGACGGGATTCACCCAAGAATTCTAAAAGAACTAAGGGCAGAACTAGTGACACCACTGGCTACCCTTTTTTAACAAATCATGGGAGGATGGTGTGGTACCTGAGGACTGGAGGAGGGCGGATTTGATTCCCCCTTCACAAAAGTGGGAGCAAGACAGAGGCAGGAAACTACAGACCTGTTAGTTTGACCTCGGTGGTAGGGAAAATGATGAAATCACTTCTGAAGGAAAGAATTATTTAGTTCCTAGAGGCCAGTGGGGCACAGGACCCAAGCAGCATGGATTCAGAGCAGGAAGGTCGTGTCAGACAAATCTAATAGATTTCTTTGACTAGGTGACCAAAGTAGTAGGGAGGGGCTGTGGAAATGGCCTACCTAGACTTTAGTAAGGAATCTGACACAGTCCCACACAAAAGCTTAATATACAAGTTAGCCAGCCTTGGAGTGGGTCCCAAGGTGGTAGTCTGGGTAAAAAAATGGCTGGACAATAGGACGCAGAGAGTAATAGTAAACGCAGTCCATTCTGAAGAAAGGGGGGTTCAGTACTGGGACCGGCCCTCTTTAATCCCTTTATAAGTGACATTGCAGAAGGACTGGAAGGAAAGGTATGTCTCTTTGCAGACGACACAAAGATCTGCAACAGGGTCGATACAGAAGGTGGGGTGGAAAGGATGAGAAAGGACTTGGCAAGGTTGGAGGAATGGTCAAATGTATGGCAGCTTACATTCAATGCTAAGAAGTGCAAAGTAATGCACCTGGGAAACAAAAACCCAGGGCAAGAGTACACAATGTGGGGTGAGATACTAACAACAACAAAAATGGAAAGGTACCTGGGGGTAGTCATATCAGATGACCTAAAGGTGGGCAAGCAATGTGAGAAGGCAGTAAGGAGGGCTGATGGGATACTGGAATGCACAGGGAGAGGTATCATCAGTAGAAAACAGGAAGTTGTTATCCCTCTGTACGGACGGTTGGTGAGACCCCATCTGAAGTACTGCGTGCAGTTCTGGAGACCCCATCTCCACAAGGACATAGGATGGAGGATGTCCACAGGAGGGCAACTAAAATGGTGCAGGGTCTGCACCATAAGACACACAAAGAGAGATTAAAGGAGCTTAATATGTATATCTTTGAGGAGAGGAGGGACATGATAGAAACTTTCAAGTACCTCAAGGGAATCAACAAAGTCCAAGAGGCAGCATCTTTTAGAAAAAGAGATGTGCAAGAACAAGGGGGCACAATCAGAAGATGGGGAGGATGGCTCAGAGGTAATGTGAGGAAGTATTTTTTCACAGAGAGGGTTGTGGATACATGGAACGGCCTTCCTGAGGAGGTAGTGGAGTCAGAAACAGTGGGAGAATTCAAGAATGCATGGGACAGACATAAGGCAATTCTAGTGGGGGGGTAGGAGGAAGCAGGCTGTTGGGTTAACTAGGATCTACAGCTTATCCATTAGGTAGAGAAACGGGTACACTGGGTGGGCCAAGCAGTCCTTATCTGCCATCAAATTCTATATTTAAATGTTTCTAAGCTGGGCCCTTGAGACCAAAAGGAGACCATAGGAGGAAGAGTGAAGGGGGTGCAAGGACTGGATAAGGTTCAGAAGCTCTGCTAGGTAGTCAGGGCCCAACCCATGTAGAGCTCTGCAGGTCATTTAACCAACCTTGAAAGTAATTCACCACTTCATAGGCAGCCAGTGCAGATCACGCAGGACTGAGATCACATGATTAGACCTCTAAAGGCCAGTCAGTGACCTGGCCACTGTGTTCTGCACCAGCTGTAAGCATTGTAGGGTACCTCCACTAACCCCAAGGTAGGGCACATTACGGCAGTCCAGCCTATCGCTATGAAAGCATGTAGCAGTGTCAGCAGGTCTTCAAGAGGGATAATGGACTTAATCTAGCTGATGTTCCTAAGAAGGTAAAAGCTGTGACTACAGCTGACACCTGAGCCTCCAGTGTCAACCGTTCATCAAAAAAGGACTCAGATTTTTCATCTTTGCAGAAACCAACAGCCTGGGTGAACCAACCCAAAGCCCCATCTCTCCCATGATACTCTTTTTATTTATTTTTTTTTTATTAGAATTTCTGATAAATACCTTTGAGCCAATGGCTTTTTTTACAAAGGTTCCACGTCAGTATACAAAGAAAAGAAGTACAGTTTGTGTGAGATTAGCAGGCAAGCAGTCTGAATACAAAATTCAGTACAGGGTATACATGGTCTAAAGCTACAGGTGACATAAGTAACAGTTAGAACAACATAATCAGGCATACATTTAAGAATGATGAGTCACAACAAATAATATTTACATGAATTAAAGCTGCCAGAAGGGCCTTGTCAAAGGGTAAGGTAGAGTGGAAAAAAAAATGAGTTGCTGCCAATTGTGCCAGGTAGTGTAGGAAAGTGGAAGAGAGTGGGTGTAGCGGGGTAACTGGTAGGGAGGTAGAAGGAGAGGTGGGTGGGAGGCAAGGATCGGGCAACAAGTGCAACATTGGGTGGGGTGAGCAGATTAGAAAAGGGAGAGAGGAAGGGAGTGGAAGGAGGGTAAGAGAGGAAGGTGGTGGACCTGGGCTAGGGAGAGAGGGTGGGGTAGATATGGGGAGGGTGGTGGCAGGCAGAGGTCATGATAGTAGAAAGGTGCGAAGAACAGAAGCTACTACCTGGGAGGTTAGGAGAAACAGTCACAGGTGGCTCTGGACACAAGCGTTTGACCTAGCTTGTGTTTGAACGAGCAGAGGGTGCCTAAGTTGGTGAGTTCGCTGCCGGGGGGAGTTAAACACCTTAGGGGCTCTACCTGCAAAAGACCGCTGGCCTTGGGCGGTGCGACAGTGGGGAACAGCCAGAAAATAGTTGTCACAGCTTCCTGTGTAAGGGGGTGGTTGGCTGGGCTTAAGAGAGACTGAACCCCAGGGGGAATGAGCCCCTCTGGGTAATCCCAGTCCCATGCAGCAGAAGACACACAAGATATGTGCAAGGTGCCTGCTCTCATGAAGCCAGTTCAAGTTTTGAGAACAAATGAGGAGGCTCATACCCCAAACCTCTTCAAAAAATATTTTAGTTATATGGCTTTTTTTTTTTTTTTTACTAATTGGTAAATTGGTAGGCGTACTGGGCGAAGAGCTAGCCCCAGGCATGATCGAAGCCATAAGGCAAGGGTCGTTACAAACAATGTAAGGCATGAAGCTGAAATAATTACAAGAATGTTGGGTAAAAATTCATAAGCAAATGGCATCTAAGAAGAGTTCAAGAAAGGAACAGTAAGCAAATTTACAAGTAAGGGTAAAGACCAAAGCCCAATCAGGCTGCAAGTAACATACAATAAGTGAACTACTGTTCATGTCATAAATAGGACTCAACAAACAAATAAATAAAATAAATGAGTACCAATTATAAGACATACGACATCATGACCACCTTGTCTCAAACCCTAGATTAAACTGAGGTGGCTATAGTATATGCAGTATAATTAAAATATTTTTGAAGAAGTTTTAGTGAATGACCCTCCTCATCTGCACTATACTTTGAAAATGTTCCCAGAGGGGTGCAAACACCGAAGGCTTCTGTTGAGAGGTCTTCAACTCCCCATGTTATTTAGACAGTGGTCAAACTGTCCTATGTAGGGTTGACCATGATCTTTTCATGAAGTCTGGAAACTGGTGCTCATCGCCCTGTTCTATGAAATTAACAAACCAACCCCAAAAACACTACTTATGCAAAAAGGCACAACAGGGCATGTGTTATTGTAAAATAATGTGATGCCTTGAAGAAGTGAGGCATGAGGTGAAGCTTAATGTCTTATGCACCCGAGATGTGCCACTATTACAAAATTACACACAACCTGGACCACCTAACTGCAATTAAAAAATTGATCCACTGATTTTTCAGTTTTTAAACTGAGAAATGAGACTCAAAAAGGTATATACTTTAACCTGTACTGCTGTGCTGAAATTAACAGTCATGTGATCACATTTGGCCAATAACATGTTTTGATTTCTCTTACTCATTTTTCCACAAATATACAATGCAACTTACTTTGTTATCCGGTCAATATTTGCAATTTGCTTCTGATTCCGTATCACTTCAATAGCCTCCCAAAGAAACTGAATCACTTTTGTATCTGCCTGTCTTCTTTTTGTTAAGCGTGCCATGATTCAGATGTTTGTAATCTAGAAGAACAAGGACACAAGAATAAGATGACCATGCCAATACTTCTGTTTCAAAGAAAACCCTACTATACCCAATTAGCATAAGGAGTTGCTGCTTGAATTCAGAACAGGTGATGTGATATTAGCATAATTTGCTAATTAGTTTCAGGAAATGCTTTACTTTCAATAAAAACAAAATATAAAACAATCTGTCAGTCATCTCTTCAGCTTATATTTTGTTACATTTTGTGATGTCTTTCGCTTTCAATGAATGGGTAAAGGTAGCATTTGTTTAGTTGGTCTGGAAACTAAATAACCTGAACAAAGGTCCAGTTGCACTACCAGCTGTACCACCAAGGCAACTGGAAAACTGGGACTCCCCAGAAGCACCTTACTCTTTTTGTAATGTACAAGCTGGTGCTGCACAGATACTTACATTTTCATACATAAGGGTACAGCATGCACATACATGGAACCCAAGCTAAAGCACTTATTGTATTCTCTCTTCTGTTTGGGTTCCATGTGTGTGCACACTATACCATTATAGGAGTAGTACACAACAGTGTAAAACAACAAGAAGCAAAGTTGTTCAGGACAAAAATAATTTTACAATGAGAGTAGTCACTAAGCTGAACTCCTTGCAGTTTTTAAAATATTTGCTATCCGAAGTAGGAAATTTGGTTAAAAAAGGGACATTTAGTTAATTAGATGGCTATATTTCAAAACTATACAGAGTTTAGCAGAGTGACTACCCTCACTGTAAAGGTCTTTTTGTCCTGAACAACTTTGCTGCTGGCCATTTTTGTGTAACTTGTAAAGTTTCCAAGATATTTAGATTTGTTTGGCATGTGTGCAGATGCGCTTGCAAACAGTAGACACTTTTTTCTCCTCTCCAAGTGAACACTAGTAGACGTGCCAAACAAATGTAAATATCCTGAAAACCATAAGAGTTACACATACACAACTAGTGTCACAACTGTTCACAACAAAAAGACCTTTACAATGAGGGTAGTCACCAAGCTGAACTCTGTATAGTTTTTAAAATACAGTCATCTCTACTGTTGTGAACTGACTGTAAAGCAGTGCTTGCTGCTGAATCTACGGTCCCGGCTACATCACTGTCACATGAGACAGGATGCATTGTAGGAACAAGGAAAGCAATAAACTTACCTGAGATGGAGATCCCCAGGGGTCGTAAAAAATACCATAAAGTTAGCAAGCTAATTTAGGAAAAACTCCTAATAGCACACAGAGGGAAGGACATACTAGGACTCCACACACAAATCAAAACACTCTGCACAACATATGTTTCTGCAAATTCTAGGTGTACTACTCCTTTATGTATTAAAAAAAAAAACATAGCCTGGACAAAGTCTGCATGTACAGTATGTAATCATACATGTGATCACAGTCCAAACAGGTGAGAAACACTGCCAACCAGGTCTTGGAATCCATATGGGGACATTCTGTTACTAGATCAGCACTATTTGTCATCCCCCAGTACAGGTCCCTGGCCAGACGTCACCTAAACTACTGCTCACAGTTCTTGTGCCCACCTGAGAAGAGATCTACACATGGATATAAGAGTGCAGAGAACAGCAACCGACTAATATACAAACTGTGTAAAATGTCTAGACTTAACCCATTTAAATCAACACAGTTTAAAAGATGACAGATTTGGGGGGACGTGTTCTGTAAGGAATAACCATGGTTATTTGTGCAGTAATACTGCAAAACTGAACGCACTGGGTGGGTTAAGAGGCACAAGACACAGTCAATACCTTCGACCACTCAGGAAGTAAGGTTACTGCAGCAGCAGTAATGCATACCCAGAGCGGATTATTACACTTATAAATGTGTAAAAAGGTCAAGTGTTATAATGTATAAATTGATGCATGAAGAAAACATAAGAGTGAGTCTGGGTTTGTCACTGAAGGGGGAACACCATGGACTACAGGTCTCAACTCAGAGTTATCAACAAATCCTTCAGAAGTGACAAGATAAAGTACTTTTATACTCGACAAGGGTTGTTGGCATATGGAATACCCTACTGTACCACTATCACTGCTGAAGGCAGATAGTTTCAACAGCTTTAAGAATGTTCCCTAATGTTTGAGATTCGCATTCTTCTAGTGCACCCTAAAAAGTTTTCTTTTTAGTTATTTTTTATTTAACTATTGACCAGCTAAGCAGACTAGACAAATGTATGCCTATTTTCAGGTATAAGCCAGGAGGTTACAGAGATATGCAGGCAGTGCAAAAACATTAACAGTGAGAAGACATCAACATAACAGATAACAGTAACAATAGATAAGGATCACAGTAAATGTAAACAGCGTATACATAGGATATAACTATACACAAGCATAGATCTGAACAAACCAGGCTGAGCAGTGAAGTACACCACTCATTAGAGGGCGGAGATAACAATTATGTACAGTTATAGGCGGAGTTAGATATCAAGTGATCCCATAGGGACCTTCTAAAAATGTGGTGGGTGGTGGCACAACGAATATGTACTGGGAGAGAGTTCCATAACCTAGGTTCACAGAAAGTAAAGGCCCACATATCCATGTGGGTTTTAGGAACAAAGAACACAGAGGAATCATTAGACCTGAGGGGGTAAGTTATACTAACAGTCAAGTTACATTAACAGTCCTTAGTTGCTCCACCAAGAGTAGTGGAGTGGCAGTTCTGACGACTTTATCAATAAAGCAGCTCAAAGCAAAAGTACAATAGCTTCCTGGAGACAACCAGTCTAGTATATTATATAGTTCACAGTGATGAGTGAGTTGAGCGGCAGAGAGGGCAAACCGACATACGTTGCTATAGGCAACATCCCATTTAGACAGATTGGACTTGGTTGCATGAGTAAAGGTAAGGAGCCCATAACTAAGGGTGGGAAGGTGCATTCCTCTCACCAGGGCAAGATGTGTAGCTAGTGAGAGAATGTTCTTGGCCCTATAGGCCAGGCCCAACTTGCAATTTACTGCCTTACATACACTGCAGATACGCAGAGAGAGAGGTCTAGCTGAGGATCAAGAGTGACTCCAAGATATCTGAAAGAGTCAGCAACTGTCACAGGGGACCCATCAACACTAGTGATATTCAGGGGTTCAGAACAAGCACTGATTTTGGCCTGAGTGCCAAAAAGCATAGTCTGTGTTTTCCCAAGTTTAAGGACTAACTTATTTGACAAGAGTCAAGATTGTATTTGGCAGAAATCAGCCTTTAATTGAGAGCTAATGTTTCGGATGTCCTAAGAACTGGTTAGCAGCCCCAGGTCATCAGCATAAAGGGTAGCACTACAATGGGCTGGCAGCTGGGGAAAGTCATTAATAAATAGGGAAAACAAGATGGATCCCAGGATGGACCCCTGCGGTACACCAATCTTGACAGAAGTAAGCTCAGAGAACATCTTGTTATACCTGACTAGTTGCTGCCTTCCCTGTAGGTAGTTTGGAGATTGCCGGGGAGCATGGGATAGGGAGGGAACTGGATGTTGTCCACCTGGGGATGAACGATCTGACAAGGGAAGCTGCAGTGGAAGTGTAGGATAGGTTTAGGGAGCTGGGGAAGGGCCTGAAGTAGGTAGCTCACACAGTGGCCTACACTGAGGTGCTATCAGTGCACAGTCAGGGGAAGGCTAGGGAACTCCACACCAAGTCCTTCAATGAGTTGTTGAAGGCATGGTGCAGGGAGAAGGGCTTCAGCTACATCAGGGACTGGGGTCACACCTGGGGGGATGGAGGCCTGTACAAGGGAGATGGCCTCCATCCATCCAAGAGGGGAATGGTCATCCTGAGGGGAAGGTTTACATGCTACTTTGACAAGCATTTAAACTAGCCAAGGGGGGAGGCAGAAAAACTGAGGGAGGCAAGAGACTGACCCCACCAGAGACTAGTGCAACAGGGAAGGTTAACTCAGGGAGAATAAATTCCCTGGAGGTTGATGGAAGCAAAGAGAAGGTCAGGGCAGGCAAGTCTTGAGGAGGAACTCCAGTTGAAAGAGTGGGGAAGGAAGGCAGGATGACAACCTAACAGGGGAGTACAGGACTGGGATAACAGAGGGGGCAAGGAGGAAGGGGAGGCAGGTTAGAGTGAGAGAGGGACAGAGAGAATGTACAGCCATGTGTGCCAGTGCAAGGAGTCTAGGAAACAAAATTCCTGACCATGAGGCAATCAATGTGGTGGCAAACCTGGATCTGGTGGCCATATTGGAATCATGGCGCATGGACAACCACAGCTGGAAAGTGGCAATCCAAGGTTACACCACAGTCCAGAAAGACAGGTCAGGGAGGAAAGGTGGAGGGGTTGTTTTATATGTGAAAGAAGGTGTAAGGGTCATTAAGATATGTGTCAGCCTAGAGACAGGATTGGGGGCAATTATCCACACAGGGGTGGGGTACAGGTCTCCGACAAAGGGGGAGGATTTAGACAGAACCCTGGGGGAAGCCATTAGCAAAATGGCCAGAAAGGGGGAAGTTTTGATAATGGGGGACTTCAATCTGCCAGATGTAGATTGAGGCATTCTCGCCACAGCTACATCAAGAGGCAGAGTCATCCTCAACTTCATATAAGGGAAATTTCTCAAGCAGCTGGTTATGGAACCCACTGGGGATGAGGCAGCTTTGGACCTGGTATTTACAACTAGTCCTGGACTTCAGGAGGGCAGATTTTAAAGAATTGTGAAACTGCCTCAAAGAATGCCCCGGGGGGGGGGGGTGGAGGCTCAGTGAAGAAAAATTAAGGAGGGTATAGCCCAGACAACAGCACGCTGTTAGTTAAGGGAAAGAGGAGGAAGAGGCCACTGTGGTTCTCTAAGGAGGTAGCAAAGGCAATGAAGGAGAAGAAAACAGCATTTAAAATGTACAAGGAGATCCAGAAGGATGAAGACAGGGGGTTAAATCTGGCAAAATAAAGGGAGGCAAGAAAAAGGGTGAGGGCAGCTAAAGCACTAACAGAGGAAAGGATAGCTAGGGAGATAAAAAAAGGGACAAGACATTCTTCAGGTATGTGGGGGAAAAGAGGAAGATAAGGGATGGGATAGTGAGACGCGGGGGGGGACTACGCAGAGGAAGATCAAAAGAAAGCGGAAATACTAAACGACTACTTCTGCTTGGTCTTCACAGTAGAGGGTGGGGGGTACAGACCAGCATATTAGGCAACAAGAAGAGGGATCAGTGGACAAGTCCGTTTTCGGTGGAGACTACCCAAAAGGGACTGGAAGCCTTGAAGAGACTAAGGCAACGGAACGGAATGGGATTCATCCAAGGGATCCTAAAGGAACTGAGCACAGTGCTGGCCACCCCTCTGGCAGTACTTTTTAGCACCTCAGTGGAGATGGGGGAAGTTCCAGAGGGCTGATGTGGTCCCACAAAAGTGACAGTAGGGAGGATGCTAGCAACTACAGGCCAGTCAGCCTCACATCCATGGTGGGGAGTTAATGAAGACACTACTGAAGAGGCAAAAGGGCTGCAGGCCCACCGCAGCATGGTTTCACTGGGGGTGATGCTGAACTAACTCACAGATTTCTTGCCTGGGTTACCAGGGAAGTGGATCAAAGGAGAGCAGTGGACATTGCCTATCTGCATTTCAGTAAGGCTTCCGACACTGTGCCAAACAGGAGGCTAAAAGAAACTAAGCAGTCTGGGAGAGGGGGAGAAAGTGGCAAGCTGGGTATCAAACTGGTAAAGCGACAGAAGGCAAAATGTGGTGGCAAACTATAGCAACTAAGGCGATGGGACTGTGACTAGTGAGGTTCCACAGGGTTCCGCGCTTGGACTGGTCCTCTTCAATGTCTTGATAAGAGTCACTGAAGAGAAGCCTGAGAGTAAGGTGTGTCTCTTTGCAGTTGATACAAAAATCTGTCACATGTCTGATAGGAAAGGGTGGAGAGAATGCGAAGGGATCAGGGGAAGCTAGAAGAATGGTGTAGGGGGTGGCAGCTGGATTTACTAAGGGAACATATTAAGAAAATTTTAGGAGCAAGAAGGCACATGCCCACAATAGCTCCAGATATTACTTGTAATATATTAGATTTTTATTTGTCATTAAGAAATTATATAATCTACTTTTAAATATGCCTTTTTACTGCTGATAATCAGAGAAGTTGGTAATAAGTGCCAGGGACTAACCATTCTTTGCAAAAAGTAATAGGCTCTTTTTTTAGTTTTAACCTTAGCTCTTAACTGCAGTGGGTGACCTCTTGTGTTAATTATAACTTGTTTGAACTGTAGGCTACAAAGTGCTGTAAGTGATTCATCATTAATGATGTCCCATACAAACAGGAAACCTCCTCTCAAACTGCGTAGCTCCAAGGCCATTAAATTATGTTTTGAAAGACAAACCTCATAGGGCAAGGATTTATCTGCACAGATAGATTTTGTAACTTTTCTTTGAAATCTTTCAATCTTATTAATGTCACTCCGAGAATAAGGACACCATAACTGTGAACCATAATCAAAATGTGGCCTTACATAAGCTTTATATAGTGGTAAGAGAATATCTGGATCTTTAGATTTTATATTACACTTCATTGCCCACCATATTTTATTAGCTTTACTGAGAGTATTAGAAGAAAAAATTACTCACCTTAGTAATGTTGTTTCTTCTAATGGAGTCTTGCTATATTATGACATATGCAGCGAGTCTCAACCTTCGAACTGTTCCGGAGGTGAAAGAGTTAACTTTCCATGCCAGGCATGGAACGCTGAGCTCGAGCTGGTTGAAACTCTCTCTGTTGTTCTTCAAACTCAAACAGTCAGATCTTTACGAGCTAAACTCACTGAGGTCCTGTGTGGAAGCTGTAAACCTACACTAGCCAACTGGCTACTAAACATAAGAACACATTTTTTGGTCCCAAAACAAAGACTCAAGTCAGGAGACCCAAAAAATGAAAAACAAAACACCAAGCACCCCAAAAAATGAGGGGTGAAAACAACAAGGTGGGCACCAACTAAGGTGCCAACACTGCACTGCCCACCCACATCCCAAAAACAGGTTCTGAGAGGGGCAGGGGGGATAATATATCAAGACTCCATTAGAAGAAACAACATTACTAAGGTGAGTAATTTTTTCTTTCAAACAACATGAAGTCTTGCTATATTATGACATATGCAGACTACTGCCAGTACCTCCATGGAGGGGGACAGAGCCTACTTAGGAAATAGGCCTGAAGCACAGCGCTGTGACAAACCGGCATCACTCCTAGCCTGGATGTCCAGGGAGTAATGCTTCGGAAAGTGTGAACTGTTTCCAGGTAGCTGCTTGACATACCTCTAGAATAGGGATGACCCTGGCAGCAGCCAGGGAAGCAGCTGTACCTCTGGTAGAGTGAGCCCTCAGGCCTGAGGGAGGAACCCTACCCAGTTTTTCATAGTAAAATTGGATACAAGAGACAATCCACCTGGCAATGGATCTTTTAGTGGCAGGTTTCCCTTTACCAACCTCACCATAAGTGAGGAACAGTTGGAGGGAGTCAAACCTGTGAGCCTTGGTACACTCTATGTAATAACTAAGGGCTCTCTTCACATCTAAGCTGTGCAACCTCCTCTCGCCAGAGGAGGAATGGTCAGTGAAGTACGCTGGAAGAGATATGGATTGATTAAGGTGGAAATCTGAAACCACCTTAGGCAAGAACTTCCTATTAGTCCTGAGGACCACCTTATCTCTATGAAAGGAGATAAAATCAGGCTCCACTGACAAAGTTTGCAATTCACTTATGCGTCTGGCAGAAGTGATGGCTACCAGAAACACAGTCTTCCAAGTCAAGTACTTAAGTTCTGCTGAAGACAAAGGCTCAAAGGGGGGTTGCATAAGCTGAGCAATGCAAACATTAAGATCCCAGGCAGGGGCAGGGTCCCTGAATGGAGGGTTGGTATGAAGCAATCCTTGAAAACTTGGAGAAGACAGGATGAGCTGAAAGAGAAGAGGGCTTACCTGTTGAAATAAAAGCAGACACAGCTGCCAAATGCACTTTTAGGGTAGTTGGTCTCAGCCCCAAGGTATTTAAGTGGACCATATAATCCAGGACTGTGGTAAATCAGCAGATTCTGGGAAATATGCTTTCCAGCGCACCATATGGAAAAACCTTTCCATTTGGAGTTATAAGTAGCCCTGGTGGAAGGTTTCCTAGAAGCCTTCAGGATATCCATTACACCTTGGGAGAGGTGTAAATCAGCAAACTCTAACTCTTCAAGAGCCAGGCCTTGAGATTGAGAGATTTGAGGTTCGGGTACCAAACCCTCCCCTGAGCACAGGTTAACAGGTTGTGCTTCCTGGGAAGACACAGGGGAAGATGGACTGCTAAGGACAGTAGGAGTGGATACCAGGGTTGTCTGGCCCAATCTGGAGCAATCAGGATCATCTTGCAGGGCTGAGATCTGATTTTGACTAGCACTTTGAACAGTAGAGGGAAGGGAGGAAAAGCATAGAGAAACTTCCCTTCCCAATTGAGGACTAAAGCATCCAGAGGGACTGAGCCTAACACTGGGGGCCTGCAGCAAAAAAGAGGAAGTTGGTGATTGTCTGGGGCTGCAAAAAGATCTATCTGCGGGGTGCCCCACCTGGCAAAGATCACTTCCAACACCAGGGGGTCCAGTGACCATTCGTGATGGCCCTGGGAAATCCTGCTGAGAGCATCTGCCAGGACATTGTCTTTGCCTGGGAAGTGAACTGCCGTAAGGGAGGTGTTCAGGGAGTAAGCCAGAGACCACAACTTCATTGCTTTGGTGCACAAGGCCGTAGACCGAGTGCCCCTTGCTTGTTGATGTACCACATTGTGGTGGTGTTGTCTGTTTGACCTGTACAACTTTGTTCTGAACAGATTTGGAAAAACTTGAAGTGCTAGAAAACTGCTCTGAGTTCCAACAGATTGATGTGGAGCAGAGATTCCTGAGGGGACCACAACCCTGGGTAGTGAGGTCACCCATGTGAGCTCCCCACCCCAAGAGGGATGCATCTGTAGTAAGGATTAAGGAGTGAGACTGAGTGACAAAAGGAACCCCTTGTCTCAGATTGCTCTGATCCTGCCACCACTGTAGGGCCTGGATCAAGGTTCGAGTCACTGGGATCAATTTGGTTAGAGGGTCTTTCCTTTGAGACCAAAAGGCTCTCAAATGGAACTGGATGTCCCTCATCTGAAATCTTGCTCCCTGCACTACTGCTTTAGAGGCAGCCATGTGCCCCAGGAGCTGTAGAAAATGTCTTGCTGGTCGAGAGACCTGCAGGGTGAATGATGAGGCCAGAGAGACCAAGGTCCTTGCCCTGTCCAAAGGAAGAAGGCTCTGGCTTTCTCTGTTGTCAGCTCTGAGCCTATGGAGGTGAGGAGCTGTACAGGCTCTAGAACTGACTTTGAAAGATTCAGTAGGAAACCTAGAGAGGTGAGCAGTTGCTGAGTTATCTGTAGGTGTAACCTGACCTGGTCTGGGGACTGGCCTACTATGAGCCAATCATCCAGGTAAGGGAAGATGGCAATTTTTTGCCTTCTTAGGGAAGCAACTGCTACTGCCAGGCATTTGTGAATACCTTGGAGCAGAGGTGAGGCCAAAGGGCATTGCTCTGAACTGGTAATGGCCTGAGGGCAGCTCAACCTGAGGTACTTTCACATGGGAGCTTCTGATGAGAATATGGAAGTAGGCATCCTTGAGGTCCAGAGATGCTAGCCAATCCCTGGCCTTAGAGAGGGTAGAATAATTCCCAGAGTCACCATTTTGAATTTTGGTTTTAAAAGGTGCTTGTTCAGGTATCTGAGATCCAGGATGGGCCGCCATTCTCCTGCCTTTTTTGGGGTAAGGAAGTACCTGGAGTACAACCCTTTGCCCTGGTGTAGGGGTGGAACCCTTTCCACAGCTCTGAGAGCCAGGAGGGAAGAGACCTCTGCCTCTAGGGCAAGTTCCTCTGGTGGATTTGCAGGTGAAAAGGATCTGGTTCTCATCTTTGGAAACTTTTTGAAGCTGAGAACCAGTCCCTGGCTTACTACTTCCAGGACCCACTTGTCTGATGTCAGAGACCCCCAGTCCTGGACAAAGTAAGCCAGCCTTCCCCCTACAGGTAGGTGAGAATCGGCCCTGGCAACCCCATCAGGGTGCCTGCTTGGCAGAGGCTTTGGGCTGAGGGGTGGAAGCAGGCCTGCTTGTACCCAGTCTGCCTCTCCCTCTAAAGAACCCCCTCTGGGCATAAGCAGAAGAGGAGGCCTGGGCTTGGTAAAAGGCCTATGAAAAGGCCTGCCCCTGCCCTGGGAAGCTGCCTTTGAGGAGTGGCTTGCCTTTCCTTGGCCTGTGCACTCCTATAGGTGGTCCTATATTGATCCATTTTCTTCATGTAATTCTCTGTCTGCTCCCCAAACAGAGAATTACCCACAACAGGAAAATCCATGGCTTTAGTCTGGGTATCCTGTGACAGGCTAGTACATCTGAGCCAAGCCGTTCTGCGAAGTGCCACAGATGTAGCCATGACTCCTGATGACACATCATTTGAGTCCACTGCAGCATGGAATTGCACCTTGAATGCCTCAATACCATCAGCAGCCACCTGCTCCAGCTCCTTGGCAAGCTGGCCAGGGACCTGTTTTGCTAGAGCCATAACAGTATCCCATCTGGATTTCTGATATCTAGCAACATAAGCCATATAATTTGCCTGTGTGAGTCCCAAGGATGCTGCCATGTACTGTTTCTTTGCCATGGTATCAATCCTCCTGGAGTTCTTGTCCGGGGAGTGTGAAGCCAAGGGAATATTTGCCTTGTCACAGGCTGCAGCCTGCACTACCCCAACATGGCTGCATTGCTGCGTAAGGAACTCCGTATCAGAGCCTGACAATGTGTACCTCTTGTCCATTCTCTTATCCACAGGAGGTATAGTGTGAGAGTTTTAGAATTTTAAATGTCTGTTTCCAAAAGATTTATGCAGGTGGAATAGACAGTTCCTAGACTCTGGGATATCCATCATTTCCACATAGTCAGGCTCCTCTTGATCATCCACAGCTTCTCCATAGGGAGCTGGAGGGTTTCAGCCACTTTTTATAAAACATAAAATGAGAAGGGGACTCAGAAAGCCTAGGAGGAGACGCCCTGAAGGTCTGTCTGGGGAGATGTCCGTCAATGGGCACATCCAGACTTTCAAATCCACATTCTCTCTCTCCTCATACCTTCCCCTCCTCCGGTTCATAATATTCCTCTAAATCATAATCTTGAACTCGTGGAACCGCCGAACCGGCGCTATGAAGGTGCCGGTTCGTCGGAACCGGGAAAGCAACTGGACAATTTTAATCGCTTATTATTTCTTCAGCGGTTGGAGAGGAAAGTTTGGCTCCACACCAGCTGATTTCCTAGTCCTTTGTTGGAACCGACCTCAGAGTCGGGTTCTCCTTTGCCGAGGAAGTCTTGCCCTGGTCAGAGGGCACTCCCTCTGGTTCGGTTGGAACCAAACCGGCTGGCCATCCGTTTCAGCGGACTTTTGGCCTCCCTTCCTGAGCCTACCAACTCTCTTTTCCAGGGTAGCTGCAGGGAAATTTTACAAATCTGGCAGTCTGCATTGAGGTGGTCAAACCCCAGACACAACACAGGTGGTGGGGGTCAGCCTTGGCAAAGACTTCCCACACACACTGCAGTGTTGAAACCCAGTGGGTCCGGTTTTCTTTGGGTTTCACAGACATAAGTGCCAGTCCTAACCAAACTTACCCGTTTATGGCAATCCGCCAGGTAAGACCCTCTTATCGGTTCCCAACCGTGTCACGGGTCGTGGAAAAAACCGTAATAAAATCCGTTTTTTTTAGAACCGATAAGAACCGGTAACCACACTCTAAATCACAGATTAAGATAATTTAAAACAACCTGATCAGTTCAAACCGAACCGATAAACCGTTTACAAGTTCCACACAGAATAGAAATAATGTAAACCTATCTAGTACTCACAATACCATAGACAGAGCTTGAACCGACCGGTTGCGGTTTAAATTTGGTCGAAAACCGAGAAAAACAATACTTTAATCGATAAAATGAACCGAACAGAAGGAGAAAACTCCGGAGCGACTGTTCAGTGAGGCGGAGTAAAGAATCTGACTATTTGAGTTTGAAGAACAACAGACAGAGTTTCAACCGAGCTCGAGCTCAGCGTTCCATGCCTGGCATGGAAAGTTAACTCTTTCACCTCCGGAACAGTTCAAAGGTTGGGACTCACTGCATATGTCATAATATAGCAAGACTTCATGTTGTTTGAAATGTGTATTTTGAAATTTAGATCTTGATCAATAATAATATCCAAGTCTCTCTCATTGGATTTACTGATCAGAGCTTCATTATAGAGAGCATTGATTTCCATGGTTATTCTTTCCAAAATGCAGAACACAACATTTAGAGATGCTGAAGACTAAACCCCACTTATTTGACCAGGCCTCTAGAGAATTAAGGTCTTCCTGTAGTAGTTTAATATCTTCAATCGTACTGCAGGGATTGCTGATTTTGCAATCATCAGCATATTTAATTATAGAGCAATTTAAGTTATGGGAAAGATTGGAGATAAAAATTTGAAATATTACAGGGGCCAATATGGAGCCTTGTGAAACCCCACTATTAACAGGAAGCCATGCGGATTCATGGCCATCAACAATTACTCGATATATGTTACTTAACCAATTTGAGATCCACTGTATGATCAATGAGTTGATCCCATGTAACAACAGGTTTTGAATCAAGGCTCAATGTGGCACAGAGTCAAAGGCTTTCCTAAAATCAAGCAAAAATACGTCACTGGGGATATCAGGAGGCAGTATAGCGCAGTGGTCTAAGGCTCTGAGCTGCAAATTTGGTGACATCCAGCAGACCAGACCTGGGTTTGAATCCCACAGCTTCCACTTGCATACTGTGTGACCCTGAGCAAGTCACTTAACCTCCTTGTGCTCCCAGGTCGCTCCTGTAAAAAAGCTTTCAGCTTAGTGTGCTATACCTGGTTAAAACAACTAAATAAAAAAATAAAATATCATTGTCTAGGTACTGACTTATATTATCATAGAAACAGACCAAGTTAGTATTACAGGATTGTCCTTTAACAAAGCCATGTTGAGATGGATCAAGCTTTTTAATCACTGGGGAAGTCATATCCTTGATGATTCTTTCTAGGATTTTGCAGAAAATATGAGTCAGACTGATTGAGCGATAATTATCAGGATTGCCTTTGTCGCCTTTTTAAAAAGGGGGCTAATATGCGCCAGTTTCCACTCGATAGGAAGAGAATCAGAATTCAAACTACATTCAAAATAGTTAAGGGGGTTGACAAATGTTCCTTCATACGCAGAATATCATCTCCAGAGATGCCATCAGGGCCTGAGGATGCACCTCATTTAATGTTGTTTAGATTGGTCTTTATTTCATCGATGGTTAAGGTAGTATTATCTTTAGGATTTTCCATATTTGGTATAGAATTACCGGATATATTATTAAATACTTTCCCGAAGTAAGAGTTTAATTGTTCAGCCATTTCCTTTGGGGATGCAACTACCACATCATTAGGGGACCCACTTTACCTTCCTGTTTTTTTAGTGAATTTATATAACTAAAAACAATATTTTGATTTCCCTTTTGGGCTTGGGTTGAGATATATTTTTTGGTATCAGATTTTGCTTTTTTAATACCATTTTTACATTTCTTTTGGATTCTTATAAAGTCTGCCCAAGTTTTTTCATTTTTGTTAGTTGAATACTTTTTAAATAATTTTTTCTTTCTAATTAGTTAGCCTGATAACCATCTAGGATTCAGGTGTGATTGTCTTTTACTTTTTTTGGAATAAATTTATGTGCTGCATCTAAGATAATATTTTTAAATGAATTCCATATAGTATCAATGTCTGCAGCTAAAAGAACGGCATTCCAATCAATATTTGCAAGGTATTCATTAAGGGCTGACTTATTTGTTTTGTGATAAGAAAACACTTTGGTCAGCTTGATGGAATCCAGCCAGGGTGAAAGAAGGGCAAATTTAACTCCATAATGATCACTGTTCTCTATTGGTGCAGTGATTTTACAATCACTGATAATTAAATGGATTTTTTTTTTTTAAACTTATATTTGTTCATTTTGAAAAGCCAACAATACAAGCATTTCATGCATGACAGTACATAGAAAGAAAAATCAAATTAAAAATGAATTCATTTTAACAGTACAGTAGCTCGTACTCCTACCCTTGTTACATCATCGGGGATTCTTCACCAAAATATTTATTTACAGTAGCAGTAACATAAAAATATAAACTTGTTCATAATAACTATGTACAGAGGAGAAATTGTTTTTTTCTTTCAGTCTCTGTGTCCCTTTTTCTTCTCATCTTTCTTGCAGTTGCAGCTTAGCTGTTATAAGTCCTTTGAAATATTGCATTATATGATACAGTGAAATACAATGAAGCAATTGGACAAAGTAGGACATGTGATGGAAGCTGAGGATGGCATTAATAACTCAATGTCCACTTCGCATCGGCAGCGCACTTACTGAGAAACAGAGAGACACAAGTGAGTAAAAGAATCTCTCTGTGTTGCACCTCTGTTTGTATCTGTCTCTGTGTCTCCCTATAGATGACGCTGGTGTCGCAGAACAGAGTGAATAGTAATCAGTCTCCCACCCAACCACCCAGGGAATCGCCAAACAATCAGGCGGCGTGTGTCAATGCAGCAGTCGGAGAAACTTAAAAATATATTTGACACTGGTGGGGGAAGGGGAGAGTAGAAGATTAGATTTGACACTTATGCAAAGCTGAACGCACGTAGCCGTCCCTCGCAAATGAAGCACTGCAGTGATCAGTGTTGCTGCGTACAGCAAGACAGGGCAACAAATCGGCAGTAATTACTGTGTTTGGTACTGGTAGTCTGCATTTTTAAAATACAATGCACCTGCCATCGATCTCCACTTATCTGCACACATATTAATGCAATCTGTGGACAGTATGAGTAGCCTACATGCAGATACAGAACCAAGATGGTACATATGCAAATATTGTGAGTGTCCCCAGAATGCAGTAGTGAAGCGAAAGTGGAGGAAACGAGCGAAAACAGCAGTGTAGAAATAAAGGAAAAGGAATGGTTTTGTTAACTTTTAGTACTATGTTATGGAAAACATCACATGAAACTTACATTAAAATAGCAGTCATAATGTAAATATGTATGGAGTACTGAATGTGCACGCCCAGCAGACATTTAGAAGCCTATATATTCATTGACAATTGCAGACTTGAACATATAATATTGTAATAAGGAATACTGTGAAGTGCTGTTCATTCTTTTCCATATCGCCACTTGTAACAATTATTGCTGAACTGCACTTGCCATGTTACAAGTGCATTAAGCCACGCTGAAGTTGGCTTCTTACTGGGGAATTAATGCATGGTTGGGTGGTTGTAGGAACTCAGCCTTCGGCCTCGTCACACACCCCCCCCCCCAAAAAAAAAAAAAAACATGCACTAATTCACCAGTAGAAGCCTCCTTCGTCATGGCTTAATGCTTACCTCAACCCCCATCCTTAGCAAACATCCTATTTTTGTAAATATCAGGCAGGAGCTGCTAGAAGACAGTGTGCTTCTTGAGGCCCCTTTTGCAGCTTTTGCAAAAGGCTGGAAGATCTGCACTCAAGTAACCTCTAGAGTTTACAATAGCTTTCTGCAATCATCTCAAAATATAATTATATACAGTTCAACAGTAACACTGTATTTTCTAAACAAAAGTGATCCCATTATCAGTTACATTTTCATACAATGATTTGAACATATTTTTATATTAGCAGATATGCAGGGGAGGAAAAACAGACAGCAAGAGAAAACTGAGAGACAGTGAGAGGCAAAGAACTGCGAGCCTGTCTGGTTGATCAAGGCCGAAGACTCACAGTAAAATTTGGTTGCGCAACCAGACAGAGAAGAGACAGAAAAGAACAGATTCTTGCATTTAAACACGTTCTCCTTAACAAATGGGACAGGGTCCTATTCTACCCTGTCACATACACCCCCTCCTTAAGAGGGAATCTGTTTTATTAAACAGGTTTCCAAAACTTTTTATTCTTTAACAACATTTGCTGCTTTCAGACATTAAGCACATGTACATCTTTTTTTTTTTTTTTTTTTTTAAACAGTACAGTTCAAACCCATACATTTGTTTTTCAACCTTCAGAACCCTCAATTCCTGATCCATATCCTGACAGAAAATCAGCATTTCTATTCTCTTTACCAGATTTGTGTATCACAGTGAATTTAAATGGCTATAGTGCCAGGTACCATGTACTAGCAGATGCTCTGAGCAGAATTTCACAGGGACACTACGAATGGTCCCTGGATCCTCACATTCTGAAGGTCATCTTCTCCAGGTGGGGCACTCCAGAGATAGATCTCTTTGCAGCACCGGACAATCATCAACTTCCTCTGTTTTGTTGCAGACCTCCAGTCCTGGGGACGGTTCCCCAAGATGCTCGCTTTTTGGACTGGAAGGGCAGGTTTCTCTATGCCTTCCTTCCCTTCCCCCTGCTGTTCAGAGTTCTGATCGAGATCAGGACTCAACCCTGCACAGTGATACTGGTGGCTCCAGATTGGGCCAGACAGCCTTGGTATCCTCTACTGCTGTCCTTGTCAGTGTCATGTCCCCTGTCTCTGCCCAGGACATACAATCTCCTGTCCTCCTCCCAGGGGCAGATCTGGTACCCCAATCTCCAGTCTCTCCATCTCAACGCCTGACTCTTGAAGAGTTAGAATATGCAGCTCTACTTCTTTCTCAGGGAGTTCTGGATAGTCTGAAGGTCTCTAGGAAACCTTCCACTAGAAAAACTTACAACTCCAAATGGAAAAGGTTCAGTATTTGGTGCTCTCAGAAAGGCATTCTGCCCGATTCTGCAGTCATTTGCTGCTAAACATTCCTTTTTAACAGTGGAGTACCTTTTCTCTCTGTCATGCAATTTCCTACTTATGTACAGACTAGGATGTTCTGTCCCATCTACATTTGGACTTAGGACTGCACCTAAGCCTACTTCTGATGCATCTGTTCGTAGCAAAAATGGTCTCTCAAAGTCTGGGCTTCTTAAAACAGGGGCTGAACATAATGCAGCCTTTATGGCTTGAAAAGCTTCATCACACTCTGGGGTCCATTTCACATTATTTGGGTACTGTTTTTTCGTTAGTTCAGTGAGGGGAGCAGCTAACTCAGCGAAGTTGGGAACAAATCTCCAATAATCTCAACCCAACCCTAAAAATGACCCAATACGTTTCTTTGTTTTAGGCACAGGGCTGTTAGCTACAGCTTCTATTTTAGAAATTTCTGGCTTAACTGCTCCATTTCCCAACACATAGCCCAAATATCTGGTTTCCTGCATGCCCAATGCACATTTGGTAGGATTAACAGTCAGACCTGCATTTTTGATAGCTTGGATAACTGCTCATAGATGTTCCAGGTAGCTTTTCTAGTATGGACTGTACACCACATCATCGTCCAGGTACGCAGCACAATAACCAGAGTGTGTGGGGATAAAATGACATCCATGTACCGTTGGAATGTAGCTGACGCACCATGTAAACCAAATGGCATGGTGGTGAACTGATAGACTCCTACAGGGGTGGCAAATGCAGTTTTTATCTCTGGATTCTTTAGCTAAAGGTATTTGCCAGTAACACTTGGTGAGATCGAGGGTACTGATATACTTTGCACTCCCCAGTCTGTCCACCAAATCATCTATTCTGGGCACAGCATAACTGTCAAATTCTGACACTTGATTAAGTTTCCTAAAATCAAGGCAGATTCGAAAACCCCCTTCTTTTTTGTTTACAATTACCATGGGCTATGACCAAGCACTCCTCGACTCCTCTATGATACCCAATTCTTTCATTTTTGGTATTTCCTTAACATCATCAGCTCTTAACTGCTCTGGCAACCTGTATGTCTTTTGCCTAACAGGACGAGCATTCCTTGTCACTATTACATGCTCAACCCCCTTTTGCTCAGCATGGTACCGTGGTAAAAGTACTGTTAAATGTCTTTAGCACATTACGAATGTCTGCAGTTTGTTCTGAGGTTAAGGAAACATTCACCTTTATAGCATCAGCATTTATAGTTTGTTCCAGTCTATCATAAGCTACATCAATATTTTCCTTATCAGTTTCTGGTCAAACTAGCAAAGCAGCTTTTGGCATTTTTGTTCAGCTCATTTCTTGAAGGGGTTAGCATGGTATATCTTACTAGGATTTTTCCTGTCAGGGCTCTCAATCTCGTAGTTTACAGTGCCAGTACATCTAATAACTTTATAAGGTCCTTGCCACTTCATTAACAGCTTATTTTCTGCTGTGGGTAACAGTAGCAAAACATTTTCACCTGGCTCAAAACCTTTTTCTTTTACCCCATGGTCATAATACACCTTCTGCTGGTTTGGGGCCTCTTCCTGATTACTATGGGCAATTTCAACATATTTTGCCAGCTTTTTCTTAGGGCACACATATAAGAAGACATAGATTTGTTTCTGAGTGGTATTATCTTCCCATGTTTCTTTTATCACATCCAGTGGCCCTGTTGGCTGCCTACCATACAGCATTTCAAATGGTGAAAACCCTGTCGATGTCTGTGGCACTTCTCTATAAGCAAAACGTAGGTAAGGCAAGTATTGGTCCCAATCTTTCCCTTCCCCTTTTACAAACCTTCTTAACATGCGTTTTAAGGTTTGGTTAAAACGCTCAACAAGACTGGCTTGTCTGAGGGTGATGGGGGAGGTTCTTATGTCCGTGATACCTAGTAGTCTGTATGCTGGACTGTATTGCTTGTTGAATTACTTTTTAATGTCTGTTCTGTTATTCTGTGTGACGTAGAACCTTTGTAAATGAGTCTCTGACTCAAAGTTATATCTGAATACTCAAATAAATAAATACAATTTGTTACAGCTTCTTAAGCAATGCAGCACCAAAATTACTATCCTGATCAGTAATAATTTCTTTAGATATGCCCACTCTACTGAAAATTTTGGCAAGCTCTGCTGCAACTTTTGAAGCTGTAATGTAACATTACGCACTGGAACTGCTTCTTGGTATCAAGTAGCATTGTCGCATACTACCAGGATACTTTTGTCTAAAGGACCAACCACATCCACTGCAGTTCTCTCAAAAAGCACGTCTATCAAGGGTTGGGGCACCTTGTCTTTTCTAGTGACTGGGGCTACTTTCTGACACTCAGCACAGGAATTACAATAGGTAGCAACCATCTTCATGAATTCCAGGCCAGTATAATTTGTACAGCAATCTGGCAAGGGTGCGATCCCTCCCTGAGTGACCAGCCATAGGACTATCATGTGCTATCTGTAATAACTCTGTTCTATACTTCTGTGGTATAGCCAATTGTTCTGTCTGAGGTTTAACTCAAACTCTGTACAGTAACCCATTATATTTTTTACACATTGGTACACCCTGTTTTGGTTTCACCCACAGCTGCTTAAAATAACACTGGAGAGAAACATCGTTAGCTTGTTCTGAAAGAAAATCACAATCAGTTATCAACTTAGTTTTAGCATGTTCACATTTTAACCCTTTATGTCCATCAGTCATGTTGTCATAGTTTCTTCAGGCATTGTCTTTCTTTCCTGGATTTCCGGATCTTGGAGCTGTGCTCAAACAAGTCCGAATCAAAATCTTTGAAAGGAAGCGTCCCCACCATCTGAAATTTTCTTTGCGTGAGCTCTTGTCACCACTGCTGCTGAAACATCAAGATTTACTCCCTCTTTGATCAACTCCTGGAAAGTCATTTCCAATAATCACAGGTGCAGGTAACTCTGGTACTACCCCCACTTTCATTTGGTGCGACACACCCTTAACGGTCAGAGTCACTTGGGTGGTGGGAAAGTATCGAGTGTCCCCATGGATGCAGATGACACCAGTACCTGGTCCCTTTGCACAGTGTTTTCCCAACACTTTAACATGCACTAGGGTCTGTCTGCTTCCCCAATCAATGAGTCCTGCACAGTCCTATCCCCCACCTTCACATATGTTAAGTAGAGAGCAAATCAGTCTTGGCACACCTATATGGACAAAGAAAGACTCTGCACACTTGACAAGTAAAATATTACTTTTCTGTACTTGGAAAAAATACCAAAAAACAGCGACGGCAGACATAAAGTGCATACAAGTGCAAACAGAAAAACTCCTCACGCACGTTTCACCTGAACACAGGCTTTGTCAAAGGTAACAGCCACCTAGTGTTAGATAGCTTAAATAACACCAGTCTATAATCATGTGACCAATTTATTAAAAAGACATTGGTGCCACATGTGCATAATACTTAACCCTAATACATAAAAAAAAAAGATAATACATTTAAACAAAGAATGTAGACCACCATAGTGTCCAGAGTCACATCCCATATTATCAGTCCTACAAATATATCTTACAGTGATCCTCATTCATTAAAAATGAGAGGCGGGCCTCCATGCTATCTTGAATGCCCGCCTCTCATTTTGTATTGCCGCCACTCTTTCCTGCTTTGTGCTGCCCTAGTAGCGCTTAGCGCTACTGTCCCTTTAAATGTTCGCGATCGCACACTGGGAGTGTGCACGTTAGGAGCGCGCACGCAAGCAGCAGATTCCAGCGGTCACGGAGGTATTCATCACGCAGCCGCAGTCAGGAACTTACACAGTCGGTGATCACGGGGTTGTTGGTCTAGCAGTCAGCAGACCATGCAAGGTGCCAAACTGTGGAACCAATCACGGAGGAAGCAGGAGAGTGACAGCTAAGACGCCCTATAGTGGAGCAGCTACAACACTTAGGGGTAAGTCCCACTAAAGTAGTCTGCTGCCACTCGAGGGTTTTTGCCAGTGTGACTGTGTGTCTTCTAAGGAGATGATCATTTGTTTTGTAGGCATGGAAGTCGGGCTATACTGATGTGACAGCAGGCAGCTAATCCCCCAGAAAAACATAAATCTGTATTGAAGTCTAGCAGTGTTGATCACAGTGAAAACTATTTTACTAATTTACTGCTTTGAAGTTGGCTGAGTGAGGTGGGCAGGGGAGGGAAAGATCATTGTGTGGACTCCACAGAGCAGCAGCTGATTTGATTGTAGCTGAAAAATAATTTGCAGTGACTGGAAAAAAAAAATACAGATTGCCTGTGAGTCAATGACTCTTAAGAGAAGTGTTGGCTGTGTTTAGTAACTGACTGAGTAGGCAATTTTACTTAAAAAGATCTGAAGATTTAAGGGGGAACTACTGGGTTTGATTTGAGAGGGGAGCAGAATCACTGTGTGGTCTTCACAACGGACCTGGGCAGCAGTTTTATATGAACTGCTGAAGGGTAGGAAAAAAATACTGGCAGTAAAAAAAAAAAAACCTGTGACTGCACAGAAGATCAACGTTTTGGTGCACTTTACAGCCCTGACCACGAGAGACTGGTTTTGTAGCCCGCAAAAAAATATTTGTGTGGGGAAAAAAAATTCTGGTCTCCTTAACTGTGCCAACAGGGGGTCTGCACCACTAGTCAGGTTGTGCACTTAGTCATGCTTCGTGAGTGGTCACTTGTTCTGAACCCTGATTCAGGGAGCAAAAAATACTTGTGTGAGAAAAAAATTTGGGGCTCAGCCAGCATTACCAAACTCTCGCTCTGTATTGACAAATAAACACACGATAACACTTAGGAAAAAAAAGCTTTATTGTACACAATGCAGAAACTAACTAACTTTGGTTTCAAATTAACTCAAAACGGAAACATCCTGATCAAGATGACAATTGTGAGTCGATTGGGACAATGCCAATTGGTCCAGTTGATATCGACGCCATTGTCCAAAACTCCTGCACTTCTTCCTCCTGTAATACAGAAAAAACACCTCTAAGCATAGAGCAACAGGATTTTATACTGGCTGGCTTAACAAATACTGTTGGTTACAGTACAAAGAAAATGATGGCAAGTTTTGTGCATTTTGCATAAAACATAAACAGATGCCCAAATCAGGAACAGTTTGGGTACTCAGTGGGTGCAAGACATTCAGAGAAGATGCTATAAAAAGGCATCAGAACAGTTCAGTTCACGTTGTTGCTTCTGAACTGGAAGCTAACTGCAGAATTTCTGCTTCAAAATGTGGAATAGAGCAGGCAATGCAGCAGGCCCTGACCCTGGAACAAGAAGCTTTTGTGGCATCCCTTCGTTGCATGTACTGGCTAGTAAAAAATGAGCTGCCTCACACAACGAAATATTGCTCACTGCTAGATCTCGCCAAATCATTGGGATGCAAATACCTAGACAATATACATATTGCTGATGCTGTTAAATATCGTTCTGATCGAACTGTCAGAGAAATGGTTCTCTCTCTGGGTGAGGTGGTCAGAGATCAGTTTTACAGATTTGAAGGCTCAGATTTTTTCATATTTGGTGGACTAAACAACTGATATTGCTGTTATAAAGCAGCTCATTTTGTATGGTATGTACTGCAAAGAAGGGAAACCCAGAGTTTCTTTCCTGGGACTTGAGGAACTAACTGATGGAAAGGCAGACACAATTGTTCAAAAAATGCTGGAGTTCTCTGATAACAATCAAATCTCGATTGATCACCTTGCAGGGTTAGGCAGTGATGGAGCAGCCATTATGCTGGGCAGGCAAAACGGGTTGGCTAAAAAGCTGAAAGAAGTCAGCCCAATTCTTGTTGAAAATCACTGTATGGCTCACCGGGAGGCCTTGGCTGTAACGGCAGCAGCAAATGAAGTGAACGCCATTAAAAAGTTTAATCAAACACTAGGTCACTTATACAGATATTATGAAAACTCTGCTGTTCGCATGGCTGCTCTGAAAGAAATTCAGCAGGTAATGGAAAACCCTGTTTTAAAGCCTAAACAGGCAAAGCAGTTAGGTGGTTGTCCCATGATGCAGCATGTGAAACACTAAGGAAGATTTTCCCATCCGTTGTTACGTTCTTGCATAGAGAGGCCTCTGAAAGGCACGATCCCCAAGCTGTGGGCCTACTAAAAATGGTGGAAAACTGGGACTTTTTCTCTATTTTATGCATGATGTGTGACATACTTCCACACCCTAGCATCTTATCTAAATGCTTTCAAACATCAGCTCTGAATTTTACTGATATAAAGAGACATTTACATTCCACTTTAGAGATTCTTAGGGCACACCTACTGGTACCTGGTCAGTACTTCTCCTCCGTTTCACCTGAACTAGTACTCCTGAATGATAATAGCCTGAACTTGCTATTTAGCGAACCACAGTTACATCATTTCAGAACCTCTGTGCATGACAACTTTATTAGGGCCCTAATTGCTCAAACTTGAGCAAAGGTTTCCAAGCACAGAACTTTTGGATGCGTTCAGTATCTTTGACCCCAGCATGATACCGGAAGGTGATATTGAAGAGTTGGAAGGGTATGGTAGTGATAGCCTTGAGATTATTCTTGGTCAGTATGCTACTGTTGTGGATGTAGGTGCTTCTGCACTGGAATGGGCTTCCCTGCGTAGTCTCATGTTCACGGAAAAGATGGCCTTTAAGACTATTTCTGATGTGCTGCACGCTCTAACTACTAAGTATGTAGACCTGTATCCAAACATATCTACTTTGTCAGAACTGGCAATGATAATACCAATGTCAACTGCAGATTGTGAGAGGGGTTTTTCTGCACTGAATCGAATAAAAACGCAAGAACGAAATAGATTAAGTGCCAGTGTGCTAAATGCACTTATGCTTATCTCAATTGAGGGCCCTGATATTGACAGTTTCTATTTGGAAGCTGCAGATCATTGGGGAGGACTGCGAAACTGAAGATTAGATCTTGGCCTTGCAGGCATTAGTAAAGAGATGTAGTATGGCTGCACCAAAATGTCAAGACTCACACAAACTGTTGCCTGGCCTGCAACTAGAACGCAGAGGTTTTCCAGTATGTTTTATCACAATTTTCTTTTGCTACTGCACACTACAGAGGTCTCCAGATCATCATATTACTCTTATTTCTTGTTTCTTATGCATTTATTGCATCCCGACTGACTCTGCCCACTGGTAGCTCCGCCCCCTGGTGACCCTGCCCCCTGTGGCTCCTCCCCATTACCACCACTCTATATTTTCACGCAATGTGGAACACTGTCTTATAAACCTAATTGCCACATTACTATATATTCACTGACTCATGGACTGACAAGTGGCCTACATTAGCCAGGAGTTAATTTCGTATATTGTGTCTTATACTAGAATCCTAAATCTAGTTTAACAATAAAATATCCATAATATTCACTTTATTATAAACTACTTGTAGCAGAATTAAAAGGCATTAAAAATGGAGATTTATAGTATGCTTGGGCACAACATGTTAAAGATGGTGAATTATACAGAGGGACACGAGGTTAAATTCATTGGTATTGAGAAAGTAACCCTGGGCCAAAGGGGAGATAATATTGAGAATCTGCTGAGCCAAAGGGAAAATTATTGGATTTATATATTGGGAGCTTATGATAATATGGGCCCTAATGATCGGGTGGAGTTAAAACCTTTCTTAGGCAAAAGGCATTAATAATAAAAATCTGCTAAGGCTTTAAATGGCTCTGTTTGAATAACAGTTATGTAGTGGATGACAGAGTAAGTAAAATAAAGCTGGGTTCACAATGAATTCATAGAGAGATCTCTGTACTTTTCGGCCCAGTGTTTCTTATATGTGGAGGTTAGATAAAAGTATACCGTCACCGATTACTTGAACATTTTATAATGTGAAAATGCCTGAATACCTGCTCTGCTTAAGCATATTTATATATTTGGACATTTAATGTCTACTTTTTCATATACTTTATTGAGAACCTCTCTCTATAGATATAAATTATATAAGTTCTTTGATAATGCCGTGAGCTGCTCTAGTCTATTTTTCGGCTGCCACACCCCATCCTCTCACCCTTCCTCACCGAGTTCTTCTAGGTTTCTGAAATGATTCCTTGTATGTGTTATTCATGTATCCTATTTATCGTGATGCCATACCTGAACTGATGAATATGGTTGTATGCCCTTGTTTAACATGCTTAACATGTACGTACTCTCCTGACGTGGAACCTTTGTAATAGAGCCTTGGCTCAAAGGTAATTGTAATCCTAGATCTAAATAAACAAATAAATTCCTTCTTTTGGATCCCCTGGACTTACATACTAACATACTAAAAGCCAGCAGAATAGGCCAAATGGTCCGTCTTGTCTGCTCGAAAGCCAGCAACCTAGTGGCTGCTCACCTTATTATGCTCGACTTACTAGAAACTCCCCCCTCCCCTACTCATCTTTCCCCCACCCACCCTTTCTGCCCTTTAATTCTGCTGTAAGTGGTTTATAATAATAAACAATAAAAAACCCTTAATATTCACTTTAACTAGATTTAGGATTCTATCATAAGATACAATATACGAAATGAACTCCTGGCTAATGTAGGCCACTTGTTTGAGTCCATGAGTCAGTGAATATATAGTAATGTGGCCAATTAGGTTTATAAAATATATTTGTAGGATTGATAATATGAGATGTGACTCTGGACACTATGGTGGTCTACATTCTTTGTTTAAATGTATTATCTCTTGGTGTTGTTATGTATTAGGGTTAAGTATTATGCACATGTGGCATCAATGTCTTTTTAATAAATTGGTCACGATTATAGATTGGTGTTATTTAAGCTATCTAACACTAGGTGGCTGCTACCTTTGACAAAGCCTGTGTTCAGGTGAAACGTGCGTGAAGAGTTTTTCTGTGTTTGCACTTGTATGCACTTTATGTCTGCCGTCACTGTTTTTTGATATTTTTTCAAGTAAAGAAAAGTAATATTTTACTTGTCAAGTGTGCAGAGTCTTTCTTTGTCCATACAGGTGTGCCAAGACTGATTTGCTCTCTATTCCATGTGGTCTTAGCGCACCCATACCTCTGTGCGGCTCTATCTTATTGACATCAGTTAAGTACTTGCCCCAATTTGCCAAGGACAAATCTGCTGCAGTGCCACTCTCCTTATTATGGCAGTTTCTAGCAAAATGGCCTGGCTTATTACAGTTATAGCAGGTAACGTCTCTGGGCACAGATTCATTACCCCCATCAGAGTTCTTATGAGGTTTGGAGTTTAAATGGGAAAGAGGGCATCTTACCAGTGCTTGGCTGTTACCTCGCTGCTACGGCATCTGTCTGGCCATTTGGTAGTCCTCAGCCAAAGAAACCGCCTTTTCCCCACTCTGGTTGGTGTTCCTTTACTCACAGCTGCACATCTGGAGGCAAGATGTTGATAAACTCCTCCATGGCAAATGTGTCGATCTGTGGGACTGTTTTGCTGTCTGGTTGGATCCATTTTATCAGGAGTTCTCCGAGTCGGGTGAAGGCTTCTCGAGGACTGTCAACAGAGCTGTACCTCAGAGATCGAAATCTCTGCCTGTATGTCTCTCCGGAGATGTAATACATTTTCAGGATTTCGCTTTTCACCAGGTCATAGTTTTCTGACTGTGCAGTGTCCATACTGCTGTAGGCAAATTGAGCTTTCCCTGTCAGGTAGGGTACCAGTCTGACTGTCCATTGCTGCTCTGGCCATTGGCAGGCTGTGGCAACTCTTTCAAAAGTTGTCAGGTATGCCTCAATATCAGATCTGAGGGACACAACTTTGTAAGTTTAATGACTTTTAAGTTGCTTGTATTTTGTTGCTTATCTGGATCTGTGCCAGATCCTCTGCCTTTAATAGCTTGCAAGGCATCGAGTCATAGCTGCTCCTGTCGCTGCATCTCTTCTCTGATCTGCTGCTCCTGTTGTTGCATCTCTTCTCTCCTCTGCTGCTTCTGTCGCTGCATCTCTTCTCGCCTCTGTGCTTCTAAACGTTGAATCTCTTTTTCTCTCTCTGCTTCTTAGTCTCTTTTTGTTGTATAGCCTACCATCTGAAAAAGTCCATCAGGTTTTTGGGTTCTGTCACTGCCTGTTCTTTTTCCATAACTTGTGCTGGCTGTACAATCTCAGACTGGACTTCTGTCTCTGCTAGTTTGGCTGCCACTCTCCTGGTTACCACTCCTGGACTTACTTCTGCAGAATCCATACCTTCACCTGTCCTTCCCTGGTACAAGGTCCAGTACCCATGCACAAAACTCCTGTCTTATGGTATGCACGGCGTAAATCCCACTTAGGCTGACACCATCTGTCGTCGAGGCACAGGTCAGGAAGCATAGGGAAAACCAGGAGCAGTTGTAGAATTCACCAAAAATATTTATTTACGATAGCAGTAACATAAAACAATAACATTGTTCATAACTATGTACAGAGGAGAAATTAAATATTTTTCTTTCAGTCTATATGTCCCTTTTTTTTCTCATCTTTCTTGCAGTTGCAGCTTAGCGCTTATAAGTCCTTTTAACCCCTATCCTTAGCAAGCATCCTCTTTTTGTAAATATCAGGCAGGAGCTGCTAGAACACAGTGTGCTTCTTGAGGCCCCTTTTGCAGCTTTTGCAAAAGGCTGGAAGATTTGCACTGAAGTAATCTCTTGAGTTTGCAATAGCTTTCTGCAATCATCTCAAAATATAATTATATATATTTCAACAGTAACACTATATTTTCTAAACAAAAGTGATCCCATAATCAGTTACATTTTCATACAATGATTTGAACATATTTTTATATTAGTAGATATGCAAGGGAGGAAAAACAGACAGTAAGAGAAAACTGAGAGACAGTGAGAGGCAAAGAACTGCGAGCCTGTCTGATCAAATCAGAAGTCTCACAGGACAATTTGGTTGCGCAACCAGACAGTGAAGAGACAGAAAAGAACAGATCCTTGCATTTAAAGACTTTCTCCATAACAAATGAGACAGGGTCCTATTCTACCCTGTCACAGTCCACTAGAACAGTCCTGTTCAATCTTTGCCAGCAACGTTCCAGCTTCCACTGGTTCGGAAAAGTTATGTCTTATTGCCATAGCAGATTTTAAGGCATGCTGGCATTAGCAACACATGATGCACTCCGAGCTGGCGAAGTCTAGCACTGACGCCGTCGAACCCTTTACACCATTGTCAAGTGGCAAAGCTCAGGTCTAGAAATATATGTATGGGAGTATCTCTTGCCATCTTAGTAGACTGCATCTCTTCGCTTCCTGCACGATGACATCCCTTTCTTTGACGGAGCCCATTACCACCAGAATTGTAGGGGCTGGTGTGGTAGCTGTGGCAACGTGAATGCGGCCTCCTCGAGGTGTCACAAGGTAGGCCCACTAGATCAGGGGTGGCGAGCCCAGCTGTAGTGCATCTTGGAGCCACTGTTCCAAAAAATCAGCATATGTCCTCTCCTTCCACTGCCTCCGGAAGACCGATAATTCTGATGTGGGAAGCCCATGCCCCATTTTCAAGATTTTCTAGTTGGCGTCGTAACTGGGTATTCTCGTTGATAAGCCCTGTCATCGCTGCCATTGCCTTGTCCGCTGACTTAAGATTCAACTTTGGCTTCTTCCTCCACTGCCTGTATTTTTCTGTCAACCACCATCATTTGTGTAGCAAAGTCATCCATCTTCTTATCCAATGCCTGGATAGCTTTTAACAGGGCAGTGTTGAGTCGGCTGGGTTGGAGTTCCATCTGAAGGGCCTCTATCTTTGCTCGGGCCTGGCCTTGTCTCTCTGCTTGGCACAGTCTCCTCCCGCTACAGTTTTCGGGCGACCCATACTTCTAAGTACTTGTTATGTGGTATGTAGTAGTTCAGAAAAATAAGTTTTCACTGAAGCTGGCCTTCAGAGTTATTTTTTGGGCGATTTCACCTTCAAACTGCCAAATTTATATATCTGTAATCACAGAGCTACATAAGTCTGCTGCTGGCCATGCCATCCCCCACAGCAGCAGGATTTCAATGCCCAAAAATGCCAGGTGAGTTGTATGCTCAGGGCTGCAGAGCGCGGGGCTGTGTATAAGATGGAGGGAGTGGAGCTTACAGTCACCAAGCAAGAAAGAGATCTGGGGTCATCATACCTGATTACTTCAAGGTAGCTGGGCAGTGTGACAAAGCAGTGAGTAAAGCTAGCAGGATGCTACGGTGCATCAGGAAAGGGATTTCCAGGAGAAGGAAGAAGGTGGTGCTATTTTATCGCTCACTGATGAGGTTCCACTTGGAGTACTGTATCCAGTTCTGGAGGCTGCACCTCTGCAAGGATGCTGAAAGGGTGGAGGTAGTATAGAGGAGGACACCCAATATGATGAAGGGGTTGCATGAGAAGCCATATGAGGAAAGACTGCAGGTACTCAACACGTACTCCCTGGAAGAGGAGATCAAGAGAAGACATGACGGAAACCTACAAGTTTAGTCAGGGGAATTATGTCCAGAAGGAGGGGAGGTGATCCTCCCTCTATATAATGCCTTGGTCAGGCCGCAGCTCGAGTACTGTGTACAATTCTGGAGACCTCATCTGAAGAAGGACATAGCGCTGCTGGAGAGGGTCCAGAGGACAGTGACCAGGATGATTCAGGGTATGGAGGGGAGGCCTTATGAGGAGAGACTGGAAGAGCTTGGGCTTTACTCACTAAAGGAGAGGAGGGACAGGGGAGATATGATAGACGTTTTTAAGTATGTAAAAGGAATAACCAAGAGTGGAACCAAGGAGCGGTTTAGGATAAAGAAGAGGCGGGGGGAGACAACCAGGGGCCATGAATGGAAGCTGGAGGGGGGAACTACAGGTGGGAGCGTAGGAAGTATTTTTTCCGCTGAGAGGGTGGTGGAGCCTTGGAATGCGCTGCCTGGGAGGCTGGTGGAGGAGGGCACAGTGGAGGGCTTCAGGAAGAGGTGGGACAGGTACAAGGGGAAACAAACTAAAGAAGACCCTCTTGGGGGCTGGGGGGTGGTAAAGGTGAGCAGCCACAAGGTTGCTGGCTTTAGTGCAGGCAAGACAGACCATTTGGCCTATTCTGCTGGCTTTTAGTTTGTTAAGTATCTCACAGGACTGAACAAGGTGCAAGTGGAGAGTCTAGTTCAGAGAAAGGAAGGCACTAGAAAAAGGGGGCATGCAATGGAGCTAAGAGGGGAAAGTTTAGGAGAGATGTGCGGAAATACTTCTTCACAAAAAGGGTGGTGAGTGACTTGAACAGCCTGCCAGAGGAGTTAATGGGGGCAAAGACTGTGGGGAGCTTCAAGCACACATGGAACAGGCACAGGAGCATATCAGGTAGAGGAACGGAGGGAGGGAGTGACATATATGGCCAACTATGGTCAGGGGTGACTGAACAGATAGGGACAAGGGGCAGACTAAATGGATCTAAAGTTCCTTTTCGGATGACAAAACCTAATGCGTTTATGGTGGCTCAGTTACCTTTTATTTTATTTTCACCTTTTTTCTTTTGTCTCTGTAGCCTCATCGTCTATGTTTCCATGTCAGGCAATGCTCCTCTTCCCCCAGAGAAAATAATGGCAGCAAAATCACTGTCCTACACCCCAGACCAAATGGCTGAAATGCTCTCAGCTCCCTACCCCCAACTTAATAAAAGAAAACCTTCTCACCCCAGGAGTCCTTCAGCATCAGTAACAATACCAGTAAGCTGACCAGGTTGAACTGCCTCGGAGGTGGAGCCATGACTATTCATTAAAATTAGAGTGGGCAATCAGAATCAAGCAGGAGGTTGTGCTGACTGCAAAGAGCCCACAGGGCTTCAGAATTTTTTCTCCGACTGACTGAGAAACACTGCCTCCGAGGTGCTTTCTCATTCTTGAGAAACAAACTTTGCGTGCCTAAATCTTTACTTTTGTGCCAATTTTGTAAGTATATTACATTCTATCATTTTCCTTTTCTATTATTTCTTTATCCTCCAGAGCCTTGGCAGGTGGCTTCGGCTCCCCTAACGGAAGGACTCTCTCTCTCTCTCTGGTCCCACCACTCCCGTACTTGCAGTCCCCCGTAGTTCCCACGCGGATTGCCCCCCCCCTCCCCGAGACCCTATCCAGGGATGGCCCCCAAGGAGCGGCAGACCACCATCGAGTCTGCCAGGCTTATTTCCCTCCATTTTGCCCATACTAACATACTAAAATGCCAGCAGAATAGGCCTAACGGTCTTTCGTGTCTGCTCGTTTGGTCAGTCCCCAACCTGGGTGCTGACCTTGCTGTCCCCCTCGCCTTCTCTGGCTTCTCCCTTCCCAGTTCCGGATATTCTTGCTGCATTGGATTTTGCTTCCAGAACCCTTCCTGTACCTGTCCCACCCCTCTTGAACCCCTCCACTGTCTCTGCCTCCACCAGCCCCTAGGCAGTGCATTCCATGGCTCCACCACCCTCTCAGTGAAGTAGCACCTCCTCCTTTCTCCCTGAATCTTCCCCCTCCAGCTTCCAGCCATGCCCTCTAGTGGCCCCTTCCTCCTTCCTTGAAGCACCCTGACTGTTCCTCCCTATTTACCCTCTTCATGTACCTAAAGACTCTATCATGTCCCCGGTCCCTTCTCTCTTCAATGTGTACATATTTAGCTCTTGAGCCTCTCCTCATAGGTCCTGTCCCCAAGCCCCAAATCATTTTGGTTGCCCTCCTCTGGACCCTCTCCAGGAGGTTAATGTCCCGCTTTAAGTGTGGCCTCCAAAACTGCACGCAGTACTCAAGGTGCGGCCTCACCAAGCAGTTATACAGAGGGAGTATCACTTCCCTCCTTCTGGAGGTGATCCCCCTAGCGATGCATCCCAGCATCCTGTTGGCCTTGGCTGCTGCCCTCCTACAAGTCTCAGAGTTGTTCATCTTGACATCCACCACCACCCCCAGGTCCCTCTCAGCCATTGAGACTTGTAGCATTTCCCCAGGGTGTACACTTGACCTGGGTTTCTGGCTCAGGTGGAGTACCTTGCATTCCCTGCATTGAACCTCAGCTTCCACTTTCTAGACCATCTTTCCAGAGCCTCCAGGTCCCCTGTAGGGTCACCCTCCCTCCTCCCCATCCACCACCCCCCAGTTTGAGTCATCTGCAAAGAGACTCATCTCACTCCTGATTCCTGTCCTTATGTCAGATCGTGGGCGTTGAACAGAAGGGCCCAAGGACTGATCATTGTGGGACCCACTAATGACCCTCCTTGGGGATGAGACTATCCCACCAACTCGACCCTCTGGGTCCGGTCCTGGAGCCAATTGCCTATCCATCTGATCATCTGGTTCCCCACCCCATTTCTCCCAGCTTATCCAACAGGCCCACGTGAGGAACAGAGTCAAATGCCTTGCTGAAGTCAGAAAGAGGACATCCACTGGTCTACCCAGGTCCAAGGCACTTGTCACCCAGTCATAGAACTCCACCAGGTTTGTCTGACATGATTTCCCAGGATGAATCCATGCTGTCTATCGTCCAGGCACCCTGACTTATCCAGGTCCCCCCAGCCTCTCCTTGACAATGCCCTCCATCACCTTGCCCACCACCGAGGTCAGGCTGACAGGCCTGTAGTTCCCTGCCACCTCCCTTGATCCCCCCTTGTGGATAGGCACTATATGCGCCACCTTCCAGTCTTGGGGCACCCACCCTGTCCTCAGAGAGATGGTGAAAAGCTCTGCCAGGGGTTTTGCCAGGACATCTGCAAGTTCCTTCAGCACTCTGGGATGTAATTTATCCGGCCCTGGTGCTTTCTCCATCTTAAGGGAGCTGAGGGCTTCCCTCACTCTCTCAGCTGTGATTTCCACTTCCGGTACCCCTTCTCCCTGCTTAGCCCTCCCCCCACCTGCCAGTGATGCCTCCCCCTCTCCCCAGACCTGCCGATCGGTAAGGGTTCCCCCTCCTCAGTATCTCTGTCTCCTCCCATGTATGATGCAGCACCCATTTCCCTGGTGAAAACTGAGGTGAAGTACTCATTTAGTACCTCAGCCTGCTCCCCGGGTCTTGTGCCCATCTCTCCCCTGATTTAATCCTGCTAATCTGCCTTCACCCTTCGTTTTTCCCCAATGTATCTAAAGAACCCCTTGTTCCTCTCCTAATTTCCCTGGCCAGGTTCTGCTCCTTCCTTGCCTTAGCCGCCCTCACCACTCTAGTGGCCCTTCTAGCCATCAGCTCGTACTCCCTCGATCCTTTCACTCCTTGAGCACTTGAATTGCTTATAGGCTGCTTTCTTCCCGCACCACCTCCTGGACCTCCCTGGTCCACCAACAGGGTTTTTGGGCCCTACCGCATTTTCGTCTTACTCTTGCACAGGTGCTGGTAGCATCCTGCACCCCTCTCCTGATGATTTCCCACCTACTATCAGCGTCCATGTCTGACCCAATCCCATCCAAATGCTCCTTAAGGATCCTTCCCATTTCCTTAAAATCCGCCCCCCTGAAGTCAGTTACTTCAGTCTTTGTACAGCCTTCTACCCTCCTAGGTCCAGGCAGAACCAGACCGTGGCATGGTCACTCCCGCCAATGGGTCCCTTACCTCCAGGCCCCAATCTGGTCACTGTCTGCCAGGACCACATCCAGTACCCGTGCCTCCTGGTGGTTCCCTCACCTGCTGAGTTAGGAACGTCTTGAAAGACATCCAACAACCTCTGTTCCCTGGTCACAGAGGATGTCATAGTCTCCCAGTCTGTTCCTGGCATGTTTAAGTCCCCCAACACCACCACCGTTCCTCTGCCCAGTCTGCAGTGTCTCCTAACATCTGCCACCAGACTGTCCTCAGCTCCTCCGCCAGAGCAGGGGTCTACACCACTCCTATTTTTACTCTCTTGCCCCCCTTGTTATCAAGGTGACCCAATCGCCTCCACGGTTCCCTCGCCTCCTCTACTCCCCTATGCCAATGCAGTTTTTGACTATCATTGCTACCCCTCCTCCCCTTCCCTCCCCCTGTCCTTCCTGAACATAGTGTATCCCTCCAGGTTCAGGTCCCAGTCATGTCTTGCAGTGGCCCAAGTCTCAGTGACCGCTGCCACATCCACTGCTCCCTCAGTTAGCATCGCCTGGAGCTCAGGCATTTTATTGCCCAAGCTCCTGGCATTTAGCAGGACTACCTTCCACCCTTTCCCTATAGTTCCATTTCCCCTGCTCATGTTCCCATGGGGATTCTGTTTTCCCCTGGTCTGCACTTTGCCAGTTGGCCTTTTCCTGCAATCCTCCTGGTCCCCAGGGGGGTGGAGACAGAGTCCCTCCTTTATCGGCACCCCCTTGACAGCCTTTTCTCCCATCCCACCCCCCTTCACAAGTTTAAACCCCACTTTTCACCAATGAACCCCTCTATTTTCAACTTAAGGATTCCCTCCTCCAAATTGAGATGTAGTCTATCTCTAGCATACAGCTCCTTATCCTCCCAGGTCTCCCCCAATCCCCATCAACCCATACCCTCTGGCCTCCACCACTCCCTGAGCCACTGGTTTATCTCCTAATTTTCCTTTGTGTTCCCCACTAGCCCTTGGCACTGGCAGGATTTCTGAGAAGGAAACTGTGCATCCTATGTCATGACAGACCCTGGCGAGCTCCCTGAATCTTGCCTGTATCTCTAGCTCACTATTTCCCTCAATGTCATTTGTACCCAGGTGTACCAGCATGTCTGGGGAACCCCCACAATCCTTTGCCAGCTGATATACCTCGTGCTTAGCCCTGTGCACCGTTAGTCCAGGGAAGCATCTTGTTCTAACTGGCCAGGCTTCTCCCTCCCTATCCCATTTGATACCCCTGATCATAGAATCCCCCAGCAGGAGCACTCTGACCACTCCTTTTCCTCCATTCCCCCCCTTCCATGTCCCTCATCCTTTCTACAGGCCCCTCCACCCAGCTGGCTCCGTGTTCCTCCCCCTTTCTGGGTGCCACATGCCACCCCCTCCTCTCCAATCCTATGCCTCTCCTCCTCCTGAGTATCCTTCTGTTCCTTGCTAATTCCCCCCTCACTGCTCGCAACTGGTCCTTCTCCCCCATCTGCTAAACTAGCCTGGCTCATCCTCCCTTCCTTCCTGTCTCCATTTAGTTCCTCCTTGCTAGTCGTGCTCCCCTGGCCTAAACCCTCAGCTCCCTTTACTGAATCCTCCTTGTACTTCTGGTCCTTCTCCTTTACCTTTCCTCCCAACTGGTCCTTCTCCTTGTGCTTTCCTCCCTCTTCCCCCTGCCCCTCCTGCTCTGATTCACTGCTTCCCCATTCTCCTGCATTCCAGGTCCCCCCTGTTCTTCCTGCTATCTGGCCCTGCCTCCCTCCCACTCCTTTCCATCTCTAACTACCCCTGTCATGGCTACATCACCCCCTCATCCTTGAGCAGAAGAAGAGGATGAGGCGGTTACTGAGGTGTAAGTCTGATCCACTTCCTGCCTTGCTTCCTTCTGTCCAGCCCTGGCCATCTGCCTACTTCCCTGAGAATGTTGTCCCTCCGTCCCCCCTTTGTGAGGGCCCCAGTTACCTGCCTGCTTCCTTGGTAGTGTCCTTTGGACCCCTCTGCCAGGTTCCCTATGTGACCCAGTATTCTCCTGCACTCCTTTCCTATGCCCCCACCCCCAGTGCTTGGTGCAACCCTGTGGGAGATTCCCAGCCCTCTTCCCCAACCATACCACCCCCTTCCCCCAGCTTTCTCCTAATCCCCACAACCTCCTCCCTAAGCTGTGCTAGCTGGTAGCACACTGGGCAACCACCGAACTTCCAAGCCCAGTCCAGTATCATGGCTGCTCCACACCCTGTGCACCCCACCACCCTCCCAAAGATGCCGGCCCTAATGATGTGTGGTTCCATCCCCTTCCAAATAGGTTTCCTTGGGTGAGCCACCAGGTTCCCCCCTAGTCCAAGATACCCCTACTGCCTAATCAGGTCACCCACTAATCTTACAGACAGTCCCACTGTACACCAGTAACCCTGTTACTAGGTGCAGTACACCACATTAAACTTATAAGGGAAATGAACAACTCCCAAAGCTCCTCTCTCCCAGCCTTTAAATCCGACCCCAGTGGCTAGAACTACATGAGCTGCACCTGCAGCCTTTTCCTCAATTGCAGGGCAGGTGTTCCCCTATAAATTTGCAGACTTCTGGGAGGGAGGGTGGGTACTGGGCAGACACCTGACTCGGCGAGAGAGTGTATCAGCCTTGTCTCCCCTCCAAGCCCAGCAGCAAAGAACTAGGCCCAAGCAAATTCCACCAAATAGGTTTTAAATCAGAAGAAATAGGCCTCTACCAGCGCAGCCTGTTACACAGTGAAACATCCACAAAATGAGCCCCACTTACAGCCACCAAATCAGTTTACAAACATCCACCAGCACCCAAAACAATACCCTGCTAGCCCCTTAGAAGTAAGAAAGAAAAGAACTAACCTACCAAGTAAAATCCACAAGAACCCTGTGAAAACAACAGCAGCAGCTACTGTCCTGGAACACAACTGATCCTGTCCCCTTCCAGTTCTTTCTGAACTCCCCCCTCCCTTTTGACGTAAGAACATCAGATCAAGTCTCCCGACCCATACTGCCCTCAGCCACCACCAGAGGGCAGTCAATGCGTGAACGATAGTCTCCCTCTCCCGAGAGAGGAGAGCAGTCCTCCGGATGCTCGATCCTCTCTCCCCATCATGACCTCCAGCGGCCGGGCTCATTCCCGATCTCAGGTCGCCGGGATGGCTCGAGGTGTAGTGTCAGCACCTCAATCTCCAGCGCCACCGTGCCAGCCTATTTTATTATCATTTCAAAGGGTTTTTAAGTGGTTCCTTGCCTGTTCCCAGGAACCACACTGTCCCCTTTTTTCCTCGGTTCCTTTTAACTTTTCTGAGGTATAAATATACCGCGTTTTGAGTATTTCAACTGTTTTCAAGGTCTTTTTAATAGAGGCCCTCTTATTTTACCAGGAACCACTATTTTTTTCTGTATTTCTACTGAGTTTTGTTATTTTAAATCGCAGTTCTTTACAGCTAGGGCGCCGACTGCATTTACAGTTTTTCCATTTTATGAACCAATGTTTTCAGCTTTACAAAACACTATAATTAGTGAGGTAAACACCAAGGTAGAGAAGGCAATAGGGAGAAGGACAGAGGTTAATGTAAAAAAAGGCAAAGGCAGTAAGGACAGGGATGGGGCTAAAAAGGGTAAGGCCATCATAAAGTGGAGGGTGATGAGTACCAATGCCCGTAGTCTGTGCAACAAGCTCCCTGAACTAGTGGCCTTAATGGAAGAGGGCTGCCTGGATATTGTGGCAGTCACAGAAACATGGTACACAGAGAACCATGACTGGGATGTCAATTTACCAGGATATACAATCGACAGGGAGGGTAAAAGAAGAGGAGGAGTAGCTCTCTATCTAAAGGAAGGGATAAAAGCAACAGAACTAAAGAGTAAATAGGAAGCAGATGAGGCACTCTGGGTCACCCTGGAGACAGGAAATGGCACCACAATCCACATGGGGGTTGTATACAGACCCCCATCTCAGGGGGAGGGAATGGACAAGGAAATGATAGAAGGCATCCTTAGAATGGCAGAAAAAGGGGAGATATTGTTGATGGGGGACCTGAATATGCCAGATATTAACTGGAGCACCTTTGCTGCAGGCACATCCAAGAGCAGGGTCATTCTTGATGCCCTACAAGGGGCATGCCTCAGACAGCTAGTATTGGAACCCACTCGGGAGAGAGCACTCTTAGACCTGGTACTCTCAAATTGGGACGTAGAAAGAATCTCAGATTTAGAAGTGGGTAGCCATCTGGGAACAAGTGACCACCAAACAGTGTGGTTCACGATAAACACAGCCATACAATCAAGCCATACAAAAGCAAGAGTATTGGACTTTAGGAGGGCTGACTTTGGGAAAATGAGAGAGTGCCTCACAAAAGTGCTAGAAAACAGGCAAGAAGGAGGGGTGGAGGAACAATCGGGAGTAATCAAAACAGCCATCACAGAGGCAACAAGCCTCTGTGTAAAGCAAATCAACAAAACACAACGAAGGAAAAAAACCCTATGGTTCTCAAAAGAGATGGCAGGGAAGGTTAAGGAGAAAAGGACAGCATTCAGGAAATATAAGGAAACACAGAAGGAGCAGGTCAGAGAACTTTATCAGTTAAAGCAGAAAGAGGCAGGGAAGGCAGTCAGAATAGCAAAGGCCCAAACCAAGGAAAGCATACCCAACTCTGTTAAGAAGTGGGATAAGACCTTTTATAGGTACATTAGGGAGTGAAGAAAGACCAAAGGAGGGATACTGAGGCTTAATAAAGGGGAGAGAATGTGGGCAGAGGGTGACAGTGGAAAAAGCGGGGATACTGAATGAATATTTCTGCTCAGTATTCACAAAGGAAGAGGAGGGGGAGGTACCTAAACCAAACAAGAGAAACACTCTGAAGATGGGGGTTGATACCAGTCCATTTACAGAAGAAAGGGTTCTGAAAGAACTAATAAAATTGAAGGTGGACAAAGCAATGGGGCCTGATGGGATTCACCCCAGAATTCTAAAAGAACTAAGCGTAGAACTAGTGACACCGCTGACTACTCTCTTTAACAAATCATGGGAGGATGGGGTGGTACCTGAGGACTGGAGGAGGGTGGATGTGATTCCTCTTCACAAAAGTGGGAGCAGGACAGAGGCAGGAAACTACAGACCAGTTAGTTTGATCTCAGTGTTAGGGAAAATGATGGAATCACTTCTGAAGGAAAGAATTGTGGAGTACCTAGAGGCCAGTGGGGCACAGGACCCAAGGCAGCATGGATTCATGATGGGAAGGTCGTGTCAGACAAATCTAATAGATTTCTTTGACTGGATGACCAAAGTAGTAGACCAGGGAGGGGCTGTGGACATGGCCTACCTAGATTTTAGCAAGGCATTTGATACAGTCCCACACAAAAGATTAACACACAAGTTAGCCAGCCTTGGAGTGGGTCTCAAGGTAGTAGCCTGGACAAAAAATTGACTAGACAACAGGACGCAAAGGGTAATAGTAAACGGAGTCCACAGTGAAGAAAAGAGGGTTACTAGTGGGGTACCGCAGGGTTCAGTACTGGGACCGGTCCTTTTTAATGTCTTTATAAGTGACATTGCAGAGGAACTGGAAGGAAAAGTATGTCTCTCTGCAGACAACACAAAGATCTGCAACAGGGTTGATGCACAAGATGGAGTGGCAAGGATGAGAAGGGACTTGGCAAGGTTGGAGGAATGGTCAAATGTATGGCAGCTCAGATTCAATGCAAAGAGTGCAAGGTAATGCACCTGGGAAACAAAACCCAGGGGAAGAGTACACAATGGGGGGTGAGATACTGACAACAGCAAGAAATGGAAAGGCACCTGGGGGTAATTATATCAGATGACCTAAAGGTGGGCAAGCAATGTGAGAAGGCAGTAAGGGAGGCTGGGGGGATACTGGGATGCATAGGGAGAGGCATCAATAGTAGAAAACAGGAAGTTGTTATCCCTCTGTAGAGAGGTTAGTGAGACCCCATCTGGAGTACTGTGTTCAGTTCTGGAGACCCCATCTCTGCAAAGACACAGACGGAGCGGAGGCTGTCCAGAGGAGGGCAACCAAAATGGTGCAGGGTCTGCATCAAAAGACACACAAAGAAGGACTAAAGGAGCATAATATGTATACCCTTGAGGAAAGAAGGGAGAGAGGGGACATGATAGAAACTTCCAAGTACCTCAAGGGAATCAACAAAGTCCAAGAGGGTAGTATCTTTCAGAAAAGGAGATGTGCAAGAACAGGGAGGCACAATTTGAAGATAGAGGGGGGATGGCTCAAGGGTAATGTGAGGAAGTATTTTTTCACGGAGAGGGCTGTGGATGCAAAGAACAGCCTCCCTGAGGTGGTTGTGGAGTCAAGAACAGTGAGGGAATTCAAGAATGCATGGGACAGACATAAGGCAGTCCTAGTGGTAGTAGGAGGAAGTAAGCTATTGGTTAACTAGGATCTGCAGCTTATCTGTTAGGTAGGAAAATGGGCAGACTAGGTGGGCCAAGTGGTCCTTATCTGCCATCAAATTCTGTGTTTCTATGTTTCTGACACATTGTTATGTCAGAAAAGCCAAAAAAAGAGGACTGGACCCAGAGGTCTTAAAAATTGCATTAAGTGTGGCGTGTTTACAGTGCTTCGGTCCAGAACATTTTTGCTCTAAATTCTGCTCAAAAACTATTAAAAAGAGGGCCAAAAGACTAGAAAAGAAGGCCTCTAATAATGCTTCTCATATTAAGGAGGGGTCCACTGCCCTGCCTAAGTCTAAAGATAAGGACACCTCAGAAAATGAGTCTGATAAACAAAATAATAAAAATGGTAACATGCCAAAAAAAAAAAAAGGCAATGGTGAATAGACCACTAAGTCTGTTCCAGCAAAAAGAACAATGTAAAAACAAATATACCACTCCCCCTCCCGCGTCAAGACAAGGGGAGAAGCCAGTGGCAAAAAGCATAAAGACAAAAAAAAAAAAAAAAAAAGAATAGAGAGAGTCAGTCACCCACTGAGGTCTCTAACCCTAATAAAGATTTCTCCCCTGTAAAAGAAATGGCAAAGGCATGGCACCTATGTCAAACTTTATAGGGTATGGGGAGTTTTTTCTCTGCTCCCTCTACTCCCGTTAATCCTAGCAACTCTGTCCCAAACTTTGGGACATCCTGCTACTATGTTCGGGGGATGATGATAATGATTAAGATAACAATGGGGACCAGCTTCTGGTGCCGGACATTTTGCCTAACCCATGCACTGGTACCTCTCCAGATGGCCAGGAGGACCTTTCCTCCCTCTTGACCTTCTTACAGCATATGGTGGACACCCTGGACCTCCCTGCTTAGGAGTCCACCGAGGATGATGATGAAGAGGATGAAGACTATAAAAATATGATGGATCTTCCTCCTACAAAAAAAACTGTGCTTCCTATATACAAATCCTTCAAGAAATCCACTATTAAGCCCCTGCCGGCCTCTACTTCCCTGCCAGGAGTAGGTAAGAAAGTGGATAGAAAATATTCTCTGGCTAAAAATGAGGCCGATTTTCTTTATACTCATCCCAGCCACAAAGGGATGGTTTAGACTGCAGCCTGTGATAAGGCTAAGGTCCCTCTCACCTCTATGCCTCCTGAAAAGGAATCATGAAAATCAGATGCTATGGCTAAAAAATCTTATACCACAGCCTCTCACTTAGCATACTCTGCTAAATACCAGAAGGCTCTTTGGAGTTCTGTCCAGGCCATTCTGTCACAAATATCTGATAGGATGTTCTAGGACATTGCTGAAACAGTGAAATCTGGTCTGGAAACCACCAAATACCAGTTTTACATGGCTGCAGATACTAATGACACAGCAACAAGGGTCATGCCTCAGGCTGTTTTTCTCACACGTTTTGCCTGGCTACAAACTAATTTATCACAGGACACACAGTCCAAAGCTATGGACTTCCCCTGTGAAAATATTCTCTTTTCAGGGACAAAACTGAAGCACAGATGAAAAAGATAGAGGAGCACAAGTCCACCTCTGAAAGTAATGCAGCTAAGCAGAAAGTCTCTACATCCCAGAAGTCTCAACCTAGGGGTAACAGAGGCAGGGGCCACTTCCCAAGGGCATTCTATCCTATGCCCATGCCTCTCTCAAATCAGAGTTTATTTCAGGGGAAGAGGCAGGAGGGGTCAGACGAGAGTTGCCACCATTCCTGCCCCTGCCACACAGTCTAAGTCCTAACTTCTGCACACAGGTCACCTCCCCACTTCCAGTAGGAGGCAGGCTCACCCACTACCTCCAAGCTTGGACCCACATCACCACAGACAAGTGGGTCTTGGAGGTAGTGGAAAAAGGAGGAGCATGTCAACTCGCTCCCACAAATTCATCCCGCGACTTTCCGCTCCCGACAACTGGCTCCCGGTTCTACTCGCTCCTGCCTAATTCATCCCGAGACAGTTTCGCTCCCGCTTACATTAGACAATTCAGTCGCTCTGCAGAGACAAGCTCTGCTCTTGCTGTTCTGATAAAAATTTACTCTCTGCAGAGCTTTCTAATTACTTCTGCACTTGCTCTTCACTCGCAAGAACTTCATAAGGTAGGACAAATGTATTGTTATTTTCCCAGCACTGCGTTCTCAAGAAGGCCATTGGGCTAGCGAGTGAACATTGTCAGCTGATCATCTTTTACCAGCACAGTAAGACAAATATATTTTTTCTACTTTCCCAGCACTGCGTGCTTAAGGCCGCCAGTGGGCTAGCGAGTGAATATTGTCAGCTGCTCATCTTTTACCAGTATAGTAAAACAAATGTTTTTTGTTATTTTTCAAAGGCAGCATGTCAGCTAGCAAGAGCAAAGCTAATAATTTTACCAGCACAGTTTGAATGACCAAGGAGTGAGTATGTAAGGAGCGAATTGCTAAGGAATGAATGTGTATGGAGATGAATTGTCGGGAGCGAACTGTCACAGGATGAATTAGTGGGAGTGAATTGTCATGTACCCGGAAAAAGGTCTACTCCTACAGTTCAAGCAGTTTCCTGCCCTTCGGGGTCTGGCTCTGTCAAACCTCCTATCCTCAACAGAAAGATATCTGTTGGAGCTGGAGGTAAAGACTTTATCAGCCAGACTGGTGGAGTGGGTTCCCCTTTCACAGCATGGAAAAGGTATTTACTCCAGATACTTCCAGACATTAAAGAAAAACGGGGAGCGGTGACCTATTTTAGACCTCAGATATCTAAACAGGCACCTACTCAAACCAAAATTCAAGATGATTACCCTTCAAATGGTAATACACTCTCTACAGCAGGGAGACTGGCTAGCCTCCTTGGATCTCAAGGACGCCTATTTTCATATGCCAATAAAGCAGTCCTACAGAAAGTTTCTCAGGTTCAGGATGCATTTAAGCCATTACCAGTTTCCAGCCATGCCCTTTGGCCTCACCTCTGCTCCCAGAGTATTCACATTGTGCCTATCTGTAGTGGCAGCCCACTTGAGAAAGCAGGGCATCTCAGTCTTTCCATACCTGGACTGGCTCATAGTGGCAAGACCCCTCAGCAAGTCAGAGAGGCTCTAAACCGCACAAGAAACTTTGTCCTCTCTGGGGTTTTTAAACAATGAAAAGAAATCCCATCTGGAACCCTCTCAGCTCAACTTCATAGGAGGTGACTTGGATATTCAGCAGGCAAAAGCCTTTCTTCCTCAGGACAGAATTAAAAACTTTCTGACTGCAGCAAATTCTTTTCTGCTAGGCCAGTCAAGGCTTGTGAGGCATTTTCTACAGCTCCTGGGCCACATGGCTTCCATGACAGCTGTGGTCCCAGGGGCAAGGTTTCAAATGAGGGACATTCAATATCATTTGCGAGCCCACTGGTCAAAAAAGAAAATTTCCCTGTCCAAGTTAGTACCAGTGACAAAAACACTGTTTCAAGCTCTCGACTGGTGGAAGGAAGAGGAAAACCTCTCATTGGGCATCCCCTTTCAGCTCTTCAGTCAGTGGCACTTGGACACCAAAGGAGTCCAAAAGCCACATTAATCTTCTGGAACTCAGAGCTGTGTAACTGGCACTGAAAGCTTTCACCCCTCAGGTCAACAGATACACCGTTGAGATCAGAACAGACAACGCCACTGCTATGTTTTACATAAACAAGCAGGGTGGCACGAGGTCTACTGCCCTGTGCACAGAGGCCATGAGAATCTGGTCCCTGGCCTATTCCATGGACGTGAGTCTTTCTGCCATACACCTTCCAGGCAAGGACAATACCCTGGCAGATGCTTGGAGCCATATCAGCCAAGGTCTCAAGGAAGAGACTCTGAACAGACAAGTCCTTGCCACAGTCTTCAGGAGGTGGGGTACACCAGAGGTGGACCTGTTTGCATCCCACCACATGTACCAGCTTCCTCTGAACTGCTGCAGACCCCCAGCAATGGGCACTCTCCCAGCAGATGCACTAGTTTTGAACTGGACAGGGAAGTTTCTGTATGCTTTCCCTCCATTTCCCGTGTTACACAGAGTGCTACTGAAGCTCAGGGATCAGCCTGCAACCATGATCCTCATAGCCCCAGACTGGCCAAGGAAAGCCCGGTATCCTCTCCTGCTGGCCATGTCCCACAAGAAGCCTATCAGACTTCCTCTAACTCACTGTCTCCTCACCCTACCACAAGTAGGGGTGAATTATCCAGACCTGGAATCCCTTCACCTCAAAGCCAGTTTCCTGAGGAGCTAGAATTACCAGATACACAGTATTCAGAACAAGTTAAAAAGCCAAGCACAAAGGAAACATATGCAGCTAAATGGAAAAGATTTTCAACCTGGTGTAAAAGAAAAAGAATAGACCCTCTGAAGGCCTCTATCCCTTACCTTTTGGACTATTTAGTTCATCTGCAATCATCAGGCCTCAAGGCCTCATCCTTGAGGCTTCACTTAGCTACAATTTCAGCCTACCTTTCCACTGGGAAAGAAAAGTCCATCATTTCTAGGCCCATTTTCAAAAAGTTCTTCGAGGGCCGCCTTAATTTGCAGCCCCCAATTAGGGAGCCTGATCCCCCTTGGGACCTTTACCTCTGCATTGCTCAGCTCACAGTACCCCCTTTTGAGCCCATGGCTACAGCTCACATTAAGTACGTTACCTGGAAAACAGTATTTCTAGTGGCTATCACTTCTGCAAGAAGGATTTCAGAACTGCAAGCACTCTGCACTGAGCCTAACTACATGGTTCTCCATAAGGACAAAGTAGAGCTCAGAACAAATAGGAAATTCCTTCCCAAGGTAGTCTCCGAGTTCCACCTTAACCAGTCCATTACTCTCCCTGTCTTTTTCACTGATAATTCCACTCCAGGGGAAAGAAGGCTTCATAGCCTAGATGCCAGGAGAGCTCTGTCCCATTACATGGAGCATACCAAAAGGTTAGAGGCTCCTCTACTCCGCAGTTTCTCACCTATGGAGAGGTGGGCAAGGGAAAACCAGCCACCCTGGATAATTTCCTGTATTCACTTCTGTTATGCCAAGGCTGGCAAACAGCCCCCTCAAGGCCTCAGCGCACACTCTAGTAGGGGCACTGCTGCCTCTGTGGCAGCGGCAAGGGACATCCCCTTGCTAGAAGTCTACAAAGCAGTTACCTGGAAGACTGCACACACATTCATAAAGCACTACTGCCTGGATGTGCAGTCAAGGTCTGATGCCAAATTTGGCACGGTGATCCCGGAGAGCCTATTCCCCAAGTAGGTTCTGTACCCGCCTCCCAACTGTACTCCTTTGTAGTCTGCTATTGTTACTGATGCTAAAGGACTCCTGGGGTGAGAAGAAAAAATTACTCACTGTAGTAATTCTATTTCTTTCAAGGTATCCTTTAGCATCAGTAACCTCCCACTCTGCTTCCCAAGGCACCTACGTTAAGAGGGCTCTGCTTCTGTATCTTTTTGCCAAATTTGTTCAATTTTTTGGATTTTTAGAGCATGTTAATGGTTAATTATAGTCTTTTTATAGTTCATGCTATTGCATGGTTTTAAAGCCTGTTGGCACAGTCCTTTTAGTCACTGTTCTCCTTTCGTCTTTGAAAAAATTCTGAAGCCCTGTGGGCTCTTTGCACTCAGCACAACTTCCTGCACGATTCTGATTGGCCACTCTATTTTAATGAACATTCATGGCTCCACCTCCGAGGCAGTTCAACCTGGTCAGTTTACTGCTATTGTTAATGATGCTAAAGGACCCCTTGGAAGAAACAGAATTACTACGGTGAGTAATTGTTTTCTTTCTCCTCCCCAATCCCCCACCTACCAAGTGGAAGCAATCTCTCTCCTTCCCCAATCCATGTAATGACAGTAATGTTCTCTTCTCTCATCTCTTCCCCAGACACAATGGTCTCTCTTCTACTTCCCCTTTAATGGCAATAATGCTCTCTGCAACCTACTCCCACACCGAACCCAATGGAAGCAAGAGTCACTTTCCTCTCCCTTATGTAATACTGCCCCCACCCACCCCCCAACAGCAGCTTTGCATTATCCCAGTTTTTAAAATCTAGTGTAGCCCATGCCCATCATAGCCCCACCACCCACCCCAGGAAGGAAAGGGATGGTATTTGCAATGCTTGCCAAATAATTTCATCACAGAACATTGACACATGGTGACACACTGGGGCCGACTGTCAGACTAGGGAAGTGTAGGAGACAGGGCTGTCAGTTACACAGAGGCAAAATTTGAGTCATACACTTAAGTGCCATCCTTAAATAATTATTTGATTATTTTGACTACTATGTTTAAAGGTCAAGCTATGTATGCATTTAAAAAAAAAACTAAGGCTGCACTGGTGCTCTTTGGGTAAATCGACTTGTCACTCAGCAGTATTTTTAGCTGACATGCAGTGAACCTAAAACCTGTCTTACCCACACATCCATCATCCACCCTTCCATTTTATACCAATACAATACTGTCCCAAAGCATCATGTAAACATTTAAAAATGAATTATCTGCAGAATTATTGTGATTTTGTCTGTTTCTGTTTCCCTCTTCCCTTATTTAGTTTCCACATTCTGCATAAATAATCTTCAGCTTTTCACTTTTCTTACCTTGCCTTGCTCTTTAATTTCTTCAATCTTTCCAGTATTCTCTCGTGCTTTTCCTGCCCCAACAATTTTGTTTCCTTAACTGCCCCTTTGCTTTCTTTTTCTATAATTCACACTTTACTCCCCCAGGTACCAGAGCCAGCCTCATCAGGTTGGCAACCACCCAGCCTCATCCACAGTGCAAACTAATCTCTGTCCCAGCAAACACTTCCCTCTGATGGTTTTAAAATGGATAAAAACCACCCTCGCCCATCTCAGTCCTACCACCTTCCTAAATAGCCTTGAGAGTGCCACTGAGCAGCCTTGTAGTTTTAAATTTGCCATTATCCAGTCCAACACTGTACCATGATCATCTCCCTCTTCCTCCCTTAAAAAGTATTGTAAGGTCTCCTCTGAGACATTACTCTGCCCCCTCAAACAAGAAAAACCTATCCTGCATATCTTGCCCATAAAACTTACTCCACTCAGAGCCTCAGAGAGTTACTCTGTTTTTTATACTGGCGCACTTTTTTGGTCCAACACTGTAGGATGATCCTCTACTGCATCCTATTACTGATGGGCTCAAATGCTGGATTCATGCCCAGTACGGCTTTGTGCGGGCCCCAGAAAGCACTACTGAGATGAGGAATAACAGGTTACTCACCTGTAACAGTAGTTCTAGGAGTGGTATATGTTGTTCATCCACACTAATTGGAATGTCCTTTCCCTTTAAATATCTTGCCGGAAGGTCTTCAAGCTGGCCCTCCCACCCGCCCGGGTAGTCAACCATCGGCTCCGCCCCATGAAGCCAGATCTTGCGGGCTGGAAGCGAGGCTTCTGCATCACAGCCAGGGAGGTCAGGTGGGTCTGTGTGGATGAACATATACCACTCCTAGAACTGCTGTTACAGGTGAGTAACCTGTTTTTCAAACAACATGAAGTCTTGCTATATTATAGACATTAGCAGTTTGTTCCAGCTCTAGAACTGCCCCAGAGTGAAATGGTTAAAACCATTCCAAAATAGAATTTTGGCACGAGAGCAGCTCTATCTGTGTCATTTCAAACTTGAACTGTCAGATTCTTTACTCCGCCTCAGTGAACAGTCGCTCCGGAGATTTCTCCTTCTGCTCGGTTCATTTCTCGGTTTAAAAAGTGTTTTCTCGGTTGGATTTAACCGAGAATATGATTTTATTTTAACATAAAACCGTTCAGTTCAAGCTCTATCTGTGGTAACCGTAAGTAAATGAAGGTTTTGTCTGTGTGCACTATGAATTATCGGTTCGGTTTTGAACCGATCAGTGGGATTTAAAACTCATTTAAAACTAAAAGTTACTATTTTAGAGTGCGGTTCCGTTCTTATCGGTTCTAAAAAAAGCAGATTTATGCGGTTTTCCAATACCGTGACACGGTTAGGAACCGATAAGGGTGTCTTGCCTGGCACTGCCGTTAAAGGGCAAGTTTTGGTTAGGCTGGCATTATGTCTGAGAAACCCAAAAAACCGGGCCCACTGGGTTTCAACACTGTGATGTTTGTGGGGAAGTCTTTGCCAAGGCTGACCCACACCACATGTGTTATTGTCTGGGGTTTGACCACCTCCAGTCAGACTGCCAGGTATGTAAAATTTCCCTGCAGCCACCCTGGAAAAAGATTGGGCAGGCTCAGGGGCGAGGAAGGCCAGAAAGTCCGCTGACCCAGATGGCCAGCCGTTCGGTGCCAACCAGACCAGAAGAGTGCCCTCTGACCAGGGCCAGACTTCCTCGGGCAAAGAAAAGCTGGTTCTGAGGAACCAATTCCAGTAAAGAAAAAAGAAAATCAGCAGGTCTGGGTCCAAAATTCCTTCTCCAACTGCTGCAGAGATAATAAAAGCCATACAAATTGTCCAGTCACTGTCTCAGGGTCCGTCCGAACCACCACTATCTGGTAAAAGGTCAGTTCGTCCGGTCCCAGTGGTTCAGGATTATGATATTGAGGAATTTTATGAACCAGAGGAGGGGGAGGAGGATTATGAACAGTATGAATCTGGCTGGGAAGGTCTGGGTGTGCCCATTGAACCGGACATCTCCCCAGACAGACCTTTAGAATCTCCCCCTATGCTGTCTGAGTCCCCATCTCATTTTATGTTTTATAAAAAAGTTGCTGAAACCCTCCAGCTTCCTTTAGAAGAGGCTGTGGATGAGCAAGAGCCTGATTTTGTAGAAATGATGGATATTCCAGAGTCTAGGAGATTGTTTCCTAAAAGACTTATGTAAAGGAATAGACAAACAATTAAAATTTTAAAAGCTCCTAATTCTGTGCCTCCTGTAGATAAAAAGATGGACAGAAGGTATACATTATCAGGCCCTGATACAGAATTCCTTTCTCAGCAATGCAGTCATGTTGGGGTAGTTCAGGCTGCTGCCTGTGATAAAGCTAATATTCCCTTGGCTTCACATCCTCCTGACAAGGATTCCAGGAAAATTGATGCCATGGCAAAAAAAAAAAAAAAAACAGTATATGGCAGCCTCTCTGGGACTCAGGCAAGCAAATTATATGGCTTATGTAGCTAGGTATCAGAAATCTAGATGGGATACTGTTATGCAATTGGCCAAGCAGGCCCATGGCCAGCTGGCTAGTGAACTAGAACAGGTGGCTGCTGATGGCATTGAAGCCTCTAAGGTTCAGTTTCATGCTGCTGTGGATGTTAATGATGTTTCCTCTAGGGTCATGGCCACATCTGTAGCTTTTGTAGGTTGGCCTGGCTCAGGTGTACTACTTTGTCACAGGATACCCAGACTAAGGCTATGGATTTTCCTGTGGTGGGAAATTCTCTGTTTGGAGAGCAGACAGAGAATACATGAAGAAAGATGGATGAATATAGGACTACTTACAAGAGTGCCCAGGCTAAGGGCGGCAAGCCACTCCTCAAAGGCATGCCCCCAGGGGTAGGGGTAGGCCTTTTCACAGCCTTCTACCAGACTCAGGCCTCCTCTGCCTATGCTCAGAGGGGCTTCTTCAGAGGCAGGGGCAGGCGAGGGGTGGGCAGACCTGCTCCCACCCCCAGCCCTCACTCTGAAACAGGCACCTGATGGGGTGCCCAGGGCCGATTCTCCTGTACCAGTGGGGAAGGCTGGCTTACTTCAGTCAGGAGTGGGCTTCTTTAACCTCAGACAAGTGGGTTCTGGAAGTAGTAAGCCAGGGTCTGGTTCTCAGCTTCAAAAAGTTTCCCAAGTTGAGAAGCAGACTTTTCTACTAAAGTGCTTCAGAGACCCTCGCTCTGGAAACAGAGGTCTCATCCTGTTAGCTCTCAGAGCAGTAGAAAGGGTTCCTCCCATCAGGGCAGGGGTCTGTATTCAGATACTTCCTTACCCCAAAAGACAGGAGAATGGCGGCCCATTTTAGATCTCAGATATCTGAACAAGCATCTTTTGAAACCAAAGTTCAAAATGGTAACTCTGGCAATGATTTTACCTTCCTAAGGCCAGGGACTGGCTAGCCTCCCTGGACCTCAAGGATGCCTATTTCCATGTCCTAATCAGAAGATCCCATGAAAGTACCTCAGATTCGAACTGCCCTCAGGTCATTACCAGTTCACAGCAATGGCCTTGACCTTACCTCTGCTCCAAGGGTATTCACAAAGTGTCTAGCAGTGGCAGTGGCCCCTTAAGGAGGCAGAGGATTGCTGTTTTTCCCTATCTAGACGACTGGCTCATTGTAGGCCAGTCCCAGAACAGGTAAAATCTCACCTGCAGGTCACCCAGCAGCTTCTCACCTCCTGGGTTTCTGCTAAACCTACCAAAGTCGGTTCTGGAACCAGTCCAGGTACTCACCTTTATAGGGGCAGAACTGGACACAAAGCTAACCAGAGCCTTTCTTCCCCAGAAAGGGTAAGGAATTTAGTGGCTCTGGCCTCTTCCTTCACTCTGCAGGTCTCTCAACCAGCAAGACACTTTCTGCAGCTCCTGGGGCACATGGCTGCATCCACAGCTGTTGTGCAGGGAGCCAGATTTCAGATGAGAGACATTCAGTTTCACTTGAGAACCTTTTGGTCTCAGAGAAGAGACCCCCTTTCCAAGTTGGTCACAGTGACTCGAACCTTGATCCTAGCTCTCCAGTGGTGGCAGGATCAGAGCAATTTAAGAGCGGGGGTCCCCTTCATTTCCCCTTCTCACGACTTGACTCTCTACAGATGCTTCCCTTCTGGGTTGGGCAGCCCACATGGGCGACCTTTCCACTCAGGAGTTTGGTCCCCCAGGAATCTCTGCTCCACATCAATTTGCTGGAACTCAGAGCTGTCTTTTTAGCTCTTCAAGCTTTTCTGCATCTGTCCACGACAAGGTGATACAAGTCAGAACAGACAACACCACAACAATGTGGTACATCAACAAACAGGGGGCACTCGGTCTTGGCCTTGTGCACCGAGGCAATGAAGTTGTGGTCTCTGGCCTATTCCCTGAACACTTCCCTCATAGCAGTTCATCTTCCAGGGAAGGACAATGTCCTAGCAGATGCCCTCAGCAGGATTTCCCAGGGCCATCACGAATGGACCCTGCATCCTCAAGTGCTGGGGATAGTTTTTGCCAGGTGGGGCATCCCTCAGATAGATCTTTTTGCAGCCCCAGACAATCACAAACTTCCTCTGTTCTGTTGCAGGCCTCCAGTGCTGGGCTCAGTTCCCCTGGATGCCCTTCTTCTGGATTGGGAGGGGAAGTTCCTCTATGCTTTCCCCCCCTTTCCTCTCCTATTCAAAGTACTAGTCAAAATCAGATCTCAGCCTTGCAGGGTGATTCTGTTTGCCCCGGATTGGGCCAGGCAGCCCTGGTACCCACTCCTTCTGTCTCTGACAGTCCATCTTCCCCTGTGCCTCCCCAGGAATCACAATCTGTTGACCTGTGCCCAGGGAAGGGTTTGGTATCCGGACCTCAAATCCCTCAACCTCAAGGCCTGGCTCTTGAGGAGTTAGAGTTTGCTGATTTACACCTCTCTCAGGGTGTTCTTGAGATCCTAAAGGCTTCCAGAAAGCCTTCCACTAGACTACTTATAGTTCTAAATGGAAAAGGTTTTCCATTTGGTGTGCTGGGAAAATATTTCCCAGAATCTGCTGAATTGCCCATTTTGTTAGATTACATGGTACATCTTAATTCCTTGGGTCTCAGACCAGCTACCCTGAGAGTTCATTTGGCAGCTGTGTCTGCTTTTGTGTCAGCAGGAAAGTCATCCCTCTTTCCTCTCATCCTGTGTTTTCCAAGTTTTTAAGGATTACTCCATACTAATCCTCTCTTTGGGAACCGGCCCCTGCTTGGGACCTTAATGTTTGCATTGCCCAGTTAATGCAACCCCCTTTTGAACCTCTGTCTTCTGCAGAGCTTAAGTACCTAACTTGGAAAACTGTTTTTCTAGTGGCTATCACTTCTGCCAGATGCATAAGTGAATTGCAAGCCTTGTCAGTGGAGACTGACTTTATTTCTTTCCACAGGGATAAGGCAGTCCTTAGGACTAATAGGAAGTTTTTGCCTAAGGTGGTTTCAGATTTCCATCTTAATCAATCTATCTCCCTTCCAGTATTTTTCACTGATCACTCCTCTTCGGGTGAGAGGAGGTTGCACAGCCTGGATGTTAAGAGAGCTCTTGGTTATTATACAGGCGTGCCAAGGTCTGAGTTGAATCCTCCAACTTTTCCTTACCTATGGTGAAGTTGGGAAGGCAAACCTGCCACTAAGAGATCAATTGCCAGGTGGATTGTCTCTTGTATCAATTTGCTATCAGAAACTGGGCAGAGTTCCCCCCTGGTTTGAGGGCTCATTCTACCAGGGTACAGCTGCATCTAGCTGCTGCCAGAGACATCCCTATATTAGAGATTTGCCAGGCTGCTACTTGGAAAGCGGTACACACTTTTGCCAAGCATTACTCCTGGATGTCCAGGCCAGGAGAGATGCTCGGTTTAGCACAGCTGTTCTTCACAGCCTATTCCCTAAGTAGGTTCTGCCTCCTCCATGGAGGTACTGCTGTGTATTCTGCTAATGTCTATAATACAGCAAGACTTCATGTTGTTTGAAGAAAAAATTACTCACCTTAGTAATGTTGTTTCTTCTAATGGAGTCTTGCTATATTATAGACCTCCCCCCCAACCTGCCCCTCTCAGAACCTCTACTTGGTGGGGTGCGGGCAACAGTGTGGGCACTACTTATGTCCTGTTAGCATTTTGTCCCTTTGGGACTTTGGGGTAATGTGTGTGTGCAGCGTGTGTGTTTTATTATACTTACGTTCCATTTTCATATTATTAGAATGGTGTTAGTATTTCTGGTCCCTGACTTGAGTCTTGGGTGTTGGGACCATCAATGGTTGCTATTATTTAGGTAGCCATTTGGCTAGTGTAGGTTACAGCTTCCACACAGACCTTAGTGAGTTTGGCTCGTAAAGATCTGACAGTTCAAGTTTGAAATGACACAGATAGAGCTGCTCTCGTGCCAAAATTCTATTTTGGAATGGTTTTAACCATTTCACTCCGGGGCAGTTCTAGAGCTGGAACAAACTGCTAATGTCTATAATATAGCAAGACTCCATTAGAAGAAACAACATTACTAAGGTGAGTAATTTTTTCTTCTAGGATCGTAGATATGTTATTAATCCACACTAACTGGCAGACTCCAGCAGTTCTCCGGGAGGAGGGAGGCAAGACACACACCCCTACTTCAGGAATAGAGACTAAAGAACTGAGGCTCCAAAACCAGCATCCCGGCGTGACTCAAGGTCGATGTGGTAATGGGTAATGAAGGTGTTTGTTGTCTTCCAGGTAGCAGCCCTGCAGATATGCTGGATAGGGACATCCCTAGAAGCAGGCACTGACGCAGCGGTATGGTGGGTGGAGTGAGCCCTTAGCCCTACGGGAGGCTCCTTACCCGCCAACCTATAGAAGAGATCAATGCAAGATGTAATCCATCCGCCAATCGTCCGCTTTCATGCAGGTCTGCCAGGTGTGGCTTCAGCGTAGGTGACTAACAGCTGGCGAGCCTCTCCCCAAACTTCAGCTGTCCACTCCTTATAATAAGAGAGCGCTTGTCTCAGGTCTAGAGTATGAAGCCTGTACCCGGCCTCCGAGGTGTAGTTCAGGTAGAACACAGGCAGAGTTAACACCTGGTTAAAGAGAAACTCCAACACCACCTTTGGAAGGAACTTCGGATTGAGGCGCATGACAACCTTGTCCCTGTGGAAGACCAAGTAAGGAGACTACACCGAAAGCACCTGGAGCACCCCAGTCCTTCTGGCTGATGTGATAGCCACCAAGAAGGCAGTCTTCCATAACAGTTGTGACATCTCACACCTGTGGTTCGATTTGAATGAATTTCCCATGAGTTTAGCCAATACCAACAATAGAAATCATGGAGATGGAGGTTCACACACCGGAAGGGAGATGTGATCGAGGCCCTTGAAAAAGTGCCAGACCACTGTCTCCTGCACCACTGTCCACTGACCAGCCCGTGCACGGTAAGCGGAGATGGCTGCCAGGTGCACCTTAAAGCTAATCATCTGGAGACTTCCTTTGGAGACTGACCAAAGGTAGTCGAGGATACTGGCCACAGGACAGGAACTAGGGTCTAAGTCCTTGCCCTGACACCAAATGGAAAATATTTTCCATTTGAAGGCATAGCACCTCCTGGTCGACTCCTTCCTAGATGCCTCAACTACGCCGAGGACATCGTTGGAAAGACCCAAAGACTGGAACTCTAGCTGCTCAGGAACCAGGCTGTTGGGTGCAGGGATTGAAGGTCCAGATGGAATACCTTCCCCTGACTGACTGATATCAGGTCTGGGCATGCTGGAAGATGCCTCAGGAGCCTGTTGCTGAGGCTGAGGAGATCAGGATACCAGTACTGGCGTGGATAATCTGGGGCTACCTGGATCACCTTCGCCTTGTCCCTCCTCACCTTGAGAAGCACCTGTGGATCAGGGAAATGGAGGGAAGACATAGAAGAAGCCTGGGGTTCATGGCCTCGAGAAGGCATCCCCCTGCAGTGAGCCTTGCTGAGTGGGGTGGGAATGAAACAGCCTCAGCTTTGTGTTCTCCCTGGAGGCAAACATGTCCACCTAAGGGGTACTCCACAGGGAGAACAAGCTGCAAACTACCTCTGGGTGGAGAGACCACTCTTGGGACGCCTTGCTTACATGGCTCAGGCCATCCGCCAGTTGGTTTGAGGCTTCTGCCACATGGATGGCTAGGAGCTCTGTCTCCAGTCAGCTCACAAGGGTCCAGATGCAGAGCGCTTCCCTGCACAGAGGGCCGGGAGTGCGTGCTGTCCTCTTTGTTGAGATAGTGCATGGTCGTGGTGTTGTCCGTCTGGACATGGACCACTTGAACCCACAGAACCGAAGCTAATGCAGTCAGTGTCAGCCAGACCACTTGGAGCTCCAACAGGTTGATGTGGCAATGGGACTCTTCGGGGTTCCAGAGCCTGTGGACCCTGTAGTTCCCCATGTGGGCTCCCCAGCCCGTGAGAGGCGCATCGGTCATGAGAACTACCATCAGCTCGGGGCGGACAAACTGGATCCCTCCCTGCAGATGTTCCGGGACGGTCCACCACTGGAGGGCGTCCCAAAGCCTCTGGGTTACCGTGACCAGCAGGTTGAAATGACCTAGACGCTGGGACCACTGTCTGGCCAAGCCCCACTGAATGGGATGCATTCGCCACCGAGCCCAACGGACCACGGTGGTGCAGGCCACCATGTAACCCAGAAGATGCAGGAAGTCCCGGGCAGGGCGCAATTGCCCAACCAGAAATGACTGGGCAAAGGAGGAGAGAACCTCCGCCCTGTCTGCCGGGAGCTGGGCTCTGGCTCGGCAAGAGTCAAGCTTTGCCTTGATGAAGCAGATCACCTGCGACTTGGCTCCACTGAGTAGGAGGCCAAGTTCAAGACAGGTCTTGAAGGCCAGGTCCCTGGACCTCTCCACCTCCAATCTGGAGGGACCCACTATGTGAGCCAATCATTGGCGTAAGGGTACACCCTGACCCCTCGATGCCGAACATGGGCTGCCACCACTGTAATGCATTGGGGTGAGGACCCGGGGGGGCTGATGACAGGCCGAACGGCATGGCTTGGAACTCGTACAGGGTTCCCTCCACTCGGAAGTGGAAGAAACTTCAGTGTGACGGATGGATTGGGACATGGAAGAGCGTGTCTCGACCATCCAGGGAGCAGAACCAGATTAGATTCAATGCAAAGAAGTACAAAGTAATGCACCTGGGAAACAAAAACCCAGGAGAAGAGTACACAATAGCAGGGGAGGTACTAACAACAACAAAAATGGAAAGGGACCTGGGGGTAGTCATATCAGATGATCTAAAGGTTGGTAAGCAATGTGAGAAGTCAGTAAGGAGAGCCAGGGGGATACTGGGATGCACAGGAAGGGGCATCACAAGTAGAAAAGGGGAAGTGGTTATCCCTCTGTACAGACAGTTGGTGAGACCCCATCTGGAGTACTGTGTGCAGTTTTGGAGACCTCATCTACGCAAGGACAGACAGGATGGAAGCAGTCCAGGAGGCAATTAAAATGGTGCAGGGTCTGCATCAGAAACCATATGAAGAGAGACTGAGAGAGCTTAATATGTATACCCTTGATGAAAGGAGGGACAGGGAGACATGATAGAAATGTTCAAGTACCTGAAGAGGAATCAACAAAGTCCAGGAGGGTAGCATCTTTCAGAAAAAGAGATGTGTAAGAACAAGGGGCACAATTTAAAGATAGAGGGGGACGGCTCAGGGTCTAAAACAGTGGGGAATTCAAACATGCATGGGACAGACATAAGGCAATTGTAGTGGGGGTGGCAGGAAGTAGGCTGTTGGTTAACTAGAATCTGCAGCTTATCCAGTAGGTAGGGAAATGGGCAGACTGGGTGGGCCAAGTGGTCCTTATCTGCCATCAAAGTCAAAGTCTATGTTTTGCTCGAGGGATGGTATGATCTGGGACAGAGTTACTATCCGAAAGGTGCATGACCCGAGATACTGGTTCAGGTCGTGCAGATCCAGAATGCAGCGCCAGCTCCCCATCCATTTCGGGACCAGAAAGTACCTGGAAATGAACCCTGAGTCGACTGGGGGATCTGTCACTCTGGCCACTACCTCCTTGAGGAGGAGTTGGGTTATGACGTCTCTCAGAGCCGACTGAGTGTGGACTGATACTCTTTCCTCGCATCAGGCGTGGGCTTGGCTTGGCGGGTACAGCTCAAACTCTAGAGGCAGTCCCTGACCGACCACTTCCAACACCCACCTGTACGTGGCAACAGTGGACCAGGTAGAAAGGAAGTGTCACAGCCAGACCCCCATGGGAGGACCCAGAGTAGTCATAACGGGTATGGAGCTGGTCACCCCATCCTGTCACTGAGCAGGCCTGGAAGAGGAGGATCCAGAAGCGGGACCGCCGGGACCCTTCCTTCCCAGTCTGCGTGACTGAGTGCCTGACTTGGGCCGAGGGCACCAAGACTGGGCTTGCTGCTGCTGCCCAGATTGAAACTGGGGCTGCTTGGCCGCCGGGGCAGAAGGGCAAAATGGCTTCTTCTTCTTCTGCTTCTTGGAACTCTGGTATTCCTTTTGGGCAGACGTAGCGAAGTCCAATGTGGTACTGGACTTCTTGACATGTTCCAGGTGACCGTCCACTCCAAGACCGAACAAGTCGGTACCCAGGAACGGGACATCTGCCAACTTGTGCTGGGTGTCAGCTGTGAAAGTAGAGGCCCGCAACCAAGCCCTGTGACGCATGGCAACCGTAGCTGCAACACAACGGGCACAGGAATCCCCGATGTCCAACGCCGTTTGGAGCGCTCGTCTGGCAACAGCCCGGCCCTGGTCAAGGACCTGCTTGACCATGGTCCAAAGATCCATGGAAAGGTTAGGAAGCACCTCATCTAAAGAGCTCAACAGGGCGTGGGAGAAGTATGCCATGATTACAGCCCAGCTCACCTGACAGAGGCCCAGCAAGGAGGCAGCATAGACCTTTCGGGCGGAGTGATCCAGCTTCTTGGAGTCTTTGTTAAGTGGTCTATCACAGCCTCCTGAGTTCCCAACCCACCTGAACGCAGACTATCACCACTCCCTCAGCCGAGGGATGCTGTTAAAATCCCAAAGGGGAGCCAGTAGGTACCACATACTTGCAGGCCATCCTGGCGGACTGTGCGGGACAGGAGGCTGGCTGCTGCCAGAGCTCCAGAGCTGGGCCAACGATGGCTTCAGCTACTGGAAAGGCCTCGGTCGGGGAATCCCCCTTTCTGAAGATATCAGTGAGGGGGTATTCTACCCATTTCTCAATGGGCTCTAGCTTCATCCCCAGAGATGAGGCAGAGGATGCCCATAAAAGAGGTGGGCCCTTCCTCGGCAGACAGACTCATGGCATCATCATCCTGAGAACGAGATGCCAAATCCGAGTCATTGGACTCCAAGTAGTCCAGGTACAGCGGTCTGTCACCACAGTCACAGCAAACCCGCTGAGGGCAGTTGGGAGTCAGAGTAACGGACAGCCTGTGTGGGAGGCATGAAGCAGACAGACTCCTTGGGGGAGCCCCCGAGGGAGGCTGTTTCGGTGGTGGCTCCATCGGAATATGTGGAGAGACCGGCTTCGGCAGAGTCGGGAGTGACATCGCCAGCTCTGCGAGTGGAGGGGGGGCAATGACCAACTCAAGAGTGGTCAACTTCGCCCAGCCAGAACAAGCTGCTGCCACAGCATGTCCTCGTAGCGCCGAAGCCTCCCCTCATCCGACTAGGACGAATGGCAGCGGCGCTGTTTATTAGAGTGCCGCTTATGCGACTTCCTCAGCCTTTCAGTCAAGAATGTCCCAGACCTGTATATCAACCATCGGGGTGGGGGGAGATGAGACGTTCGGGAGAAGGTGGGGAGAACCCGGTTCCTCCGGGTCAGGGACAACTATCGCCTGGGTCGCTTCATCAGCGAGGTCTGAAAGGACCAGAGTCCTAAATAAGAAGTTGACAGCCTCCTCTGTCAACGACAGGTCAATGGGATCGAGAATTATCTCGACCAGATCATCGTCCCAACATTTGGGCCAGCTGACCTGATGGGGGGACTGTGAGGTCAGTGGCCGAGGCCAAAACTTCAACCGAAGTCAAAAGAGGAGACTCCTGGGACCGAGATCGCTGTGTCCCAAGACTGATGTCGACGAAATGTGGTTTCTCCCAGGTCCTTCGATTCTTTCTTATGGGATCTGGAGATGTGCGAGCCAGGGCCTTCCCCATGAGTGGGAAGGGATTAGACCAGCTCCTTGAAGGAACATGAGAAAGAGGAGCCCAGTTTTAATGGGAAAAAAAACGAGGGCGAAGACGAGAGCTCAGCGGCATGAGTCGCCTCTTCTTCGAAGGCCTTCATCTGTTCCAGTTGTCCCGCGGACCCCGCGGCCACGGAGATCGCACAGCGGGCATTCTTCAATTTGACGGGTAGGTGCCGTTTTTCCAGACGTCCGAGCTGGAGATGCGTGAGGCGATCATCCAAAACATTTGAATAAAAAGAGCAACATGGGGTGCAGGCCTGAGTGTCACGATTGCGACCCAGGCAGTAGACGCACGTGGCATGCGAGTCAGTCCTAGACATTTTCTGCCTGCAGGGACACCGGCGAAACCCAGGCGAGGACTTGTCCCCCCATCACAGTCACTAGAACAAAATAATTCTGAGAGATTCTGCAAATCTTGATTGGTAAAACGGAGTTTTGGAGTGCCAAGGCCTGCTACACGCGGGAGAGAGAAGGAGGGAACCTGTATCTTCCAACAGAAAGGAAGATCTGGCGTCATGGGGTGGAGCCAAGGGTTATACCACCCAGGTGGGGGGGAGGAGCCAGCTTGAAGACCTTCCGGCAAGATATTTAAAGGGAAAGGACATGCCAGTTAGTGTGGATGAACAACATATCCATGATCCTAGAAATAACAGTTGCATACTTACCATAACAATAGATCTTAGAGATAATCTCTTTCATCAGGCCACACACCTTTGGAACTACACCCTTGTCAGCGCAAGGATCCCACAGATACTTTTGCATGCAGTCAGCCAGGGGCCACCCACGGCGATGTTACGCATCCACTGTCTACATAAAACGTGAGTGGACCCTCCTCAGTTCCCCACTGGAGGGAACCAGGAGAGAACCCAGCACTCCATATATGAGGCGGATGGAGGGCCAGAAAGACAGCAAGAGATGCATCACTGTAAATGCATACAAACATACGAATCTGCCAGCAGATAAAGGCCTTATAGTCTATCGAGTCTGCTCGCATGTGCAGCTAGCAACCCTTATACTGCAGCTGCCCTTCCCCCTTACCCTATCACATCCCCTTTAGAAGCAGTCCACTATTCTACAGGATACCACTTCCACAGGCAACGCGTTTCACCTAGACACCACTCTCTCCGTAAAAAAGTGTCTTCTCATTTCCCTCCTGAACTGTCTCCCCCCCACTCTAATCGGAGATCGTGACCTCAATTGTCCCTACCCCCCTTAACTTGAATAGTCCTTCCATACCTGTCTTGTTTATTCCCTTCATGTACTTGAAGGTTTCAATCATATCCCCTGTCTCGCCTCTCCTCCAGTGAGTACATGTTCAACTCCCTTAGCCAGCTCACCTAGCGTATGTCCCCTAGTCCCTGGAGCATCTTTGTCACCCTGCGCTGCAACCCCTCCAGTAACTTAATGTCCCTCTTCAGCTATGGGCGCCAGTACTACATGCAGTACTCCAGGTGTGGCCTAACCCGTGACCTATACAATGGCAGGATCACCTCCCTCTCCTTGAAGATATACCCCTGGCAATACAACCCCGCATTCTGTTTGTCTTTGCAGTTGCCTTCCTGGATTGTGCCGAGTTGTTCATTGAGCCCGTTATAATCACCCCCAGATCCTTCTCCTTCTCTGTCACGGCTAGCAGACACCCAAAAGCTGGTAGCTCTTCTTGTTTTTTTTTTTTGCCCCGAAATGTAGCACCTTGCACTTTTTGGCATTGAACCCCAACGACAAGGTCTCCAATTTTGACAGATCATCCTGCAACCCATGCCACCCTCCTAGGTCATCCACTACTGCTCCAATCTTGGTGTCACCTGCAAACAATCTGATCTTGATGCCCATTGAGATGTCTGATATGAACAACCCAAACAGCACCGGTCCCAGCACTGAGCCCTGCGGTACTCCGCTTGTCACTGCCCTCGGAAATGAGAGTTCCCCTCCCACCACCACCCTCTGCTGCCTTCCCTGTAACCAGTTTACTACCATTCCCGCCCCTGCACCAGTACCTGCCAGCTTACTACCTAGCCTCCCATCCGGCACAGAGTTGAATGCCTTACTGAAGTCCAGAAACAGGACATCCACTGCATGGCCCTTGTCCAACTGTCTAGTTAGCCAGGCATAGTAAACCACCAGGTTGGTCTGACAGGATCTGCCCATGACAAACCCATGCTGCCTAACGTCCTGCAGCCCACTGGTCTCCAGAAGGGACACCAGCCTCTCCTTCAGGATTGTCTCCATCAGTTTTCCCACGATGGATGTGAGGCTTACTGGCCTGTAGTTTCCCAGTTCGTCTTTGGGACCGCTCTTATATAGGGGTACCACGTGAGCCATCCTCCAGTCCTGATGTACATTTCCTGAGACCAGGGAGGCATTGACAAGTTTGCCAAAGGCCCAGCCAGGATTTCTGCCAGCTCTCTCTGTACCCTGGGGCCTTGTCCACCCTCAGTGCCCTCAGGCCTTCCAGTACCCTGCCCTCTGTGATTCCCCCATCTGTCACCTCCCCCCCAGCCTGATCTCCCCCACCCCGGTAGTGCCTCTCCTTTCTCCTTAGTATTCATGAAGTGCTTCTGCCTGCTCTGCCCCCGTTCCACCCACCCCCATCCCTTTTAATCCTTACTATTTGTCCCTACAACTCCTTTTTTCCCGATGTACCTGAAGAATTCCTTCTTCCCCTTCTTGATGCTTTGCACCAGCCTGAGCTCCTTAGATGTCTTGGCTGCCCTTACTGCCTTCATCACCTCCTTAGATTCCTACAGGTAATACTCTGTCCTCCCCCTCCACGTTTTTTTGAACCTCCTAAAGGTGACTCTTATTTCTTACTTTCTCCATGACCCCCTTGCTCAACCAGCAGGGTTTCTTGGCCCTACCTCTCTTACTCTGGACCCTGATGCAGGTTTTGGTTGCCTCCTCAATCCCCAGTTTTAAGACCTCTCACCTCTGGCTGGTGTCCATATTAGTTTGGATTCTGGCTAGATACCCTTTAACTACCTCCCCCATCCTCCCAAAGTTGGCCTTCCTGAAGTCCAACACTCTTGTACCTGTTTCTACACCCTCCTTACCCATTTTCAACATGAACCACACTGTTCACTGTAGGAAAACTAGTATCACGAACCCTAAGGGGGAGGGGAGGGGGGAAGGCATGGCCTGATGAAAGAGATTCTCTCAGAGATCTACTATTACTTCAGGCAAAGAAATAAATCTGCTGTTAGGGCAGAGTTAATGTGGCCACACAGCAGAGTTTTGAAATTCATTCTAAGATTCCATAATTAGCATAAAATTCTAGGCTCCGGGCAGCTTATTCTAGGGGAATGACTGCAGTTGTTAAGCACAGTGAGGGATTCCTGGGGCTTGAAACAAAGGTTTTCAATGTCATTTGGCCCAGCAAAAGTGCAGTTCCAGTCACACTCCCTCGTGGGGCGCCTGGAAGACCTACAATGGAAGGATCATCTGCCACCACCACAAGGGACGAGTACTGCCAAGGGCAGTCAGCCTCTGTGTTTATATTCCTTTGGATATCAAGTACAGAAATTTATCTGGTAACTGGGTATACTGGCTTGGATGACAAGACAGAGTTGGATTTGTGCACTATCAGTATATAAATGCCAGTGAATCTGCATCTTGTTTTCTGGACCCTCTACCTTCTGTGTGGGAAACATTGTTTTTTTGAGGTTAGGTATGTGTACTGGGTGGCTATTCTTGAGCCACCCCATTTGTTAGCCCCATACAGCACAATGCACTCCAATGTTCTTATAGCACAGGTCGACGGAGGGAAAGGCGCATACTGTAAAGCTAGAAATTGTCACTATCAGTTTTCACTGTTTTCACTGAAGCACTGATCAGCACTAAAAAAAATGGCACTTGTTCCACTATAGTGAATGTGGTGCTAACGACTTAGCGCTAAATTAAATTTATGCAAGTATGGCTAAATTTGTGTTTCTGCTAAAATTACTTTGCATGAAAATAACTAGTTTGACCATATTCACTTTGTCCTTTCACAAGCACGGAGACCTGTTTACCACCAGGCTATTCTTGGGTTGGCCTATTTGCTTTCCCTCACACAGACAGCACCGTGCACCTCTCGTGTTCAGTGCCATATCCTTTCAGCCCCAGTTGGGGTTGGGAAAAACATATGTGTGCCTTACTCCATGTTTCTTGGTCAGGCATTGTTTTCTAAAGCACTGAGCCTCGTCTCTCTCTGTCTAGTGGGTCCCTATATCCTTTCAATGCAGGGTGGCAGTGGGGGAAAATGATCACGTTTCCATAAGACTAAATTTACACATAATGTATTTCTTAGCAGTCAGATATTGTTAAATGTATATGGCATCATGTGGAACTGCATGACTCCTTCTGTTTTTCCAGCCCAAGTTTGCTTGGCTGGAAAAAAGATGCATCTTGTGGCACTGAGGTATCCCTTAGTCAGCAGAAGGTACTCACTGGTGACTTAGCAGCAATCTGTTTCCCATTTTTGGAAATCCTCCCCCTTATGTGCGGTTAAGAGCTGTGATTTCCAGGACTCAGGGACCCAGGTTTGTTAAGTGGAAGTGCATCTTGGTGGCTTAGCAGCACTCAGTTCCAGTCTGTGGAAGGGGGAGGTTTCATTTACCTGAATTGGAAAATCTCCTGCCTTCAGAACCTGGGGTCCCAGGTTTGCTTTGTGAAGGCAAGACAATCGCATAACCAAGCTGACTGACTCAGAAACAGTGTGATAAATCTCGAAGAGTGGTTGAGGGTATAGCAGCTGGGTTACAATGCAAAAAACTTGCAAAACCATGCATTACGGGGTGCAGAACCCCAGGGACGGTTTATAAAATAGAGGGAGAGGTACTGATGGTCACTAAACACGAAAGAGGCCTGGGGGTTATCATATCTGATGACCTCAAGGTGGCAGGGCAGAGCGTCAAGCCAACAGGCCAAGCCAGCAGCGTGCTGGGGTGCATAGGGAGTAGGGAGGGGAATCAGCAGCAGGAGATGGGTGGTGTTACTACTGTATCAATCTACTGTGTCCAGTTCTAGAAATCACATCTCAGGGAGGACACAGAGAGGGTGGAGGCGGTCCAGAAGACCGCAGCCAAAATGGTGCAGAGACTGTATCATAAGCTCTATGAGGAAAAACCAAGGGATCTAAAATCTTAGTACTTAGAAATTTGATGCGACATCTGTACTGCTTATATGTTTGCATCCCAATGTCATGTGAGTTTTGTGTTAAATTCCTTCATTTTTTTTCCTATGTTGTATTATCTCTTGTAACTTGCCTTCTTATTACTTTTGTAACTCTCCCAGGTCGTGCCTGAAAATAAACGGTCTCTGTCTAGTGCACCTACCTAGTAAACAAAAACTAAATAAATAAATAGTATTTATACTCTGGAAGAGGAGGGGGGATGTGACACAGACTTGCAAGTACCTCATGGGGGTAAATAAGGTAACGTACAAAAGAGGAGTTATTTTTTCAGAAGAGAAGGTGCATGAGGACAAGGGGGCATGCAATGAAGATGAAGAGGGGAATTCAGGAGGGATGTGAGGAAGTATTTTTTCACTGAAGGCATGGTGGATGCCTGGAACAGTCTTCCAGTGGAGGTGGAGGTGGTGAAAACAGTGGCAAGTTTCAAGCATGCATGAGATGGGGGGTGAAGATCAAGTAGGGTCTGCAGTGACAGTACAGGTAGGGCCAACATGGGTACACTGGGTGGGCCAAGCAGTCCTTATCTGCTGACAAATTCAATGTTTCTATGATAAGGATTTTATTTAAATGACCTCCACTGTGCATCTGTAAGATAGTGGATCCTTTCAAAGATATCCCAGGTTCTTTTCCAGCAAGGGATGGTGGTCGACCTACCCAAGTAATAGGGAATTTCATAGCGGTGACTTGAGCCACCGACACTGCAGAGAACAGGGGGAGACTGTTCCAAGAGTAGTATGTGAAAGGTCTGCTCATTCATTCACTTGACTCCTCAACAAGGTCTGAACTGGCTACATATTAAGTCAAAATGCAACATTCTAGAGGAACTGTGGCCCTGGTCCCTGCCAGTTTGTTTCTTTACCACCTCAAAAGTGACCGTTTCCCCCAGTTATTTCATTTCCACCTGTGGTTTCCATAAGAAAAAGGGTGGTGTCCGTGGTAGAGAAACAAATGGCAATGACTCTCATACCAGGTTCCCCACGAGTAAATTCCTTCTGCCGTTTCACTTCTAACTCCCCGACCCATCACTGCTACCTGTACTCCGTCCTAGGCCACACACCGCAGTCACAAAGGCGCATTATCCACTTGCTCTCTCTCGTAGCCAAATACTGGTTCGGCCTTCTTCCACCCTACCTAACAGAAATACTATCTCCAGTGGCAATCTCACCTTATAATCTGCATGACAGATGCTCGCACTTTCTTTCTCCCATGCTCCTTATCATCGGCTGGTAAAGCTGCCTTCTCCTACAGGCTCCCAACTTTATGGAACCTACAGCCACCCCAGCTTCGGAGCCTTCCTTCTTACTCCACCCTCAAGCAGCACTTATGCACTCCCCCTTGCTCATGTACCTAAACATCCCACGTACCAACAGTATAATACCCAGGGTATTTGGCAGTGAGCCGTCATAATCTCAACGACTAACATCTATGATGTCAATGTACACTTTGATTTCTACTCATACTGTGATGACCCTGTAAAGTTGTGTATAACCAACCAAGTCTGCATGCTGTGGAAATTGTATCTTGCGGAAAACTATTTTTGTATTCTACTGTACCTTGTGTTTCTCCTTTGTTACCCCAACCCAGAGGTCACACTTGGAAACGAGCCTCAGCTCAGTGTGCTTTTCCTGGTAACCAAAATTTTAAATATTCAGGTGCATTTTGCTGTCCACTCATCTCTTCTGCCCCCATTTAGAAAAGCTCTTGTTTAGACAGAATAAAACAAATGGTAGAAAGCTATTTTATCAGAGGTTTACAGTGGGGTTGTGCCTTAAAAACTTGTGGAGCCAAAGCAGACAGGAAAATAATAAAAATTTCAAGTAGTGTCACTTGTAACTTTTTATTTCTGAAGTATTTTCTTTCCTTTGCTCATTAGAAAGTCTACTACGTGATAAATTGTGTTGGATGGGAATGGCTTGGCAGCTGATTATAGGGGTCTTGTCAAGACACCACATCATCACATTATGATATCCCTTACAGTGACATCACAGGTGAATGACCTGGTAGTCACTCATTTGCTGTTCCCAAGTATCAATGATGTCACAGTCAATGAGGTCACAATGCTGATGATGTAGTGCGGGGCAGTAGAGTAAGATATGTTAGCTGCCAGGCTAAGAGCTATTCCACACATCAGGTAAACAATCTTCTAATTAAACAAAAGGAAAGGAAAAAGTACCTCAGATATAAAAGGTAATGGTTGGCTGCTTTTAAAATCTAATACTAGTTTTAGGCAGTACACTAGCTCTGTAAGTGCAGTATTCTGTTACTCTTGGCCTCTTGAAACTGTCCTGTATGTCAGGTGTGTGGAGCCTGCCTTATGGTGGCCAGACAGTGTGGGATCTGCTCTGGGTTCTCTTGGTGTGGTCTGGGACCTTTTTGTTTGGAACTCTACTGCCATGCCATCAGAGGACCATTGGCTCTGGGAGTTTCAGTTTTACTTGGTACACTTGCAGCAGCTCATCCATGACCAGTCTGCTTGTGAATGTTGCTTATGGGGATTTTGCACTGACTGTATTCTGAGTCTTAAGGGTGTTTCTTTTTGGTTTTTGTTACTGCCCATCGGCTCCATAGTCCTGGAATTTAGCCAGTTAGCCACATATTTCAAGTTATTTGAGGGGCTACACAGGAATTATTCTCTCGTAGTGCAAAGTGGCTACCTCTTTAGGTTCGAAGTTATGTCACCCATTTGCTTATGTGAATTGTTTGTTTCCTATTTGAGTTTGCATAAAGAGTTTGTTGAAGCCATCTTTCAAGATACAGCAATTGGCCTTTTACTACCATAGCCCATTGCTGTATCGAGGCGAATGTCTTTTGAGCCAGTAATTGAAAATTTATAAGTGTTCCACTTTGGAAGGGAAGGGATCGTAAATTGAACCCTACAGACAAGACAGCCAATCCCTTCCACTTCCCGATCTGACAGGCACGCCCCGCGCACTCAGATGTTTTGTGATGTTTCACCAGGGAGAGTGCGGGGATGCACCCCATTGAAGTCTATAATACTTTTTAAAACGCTTTAGAGTAGCTATGAGTCTTGATATAAATAAAAGGCAGTGCATAAGGGCTACTTTTCATTTATATCAAAGACTGCTTAAACATACAAAATGTTCTTTTTAAAAATCGGACACACAGACTTCAATGGGGCGTGTCACCGCGTTCTCCCTGGTGAGACACTGCAAAACATGTGAGTGCAGGGGGCGTGCTCAGCAGATTGGGAAGTGGAAGGGATCAGTTGGCTGTCTGTGGGGTTCACTTTACGATCCCTTCCCTTCCAAAGTGGAACACTTGTAAATTTTCAATGATTGCCTCAAAAAACGTTGCCATGATACAGCAATGGCTATGGTAGCAAAAAGCCCATTGCTGTATCTCATTTCCTTTAGGTATCGCAGCGTGGCTCACATTTTTTAATTTCTTTTAACCTGAGGTCTCAGTGGCCAATACCAATCTCCCACCAAACGGCAACTCTGAGTGCGTCTTCCTCAAGACAGCACTGTCCAGCACTACTGCACTGCACCCCACCCCTACCCGATGCAACTTGGGCTTTTCTTGGACCGTGTTTAGGAGTGACTGTGGTCTAAATGGTTGAAAATGCCATTTCGATGCACTGTTCCACTTTGGGCTACATTCCTTGAACCCAAGGGCTTTAGGGCTCTGACCTGCTCCAAGTTAATGTTGTCACCAGTCCGTGTTTACTGCCCTGCTTGGCTACACTGCCCCCCCCCCCTACATTTTTCGTTTGGGGGACATACAGTGTTCTGATGCTTGCTTGCGTCTGCAAATTCTTTCAAATGGTATCTCTCCTTACACAATCAGAGGTCTGTGCGAAGATTTCCGGTGGATGACCTCTGCTTCCCTACTGCTGTTACTGATATTTTCCTGTTTGGTCTCTACCATAGAGTACAAGTCTGTTCTACAACCACTGATTTTTTTTCCCCCCATCTGCTCTCCTACCTTTTTCTTGGGCTGGGCCTCTTGCAGGATTTCAGTCATTTTACTTTAATATTTAACACCCAGTGCATGTTTTCAGATATGGGTTATGTGCTCGCCTGGGATGTCATTTCATTCTTATATGTCCAGTCTTTTCCTTATCAAGACTCCCCACTGGTGATCACTACAGTGATAACAACGGTTACTACTACATTCTACCCTACCCACTTTGTGGAGTCGGCATGGTAAGCCTCGGTTGCTATGAGGGCTGGAAGTGGGTCCTGCTTTGGCTCGTGACTGTTCTTTGAATGCATCCCTCTACCAGGGATGACACTCTTGGCTGTGATATCTCTGTGGGGTCCAGTCTTTGATCCTCCCTGGAGGCATCTACTTTCTGACTGGTTTTATAGTGGACATCTACTTTTGTCTACTGTCATTAGGTTATGAGGGAGTTAACTGCAATGTATCTCAGATTTCTTTTCTCATTTGTTTTTTTAATTTATTCTTTGGTCACAGAGTAAAGCGCACTAGGCCCATTAAGGGTCACCCAGGAGCACTGGGGAGGTTAAATAACTTGCTCAGGGTCACATAGTATGCAAGTGAAGGTTGTGGGAATCAAACCAGGTCTTCTGGATATCCCAAGCTCACTCACAGTTTGCTACTCTAACCTCTAGACTACACTATTTCCTGAGTTTTTGCTGCTTCTTGAACTAGACAACAGAGTTTTCCACACTTTTTTTCTGACATTGGTGTATTATGGATCAAATACTGATTTTATTTATTTATTGAAAAGTTTCACCAGGAGAATTACACTCAGCAACAAGATGCTCGTCTCACGGTACATCCTGGGGGAAGGGGAGAGAGAGCATTTACATAGTACATCAGTATGCAACACTGATGTCATGGAGTACGGGCGCTCATTGTTGTTGTTTCCATACTCTGTCCATGATGGGGCCTAGTTTTTGGAATTTCATATCAGGACACCGGTGCACTGATCTCCTGCTGTATTATGTCCTGATTTGTCCCTCCGTTGATGGATGATGGTTGCACCGCTATTTACATCCCACTTGATAAGAGCAACAGAAGCACCCTATGCACTGGAGAAAGAAACATTTCTTACCTTTGGGTAATTTATTTTCTCCAAGCAGTGCTTCTGTCACTCTGTTCCTGCCCTTTTTTGGGTGTGTGTTGCTTGTACTGGAGATGCATAAGAACTCCTCAGGGACATCATGTGGGATATTACGGTGCTGATTTTCTATCATCAACTGTAGGCAGAGGTACCAACTTGTTAGGGATGACAGGAGCACCATTTGGAGAAAAAAAATTACCCAAAGATAAGAAATGTTTCTCTCTTTTTGTCGTATTCTTTCACTCCATTTCCTGGACTGCTGGAGCAGCACAGAATGGCATTTTGCTTCATCACCAATATGACAATGGTGAGCAATCAGCCCATGTAATCACTGCCAGTCACAGAGAACCAAAACAGTAATTTACAATGTATCTTCTTGGTATAAAGACGACATAATTTTCCATCTGTTTTTTTCTATCTTCAACACATACGAATGTATTCTGAGGCAAAAACAAAGTGCAAAGCATCATGGGTATGCAAATCCTTTTGGGAGGTGGGGGAAGCAGGCACAACATTATGCTGGCTATCCCTTTATTAGACACTATTTACTCATAGCTAAGTAAATACAGCTCAGTCAATTCTCACTCAGCATATAATTAAGAGTTGAAGTCATTTAGAATAGCAGGTCAGGGGTTTTAAAAAAAAGTTTTAAAAGTGCCATTTTGGGCATTTTAGGTTGCTAGTTGCTTTTGTGCTGGCTGGCAGCAAGCTCCAGCTAAGTGGAACGGCTATGGCAATGGCTAAAATTAAAATACTAGGCTACCATTATAAAGAGCAAATCAGTTGTGTAGTTCTGCGTAAAATTTCATGTCTAAATCTGGCAATGATGGTTTTCATTGAGCATTCATCAACAAACAAATCTCAGTTCAATATTATGTTAATGGACCCAAAATGAACCATTGACAGCATGGCAGACCACCTGGAGTGGCAACGTTAAGTCAGCAGTTGGGTTCAGTTTTACACATTTTTTGTGGATTAAAGTGACAGATGCAGATCAGCTTCAAAAGCATCACAGTACTTTGAAGATTCAGGGCCCTTTTCAAAAGGTTCCTCAAATTAGTAAATTTGTAACTATTTTTGCTTTGTTTTTGTTCTAATACTCAGTTTTATCTCTGGATCAACAGTACGTAAACAACTTTTTTTTTTTTTTTATTAAGGCAACAGCACATTAGAGGCAGCACTGTAGCAGGGATCGATTTTAACGTTATATTGGCTTCAGACATAGCAGAAATTCCTCCAAGGTTCATGCTTTAGCCACTGCAGTTTTTGAGTATATCAAATAGTAAAATCCCTCCCTACACCTATCTGCAGTGCTTGCTACAGTAAAGTTGTGCAGTATACCGAGTGGTGCGCAACTGCAGTACCCACTGATTAACATGTATACTGCTACTGCGCGATTTGCGCTGTAGCGGGGTACCAAACAACCTTACTGTAGCAAGCACTGTAAGTCCTACCACCCTCCACACTCAGCCCATATAATTCCATTTAGACACTAACTCTCCCTCGTAATTAAAAAAAATAATTACAATCTGTCCAACACAGTGCACAGATCCTCATCCTTTTTCACTGCCGGGCCCAGATGCCGGTCAATAATGGTTCCTAGTACTGCCATGAGCTAATCACGTTTGGGAGAAATTCTGTATTCAGGACAGGCAGTAAGACTGAACAGATGAGGTACTGAATTGATGGTTACTATTTTTAATTACTAGAGGTAAGTCAGTCTAAATAGGACTTGTCTGGTCTGGGCTGCTGAGATGGGTGGGGGTAAAGTTTTACTATCTGCAGCACCAGTGTGCAAACAGTGCAGGTGGGGATCTGCATTTAAAATGGGAGAGAATGCTGCTCACCGTTAGACCTTGGGCTGGGGGTGGGGTTTAAAAATGTTTGGGGTTTTAAAAAAAAGTTTTAAAAGTGCCATTTGATAGCCCAAAGGAAGTGTGCCATGCTTCTATGCTAGCAACCTGCATTTCTGGGCGAACTTGGGAGCCAACACTCAGGCAGCCCGGCTGGGGGAAGGGAGGCGCATACTCTGGCACCACAACAGCAACATGCTGCATGCATCCAAGGCAATCTCCCACCCTACCTCCACATGGTGTGCGTGCAGCCTGGGGATGGAACAGAAATGGCAGAAAACCCTGACCAGTGTAGGATGAAGATTCCATGTCCATACAGGCCCCGCACCACAGCACACTCCTCCACTAGATTTGACTCTCCAGTGGGAAAAAAGCACACAAAAACCACTCCATGGGGGGCGCAAGTCATGAAAGGAAAGCAATGGGGAATGGAGGAAGGGGTAGGTACCTGAAGAAGGTGGGTGACGGGGCCAGGGAGGTAGACCAGATGGGGCTAGTCAGGGAAAGATGATAAACACCTAAATAAACTCACGATTCGCAAACAAAAATGGAAAGTGAACACATCTATGCTTCTATACTTCCTCTGCTGATAGAGGTATATTTTTATTCTCTTCTTGTCAACTGTGCTGTGTGTATTTGAAATTTTCTGAATAAAGTTGTTTAAAAATGTAAAAGGTTTTAGAAACTTACGGAAAGACCCACTGTATCCCACAGTACCTTACAAACAATGAAATGGGGAGAGAATGTATTTTAAGAAACAGGTCAGTGAGCCGGCCCAGTGGCACGGAGGGTTGAGGCGCTGGACGCCTTGCCTCACGCAATGCCGGCGACCCGGGTTCAAGAATGACCTGGGTCACTGGGGTGCAGGCATGGGGGGGGCAGGATTGAGCAAGCCAGCAGGGGTGCTCTCCTGTCCTGGCGATGATGAGTTGTCCCCCACTTCCCCGTGGTTCAGCACCACGGGTAGAGATCGGTGGGTTCATGAGCCAGAGGGAGGCAGCGCGGGTGGGCAGAAGGGGCTGAGTTGGTGCCACAGTGTGCGTGGCATGCCTCACACACACGCACAGCCATGTGCCGAGGCCTCGGGTGGGAGAGGGCGAAGACACCTACAAAAAATACAATAAAATGTATATAGAAGAAAGAAACAGGCCAGTGCAATTTTCAGGACAGTGCAAATTGTATCCAACTTTCCCAGCGGGACCAGTACGAAAAATAGTTAAGTGTGAACCCTGCTATAGCCCCTAGTGCATGCAAGTAAGTATTCTGATTAGGAAAAAAATGCAAGTTTAGATGAAATCCTTATACAGTATACCTACACTATATTATGTTTGTCTGTCACCGTACACTTCTGTTGCTTTCAGTTAGTGAAGTGTTATGTGATGCTGTTAGACCTACTGGCATTCTGCAACAGGTATCCAGTGCTAGTAGAGAGGATTTTGGAAGAGCGAGATCTTTGTGTGCCAGCATCTCACCCTCAATTCGGAAAATAAAAACAGGAGTCTCTTCAATGTTGTATACTGGAGCTACAAGTTCCACACATTTTCATTTGAGAAAACTATTTTGTTTAAATAAAAAAAAACTGTGTACACAAGAGCAATTTTCTGGGCTAGTGACTGCAACTTTAAACACAGATCATGACTTTTCAGAAGAAAAGGTGCTCAAGAACAAGAGGACATGCTATGAGCCTGGAAGGGGTTAGATTCGAGAGAGAGATGTGAGGAAGAACTTCTTCACAGAAAGAGTGGTGGATTCCTGGAGTAGCCTTCCATCGGAGGTGGTGGGGGCAAAAACAGTCGTGGGGTTCAAGAATACATGGGATAAGCACAAAGGAATCATAGTGAAAAGCATGGAAGGGAGTAAGAGCTGTAGATCGGGTACGGTCTGCAGTAATAGTGTAGGTAGAGAGAAATGGATAGACTGGACGGGCCAACAGTCCTTCTCTGCCGTCAAATTCTATGTTTCTATGTTAACATTCCACACTCCTTCCTCCCTAACCTCACCACTGCAAAATTTCCTCTCTGTCAATTTTCTTGCAAATAATTACTTTTGGGATCATCCAGTCCGCTACTGCCAACCTTACATTGTTGCACCTGCACAGCACTTAGCAGCATTGTTGTACAAGGCTGTTAGTGGCCTCTGCTTCTGTTGCTGTAATTCACAGCTGTATGTACACTTTCTTATGTTACAAAAAATTATTATTGGTGTTCACTTGTAAACTGTAAATGTGATTGCTGTATGCCTGTATCGCCGGATGCATGTATTTATGTACTTCCCACGTCCCCTTCCCCCAGAACGCACAGTGAGACGAGCAACTTGTTGTTCAATGTGCCCTTCCTGGTAAAATGTTTTCAATAAATAAACATGATTCAATACTGTAGGTTAATAACACCGACGAGACCACTTTTACAGTTCTAAGAGTGGTCTCAAGCGCATTCTTAGGAGATGAGAACCGTGAACCAAAGATAAGCAGTTCTGATACCCCAAGAAACATAGAAACACAGAATTTGATAGACAGGGCTCTAGATAAGATTTTTTTGGGATGAGTACCTGTACTCCTCATTTTGAAAGTGAGATGAGTAAAACGAAATTCAGATTGTACAAATGTCTTGCTAGAGTGGACTGGGGAGTACATTTATTAAAAAAAATGCAGTTTTTTTTTCCAGATGAGAATCTCAGGTGCCAACAATGCTCCAAATAATGTTGACAGATAGGAATTGACTCACCAGTTTAAAACACAGCGAGCAGAACAAAAGTGGGATGCATACAAGTGCTGTAAATCTGGCAAAAAACTGTTCCTTTTGAATCACCAGTTATGTTATGAAGCACTATTCTTTGGTGTGTGGAGTATTTACAAATGTTGGGTGAGTACTGGTACTCATTAAAAAAAATTTCTGAAGAGTATTTCCTAAAATGAAGTGAGTAAAATAGGCCAGTACACACCTTATCTGGAGCCCTGAGGGCAGATAAGGAAAATTTGCCCCAACCCCAGTCTGCCCATTTTCCCTTACCTGCATTATTACCACAAACTTGATCTACAGCACTTTCTACCACCCAACCCCCCTTTCTACTATGATTTCCTTGTGCCTATCCCATGCATTCTTGAGCCCCACCACTGTTTTCATCCCACCTCCTCCGCTGGAAGGCTGTAAGATGTAATTCCTCTCACACTCTCCTGAATCTACCCCATTCCAGCTTCATAAAATGTCCCCTCATACTTGAGCACCGTTTTTTCTCAAAAATACTTCCCTCCTTTACCTTATTTATCCCCATGAGGTATTTAAATGTCTCTATCATAACCCCCTCCTCTCTTCCAGGCAGGGATAGAAATTAACTTTTTTCGGTACCTGCACTACGGTGCATGTGGCAACAAAAGTTACATGCACCACAGTCAGGTTACCTGCACCTGGTAGACAAAAATGATAAAACTTGAAAAAAAAAGATACTGAATTTTGACATAGTAGTATATGAACAACTGCAGTATATTTATATACTGTTCTACATTTCAGTGTCTTCTTCACTTTCTTCCTCTTTTCTTGAACCATAAGGAGCAATCTGAGGTCTCCTTGTTCTCTTTCCTGATGTCCACCACCTGGCTATGGTATGATCTGGTGAGTATGTGGACACTGTCTCACTGCTCAGATTAATGGCCATTAAAGCTGACACAGTTTCTGGTCTCAGGTTTGCCCTCCAGTCATTTTTTATTCGTGACATTAATGAGAAACCTCGTTCACATTCCGCAGTTGAAGATGGAATTATAAGAAATATTTTCAGCAAAGCTAGAATATCTTTGAGGTCATCCCTTTCTTCCGAGAGAACTCTACCCCACATAGCAGTGGAATCCAAAGGGGGGATGGTAAGCTGCATTTAGGTTGTGGATATATGCTTTCAGTTCCGACCACTGCAAGAGTGCTGAAACAGCACTGTACCCCTTTGGTTCCAGAATGTCACTGTAGTAAGAAAATAATGACTTGACTTCTGTGTCTCCATACTCTGCCAAGGAATCTTCAGAGTTGGGCCAGTTAGACAAGTTGAAAATTCTCATTTCAGCAATGACAGGATCACTGACAAATTCAGAAAAACGAATTTCCATTTGATTTAATGTGGAATCCAGCACTTTCTTTACAATAGACACTACGCTGCTCTTGGCACTGTTTGCATCTTCGTCAGGATCTGATCTGCGTCTTGCTGAACCAGAGGAACTAAGCTCTACACCTTTGTAATGCAGCTTACCATCCACAATACTGATTCCTGTTTCAAGGCAATCAATAGTCTCTGAATCTCTTAAGAGTTTTTAGTTTCTTCATGAGAGTCAGAACTTCAGCTTGCAGAGAGTCTACCATTAAGTTATTTTGCTGGAATGTCAGCGTTAGTCTGGACATGACTGCTATGTAGAATTCTAGGAAGTTGTCGAAACATAAAACCTTAGGTGATTTTATCTGCTTTAGAATTGCAGTGGCCTTTTCTCTTTTATCCCCTGTAACATTTACCGATAGGTCCTCCAGATGTGTAACAGTAGCGGATAATTTGTCTGCATCACTTTAACAGCACGCTGGTGGTGTGGCAGCCACCTTGTTCCCCAGTATTTACAGGCGCAGTACCCTGATGCCCAGTGCCTCCCCGCAGCCTGTAAGCCTGACCAGTTTAAAGCAAGTGCTTACAGAAACTGCAATGAGGAAAGCAAATCCTCCACTGCAGAGTACAGGGTGTTCCTTGATCACGTGTTGGTGACCAGCTCAAGTCTATGTGCACAGCAGTGCACCACTTTTAAAAGTCTGACCTCCTCTTTCAGGCTTGTGGCTACTCCCGTTTTGCTGCCCATCATGACTGATGCCCCATCAAAACAAGCAGCAACTAACTTATTTCTCCAGTCTGGTATTTGGAGGCCAATTTCCATGGTATTTTGTAATGTTGATGTTATACTTTCTGCGTCTGCCTTTTCAAGAGGCTTAAGCGCTACAAATTTAGTAACAGGGATGCCCTTCTCCAAGATGCGGAGAACCTCCTCTTCTGTAATACTTTTGTCTGTTGAGCCATCTGACAAAATAGAAAAGAAATCTTGCAATTTCACCAATGTGATAAGATCTTCCATCTTATCTTTGTAAATATATTCCGTGAATACTCTCGCATTTGTCATTGCAGTAGGTGTCACTGACCGAGACCCCTACCATACGTAATAAGTTTACCTCATCTTTAAATCAGTAAAAGGCCGTGCTTTTTAGCAGAAAAAAGTTGTTCTGAAGAGAACCTTCATTTGTTCAAATTATTTTTCTTCCATTTTTGGACAAGTTTCATTAATGGCTGCTCTGCAGGGGTTATAGAGTGAGCAAAAATGCTTTTCTGGATGCCTCATGTAAATCAGATGACTCATGAAACTCTACATTTGCCTTTCTAAATGATGAACACCCATCCCAGAAGGAATTATTTTTCCAGATTTATCAAATAGTTCACACCACTCACATTTCATGATGTTCAATTCCACTGTCATACTTTAGCCACTTACGATTCGTTTCCACGAGTCCACAAATTTATATGTTTTTCTTTTTAAGGGGCTCTCCATCAGTTGTCTCATTAGTAGTAGGACTAGGAGGCTGCGGAGGAGGCACTGAGGAGCACAGAGAGACAACAGTGGGGCTAGGACTAGGCACGGGCACTGGAACATGAGAAGGTGGGAGGAGAACACCAGCACCAGTACCCCAACCACATGAGTTAGATTCTGCTATAGACAGGCTGGAGGTGCCAGGAATCGAGTCGGATTCATACACCAGAGAATTGTCAGTGCCAGAAGACTGAGAAACTGTTACTGTCACACAAGACTCTGAATGGATCTGGCTTTGATTTTGGTCAGCTGCAGGAGCTGCTGCAGCATCTGCTGCAGTTTCAATGTTTGTTTTGCTAAACTTGTAGCGAAAAAGAGTATTCACTGGTTTGGGTAAAACTTTCTTGGGTGGCATGGTGTAATTTTAATAATGTCTTCTAATAAACTGAGCCTTTTACAATTTGACGTCTTTTATGTTTTAATTTAAATGTCAATAAAAATTGTTGTCCGTCAGAATGGAAAGTGTGTCGTGTATTTTTTTATTACTTTGTAGGTTAAATTCTTTGCACCACTGACTGACTGCACACACACTAAGTCTACAAGGCTTAGCTGGATCAGGCAGGATTTTTTAAGTTTTCTCACAAAATTAGTAGAAAATCCCTTTTAGACTAGTAGGCTGGCATAGGTAGTGGACAGTGAAGACGGTACTCACTCTATGTAGCACACAAAGCACAGTGGATGCTCACAGTCAGTAGTAAATAATGTACTGTTACTGTATATTTATTTCTGTCAGTGTCTCACACAAAAAAATTTGTAACTTTACACTCAAGCTACAGACAGAGAGAGTGGACACTAGGTCAGGACGATGGTTAGGTCATAAACAAATTAAGACATACACAATAGTACAGTACACATATACAGTAGACTAGGTAAGCCTTAGCCAGGTAGTCCTATCTGCTGTAAAAATCAGTGTTTCCATATGCAGTATATTACTGCTACTGCACACACACACACACACACACACACACACACACACACACACACACAGAGATAAGCCTGTGAGCGAACTGCAATCTCACACTTTATTTATAAAACACATACACACACACACACACACACACACACACACACACACACACACACACATACTCAGACACTACCGGTATTTGTTTAATGATTTCCAGGCTTTTTCCCCACACACACATCTAGGCAAACTGGACTGGTACTGCTGCTGGACTGGAGACAACAGTGCTTCCTTTGATTAACTGCTTTTTGTTAAATGTCTGCTGACCTGGGATTGACTGACTGACCTATACACAGACTGAGGGATTTGACTGCTGCAGCTCCTGCTGCTAATATATTAACTGCCCCCACAAACAAAAGCAAAGAAACACCAGGTCCACTCCAAAGAAATTTTTTTTTTTTTTTTGTGGAACAAAAATCAGGGATCAAAATGTGGCAAGGTTGTGGTAAAAGCTAAGCACAAATTTCACTAGTACAGATAATCTGAGTCTGAGACAGATAAATCCTCAGTTTCTTTACCTTTTAGATACTGTATTCAACAAAAGCAACTGTGGTACTGCTCTCTGTGTAATTAAACCACAGTACTGAAAATCCCCTCCCTTGCTTGGGGTCGGGGAGGGGTGAAGCCCCAATTTACTTTTGTTCTCTCTCTGACAATCTCCAGATAAAAGTATATATATTTTCCCTTCATATGCAATCTTTAGTTTGCTAAACACCTCTTCCTGCCTACAGATAGCTAGAAATGCCGTTTTGTTGGCCCAGAAAAAAAAATTCACTTCCTTCACGGAGCTTCCGCTTCTAGCGACTGCACTCTATCAAAGCCTATCACAACTGCGTGGTTACAATGAGGTGCATGCCTATGTGAACCTATTGTACCGCGTGTGTGACAGAAAAGACACACATGGTACAATATAGTTCACAGAGCATGCTATGAATCTCCAGTCAATTCAGATTTGGATGATGGATGATCCACCTCTTTTGTCACAGTAGCGTAGCTAGCTCCCAGTGACCGTCCCACCCCGCCCCATTGGCACAACAACTCCTCCACCTCCACTCTGATGCTGCAGGCAGCGTGCCAGCCTCGCCCCAGTGCAGTGCACACCCCACCCTTAAACCCTTACCCAATCACCAACACCAAACTCAAATATTAACACTGCCCCTGGCCCTGCCAGCCCAGCCTACTTTAAATGCAGCATTCCGATAAGTCCTCCTGCCACGCCGTGTCCTGACTCCTTCATGGCACTCCTCCAGGCTCCGGCTTCTGCTCCTCCTGCTGTTCAGGAGGCCAGGCTCTCTTAGGATGCCGCCTGCTCACTCCCGAGTCGTCCTCAGATGCGCACTCGTGCGTGCACGATCGCGTCATCCAGTCTGCCTGTGCAATCAGTGCTGTGCCCCCTGCGGCGCCTCTTGGAATTACAGCCTGAAGCACTAAATAACACCACATGCACTACGGTGCAGGCAAAAAATAAAACTACTTGCACCAGCCTGTTCCTACTTGCATTTGGAAAAGGCTGGGTATGTAAATTTTGACCCCTGCTTCCAGGGTATACATACTGAGGTCCTTTGGTATCTCCTCATAGGGCTTTTGATTTAGACCATGCACCATTTTTGTTACCCTCCTCTGGACCACTCCATCCTGTCTCCATGCCTTGGGCTGGGGTACTCCTTGAGGTTATGAATCCTAATGCCGAACCCTCCCTGCAGCCCATAGCCTCCTGTGCGATGCGGAAGGTACAGCTTGAGGCCAAAGCCTCACAGTGATACAGTCTTCATTGGTAGAGAACTGTTTGCTGTCACATACTGCCAACACAATCTATTATAGCACTCTTCAGCAGGGACCACAAGGAGATGACGTCTGACCTTGTTTGCTAAGACAACTCAAAGGAAGACCCCCCCTCGCCCAAAGCCTCCTGTACGAAGCAGAAGGTACTGCTTCAACCTAGTGCCTCACATTGATTGAGTCTTCAAAGGTAGCGAACTATCTGTCTCTACACGTTGCCAACACAATCCATTGTAGCTTTCTTCACGCAGGGCCCTGACCGCATAAGAGGGTGAGCACTTGGTTGGCAACACCAAGGAAGACCCCCCCCCCCCCACTGATTCACCCTGTTCTTTTCTTTTGTTGCTTGTGGGAGGGGGAAGTTAGAGCTGGAAACCCTAATACCACATCTCTCTACTTTTGGTGCTTTAACCTTAACCCTAACTTGTGCATTACACAGTTTTTTGCAATTAATTTCCTGTCTTTTTAAGACATTTGAATTGCATCCTCATTCATGCAAGTCCCTTTTAGAAACTACGTGACAACATCCATGTAGTCATGGAAGCGCAGGGCCCTTCCGTGCTTCCACAGATGCAGATAAACAGGGCCCTTTGGGCCCTGCACCACATGTGAAGTGTGTCTGCTGCACAAGTGCACAGAGACAACAGTCTTGTTTTGAGAGGGCTCAGAAAAGAAGATTGCTGTGTAAGGAAACAATATTCTGGGAAAAAAGCAAGTCAAAAATGTTGTTTTGTGAGGCCACCTTCTTATTTTGTGACATGTTTGTGCTCTGGCGAAACAAAACGCTGTCTCAGGAAACAAGAATGTGGAAAAAACTCAATCCAAAATCTTGTTTCATGAGACTTTTCTGAGCTCACAAAAGAGGATGCCTTCTCACGAAAGAAGAAAGTGGAAGAAGTCAAAAATCCTCTTTGGTGAGATTCTCGTGAGCTCACGAAAGAAGATGCCTTCTCACGAAAGAAGAGCGCAGGAAAAAAATGAAGTCCAAAATCCTCTTTTGTGAGATGGTATTCCTGTTTCATATTGCTCTATTCCAATTTCGTGAGCCTCACGAAAGAAGAAAATCGACACACGAAAGAAGACTGGGTAAGGATTTTTGGCATGTCCCAAAAGCACATTTTGAGATCTTTTTTTGAAAAAATAAGTCCAGAATCAAGCTAAACAGTCCAGTTTGTGTTTATGTGTCTCCAGGACATAATTTTATAGGGTTTTGGGGGTGGGAAGGACACAAAGATGGCCTATCTGAAGAAGAATTTTGTCTCATGAAAGAGGAGTTTCACCTCACAAAAGAGAAATCCTCTTTTGCATGGCCAAATTCTTTCTTCGTATCATTTATCCAAAAGACCTTACTGAGCATGCTCAGAACCGAAATTTCAATTCCTTTTAACTTCTGAACAGATTAATATTTGTTTCACCAAACCAATGGAAGGCACCATTCTGGGGCAAGCCCTTTCTACCCTAAAAATGTCATAAAATTCCAAACCATGTGGGCTGCAGATGGTGACAGAAAACAGCAAAAAACCCAAAGAAAAAATTACTCGCCAGAGTAATGTTTCTTCTAATGGAGTCTTGCTGTATTCTGACTACATGCAGTTAGCCCCAGCACTTGAACTGCTCCAGAGAGGAAAAGGTTAACTCTATGCCAAGGCATAGAATGTTGAGCTTGAGCTTGGTTTTCAAACCTCTGTCCCAGGTACTCCTCAGTGTAACCGTCAGATTCTTATGAGCACTATGCTAACTAACTATAAACAGAATTTTTTTTTTTTTTTTTTAATGTTGTGCCAAAATGCAATAAAATATTTTTATGGCCCAAAAGACTCAAGTCGAGAACCCCAAAAAGAATTCAGGTAGGTAGTGAAACTTAAAAAATAGCAATAAAATACCTCACCCTAAGGAAAGGTAACCCAAGTACACCCCAGGGGTGCAGCACTGCGTCTGCCCACCACATGCCAAAACAACTAGGTTCCAGGAGGAGAGGCAGAGAGGGAGGTCAGAATACAGCAAGACTTCATTAGAAGAAACAACATTACTATGGTGAGTAATTTTTCCTTCAAACATGAAGTCTTGCTGTATTCTGACTATATGCAGACTACCAAGCAGTACCCCCTTGGAGGAGGGAATTACAGAACCTAATTTGGGAACAGGCTCAGCAGTACTGCTGTGCCCAACTAAGCGTCACTTCTTGACTGGATGTCGAGAGAGTAATGCTTGGTAAATGTGTGAACAGTTTTCCAGGTGGCTGCTTTACAGATTTCCACTAAAGGTATGTCTCTGGCTGCTGCGACTGAAGCAGCTGTACCTCTGGTGGAGTGAGCCCTCAGGCCTGCGGGTGGTTCTTTCCCCAACTTTGAGTAGCAGAACTGGATACAGGAGACAATCTACCTAGCAACAGTTCTCTTAGTGGCAGGTTTACCTTTTCTCACTTCTCCATAAGTGAGAAACAGCTGAGTCTGGCTGAATATGTCTATGAGAACACCAAACACCAAATCTCCACCATTTGGAATTGTAGGTTTTCCTAGAGGAAGGTTTTCTACTAGCCTTAAGAATGTCCAGGGCTGATTGGGAAAGATGCAGGCCTGCATATTCTAGCTCCTGAAGAGCCAAGCTTTGAGCCTGACAGTCTGAAGGCTGGGATACAGTATCCTCCCCTGTGAGGAGGTGAGAAGATTAAACAGTCTGGGAAGACAGAGAGGAAATGTCACTGACATTGACAGTAGTAGAGGGTACCAAGGCTGCCTGGCCCAGTCTGGAGCCACCAGAATCACAGTGCATTGAGATCTGATCTTGACCAGAACTCTGAGTATCAGAGGAAAAGGAGGAAAAGCATACAGAAACCTGTTTGTCCAATCCAGCAGGAAAGCATCTTGAGGAACAGACCCCAAAAGATGGGGGTCTGCAGCAGAACAGGGAAAGCGGATTACTGTCTGGGGCTGCAAACTCTGGAGTGCCCCACTTTTTGAAAATGATCTGAAGAATTAGAGGATTCAGGGCCCATTCGTGGTGACCTTGGGAAATCCTGCTGACAGCATCTGCCAGTACATTGTCCTTCCCTGGGAGATGCACAGCTATCAGGGAAACCAGCAGGGAATAAGCTAGTGACCATATTTTCATGGCTTTGGTGCACAACCGAGGACCGCGTGCCCCCCCTGCTTGTTGATGTACCACATGGTTGTGGTGCTGTCCGTCCTGATCTGCACCACTTTCCCCTGGATTGTGTTCGAGAATGTCTGACGTACTAGAAAGACAGCCCTGAGTTCGAGAAGATTAATGTGCAGGAGAGACTCCTGATGAGACCATGTTCCCTGAGCAGTAAACTGATCCAGATGGGCTCCCCATCCCAGCAGGGAGGCATCTATGGTGAGAATCACTGCTGGGGCCTTACTGAGGAAGGGGACACCTTGCCTCAGATTGTCCTCCTCCAGCCATCACTGGAGAGTTTGAGACACTAGAACTAACTTGGAGAGGGGGTCTTTTTCTGAGACCAAAAAGATTTTAGATGAAATTGAATAGCTCTCATTTTAAACCTTGCCCCTTGCACTACTACAGTGCAAGCTGCCATGTGGCCTAGCAACTGCAAGAAATGTCTGGCTGGCCGAGACACTAGTGGACAAAAAGAGGAAGCCAGGGTGATTAGGGACTGAACCCTTGAAAGAGGGAGAAAGGTCTTGGCCTGAACAGAGTCCAGTTCCACCCCTATAAATGTGAGAATCTGGGCTGGTTCCAGAACAGATTTTTCCAGATTTAGGAGAAATCCCAAGGAGTCCAGAAGCTTTTGAGCGACCTCTAGAACTGACTTGACTTGGTCTAAGGACTGACCCACTATGAGTCAGTTGTCCAGGTAAGGGAACAGTAAGATGCTTGGTCTCCTGAGAAAGGCCACCACTACTGCTAGACACTTGGTGAATAACCTTGGAGCAGATGTTAGGCGGAAAGGCATTGCTCTAAACTGGTAGCGGCCTGAGGGCAACTCGAACCTGGTACTTTCTGTGGGAATGTCTGATGGGTATGTGGAAATAGGCACCCTTGAGATCCAGGGAGGCTAGCCAGTCTCCTGGTCTCAGAGAGGGGAGAATTATTCCCAGAGTCACCATTTTGAACTTTATTTTGTGTCGTTTGTTTGAGTATCATAGTCTGGTGCCACTCCTCTATCTTTTTGGAGTAAGGAAGTATCTGGAATACAGTCCTTTTCCCTGTGATTGAGAGGTACCTTCTCTACTGCTCGCAGGAGCAGTAGAGAGGAAACTTCTGCCTCTAAAGCCTTTGTCTTCACAGGAGAGGGAGGACTGAAAGACTTTGCTCTCATTTTTGGAAACCTTTTTGAAGCTGAGAGCAAGTCCCTGGTTCACTACTTCCAGGACCCATTTGTCTGAGGTAACAGACTTCCAGGCCTGGAAATAGTGAGCCAGCCTGCCCCCTACTGGAACTGGGGAGGCGACTCTGACTGACACATCAGGGTGTCTGTTTGGCAGGGGGCTTGGACTGAGTGGAGGATGGAGTCCTGGTCATCCCTCTTCTGCCTCTTCCCCTAAAGAACCCCCTCTGCTGAAAAGAAGAGGAGGCCTGGACTTGGTAAAAAGGCGTTTTGAAAAGGCCTGCCCCTGCCAGCCCTAGATTGCTGTCTCTGAGGAGTGACCTGCTTTTCTTTGGCTGCAGCACTCCTGTAGGTAGTCCTGTATTCATCCATCTTATTCATGTAAGCCTCTGTTTGCTCCCCAAACAGAGAGTTACCGGTGACAGGAAAATCCATGGCCTTAATCTGAGTATCCTGTGATAAACCGGTACACCAGAGCCAAGCAAATCTCCACATGGAGACAGATGTAGCCATGACCCTAGAATGTACATCATTCGAGTCAACAGCAGAATGAAACTGGACCTTTGATGCCTCAGTACCATCCACAGCCACCTGCTCCAGCTCCTTGGCTAGCTGGGAAGGGGCATTCTTAGCCAGCTCCAGAACCGTATCCCACATAGACTTCTGGTATCTGGCTGTATAAGCCATGTAATTAGATTGCCTGAGCCCCAAAGAGGATGCTAAGTAGCCAGCCTGGTGGCGCTGAGGGTTGAGGCGCTGGATGCCACACCAGCAACCCGGGTTCGGGAATGAGCCCAAACCGCTGGGGGTCGGCAGGGGAGAGAGAGGAGCAAGCATCCAGAGGACTGCTCTCCTCTCTCAGGGAGGGATCCAGGGGTAGCCCGGCGCAGCAGTGGCCCCCGGTGGAGACCGGCAGCACTGCAGCGCACAGGGGCTCACAATCAGGGAAGATGCTGGGCAGCTGCCTTCCGGACGTGAGTGGGAGCACCCATGTCGCGGGCTGACAGCATTGCACGTCCCACATCTGGGGCATAAAAACCTACGTACAAAAAAAAAAAAAAAAGCCCCACCAGCCCGGATAGGTGACGGCCATCGCAGTGCCGAACCGCCACACACCCAACACTGGAGCCCTGCCACTGCCCTTTCAAACTCCTTGGACCCTTCATCCTCCTCGGGGCTCAGGGAGAACATAACCCCCAGAAGATGACAGGGCTCAGAGTGAGTGGTAGAGCGGCATAAGCAAGTGGACAGGCCCGAGAAAGTTCCGGTGCCTGGGGGAGATAAACAGAACTTAAAAAAAAAAAAAAAGGAGGATGCCAAGTACTGTTTCTTTGCCATGGCATCCACTTTCCCGGCATCCTTATCGGGGCGTGAAATGCCAGGGGACTGTTAGCCTTGTCACAGGCTGCAGCTTGACTACCCCAACATGGCTACAATGGTTTGTAAGGAATTCGTCCCAGGACTTGACAAGGCATACCTCCTGTCCATCTTTTTATCTGCAGGAGGTATGGATGTTGGAAACTGAAGAATTTTCTGTGTCTGTTTCCCCAGGGATTTATGCAGAGGGATAGACGCCCTTTTGGACTCTGGGACATCCATCATCTCAACATAGTCAGGTTCCTCCTGATCCTGTTCAGCCTCTTCCACTGGAAGCTGAAGAGTATCAGTCACTTTCTTGTAGAATAAGAAATGGGAGGAAGGAGATACATTAGAAGACCTGTCTGGGGAGATGTCAGGCTCTACTGGCTCATCTAGACCTTCATAATCCTCTTCTTCACAATCTTCATCTCCTTCCCAATTACCCTCATAAAATGTTTCAGGATCATATTCAGAAGAAGAAGAAGAAGAAGAAAGGTTCGACTGAACCGATCGTCTTTGAGTCAGTGTCTGTTCAGTTGGAACCGGGTGAAGCGACTGTACAACAGCAATCGCTTTAGCTATTTCATCAGCAGTCGGAACATGGGAACCGGGATTCCGAACCGGCTGACATGCGCTTTCTCTTAGACGGAACAGATTCCGCAGAATCGGCTCTCCTTTTGACCGAGGAGGTATCGCCCAGGTCAGTGGGCACCCCCTCAGGTTCGGTTGGAACAGGGCTGGCCATCCGGGTCAGCGGATTTCTCTGCCTTCCTTTTCCTTCAGCCTACTTAAACGTTTATCTAAAGTGGCTTTGGGAAAGTTTCTGCAGATCTGGTAGTCTGCTTTGAGGTGGTCAAACCCCAGACAGTAAACACAGACAAGGTGGGGATCAGTCTCAGCAAAGGCCTCCCCACACTCGGTGCAGTGCTGAAACCCAGTGGGAATGGTTTCCTTTTTGGGTTCCTCAGACATGCCTAAAGAAAAAAAGTTACCCTTACCAGCATTTAAGCCAGGCAACTACTACCCTATCGGTTCCAACCGTGTCACCGGTCAGTTTAAAAAAAACAAAGAAATTATTTTTTTTCAGGATCCGATAAGTACCGGAAACCACAATGTAAGTCACAGAAAAAAAAACAGAATTGCTTCGCTTCCTAACCAGACCAACCGGAAGAAAAAATTACTCACCTTAGTAATTGCTTTTCTTCTCATGGAGTCTTGCTATATTAGGACCTTTGCAGTATGCCCCTGGCTTTTGACTGCCCCGGAGATGAAATAGTTAACTCCAGAGAAATCTGGAGTTCCACAGCCCGAGAGCGCTATTGAAAGCTCTATCTGGGTTGTTTGAACCCAAACTGTCAGGTTCTTTACGAGGCTAAACTAACATAGCAAGTCTGTGTGGAAAAGCCTTACACTAGCCATTGGCTACCTACTAACAGAACCACAAAAACATAACAATAAAGAAAAACAGTATCACGTATTATTGTTAGGATAACCCTTGACAATCACTACTAAGGCCCCCTCTGCCCAAAGACTCAAGTCCAGAGAGGGGCCCAGCTACCAATTAACAAAAAACAGAAACTATCTAGTTCCTAACCCAAGAAAGAAAAGAAGGGGACTAGAAGCTAAACAGGCATGACACAGAGATTGCACCAATTTGCCAACCCCATACCCAAGTAGGGATTCTGAGAGGGTAGGAGGGAGGTTGTCCTAATATAGCAAGACTCCATGAGAAGAAAAGCAATTACTAAGGTGAGTAATTTTTCTTCAAACACCATGAAGTCTTGCTTATATTAGGACCTTTAGCAGAGTACACATAGATACCCCATGGAGGAGTCAGAACCTACTTAGGAAATAGGCTCTGCAGGACAGCTGTGCCAAAGCGAGCATCTCTCCTGGACTGGACATCCAGGGAATAATGCTTAGTGAAAGTGTGGACTGTCTTCCAGGTAGCAGCTTGACAGATTTCCAAAATGGGAATATCTCTAGCAGCCGCTAGAGATGCAGCTGTACCCCTGGTGGAATGAGCCCTCAGGCCTAAGGGCGGCTCCTTGCCCAGTTTTTGATAACAGAACTGGATACAAGAGACAATCCACCTAGCAATCGACCTCCTAGTAGCAGGCCTCCCCTTACCCACATCTCCATAGGTAAGAAAGAGCTGGAGGGATTCGAACCTGTGACCCTTGGTACGATCCAAATAATAGCTAAGGGCTCTTTTTACGTCCAAACTGTGCAAGCTTCTCTCACCAGAAGAGGAGTGCTCAGTAAAAATACTGGAAGAGAGATGGATTGGTTAAGATGAAAATCTGAAACCACCTTGGTAAAAACTTTCTGTTAGTCCTGAGGATCACTTTATCTCTGTGGAAAGAAATGAAATCCTCTTCCACTGACAAGGCTTGCAATTCACTTATACGCCTAGCAGAAGTGATAGCCACTAGAAAACAGTTTTCCAAGTTAAGAACTTGAGATCTGCCGAATTCAGAGGCTCAAAGGGAGGTTGCATTAGCTGGGCAATGCAAATATTCAAGTCCCATGCAGGGTTGGTTCCTAAAGGAGGATTAGTATGAAGTAACCCTTTGAAAATTTTGCAAACACAGGGTGAGAAGAAAGAGAAACTGGTTTTCCTGCAGAAAAAAAACCAAACAGCTGCCAAATGAACCTTTAAGGTAGCTGATTTGAGGCCTAAGGAATTTAAGTGGACCAGGTAGTCCAACAAAATAGGCAGGTCAGCTGATTCTGGGTGATTTGCCTCTCAGAACACCAAAATGAGAATCTCTTCCATTTAGAATTATAAGTGGCTCTAGTGGAAGGCTTTCTGGAGGCCTTCAAAATATCCAAGACACCTTGAGAAAGGTGTAAATGAGCAAACTCTAACTCCTCAAGAACCAAGCCTTGAGGTGGAGGAGTTGAGATCCGATACCACACTCTCCCCTGTGCACAGGTCAGCAGGTCGTGAGCCCTGGGCAAGGTCAGGAGGGTGGAATGATAGGGACAGAAGAAGAGGTACCAAGGCTGCCTGGCCCAGTCTGTAGCAATCAGAATCACCCTGCAAGGCTGAGTTCTGATTTTACTAAAACCCTGAAGAGAGAGAGGGAACGGAGGGAAAGCATAGAGGAACTTTCCTCCCAATCCAGCTGAAAGGCATCCAGGGGACTGACCCCAGAACTGGGGGCCTGCAGCAAAACAGGGAAGTTTGTGGTTGTCTGGGGCTACAAAAGATCTATCTGAGGGTGCCCCAGCTGGCAAAGATTGACCCCCAGCACTTGAGGTTCAGAGCCCATTCGTGGTGGCCTGAGAAATCCTGCTGAGGCGTCCGCTAGGACATTGTCCCTTCCCTGGGAGGTGAACCGCTATCAGAGAGGTATTCAGGGAATAGGCCAGACCACAACTTCATTGCTTCGTGCATAGGGCTGAAGAGCGAGTGCCCCTTGTTGTTGATGTACCACATTGTTGTGGTATTGTCTGTCCTGACTTGAACAACTTTGTTCTGGACAGTTTCTGAAAAACCTGGAGAGCTAGGAAGACAGCTCTGAGCTCCAGCAGATTGATGTGAAGCAGAGATTCCTGGGGGACCAAACTCCCTGAGTTGAAAGGTCGCCCAGGTGAGCCCCCCAACCCAACAGGGACGCATCCGTGGTGAGGATGAGGGAGTGAGGGACAGGAAGGAATGGGACCCCTGAGGACAGGTTGCTCCGATCCAGCCACCACTGGAGAGCTAGGATCAGAGTCTTGGTCACTGGGACCAATTTGGTAAGGGTCCCTCCTTTGAGACCAATAGGATCTCAAGTGGAACTGAATGCCCTCATCTGAAATCTTGCCCTGGCACAACAGCTGTAGAGGCAGCCATGTGCCCCAGGAGTTGCAGAAAGTGCCTTGCTGGTCGAGACCTGCATGGAGAAAGAAGATGCCAGGGCAATGAGTTTGTCCACTCTTTCGGAGGAGGAATGCCCTAGCTAACTTTGTGTTCAGCTCTGCACGTATAAAAGTTAGTACCTGAACTGGTTCGAGAACTGACTTTGGAACATTCAGCAGGAACCCCAGAAAGATGAGGAGTTCCTGGGTGATTTCACAAGTGGGATTTTACCTGCTCTGATGACTGACCCACAATAAGTCAGTCGTCCAAGTAAGGAAACACAGCTATCCCTTGTCTTCTTAAGTGGCCACTACTACAGCTAGACATTTTGTGAAAACTCTTGGAGCAGAAGTGAGCCCGAAGGCATTGCCCTGAACTGGTAGTGGCCCGAGGGCAGTTCAACCTGAGGTACTTTCGGTGAGAGGCCCTGATTAGAATATGGAAGTAGGCGTCCTTGAGGTCCAGAGAAGCTAGCCAGTCCCCTGGCCTCAAGGATGGCAAAATCATTGCTAAAGTCAACATTTTGAACTTTGGTTTTACAAGATGCTTGTTCAGAAATCTTAAATCCAAGATGGGCCGCCAGTCTCCTGTCTTTTTTGGGGTCAGGAAGTACCTTGAGTAAAGACCCTTGCTCTGGTGGCAGGGGGACCCTTTCCACTGCTTTGCAGTCCAAAGAGAGGAAACCTCCGCTTCTAGTGTGAGGTTTCTAAAAGACTTGAGGGAAAGTGCCTGGCTCTCATCTTGGGAAACTGTTTGAAACTGAGAACCAAGCCTTGGCTTACCACCTCAGAACCCATTTGTCCGAGGTTAGGACAACCAGTTCTGGCAGAAATAAGCCAGTCTGCCCCCACCGGTACAGGAGAGTCGGCCCCAGACACCCACGTCAGGGTGCCTGCTTGGCAGGAGCAGCTTTAGGTTGGGAGAGGGCCTGCCTGTGCCCCGTCTGCCTCTGCTCTGAAAAATCTTTCTGCGCAAAGCAGAAGAAGCCTGAATTGGTAAAAGGCCTATTGTAAGGCCTGCCCCTACCCCTGGGGGCATGCCTATGTTGAGTGGCATGCCTCCTTAGCTTGGGCACTTTGTAAGTAGTTCTGTATTCATCCATCTTTTCATGTAATTTTCTGTTTGTTCTCCAAACAGAGAATTTCCTATAACAGGAAAATCTATAGCCTTTGACTGGGTATCTTGGGACAGATTAGTGCATCTGAGCCATGCCAACCTACGAGAGCTACAGAAGTGGTCATGACCCTAGAGGAAACATCATTAACATCAACAGCAGCATGAAATTGAACTTTAGAAGCTATGCCATCAGCAGCCACCTGTTCCAACTCACTAGCCAGCTGGCCATGGGCCTGCTTGGCCAACTGCAATATAGTGTCCCATCTAGATTTCTGATATCTAGCCACATAAGCCATATAATTAGCCTGTCTGAGTCCCAAAGAAGCTGCCACATAACTGTTTTTCACATGGCATCAATCTTCCTGGAATCCTTACCAGGAGGATGTGGAAGCCAGGGGAATATTAGCCTTGTCACAGGCTGCAGCTTGCACCACACCTACATGACTACACTGTTCAGTAAGGAAGTCTGTATTAGGGCCTGACAATGTATACCTTCTGTCCATTTTTTTATCTATAGGAGGGACAGAAAAAGGATTTTTTAAAATCTTAGTGGTTTGCCTCCTAAACGACTTATGTAAAGGAATAGAAAACCTTCTAGCCTCTGGAATATCCATCATTTCCACATAGTCAGGCTCCTCTTGCTCATCCACAGCCTCTTCTAAGGGCAGCTGGAGAGTTTCTGCTACTTTCTTATAAAATCTGAAATGAGATGGGGACTCAGACAATAAAGGGGGAGACTCAAAGGGTCTGTCTGGAGAAATGACCAGTTCTATTGGCACTTCCAGACCTTCCCAATCACAATTACAATCATCAAAATCTTCCTCCCCTCCTGTGGTTCATAAAATCCCCAACATAATCCTGAACCACTGGACCTGAACGAGACCCCTTTTTCCAACCAGAGAGGGATCAACAAGTCCCTGAGACAAAGACTGGACAATCTGTATGGCTTTAGCTATTTCTACAGCAGAAGGAGACAAAACTGGACTCCACACTAGCTGATTTCTTTGTCCTTTTGCTTTGACTGGTTCCTCAGGACCAGCCTTTCTTTTGAGAGAAGTATCGCCTGGTCAGAGGGCACTCCTCTGGTCCAGCCGTAGCTGGGCCGGGCTGGCCATCCGGGTCAGCGGACTTTTTGGCCTCTCGTTCCCTGAGCCTGCCCAATCTCTTTTCCAGGGTGGCTGCAGGGAAATTCTTACATATCTGGCAGTCTGACAGGAGGTGGTCAGCCCCCAGACAATAGACACAAGTGGTGTGTGGGTCAGCCTTGGCAAAGGCTTCCCCACAGACATCACAGTGTTGAAACCCAGTGGGCCGGGTTTTTCTTTTGGGTTTCTCAGACATAGTGCCAGCCTAACCAAACTTGTCCTCTGTTTCAGGCCTTGCCAGACAAGACACCCTTATCGGTCCCTAACACGTGACAAGGTATTTGAAAAACCACTTTTAATTGCAGGTTTTTAGGACCGATAAGAACCGGCACCTCCTCTAAATGCAAAGAAAACAATTTTAAAGCAAACTGATCGGTTCAGAGCGAACCGATAATGAGTTTCCACACAGACTAAAATTATTTTACTTACGGTTACCAGATAGAGCTTTAAACCGAAAACCGCGGTAATTTTAAACACTTTCTCGGTTAAATGAACCGATAAAAATACTTTAAACCGACAAACGAACTGAAATGAAGGAGCTGGTCTCCGGAGCGTCTGTTCAGTGAAAGCGGAGTAAAGAATCTGACAGTTTGGGTTCAAACAACCCAGATAGAGCTTTCAATAGCGCTCACGCGCTGTGGAACTCCAGATTTCTCTGGAGTTAACTATTTCATCTCCGGGGCAGTCAAAAGCCAGGGGCATACTGCAAAGGTCCTAATATAAGCAAGACTTCATGGTGTTTGAAAGAAAACAAACAAAAAACAATTTCTACAACAAAACACTAAACTACCTACTAAACACATACTGTACCATGGACAGAGATCAGAATACCGAAAAAAATAAGTAAATGGTTAACAAACCGACCGATTTTTCACTTAAACCGAACCGAAGTGAAGGAGAGAATCTCCGGAGCGACTTCTCATTTAGGCGGAGTAAAGAATCTGACGGTTACACTGAGGAGTACCTGGGACAGAGGTTTGAAAACCAAGCTCGAGCTCAACGTTCTATGCCTTGGCATAGAGTTAACACTTTCCTCTCCGGAGCAGTTCAAGTGCTGGGGCTAACTGCATATAGTCAGAATACAGAAAGACTTCCTTTTTGAATTTTTCCTAAAATTGCACTACCTGGATCTTGGAATTTATTTTATTTATTTATTCAGTTTTTGTTGACCAGGTAAGTGCACTAGACAAATCCTGCCTATTTTCAGGCATGACCCAGGGGAGGGGGATACAGATGAATGCCAACTGACATTGAACCAGATTAAGCTGTTGATGGAATTTTTAGTGAATGAGGGAAATCTGGCCAGGACACCGGGGAAATTCCCCTACTTCCTGCTTCCTGTGAGCAGGGGGGAACCATTTTCTGGTGGGACCAAGATGGCGGAGGAGGAGGACGTCTGCTTGGTGGGAGAGCTGGCCTCTGCTCCCACAGTGTGCAATGTGGAGGCTGACCCTTTGAATACTCAAGATATGGATTCTGATATGGAGTTTCATGATGCAGTGGTTCTTTGGGAGGATACAGCAGTTGATTTAAGAAAAAAAAATTCTCAAAGGACTGGAAGAAAGGAAATGCTTGAAAAGGAATCTTTGGATGCAAGGTTCAAATCCAGCTTGGAATCTGACGACATGGATGCACTTAATACCTGCAATATTGCTCTCCCTGAAACCGAGGTGTTTAAAACTGAGAAAAATACAGGACTGCACTTAAAAGAAAGCTCCGTGGAGCATGGTGAGTCTTTGCAACAATTTTTTATTATTTCGGAAGCCGCTACTGAAACAGACAACCGGCTTTTACAATCTGCTTTACCCGCTTTAAAAAATGTACAGCAAAGTGATTCCCTCTCGCTACACAATCAGTGTGTTACGGGAGTAAGGGAGAAGCAAGCAGTTGAGCACTCTATGGACTTTGCAATTCGGCGTTCAGCCGCTCAGCCTGAGTTGTTAACTCTGCAGCAGGTAGAATCGGGGCTTGACAGCTGCAGCGTTGCTCCTAATAATAATATGGCTGACTCGGTTCAGTCGGGAGTCCTGGCAGGGCGAGACCACTCTCTTTATAGCCCAGCAGCTACGCGGGAAGTTCCTGAAGTAAAATTGACTGTTAGTAAAGCTGCTAACAGTACTATAGAGGTTAGTGAGTGCATTCAGCCGCTATAGCTCCGACTGCCCTAACAATTGAAAAGCCGAAACAGAGTCCCAAAGGAAGTACAACAGACTGTCTGCATCAGAGCTAAAGCAGTCTGAGTCTGCATGGTTAGACAAATCAGCTGGATTCGTTTTTAAAAAGCATGGGGCTCAGCATAATGTAGTTTATCAGTCCTCAGCTGTTTCCCAAACTGGAGTTACTGAATTCTTCTTTCCAAAAAAAAAAAAAAAAAAAAAAAATACCTCTTATAAAATCTGGTCTACAAACACAATGTTTCAGAGCTCTGGTCCCCTGATAAAGCACTCAAAGGAGCAGGTTGGAAGCAAAATGCAGCAGGCATATGGAAGCCTGATCCTACTTGGGACTCTGATTATACCCTCTCACAGCATTCACCAGAGTGGAAACTGGACTTAAAACAGCAAAAGCTGGAGCAAGATTTGCAGGACAATAAAAACTGTTTAGAGGTAGAAAAACTTCCACTGAGAGCTGCATCCCTGGAGTCACAGATATCTTTACCTTCCTCTTTGAATACAGATTTGGTAACACCCTGCAGGAGCCTATTGCTTCTTCCACCGCACTCTCCAACGGAATCCGTTCCTCAGAAACCACTTATGTCTGAATTTTTTCTAACACTAAAAAGAAGCAGCACCTCGCCGAATGCGGTTCGTAATTCGTTATAAAGGGGTTTGAGGATCGACCAGATAGACACTACGTGGGGAAAACTTTATTAAAGAGTCCTTGCATTTTACCCCAAAAGATGTGTATGCATTTATTAATATCTCTGGAGAGGATAATTTTGACATCAGTTTTAGGACACCACATGCATTGGACTTATTCTGGGATAGGTACAACCAGGTTAAATTCTCTCCTCTATGGACCCCCTTCTTAGTGATTCTTCAACTAAACCCTGATAAAACATATTACGGTCATGTTTTAGAAGCGAGGGGTTCATGGGAAGATATATCATTTTGGTTGTCCCTTAAGTGTAGAAATTTTAAGTGGGCCGGAACCTATCCTAGATTCTGAACAGTTTTGGACGGGAGGATGGAAATATAAAACTAAACTGAGGCAATCTGAGACAGGGTAGTCCATTCCCAATTCCTTTCTATTAGGAAAAGACAGAGGGTTTGTTTTATAGTGGACAACCTCGGCTTGCTACAGATGTGGGGCTAAAACACACCTCTCAAGTGTTTGTGACCAACCACGTTGTAGACAACTGTGGGGAAGTTGGACACACAACTATGTATTGTCACAATCAGCTCAAATGTGAGCTTTGTGAAGAATCTAGCCACTCTTTTCGGTCTGCCTGGGCTGCAAAAATAAAACATCTGTATAAATTCAGAGCTTTTAATTCAGCAAGCTCAGGATGCTGCACAATTTCCCTCCTAGCTCACAACCCCTCTACCCGTTTCTTCTTCTCAAACCAAAGTTCAGACCCTTGGTGTAGTACCCCCATTGACAAATCCTTAGGAATAGCAGACAAGGTGGAACAAACTGTTTCAGATATGGAAGTCATTAAAAAAATCAAGTATGGGCCCACCTGAGCTTTTGGATTTCCCCTGTGTGTTACTCTGAGGTTTCGGTGGAGACTTCTGAGGAAGCATCTAAGGCTTTAAATATTAGGCCTTCACTACTAGCAAGCAGATCATCTAGGCATTTGCATCCCAACCCCCCTTACTCCTCCCATAGAGACTAGCAACTCTTATGCTGCATTGTTTACTCCTTAGGGAGATACAGAGATGGAATTAGGAGATTCAGACTCCCAAAATCTTCCACTCGATCTCAGCCCGTGGATAACTATAAAGAAAAGAAAAAAAAAAGAAAAAATGATAAAGTAGTTCTTTTTTTTATAAAGCTTAATGCAGTGGTCATTGGGCTCTTTGAACACTCATAGTTTGCTTAATATAGTTAAGAGGCAAGCCTTTTTCACTATATAAAAACAAAATTTATCAGTATGTTTTACAGGAAACCTGGATGTACTCAGCAGAACAACTCACTACTTTCAAGCGGGATTGGGTGTGGGGCCCTTCCTATTGGTCCTTTGGAACTGATACAGCAGATGGTATTGGCATTTTATTCAATACTTATTCCTTTAAACTCATAATTTAGTAGATCTTATTCCAGGGAGTCTTGATATTAGATGGGAAATGGCATGATATATGCTATCGATTTATTAACATCTACAATCCACAGACAAAAGCTGGTAGAGTTTCTTGTTTAAAAGATGTTCAACCCTACTTGGTGACATCAGTTAAGGTGCTTTGGGGAGGCAACTTTAATTGCACAATTTCTGACTCACCTAATCAGAAGAAAAATAAAATTTGTTGTGATTCTCACATGTTAGCTAATATAGTTAAAATAGCAGGTTTATTTAACTGTATCTCCCTTTCCTCTCAAGGGCCAAGGTATTCATTTACAAAGGGGAAATTGTTTTCCCTAATAGACTACATGTTTGTCTCTCATAGTGTACAACTGGATTCCTTTAAGATGATCCACTGTGAATTTTCTGACCATTTATTACTTTCTTGTAGTTCATTATCTACAGGATCCCCTGAACGTAGGCAGCTCAGGTGGAAACTGAATAACACTATGTTAGATATACCATATATACAGTCGGGTGAAACATATTCTAGCAGCCAGGTTGTCAGTGGCTTTTTATAGATTTAGGAGATTGGTGGTTAACAACTAAGTTCGAATTATATAATTGGTTTAAAGGCAAGGGCAAAAACAAAAGATTTTAAGTTTTGAGATATTTGTCCTTAGGCAACAACTGCAGAAACTTATGACAACTGCATATGTCTCTCACTTAGACTATTCAGACCAAATTAGTAATATAAAGGAGGAAATGAGGAATTTCCAATATGATAGAGCAAAACCCTACAGGCTATTTTTTCCAATAGCATAAAAAATCCCCATTGGGGACCTTTTGAAACCTGTAAAAATCTGAAGGCTTCTTCTAATATTGATTCTTTGCAAAAACCTGATGGCTCTTTGGCCACCACGGTTGCTCAGCTCAGAGAAACAATTATTGGGCATTTTGAACTCTAGACCCCCTCTCTTATTACAGGCAGAAATGCTTTCATATCTTAAAACATCTAAGCCCCCTCCCAGGTTAGCAGAAATCTCAACATTATTGGATCCAATTACACAAGAAGAAATAATAAAAGTAATTAGGAATTTGAAATTAAACATTTCACGGGTAAGGATGGCCTTCGAATAATCTGTATAAAGTTTTTCAAAGGAATTGAGTCAATGCTTGTATATTTTATTCCAGTATTTTATGAAACTGCTGTTTTCTTTCCTCTTTTTCTGAGGATTGCTGATTTACTTATTCAACTCTGGAGACAGACAAAATATTAAAAATTGGCGACCAATTACCCTCTTAAATTCAGATTATCAAATCTTCACCAGTATTTTGAATAATCGGTTAAAAAATTACGCCAGATGGGTAATTTCTCCTTACCAGTTTAGTGGGATACCTAATAGGCAAATTCAGACAGCCTTAATGATCATACGAGAAGTTACTGAACATCTTTCTGAAGTGGGAGTCACGAATTGTATGATGGTCGCTGATTTGGAAAAGGCTCTTGATAGGGTATATTTGCCTTTTTTATTTCTAACGTTAATACATTATGGAGTTCCATTGCACATTGTTAATATAATTAAAAATTATATGAACATAATATTGTGTTCCCCTTCGTGCAAGGTCAGATGGCAGAATGTTTCCATTTACATACTGGAGTTCGTCAAGGTTGCCCTCTTAGCCCCCTACTCTATAGCTTTTCTTTGGATCCCCTACTACAAAAATTAACTACTGTTCCATTGTAGCCAGGTATTTCTGATGGTACAGTTAAGGACAAACATCTTCTGGCACAGGCCTATGCAGATGATTTGATTGTATATTTCGCAGATCATTCATCGTGCACATTTTTTGACCGCATTTGAGGCTTTTGAAAGTTTCGAATGCAAAAATAAATAATGCACAAAATCAAAAACTTATTTATCGAGCAACAGGTCATAAGGAAGCGGTGCAGGGTGGTATCCATTTTCCAGAACTCCCCTAAAGTTTGGGCATACATTTGCCCCAGAACATACCAGTTGAAAATTGGGATATAGCCCTACAAACAGTGGAGAATAAAGTCAATAGATGGAAAAAGTGGAAATTGTCCAAACTGAAGCATACATGTTATCAAACAGTTTCTTTTACCATGTGTTCAGTATGTAGCTATGATTTTCCGCTCCCAGTGCATCTAGAAACTAAACTGTATGGTTTATTCTTTCAAATGGTTTGGGGTAATAGATTAAACCCCATTAAAAGAACTATACATATTTAAGTAAAAACAAGGAGGTCTTGGGATGGTGGATCCAGTGATTTTGTTCCTCTTTATTCATTATGTGTTCAGTGAAAAGTGGCTTACGATTAGAAGCAGGGAGTGGGATAAATGGATTTCCAGATCATTGGACAAATACTTTAGGAATTGGCTTTCTTTGGCTCCAAAATAAATCCTCACATTTATATTCCACAGTATTTTAGACCAGCTGCACAAAATTATATAAATGGAAAATAGAAAAGAGACAATTCTGAGTAATAGCATGAAAAGAATTTTATCAGGTGGTAATGGCAAATTTACTTCCTTTAGAACCATGTTTTAAATTGCCCTTCTTCTTTGAATCCTAAAGTACTGGCCCAACTTAACTGTTGAGATTGCCTCAAATGCAATGGGAAACACAGTGGCTAATATTCTATGGCCGTTTAAATGTTAGGGGTAATGCCAAGTACAAAGCCACTGAAGAAAAGAAGTGTCCTTACTTGGATTGTATAAATACTGAGGAATCGATGGAGCATTTTCTTTTACACTGTTCCTATGCAAAGGGTTTGTGGGTTTATTTGGCGGCACTTTGGGGTTTTAAGTGGCTGAATTTTCTTACATATCAAATCTTGGTTTTAGGGGTTTATCCATCGACTCTTTCTGATTTTCACGAAGAAACATTGTCATTATTTTCTGGATGTTTACGTTATTATTTATGGCAGGCAAGGTGTCAGTGGGTAATATATCAAAGAAAAATGCCTTACTTTTGTTTTAGTGTTTTGGTTTCACAGGAACTCTCGAGGATTTACGCTCAGGATGCTCGAAGGACAGTACAGACTCAGTTACTAAAAATGTGGAAAGGGTTTTTTCATTTTATTAAGTTCAAATAATGTATAAAAATAATCTGATAACCGGAAAGGAGTTATCAATTTTTTTTGAAATTACTCTGATTATTGTATAAGTTTGTTAGATTAAGTTTTTGGTTCTTACTTTGTATAATTGATTACACTGAGTTGTTCTATTTATGTTTAATAAAAACTCCCCTACTCTTTTCGATAAGTGCCACGGGATCTTTAACATCCACCTGAACTACCACCAATCCAGGCAGATGGGACCTCGGTTTAACGTCTCATCGAAAGACGGCACCTCAGAAGTGCAGCACCCCTCTCATGCTGCACTACAGTGTCAGTACTGGGATATTAACCCAAGTGCCAGATGTGGGAATGGAACCCACAGCCCTCTGACCTCCCGGCCTCTGAGGCGAGTGTGCTGCCTACTGAGGCCGGGAATCTGTACATCCACCCAGAACAAAACTTGATAAATCAAGAGACTTTGCCCTTAGACCGTGTATGCAAAATTTAGTGTAATTCTACTGAACAGAAGCAAAGCTATTAAGGCACAAAGTTAGGAGTTTAACATTAAGCAGCCTACTCAGCCCTAACTACAGTGGTGCTAGCATGCCACTATTATATATATTGTTTTTGTAACTATTTATAGCTCTCAAACCAGGCGGGGATGTACCCCATATCTTAATGATCCTGCCTCTGTACAGGTCGTTGGTGAGGCCACACCTGGAGTACTGCGTACAGTACCGGTGCCCATACTTGAAGAAGGATGTCAGACTGCTAAAGGAGGTGCAGCACAGAGCAAGAAAAATGATCCAGAGATTGGAAGATAAACCCTATGAGGGAAGATTGCAGGAGCTTAACATGTACTGCCCGGAGGAAAGGAAGGATATGACTGAGACCTTTAAATACATGAAGAGTATTAATAAGATTGGCATGGAGAGGATATTTAAGTTGAGGGGAGGGAGAGACACGAGGGGGCATAGGCTGAGATTGGAGGAGGGAAGATTCAGGAGGAAGATGAGAAGACACTGTCACGGGAAGGGTGGTGACTTTGTGGAACACACTGCCAGAGGAGGTGGTATCCTTTAAGACAGTGGGTAGTTTTAAAAGGGGATAGGACAAGTCAAGAGGGAGAGGCAGTGGGGGGGCAGCTGCGTAAGGGTAGCTAGCTGCGCAATTGAGCAGACCTGATAGACCGTAAGGCCTGTATCTGCTGGCAGGTTCATATGTATGTTCGTATATCTGCCCCCTGACACACCCCCCACACTCCCTAAGTCACGGCTCTCGGTAGATTTTTTGTTTGGGGGTCAGGGACTGGCTCAAAAAAAAAAAAAGGGGGGGTCCGCAGCCCAAAAGTGGGAGTTCCCGGACAATTTCCAGGGGTCCCCATTCAAATACATGGGAGCCGCGCCCCCCTGCCAGCACTGCTTGTACTGTAATATTCTGCAGAACGCTCAATTAGTTTCTATTGGGGCATTTTAAACTACATTTTTTTATGTTCCACATGGTGAAGTCAAACAAATTATGGCCACCGCTCAACTAAAAAGGGCTTCGCTGGTTGAGCAGTGGCTGTAATTTGTTAGCAATCACCCTCTGAAACATAAAAAATGTATGCAGTGCATGTAGTTTGGTACTTGGTTTTCCGGCCACAGTAATAACAGGTGCCACAAGGGGGGTGCAGAAGAATCTGGAGGTGGCCAAGCTTAAACTCTCTCCCCCACTGGATGTCAGCACCGCACAGCTGCACCTTCCTCCCCACATTGGACGTCAGTGCCAACAGGCTGCACTGCTGCTTTTACTGCAGGAGGACTCAAGAGGGAGCTGCCACCATCCAAACTGCCTAGGATAGCCGCTGCTGGGTACTTTTTGTTTTGTGGAAAAGCAGTTTTTTTGTTAAGTATTAAAGCAAGAGAGGAAACTATCAGCAACTGGGGTTTTACCGCATCCCCCCAGTTTGCTTTGTGCCTAAATAAAGATGGCAATTCTGGAAATAGTCACTTTTTTTGTCTATCAGTGCAGGTAATCTGACTCTGGTGCATGTAACTTTTGTTGCCACATGCACCTTGGCGCAGGTACCGCAAAAAGTTAATTTCTACTCCTGTCCCTACAGCAGTCTCCCTTAGCTGCCTGGGTGGGTGGCCTGTGATGTACCCCGCATGGCACGGTCCCCGTGGTCGGGAGGGGGACCCGCGATCAACCATGGGGTCCCCATCCAAGACTTATGCAGGGATCTTTTAGGTGCGTATTTGAAGCCAGCCCTGGAAGCTTCATGCTGGGCGGCCTTGAGGGGTTTGTGCTTGAGTGTTCCTTTCCCCTGGTGTTATGGACATGCAATGACATGCTCCCACACCCGAAGTGCCGACTCCCAGTGTCTGCATAGGACCCTTGCTCGTCCACCCTTAGCCGCCACCAGGGGCCAGTATATCGATGGGGTCTGAAATCCTCCTTCCCTAGAGAACAGCCCATCGGACGCTCATCCTCTTCATCCTGGACAGCTGTCTGACGCTCTGAGTTCATTTCTGAACCTGTGTCGTCAGCGTCGCAAGCAGCAGTGCTACCACTGAGCCAGCAGGCCAGCATGGCGCTTAATATTAACATGCCTCTGCGACTGCACCTGACCTTTTCATTGCTGAATGTCTTAAAGTGCTATTGTTGTACTTTAAAGTAACTCCACACATCTGCTTGTTTTGTACCCATTATTGTAAAATACTGTGCAATACTGTACAGCATTTCATATTATTTTCTATTGTTTATGTATTACCTACTCCACTGCTGCATATTATGTTTATACCCCTTGTATATTCTTTGTAGATCCTATGCTTTTGCAGCCCCAACCCTGTGGAGCTCTCTACCTCATCGGATTAGAGCGTGCCTGACCACTGAGGCCTTAATCTGCCTTAAAGACCTATTTAATTTAGCATTTCTTGGAACTTGAAATTTCTGCTGCCTGCCTATTTATTGCTTTAATATGATGCATTTTTATTGGTTTTATATTTGTACAAGCGCTTTGATAATTATTTGAACCGCGCTTTCAAGAAATAAACTATTGATTATAGTCCAACCCCATCACATCTGTAAACGAGATTCCTTTTATCGCTGCATGTTTAGCTGATGAAACAATTTCAATAAATAAATAGGATTCTATTCTATTTCTTAAATAAGAACAGTTGACATCTATATTTGGAATCACTTGAGGAACAAGAAGCATTTTCAAACAAAATGCCCACAACTCGAGAGAAGATATACTGAGGAGTCCTGAGAAGGATTAAGTAAGTGTCTGGGGTCTTCTGTTTCCCACCTAAGAAGACTGTGTGAGAGGCCAACTGGCACAATACACTGCTGGTTAAAGTAGAACCAGTCTAAATTATTTCATGACTACTTGCATATATTTCCATAATGCTTTGTATTACTTGAGGTATGTGAGATTTTGTGTGTCTCTGAATTGTTTGGTTTTTGTGCTTCTCTCCAAGTTGTTTGTTATTTGTATATCCTGCTCTGAGATGCTTAAAAAACTGCAAAAGAAATGGCTTGAAGCAATAGTTTGCATTACAAAATGTGATACAATACTACCTTTTACCCTATGTAAGCTCTCATTTTTTACTTTTGAATAAAACATCATAAGAGAAGTTTACATAAAGATGGGCGCATTCAGAGTGACATTTTCACAAAAACGGGTAGACATGCATTACATCACAATATACAGTACTGAACAAAATGAAGTAAAAGATGATCTGTAACATTATTTCATTTTAGCACTTTCCCTTCTATTCTCCTATAAAAAACATGTATACCCTGAAGCGATATTTCATTCTACAAATTCTGCAGTCCATTATATAGACATACCCCAGCAAACCACATTTTGTATTTTTCACAAGTGTGCCCCAGCATGCAAAGTTTGGGGCTAACCCAACCTCCCACCACTGCAGCAAAATCCTTGTGATGTACATTATTTCCCTACCATAAAATCATATACATCTCTGGAAGAATTTTAACAAACTAGTATAAGAAGGAAAGACCACCACCACCGCACCATCATATTCTTAACCTATCATCTTAGTGGGAATACCATGTCAGTCCCATTTTCTTCAAGATACATATTTAGTTAAGGCTTGAACACAGAAACCGTATCAACTGACACCATTTGTTGTATACGTCTGTTCCAAGTGTCCACTGCTCATTCTGTGCAGTAGTTCTTCCTATTTCTCTTCAATCTTCCTTGCTTTCAAAGACATTATGTGACCCCTTGTCCTCCCTCCCTGTACATCCAGAAGAGTTGCATTTTGCTTTGATAATGTTAAAATCCTTTTCAGGCATTTGAATACTATAATCCTGACCCCCCTTCTTCTATGGAGAACAGTCTCAATTCTGCAAGCCAGTCCCTTTTAGTGCCCATTTTCCAAGCTTTCAACCATCTTGGCTGACTCCCTCTGCACCTTTTCAATCCTTTTGATCTCTTTCCTTAGACATGGGGACCTCTATTGCAAAAAGAAAAAAAAAAGATGGGGGCTAACAGTTATACCCTACTGATGCATTACAATACCTCTCAATCTGTTTACACATTTTCTGTTGATGCACCCATGGTATAACTTGCTTTGCTAGTTGCTACCCCACACTAACATACTAAAAGCCAGCAGAATAGGCCTAATGGTCTATCAGGTCTGCTCGACAGCCAGCCACCTAGTGGTTGCAAGCCTTCCCGCCCCCTCCAGCCCCCGAGAGGGTCCTCTTTGGCTTCAGTTTCCCCTTGTACCTGTTCCAACCCTTCTTGAAGTCCTCCACTGTGCCCTCCTCCACCAACCTCCCAGGCAGCGTATTCCATGGCTCCACCACCCTATCAGTGAAATAATGTCTCCTACGTTCCCCCCCTGTTATTCCCCCCTCCAGCTTCCACTCATGCCGCCTAGTTGTTCCCCACTTCTTTAGCCTGAACAGCTCCTTGGTTCCGTTCTTGGTTATTCCTTTTACATACTTGAAGACCCCTATCATGTCTCCCCGTCTCTCCTCTCCTCCAGTGTGTACAGCCCAAGCTCTTCCAGTCTCTCCTCATAGGGCCTCCCTCCCAATGCCCTGAATGAATCATCCTGGTCATCACACTGAATCTTGAAACATCACACTGTTAGCCACATTTCAAGTTGTTGCTGATCATTACCCCAGGTCCTTTTCCTGCTGAGTTTCTGCAATCTCTGTTGTTTAGGTGGTTCATTGCCTTTATGTTCTTCTTACCTAGATGCATCATTCTGCATTTTTTCAAAGATGAATTTTATCTACCATTTTGAATCTGAAGACCCCTATCATGTCTCCCCTGTCTCTCCTCTCCTCCAGTGTGTACAGCCCAAGTTCTTCCAGTCTCTCCTCTTAGGGCCTCCCCCCTCCCCCCCATGCCCTGAATAATCCCGTTCAGCACACGGAATCCCGAATCATCACACTGTTAGCCACTTTTCAAGTTGTTGCTGATCATTACCCCTAGGTCCTTTTCCTGCTGAGTTTCTGCAATCTCTTTTGTTTAGGTGGTTCACTGTCTTTATGTTCTTCTTACCTAGATGCATCATTTTGCATTTTTCAAAGATGAAGTTTATCTATCATTTTGGCTGGCCCAGTGGCACGGAGGATTGAGGCGCTCGAATGCCACACCTCGCGCCTCACCAGCGACCCAGGTTCGGGAATGGACCTGGGCCGACGGGGGTCGTCAGGTGAGGGAGAGGACCGAGCGTCCGGAGGACTGCTCTCCTCTCCTGGGGTGGGCTGTAGAGGGTTCCCGGTGCTGTAGCAACCTCTGGTGGAGACAGGGGGTAGCACAAGCGCATGGGACGTAGAAGGGGGTGGGGCGACGGCAAGCTCCAGTGGCTAGAGGCGCAGTGGAACAGCCGCACGGGAGCCATTGCAAGCCACATCCCAAGGGAGAAACATGGTAAAAATCCCTCACAGCAGACATATGATGCCAACGACAGTCAACCAGCTCCTGGGCCAAACAAAGCCCGACATAAGTCGGGCGGGGGGGGGGGTTCTGGGTGATGCGGTCTCTCCTCCCGGTCCGCCTCCCGCCGGGAAGGGGGACCCACTGTTGAGGCAAACTACAGTCCTCCCCCGCCCTGCTGTCGCGGCTGATTCAGTGAGGGGCTCGTTGAGCAACTGCGTACAAGGTGCACGTTCCCCCTACCATCTGTGAGAGTATAAACAGAATTGAAAAAAAAAAAGTTTATCTATCATTTTTCTGCTCATCTGCTAAGCATGTCCACATCCCTCTGCACTTCATGAACCTCCTTCTGAGATCTAACTACCCCTTCCTATTTAGCAGTCACCCATGAACTTCACAAGCCAGCTACTGATGCCCAACTCCTGATGACTTATACTGACCAGTGCTGGTGCCAGCACAGAACTTTGCAGAACTCCACTGGTCACTATTTTTCATGTGGCTAGATTACTATTCATTATAAAATCTGATTTCCTGTCCTGGTAGCAATCATATTCTGATCCACTGCATTACATGACTGATCATACCCAGAGTCTCCATTTTATACCTAATCTCCTGTGTGCATGCGTCAAAGGCTTTGCTCATCAACCTCCTTGGTGACCACTAGCCAACAGTCCCTCAGATTTACTTCTGCTATGGTCCTCCAAGTGCTCGTGCAGTGGCTTAAGGCATCATAAAAATTGTTTCTGAAAAATAAAGCCCTTCCCCAACAAAGTGGCAAATGAGCTTAAATACTTATAAAAGGAAATTTGTCCCCTGGGAGACCAGGGTTCACATGTCCATACTGGAGTCAGCTGGGGGCGGGTGTGGGATGCCCAGTATTCATGCACCTCCTTGCTAGCCAACCAAGAAGTGGTATAGGTGTCGGCTGTGAAGGCAGCCGCACACCAGCCCTCCCAGCAGAAGGAAAGCTGCCACCATAGCAATCCCACTGTTGTACTGGACTGGGTGACAAGCTGTGGATGTCACAATATCAAACATTTTTATCACAATAATTTTTCAGCATCTTTGAAAATAAATTGTTTTGCACATAAAAATGTACTTTTATGAGTAAAGACCAGAACGTGCAAATAAGTGTACGTATTTGTTTATTTTCCATTTGCTGCTGGTTAGCACATATTTCTCGTTCTCCATACATTAAGAAAAATAAAATTAGATGTGCCATGTACATGGTGCTATAATCAACACATAAGATGTGCGCTGACACCAGTAATGATGAAATGATGCAATAGCAATTTCATTATATGATGAACGTACAATTAACAACATACATACACAAATACAGTATGATATAAATCAGCAAGGGAGTGGGAGATATCTATATTAGTGTCTTCTTAACCGAGATGTTGTTACATAAAAGCAAAAAAATGTCCACTCCACTTCCAAGCAGAGGTACCCAAACAAAGGCAGTGCACTCTTGGGTCAGATGTAAAAGAAAGCAGTAGATCTCAATCAATAGTGGTCACCTAAAAAGTGCCTATTGTCAAACAGTGCATAAAAAGTGTACACAGACAGCAGTTGATGCCATCACCAGGAGAAATGCTCCTTACCTAAATCCTCGGCATATCCTGTCATCTGACTAACACTTCCAACAGTGGGCCCATCTGCCAAAGTGTAAGTGTGACAAGGAACACTTCAATGTTGGTGGGTGTTTTCTTGTATGCTGCATTGTTCATGCATTGTTCATGCAGCATCCAGAAATGTGTACAGTTAGTGTTTGCACTGCTTGGCATATTTGTCAAAGACCACCATTACTCAAATTTTTTTTATTTTTTTTTAACCAGGAGACACACACTAAGCTGAAAGCTTGTTTACAGGTGCAACCGGCAGATAGCTGGACAAATGGGCAGACCCTGTGGGCCTTGTCGGTCCTTTTCAGACGTCACACTTTTATGAATCTATGAATCTAAGTGACTTGCTCAGGGTCACACAGTATACAAGTAGGGGCTGTGGGATTCAAACCCAGGTCTCCAGGTTTGCAGCTAAGAACCTTAAACCACTGCGCTATACTGCCTCCAAAGATTGATTCTGCATCCTACAAAGTGTGGCTTTGGCTTGTGCTGCCAGTTTTTTTTTTATTGCCAGTGTAACTGTGTGCAACTGCAAGCAACAACTTCTTGGACAATCTATTTCTATAATTCTATTTCAATGCTTAAATACAAAGCTGGAACTTGTTAATGTCATCTAAATTCATATTCATTAGTCATGATGACTCATGTACGGATAGTACTTTTATCAAATGCTGCAATTAAAAAAAATCATAATATTCAAGTGCTCCTTTTCCAGTACCCATTCAATAAAACACCAAAATTAACTTTACTAGCCCCTTGGTGTATAAAGTTGTATTTTCCATTCAAGGCAGTATCTGTACTAATGAAGGGAGTGGATCGTGTTTTTGTTCCATTGAACTGAGATACCGATGCTTTACCACCCACACCCCTACACACCCAACCCTGGCCCACTGCAACAATTACATGCTAATTTCAGAGTCCATTACATGCTCTATCTAATGGGGATGTACTGTGCTTCCTTCTCATTCACTCTCCTAGTGTTATTCATCATCCCTGAGGCTCTCCTTTACATGAAATATGTACTTTGCCATTTACCAATAGACAAAAGAAGTAAAATCACCACTAATATGTTAGGAGGATGCTACACAAATGTTAAACATCTTATTAATTATCCATGTTAACTAAGAAGAAGAATTAAGCAGTTGTGTATTTCTTAATGTTTGAAGAGCAGCGACACCTTTGGGTTGGGGCAGGCAGCTCAGTATGGTTCAGGCTGCCCTTTTCTCAGGGTACAAATTATAAGTCTTGGATCATCCACACAGGACCAGTCAATATGCAATAAAAGATGGGATGAACACCACTGTAGATATGTTTCATCAATTTTATTTTCTCACTTCACACCCATAAGGCAACAAATTCGTGGCCACGCCACTTTGTCAGACACTCAGTGTTGTTTCTCTCATTCAAAAAGCCCATAAGCTGTTCTGGATCGCTTACTTCACTCTGCAATAGCTTTACATGTATCCTTATCTGCTGCTGGCTTTACATTTGTCTTAAACATCTCTATATTTCTCCCTCTTCGTGATACTCGTATGCATGAAACACAGAAAAATAGAAGTTGACGGCAGATAAGGACCGCAAGGCCCATCCAGTCTGCCCATTTCTTTTTCTACCGTATGAATGTGCTATCGGCATTTGCTTTGTCAATGGCCTATCTATTCCTACTTATCTGTATTGCTCCCTTATGCCTATCCCATGCCTGTTTGAAGCCCTGCACTGTATTCATATCCACCACTTCCTGAGGTAGGCCATTCCATGCATCCACCATCCTTTCTGTGAAAAAGAACTTCCTCACATTACCCCTTAATCAGCCTCCATCTAATCTCATGCTGTGTCCTCTTGTCCTGCTATTTTTCTTATATTGAAACATGTTAGACTCTTTCACCTTGTTAATGCCCTTAAGGTGTTTGAATGTTTCAACCATATCACCTCTCTCCCTCCTTTGCTCCAGGGTATACATATTGAGTTCCGTTAAACTGTCCTCATATGTTTTTTGATGCAGTCCCTGCACCATTTTGGTTGCCCTTCTCTGGACTGCCTCAATTTGGTTAATATCCTTGTGAAGGTGTGGCCTTCAGTACTGCAGTACTCCAGATGAGAACCTATGGTGTCTTGTAAAGAGGGATTATTACCTCCCTCTTACGACTTGTGATACCCCTACTAATACACCCTAACATCCCCCTAGCCTTACCTACTGCTTTAGAAGTCTGCTTGGATGATTTCAGGTAATCTGTGATGATGATGATGATGCCCAAGTCTCTTTCTTCCCTTGTGACTGCCAGCAACTCCCCTCCCAACCTATAGGTGCCTTCAGGGTTTCTCTTCCCTATGTACATGATCTTGCACTTCTCTGCGTGCCAGGCAACTCCTTCTAGGACCAGGAGTCATGTGCAGTAGCTGCCTGTCCCAGGCTGGAAACCAGCTATATTTATAATTTTTCTTTACTGGGAATTAGAAGCTGTATGACATAACGAAAAAGAAGAAAAAAGCAATCTCATTTTCAAATGCTGTGAAAAGCCAAATCCACCAAGTGCACCCTGCAGCCCAACCTAGAAAACTGCACATCTTTGACATGAAGTGTGGGACGGACTTCAGGAGTCAAGACTATAAATAGCATTATAATGCTACTCGGGCAGCAGTGGCATCTGAATACATGTAAAACCTATAAAAAGGCACTTGTACATATTAAGGGGGAGCAGTTCATGTAAACTACCCAGACTTAACATGTGCAAGTACCTTTACAGGTTACAGCAGTATTCACATGCAACCGCTGCCCCCAATAGCATTATAATGCCTAAGACCCTTCCCCACTTCCTGATACCAAGATGCGGTTTTCTGAGTGGTGCTGTGAGTGATAGGCACTCGGTGGCTTCAGCTTGACATGGAATGGTAATCAAAATTTTTGTAGCTCTTATTCCCCTCAAAGAAAAATTCTAAACATGGCTAGTTTAGTTCCTGGGGCAGGCAGCTACTGCAGACTACTCTACAAGCCCCAAAGGTGTCAGCTGTTATTTAAATGATGGCTGTCACCTGTCAGACCCCCAGTATTACAGCAGTATGTGTTGCCAGATATATACCTGGGAAACTTAATTTCTGCACGATCATTGTAATTGTCAATGAAACTGCCACTTTACTACTGAACATAATCGGTCTGTGTACGTGTACATTTAAGTGTGTGGAAATGAAAACAGACACTTACTGTACTAAAATAACTTTCATGAAATCATCTTAACATGACTGTTACAGACTGTTTATAGTGCAGTGGTAGTGATCAGGGAAAAGTGAAGGTGAATAGAATTCATTCCATCTTCTACAGTACAGACCTTAACAGATAGTCATTAATACTGTGCCATGATTACACTGCACTTTGCAGTAAAACCAAGACTAAATGTTTATTAACTGGACAAATGAAAAATGCAATAAGCAGCTACACTGCAGATTCAGAAACATTCAAGCAGCAAGGCATACATGAAACAGCAAAAAAGTAAACACGCAGATTGACTAGTACTAATATGCATTTTGCCTTACTAACTGAAGTTGATATAAATATATTTATTTTCAACAGTGAACGTTATCAAACTATTTCGTAATATACCTTTGCTGCTGCCTCATCTGTTGACTGATAATGATGTCTATGGTTCAGTTACGTATTCATGTACACTAACGGCACACCACCACCATCACCAGCATTACCAGTCCAGGAGGCACACCAGGTTTAAGAACAATGGAACACGCCTTTTTCTAAATTAATTGAAGGTTTCTATTGAGGAAAACCAACATATTTACATGTTCTATAGATGGGCGTGAACAGTGGAGGGGGTGTTAAGATATTACCGCTGATACTGAACATGCATTCTGAAGGAACACTGGTCACTGGCACACAAATATTTATATTAACATATACTAACATACTAACATACTAAAAGCCAGCAGAATAGGCCAAATGGTCTTTCTTGTCTGCTTGAAAGCCAGCAACCTAGTAGCTGCTCACCTCACCTCCCACCCCTAGCCCCCCCGAGAGGATCTTCATTGGTTTTAGTTTCCCCTTGTACCTGTCCCATTCCTTCTTGAAACCCTCCACTGTGCCCTCCTCTATCAGCCCCCCGGGCAATGCGTCCATGGCTCCACCACCCTCTCAGTGAAAAATGCCTCCTACATTCCCCTCTGTAATTTCCCCTCCAGCTTCTACTGTGTCCCCCGGTTGTCCCCCTCTTAAGTCTAAACAGCTCCATGGTTCCACTCCTAATTATTCCTTTTACATACCTGAAAACCTCAATCATGTCTCCCCTATCCTTCCTCTCCTCCAATGTATAAAGCCCAAGCTCATCCAATCTCTCTTCATAAGACCTCCCCTCCATGTCCTGAATCATCCTGGTCGCTCTCCTCTGGACTCTCTCCAACAGCGTTATATCCTTCTTCAAATGAGGTCTACAGAACTGCACACAGTACTCAAGCTGTGGCCTGACCAAGGCAATATACAGAGGTAGGATCACCTCCCTCCTTCTGGACGTAATTCCCCTGGCTATGCAGCCTAGTATCTTGTTTGCTTTGGCTGCAGTTCTTCTACAATTTTCAGAGTTATTCATTTTAACATCTACCACCACCCCTAAATCCCTTTCTCCCAATGTGGCTTGTAGTGTGACACCCCCCACCCCAAAGCATATACATGGCCCGGGTTTTTGACCCCCAAATGAAGTACCTTACATTTACCGGCATTCAATTTCAGTCCCCACTTCCTTGACCATCCCTCCAGGGTGTCCAAATCCCTCTGGACTGTCTCCCTCACCTCTTCACAATCCACAAGTGCTCCCAGTTTTGAATCATCCGCAGAGAGACTCAACCCATTTCTTTTTTTTTTTTTTGCATTATTTGTTTATCCCCCCCGTGCCCCAGAGCTGCCTCTCCTTCGGGCTGCATTGGTCACAGACATTCCTCCTACTATCCCCCTTCCGACCACCTACCTCACATCTGCAGCCTTCCGCGGGGTAGCCTGGTGTAACCCTTCACCGGATCGGTCCCCACTCCTCCGAGGGAGAATGCACCAGTGGGAGGAACCAGCACACTATTTCTCTCAGTCCCGGGAGCTGCTGAGGTATTCTGTGGCTCTCAGGGAGTCTTCAGGGGTTCCTGGGGCCGGCAGCCGTCATCCAGCTAACTTCCGGAGCGTTTTTTCCATTTTTCTTGCTCCCTCTTTGCGTTGCTTCATGCAGTGCCTCCAATCTCCACTGGGGGCCGCTACATGAGCGAAGATGGTCCCTAACCCACCCCAGGATAGGAGAGCAGTCCATCGAATGCTCAATCCTATCCTCCCCCTGCCAACCCTCGATGACCTGAGTCCGTTCCCGAACCAGGGTCGCCGGCGTGGGTCGAGGTAAGGCGCCAGCACCTCAACCCTCTACGTCACCGGGCTGGCTGACTCAACCTATTTCTAACCCCCCTCCCTATATCCGAGATGTATGCATTGAATAAGAGTGATCCCAATACCGAACCCTGAGGGACCCCACTGATTACCTTTCTGGGGGAGAGGAGTATCCCACCCACCATTACCTTCTGTAAACGCCCGGAAAGCCAATTTTCATCCAAATTTATCTCCTGTCTTCCCACCCCCATCTCCCCCATTGTTACTATCAATCCATTATGGGGCACTGAATCAAACTCCTATGTCTATCCAAGGCTCCCATCACCCAATCATAAAATTCTACGAGGTTGGACTGACATGATCTCCCCGGGATGAAGCCATACTGTTTATCATCCTGGTGTCCTAACCTTTCCAACTGCCTCCCAATCCTCTCCTTGATAAAGCCCTCTATTACTTTGCCCACCACAGACGTCAGACTGACAGGCCTATAATTACCCATCTCCTCCCTAGACCCCCCTTATGCATCGGCACCACATGAGCTACCCTCCAATCCTGTGGCACCCATCCCATCCGCAGAGAGGTGTTAAGAGTGCAGCCAGTGGAGCTGCCAAATCCTGCGCCAATTCCTTCATAACCCTCGGATGTAGTTTATGATCAACACCGCTTAGTAAAAGAAGATGACAAGCCTGCATTTCCACCAAGTTAGAGGGTTTTTACCAGCTGCAAGGAGACCAACAGATTTATAATAAGCAAGTTCATCCTTTACTCTGGACTCTACAGAAGCCCCAGAGAAATTCTGAGATTCTCCATTAATTCTTCTTTTTCCAGTAATTTGTTTTAGTAAACTTGGTAATCCTTTTGTTTTTTGAACAGTAGGTGTGCAGGACCATCATAACTGAAAGCTGAGGATGTGTCAGCGAAACAGGAATCCTGTTTGCTGATGGTGCCGGTGTTGGTGGTAGTTTTTGAGGTGCTGCTGACTGTGGGACATCAGAATTACTTTTGTTCCCCAAATTATTCTGCATAATGACATGTTCGTCCTCTAAATCACGTACCATTTCAGTGTTGTGATCAACACACTGGGGAGCGGAGAAAAACTAAGGGCCATCTCGGCAGATTGAGATCAGAAGGAGGGTGGGTGGAAGAGGCAAGGGACCAGGCAGAGGTATTAAACGAGTACTTCGTCTCTGTGTTCACTAGGGAGGGGGATGGGATATCTACAAAGCAAGGCACGATGGGGATAGAAGCGGTAGTGAGTGGGATCAGGGAGCAACAGAAATGGAGCAAGAGGAGGAAGAGGTACCCCAGGGTGTCACATCAGGATAAGGATAAAAGGCCAGTAAGGTGGAGGACGGATGATGCTATCTCCACCGAAAGGGTGTGGTTAGCCCTCAAGGCCCTAAAGAAAGATAAATCTCCTGAACCGGATGGCATTCATCCAAAGTACTATGGGAATTGGGCGGACATACTGGCTGCACCTGGCGGAGCTCTTCAACAGGTCGCTTGAGACAGGAAGGGTACCTAGGGATTGGCGAGAGGCACATGTGGTGCCAATCCATAAGGGGGGGGGGCAAGGGAAGTACCAGGTAACTATAGACCCATCAGTATGACCTCGGTGGTGGAAAATTAATGGAGAGTATACTAAAGGAACGACTGGGGGTGTACTTAGAGGAGGTGGGAGGTCTGGATAGTCGGCAACATGGGTTTGTGCCAGGTAGATCATGTCAAACCAATCTTGTGGAGTTCTACGAATGGGCAACATCAGAACTGGACAGAGGAAAGCCTGTGGATGCATTATTCTTGGACTTCAGCAAGGCATTTGACTCTGTCCCACACAATGGTCTGGTGGAGAAGCAGACGAGGTTGGGAGTAGCCCCGTTGATGGTCAGATGGATTGAAAACTGGCTAGCTGGATGCATCCAGAGAGTACTGGTCGGTGGGGAGCACTCGAACCCTAGAGAGGTCAGTAGTGGGGTACCGCAGGGCTCGGTCCTGGGTCCAATCCTGTTTAATGCATACATATCAGACATCAGGGAAGGTATAGGGTGTGAAATGAGTCTCTTCGCTGATGACCCTAAGATGGGAGCAGTAGTTGAGGGGGAAGAGGGGAGGTTGGCCCTGCAAGGGGACCTGGACACCCTGGAAAGCTGGGCTCACACATGGAAATTAAATTTCAATATCACCAAGAGCAAGGTGTTACATCTTGGGCGAAACCCTAAACACAGGTACACCCTGGGAGGGAGGCGCTGAGGCCTCAACAGGAAAAGACCTAGGGGTAATGGTGGATGCCGTATGAATAACTCTGAGCAGTGCAGGAGAGCTGCTAGCAAGGCAAACAGGATGTTGGGATGCATCGTAAGGATCACCTCTAGGAGCAGGAAGTGATTCTGCCACTGTACAATGGACTGGTTAGACCACACCTTGAGTACTATGTACAGTACTGGAGACCACACTTGAAGAGGGACATACAGCTCCTGGAGAGGGTACAGAGGAGGCAACTAAGATGATCACGAGGACTAGGGATTTGACGTATGAGGACAGACTTGAGGAGCTCTGCCTGTTTTCATTGGAGGACAGGAGAGATGGGGGGACATGACTGAGGTCTTCAAGTACCTCAAGGGAATAAATAGGGTAAACATGGAGGGGATCTTTAGACTAAAGCAGGGAGATATCACCAGAGGGCATGGTTTGAAGTTGGAAGGTGGAAGGGTGAGGGGGGGGAAGAGGAGGAGGTTTTTCACTGAGAGGGTGGTGGACCCTTGGAATGCGCTGCCTGGCGACCTGGTCCATAGATCCACAGTGGGGGGCTTCAAGAGAGGGTGGGACAGACGCAGAAAGCAGATGTACCAGATGATGGCCTGGCCCAGGGGGGTGGGGATGGACGATAGGGGTTTCTGGAACACAAGGTGGGGGGGGGGAGAAGAGGGCCTCGGCACCCAACTAGGGATCTGAGGTTCAAGCAGACTCGATAGACCATAAGGCCTAATCTGCTGGCAATTAGTATGTAAAGAGCATGTAAAACTTGTACTACTGCTGCCGACACCTGACGAGGCAGCATGAGGATGAGGATGAGGAGAAGAATGGGATGGAGCAATCTGTTCATAGGCATTAACAGAATAGACAGCCTGGTTATCGGCCATGCAGTTAGCCAGTTTTACTGCCTCTTTCTTTACAAGTAACCAAGTTCCCACAGTGTTAAAGTTATCCTTGACGTTATCTTGGCTCAATAGCATGGAGATGTCCAGAATATTACTGATGTCTGTTCCTGTACATCTGCTGGACAGAACATTTGAGATGGCCTCCTTAATCTGGTGTACCATTGGACAGTTGGCAGCATTTGGTGCAAGGAGATAGTCAAGGACGTGGTGAAGGACGTGGTGAAGGACTGGTCGCAATGCAGACTTGTTACATGCAATTCCACTGATAATGAGTCTGTAAATGTATTTTGGTTTCCCAATAAATGACATACATCTTCGATGATTGCTACATCATTCTCTTTCGGCATAAGGTGCCCAAGTATTACGATCTGTTACAAGTATGGCACAAATGGCTTGCTGTTGTTCCAAGAATCTGGATAACATCTGGTAAGTTGAACACCACTGAGTCACAACGTCATCAGTGAGTGAGTGCAGGGGACATCCTAGTTCACTTTCTTTTTTTAATTCTCTTTTAATTCTCTTTTTCTTTTCTAACTCCTACTGAAGCCTTGCATCAAATGATGACAGGACCATACTGTTGCATCCATCCTAAGGATTTTTAAGGCTTTCCCAATTGCCAGATTTAAACTGTGACCAAAACAACTGATCCAATTAACGTCTGACAGATCTCTAAATGCCTTTTTAATCTCTGAGTCATTATCTGTTATAAAATGGGTAGGCTAAACCAGCCGATCAGAAGCCAAGCTGTCCATGCATGAAATATGTTCCATGCATGGGTAAAAAAAAGAGCTGGCAGTCAAAAGGCCATTCTGGTGCCATAGAACATTGGCATTTTCACTGGCAGCCATCTTTTTTTTTTTACCCAATGCCAGAGCGTTTAGCCTACCCATTTTGTAATGCTGAACAGCAGTTTATCAGCCTACCCCATGGATCAACTGTGTACAGGATTGCTGTCCAAAATAAAAAGTATCGTTAGGGAACGACCACAATCGCAGGAGTCACATGCAAATGCAGCTCATGAATATTAACACAATGTCTGCGGAAGGACTATTTTATCATACATTGGCATCTTTAAATCTTTTTTTTCTACATATAAGCAAGATTCTTCTACCTGTAAAAATTAAAATACATATAGGTGCCCATTTTATAAGTGCAATAAGACACTCCAGGTGTGTGCATGGAACATTTTACTGCACGCCAGGGCTAAAGGCACTCGGCCAAGGCCTTGGGCCTTATTATACCCCTGGCCGTGAGGTAAAATATGTTCCATGCACACCCTGTCGTGTCTTATTGCTTACTTACTGCCATGTAATCATCTGGAAGGTAGACAGTCGCAAGAATGTAGCATTATAACTCCCACTCTTCTGATGTATAGTTAGACGTTATACTTATATAAGGTTCCTCCTGTTCCCCCATTGCTGGTCCAAAGATCTGTTGTACAAGAGGACCACTGTATTTTTTTTGAAGGTTACTTTCTATATCAGCGCTCAAATTATTGTACACAGTTGGAATTTATTTGCCTGTAAAATAGTTTCTATATGATATATTGTACTTTGGGTGAAGTTTCTCTACTGTTTAAAACTCGGTCTCACAACTATCTGAAAAGGCTGTATGTCCTTTTTTATGAAGTAACTCACTGCTCTATATAATTCCTGTGCCTGTTTAGATGACTGATCAAATCTTTTCCCTCTCTCAAATGCTGCCTTTAAAGTTAACTGGCCACCTGTAGTTGCTACATTTCCTCCACTCTTACTGCCTACATCTCCAGATGATCTCTTGGCATGATGATCAGTTGGCCCCTGTGAAATCTGAGCAAAAGAATATTTATTAGAAGTCTTACAATGTATGTATAAATATTAAATATTATTATGCTTAATGTTTATTTATTTAAGTTTCCCCCAGGAAAGGCATACTGAACTAACAAGAGCTAGTTTCCAGATGCATCCTGGGAGAAAGGAAAAGGGAAGTACACTTGAAAATATGTAAGTCGAAAACAACGTATTACAACTGTAACTAGAGAAATAATTATGAAAGCAACTATGTACAGTAAATTGTGTACATGGATTTAACCTATGCAAATAAATAGATAATCAAACAGTGTGAGAACTTGTAAACCATGCACCACTGCACTGAAAATTATAATTGCAAGCCGAATGTGTGCCAGCACCAGCTAGTAGTAAAACAATACATGTTACAATGGGGGAGAGCAGGCTTGAGAGGGAACACAGAAACTGAGTTACGATCAAGGACTAAGACAGGTGGGTTTGGTGTGGTGAGGGAGAAACTGATGAGCAGAAGGATTAAGAGCAAGGAAAGGGTTATGAGAGGAGGTGGAGAAGGAAAGAAGAGGAGAAGGGGTGGAGTAGAGAAAGGTGAACAGAAAGGAGGGGGTAGGGTGAGATAGTAGAAGGAATGGAATAGGGAGGGGAGGAGCAACAGAGAAGCGGGGTGGTATAGAGAAGGAAGGCAGGTAGAGGTGGGGCAGGGCCGCCACAGGGGGACGCCTGCTCCATGGCACAGACAGAGTGACAACTGACTGGTCCCGACTCCCAACCATGCTCCCGCTCCACAAAACTCCACAAGGAAGAGGTGTGCGACTGTCTGTATCTCTAGTCCCCCCATACACCCAGTAACCCAGACGACTTGGCACTAAGCTTGGCTGTGCCCTGGCTCTGCACTCTTGACCATGCTTGCTGCAGCTGCAGCCTATAGATCGCTGTTGGGGTCGGGAAGGGCCAATTATGGAGGCCTGGTGATTGGTGGTGGCTGGTGTCACAGACATCATGTGGTTCATTCGCGCGCGGCATGTCCTCTCTCTGTAGCACAGTTGCACACAGCATTCAAACAGAGGGCCTTGTGGACTGGATCGTCATCTCAATTTTATTCAGGGAGGCAAGTGGAGCAGAGTCCTCATCAGATTCGTCATCGACTTACCACCGACACCTCACCAGGGGGCAGGCGGTTGCGGTTTGGTCCGTCATCCGTTAGTTTTAATTTTTTATTGTTAGCCGCTCTTGTGTTTGTTTAAATTGCATGGGCCAGGGCAGGGCCAGAGACTGCAGACGAGTGAGCCAGGAGGAGATCGCCGAGACAAGGTCGGACCGACCAGGCGCCGGGCGCGGATCAGATTGCGGTGCAGAGCAGGCCATAACTCAAGCAGCCTGCAACTCAAGCCTGCAAAAGCCCAAGTGGAGGAGTTGAAACTTAAGGTAGGAGGATATCCATCCACTCTCCACTGATCCGACAGTGGAGTAAGTGTGGGTTGGGACTCAGGAAGAGTGAGGAGGTTAACTTCTGACTACTGACCTCATGGCCTGGGGTCAGAGCTGAGCTGGCTGGTACACCGGCAGCAATGGCCCTACAGGCTGTGAGGAAATAGAGGGATGCGCAGGCCGCAGGCTCACCCTGTCTAGGACTAGGGAGCCAGCGACTGGGAGGGTGTAAAAATGGAGGCTTGGAGGAGCCAAATTGAGGAGCTCTACGACTACTACTGTCTGTAGCATATTGAGAATGGATGGTAGGAGTCTAGGAGTGGGACTGAGACAGCGCACCTCTCAAGTGTCCCTCATTACAAGGGACATCCCTCATTTTAACCCTTAAAATTGCCCTGTCCTGCATGGCAAAGGTGCTGCACACCCAGAGAATAATATTTTAAGATGCGAAATAAAAAATAAACTTTGAACAAGTAAATGCAAATGGTTCCGCAGCATTCTAAGCTTGTATCTCTATGCTTGAGGATATGTCCCTCAATATGAATGTCAGTGTCCCTCATTGTCCCTCATGTTGAGGGTCCATGTCCCTCATTTCAGTGACACAAGGTTGAGAGGTATGGGGAGCAGCAAATGAGAAGGGGAAGGGAAAACCTCCCAGCCCCACCCATGTTACCCAGCTCATGTTCTTCCCATGACATGATTCTTCCATGCTCCGATGGTTGGCATGGTTTCACAGGTGATGAGCAGCAGGCGACTGATTGATTGTCATATATAGAGAGACTCGAGAGGTGTGGCGGCGCATTATTTATTTAAATATAAATTTACTCATTTATTGATTTGTATATGTCTTGCAAGGGGATGGGAGGCTGAGGGGGCCCAGACCTAAAGCAGTGTCCCGGCCCAGAAATGTCTATCAGAGGCCCTGGGTGGGGAGGAGATAGATTGGATATAGCGGAGAAATTAGGTGAGTTTACAGTTGCAAGTGTGGGAGGACAGGCTACGAGGAGGGACGATTGGGGGGGTTCCAGAGCTTAGGCAAGCGGTAGGAGAAGGCAGACCGGCCAGCAGCGGAGGATCTGGGGGGGTGCAAGGGAGCAGGAGTGGGAGCTGAGGAGGGCATAGGAGTTGGGGCAAGGCAGGGAGAGGGTACAGGACAGGTAGGAAGGGAGGAAGGGAGCCAAACCAATACTTGGTAATAAATGAGGAGGAGTGTGCCATATGCCTAGCTTCAAGGGAGGGAAAGGAGAGGGATGTAAAAAGAGTACAGTGATGAGTACGTGTATGGCTGTCTAAAACAAAACGACAGAATGAGTTAGAGAGAGAGTCCAGTCTGGAAAGGGCAGATTTGGGGGCAGAGCTGTAGACTATGTCGCCATAGTCGAATATGGGGAGGATCATTTTCTGTACAACAGCTCTACGGGCCGGGAGCGGGATGCCGCTGCGATGACAGTACAATGCTCCCAATTTAGGGTGGAGTTTTTTACATATGGCATTAACGTGTTCAGAGAAGTCCAGGTGGTTGTCAAGCCAGACCCCGAGGTACTTGAAGGACAGTGCATTCTCAATGGTGGACCCATCTAGGGCACGAAAGGAGAGGGGACTGCCAATCCTAGAGCACTTTTGCCAAGTGCCGAAGGTCATAGAGACTGTTTTTTTGGTGTTAAGGGCCAGCTGATTTGAGTGGAATCAGAGCTGGATGTTGTCAAAGTCCTGTGGAAGCCTGGTCGCCAGGTCAGCAGGGGAATGGCCAGAGGCAAATAGGATTGTGTCATCAGCATGCATGTGAATGGACATTGAGGTGCAGGCAGCAGGAAGGTCATTTAGAAAGACCGAGAATAAGATAGGACCGAGGACTGAGCCTTGAGGTACCCCAGTGGTGATTGGGAGGGGAGGGAAAAGGGAGTACCCCATACAGACTAACAGGGATCTACCCACAAGGAGGGAGCGGAACCAGTTGCTGGCCAAGAAGGAAAAGTCCTGCTGCAGAGAGCTTAGATAGGAGAAGGATATGGGCAACAGTGTCGAAGGCTTTGGCCAAGTCGACAAAGATGGCTGATGTGACTTGGCCCTGATCCATCCCTGTGAGAATGGTATCAGTCGGAGGAGGTGGAGTTTTTTTTTCGGGATCCTGAGAGGTATGGGATGAAAAAGGAGGAAGAAACAAGGAAAGGGGAGAGTTCAGAGAGCACTAGATGTTCTTGGAGTTTAGACAGAGTGGGGAGGAGAGAAATGGGACGATAGTTACCAGGAATAGAAGGACCGGGATCGCCACCTTTAGGGAGGGGAATGACTGAGGCATTCTTCCAGGCAGAGGCAGAGGAGAAGGAGAGGTTTAAAAGGGAGGAGATGAGGATACCAATGGCAGGGGCTGGCAGGTGTAAGAGTTTAGGATCAAGCCCATCAGGGCTTTTACTCTTGAGCGGGTTGAGTGCTAGTAGGGCATTGATGGTGGCATCAGGTGTGATGGGCAGAAGGAGAACTGGGCAGGTTGTGGGGGAGGGGGACGGTGAAGCTGATGGAAAGAATGAGAGGAGGGAAGAGGCACAGGAAGTGAAGAAGGTGGTGAATTCACTGGCCACTGAAAGTGGGCCAGTAATGGAGAAGTCATTCGACTTTAGAACTGGGATGGTGGGTTGGGCTTTGGGAGAAAAAAGGACATGGACAACCTTCCAGAACTTTGATGGGTAGCTGATATTATTATGGAAGGTAGAGGAAAAGTACTCCACTTTGGCTAACCTAGTGGCTCTGGTGTAGGCATTGCACAGGCCACAATATTTTTGTGGGTCCGGGGGGAACCTGAGGATTTGTGCTTCTTCCAAGCTAAGTCACTGACACGCAGGCAGGCTAGGAGTTCGGAAGAGATCTAGGGGAGGTGGGAGCCCCTGAGCCTGGTTTTCCTTATGGGAGTATGACAATCCCAAGTGGAGAGGAATTTGGATTTGAAGTAGTCAAGGGCATTGTCAACAGTGCTAGAGGCTGATACAGGTGACCAGTCAGTGGCAGCTAGGTCATCATGGAGGGCTGATAGATCTAATGTTCTAAAGGAATGGTGCAGAAGAATTAGGGAGGGGGGGCTTTGGGACAGTGGATTATCCGGACATAAAAGACCATATGGTGGTCGCTGAGGGCATCTGGGAGAATGCCAGCAGCAGTTATGTGGTGGGGGTGAGAGCTGAGGGCCCAGTCAAACAGGGTGTGATTGATATATTTGTGGTTAAACCGGGTAGGTTCGGTGATCAGTTGAGTTAGGTTTAGAGACGTGGTATCATGATATATCCTAGGTTGAGGAGGGGATAGCCAGTTCAAGGTAAAATCACCTAGTATGATTAATTCACCAGGAGAGGAATGGGAGGAGATGGTAGTGAAGAGGTCTGAGATAGAGGAGGAGGAGGAGAGACCAGGGCAGCAGTACACTCCTACTATGAAGATGGGAAGAGAGAAATGGAGGGAGAGTTTTAGAAGGATAAGTTCATAGGCTGATGGGAGAGGATAGTGGAGAACTCGATTGAGGACGAGATATAGATGGCGATAGCCCTTCCCCTCCTGGATCTGTCCTGCTGGTTAAGGTAGTACCCGGGGATGGAGATCACATTATCAGGGATTTTAGAAGAGAGCCAAGACTCTGAGATATCTGGCCAAAGGTTTGCCATAACTGGTTGAAGGAGGTTAATCTTAGGAAGAAGACCCCTGCTATTAAGGTGGACAATACGCAGACCTTTGGGGGAGGAAGTGTGAGGGATAGTGGGAGGGGTTGGGCCAGGGTTTGACTCAATATCCCTGCACCCAGAAAGCAAGATAAGGAGTCTCAGTACAGCCGAGCTCCATCTGTGCTGGAGGTAAGAGGGAGGGTGTTTACTATCAGGTGGGGGGGGAGAGTGGAGCAATGCACGGAGAGAGGCTAGATGGAGGCAGGGGGAGGGCCAGGAACCTAAGGAGAGTGTAGAAGAGGGAGGTTGGAAGAGGATGGAAAGGTGGGGGAATGAGATGGGTGAGAGGTAAGGAGGAATGTGAAGGGGGGGATACAGGTGAAAGAGAAGAGAAAGTGGATGAGGGAGATGGTGATGAGTAACATGACCAAGAGGGAAGTGCAGTATTGCTTTTGGTAACCGGGTAAGTGCACTAGGCAACATAACCTGCCTATTTTCAGGCATGACCCAGGAAAATGATTGGGATATACAGGTGGCCAAAAGGGAGACAAACCGGTGGTGGCAGGGGAGAAGGAGCAACTAGTAGGAGGAGAGAGAAACAGCTAGAGAACACTTAAAACTTTAAGCTAACAAGCATGAAAAGACTATCCCAGAATACTTAATACCTAAAGCTTTAAACCTTCATACAAGCACATAGAACATTTAAAGCCCACTTGCAGGTGGAACAGATTTGGATTCATACACACATTAGTAGGTGGCTCTGCTCAACTTAGACCCTCCAGAAAATGTAGGCGTATTCAACACGGGGTGGAGTTTGAGGTACAAGTATTACCTGCCTGCTTCTACATTTACATCAGCTGATGATGATAATGGCAGTTGGTAATGATACTATAGTACTACTAGTCACCCTGCAACATAAATTATCGTGAATCTTTAGCCTCTACAGGCACAGGTATATGAAGCATTAAAAAACAAACATGGACATTTGATCTAAGTCCAGGCACATAAACTTAACATAAAAAAAAAAAAAAAAAAAAGTTTGGTAATATACCACTACAACTGTATAAACATGCTGTATGCACACCTGTATGTAAAAGATTTATTGTCCTGCATATGAATCCAATAAAAGTAACCAACATTTTAAATAGCTGGCATACCATAGAAACTTTGACCAAGAAATTCAGAGGGGTTGCGCCTGGCGTAACTCACAACCCAAGTAATGCACCACGGGACAATATTCAAAAGTGGAACTTGCGCAGCGCAAGCCCCGATGTTCCAGGGCGCAATGATGATGTATGCGGTGCATCCCCAGGGGGCGTGCCCATGCATATGCGGCACATCCCGATATTCAGCCGGGGATGTGTGGTGCATAAGCTGGCACAACCCTGACATGCACCACATACTGGGGCACAATGTTGAGCCCGAAAAAAAAAAGGCTCAAATGGGAGCCACCCATAGGCGGGCCACTGTAGTGCAGGGTGCAACACAGCAGCCATCAGCTGTGGGTGGCACCCCCCCAAAACACTGTCCACAAGCACCCACAGACCACCCTGGTAGTCTAGAGGTACCCCCTCATTCCCTGTAGCACGATCGCCGACAATATGGGTAACTCATATCCCTGGCAGTCCAGTGGTCCCCCACCCTCCCGATGCTCGTTCCCCATACATGTACATCCCTCGTAGTCTAGTGGTCCCTCCACCCTTCCCGTTACCCTGATCGCTGATCATATGGCATGGTCCCCTCCCTGGTGGCCAGTGGCACTCAACGCATTTCAGCCCATTATACCCCCTCCCATCAGCATACCCAACCGATACCTACCCTGCTGCCCACCAACTGACAGCCATTGTATGAGCTGCACTCCCATTGGCCCACAGTGTAGACCAATGGACTTGCAGTGCATGCTGTTGGTCATTCTGGTGGTATGGGGTGGGCATGCTGCTGCCCGCCTGACAGGGAGGGGAGCTGGGTGGGGCCGGGGTCCAGTGTAGGTGGGGGGGTGCCACTGGCCACTAGGGAGGGGACCATGCCATATGATCGCCGATCGAGGCTATGGGCGGGTGGGGTGGCCACTAGACTACCAGGGAAGACCTATATTTCTTGTACAGCAATCGGGGCTATGGGGAGGAGGGAGTTACCACTGGACTGCCAGGGCATAGGTACAGGTGTTTTCTATGGCCTCTCTTACCGCTCTGTGAGGAGGGTGGGGGTTACCACACTGCGTCCTCTGGGGCACCGCATGCTGTGTGGGGCGCCAGGCGCCAATCACTGGCTGCCTACACAACCCATGCAAATGGGTCCATTGCACCTTGCATACGTTATGGCCCAATTTGCATACTGCCGGCTGAATATCAGCAATCTGCGCACAGCGTAACTCTGTTGCGCTGGCACGGGTCCCATTCCTGGTATTCAGCCCTGTCTGCGTTGGATGCGCCAGCGCATGGTATTTGCACAGTGTGCATTATCTGATATATTCAAAGGAGATGCACCATTGCTCATCTCCTTTGAATATATCTCTGGGTCTCACCGGCGCAACAGTAGCGCTGCGCACCCACTTACACCATTGCCAGGCACATGTTTGAATATCAGGCCCTTTATGTATATCAGAACCAAGTAGTTTTAACACTTGGTTCATGCCAATTAAATAAAGTTTGTTTTTTAATGCTTCGCATGCACTGTATGTACTAAACATGTGACACAAATTTTTCATTATAAGGCACCTTTCACTTTAAGGGCACTATATTGAAGATTTACCCTCATTTAAGTACCTAGGGGTCTGGCTAGACCGGCACCTCAATTTCTCTGAGCTTGTGGACACCATCCACAAAAAACTCCATCCTAAACTTGCTTAGTCATTGTCCAGAAAATGAATCTATCCCTCTTCGATTATGGTGACACTGTTTACGGTGCTGCTCCAAAGACCACCCTTGCTAGATTGGACCCCCTCTTTCACTACTGCTGCTGCTTTGTTTTGGGCTGTCCACCTCGCACCCACCACTGCTCCTTATACTCCTCCCTCTGCCTTGAAGCTAGACACCTCTCTCATTGTACCTCTTTCATTATGAAATTCTGGTTCTCCTCCACTCTTACCTTCTCTCCCTCCTCTCTCTCCTATTCCCTGCGTAAAGTACAGTTACATAAGAACTTACCATAACAGTAGATCTTCGAGAGGTGCTCTTGCAGTAGGTGGTAATTTGTAGGACTGCGCCCCCTGGCATCAGGACCACACGGAAACTTTAGCTAGCAGTGTCTGATTGGGGGGGGGACTGCCCACCCGGTGTCATATAACAGACTTCAGCGTGACACTATATAGTGGGCAGTCCCCACATCCACCCTCCAGTTCTCCCACCAGAGACCTCCAAGAGGCGCGACAGGAGAATGGCAAAGAGGCTCCTGGAGCCAAGAAAAGGCTCAAGGGAAAGGAGTTGCAGACTAAAGGGGGAAGGAGGGGAAAAGGTTACCTACTGCAAAAGCCTCTCTCAAAGATCTACTGCTACAGCAAGTTCTTACATAACTGTATTATCTTACTTCAAGAGGGCTCTTGCAGTAGGTAATACCTTGTAGGACTGAGTCCCAAGCAGTAAGAGTCCGAGGGACAGGAAAAAATGGAAGGCTGGAAGAAAATCTACTGAAAAGCAGTAACAGCTTCAGGACAGGAGTCCCTGGAGGACAGCCAGTCCTAATCCAGCCCTGCGCCTAGAGGCGATGTCCAAACTGTAGTGTTTAGTGAAAGTGTGGACAGAACTCCAAGTGGCGGCCACGCAAATTTCTGTGGCTGACACATTTCTGAAACAGGCTGTGAAGGCAGCCATGCCCTTGGTAGAATGTCCTTTAACCTGCCATGGAAGGACTTTACCATACTTCTGGTAACAAAAACCAATGCAGTGGGCCAACCATTTGGAAAGGCATTGCTTAGAAACTGCCACACCTTCTTGCTTGGGTGCGAAAGAACCAAAAAGTTGGTCCGTTTTCCGGACTGCTTTTGTCCAGTTACTGTAGTAACGTAAAATTCTGTGAACGTCTAACGTATGCAGAATAGCCTCCCCCTGATTAGCATGCTCAGGGTAACAGACCGGCAGTTGAAGTGACTGACTCAAAGTGGTCTCTGTGACAACGTTTGGAAGAAACTTAGGATTAATGCGCAGAGCCACCCGGTCTCTGTGAAAAATCAAATAAAGCTCCTTACACATCAGGGCCTGAAGCTCGAAAAATCATCAAGCAGGAGTGGGAGGCAGTATAGCGCAGTGGTTTAAGGCTCTGAGCTACAAATCTGGAGACCTAGGTTTGAATCCCACAGCCCCCACTCGCATACTGTGTGACCCTGAGCAAGTCACTTAACTTCCCTGTGCTCCCAGGTCACACCGGTAAACAAGCTTTCAGCTTAGTGTGCCACTCCTGGTTAAACAATTGAAAAAAAAAAAAAAAAAAAAAAGAAGAAACAGCAACTAAAAAGAGCGTTTTCCAGGACAAAAAGCGCATGTCATATGTACTTGCCGGTTCAAAAGGAGGCAAAGTCAATTTCTCCAAAACAAAGTTGAGGTCCCACGGTGGAGCAGGGTTATGCACCGAGGGTTTCAATTGCAGAATTCCTTTTAAGAAGGTTTTGGAAACCTCCAGTTGAGCCAGAGTTTTGCCCTACACCAAAATGTGGTACGCAGAAATGGCCGCCAGATGCACATTCAGAGAAGAATAACTCAGGCCCAGGTCAGACAGGTGAAAGAGATACTCCATGACCTGAGGAACGGGACACGAAAAAGGTTATCAACCCTTCCAGGTGATCCAGATGGAGAAGCACTTTCATTTCATAGCATATGCCATTCTGGTAGAAGACTTTCTGGCCTCTGCCAGGACCTGAGCTACCCTAGGGGAAATTCCAAATCTGGAAGCAACTATGTCTTGAGTAGCCACGCGTGAAGGCAAAGGGACTTCAGACCTGGATGGACCAGCGTGCCCCCTTCCTGGGTCAAGTGATCGTGACAAAGTGGCAGAGGAACCGAAGGCTCCACTGCCAGATGCCGAAGAAGCCAAAACCATATTTGTCGAGGCCAAAAAGGGACAATCAGGATCATTTGAGCCCCCTCCGCTTGAAGTTTGATCAGTGCACTCTGCAAAACTGGGAAGGGAGGAAAAGCGTACAGAAACCTCTCTGTCCAACACAGCGACAGTGCGTCTCACCAGAAAGCACCGTGTGCAGGATCGAGCAAACAAAACTTGGGAAGTTTTGCGTTTTATGGGGCTGCTAACAGATCCACATCTGGACAACCCCACAGGTCAAAGATGTGATTTACTACCTCCTGCTTTAGCTCCCACTCGTGCACCCTTACTCTGGTGCGGCTGAGACTGTCTGCGAGGATCTTCTGCACGTCTGGAACGTGGACTGCCAAGAGGTGAATCCTGTGCAGGACAGCATAATTCCAGACCTGCATCGCTTCTCTGCATAGAGGATACGAGCGGGTGCCCTCCTGCTTGTTGAGGTACCACACTATGCATATGTTGTCCAACTGGATCAACAGCATACCCTGACGAAGCAGGTGTTGAAAAGCCTGTAGTGTGTTAGAAATGAGAGCAATTCTGAGCATGTTTATGTGCAAGTGTAGTTCTGAAGGGGACCACAAGCCCTGGGTCCTGTGATCCCCTAGGTGGACACCCATCCCGTCCCAAACGTGTCTGCGGTCAGGGCTTGGGAGTGAGGAGGGGCCTGTAAAGGGACTCCTCGGGTAAGATTGGAGTTCTGCCACCACAGCAGATCTATCTGCATTGGGCCGGAGACCATGACACTGCAGTCCAGGTCGTCCGCCCTCTGGTCCCATTGAGATCAGAGAGTCCACTGTGAAATACGCATGTGGAGTGTGGCCAAGGGGACTGTGGGTATGGCCGCTGCCATCAAGCCAAGAAGGCAAAGAACTGCCCTGGACAAGATCTGTGTGTTGGAGGTACCAGCTGAGTCTGCCTCTGCAGAGCCTCTGCCCTGTCCAGGGGAGGACGGCCATATCCTGGACCATATCCAGAACCACCTCAATAAATTGCGGGTGCTGGGTAGGAGCGAGCTATGATTTGGGGTAGCTGACAGTGATACCCAGTCACTTGAAAAGGTGTAGGGCAGCAGACAGGGAAGCCTCCAATCCCTCCCTGTAACAGGGCTGCAAGTAGCCAATCATCGAGATAGGGAAAAGACGTACTGCCCCTGGCCTCCTCAAGGGCCCTGCCATAACCACGAAACACCTGGTAAAGACACGCGGTGCTGAAGACAGGCCAAAAGGGAGGGCTTTGAACTGGTAATGTTCCCATTGGAAAAAGAACCTGAGGAACCTGCGGTAGGGTCGAAAGACTGGAATGTGCAGGTATGCATCCTGCATGTCCAGGGCACAAAGCCACTGTCCACTAAACAAAAGAGGCAGCAGGCCTTGGAGTGTTAGCATCCAAAACCACTTGTATTCAATGAATAGGTTTAGGGTGCTGAGGTCCAGTATCGGGCGCAGATCCCCCATCTTTTTTGGAACCAGAAAGAAGTGGGAGTAGTATCCTTCCGAATCTGGTCTGCAGGCACTGGCTCTACTGCTTCTTTTCGAGCCACGATTTCTTCCCTTAACTGGGGGATATGCACCCATGGATAGTGGGAAAACCCCCAGAGGTCTGCTTGGGAGGTTTTCGTGAAACTGGAGTGTGTGACCAAGCTTAACAGCTGAATGACCCAGGCATCTGTTGTGATGGATTCCCAGTCTCCCAGGTGCCTTGCGAACCTTCCACCTGCCGGTTCCTCCAATAGACGAAGGGGGGAGGGCGGGCAGGCAGCCAGTCACGAAATGGAGGGAGGGCCATCCCTTCAGCTCTCTGGGTTTTGGCTGGAGGAGTGGCAGCAGTGTTAGGAGCCCTATATTTGAACTGGCGGCTAGGTGTCTGCTGTGGTTTCGCCTGGCATCTGTTTTGCCTATGAAAAGGACGCTCAGGCTGAGGTTTCGGGTGATACATAATATGTACTGACCCGAGGGCAGTACCCTTATCTTGAAGGCTCGCGATACTGTCCTGGGCATCTTCACCAAACACGACAGAGCCTCTGAAGTGGGCATCCTGAATGGCAGCCTGGACATCAGGTAACAAACCGGACACCCTTAACCAAGCGAACCTGCGAAGGCTCACTGCCGTGGCTGTTCCTCTGGCAGAAGCGTCCACCGTTATTGTAGGTGGCCCTAAGGGAGTGACATCCGGCCACCTTAGCAGACCGGAGGGTATCTGCCAAAGCAATTTTAGACTCCAAGTCCAGGAGAGCCTCGACTATGGGCTCGAGCTGGCGGAATAAAGATTTTTGGTACACTAGCATGTGTCCCATGTAATTAAGGGCGGGAACGGCTAGTGTTGAAGAAGAGTACAATTTTCTCCCGAACTGGTCCAATTGTCTGGACTCCTTGTCAGGAGGGAAAGTACTGAGGTGCTTAGGCTTGATAGACCTATCGTGGTCCACAGTGATGACCACCCAGTCAGCTTCTGGGTACGCTGAGGTGGTCTTTACCTCTCTGGCCCTATAAACTCAGTCTGCCTTTTTGACCATAGCTGGAATAGAGAAGGGCATCTGCCAGATGGTAGAGGACAGATCCTCGTGGGGTTCAGCCAAAGAGGGGTGAGAACCGGACTAGTTTCAGGGAAATCTAGGTGCTCTGCTAACCTCTGATGTTTTGGGTCTTGAGCATCCGACTTCTAGCCTTGTGCCTCCGCCATCTGTTTCAGGAGGTCCACAAAGGAGGGATCCTTGGGGGGTGACTTGGGGGATTCTCTAGGGACAGGTTCCTCTGTAGAAGGGGTCTCGAATCCCGAACCCTCGAAGGACAAATCAGAATCATCAGAGTCCAAAGGTTCTCCATTTGGAGGTGCAAACTCCTTTCCTCGTGAAATACATCTGACGCCAGGTCTCAAGTGACAGCTCTTTTGTCAGGCCCACGCCGCTGGGGCTTGAGGTGTGACCGGTGAAACTGCCCTAGGGGTCTGATCTTGTTGTCCTGCCTCCAAAGGGCACAGCTGTCTGCTGTCCAGTTCTAAGACTAACTGAGATTTTGTCTCTGACCACCTGGACTGGGTAAAATCTCTCAGAAGTCCACCTGAGATTGTAGAGGAGGCGGAGTAGGAGGTGGTGGTGGGTGAAAAACCTGACACCATGGATGGCAGCCTGATCCCATGGCATGCGTTCCGTGCATCGGGAAGCCCGGTGCAGAATAGTGACGGCTGGAAATTATGCATTTGGAACCCCAGAGGATACCTGGGGTAATAAGAATAACCCGCGGAAAAATGGTCTGGCTTCGGGTCTAATGGAGGGTAGACGGACAGCTGGAAGCCTGATGAAGGCCCTGGCGGAGGATAGCCTGATGGTGGCCCTGAAGGCACAAAGCCAGACGGGGGCCCCAACGGTGGCCCTGATGGGGGGGTACCCTGGCGAAGGGCCCAAAGGCGGAGGTCCCGATGGAGGCAGTCCTGACAGAGGCCCCGACTGAGGAACCAAAGGGGCCGATGGGCACTGAGGGAGAACAGGGTCTGGCACCCCTATGGTGGGTAGCAGAGCTGACGTTAAGCCCGTGGAAGCTCCTGCGTCAGGAACTCCTGACGGAAGGTCACTGTTCGCCGGGTCCTTTGGTTCTGGGGACAACGGCGGAGGCTCCAACGGAGGAAGACACGGGGCCTCACCGTGGAGGGAACCCCGGAGTGACCCCTGCCCCCCCAGCTGGGACAGAGCGGACATCCAGCTGTGCGTTGTCAGGATGGCCAGGAAGGTCCGACAGACACGAAGTGGTCGAGCAATCATCGGAGGGTCTGACGACTGACTTAGCGACTTGGGTCCCGCAGGAGTCAGAGACACCGACCCCAGACTTATCGACCCCAGCCAGGGGCTCGGAGGGTCCAACGAGCGGCTTATCGGTGGCACCTGCAATCTCAGAACCCGTGGTTGTGATGGACCTAAGGACGGCAGAGGCCTCAGATGTATCCGTGGCGCCCGTGGTCATGGTTACCAGTGGAGGAGAGGGGGGCCAAAGTCTACTCTTTAGGAGGGAGCGCAGGCTTGCCTAGGCACCAGTCTTCAAGGAGGAAGAGGGCCGCTGCTCACCCGAAGTGCCAGAGGGCAGCTTCACGTGAAAGGGGGGACCGCTCCTGGTCCTGGTGTTTTTCTTTGTCCCTCCTCTTCTTGTGGGAGTCAGTTGGCAAGGAAGAGGTGACTTTGAGCTTCTGGAGCTCCTTTTCCATCGATGCAATTTTTAGCTTGAGAAGATGGGCTTTGAGGGACTGCTGGTGCCTTTTCCATGTGGCCTGGTTGAACTGACAGCAGGCCTCACAATCCTCGACGTTATGGTCCGGGCCCAAGCAGAAGAGGCAGAGAGTATGTTGATCTTTCTGCAGTAACTGGACGCTGCAAAAATCGCACTTGTTTTTATGTGATTCTGCCGAACAAGTGGAAGACATACACAAGGATAAGGCAAATAAATGGTAAAGAGAAAAAACAGAAAGTCATCTGAAAATTAGGCGATCAAACTACTGCGATGAGCTTCAGAAGGTCTGACGTGCACAGGTAGACATCGGGAAAGAACTGGAGGGCAGACATGGGGACCACCCACTATATAGTGTCACGCTCACAACAGTCCCGTGACATCGGGTGGGCAGTCCGACGTCAAGACACTGCTAGCTAAAGTTTCCGTGTGGTCCTGTTGCCAGGGGGCGCAGTCCTACAAATTATTACCTACTGCAAGAGTCCTCTCGAAATAAGATCTCCAACTGTCGATCCTTTGCTCTCCTTTCATAAAAATCACTTGCTGGCCAGGCTTCTTTCTCCTACCGCTTCCCCAAACTATGGAATTCTCTCCCCCTATCCATTCACTCCTCCTTATCCCAGTGCTCCTTCCCCTTCTTTCTCCATGACTTTTCCCCACTCCTGCAACTGATTCATGTCCTTTCTCTTTTTAACTTTTATTTACCGCCCCTTCCCTCCTCACCCCTTCCTTCCATATCCTCCACCTGTCTTACCCCCTCCGTTCGTTTCCTTCCCCTGCCTTCATCAACTAGCCCTGCACTACCTCTGCACCTATAATATACCTCCTTTAAGCCCACTAGGCAAGCAACTTGCCCTGTTCCTTCCATTAATAATGCCTATTGATAATGCTTAGCTCAACATATAGTACAATTTTATTTTCCTAGCGGTTTTCAATTGTTAATGCTTACAGTGCCTTCAGAAAGTATCCACCCCCCCTTGGATTTGTCACATTTTGTTGTGTTACTACTAGAATTTTTAATGCATTTAAATGATTTTCCCCCCCTTGATTCACACAGCATATTCAACAATTTAAAGAGGCAAAAATATTTGTATTGTGTAACAAAAATTTATGAAACATTAAAACTGAAATATCTTGTTTACTTAAGTATCCCTCGAGTCAATACTTTGTAGAAGCGCCTTTGGCAGCAATTACAGCTTTGAGTATTCTTGGGTATGTCTGTATCAGCTTTGGCACATCTAGATTTGGGATTTTACCATTCTTCCTTGCAGATTTGCTCAAGCTCTGTCAAGCTGGATGGGAGCGTGGGTGAACCGCAATCTTAAGTCTTTCACAGATTCTCAATGGATTCAAGTCTGGGGTTTGGCTGGGCCACTCAAGGACATTAACCTTCTTGTTCTGAAGCCACTCCAGTGTTGCTTTGGCTGTATGCTTGGGGTCGTTGTCCTGCTGGAACGTAAATCTTCGCCCCAGTCCAAGGTCTATTGCAGACTGATGCAGGTTCTCCTCAAGGATGTGCCTGTATTTGGCTCCATTCATTGTTCCCTCTATCCTGACAAGTGCCCCAGTCCCTGCCGCTGAAAAGCATCCCCATAACATGATGCTGCCACCACCATGCTTCATGGTAGGGATGGTGTTACATGGGTGATGAGCTGTGTTCGGTTTGCACCAGGCATAGCGCTTTGCATTCAGACCAAAAAGTTCAATTTTTGTTTCATCAGACCAGAGAATCTTTTGCCACATGGTCTCAGAGTCTGCCACGTGCCTTCTTGCAAACTCCAGGCATGTTATTATGTGGCCTTTTCTCAGGAGTGGCTTCCGTCTAGCCACTCTCCCATAGAGGCTACATCTGTGAAGTGCTGCAGAGATTGTTGTCCTCTGGACAGGTTCTCCCATCTCAGCCATGGAACTCTGTAGTTCTGTCAGGGTGGTCATTGGGTTCTTGGTCACTTCCCTGACCAAGGTCCTTCTTGCTCGGTTGCTCAGTTTGGGAGGATGGCCTGCTCTGGGAAGAGTCTGGGTGGTTCCGTAATCTTTCCATTTCCTAATGATGGACTTGACTGTGCTCCTGGGAACTTTCAACACCCTAGAAATGTTTTTATACCCCTCCCTAGATCTATGCCTCCTCACAATTCTATCACGGAGTTCTACGGACAGCTCCTTGGTCTTCATGGTAGAGTTTCTGCTCTGACATGTACTGTCAACAGTGGGACCTTATATAGACAGGTGTATTTCCTCTGAAATCATGTCAACCATTTGAACTGACCACAGGTGGACTCCATTCAAGTTTTAGAGTGATCTCACAAGGCAATTGGATTCACCTGAGCTCAATTTGGAGTGTTATAGCAAAAGGGGTGAATACTTATCAAATCAAGACATTTCAGGTTTTTATTTTAAATTACATGTACAAAAAATTCCAGAAGTTTTATTCCACTTTGACATTAGAGAGTAATTTGTGTAGATACGTGACAAATAAATCCCATATAAATGTATTTTAATTTGAGTTTGCAACATCACAAAATGTGACAAAATCCAAAGGGGGGGTGAATACTTTCTGAAGGCACTGTATCTCATGTAATGTATCATTTATTGTCATGATTTTTTCTCTTGTACTCTTCCTCCTTCCCCCAGGACACATCTGGAAACTAGCTTTTATTTTGCTCAGTTCGTCTTTCCTGGAGAAACTTTTTGAAATAAATAAAAACATACAAATTAGCACAGACTTATGCACTGCACTCTCTCTGATGAAGCCTGGCAAGGGTCGGATGAACCGCTAGGCGCTAGTCACATGATGTCATCAGCCTGTTCCTGATGCAGTAACATCTGCATGGTTCTGTGGGACAAGACTTCTAGGAAAACAAACTGAACTTACAAGCTCAAATGGGCAGACTGGGTGGGCCATAGGCCCTTATCTGCCGACACTGTCTATGTATCTATGTAAGATGTTATTTTTTTTTTGCAGCATACACAGCTGTTTTTGAAATAAATTGGTAAGCAACATATTACGCCTTTGACTGGTTTGTGTGCGGGCGCTTGTTTCTGTGCTCATACTGTTACTATAAGGACTGCAGCACCACAACGCTCCTCAGTGCTTGCCTTTTTTTTGTCCGGGTTCTGCAAATGAAGTGGCCATGGCACAAGTGGAGTGTGCTTTTACTAAACCTATAGCTGTACTCCACCTTGTCTGCATGAGAATATCATGGCTAATTGACTCCACCTGGCAATGGAGTCCTTAAGATGCCTTCTTGCCTTGATTTTGACCAGCCATGAGGACTAGAAGACTTGTAGTCTTGCACAGCATCTCTGTTCGTTTGAGATACTTCTTTAAGGCACATGTAGGATCCAGAGTATGGTACTTGAGCAACAGGACAGAGCACCAGGATAGAACGCTACTGTGCTAAGTAAAGTCAAGTCCAATGTAGTGCCAAAACATAAAGCACCCGTAGCAAAGAAGTCGCACCAAAACGGTGTTTCCAATTTCTTACCATTTATTAATACAAAACGTAGTGGTACAAATCCTTCACCCACATATACGCGGCAACATGCAACAAGATGACATCAAGGCTACCATGGCACACTGCTGACATTTCGCTCGGACCGAGCAAAGCTTCCTCAGAGGGCTCTATTATTACATCAAGAAGTGCCCATCAATTTATGGTGAATGATATGTAAATGTTAAAACCATCACCCAATCAGATTAAGTACAAAATGCATGACCATATAAAAACGTTCACGATAAGACAGCCCACTCCTCCCATAAGTGCACAGAATCATTAAATATATTATTACAAAGTTGTCCAAAATAAAAAAAAAATACATACATAAAAAAAATGGACAATTTACAATAAACGATTTACAACGTGCTTCAACATAGAGTGGGGATGCTATTATCAGGCACAAACTTTTATGTAAAATTCATTGCAAAAAAATATTGTTAATGCATAAGTTAGAGTTGTTACTAAAACAAGAAAAGCAGGGAAATGGGGTGCTAGGGTTCCAACCTCAACACCCACCCCACCCTACAGAGACAGACAGGTGTGGGAGGTGCCTTAGAGTCATCAACCCTAATGCCCTTGCCCCTCACCCCTGTAGAGACCGACAGCATCGGGGAGGGGTGCCTTGAGTCGCCAGCCCTAACGCCACCCCATCTGCCATACTGTACCCATCTCAGCTTATTTACTTATGGAATGGGGTGAGCATTAGGCGGTTGACTTCAAGGCACCCCTCCCCCATGCCTGTCAATCTTTCAGGGTGGGGCGTTAGGTTGACGAATCCAAGGCCCCACCTCAAAAACGCTTGTCAGTCTCTGCAGGGTGAGGGTGGGGTGTTCGGGTTGGAAAGCCTAACACCCCATTTCCCTGCTTTTCTTGCTTTAGTAACAACCCTAACTGATGCATTAACGAAGATTTTTTTGCAATTAATTTCCTTACTTTTTTAGATAGTATAATCATATAATTAATTGTCTGTGACGCTCCCATCACTCCATACATACATATATGTATGTAGCTGGTGAAGCACAGGGTCCTCTGGGCCCTGCATTCTATTCATAGAAGAACAGTGACCAAATTGTTAGCATAGCCATGTTATTACCCCACCTCATGCACCCTAGTACAGCAACTTTTTGAATCCACGCCAAAATGTAATTCTATGCAACTACAATGCCATTCCACACCACATGTGCGAAAACACATTTGGGCAGGTTTTGAAAAATGACAGCTGTAAGATACATGAGTTTGGGTAAGAAGAAGGCTAGGTTGAAAATCTGGGGTCAAAATATTTAAAATTTCCAAAGATATGAGCGAGCATACCAAAATGACAACGAATGGTCATAAGTTTGCATGTTTTCATATTTTGACCCCAAATTGTGAACACAGTCTTCTAATGACCCCACCTCATAAACCCCATGGGTGAAAGAAAATGTTGACATCCGTGCCAAAACGTCTTTCCGCACCAGAGGTGCGAAAACATGTTTTGGACAGGATGTGGAACATGACAGCTGTACTGTACATGGGGTGATGTGAAAAAATGTCAATGTTGAAAATTTGGAGTACAAATATTAAAAATTGCCAAAGTTAAGCACATGCGTAGAAACATTTCAACGAACATTTGTAACTCAGTCATTTTTTGGAATTTTTTCACCAAATTTTCAACTTGGGCTTTCTGGGATCCCACTTCACGTACACTGGCACCATCATTTCGGTAATCGGTCCAAAAAGGTGAGTTTACGCATAAGTTCAAAATGCCACTGAAATATATTATATGGCACTTACCTTCATTGCTCAGTTTGCGGTTCTGCTTTCAAAAGTGCAGACATGTCCCAGTCCACAGAACATGACAGCAAACGACCTCCGGAGGTAAGTACAGGGTACGGGGGGGCTGCGGGGAGGTGGGTGCTCAGTGGGAGGGTGTGGATGGGGGAGGGGGTCACTGGCGACAACGAGGGATGGTTTTCTTTGTTTCAGGTTAAAAAAAATTAAAGATGTTGCACAATTGTTTTCTTTTTTTAGGCAAGAAATACATTATAAACATTATTTGGGGACACTGGGAGTGGGCTCCCCAGAGTCCCACACTGGAATAAAGTATTACAATGATTTGTGGACACTGGGAGCGGGCTCCCTGGTGTCCAAAAGTAGTTGGAGGTGAGGGGTGCCGTGTGAATGCCGAAATGTTTTACAATAGCACAGGATTCGTCTCCCCTTCGTAATGCCCGTACATGTTTCGCTACCTGTTTTTTTCAACTGGCAGGTCGTGCGGCCCACACAGAATGCCCCACAGCTGCATGTCAGTAAATACACTCACCCAAAGTGTTACAATTAATAAACTGTTTAAAATTTACTTTTTAGAAATCAGAAACAAAGGGGAGACGAATCCTATGCTACTGTAAAACATGTTAAGAGCTCCCTTAATACTCAGCACAATACAGAATTGGGATTACGCGGGTGCAGACAGGACCCAGAGGGGGTGAGACTGAAAAATTTATGAGATGGAGGGACAGCTATTGGATCAGCCTTCTTGAAGAAACTGTAAGATGATAGTAACAGTATTAGATAACTGGCCATAAAAAACTCTGCTGAGCTTGGTAGTAAATGGTGTTTGTTGTGCTGCTAGATTTTTACACAAAGGTTTGTGCCTGATAATAGCATCCCCACTCTATGTAGAAGCACACTGTAAATTGTTTATTGTGCACTGTGTCCATTTTTATGTATTTTTTGTTCTTTATCTCTGTTTTGAGCACCCACTGCCGACATCACCACCTAATGTCCGCCTATACTATAAAGGCTGGTGGTCCCCCATACCCTCCTCAGTTCTCCCGATGGAGACCCGAAGCAGGCAGCGGAAAACGAAACCGAGACGACTCCTGAGAGCAACTAAGGAAAAAGGAAAGCAGAAAACCCATGCCAAAGGAAGATGATACAGTAGACAGAAAGATGGAGGAAGGAGGGAGGGAAAATCATGGCCTGCAGCAAGAGCTCCTCTCGAAGATCCACTGTTACTGTAAGTTCTTACGTAACTGTAGTATTTTACTTTGAGGAAGCTCTTGCAGCAGGCCAACATCAGTAGGGCAGCGTCTCAAGCAGGTCCCGTAAGCTTAGAGGAAACAGCACCGGTAGAAAGACAGACTGCAGCCGATAGCCTAAGAAAGAATGCCCTGCAGAATGACAAGGCGAAGTTGGCCCTGCGCCTAGAAGCAATGTCCAGACTGTAATGCTTGGTGAAAGTGTGGACAGAACTCCAGGTGGCAGCTGCACAAATGTCCGCAGCAGACATTTCTGAAACAAGCCACGGAGATGGCCACACCCCTGATGGAATGGCCCTTAACCACAACCGGAAGGTCCTTGTTGTACTTATGGTGGCAATAAACAATGCAACTGGCTAACCACTTAGACAAACACTGTCTGAAACCAGAGTGCCTCTCTCCTTGGGGTGAACGAAACAAACAACTGATTAGACTTCCTTAAAGTTTTGGTCCAGTGCGTATAGTATCACAAGATTCTATGTACATCCAAAGTATGCAGCAAAGCCTCCCCGATTAGAATATTCAGGATAGTAAACTGGTAGGTGAATGGACTGATTCAAAGTAAACTCCGACAACACCTTGGGAAGACATTTAGGATTAGTACGCAAAGATGCCCTGTCTTTGTGAAAAAACAAATAAGGTTCTTTACACACAAGAGTCTGAAGCTCGGAAATCCTTCGAGCAGAAGTAACAGCAACTAAAAAAGTGCTTTCCATGACAAAGTGCAGCTAGCAACTCGTGGCCGGTTCAAAGGCAGGTAACGAGTTTCTCCAACACAAAACTGAGATCGCATGGAGGGACCAGTTCACGAATGGGAGGTTTCAGGTGCAAAATTACCCACAGGAAGGTGCGAGACACCTCAAGTTGAACCATGGCCCTGCCCTCGATAGGTGCATGATATGCAGAGATGGCAGAAAGATACACCTTGAGGGAGGAGTACCCCAAGCCCGAGTCTGAGAGGGGTAGAAGGTACTCCAACACCTGATTCACCAGACAGGTGAAGGGGTCCAGCTGGAGCGAAGCAGCCCAAAGGGTGAAGCGCTTCCATGTCACTGCATACGTGGCCCTGGTGGAGGGCTTTCTGGAGGCCACCAGAACATCCGCGACCCTAGAGGAAACCCCAAAGTAGTACAACTCTGATCGACCCCATCTGTTGAAGAGATCTTTGACCACCACAGTCAGAGGCTCCCACTCATGAGTCCTGGACCGGGGAGTGGCTTAGACAGTCCGCCAGGAAGTTTTGAACACCTGGAACATGGACGGCCAAGAGCTCCAGACTGTGTTCGATGGCCCAATACCAAACTCTAATTGCCTCCCTGCACAGGGGGCAAGACTGAGTCCCCCCTCCCCCATTTGTTGATACAATATACCATGCACATGTTATCTGTCTGCACCAAGAACAGACTGGGGAGGAGAGGAGTCTGGAAGGCTAGGGCATACAGAACCGTGCACATCTCCAGAACACTGATGTGGAGACCCTGTTCTACATCTATCCAAGTGCCTTGAGTCTGGAGAGCATCCAAGTGAGCTCCCCAGCCTAGACCCGAAGGGCCCATCATGAGGATCCGACGAGGGGGCTGAGATCTGAAAGGAAACCCGCTGAAGCAGGTTGTCCAGCTCTAGCCACAGCAACATGACTCTTGACCACAGACCATGACCATCTGATCCAGGTCATCCAAGCACTGGTTCCACTTGACTCTCAATGTCCACTGAGGTATCCACACATGAAAGCAGGAGAGGGGAACCGTGGCAATGGCTGCTGCCATGTGGCCCAGGAGGCGCAGGAAGACACTGGCGGGGACCTGGCGACAGGAAGAGATCAGGTGAGCCTGGGCCATCAGGCGTTCTGCCCTGTCCATGGGCAAGAAGGTCATGTCCTGGGCAGTATCTACTTTGGGAACAGGGTCTGCAGTACTGCTGTGCCAAACCTAGCATCACTCCTAGCCTGGATGTCCAGAGAGTAATGCTTGGTGAATGCATGGACTGTTTTCCAGGTGGCTGCTTTACAGATTTCTAGCAAGGGTATATCTCTGGCCGCATTCACAGTAGCAGCTATATCCCTAGTCGAGTGAGCCCTCAAGCCTGGAGGGGGTGTTTTGCCCAATTTGTCATAGTAGAATTGTATACAAGAGACAATCCATCTGGCAATAGTTCTTTTAGTAGCAGGCTTAATTTTCCCCACTTCACCATAAGTGAGAAACTATTGAAGACAGTCATTTTTGTGTACCTTAGTATGTATGCTCTATGTAGTAGGTAGGTAGGTTAAGTAGGTTTATTGGTTGACTTACAGTCTTTACAAAACACAATTTACATAGATATCAATATACATTTAAAATTCAGATAATTCATAAGTTAATATTTGTTCCTTGTTATTGCACATTTTACAAGACCATTTATGAGTTTCATAGACCTGTTACAGATCTGTATCTTTTAAAAATCTGTAAAATAGATATAGGACTTACACTTGTGTGATCTAAACAAATGAATTATCAGTTTTTCGGAGGGGAGACCAAGGAGAGATAGAACAGGCGCCAGACATTTCCTTCTGCTGGCTTCATACTGGGGACAGTGTAAAACAACGTGTTTCAAATCATCCTCAAACCCATATTACATTTACATTTTGGTTCAAGAGCCCTTTTCTGATCATATAAAATATATTCAGCCTTATAAACTTCTAGTCTGAATCTCGTTATTATCCTTCTCTGCTCTGGGCTTGAGAGTAATTTTAGGTAAGGTTCCAATTCGTGATTTTGTCTGATTATTTTGAACCACCTATAGTGACACACACTCTTCCTTTCTTCTTGTTCTAAAATTGCTGCTGATCTCACCCTTTCTTCAACTTTCATAATATCTTTGATAGGAAAAACATAAATTTCATATAGAAGATCCCCTAACCCCAATGGAAATACCTCCTCTTTAATTAACTTTATAGCACTTGATGTAAAATGTCTGATGATATAATTTTTGTTCTTCTAAACACACTCTGGGATATCTATTATCAGGCAAAAGGAAAAGATTCAAAATAAAAACAATCCTCCTTCTTAAAACCATAGTCGAGAAAGTCCGCAATATTTCTGCCGGTACTGATTGTTGCACTGTTAATATGTATCGATATATTTTATTAATTTCTATTTCCAGACACACTATGTTACTAGGGGGACCATATTTCCGCCCTATATAAGATACTGGATTTTATTTTGGCATTTACTACATCAATCAATCCTGTTATTGTAGATTGTCCCATCTTTCTGTGGAACCTTTTGAATGCGTTAAATGCTCCAAATAATTTCTTATGCATCGTTTTTACATGTTGGATCCATCTAGTCCCATCAGAAAACCTCAGTCCTAGATAGTCATAGTATATTGTATTTTCAATTTTTCCTTATCCAGATATAATTTATCAGCGTTTTTCTTTGTTTTACCAAAGATAACCTGGTTTGTTTTCTTTTGATTTATTTTCAACTGGTCTCTTCTACATAATTCCCCAAAACGGTTTAACTTCCTCTGTAAGCCCAGAGAAGAGGTAGAAATGAGCACCATGTCATCTGCACAAGCAAGGCATGAGATTTTTTGTGACATAACAATTGGGGAATGGAAGTCAGGGCCATCCAATTCTTCAAGACAGAGTTTATATACATGTTAAATAACAGGGGTGCTAATAAACAACCTTGACTTATACCTAAATTACTTTGTATAATTTTTGTCAAGTTACCGACTTCATCATATTTTTTTTGAGCCAGGTCCCGTTATGTAAATCCATCAATATTTCCAATATAGAAGGATCTATTTTATATTTATTTAATTTTCCCATAGAATTTTCCTGCTAATGGAATCAAAGGCTGTTTTTAGGTCTATAAAACAGCAATAAAGCTTTGATTCGTTAATTGTAACCTACTTCCAAATAATGTGTTGTAGTACAAAACAATGCTGTATAGTTGAGCAGTTACTTCTGAACCCGTTTTGGTATTCCTCTTATATATTATTTTGTTCTACCCATGTCTGCAATTTTTCCAGTATAATTCTGCAGAAAATTTTCTGCAAAGAGTCCAGCAAACTTACAGGGTGGTACATGGTAGGATCCAATCTATTACCCTTTTTAAAAATTGGGCAAACCAGACTTCTTTTCCATGTATCAAGATATTTCTGCCATTGTGTACAGTAATTGAAAAATGTATAAAATAACTGCATCCACCAGTGACAGAATGCTTTAAATATATCCGCCAAAATTGCATTAGGATCAGGTGCTTTATTGCTCGATATCCCTTCTATAGCTAGCAGAATTTTTTCTTGTGTGATAATTAGTGGCCTAGGGAATAGTTTGATTTGGACTAGTTCTGGAGAATTCCTACGTTCACCTTCTAACTTTGAAAAATATACATTTTCAAAGTGTTCTTCCCATTGTATTGGTGTAATAGCCACTTCGATAATATTTGAGTACATGTCATATCCCTTACTAACAAGTGTCCAAAACTGCTTGATGTCTTTTCTTAATATTGACACTCTTAATTTTCCCACATTTGTTTTTGATATTGCAATCTTTCTTCCTCTAGGACTCTCCTACAATCTTTCCTTGCTTGATTTAATTTCTTATTTGTTGTTATTGCTCTGTTTTCTTTATGCTTATGGATCAGTTTATTTATTTAAATCCCCTTTTGCTTTTTTGCATTTACTATTGAACCATGTGTGCACTGATAATTTCTTTACTGATGTTTTCATAAGAAATGGTCTTATGTAGAGACAAATCTTTTCCCAAGATATTTTTGGATCTATATCTTCCTTTAAATTGCAAAATTTCCTCCCTCAGACTTTCTACGTGTCCAGCAGTCAATATTTCTGTGATTTGCGGTATAATTGTGTTATTCCATCCAACTCTTTTGGAGTTAATCATTTCTATACTTTGTTAGTGTTCTAAGTAATTTCTCACCCCCAGTTCATCCAAATGCCACTTAGTACAGACTGGTAAAAGAGAAGAATCAGATCCCGTCAATACCTCAAGATTTTGTACTCTAGTTAGTGCTTCTATATTTCCCCAAACCAAATCTAGAACTGAAGACCCTAATGGGCCCAGATAAGTGAAGTTTCCTTCCTTATCTCCCTCTGTTCATCCATTAACAAGACAGAACCCCATCTTTTTCATTATTTCATTCAATTATTTCCCACTTGTATTATTTCTTTGGTCTCTCGACTTACGAAAGCTCGTTAGTGTTTTATTTATGATAGTAATTTCACTGCTCCAATCATCATCCATATCGTTTAGATCTAAAATTCTAGTGTTGAAATCACCCATAATAATGATTGATGATGCATAATTGTTAATCAAATTATCCAGTGAGACATTAAAACGATTCCAGTTATCTTTAGATTTTTTATTTAAAAGTACTAGGTTACATTAACTAAGATTATATTTATTTTATCTTTTTCCAATTTTAAAATTTGCCAATTATGCATCTCTATCTCCAATGGAGTGATCTTAAAGTTTAAGGACGTTTTGACAAGTATCGCAAATCCTGCCATTGCTCTACCATTCTTTTTCTGTTTAACTGCTAGTAGTGTATAACTAGAAAATCCTGGAAAGAATGGCAATCTTTCTTCTATTATCCAAGTTTCTTGAAAGCAGAGAATATCTTTTTCCTCTATAAATGTACAAAAATCCTCAACCACTAATTTCCTCAATAGCCCTTCTATATTCCATGTTATTATAACTAATTCTGAAGCTTCCATCCCTTGTGTTTGGGCTCTTTCTATCTGTAGTCATTCACCTGATCCAGGAAGTCACCTGTTAGTGTAAATTTCAATTCCTGCTCCCCTATCTGTATGATTATTCTTATTCTCAGCTAAAAGATCTTCATTAATCATATATATCGAGTTGGATCCAATACTTAAGATTTCTCTAGCACTAGGTCGGCTATTTTACTTGATTGAAAAGTTATGTCAATCTGAGGGGATCTGGCTATAAATTGATGGAAATATATATAACTGATAGTATTTTTATTAATATTCATTCCCAGTAAACATGAGAAAAATACCAATTTCCTGTTTCAATTTCCCTATAGTAAATACTTTTGGTAATTCCCAACCAAATATTGACAATGTTCAATTTTCCCATTATTTCTGTTTTGTGACATCGTACTCATCTACTACCTTTAAAACCTCTTCAACCTGAAAGTTTTGCGCATGATTTACATCATTTCTATTACTTGGTGGGGGAACCTGTTGAGGGGACAGAACATATATACTCCTTTTGTATGCAAGTCTTTACCTAGGAAGGTAATCAGTGGGGTCCCTCAAGGTTCAGTGTTAGGGCCACTCCTGTTTAATGCCTATGTCTCGGACATAGGGAGGGGAGTTAGGAGTAGGCTAAGTCTCTTTGCAGATGATTCCAAACTGGGAGCACTGATGGGAAGAAGCGAGAGAGGTAGTCCAAGGGGATCTGGATACCCAGGAGGGGTGGTCAAGGAGCTGGGGATTGAAATGTAATGCCGGGAAATGTAAGGTACTGGATTTGGGGGTCAGAACCGCCGTTTACACCCGGGGGGGGGGGTCACACTGCAAGCCACAATGGGTGAGCAGGATTTAGGGGTGGTGGTAGACGTCAAAATGAATAACTCTGAAAATAGTAGAAGAACCGCAGCCAAAGCAAACAGGATACTGGGCTGCATAGCCAGGAGAATTACGTCCAGGAAGAGGGAAGTGATCCTCCCTCTGTACAATGCCTTGGCCAGGCCGCAACTTGAGTACTGTGTTCAGTTCTAGAGACCTCATCTGAGGAAGGTCATAGCACTGTTGGAGAGAGTTCAGAGGAGAGCAACCAGGATGATTCAGGGAATGGAGGGGAGGACCTATGAGGAGAGATTGAATGAGCTTGGGATGAACACACTGGAGGAAAGGAGGGACGGGGAGACATGATAGGAGTCTTCAAGTATGTAAAGGGAATAACAGAGTGGAAACAAGGAGCTGTTTAGGCTAAAAAGGAGGGAACAACGAGAGGGCATGAGTGGAAACTTGAGGGGGGAAATTATACAGGGGAACGTAGGAGGCATCATTTCACTGAGAGGGTGGTGGAGCCACGGAATGCGCTGCCTAAGAGGATGGTGAAGAAAGGCACAGTGGAGGGCTTCAAGAATGGGTGGGACATGTACAAGGTGATTCTAAATCCAATGAAGACCCTCTTGGGGGATGGGGGGGGACAGAAAAGCAAGCAACCACTAGGTGGCTGGCTACCGAGTGGACATGACAGACCACTAGGCCTATTCTACTGGCTTTTAGTATGTTAGATCCCAAATCCTCCGAGCCCATTCTAGATTGGAACTACAGATAAATACACAATCTCTAATTTCCAGATTTCGGGGTCTTATGTACATCTCTGTAGCTGAATCTGAGAGATAAAATACTTTTCTCATCCAATTATCCAGTTTGGAAGGCGTTTCTTCACTGAATCTATACAGCCCATAAATTTCCACCAAAAATTCATCTCAGTGGTTCCATATTTATCTCTGAATTGATTATAAAATGGAACCCTTCCTTGTTTAAATTTTCATCCCCATGCTCCAAGATTTGGGATCTCTGATAGTCCTCCTTGGTCTCCCCTCCAGGTTGACATCCAGTTTTTGCAACATTCTGATTAGGTTTCTTTCCATTAGGCTGCCTGCCTTCCTCGCTTTCATTTTCTATCATATTCCTTAACTCTCCATTTATAACGACTTCTGCATATATTCTTTTAACTGGGCTGGTTTCAGCCATCCCATTTACTTCCTGAGGTTCCTGTAATTCCAGAAATTTATTCAAGGTTTTGTTTATATTTTCTTCTTCCTCCATGAGAGTCTCTTTTCCTAATTGTGCTGCATCTTTACTTGATTTCACCTTATGTCCCCCCCCTTTTTTTTTTGTTACCTTCTTTTTACTTTCCCCAATTTTTATTAAACTCAGCTCTGGAATCACTTCTAACCCTTTCTGAAAGGGAGGAGGTAAATTTACCTGGATTGCTTTATGTGTTTTGGGGCTTTGGATCTTGTTTTCTTTCCCTGAAGGTATTTCTGGTTACAGCTCCTTCCTACTATTCAGTGAATCAAGGCCTACTTTATTATAAGCTACGTCCCCCCTAAGATTTTCCAATTCTTGTTTAAGGGCCCATATATTTTCTAAGATCACCATGTTAGTGTAATACTGATTTTTGATCATTTCAAGTATTTGTGGTGATAAAGTAGAACTTGAAATAAATTCACCTTTATCTGAGAAATATCCTTTGTCATATATTTTATTTTTTGTTTCCCTGATTGGACCTTATCAATGTTATCCTGTTCTAATATAGAAGACACAGGTGAAAAACCTAGCTCTGGAGATTTTTCCATTGAGTCTGGTGTACCCTCCTCACTTAGGATCAGACGTCTCCAACCTTGTAGGGTCTGATCTAAATCTTTTAGAATATAAGATAAATTACCCTCCTTTTCTTTAAGGACCCTAATGCTTAGTAAAGCCGTAGGGACTTCTGGACTGTTGCTGACTATGTCATTCTTTATTATCTTATACTTCCCCGTAGTAATATCATTTGATCTCCTATTTATTTTCTGAGTGCTCTGTCTATAACTTTTATCAATCCTCATTAGTTTAGATACTCCATGGGGGATTGAATCACAAAATGAGTCATACAATGGTAAATCGGTATTTCCTCCTGACATTACTTCTTTACTGATTGATCTCTCTGACCAAGCTACTAATGTTATAGCTATCAGCCAGGGATAAATTACCCATCATATTATCTCTAAGTTTAGCTTTATCTACTAAGGGGAGTTCCTCGTTCTCAAACTCCTCTCAGAGATAGATCGATTGATTATCCCTTAATAAATTTGGGGTCAACAACCTGACTTTTTCCCTATAACTCTCAATAACTTTTTCCACTTTCCTCTTTTAGCAATATGATGTTATCTTCAGCTGTTTCCCTCCACTATTCTTCTTTTAAGGGTCATCAACTATTATCACCGAACACTGTGACATGTTCTTTGATCGAGTTTCATTATTCTGTTTATTCTCATTTCCCCTTTTGGAAATCTCCTTCCCTAGAGTCTTCCTATTTGTTACTTTCTTTTTAGTTTTAACTTGCTGTTTGGTCTTATTTAAAGTCCCACTCCTTGTATTTACCATTTTCACCCTCTACAACAGACTCAAGAACTCGGTCAATCAGGTGGTCAAACAGTTAAGCAGATTTGATATAATCACTTAATAACTAAACGCAGCTAAGTATACACACTTTACTAGCAGCTGTACTATGTTGTGGCCAGTATCAAGATAAAGTGCAAAAGTACAGAGAAACCCAAGAACAATGGTCACAAAGATAGATGGAACAACCTACAAAATACAGGTTAAAATTTCCTAAAACAGAAATTCAGTTTCATACAACAATTCAGATTAACTACAATAAATCACTAAAAAATGAAGTTATTAATATTCTGGGTTTGCTCAGAAACCTAGACCTTAATCCTTAGTCCTTTCAAGATAAAGTTTGAATAAAAGTTCAAATTTAAGTTCAAAACCAGAGGTGCTGGAAAATATTTGGAACCTTCCTTTACTCTCCTCTTAAAATTCCTAGAACTCTTCACAAGTCCATCTTTACCCTTTTGATATTGATCCTCTGGATAAGAACCTTGATTGGTGGCTGTAAATTCTCCCCTGCGATAATGTGCCTTTACTGTTCCAATGCTGTATGCCACTATATAAAAATAAACAAATATACAAATCCCCTATAACTACCAAGTCACACAATAAAATAAACAATTTTTAACAGTTCAATGTAAATTAAAAATAGTACAAAGAATAAAATCCACTTGACTTACTTCTGGACTTCTGAAATTCTAAGACTGTAGACAAGCACAGAAATGGAAATCTCCCAGATTTTCTAACTGCCGAGAACTCACTACATCTCCCCAGACCTCCACGGATGACTACGGGATCCAGTGGGGTACAGTAGGTAATTTGAGAGCCGGGGCCTTCACTCTTACCGCCTATAAAAACACCTATTTAAGCACCGACTTATATGTTTAATAATAGAATGCTGTATATTATAAACCATAAACAAACACCTTACGAGAGTAGTTCTAACACTCCTGCGCTCTCAGCTTGCGGAAAAATCAAATTAGGTGTTCAGCGTTTTTAGCGTTCAGCGTTCACTATGTGAGAGTCAGCAATGTTACAGCTCTGAGCTTGAAATCGAAATTTACCACTAGATGTAATATAGTATTCAGTTGGAGCACACCAAAATGCGAACACACATGGAGAACCCACCTGGAGCAAAATGCTGGTTAGACTATCTTGACATGCGCATTAAATACAAACAGGTCGTAAGGTCACAATCGTTTTTCGCGTGAAATTCAGAAGCCCAGAGGACAAATTCAATTTAATATTTCATTTTTTTTATTTTTGTACTTTATTAGTACAACCTGACTATGCATTTGATACATAATTCTAAAATCTTCTGGTATAAGGACTAAACAAACACTTTCCAACAGCAACGCCCAATCTTTTGCCTTAGTTATAAACTAAAAGACGCTATTTTCCTATGCTTTGATTGGAATGCTGCGTAAAGAAAGCAGGCAGCTCAATGGATTGATTCAGCATAGATTCCACTACCACCATAGGGAGAAACTTAGGGTTGGTACACAGAGCCACACGTTCCTTGAGAAAAATCAAATACGGGACTTTGCACATCAAGACCTGGAGCTCGGAAATCCTTCGAGGAGAAGTATTGGCCACTAGAAATACAGGTTACTCACCTGTAACAGGAGTTCTAGGAATGGTATATGTTGTTCATCCACACTCATTGGCAGGTATCCTTGCCGCTTTAAATCTTGCCGGAAGGTCTTCAAGCTTGCTCCTCCCACCCACCCGGTGGTATAACTCTCGGCTCCGCCCCATGACGCCAGAGATCTGGCCGCTGGAAGCTCAGGTTGATGTCAAGCCGGGAGGTCGGGTGGAGTCAGGGATGAACAACATATACCATTCCTAGAACTCCTGTTACAGGTGAGTAACCTGTATTTCTGGGGACATGGATATGTTGTTCATCCATACTCATTGGCAGACTCCTAGCAGTTCTCAGGAGGAGGAGGCAAGACGCACACCCCAATACTTACTTGGGAAGAGAGACTGGAGAACCGAGGCCCCAAAACCAGCATCCGGCGTGACTCAAGGTCGATGTGGTAATGGGTAATGAAGGTGTTTGCTGACTTCCAGGTAGCAGCCCTGCAGATTTCCTGGATAGGGACGCCCCTGAAGCAGCCACTCGCAGCAGTATGGCGGGTAGAATGAGCTCTTATCCTCTGGGAGGCTCCATGCCCGCCAACTTATAGCAGAGATCTATGCAGAAGTGACCCACCTGCTTATCGTCCGCTTGGCTGCAGGTCTGCCAGATGTGGCTTCAGCGTAGGTGACAAACAGCTGGCGAACCTCTCCCCGAATTTCAGCCGTGCGCTCTTTGTAATAGGCGAGTGCCCTTCTAGGGTCCAAAGTATGGGTATGCATTCGGCCTCCGAGGTGTGATTGGGGTAGAACACCGCAGAGTCAACACCTGTGGTGAAACTCCGACACCACCTTCGGAAGGAATTTCGGTGGGGCGCAGGACAACCTTGTCCCTGTGGAAGACCAGGTAAGGAGACTCGATGGAAAGCGCCTGGAGCTCTCCATCCTTCTGGCTGACGTGGATAGCCACCAAGAAGGTGGCTTCCACGACAGGTGAGAGAGAGCACCGTGCATAGGTTCGAATGGTTTGCCCATGAGCTTTGCCAGTACCAGCAGTAGATCCACGGAGGTGGGGTTCCCGCACTGGAGGAAATGTGATCAAGACCTTTGAAAAGCGCCAGACCACCTTCTCCTCGCCACACGACTGCTTCCGGCCCGGCCTGTAAGCAGAGATGGCTGCCAGGTGCACCCTTAGGGTCGCCGGACGCCCTTGATTAGAAGGGACCATAAAAGTCCAAGATGCTTGCCAAGGAACAGGAGGAAGGGTCCAAGCCCTTGCTCTGACACCAAATGGAAAACCTTTTCCATTTGAAGGCATAGCATTTTCTGGTCGACTCCTTACGGGACGCCCCACCACATTGAGGACCTCGTCGGAAAGACCCAAGGCCTGGAACTCTAGCCGCTCAGGAACCAGGCCGTCAGGTGCAGGGATTGAAGGTCCGGATGGAACACCTTCCCCTGATTGACTGAGAGCAGGTCCGGGCGAGCTGGAAGCTGCCGAGGAGTCCTGGAGCTGAGACTGAGGAGATCTGGTATCAGAACTGGCGAGGCCAGTCTGGGGCTATCAGAATCACCTGCCTTGTCCCTCTCGCCTTGAGAAGCACCTGTGGATCAAGGGAAATGGGGAAAGGCGTAAAGAGGCCGGGTCCACTGCCTCGAGAAGGCATCCCCTGCAGCGAGCCCTGCTGAGGGGGGGGCATGGAACAGTCTCAGCTTCGCTCTCCTGGAGGCGAACAGGTCCACCTGAGGTGTGCCCCAATGGGAGAACAGATGCTGTACTACCTCCGGCAGGAGAGACCACTCGTGGGATGCAGCCCCTATCCGGCTCAGGGCATCGGGCCAGGGTGTTGGAGGCTCCTGCCACGTGAATGGCTAGGAGATCCGCCTCCAGGCTGCGCACGAGTGACCAAATGCGGAGAGCTTCCTTGCATAGAAGCATGGAGCGCGTCCCGCCCTGGCGGTTTAGATAGTACATGGTCGTGGTATTGTCCGCCTGGACTCGGACCACTTGACCCGGAGGAACGGAGCAAAGGCGTGAGAGCTAGCGGACCGCCGAGCTCCAGCAGGTTGATGTGGCATCGGGACTCCCGCGGGACCAGAGGCCATGAGCCCGTGTTCCCCAGATGGGCACCCCAACCCATCAGAGAGGCATCGGTCGATAGAGAGCCGCGCTCGGGGCGGACGAACGGGATGCCCTCCTGCAAATGATCTGGAACGGTCCACCACTGGAGAGCGTTCCACATCCCCTGTGTCACCGACACAAGCTGGTCCAAAGGATCGCAGCGTTGTGACCACTGGCTGGCCAGTCCTCATTGAAGGACGCATGTTCCAGCGTGGCCCAACGGACCACGCTGGTGCAGGCCGCCATGAGACCCAGGAGGCGAGGAAGTCCCGGCAGGCGAATTGCCCAACCAGAAATGATCGGGCAAGGAGTGAAAGAATCCGCCCTGTCCGCTGAGCCGCCGCCTGGCTCGAAGAGAGTCGAGCTGCTCCTGATGAATAGAATCACCTGCTTTGGCTCGAGTTCTGACTTGCCTCGTTGATAAGGAGGCCCAGTTGAGAGCAGACCTGGAGGCCAGATCTCTGGACCACTCCGCCTCCTTCCTGGAGGGAGCTGCTATCAGCCAGTCGTCCAGGTGAGGGTACACCGACCCCCGGCGCCACAGGAATGCTGTCACCACTGCCATGCATTTGGTGAAGACCCTGGGAGCTGGAGCAATGTCAAGGGCATGGCTTGAACTCGAAAGGGATCCTTCCGCTGAAGCAAAGGAATCTCTGGTGAGACTGGCGGATAGGGACGTGAAAACGCTGCCCTGCAAGTCCAGAGAGCAGAACCACACGCCGCTGCCCAAGGATGGTATTATCTGAGCCAGAGTGACCATCCTGAAGGTTCGAGACCTTAGGAACTTGTTTAGGTCGTAGGTCGAGAATGGGCGCCAGCCCCGTCCGCTTTCGGAACCAGGACGTATCTGGACACAAACCCTGGTCTGAAGGAGGGTCCGCCACCTCTCTTATCACCTCCTTCTGGAGGAGGAGAGCGATTTCGGCTCGACGAGCGCCAGTGAGGCTGGGGACTTTAAGTTTCCTAGAGGGGCGACGGCTCTGAAGGGTGGTGCCTGTCAATTCCAGAGGCAGGCCTCTTCCCACCACCTCAAGACCCACCTGTCCGTGGTAACAGCGGACCAGGCGGAACGGAAGTGTTAGAGCCGCCTCCATCGGGGACCCAGGGTAGGACGGAATGGGGCGACACCCTCAGCCCATCACCGGGCAGGCTTGAGGAGGACCGGCCGAGGGACCTCCTGGCCTTTCCTCCCTGCCTCCTGTTAGAGGAAGCCGGCGGCTTGGGTTTGGGATGCCAAGGCCGAGCCTGCTGGCCCCTGGCGTTGCTGGGCGGGCGGGGGCACAGAAGGGCCGAAGAGGCTTAGGCTGCGGTTTGCGGCCTTTGTCCTTCTGAGCGGAAGAGACAGAGTCCAAGGTAGCATTGGACTTCTCGATCCTCTGCAGGTGACCTTCCACCCCAGGGCCGAAGAGGTCAGTCCCCAAAAAGGGAACATCCGCCAACTTGTGCTGGGTATCCAGGTAAAGGTGGATATCCTCAGCCAAGCCCACCGACGATAGCCACTGCGCGGCCGCCACCGATCTGGCACATGAGTCCCTCATATCCAAAGCAGTCTGGAGCTGTTGTTTGGCCACTGTCTGCCCTGGTCCCGCACCTGCTTAACCGTAGTCTGCAGATCGGCGGGAGATGAGGATGACCTCATCAGGGAGCCCAACAGGGCATGAGAAAATGTGCCATGAGGGCGGCCGAACTGGCCTGGCCGAAGCCGAGAGGAGCAGCGTAGACTTCCGCCGACATAGTCCAATTTCTTGACTCTTTGTCAGAGGTTTGTCCACATCCTTGGCGCCAGCCGGGCGATGAAAACGCTTGTCGGTAACCAACCCTTCAGCAGAGGGTGTTCCAAAAACCGGACAAGGAACCGGTAGGGACTCATACTTCCTGGCCATCCTGGCCGGCGTAGGGCAGGAAGCAGGCGCCCAAGCTCCAGTGCGACCCACTATGGCCTCGGCCACCGGAAAGGCCTCCGTCCGGAGAACTCCCTCGGTCCAGAATCTCCGTGAGGGATACCTGGCCCGTTTGAACGGGTTCGAGCCCATCCCGGTGGACTCGAGATGAGCCGAAGCAGTCCTAGGAAGGACGGACGGGTTATCGTCCATTGACTGACTTCCTGAAGACTCCAAGTCCAGTCGCTTGGAGAAAAGGAGGAATCATCTTCGACTCGGAAGAGTCCTCAAGAGCTCCTCTGGCCTGAGCCACCCTTCACCCGCCGAGGTCGCCGGGAGTGAGGGTAACTGACAATGGCGGGGTAGACCCTCAGCCGATCGAGAAATCCTTGTCGAGCCCCAATTGGTGGCTGTGGAGGCGGAGGTTCCACCGAATCGTGGAGCAGCTGGTTTTGGCCAAACAACCGCCTGGTATAGGCTCCTCAGATAAGTCGAGGGGTTGTGTCCGCGTCGTGACAGCCACTTAATGGCCGGGAAGGCGACGGGTCGGCTTCTCCCGGGTCAGGAGGAGCTGTTGCAACATAAGGTCCTCGTACTATCGACGACTTACGCCGGAGCCTCGCCGTCAGGAGGAGGAGGACGAAGCGGCGACGCCGCCTTATCACAAAGCGAGACCGCCTATGACGGTGGGATCGCTGGATCAAGAGGTCCGGAGACCGAGACCGAGAGTCCCGGAATTTCCGAGGTCGGTGCGGGAGGTGTCGGCCGGAACCGCACTCCTTCGCTCGGATGGTCCATCCGAGGGCTCCGAACCGGAGGCACAGGCGAGCCCACGGATCTCAACTCTCCCGGGAACTGGGAGAGGGGAATTCGGCTAGAAGGCACACAGCCTGTCCAACGGGTCGAGAAAAATCTCGACTTGCCGGTGGGAGTCCCCGGTCAACTGACCTGACGGGACACCGTGAGGCCAGTGGCGAAGCCGAGCAGTCGGATCAAGCAGACGGTCGACGACTCTGGAGAGGGACCTTCCCGCTCCAAGAGCGCCGACGAGGGACTTACCTGTCCTTCTTTTGGACCGAGAATAAGGTCCAGCAGACGAGGCCCTTCTCCCTTAGTGGAGAGGGACAGACAAAGCTCCTTAAAAGAAGCGTCGTAGGAAGAACCCAGAGAGCGGGATAAATGCCGCGTGCCGAGGAAAGATACTGCCCGCCGCCGCCTTCTCTTCGAAGGCGATCATCCGCTCGGAGCTGATCCGCCGAAACCCGCCGACGAGACACCGCCAACCGGGCCTCCTTGACTTCACCAGAGGGAACGCTCTCAGGACGCCCCAGTTGCAATCGGGCAGCACGTCTCGAGGACGAGGCCGAGAAAGATGAGCACAGGTCGCAGCCTGCGGGTCGTGCTCAAGGCCTAAGCAGTAGACACACGGGGTGTGGATCCGTCCGAAACATCTTTCTATTCGCATGGGCATCTCCTCAAACCGGGAGTCGATTTGTCCATCGCAGTCGCGAGGGATCAAGATCTGAAGTCTTTTTCGCAAAATTTATTTTTAAATCCGCAAACGGAGAAATAGGAACCAGTCTCAAACGCAGAGCGTTAAGGAGGGAACCTGAGCTTCCAAGCGGTAAGGAAGATCTGGCGTCATGAGGCGGAGCCGAGAGTTATACCACCCGGGTGGGTGGGAGGAGCAAGCTTGAAGACCTTCCGGCAAGATTTAAAGCGGCAAGGATACCTGCCAATGAGTGTGGATGAACAACATATCCATGTCCCTAGAAAGAGAGTTTTCCAGGAAAGGAACTTTAGGTCTGCTGAGGCTGACGGCTCGAAAGGAGGCAGGGTAAGCTTCTCAAGAATAAAATTCAAATTCCAAGGAGGGGCAGGAACACGAATAGGGGGTCTCAAGTGGAGAACCCCTCTAAGAAAAGTCTTAGAGACTGCCAACTGTGCAAAAGTTCTGTCCCCAAAAGGAACATGGTAAGCGGAGATGGCCTCCATGCAAACCTTCAGAGAGGAATGACCGAGACCCAGATCAAAGAGATGACGCATGTAGTCCAGAAGCCTCCCAACAGAGCAAGAGAATGGCTCAAAATCTTTGGAAGAGGCCCAAATCAAGAACCGTTACCATTTCATGGCATAGATAGATCTAGTGGAGGGCTTTCTGGCCTCCACCAGAATCTCAGCCACCAGCGGGGAAACCCCGAATCGGGCTTGAGCTACGTCTACTGAAGCCACTCGTGCAACTGAAGGGACTTGAGGCCTGGATGGACCAAGGTTCCCTGATCCTGGGTCAGCAAAAGTTGCTACAGAGAAAGAGGAGATTCCTCTGAATACTGCTGCAGAAGAGAGAACCAAACTTGCCTGGGCCAGAAAGGAGCAATTAGGATCATGCAAGCTCCTTCTGAGCTGAGTTTTTGTAAGACCCTCGGAATCAAGGGAATCGGTGGGAAGGCATAGATGAATCTGCCCTTCCAATCTAGAGACAGAGCGTCTCTCCAAAAAATGCCGTGCCCTGGAGCGAGCGAGCAGAAGGTGGGAAGTTTTGCGTTGTGATGAGACGCAACAGGTCTACCTGAGGAGTTCCCCAACGTAGGAAGATATCGTCTGCTACCCCCTGATCCAGTTCCCACTCGTGAGACTGGGCAGACGACAGACTGAGGTGGCATGCCAACATGTTCTCAACCCCCGGAACGTGAACTGCCATAAGGTGAAGGTTGTGTTGAACTGCCCAATCCCAAACTCGCATCACCTCCCTGTGTGCTGATGTACCAGACTACACACATGCTGTCCGTTTGGACGGCCAGATGACCGGGAAGCAGATACAAATGCAGAGCTTGTAGAGCATACGACACAGATCAGAGCTTAAGCACATTTATGTGAAGAGTCTGTTCGAGCTCGGACCAGGAGCCCTGGGTCATGTGAGACCCCAGGTGGGCTCCCCAACCCTCGCCCGAGGAGTCTGTTGTCAGCGTCTGGGAGGAGGGAGAGAGGCAGAAGGGAACTCCCCGGGAAAGGGTCTCCTAAACCATCCACCACTGCAAGTCCCAAACCACAAGACTGGAGACCGGGACCTGTAGATCTAGGTTGTCCACCAATTGATCCCACTGAGACCAAAGTGTCCACTGAGAGATTCTCATGTGGAGCCAAGTGCGAGGGACTGTAAGAATAGCAGCCGCCATGAGCCCGAGAAAGTGAAGGACTGACCTGGCGCCAACCCGCCTGCAACTGGACAACAGGCTGACCTAAGCCTGAAGAGTGGCCACCCTGTCCAGTGGCAGGAACGCCATGCCGGAGGTCATGTCCAGGATCGCCCTGATGAACTGGAGCCTCTGGGATGGGATCAAATGGGACTTTGCCTGGTTGATGGTAATACCCAGGCTGGTGAAAACCTGCAGGATAAGGGAAAGGAAGCTCAGGAGCTCCTCCCTGGACGGGGCTGCCAGGAGCCAGTCGTCCAGGTACAGGAAAACTTGAACTCCCTGGGTAAGCAGGTGGGCCGCTACCACCGAAAGGCATTTCGTGAACACTCGGGGCACCAAGGAAAGATCAAATGGGAGGGCCCTGACCTGGTAGTGGTCCCCCTAGACCGAAAAACAGAGATATTTGCAGTGAGAAGGGCAAATAGGGATATGCAGTTAGGCATCCTGTATGTCCACAGTACACAGCCACTGTCCCGGCCAAAGGAGGGGCAGAAAACTCTGCAGAGAGAGCATTCTGAATCTCTTGTACTCCACCAACAAGTTCAGGGAGCTGACGTCTAGAATAGGCCTCACATCTCCTGACTTCTTCGGAACCAGGAAGAAATGGGAGTAATAACCCGTCCCCCAAAGGTGGGATGGGACGGGCTCTATCACCGCCTTCAGAAGAAGGGAGGATATTTCTTCTCCAACCAGAAGGTGGTGTTCCGGGGAGTAAGACTACCTGGGGGCGTGGTTTCTGAAGAAACTATATTGAGTGTCCCTCTTCTATCAGCTGGAGCACCCAAGTGTCTGACGTGATCCTCTCCCAACCTGGTAGATGGAAGGAGAATCTCCCTCCTACCAGTTCCTCTGGGAGGCCCAGAGGCTGTGGGAGAGGAGAGGAGTCAGGAGGTGTGGGGCAGCGTCACGGCTGAAGCTCCCGACGTTTTTTTGGGCGGGGGGGCTTGACAGCCTCAGAGGTCTGACGTTTGTTGGCCTGCTTTCCCTGAATTTTCGTTTTGTGCCGAGAATGTCTGCGAAAGGGGCGACGCTGACCCTGAGGAGGCCTGTACAAGGAGTCAACAGACTGAAGTGCAGTACGCTTCTCTTGCAGATCGGTGATGTCGTCTTTGACATCGCCACCGAACAGCACTGAACCCCTGAAGGGCGCATCCTGGATAGCAGACTGCACCTCCGGGACCAAACCAGACACCCGGAGCCAGGCATGATGCTGCATACCCACGCCGAAAGCCAAGCTCCGACCAGCAGCATCCACTGTGTTGTACGTGGCACGAAGCATGTGCCGACTGGCCGAACACGCAGACCGGACTAGTTCAGCCACTTCCTGCTTCGTCTGAGACTCAGGAAGGGAATCCAATTTAGTTTCCACCTCGCTAAGGATCGCCTTCTGGTAATCCCCCATGTGAGCAACGTAGTTCAGGGCCCTGATTCCTAGAGTGGAAGAAGCATAGATCTTCTTCCCGTACTGGTCCAGAAGGCAGGATTCCTTGTGGGGTGTTAGCGAGCTCAGTGCTTGGGGTTTGGCACGTCGGCCGTGAGGCGGCGCTAATCACTACAGAATCAGCTCTGGGGTGTGAATTTATGGAATCAACACCCTCCGGAGCCTGACATAGCCTGTCGGCCTTCCTCGAAGGGGGGCTAATGCCGATGATTGTTTCCAAATAGCGGAAACAAGGTCGGCATGAAGCTCAATCCAGGGTGGAATAAGAGTGGGAGTGGTCTCGGGCAGATCCAGGTGCACAGCGAGTTTTTTACGCTGTGGATCCAGCTCCAAAGATTGCCACTGATGAACGGCCTGGATTTTGCACAGCAACTCCAGGAAAAAAGGATCCTCTGGAGGGGACTTCGGAGGAGTCCTTGGCCTGGGCTTGTCTGGAGTGCAGGCTCGTCGTCCAGATCGGAGCGACCAGAGTCATCAGAGGTCTCCGAGGAGGATGAAGAAGAAGAGGAGGAAGAAGACCCCTCCCGGTGCAGGGGAGGAACGGACCCCTTGGGAAACCCTCGGGGAAGAGTATCCTCCCCTTCCCTGGAACCGGAGGGCTCGCCTCTGCTGTCCACAGTAGGGGAGGGAGTCTCTCGCCCCTGATGTCGGGGGTCTGGAACCGGGTCCGGCGTCGGAAGATGGTTCTATACTTCCTTGGTGAGCCGAGCCTTGGCCTCAGCCCACCAAGAAGCCAGAGTCTCCTTCAGATCCACCGGTGGCTGAGGGGGCGGTGAAGGAGGAGATGGGGGGGTATGGATAATGGGGACAGCCGTACGTCGCGTATCCATAACCCAACGGCAGGAAGCCCAGCATCAGGTACTGGGGCACAGAGTACTGCGGCGTCGGGTACTGGGGTGCCAGATACTGCGGATCTGGATATGACGGCGTCTGATACGACGGAGTCAGGTACCCAGGCACCAGGGGCTCTGAAGGGGCAAAAGGTCCTGGTAATGGCCCAGCGGGCGGCAGGCCCGGCGTAGGGATGGCGTCCAACAGGGGGATGTCGCCCAGCATCGGGTAGGCCAGTGCCAGTTGCTGGACCCTGATGCGCCTGTGTCCTGGCCCACAGTCGAGGCTTCTGCACCATGCTGTCCTCTGTCCCCATAGCCAGGGCTCTGCTCCTGTCTACATAGTTGGGGTTGCTGTGGCCTGCTGTGCCCTAGAGCCCCATGCCTCCACAGTTAGGGCTGCTGCACAATGCTTGCCACAAGAGCCAGGTCATTTGCTGCACCCTGTTATGCGCCTCCACAGTTGGGGCAGTTGCACCCTGTTAGCCCCCTCGCCACCTGAGTCAGATCCTTTTCTATACCCTGCCACCCACATCCCCTGTTACAAACAGGCATGACTGCTGCACCCTGTCCCAAAGTTTGGGCTGCCGTACCCTGATGACACCCCTATCTCCTGGTCGAAGTCGAGGCTGCTGCACCCTGCTGCCCTCTTTCCCCACCCTCCACAGTTACAACCACGGCACCCTGTTCCTGTAGGAGGGAGCAGCATAGTGCAATAACCCTAACTGTAGAGGCAAGGGGCTCCACGGTGCAGCAGGGCACAGTGGTGACAGAGGACAGCATGGTGCAGCAGTCTTTAATGTAGGGCAGGACACAGGTGGGCATCAGGGACAGCAGCCCTGACCGTGGCACAGGGCACACACGGTACAACAGCCCAGCCCATTTGGGGCAATGGAAGTGCATAGCAGGGTTCAGCAGCCCCAACTTCGGAGGCAGAGGGCATGGGACTCTACAGTGTAGCACAGCATAGCAGCCCTGACTGTGGAGACAGGAACAAGGGGCAGCAGGGTACATTAGCCCTGACTGTTCAGATAAGAGACAGGGGTGACATCAGGGTACAGACGTCCGAAATGAGGGACAGGGTGCAGGACCCATGCCTGTTTAGGACAAGAGATGAGAACGGCAGGATGTAACAAAGGATCTGACTCTGGTAATGGGGGGGCAGGAGGGTGCAACTGCCTCAACTGTGGAAGCACACAGCAGGGTGCAGCAAATGCCCAGACTCTTCTGGCAAGTGGCAGCATGGTGCAGCAGCCCTAACTGCAGAGGCATGGGGCTGTAGGGCACAGTAGGTCACAGCAACCCCAACTGTATAGACAGCAGCAGGGTGCAGCAGCCCTGGCTGTGGTGACAGGGGACAGAGGAAAGCATGGTGCAGAAGCCTCAACTGTGGGGATGGACACAGGGGGTCATCAGGGTACAGCAGCCCTGACCGTGAGATGGTTTGTGCATGGTTCAGCAGCTCTGCCAATTTAGGGCAATGGAAGTGGGTAGTAGTGTGCAGCAAAAGCCCCACCTCAGGTGACCTAGAGTAGCATGGTGCAGCAGCCCCAACTGTCGAGGCATGGGGACATGGGACTCTAGGGCTTAGCAGAGCACAGCAGCCCTGACTGTGGAAACAGGAACAGGGTGCACAGGTGCAGTGTCCATGACTGTGGGGGTGGGGAAGAGAGGGCAGCAACCCCAACTGTTTAGGCAGGAGGCAGCAGGGTGCAGCAAGCCTGATTCTTTTGGCAGGGGATGGAGGCAGCAGGGTGCACAATCCCAGACTGTGTGGGAGAAGACAGTGGGCAGCAGGGTACAGCACCCTTGAATGTGGAGCAGAAGGCAGGTGGCTTGTGGGGCAGGGGACAGGTGGCAGCAGAGTTACATATTTATTTATTTGAATATTGTTGACTGGGTAGGCCCACTGAGACAAAGCTGTCCCTTTTTCAGGGGCGACCCAGGGAATATAAGCATTCCATACATAAGATAAACATTGCTATACAGTGGGGGAAACAAATTACATTTATAAGTACAGGAAATTAAAACATATAACGTACAGAGATATATTGAGTATAACCACAAATCACAATGTATCATACAATAAACAGTCAGGACAAGGAATCCAAAAATAGACAAGCTTAAATAACTACACAGGAGAGAGTACTAGGTAGGTCTAGTAAAGGCAGTGTGGTACATACACATAAATATTGTCTATTGAGCATTCAGTACATGTATCTAGGAGAATTAAAGAGAGAAAAAACCCATAGGTGAGGAGTTGAAATTGCCGTGCTCAGTAAGACATATGGGGTAGAGAAAGGGGGAGGGTGGTTGGGAGAGAGGGCAGGCATAGAAAGGAAGGGAAGACCTGTGGGAGGGAGGGCATGTAGAAAAAAGTAAGGATTATTTACAGTCACAGAATGGAGGCTGAAAGAATATTGCTTTGTATAATCTTTTAAACTGCGTAAGACACATACATGTGAGTAGGTCCAGTGGGAGACTGTTCCATTTTTGAGATGCAGCAACAGAGAAGGATCTTTCGCAAATAGTTAGTCAAGTCTTGGATAGTTTTAGGATTAGATATTGAGAGGATCGTAGGGATCTGATAAAGGGTTTCAGTGAGAGTAGGTTGGAGAGACTGGGTGGGGAAGGCAGGTGGATGAGCTTAAAAGTGGTGCAGTGCAAAGGGAATTCAAGACGGGCTTCAAATGATGGCCAGCCTACGGTATGAAGCACATTGCAGTGGTGGGCACGGGCAGGGACTGACGCAGTGAAACGAGCTATTCTTTTCTATGGCAAAGACAGAGTGGAGGCTGTTCAGAGGAGGGCAACCAAAATGGTGCAGGGTCTGCACCAGAAGACATATAAAGAGAGACTAAAGCAGCTTAATATATATACCCTCGAGGAAAGGAGGGAGAGGGGGGACAGGATAGAAACGTTCAAGTACCTAAAGGGAATTAAAAGTCCAAGAGGGTAGCATCTTTCAGAAAAAGAGATGTGCAAGAACAAGGGGCACAATTTGAAAATAGAGGGGGGATGGCTCAGAGGTAGAAACATAGACTTTGACGGCAGATAAGGACCACTTGGCCCACCCAGTCTGCCCATTTCCCTACCTATTGGATAAGCTGCAGATTCTAGTTAACCAACAGCCTACTTCCTGCAATCCCCACTATAATTGCCTTATGTCAGTCCCATGCATGTTTGAATTCCCCCCACTGTTTTAGACCCCACAACCTCTCCAGGAAGGCGGTTCCATGCGTCCACCACCCTCTTCGTGAAAAAGAATTTCCTCACATTACCCCTGAGCCGTCCCCCCTCTAACTTTAAATTGTGCCCCTTTGTTCTTACACATCTCTTTTTCTGAAAGATGCTACCCTCCTGGACTTTGTTGATTCCCTTGAGGTACTTAAAAGTTTCTATCATGTCCCCCCCGTCCCTCCTTTCATCAAGGGTATACATATTAAGCTCTCTCAGTCTCTTTTCATATGGTTTCTGATGTAGACCCTGCACCATTTTAGTTGCCCTCCTCTGGACTGCTTCCATCCTGTCTATGTCCTTGTGTAGATGAGGTCTCCAAAACTGCACGCAGTACTCCAGATGGGGTCTCTGTGAGCGTGTGGGTATAAACAACTCAAGAAGCAGAGACTGGGAGACAGTACTTCAGGTTAAACACATATTTACTTCATGTGTGTTGTTTATTGAAGAATCAAAACAAAATAAGTAAAAGGAAAAACAACACTGTTTTGGATGAAAAAATTACAAATCAAAGCCTGGCTCACAAAGAGCGTTTCAGTTACATCAGAATAAAACTTACACCATAGAGTGGAAGTTGCTAAAAGGTCCCACTACATCTATGGTATTTCCCTGGAAGAGAAGAGAGGAGAGGAGATCTGCTCTCTCCCACCAATCTGCTCCAACTGTGTACTAGAGCTCCTTATATACCTCTATGGAGCAGAGAACAAGAGGTCACATGATTGTGTAGATCCTCTCCTATTTTTATTATTAACAATTCCTTCCTTTATACAAATTATAGGAATATCAAATCCTAAGTATACTTTGCATAAAGATATGATTGCATCATAAAGTATTCCAATTTCCAGAATATGTTACTAGAAAAGACAAAAACAAGGTTGCACAGCTAATGGCTCATTAGAACAAAAGGTTCTGCTTACAAGGAGGAGTTAGTTTAGTATTCTGTCCTATAAATAAGCCTCATGTTGGGCCGTTGTTCCCCTAGTAGGAACCTATCCCTTTAAGGCACAGGACCAAGCCTTAGGTAAGCAGCAAAATGATTTTGTTACATATATCACTTATTCTTACTTTTTATAAGACCTAATAGTTTGCTTTAACTACCCTGATTAATGTGGTACAAATAAATGTAAATACAAAACATGTTCTCTCCAGAGAAATTGTGAAATGCAGAGTTTTGCTTGCTCTACAGCCGACTCCCCATTTAAACCTAGAGAGAAGATGCAGGGAGAATGGCTGAAACTGTACAGCAGACTGACTAGCTGACTGTTGCTACTGCCATTACCAAAGTGTGTTTGACTTCATTGAACAATTAAACAACAAAGAAGGGGCAAGAGAAAAAGCAGGTCCTCTTGTTTTATGTATCAGGGAAAGGCAGTTTCACTGCAAAGTGCAGATTAGCGTTTTCATTTTTCCCTTTACAGCGCAACCTAGCACTTTCATCTGCAAAAGCTATATTTAGCCTACTAATACTACATATTTCAGCACAAGACTGCTTATTTGCTAAAGGGGGGTTTTGAAAGGAACTTATTACTTTCCTTTAATGGGGCATTTTCAGATGAAGCTAAATGACATCCCCCCCCATTTCTAAGGAAACTATATCCCGAGGCAGGAAAAGAAAAACAGCGGGGAAAGAACAGTAAGGAGCTTGGAGCTATAATAGGAGGCCACCCTATTATAGTGAGAAAAGGGGAAGTATAATAGAAAAGGAAGACTGCTGCAGCAGATTTAATAAAGAGTATAGGGCATAGAAAAGGGGGAATGCCTCGAGATACTGGGACAAAAAAAAACAACAAAGACAAACCCATAATTTTTAGGGGCAGAACTGCCACAGTCTCACCAACTGTCTGTACAGAGGGATAACCACTTCCCTTTTTCTACTTGTGATGCCCCTCCCTATGCATCCCAGTATCCCCCTGGCTCTCCTTACTGACTTCTCACATTGCTTACCCACCTTTAGGTCATCTGATATGACTACACCCAGATCCCTTTCCATTATTGTTGTCGTTAGTACCTCCTCTGCTATTGTGTACTCTTCTCCTGGATTTTATTTCCCAGGTGCATTACTTGCACTTTTTGCATTGAATCAAGTTGCCATATGTCTGACCATTCCTCCAACCTTGCCAAGTCCCTTCTCATCCTTTCTACCCCCTTGTGTATCAACTCTGTTACAGATCTTTGTGTCATCTGCAAAGAGGCATACCTTTCCTTCCAGACCCACTGCAATGTCACCTATAAAGACGTTAAAGAGGACTGGACCCAGTACTGAGCCCTGAGGTACTCCACTAGTGACCCCCCTTTCTTCAAAATGTGTTCCATTCACTATTACCTTCTGTGTCCTGTTGTGCAGCCAGTTTGCTACCCAGGCTACCACCCTGGGACCCACTCCCAGGATGGCTAACTTGATTATCAATCTTTTGTGCAGGACTGTGTCAAATGCCTTGCTAAAGTCTAGGCAGGTCATATCCACAGCCCCTCCCTGGTCAATTACTTTGGTCACCCAGTCAAAGAAATCGATTAGATTTGTCTGACGTGACCTTCCTGCTGTGAATCCATGCTGCTTTGGGTCCTGTGCCCCGCTGGCCTCTAGGTACTCAATAATTCTTTCTTTCAGAAGTGATTCCATCATTTTCCCCACCACTGATGTCAAACTAACAGGTCTGTAGTTTCCTGCTTCTGCCTTGTTCCCACTTTTGTGAAGGGGAATCATCTCCTTAACCTTCCCTGACACCTCTTTTGAGAACCATAGTGGTTTTTTATTCCGCTTTGTTTTCTTTATTTGTTTCACACAAAGGCCTGTTGCCTCCATTATGGCAGTTTTGATTTTTCTCCATTGTTCTTCCACCCCTCCTTTCTGGCCATTTGCTAATGCATTCCTCAGGTATTCACCCATTATGCCAAAGTCAGCCCTTCTAAAGTCCAGTATCCTTGTGTTTGTATGGCTTGTCTCCATGGCTGTGTGTATGTGTGAAGCACACTGTGCAGTGGTCGCTTTTCCCAGGATGTCTACTGACTTCTAAATTTGTGATCCTCCATTTGAGAGTACCAGGTCTATTATTGCTCCTCCCAGTGGGTTCAACAACCACTAGCTGTCTAAGGCATGCCCCTGTAGCATCGAGAATGACCCTGCTCTGGATGTGGCTGCAGTCCATGTCGCCCAGTTAACATCTGGCATATTCAGGTCCCCCATCAACAGTATCTCCCCTTTTTCAGTCATTTGAGAATGCCCTCTATCATTTTCTTGTCCATTTCCTCCCTTGAGGCAGGTCTGTACACAACCCCTGTGGGATTGTGGTGCTCATTCCCTGTCTCCAAGGTGACCCAGAGTTCCTCTTGTACTCCCCCTTTACTTTTTAGTTCAGTAGCTTTGATCCCTTCCCTTATGTAGAGAGCTACTCCACCTCCTCTTTTACCCTCCCTGTCCCTTCTGTAGATTGTGTACCCTGGTATGCTGACATCTCAGTTATGGTTCTCTGTGTACCATGTTTTTGTGACTGCCACAATATAGATACATAGATACATAGACAGTGTCGGCAGATAAGGGCCTATGGCCCACCCAGTCTGCCCATTTGAGCTTGTAAGTTCAGTTTGTTTTCCTAGAAGTCTGTTGTACCTTACCCCTGACCTCCAGAATTCCTTTATGTCTATCCCATGCATTCTTAAATCCCGTGATTGTTTCAGCCCCCACCACTTCCTCTGGCAGGGTGTTCCACTTGTCCACCACCCGTTCTGTGAAGAAATTCTTCTCATGTTTCCTCTGAATCGTCCTCCCTCCAACTTCATCCCATGCCCTCTAGTCCTGGAACATCTTTTTCGCTTAAAAATAGTGTTTTCCTGCACCCTGTTCCTCCCTGTAAGATACTTGTATGTCTCTATCATATCCCCTCTCTCCCTCCTCTCCTCCAGGGAGTACATGTTCAGTTCCTTCAACCTGTCTTCATATGACTTGTGATTCAATCCATGCACCATCTTTGTTGCCCTCCTCTGAACCTTCTCTACCCTGTCTGTGTCCTTACGTAGGTATGGTCTCCAGAACTGTACACTGTACTCCAGGTGGGGCCTCACTAGTGTCTTGTATAGTGGAATTATGACCTCCTTTTCCTGCTGGTAATGCCCTGCCTATACATCCCAGCATCCTATTTGCTTTACCTGATGCCTTGTCACACTGATTCCTACCTTGAGGTCATCAGGAGATGATAACCTCAAGATCCCTTTCCTGTTTGGTATGCTATATCTCACCCCCAACTGATATATTGTGCCAGGGTTATTGTGCCCCATATGCATTATCTTGCACTTCTTTGCATTGAATTTCAACTGCCAAACCTCTGACCATTCTTCAAGTTTCTGCAGGTCGCTTCTCATTCTGTCTACACCCTCTGGTGTGTCTACTCTGTTACAGAGCTTTGTGTCATCAGCGAACAGTGAAATTCTGCCTCTAGGTCCCAGCAATGTCACTGATGAAGATGTTGAATAGGACCCGTCCCAGCACTGATCCCTGTGGTACCCACTGGTCACTCTTCCCTCTGTGGAGTGACAGCCATTTACTACCACCCTCTGTGTCCTGCCACCCAGCCAGTTACCTACCCACCACACTACTGTCCTGCCCACACCCATATTCCCCAGTTTGTGTAATAGTCTTCTATGTGGCACAGTGTCAAGGCCTTGCTGAGTCCAGATAGGCCATGTCCACTGCCCTCCCTGATCCACCTCCCCTAGTCACCCAGTCAAAATTCAATGAGGTTGGTCTGACATGACCTCCCTGGTGAAACCATGCTGCCTTGGGTCCCTGTAGTCCATTGACAACCAGATGTTCCACCAATCTCTCCTTCAGTAGTGCTTCCATGATCTTCCCCACTACCGAGGTGAGGCTGACTGGTCTGTAGTTCCCTGCTTCCTCTTTGTTCCCACTTTTGTATAAGGGGACTACATCTGCTGTCCTCCAGTCTTTGGGTACCCTCCCTGTTTCCAGTGATCGGCTAACAGGATAGCCAGAGGTTCAGCCACCACCTCTCTTAGTTCTTTAAGGACCCTGGGGTGCACCCCATCTGGCCCCATTGCTTTATCAACTCTTATTACTTCCAGTTCCTTCAGGACCCTTTCTCGTAAAGGGACTTGTGTCCATTTCTGCACCATTCTCACCCTTGTACCCTTCAGACCCATTACCCTCCTCTTCCTCAGTAAAGACGGAGCAGAAATACCTGTTCAGTATGTCAGCTTTACTGTTGTCATCCTCCACGTGGCCCCCATCCTCCCTCTTCAGTCTCACTATCCCTCCCTTTGTCTTTTTTTCACTTATGTACCTGTAAAAGGTTTTGTCCCCTCTACCCACTGATTTTGCAATGTGTTCTTCTGTCTGAGCTTTGGCTTCCCTTACTGACCTCCCTGCCTCCCTTTGCTTCTCCTGGTGGTACTCCCTATCCCCTTCTGCCTGTGTTTTTCTGTATTGCCTGAATGCAATCTTTTTGGCTTTCACTTTCTTTGCTACCTCTTTGGAAAACCATAATCGTCTCCTCTTCCTTTTCCTCTTCCTAATCTGCTTAATGCATAATTCTGTTGTTCTTGTAATCCCCATTTTAAATACTGCCCACTGTTCCTCAACCCCTGATTCCTGTCCATTCCCTAATGCCTCTTTCAAGTATCTCCCCATTTTCCCAAAGTCTGCCCCCTAAAATCCAGGATACGTGTTTTTGTGTGGTTTGGTTCGCTCTTTTCTGTGATTTCAAACCACAATGACTGGTGGTCACTGTTTCCTCAGGTGCTCCCCACTGTTACCCCCATCACACTGTCCCCGCTTGTGAGCACAAGGTCCATTATTGCCTTCTGCCAGTTGGTTCCATGACCAGTTGCTTGAGGAAGGCACCCTGAAGGGAGTCCAGGATAAATCTGCTCTAGTTGATGCTGCTGCTGGGATGCTCCAGTCCACATCTGGAATACTGAAGTCTCCAACCAGTACTACCTCACCCTTGTCTGCCATCCTTTGATGGCTAGCATCAGCTCCTATCTGTTTCTTCCTCCTGGGCTGGTGGTCTATAGACCACACCTGTGCGGATGGCTGTCCCCATTTTCCTTTCCAGCTAACCCACAGTATCTCTCCCCATTTTGTTCCTCCTGGATCTCTGTGGCCCTTATGTCATTTTTCACATAGAGTGCCACTCCTCCTCCCTTCCTGCCTGCTCTGTCTCTTCTGAATATGTTGTAGCCAGGTATGGCCATCTCCCAGTCGTGGTTATCATTACACCAGGTTTCAGTGATGGCCACAATGTCCAGGTCTGACTGCACCATGACAGCCTCCAGATATTCCATCTTGTTGCTAAGGCTCCTGGCATTTCCAAGTGTTCCTCTTCCATCAGGGCTACTAGCTCTGGAAGCTTGTTTCCCAGACTACGGGTACTCACTGCCCTACATTTAATGTTGGCTTTATCCTTTTTTACTCCATCCCCGCCCTTATTGCCCTTGTCTATTTTTCCATTTACCCCTGTCCTGCCCTCTGTCAAGCTCTGTACCTCAGTGTTTACCCTACTACCTGCCATGTTTTGTGGCGGGAGGCTAGAATTTTCCTGTTTCCTATCAGTACCTCCCCCCTTGGCTAGTTTAAAAGCTTGCCAAGGAAGCCTTTAAACCTGTCACCTAGGAGCGTGTTTCCTTCCTGGACAGATGCAGACCATCATGCCAGTATAGACCTTCATCTCTCCAGGTGGACCCCAGTCCCAGTGAAGCTAAAGCCCTGTGCTCTGCACCAGTTTTGCAACCATCCATTAAACTGCATGGTGTGCAGTACCCTAGCCTCACCCCTGCCATAGACTGGCAGCACCTCTGAGAAGGTTACCGTGCTTGCTACCTGTCTGAGGCCCCTCCCCAACTCCACAAATTCATCCTGCACTGCACTGATCTCATGCCTAGCTAGGTCATTTGTCCGAGGTGGACAATGATATCTAGTTTCCTCTCCTGTGATGCTGCTTCTGAAATCCTGAGGATCTGCTTCCTGTCCCTCCAAGCCATGGCACCAGGCAGGCACTCTACTTCCCTCTCCTCTCCCTTCCCCAGGTCTACATCCCTAACAACTGAGTCCCCTATCAGAAGCTGTTTCTTTCCCCTGTGGTGTCCCTTGCCACCCTTTTGTGGGTCTCCCTTGTGGATGTCCCCAGCATTCTTCTTGGTCTCCAATGAGGGTGTCATCACAGAGGTACCTTGATTTGCCAGACTGACATATGATTTGTGTAGAGGTGCAACCCAGGGGCTACGCCTCTGTTCCACCACCTCACCCTCCCAGAACCTACTGTGGTCCATCTGCTCTTCACACATAGCAACCTCTGAGGCAGTGGTTGTAGAACTGGTGCTCTTTGGGTGAAGGAGGCCTCCTTAGTCCTTGCCAGTTCAGCCTGAAGGTGGGCAACCTCCTCCCTCAGAGCTGACAGTTGCCTGCAAATAGGGCAGCAACGCAGGTTCCAGAATGTCTCCCGGAAAATTGCTGCCCCACAGCCAGTGCATTGCACCACTCCCCACATGTCCCTCTTCCTTATAATATACAATGAGTAATATATAATTTTATTAGAAAGTACTTTTTTTCATGGAGAGGGTTGTGGATGCACGGAACAGCCTTCCTGAGGAAGTTGTGGAGTCGAGAACAGTGGGAGAATTTAAAAATGCATGGGCCAGACATAAAGCAATTCTAGTGAGGGGTAGGAGGAAGTAAGCTGTTGGTTAACTAGAATCTGCAGCTCATCCATCAGGTAGGGAAATGGGCAGACTAGGCGGGCCAAGCAGTCCTTATCTGCCGTCAAATTCTCTGTTTCTATGATAAGCTTGTCTTAGCCTGTTTAGGTTAGTAGTCTTAGCTTAGTGCAATAGTGAAGCGCCATAGAGAAGTTAAGGCCATAGGCAGAGTTAGGCTGCCTAAACTGTGGGGAAGAGACATGGTACATCAGGATGCCATACAGTGTTTCTATTTATACACATACATGATACACTTTCACACAGAAATTACCAAAGAACTGAAATTTGTGAGTTCAGACAGTACATGTGCTTGAAATAGTAGATTGTGACAGGCATCTGTGTCAATCTGACATGAAAAAAAAGTTCTTACATGACAGTATTTATGAAGGCTAAATCAAGGACAAACTATTTCAATGAATGAACAAAATTTAGATTTATTTCATATTCATTAAACAACCCTGTGTTAGTTAGAAAAATCAGTTTTGATGAGAAAGAACCGAGAGCTGTGATACACACAAGCTTATCTCTCACAGAGAAAGATTTCCACTACTTCAATTCAGCACTGAAAGTTAAATGATCCACTTTTATAAGACCAGAATGATGGATTTTAAGCTAATCTAGCTAAACACAAACCATAGAAGACTGAGTTTGTAAGAATCCTGATGAGCAAACCATTAACTCCACAGCCTGCTGTGACTGGGAATCTGAAGCAGCAAGCTACAGTACTCCATAATGATGTCATCACTCTCCAAGATTGACAGAGAGACAGAAATAACTCCACTGTTTTCAGCCACTGTAGTGCAAGTTAACAAATGCTATTTGAAGAAAACCACAAAACCAAACTGCATGAAATTTTCAGGAAACTCTAATCATGACACATGGACTTGAATTCAAGCTTCATTAACAATATGCAAAAACCTTTGCACATGATCTTTAAGTTTGTGAGGGCAGACAGTTCAAGCTGATGGTAAGAGTGGCCGGAGATATTTACTATGATGGCAATGTAAGCCAGCACATTCAGAAGAGATTTAGAGTGGTGGCTAGCGGCAAAAAAAAAAAAAAATGGTGACAATTCAAAAAATTAACATTCTATTTGGCATCTTAATACCACATGTTTTAAATGTGGCTGTGGTTACCTGAACTTGTTGCTAGCCGTGCATTAGACACGTCTAATACACGGCTAGCAACCAATCAAAACAGAGGATTTTCCCTACCCATTTCATAATGTCCTATCAGAACCATGCTTAGAGTTCTGTGCACAAACCTTGACAAAGCTGGAACACCAGATCATTGGTTTCGTGAAGAGAACTCTAACAGAATTCAGAGCAGAGCTGTTTTCATCTGGAGCTGCCATGGGGGAGACTGGGCAGGAGATCCAGGGGCCGCATCAGCGCCGGAAAGCATAGGGACCACATCGGTGGTCGGAAGAGCACCAGATGAACCGCATCAGCGGGGACAGAAGAGTCAGAGAGACGCCGCCGCTCAGGAGCAAGGAGCGTTGGGGCCAATCAGCGCCAAGTGCGCAAACTTTTGGTTGAGCGACTGGGCTATAAAGGCATTAGCCGAGTTGAGAGTGCTGCAGAGCTGTTTTCATCTGGAGCTGCCGTGGGGGAGACTGGTCAGGAGATCCAGGGGACGCATCGGCGGCGGGAAGCATAGGGACCACATCGGTGGTCGGAGGAGCGCTGGAGGAACCGCATTGGCACGGATAGGAGAGTCTGAGGGCCGCCACCGCCCAGGAGCAAGGAACAGTGGTGTCAATCAGTGCCGAACGCGTAAACTTTTAGTTGAGAGACTAGGCTATAAAGGCATTAGCCCAGTCACAAGTGCTGCAGAGCTGTTTTTCGTCCCACACCACCCACCCCGTCCCCACCTCTACTAAATAGTCGGTGGGGTGGAGCCTTGGGGGGGGGTGCTGAGAGTAGGTGTCCTGGACTGCTGCTGCTGATTGGATCTGGGTTCAAGGGAGCTGTACGCTGTGCCTGCGAGGGCAACACTGATCATATGTGAAGAGCAAGCAGAGCGAGTGGTACATTTGGACTTTTGGGTATTTAAATGAGAGGGCGACTGTATGCTGTGCACACTTGGGAGACACTGACTACCTGCTATACAGCTGCAAGATATGATGAATGTGAACTGATTCTGGGCTGAACTGCTTACTGCTGCTGAACTTTGGGGGGTAGGCAAAAACAGAACTGGTCCTGGTTTGTGGCAGGTTGCAGGAAATGGGGACTGTGTGCTGTGTCTGCTTGGGCACCACTGAATATAATGCATAATATATACTGTGTATATATATATATATATATATATATAGCTGCGGGTTTCGATAATTGTGAATTGCGATATCTGCTGAATTGTATATTGTTGTCTGATATTGTGAGGTGGGCAGGAACTAAATTGGGCTGCAAGTGGTTGGTACTGCTCACACTAAAATGAGGGTGGACTCGAGGCTGGCCAGAGCAGGCATCTTTGGCAGGGTGATTGGGTGCACGGGGTGCGGGACAGCAATAATCCTACATTGGGCATGGAGGAACGGAGGGTGCCCAGTGTGTTTCCACCTGGCAAGACTTAGGGAGGAGGTGGGGATCAGAAAGAGAACTGGAAGGAATGGGAGAAGTGGAAATGGTCCCTTGGAGGGAGGCGAGGCCACTACAGCATACCCCAGGAGGCGGGTAGACATGGGCCCAATGGAAACTCCGGTGGGGTAGAGTGTAATACGAGCAACGGATGGAAAACATCTCACAGGAGGGGGGCAGGAGAAAACATGCCGGGGGCAGGCATTACACTTAGCAACAGATACACCATGCTGTACCCAGGAGAAGAAGTGGATGGGGCTGGTGGGGGCGGGGAGAGCAGGTGGTCAGAGAGGTTTGGTCAGCAAGCTCGGGGGGAGTAGAGAGGTAGTGAAACTGGAGGGGGCAGGCAGGCAGTGAGGGTGGGACTAGTAAGTCGGAGGGGTTGGAGGCAAGAGAGGAGATGGGGACAGAGCAGGCACTCAGGCTGGGGAAGTCAGCCAAGGGGAGGGTAATGGGGCACTCTGGGTGGGCCAGTGTCGGGAGAAATCTGCTGAGGATGGGAGGGGAGAAGAGGAGGAGGGAGAAATATGCCAGAAGGGAGGGAGACAGGGCCGGAGGGAGGGTTGGAGCAGGAGGAAGCAGTAGAAGGGTGTAGGGGAGGGGACCTGTGGATTCTGACCCAAAAGGGAGTCTGAGGGGGAATCGGGGGGGCCAACAGTGCCGACCACGAGGAAAAGCATGGTACGACACGCACAGAGTAGTGGTCCCCGGACTGAAGGGGGGTGGGATGAGTAAGCTGGGGGCCGAAGATAGAAGGAAAAGCCTGGAAGGAGTCAAAAGGGCCAGTAAGGTGGGGGTGAAGGAGATCCTGCTGGGGGACTCCATGACCAGGGCATCCAGTGGGAGGGAGTAGAGGAGGGTAAAAGCAGCCTGATCAGGGCTAAATGTATCCCGGGCCTATCCGTTCACAAGGCCAAATTCCAGCTATATTCAATAGCTCTGGAATGCGGGGGATCCCCCGATTTCCTGGTACACAAGGGCACAAACGACTTGGAAGGGAACAGCGATCTGGAAATCCAGGCGAGGTTTCGGGAACTGGAAAGAGTCTGCCATTCTATAGGGAGTTCAATTTCCTTCTCAGAAATCCTGCCAGTACCTAGGGCACCTGGGGAGACCAAGCACAAACTCAGAGGTGTGAATCAGTGACTCAGGGATTGGTGCAGGGCAGAAGGGTATGGACTGGTGGGGGACTGGGGGGACACATGGGATGACAAGGGGTTATATGCTAGGGATAGGATACATCTTAACCTGGAGGGGAAGGAGATCTTAAAACTGAAACTCGCTGAGTTCATAAACGAGAAGTGGTGTTTAAACTTGTATAGGGGGGAGGGATGAGTGAAGGAATGGAGACAAGAGGACTGACCGAGGTCCCTGATCTAGGGTGGCAAATGAGGGCAGGTGACTGCAATGTACACAAAGCAAGAGCTGTGCAGGAAAGGGCAAATAGGGAGTCCGCGGGGCCGAGTAAATTGTGTAGGGGACGGGGGATAGGGTGGAGGACGGTCCTGATCAACGCCAGGAGTATGGGCAACAAATGCCCGAGCTCCAGGCGATGCTTGGCAGAGGGATCATGGATATGGCAGTGATTACGAAACATGGGCCACCCAGAAGAATGACTGGGACCCAAACTTGGAGGGCTACACAATATTCAGGAGGGATAGAGAAGAGAGATAGAGGAGGGGTGTAGCACTGATAGTCAAGAATGGCATATTGGTGAGTGGAGTGGAGGAGGCAGAAGGGGGAGTGGAAGCGATTTGGGTAATCCTACAATCGGGGGGAGGCAAAAGACTGAAAGTAGGGGTGGTGTACAGACTCCCCTCAATGGATGAGGAACTGGACAGAAAATTGGTGGAGAACATCAAGGGTCATTGTGACCGTGGAAAGGGTAGGGTGGTGGTCATGGGGGATCTAAATATGCCGAAGGCAAACTGGGACACCATGACATCAGCAGTGGCCAGGGAGCAGATGCTGATGGATGTGTTCCAGGACGCCTTTCTGCTCCAACAGGTGGGGGAACCTACTTGGGGGGGGGAGGATACTGGACGTTGTCCTTGCAGACAGCGACCAGAGAGGGGATCTGGAAGTGTGAAGCCTGCTGGCAGGAGGAGACCATGCAACGGTTTGGTTTCTGCTGTGTCTAGGGAAGGGGAGGAAAACCGCTCAAAACACAGCAGTGGTGGACTTCAGGGGGCAGACTTCGTGGGCATGGGCAGGATTCTGAGGGGGAGCTTGAGCCAGATTAGGCCAGACATGGATGTTGATAGCTTGTGGGAGACCATTAAAAAAGGGGTACAGGAAGCTACTAGCCTGTGTGCAAGGGTAAGACGTAAAAATGGGAGGGCCATCAAGCCGTGCTGGTGGACCAGGGAGGTGCAAGAGGCAGTGAGAGATAAGAAAGCTGCCTATGCACGTTTTAAGTGCTCCAGGGAGAAAAAGGAGAGAGGTGAGTACAAGTTGTCAGCTAGAAGGGTCACAAGAGTGGTGAGGAGAGCCAAGGCGACACTGGAGCAAAACCTGGCCAGGGATATCCAAAGGAGTGGAAAGGGATTTTATAGATACACAGGGGAAAAGTGGAAAGAGAGAGCATACATCTCCAGGATTAGGCTGGGGAAGGATGGGCTCAGGAGGCAGGGGAACAGGCAGAGGTACTTAAGTACTTGTCCTCGGTATTTAGGGAAGACGACATGGGATCCATTCAACCGGGAGGGGAGGTGGGACAGCTGTGAGGAGCAGACCAGATGAGGCTGGGGTACCGGGTGGACCAGGCCTAGAAGGTGATTGGTGCCTTTTTGAGGGGGGGGGGGTTAGGATGGGAGAAATCACAGAGGACAGCATGAGGGAGGTCTTACGGGCGATGAAAACTGACAAGGCACCAGGACCAGATGGGCTACACCCAAGAGTGCTGAAGGAACTGGTGGACGAACTAGCAGCTCCACTAGCTGCGCTGTTCAATGCCTCTCTCCAGACAGGAAGGGTACCCCAGGATTGGAGGGTGGCTCATGTGGTGCCTATCCACAAAGGTGGGTCTAGGGAGGAGATGGGAAATTACAGGCCTGTCAGCCTAACGTCGATGGTAGGCAAACTAATGGAGGGCTTCATCAAAGGGAAGATCGGGAGGCAACTGGAAAGGCTGGGGCACATGGATGACAAACAGTATGGTTTTGTCCCGGGGAGATCGTGCCAGAACAACCTCATAGATTTTTACAACTGGGTGACAGATACCCTGGACAGACAAAGACCGGTGGACATCTTATATCTGGATTTCAGTAAGGGTTTGATTCGGTACCCCACATCAGATTATTGACAAAGTTGGGGGGGATGGGGATGGGAGGACAGTTGCTTAGATGGGTAGAAAACTGGCTTACAGATAGAACAGAGAGGGTAGTGGTTGGTGGGATAGTCTCCTCCCCTAGGAAGGTCTTCAGTGGGGTGCCCCAAGGCTCAGTACTAGGATCACTCCTGTTCAACGCTTATGTCTCTGATATAGGGACGGGGGTTAGGAGTAGGATGAGCCTCTTCACGGATGACTCAAAACTGGGAGCATTGGCTGACGGGGAGGAAGCGAAGGTGGCAGTCCAGAGGGATCTGGATACCCTGGAGGGTTGGTCAAGGAGGTGGTGGCTGAGGTTTAATCCGGGGAAGCGTAGGGTGTTGCATCTGGGAGTCAGAAACCCAGGTCATGTATACACCCTGGGAGGTGTCTCACTGCAAGCCACATTGAGTGAAAGGCACCTGGGGGTGGTGGTAGATACCAGAATGAACAGCACTGAAAACTGCAGAAGATCGTCGGCAAAGGCAAGTTGGATACGGGGCGGCATAGCCCAGGGAATAATGTCCGGGAGGAGTGAGGCGATCCTACCTCTGTATAATGCCTTGGTCAGGCCGCATCTTTTGAGTATTGCATGCAGTTCTGGAGACCTCACCTTAGGAAGGTGATAGCACTGTTGGAGAAGGTCCAGAGGAGGGCAACCAGGATGATCTGGGGCATGAGTGATAGGACCTATGAGGAAAGGCTGGAGGCCCTTGGGCTGTTACTCGTTGGAGGAGAGACGAGGAGAGACAGGGGAGACATGATTGAGGTATTCAAATATGTGAAAGGGATTAACAGGGGCGGAGCCAAGGAAATGTTCAGGCTAAAGAAAGGGGGAACAACCAGGGGGCATGAATGGAAGTTGGAGGGGAGAACCTACAGGGGAGAACGTAGAAGGCATTACTTCACTGAGAGGGTGGTGGAGCCATGGAATGCATTGCCCGGGAGTCTAGTCGAGCAAGGCACTGTGGAGGGCTTCAAGAGGGGGTGGGACAGATGCATGGGTGTACTGAAGCCAAGGTTGACCCTCTCGGGGGGGCCGGGGGGGGTGGAGGAGCTAGCGCCCAATAGGTGCTGGCTACAGAGCAGACACGAAAGACCAGTAGGCCTATTCTGCTGGCTTTTAGTATGTTAGAATGCTGCCCATAAAAACAACAAAACAATGCAAAATATAATTTTTCACATCTTTTTTTATTCAGGTAAAGAGTTACAAAAGGAACAGTTAGGCTTATGTACATACCTCTCAACTGTCCCTGATTTTGCCTCAGAATTTTACTCTGTCCCTCCTAAAAATTGTGTTTCCGTGACCAAACAGTGGGCTTTTTAAGAACAAAATGTCAAACATTAAAGTTACAGACTTCTTCTTCCTTAGAAAATGCATTTTACACTACGCCCCTTATTCTACCAGCTTCCAGAGTGGCTATCTATCACCAATTGTGAATATGTGTCCCTGATTTTGGTCTTTTGTCCCCGATTTATAAGGCAAGAGGTTGAGAGGTATGCGTATGTATATCATCTCTAAATGGGAACAATATAAACAGCTATGAATTATAAATCATTTCCTGTCCTCTGGGGGGATGTCTTAAAGAAATTTTTACTGTCAGTTCATTTGTGTGCATGTTTTCAGTAGTTTTGCATTGTACTGCATTTTTATTTTATTGTATTACGTGTGTATATTTATGTCCTGGTTGTCCTCAAAAATTTGCTTGACTGCTCAAGGACCTCCTAGGTTATCAAATAAAAACAAACACTTTCACCCTTGATCTGGGCAGCATCTCTGTTTCATCTAGGTAAACTTTCTAACTCCAGGATTGGTATCTGTGAAGACCTGCAGGAGTGACAAAAATACATTTGCCTTTCTCAAACTGATGTTGCTGAACGACTTAGATACTGTATATCACGTATCCAAAAGTTGGGATCCCTGTGCTGCGGGACCCTGCTCGATTCTTATTAGCAAGTGATAAAGACAGAGGTTTCTGCTCACAAGAGGTGGAACATTTAGCAGTACTCAAGGCATTATGTCAGATTACTGCATGTGACCAACCTACACTGTAAAAATCACTCCTCCTCCTCCTCCACATTCTGCAAATCAGTCGGTACTATGATCTGCCTCAAAGCACTCCCACTCCTCTGTCCAACTGGTAGTCTTCTCTCATTTTAAATCTCATAGGAGAATCTGGCTACTAGGGAGTGAGGCACGTTAGACACAGGAGCTATACCTATATCACAGTCTGTCTGACTACTCCACAATGGACAACAGCATGTTCACAAATCCAGGATCCCACACTTAAGAGAACGAGTCACAACTGACTTCCAGATACCACTGCATGTCTACGTGTATACTATTCAGGTGGGGAGCCCTGATGTCCAGGCAGAGCAGAAGGGCGTGACGAGCAGAACGACATTTTCACCTATTCTTTCTCTGCTATGTCCCACCCCACTGGAGCACAGACAGAGACAGGAGGTATTTCTGTCCATTCAGAATTGGACTGGGTCCAAGCCCATCACATTTCAAAGGGCAATGACACTAGGGGTGGATATTGGCAACAGACTATTGGCTCATTACCAGTAGACTGTATAGGGCCAGTAAAATTGTCCTGTAACCACCCTGGCTAGTACTGAAGGACATACAATTTCAGGTAGTACACCAACTGGGCCAGCGGGACGTCTGCGAGGCCAGTTGATTTTCCCCAGCAACTAGCTAGTGGCTACAAAATTTGACTTCAACCTGTGCACTGTCCAGTGTAACTCTGGCAACAGAATTACACCCTCCTGTCCACAGTACAGTGTTCCTGCCCGCAGAACACCCTCCCCCTGGGCCATGATGGGTAGTCCTTTACCAGCAGGGGTCAACCACCCTTCCCCAGGGCAGAAGACATCCAAGACAAACACACAGCACTTTCTTTGACACCCAACGTGTGGCAGCCCTGGCTCATCAGTATAGTAAGTCGCAAAATGTTCCAGCAGCCATTGGGCACTCCATGGTCATCTTTAAAGGATTCCGATTGTTACACAGTCTTGCTAGGAATCAGACAAAGCGCAATTCAATTCACTTACTACTGAAATCTCATGTTTAGTTAACTAGCAAAATAGAAAAAAAATAAGGGCATAACATGCAATACACAAGGTACAGTATACTACAATAAACTATTAAAAAAGTCATTATTTGGTAAGGGTTGCCTGAGAAGCAAAATGCAAACAAGGGGGAAAGCCTTCATTCAAATTAAAATGATTCATTAAATGTAATTATTTCACACTCTGAACCTTGCAGGTAATACTATGGCACAAGGAGCAGTGGTCTCCTAGCAGCAACACATCGTCTGGTGTCCAGGGAATTGCAGCACTACATGCAAAGCTAGCCTAATGCTAGGGAAGGAATGTTTTCAGGAGAGGTAGCCACAATGCAATATAATAATGGTAAGCAGTTTAACTGAGTGCAGTCTCCATCTCAAGTGAGGTTTTAACAATGTCACATGCAACTTAAGTCCCTCTCTCTTATGTTATTAAACATTTACTCACTTGTGGAACATAAAGAAGGCTTCCAGCTGCTAACAGAGATTTGTCTAATATTCAGAGACAGTGAAACATAACACAATTCTTGAGGCAGCCTAAAAAATGTTACATGCTGCAAGTAGACAGAAATCAAAGTAGACCCAAGATTTTTCTATGACCCCTTTCATTCTCTAATTATCTGCCACTCCACTGTATAAAAAGGTGACTTACTTTTTTAAGAAGACAGCATTGGAGGTGCACCTACACCTGTTTCTCATCTACCTCCCTATCTGCTGGTGAAGTTGAGCTTAATCCAGGTCCCACCCCTGCTGTGCCTTCCTTCCATCCTACACCATCACATAGGCCCTGTCCACACTACGCCTCTGTAACGTTACAGAGTGCCCAAACCGTTACCTCAACGGTTTTTGTTTACACCTGTAACGTTACAGAAGGTGTTTTCGTAACCGTTGTTGAAATCACATATGAGGTGGTTTCAACAGCAGTTATAGCTTTCTGCAGGCCCGTATCATAGCCCAAGCTGCATTGTGGGATTGGGCCGCGGTAATGGTCGCCCGTTCCCGAGGTGTGGACTGGTGGTACCGGTCACTGCTGCAGTGTGGACACACTGTACCGCTCCCAGGCTGTAACGGTTTCTGTCCGTTACGGGGTCTGAGCAGTGTAGTGTGGACAGGGCCATAATGTCAGGGGCCTAAAAACTGTTCACCTCAACATAAGAAGCTAGTCTCTAAAATGGATAAGCTTACTGCATGGGTCACCCACTACCAGCCTGATGTACTGGGGATGTCAGAAACATAGTTCAATCAATCAAAATTTTATTTATAAAAAAAAAAGCACCTTTCTGCAGCCAAGGCACTTGTACATAAAAACATCATAAAACACAGCAGCACCATTAATTGAAAACCCAGCAATTTAAACTACAGTGATCCCTCGTTATAATGTACTGTCCTGGAGCCATAGATTTTGTTCGTTAGAGAGTGTTCCTTATAACAAAAAGTCAAGTCAAACGATAGGAAAATTACTAAAAATACATGCTGTTTATTTAACACACTACATTATCTATTAAAAAACGGACACACATAAGTACTGTTAAATAACTGTTAAACAGGCAGAACAGGCAGAGGTGCTAAATGAGTACTTTGCCTCAATCTTTTCAGGTGGGGACTGGGGATCCCTGCAGGCTGATGGTAAGGAAGAGCATTCAGCTAAAGTGAGAAGTCGGTCTGAGACCAGAGGACGAAATGAGGCTAGGGTACAGATAGGACCAGACCCAGAAGGGGTGGGGAGGTTGAGTGAGGGGGATAAATGGGGGAAGAAATCACAGCAGATAGGGTGAGGGAAGAGCTTCGGAAGTTAAAGACTGATAAGGCACCAGGGCCAGATGGGCTACACCCGAGGGTTGTGAAGGAATTGGCGGAGGAGCTGACAGCTCCACTGGCTGCACTCTTTAATATATCTCTTTGCCGACAGGAAGGGTGCCCCATGACTGGAGGGTGGCTTATGTAGTGCCTATTCATAAAGGGAGGGGGGGGTCTGGAGAAGAGATGGGGAATTATAGGCCTGTAAGTCTAACGTCTGTGGTAGGCAAAGTAAAGGAGAGCTTTATCAAGGAGAGGACTGGGAGGCAGCTGGAATGGTTAGGACACCAGGATGATAAACAGTATGGCTTCGTTCCCAGGAGATTGTGTCAGTCCAATCTTTTTTTTTTTTTTAAACTTTCTTTATTTAAAAGTTTTTTTTGATAAACATACAAACATCTTCATACCTTCTAATAACATACACAGACTATATACAGACAAGTAGGCAAGGACATTTAAATTACCAATTATATCACATTAATAATTTAACATGAGAGGACAGATTCATATCACATAGTTCTTATTTCATATAGTACCTTTGATCATAATCATTCTTATTGGGTTTGAGTCTGAACTCAATTAATTGAATAGTTAAATGCTTCAAGTTTAAGAATTATTACATTTCAATTCAATTAAGGGGTGGGACTGCGGCAGACCATATCATGTACAGCTCATTTTGTTAAGTTTGTTTCTCAAGAAGATGAGTTTTGATATGTCCATATTTATTTTTAAATTAAAAATACATTAAGGGATGAAGTCCTGGGACTCGTTTGTCATATAAATTACCCATCTCCTCCAAATTAATTCAAATTGACTAAGTTTTCTGTTGAGGGTTGCCGTCAGGGCTTCCATTCTATATATATTAATCATGATTTCATGCCACATCTGTAAGGTAACTTCTCTTTGCGATAACCAATTTTTTGTTGTTACTTTTTGTGCTGCTAGGCAGGCTATTTTTAAGAATTTACTTGTGTTAGGATCTCTATAACCTCTAGGATATTCCATAAAAAAATAAAACGATGGAGTTATTTGTAGATCCGGATCTATAATGATCTGTAGGGTCTGCTGCAGCTCCACCAAAAATTGCTGTAATTTTGGACAGCTCCAAAAAATGTGTCCCATTGTTGCTAGAGAACAACCGCATTTCCTCCAGCACACTGAGGCTCCCACCCCCTGGTATTTCCCCTGAACCGCTGGCGTCCTAAAAAATCTATTAAATATCTTCCATGCTAATTCCTTCCAACCAATAGCAGAGATCCCCCATTGTATTCTCTGCGTTGCCCACTTCCATTGCTATTCTTGTATCTGGAGTCCCAAGTCCTCCTCCCAAGGTTTTTTTTTAATAGCTTGGATAGAGTGCCCCCTCCAACTGAGCAAGGCATTGTATAAGACTGAGATTATATGTTTTTTGGGGTGGGTTCCCCTCTATTGCAGATTTTAATATTTCTGCAATCTGGGGAGGTGGTGCTCTCCTATGTGGTAGCTGTGTCTGAAGTGATCTAATATAGGCCCTGACCTGGAAATAACGAAATCTATCCTGCCAAGGAATCTCGTATCTGGTGACTAGAGTTTGGAAAGCCTGAATCTCCTCTCCCTCTAGGAAATGCCAGATTAAATGCAGTTTTTTTCTCTTCCCATTTTTTAAATCCTTTATCCCACCTGGCAGGAGCAAAAGATGCCAGATAGGTTGTGTTGTATTACAAGGTAGTAATTCCATCGAGAGGTTCTGGGGACTCAGAAAACCTCGACAGCGAAGCTCGAGAGGTTTCATGTGTCCCCAGAACCTCGAGATGTAATTACTACCTTGTAATGCCAGAACCTATTTGTTATTTTTTTTATATATGGATACGAGGTGAATTGACTCACTCCGCTTTCAGCACTGGAGTTAGCGGTGGATGTGCATGCTGGCAGGGTTCCCCAGTCCTGTGTGGACGAGCGGCTGCTGTGGGCTTCATTTAGCCGTTTTTTTTTTTTGTCAGTGGCGGTATCGAGCAAGCAGAGGAGCCCCAGAGAGAGTCCGATTGTGAATAGTATTACTCAAATGGTTTTCAACCTAAAAAAAAAAACAAAACAAAAAAACGGTTGCTTCAGGGAAGATTGTCTCGCTAAGCGAGCGAGCAAGCTGCCGTGTTTTCAGACTCCTACTGCCGCCCACAGAGAGCGATGGCCAATCAGAAGGCACGCAGTTTAACACGTCGGGGATCGTCTTGCACATGCGCTGTTTAGCTTTGTTAATAATACTATCGTTCAGGTGCCGAACGATAGTATTACGTCACCCCAACGATAGTATTATCACTCAGGAAGAGTAGTATTATCGCTTCAGGAGCGACGGTATTACCAGGAAATTTTTGTATGCTTTTGAACTATATTATTTAAACAATCCATATATTAAAATAGGTATCTCCATTCTTTGGCCCTGTTATCTGACATGATTCTGTGCCAGATATTTAAGGTGGCCTCTGTATATGGGTTTATTCTCCTTTCTGTGTGTTTACTCCCTCTTTGTGAGAGTAGGATACAATTTACATTTGTTATGCCCCCTTCACACAGTTCAATAGATTTCCATCTGGCTGTGTATGAATGGTCCAGCCAGTACATGGCTGTTCTTATTTGGGCTGCTTGATGATATATTTTCAGGTTGGGTAATGATAAGCCTCCTTCCCTCCTTGGGATCTGAAGAGCTGAGAACCGTATTCTCGGCCTCCCCTGGCCCCACAGAAAACAAGAGACTCTTCTGTGTAGTGTCATAAAATATGAATCTGGGATGAGCAGGGGTAACGTCTGACTTAAATATAGTAACTTAGGAAGTAGCACCATCTTGATTGCCTCTATTCTGTGTACCAGGGGAACAGGAGTCGGTGCCCATCTCTCCAAGTCTTTTTTAAGTTTTTCTAAGGTCGGGATAAAATTAAGTGTGAAAAGCTGGTCTGCATAGAAGCTAAGGTGAACCCCCAGATACTTAACATGTGTAAGATCCCATTTAAAGGGAAAAGACCTAACTATCCTCGCTGAGGGCGTGTATTGGTTTTTTAACACCGCAGTTTTAGTGGTGTTTATTTTACATCCTGCTAGTTCGCCAAATTCTGTTAGGCAATTCCACAATGGTTCTATAGATTGTTCTGGATCTGTAAGATATATGAGCAGATCATCTGCATACAGTGTTAATTTATGTGTCTCTTCTATCTCCCATCCCCTCACCGCCCTCTCCTGCCGTATCCTTTGTGCTAGAGGCTCCAAATACAGGGCAAAGAGGAGGGGGGAGAGGGGACACCCTTGCCTGGTACCTCTATGTAGGGATAGCGGAGCAGACACCCAACCATTAATTTTTATATAGGCCTTGGGGTTTGTGTATATACTATTTATCGCTTTAACGAAAGCGTCTGAGAAACCAAACCTGCTCAAGGTCATCTCCAGAAACTTCCACACTACCCGGTCGAAGGCCTTCTCCGCATCCAAGCTCATCAGCAGAAAAGGGGACTTCGACCGGGCAGCGTGGTGTAATACATGTAAGGTTCTTTTGATGTTGTCCTGTGTAGGTCTCCCCAAAATGAACCCGGTCTGGTCTAATGCAATTATTTTGGGTAAAACATTTTCCAGTCGTCTTGCTAATATAGCTATATATATTTTATAGTCAATGTTGAGTACTGAAATAGGACGGAACGATTTACATCGTGTGATGTCTTTGTCTGGTTTTGGAATACTGGAGATGACTGCAAAATTCCAGGTATCTGGGAAGGCTTCCCCTGATTGCGCTGTTCTGCATGTCTCCAGTAACTGAGGGCTAAGTTCTGTTTTAAAGAACTTGAAGAATTCTGGGGTGTACCCGTCTGGGCCAGGAGATTTTTTTGATATAAGTTTTTTTAATCACACTTTCTAGCTCTAACATCGTAATGGGATTCTCTAAAGAATCTCAAGTTTCCCGTGATAATCTTGGCAACTCAAGCCTCTCTAGGTATTTCTGAATCTGTGGTTCACTTGGGGTTTTTTCAGAGGTGTATAGGGTCTGATAAAATGCTTTAAAGCTAGACAATACATCCTCCGGTGTTCGTACCATCCTCCCCGTGGTATGGTCCCTAATCTGGGTAATGGTATTTTGTGAGGTTTGTTGTCTCAGTCTATGAGCCAAAAGGCGGGTGGCCCATGGACCAGTTTCATAGTACCTCTGACGCATGCGTTGCAACACATGCTCTGTTTTAATATCAATTAGTTTCTGGATTTTTTGTCTGACTTCTCGCATGTCTGTGGAGATAGAATCGTCTCCAGCTGCATACTGTTTCTGTAATTCTAACAATTGGCCTTGGAGATTTTCCAACTGCTGATTATACTGTCTTTTAAAATATGCTGCATACTTAATACAATCTCCCCTGAACACTGTTTTTAAAGTATCCCAAAGAGTTACTTGTGAT